>CP136058.1:356498784-357843784 GCA_032464435.1 Aegilops umbellulata
ATGGTTTAGTTGATTTGGATCACGTGATCACTTAGAGGATTAGAGGGATGTCTATCTAAGTGGGAGTTCTTAAGTAATATGATTAATTGAACTTTAATTTATCATGAACTTAGTCCTGGTAGTATTAGCATATCTATGTTGTAGATCAATAGCTCGCATTGTTGCTTCCCTGTGTTTATTTTGATATGTTCCTAGAGAAAACTGTGTTGAAAAATGTTAGTAGCAATGATGCGGATTGGATCCGTAATCTGAGGTTTATCCTCATTGCTGCACAGAAGAATTTTGTCCTTGATGCACCGCTAGGTGACGGACCTTTTGTAGGAGCAGATGCAGACGTTATGAACGTTTTGCTAGCTCAATATGATGACTACTTAATAGTTTAGTGCACCATGCTTAACGGCTTAAGAATCGGGACTTCAAAGATGTTTTGAACGTCATGGACCATACAAGATGTTCCAGGAGTTGAAGTTAATATTTCAAGCAAATACCCGAGTTGAGAGATATGAAGTCTCCAACAAGTTCTATAGCTAAAAGATGGAGGAGAATCGCTCAACTAGTGAGCATGTGCTCAAATTGTCTGAGTACTACAATCGCTTGAATCAAGTGGGAGTTAATCTTCCAGATAAGATAGTGATTGACAGAATTCTCTAGTCACCATCACCAAGTTAGTAGAACTTCGTGATGAACTATAATATGCAAGGGATAACGGAAAATATTCCCAGGCTCTTCGCGATGCTAAAATCGGCGAAGGTAGAAATCAAAGAAAAACATCAAGTGTTGATGGTTGACAAGATCACTAGTTTCAAAAGGGCAAAAGGAAAGAAGGGGAACTTCAAGAAGAACGGCAAGCAAGTTGCTGCTCAAGTGTAAAAGCCCAAGTCTGGTCCTAAGCCTGAGACTAAGTGCTTCTACTGCAAATGGACTGGTCACTGGAAGCGGAACTACCCCAAGTGATTGGCGGATAAGAAGGATGGCAAAGTGAACATAAGTATATTTGATATACATGTTATTGATGTGTACTTTACTAGTGTTCATAGCAACCCCTCAGTATTTGGTACTAGTTCAAGTTGCTAAGATTAGTAACTCGAAACGGGAGTTGCAGAATGAACAAAGACTAGTTAAAGGGCAAGGTGACGATGTGTGTTGGAAGTGGTTCCAAGATTGATATGATCATCATCACACACTCCCTATCTCCCTATACTTTCGGGATTAGTGTTGAAACTAAATAAGTGTTATTTGGTGTTTGCGTTGAGCATGAATATGATTTGATCATGTTTATTGCAATACGGCTATTCATTTAAGTAAGAGAATAAATTGTTGTTCTGTTTACATGAATAAAACCTTCTATGGTTATACACACCAATGAAAGGGTTTGTTGGATCTCAATCATAGTGATACACATATTCATAATATTGAAGCCAAAAGATGCAAAGTTAATAATGATAGTGCAACTTATTTGTGACACTACAGTTTAGGTCATATTGGTATAAAGCGCATGAAGAAACTCCATGCTGATGGGATTTTGGAATCACTTGATTATGAATCACTTGATGCTTGCGAACCATGCCTCTTGGGCAAGATGACTAAAACGCCGTTCTCCGGAACAATGGAGCAAGCAACAGATTTGTTGGAAATCATACATACTGATGTATGTGGTCCGATGAATATTAAGGCTCGCGACAAGTATCATTATTTTCAGAACTTCACAGATGATTTAAGCAGATATGGGTATATCTACTTAATGAAACATAAGTCTGAAACGTTTGAAAAGTTCAAAGAATTTCAGAGTGAAGTGAAAAATCATCGTGACAAGAAAATAAGGTTTCTACGATCTGATCGCGGAGACGAATATTTGAGTTACGAGTTTGGTCTTCAGTTAAAACAATGTGAAATAGTTTCACTACTCACGCCACCTGGAACACCACAGAATAATGGTGTGTCCGAACGTCATAACCGTACTTCATTGGATATCGTACAATCTATGATGTTTCTTACCGATTTACCAATATTGTTTTGGGATCATGCATTAGAGACAGCTGCATTCACGTTTAATAGGGCACCATCTAAATCCGTTGAGACGACACCGTATGAACTATGGTTTAGCAATAAACCTAAGCTGTCGTTTCTTAAAGTTTGGAGTTGCGATGCTTATGTGAAAAGTTTCATCCTGATAAGCTCGAACCCAAATCGGAGAAATGCGTCTTCATAGAATACCCAAAGGAAAATGTTGGGTACACCTTCTATCATAGATCCAAAGGCAAAATAGTTGCTTAAGAATGGATCCTTTCTAGAGAAGAAGTTTCTTTCGAAAGAAGTGAGTGGGAGGAAAGTAGAAAACTTGATAAGGTAATTGTACCTTCTCCCTTATTGGAAAGTAGTTCATCACAGAAATCTGTTCTTGTGACTACTACACCAATTAGTGAGGAAGCTAATGATGATGATCATGTAACTTCAGATCAAGTAACTACCGAATCTCGTAGGTAAACCAGAGTGAGATCCGCACCAGAGTGGTACGGTAATCCTGTTCTGGAAGTCATGTTACTAGACCATGACGAACTTGCGAACTATGAGGAAGCGATGATGAGCCCAGATTCCGCGAAATGGTTAGAGGCCATGAAATCTGAGATATGATCCATGTATGAGAACAAAGTATGGACTTTGATGGATTTGCCCGGTGATCGGCAAGCCATAGAATATAAATGGATCTTCAAGAGGAAGACGGACACTGATAGTAGTGTTACTATCTACAAAACTATAATTGTCGCAAAAGGTTTTCGACAAGTTCAAGGTGTTGACTACGATGAGAGTTTCTCACTCGTGTCTATGCTTAAGTCTGTCCAAATCATGTTAGCAATTGCCGCATTTTATGAAATCCGGCAAATGGATAAACAAAACTACATTCCTTAATGGATTTATTAAAGAAGAGTTGTATACGATGCAACTAGAAGGTTTTGTCGATCCTGAAGGTGTTAACAAAATATGCAAGCTCCAGCGATCCATCTATGGACTGGTGCAAGCATCTCGGAGTTGGAATATACGCTTTGATAAGTTGATCAAAGCATATAGTTTTATACAGACTTGCGGTGAAGCCTGTAATTACAAGAAAGTGAGTGGGAGCACTACAACATTTCTGATAAGTATATGTAAATGACATATTATTGATCGGAAATAATGTAGAATTATTCTGTAAAGCATAAAGGAGTATTTGAAAGGAGTTTTTCGAAGAAGGACCTCGGTGAAGCTGCTTACATATTGAGCATCAAGATCTATAAGAGATAGATCAAGACGCTTGATAAGTTTTTCAATAAATACATACCTTGAAAAGATTTTTGAAGTAGTTCAAAATGGAACAGTCAAAGAAAGAGTTCTTGCCTGTATTACAAGGTGTGAAATTGAGTAAGACTCAAAGCCCGACCACGGCAGAAGATAGAAAGAGAATGAAAGTCATTCCCTATGCCTCAGCCATAGGTTCTATAAAGTATGCCATGCTGTGTACCAGACCTATTGTATACCCTACCCTGAGATTGGCACGGGAGTACAATAGTGATCTAGGAGTAGATCACTGGACGGCGGTCAAAATTATCCTTAGTGGAATAAGGATATGTTTCTCGATTATGGAGGTGACAAAAAGGTTCGTCGTAAAAGGTTATGTCGATGCAAGTTTTGACACTAATTTGGATGACTCTAAGTCTCAATCTAGATACATATTGAAAGTGGGAGCAATTAGCTGAAGTAGCTCCGTGCAGAGCATTGTAGACATAGAAAATTGCAAAATACATAACGGATCTGAATGTGGCAGACCCGTTGACTAAACTTCTCTCACAAGCAAAAGTCACACTGTAGTACTCTTTGGGTGTTAATCACATAGCAATGTGAACTAGATTACTGAATCTAGTAAACCCTTTGGGTGTTGGTCACATATCGATGTGAACTATTGCTGATAAATCACATGGCGATGTGAACTAGATTATTGACTCTAGTGCAAGTGGGAGACTGAAGGAAATATGCCCTAGAGGCAATAATAAAGTTATTATTTATTTCCTTATATCATGATAAATGTTTATTATTCATGCTAGAATTGTATTAACTGGAAACATAATACATGTGTGAATACATAGACAAACAGAGTGTCACTAGTATGCCTCTACTTGACTAGCTCATTAATCAAAGATGGTTATGTTTCCTAGCCATGAACAAAGAATTGTTATTTGATTAACGAGATCACATCATTAGTTGAATGATCTGATTGACATGACCCATTCCATTAGCATAGCACTCGATCGTTTAGTATGTTGCTATTGCTTTTATCCATGACTTATACATGTTCCTTTAACTATGAGATTATGCAACTCACGTTTACCGTAGGAACACTTTGTGTGCTACCAAACGTCACAACGTAACTGGGTGATTATAAAGGTGCTCTACAAGTGTCTCCGAAGGTACATGTTGAGTTGGCATATTTCGAGATTAGGATTTGTCACTCCGATTGTCGGAGAGGTATCTCAGGGCCTTCTCGGTAATGCACATCACATAAGCCTTGCAAGCATTGCAACCAATGAGTTAGTTGCGAGATGATGTATTACGGAACGAGAAAAGAGACTTGCCGGTAACGAGATTGAACTAGGTATTGGATACCGACGATCGAATCTCGGGCAAGTAACATACCGATGACAAAGGGAACAACGTATGTTGTTATGCGGTCTGACCGATAAAGATCTTCGTAGAATATGTAGGAGCCAATATGGGCATCCAGGTCCCGCTATTGGTTATTGACTGGAGACGTGTCTCGGTCATGTCTACATTGTTCTCGAACCGTAGGGTCCGCACGCTTAAGGTTACGATGACAGTTATTATGAGTTTATGAGTTTTGATGTACCGAAGGAGTTCGGAGTCCCATATGAGATCGGGGACATGACGAGGAGTCTCGAAATGGTCGAGACGTAAAGATCGATATATTGGACGACTATATTCGGACATCGGAAGGGTTCTGAGTGGTTCGGGTATTTTCGGGAGTATCGGGGAGTTACGGGATTACGGGAGAAGTAATGGGCCTTGATGGGCTTTAGTGGGAAGAGGAAAAGGCTGCTGCGCCCCCCTCCCCTTTGGTCCGAATTGGACTAGGGAAAAGGGGGCCGGCCACCTCTCCTTCTCCTCCTATTCCTTCTCCCTTCCTCCCCTTTTGGTGGACTCCTACTAGGACTTGGAGTCCTAGTAGGACTCCATATGCTGGCCGCACCTTTTGCCTTGGCCGGCCTCCTCCTCCTCCATCCTTTATATACAGGGGCAGGGGGCACCCCAAAGACACACAAGTTGATCTACGGATCGTTCCTTAGCCGTGTGCGGTGCCCCCTTCCACCAAATTCCACCTCGATTATATCGTTGCAGTGCTTAGGCGAAGCCCTGCGCCGGTAACACATCAAGATCGTCACCACGCCGTCGTGCTGACGGAACTCTTCCTCGACGCTTTGCTGGATCGGAGCCCGGGGATCGTCATCGAGCTGAACGTGTGCCAAGAACTCGGAGGTGCCGGAGTAACGGTGCTGTGATCGGTTGGATCGCGAGGAGAACGTACGACTACTTCCTCTACGTACGACTACTTCCTCTACGTTGTGTCAACGCTTCCGCTTCGGTCTACGAGGGTACGTAGACAAACACTCTCCCCTCTCGTTGCTATGCATCACCATGATCTTGCGTGTGCGTAGGAAATTTTTTGAAATTACTACGTTCCCCAACAACTCACCCACAACCCGTTGTACCCTCTACTTGAACATGGTGCTTTATGCTTCATATTATTATCCAATGATGTGTTGCCATCCTATGATGTCTGAGTAGATTTACGTTATCCTATCGGTGGTTGATGAATTGCTATGGTTGATTTAATTTGCTTGTGGTTATGTTGCTGTACTTTGGTGCCCATCATATGAGCGCGCTCGTGGATCACACCTTAGGGTTAGTTGTATGTTGATAGGACTACGTATTGGAGGGCAAGAGTGACAGAAGCTTCAACCTAGCATAGAAATTGATGCATACGGGATTGAAGGGGGGCCAATATATCTTAATGCTATGGTTGGGTTTTACCTTAATGAACGTTAGTAGTTGCGGATGCTTCCTAATAGTTCCAATCATAAGTGCATAGAATTCCAAGTAAGGGATGACATGCTAGCAGTGGCCTCTCCGACATAGTACTTGCTATTGGTCTAGTAAAGTAGGCAATTGCTTAAGGGACAATTTCACAACTCCTACCACCACTTTTCCACACTCGCTATATTTACTTTATTGCTTATTTACTTACAACAGTCCCTAGCTTTTATTTACGCTCTCTTTATTTTCTTGCAAACCTATCCATCAACACCTACAAAGTACTTCTAGTTTTATACTTGTTCTAGGTAAAGCGAACATCAAGCGTGCGTAGAGTTGTATCGGTGGTCGATAGAACTTGAGGGAATATTTATTCTACCTTTAGCTCCTCGTTGGGTTCGACACTCTTACTTATCGAAAACTGTTGCAATCCCCTATACTTGTGGGTTATCAAGACCTTTTTTGGCGCCGTTGCCGGGGAGCAAGCATGGGGTGAATATTCTCGTGTTTTCTTGTTTGCTTTATCACTAAGTAGTTTTTGTTTGTTGTTCTTAGTTGTTTTCTATCTTTAGTGGAAACGCAAAATACCAAAAAAATTACTTGTACCTACTACACCAATGGTTGAAGAACCACTCAAAATCTATCACACTCCTGAAGCTTATTACTTGGATCATCTTTGATCCATATGTGCTCGTGCTGAAACCCCAACTAGCTTAGTTGAGGGCAAATCTTTAGATGAGCATGCTTGTTATGTGCGATTTATGTGAAATATATTGGGTCTATTGGGTCAAATTCATCGTTTGCAATGCTATGCTTGGAATTTATGTGAAATATATGATTTTACTTGTTGTGTTGAAAACCCTAAGAAACACCTTCCCTATCAATGTGAGTTTAGTGATAATGGAATCGTATCTTCGTATGTTAAGGGTGTTTAAAATTACTATGATGTTCACCAAGTTGAAGAATTTGTTGCTTTTAAGGGTGCTTATGAAATTGCTTCTTTGATTGAAAAGTATGATGCTACTTTTCATAAATCTGAAAATTTTGCCATACTTAAATATTGCTATGATAATTATGCTTCTAATCCCTATGTTGAACCATATATTGAGGACTACTCTGCTGTCCAAGAAGAGACTAATATTTTGCAGGAGTCTATGGAAGAAGAAATTACTGAAACTGTGAGCTCATTGGATGAAAAAGATGATGAGGAGAGCGAAGAACAAAAGGAGGAAGAGCAGGTTAGCTACCCGTGTCCACCTTCTAATGAGAGTAACTCTTCAACTCATACATTGTTTAATTTCCCTTCGTGCTTACCGAAGGATGATTGCTATGATGATTGTTATGATCCCGTTGATTCTCTTGAAATATCCCTTATTGATGATGCTTGCTATGCTAGTGGCCAAGATGCCAATATGAATTATGCGTATGGAGATGAACTTGCTATAGTTCCTTATGTTAAACATGAAATTGTTGCTATTGCACCCACGCATGATAGTCCTATTATCTTTTTGAATTCTCCCGACGACACTATATCGGAGAAGTTTGCCTTTATTAAGGATTATATTGATGGGTTGCCTTTTACCATTGCACATGATGATTTTGATGAATATAATATGCATGTGCTTGCTGCTCCTACTTGCAATTATTATGAGAGAGGAACTATATCTCCACCTCTCTATGTTTCCAACATGATAAAATTGCAAGAAACTGTTTATACTATGCATTGGCCTTTACTTTGTGTGCATGAGTTGTTCTTTTATGACATGCCAATGCATAGGAAGAGAGTTAGACTTCGTCATTACATGATATATGTTACTTTGTTCTCACTACTAAATTACAAATCATTGCTAATTAAAATTTGATTTGATATACCTTGGGATCCGGGTGGATTCATTACTTGAGCACTATATGCCTAGCTTAATGGCTTTAAAGAAAGCGCTGCCAGGGAGACAACCTGGAAGTTTTAGAGAGTCATTTATTTCTGTTGAGTGCTTTCATATAGTTTAAAAACAACAAAAATAAAGTGGGGAACCCAAAACTTTTAAAAAAAAGCGAAAGTGAAAAAGACGAGCATTGTTAAAGTGGGAGCTAGCCTTGAACTTTGTTCATGCTCATGGAAACTTTGTGAATCTTGATTACAGAAACTTTTCAATAAAAATAATTATTCCGTTGCACAATTCCATTGTATTATAAAAATAATGTGCCAAGGTTTGCCTTTAGGATGTTTACAATACTTGTTGGTTTGTACGGTGCAGGACAGAAACTTTGGCTGTAGTGCGCGATTTTTAGTTTTTTACTGGAACGTCAAATGGTTCTGATTCTTTTTGCAATGTCTTTCTATGAAAATCTTTTAGTTTTCCTAATTTTGACATAATCTTTCATGTATCATAAGTATGGTTAATGTTCAGATTGCTACAGACTGTTCTGTTTTAGACAGATTCCGTTTTTGATGCATAGTTTGCTTGTTTTAATGAAACTATCAATTTATATCAGTGGATTAAGCCATAAAAAATCTATATTACAGTAGACACAATGCAAAAACAAAATATGAATTGGTTTGCAACAATACTTAGAGTAGTGATTTGCTTTATTATACTAACGGATCTGACCGAGTTTTCTGTTGAAGTTTTGTATGGATGAAGTGTTCGATGATTGAGAAGGTCTCGACGTAAGAAGAAGGAAGAGAGGCAAGAGCTCAAGTTTGGGGATGCCCGAGGCACCCCAAGTAAATATTCAAGGAGACTCAAGCGTCTAAGCTTGGGTATGCCCCGGAAGGCATCCCCTCTTTCTTCAACAAGTATCGGTATGTTTTCGGATTCGTTTCGTTCATGCGATATGTGCAATCTTGGAGCGTCTTTTGCATTTAGTTTTCACTTTTCTTTTATGCACCATGATGGTATGAGATAGTCCTTGGTTGATTTATAGAATGCTGATTGCACTTCACTTATATCTTTTGAGTATGGCTTTATAGAATGCTTCATGTGCTTCACTTATATCATTTGAAGTTTGGATTGCCTGTTTCTCTTCACATAGACAACCGCCATTTGTAGAATGCTCTTTTGCTTCACTTATATTTGTTAGAGAGTGGGCATATCTTTTGTAGAAATAATTAAACTCTCTTGCTTCACTTATATCTATTTAGAGAGATGACAGGAACTGGTCATTCACATGGTTAGTCATAAAATCCTACATAAAACTTGTAGATCACTGAATATGATATGTTTGATTCCTTGCAATAGTTCTGCTATATAAAGATGGTGATATTAGAGTCATGCTAGTGGGTAGTTGTGGATTGTAGAAATACTTGTGTTAAAGTTTGTGATTCCCGTAGCATGCACGTATGGTGAACTGTTATGTGATGAAGTCGGAGCATGATTTATTTATTGATTGTCTTCCTTATGAGTGGTGGTCGGCCACGAGTGATGGTCTTTTCCTACCAATCTATCCCCCTAGGAGCATGCGCGTAGTACTTTGTTTCGATAACTAATAGTTTTTTGCAATAAGTATGTGAGTTCTTTATGACTAATGTTGAGTCCATGGATTATACGCACTCTCACCCTTCCATCATTGCTAGCCTCTTCGGTACCATGCATTGCCCTTTCTCACCTCGAGAGTTGGTGCAAACTTTGCCGGTGCATCCAAACCCCATGATACGATACGCTCTGTCACACATAAACCTCCTTATATCTTCCTCAAAATAGCCACCATACCTACCTATCATGGCATTTCCATAGCCATTCCGAGATATATTGCCATGCAACTTCCATCATCATATACATGACTTGAGCATTCATTGTCATATTGCTTTGCATGATCGTAAGATAGCTAGCATGATATTTTCATGGCTTGTCCGTTTTTTGATGTCATTGCTATGCTAGATCATTGCACATCCCGGTACACCGCCGGAGTCATTCATATAGAGTCATATCTTTGTTCTAGATATCGAGTTGTAATATTGAGTTGTAAGTAAATAAAAGTGTGATGATCATCATTATTAGAGCATTGCCCAAGTGAGGAAAGGATGATGGAGACTATGATTTCCCCACAAGTCGGGATGAGACTCTGGACTTTATGAAAAATAAAAGACGCCAAAGAAGCCCAAATAAAAAAAGAGGCCAAAAAAGCCCAGCAAAAAAATAAAAAAATAAAAAATAGAGAAAATAAAAAAATGAGATTAAAAGAGAGAAGGGGCAATGTTACTATCCTTTTACCACACTTGTGCTTCAGAGTGGCACCATGTTCTTCATAGAGAGATTATCCTATGCTTTCACTTTCATAAACTAGTGGGAATTTTCATTATAGAAGTTGGCTTGTATATTCCGATGATGGGCTTCCTCAAATGCCCGAGGTCTTCATGAGCAAGCAAGTTGTATGCACACCCACTTAGATTCCAGTTTGAGCTTTCATACACTTATAGCTCTTAGTGCATCCGTTGCAAGGCAATCCCTACTCACTCACATTGATATCTATTGATGGGCATCTCCATAACCCGTTGATACGCCTAGTCGATGTGAGACTTTCTTCTTTTTGTCTTCTCCATATAACACCCATCATCATATTCTATTCCACCCATAGTAATATGTCCATGGCTCACGCTCATGTATTGCGTGAAAGTTGAAAAGGTTTGAGAACGTCAAAAGTATGAAACAATTGCTTGGCTTGTCATCGGGGTTGTGCATGATGTGAATATTTTGTGTGGTGAAGATGGAGCATAGCCAGACTATATGATTTTGTAGGGATAACTTTGTTTGGCCTTGTTATTTTGAAAAGCCATGATTGCTTTATTAGTAGGCTGAAGTATTATTGTTTTTATGTCCAATGATAGACTATTGCTTTGAATCACTAATGTCTTAATATTCATGCCATGATTAGACATATGATCAAGATTGTCCTAGGTAGCATTACACATAAAAAATTATATTTTTTGTCATTTACCTACTTGAGGACGAGCAGGAATTAAGCTTGGGGATGCTGATACATCTCCGTCGTATCTATAATTTTTGATTGTTCCATGCCAATATTATTCAACTTTCATATACTTTTGGCAACTTTTTATATTATTTTTGGGACTAACATATTGATCCAGTACCCAGTGCCAGTTCCTTTTTGTTGCATGTTTTATATTTCATAGAATATCCATATCAAACGGAATCCAAACGGGATAAAAAAGGACGGAGCTTATTTTTGGAATATTTGGAAAATTCCGGAAGAAAAATCCACGCGAGACAGTGCCCGAGGTTGCCACAAGGTAGGGGGGCGCCCCTGACCCTCGTGGGCCACCCGTAAGGCGGTTGACGCTCTTCTTCGGCCGCAAGAAAGCTAATTTTTAGAAAAAAATCACGGCGAAGGTTTCAATCCAATCGGAGTTACGGATCTCCATATATACCCGAAATGGTGAAAGGGCAGCAGAACAGAACGCAGAAACAGAGAGAGATAGAGAGACAGATCCAATCTCGGAGGGCCTCTCGCCCCTCCCACGCCATGGAGACCATGGACCAGAGGGGAAACCCTTCTCCCATCTAGCGGGAAGGTCAAGGAAGAAGAAGAAGGAGGGGGGCTCTCTCCTCCTCGCTTCCGGTGGCGCCGGAACGCCGCCGGGGGTCATCATCATCACCGCAATCTACACCAACACCTCCGCCATCTTGACCAACATCTCCATCACCTTCCCCCCTCTATCTACAGCGGTCCATTCTACCGCAACCCGCTGTACCCTCTACTTGAACATGGTGCTTTATGCTTCATATTATTATCCAATGATGTGTTGCCATCCTATGATGTCTGATTAGATTTACGTTGTCCTATCGGTGGTTGATGAATTGCTATGGTTGATTTAATTTGCTTGTGGTTATGTTGCTGTCCTTTGGTGCCCATCATATGAGCGCGCGCGTGGATCACACCTTAGGGTTAGTTGTATGTTGATAGGACTACGTATTGGAGGGCAAGAGTGACAGAAGCTTCAACCTAGCATAGAAATTGATGCACACGGGATTGAAGGGGGGCCAATATATCTTAATGCTATGGTTGGGTTTTACCTTAATGAACGTTAGTAGTTGCGGATGCTTCCTAATAGTTCCAATCATAAGTGCATAGAATTCCAAGTAAGGGATGACATGCTAGCAGTGGCCTCTCCGACATAGTACTTGCTATTGGTCTAGTAAAGTAGGCAATTGGTTAAGGGACAATTTCGCAACTCCTACCACCAATTTTCCACACTCGCTATATTTACTTTATTGCTTATTTACTTACAACAGCCCCTAGCTTTTATTTACGCTCTGTTTATTTTCTTGCAAACCTATCCATCAACACCTACAAAGTACTTCTAGTTTTATACTTGTTCTAGGTAAAGCGAACATCAAGCGTGCGTAGAGTTGTATCGGTGGTCGATAGAACTTGAGGGAATATTTATTCTACCTTTAGATCCTTGTTGGGTTCGACACTCTTACTTATCAAAAACTGTTGCGATCCCCTATATTTGAGGGTTATCAGCGTGCAAACTAGAATCACCAGGATGACAGGTAGGGCTAGAAGATTATTTTAATAAAAAAAGCATGGAGCCGACCCCAACGATTTTAAGCTTACAGGCACGATACACGCTATCCTAGACTACTCTACACATGAAACTGTCACACGAGCATCCGGGCTGCGCTTGTCTCTTCGCCTCTTCGGGAAGTCGAACAATGATGGAGTACTACTGTAGTGGAGGAGTACTACAGTATGCTTCTGACCATCTGACACCGATTGACCTGCTGCATGTCCACCGTGTGCGAGAGGGAGAGTGTGTAGCCAATGAAAGCTTCTCCTAGTCCTGCCAGCCACCACGCTCATGGGCGAGGGAGGGATGTAGCTTCATTGATTTGCTGCTCCTGCCTTTGCGTCTATGACAGGTGGGCCCAACAGGTCGGTGGCCCACCTGTCATGCAGCCAAAGGCAGGTGCGGTTAAGGCGAGAGGGCCTTGTAGTAATCAAACTTCTCGGTCTTGTACGAGTTGACGCGACACATCAAAGCACTGCACTCGATATATTTCAATAATTTGTGTTTACCGATGCATTAGTTACAACGCATGCATGCATGCTGTGACTCTCCTTTTGATACTTGCGTGTGTTGATTTAATGCACCTTGAAGTAGTATGAATATATGACGGTAAAGCTTTGTAATGCCCGGGCCCTAATAAAGCGAGAGATGGTTGTGCATGAGGAGGGCGGAATTCCGAGGAGGGCGAGATCATGCAGACGGAATAGGACCCGACGATGGAGCTCTCTATGGTCTTGATGGACCTCACCTTGCTCCACTGCCCCTTGTGCCTCTGCCCCTTGAAGCCTCCAGTGTATGAGGTTTGAATACACCTCCTCCGTTTGGCTGATCAAGCAAGGTGCAGGTTTCTTGATTGATGTGTTGTTCGATTGATTTGTGCAGTGCAAGGGAGGGCACCTGGCCTGCGCGGACTGCCGCGTCGAGCGCCCCGGGAACTAGCTGCAGTGCCAGAAGTGCGAGCGAGGTAGTGGCTTCGACGTGTAGAACACGGCGGTGGACGCCGTCCTCTCCTTGGTGAGGGTGGAGTGCCTGCACGAAGGCTGTGGGCTCTACGTCACTTACCACAAGCTCTCCGATCACCAGAGCGTGTGTCCACTCGTGCACTGCAAATGCCCTGTGCCCGTTTGCGGCTACGAAGGCCCGCCGCCGGCGCTCTCCCACCACATCAGCACCGTGCATCCCATGCCCGTGCACAGGATCCAGTACGGCAAGGTGCGCCAGCTGCAAGTGCCACTGTCGGAGCCACGGCTCTTGCTGTTCGCGGAGGAGGATGGCTGCGCGTTTTTCTGGGTCGGCGGCATGCTCGACATCAGCGCGCCTATCGCCGTGTCGGTCGTCTGCGTCAGAGTGGGGTTGTCCCCACTTCCGCACTATGTAGCCAAGCTGTGGGTGAACGGCCCGCCGGAGGAGCCCAAAGGCAGGACCGACGCCATCAAGGTGGAAATGGAGGTGGCAAGCAGCAAGGATCCCGGCGACGTCGCAGTGCACGAGCTAACCTTATTCATAGTTCCGCCCAAGCTGCTGGACGGGGCTAAGCTGGTGTCCCTCCACTTTCAGATTGACAATCTCATGTCCTAAATGATCCTACAGTGCCTTCTGTTTATCTTAGTAATATGCTAATATAGGGGTTAGCTCGGTCTACTTTAGCCTAAGAGATGGCGGGCTTTGGTTGCGATGCAGGAATTACTTCGACATCAGATCAGTAGTTAAAGTAATTTCCAACAGTCGAATAGATATTTTGTGTCTGTTGGATATGAAGATCCTTTGGGTAAGAAGTATAACAGCTTATATGCTTGTTTGTTTAGTAAGTGTTGCATACTTGTGCGAGTTGACGCGACACATCAAAGTAGTACTACTAGTAGTAATCGCTCCGATCGTAATTTCTTTGCGCATGAGGCTGGTCATAGTGGGAGTAACATAGGTAGTAACATAGATGCCACATCAGCAAAAATGATGAGGTGGCAAGTAATTAATGAGGAGAGAGGCAAATAGAGTAACATAAAGGCTGTTCATAGTGGGGAGTAACTTAGACTAGTAGTGTTATACATATGACACTAGTCTAAGTTATTACCTTCATAATGCAAAGTAACATAATAGTAGTATCATAGATGGCTTCATTTATCTTGTGTTGGAAAGCGCTATGTTACAGTACAACATATTATGTTACCACCTCTTACTAATTACTTACCACCTCTGCTGAGGGTGAAGATCGCTGGAAGGGCGAAGCAGGAGGAGGAGACCGCTGCCTTGTTGCAGAGGACGGGCATCATCGTCAAGAAACTTATGGACGAGAATGCCATGCTCCGCATCGAGCACAACAGGCTGGTGGAGGAATCCATGGATGCTGCCAAGCAGCGTATTAAGCACATGAAACTGATGAAAGAGATCATCGCCCGCCGCGAGAACTAGTCTCCGCGACCTGCCACGCATAAAGAAAGTAGATATTAGCGAGCCAGATCGTTGTATGCATCTTCCTTCTTCTTTTGCCCTTGTGTATTTCGGGCGTAGCTGATGAAGCTATGCACCTAGAGTAGGGTCATAGGCCTGACCTTGACACCCTCCCCTAGGACATCACGCTAAAGTCAGAAGCATTCAAAGGATAACATCATCCACTCGACCAGAAGCATTCCACTCGGAAGGTTCAATGTCACTCGACCGTAACAGAAATCACTCGACAGACAGAAGATCTAAAGTCACTCTGCACAGCAACGGTTGGGCGTTTACTCCATAGACTTAATGATCATTTATGTCACTTTGTTGTTGGTGTTACCAGAAACGTCCCATCTTTATGTACCTTAAACCCTATGTAACTGAGGGCGGGAGGGGCCTGGCGGACTCTATATAAGCCACCCCCTCCTCAGGGACAAGGTTTCGCACCCCCCCGTAACACACACACACACGCACAATCCAGTCGACCGCCTCAGGGCACCAAGATGTAGGGCTATTACTTCCTCTGCGAAGGGCCTGAACTCGTAAAACTTGTGTGTACAACTTCTCCATAGCTAGGATCTTGCCTCCTCATACCTACCCCCATTCTACTGTTAGCCTTAGAACCACGACAGTTGGCGCCCACCGTGGGGCAGGTGTCTTAGCGACTTTGTGGTGAAGTTGCGATTTTTACGATTCCCATCATCATGGTTTCCGGCGGTGGATTGGCTGAGGGCCGCGAGATCCATCTCGGCGCGCTCGTCTTCATTGCCGACGACTCCGCTTGGCTTCAGGAAGCTCCCCTCGACGTCCATGCGCTCCCCGTCCGCGGGGCGACGCACTTTTCGCGCGTGCGTCCATGGCGTCCTTCTCCGGCAGCCATCGACCTAGTATCGGTCGGCTCCTATGGTGTCCTCGCTCCCCTCTATTCGTCGGCGCAAGTGATCCAGTCGATCACGACTTCAGCGGTGGGTGAGACACGAAGTGGCCCGTCAGTCGACCACCCCACAAGTCACGGCAATCGAGCCCGACGAAACTCTCTACAGCCTGTTCGACTGGCTCCATGGAGACCGCATCCGAGTGTGATAGCAGCGATCCCGCGGCAGAAGTCTTGATGGTCAACAAACCACGTAGTCCTCCTAGCTTCCCCCGCGACGAAGACGGTGATGATGGCGGCGATCCGTCACATGTTCACGAGGAGTACCGCGCCGAGCCCCTTTGTTCGCAGCAGAGGGAAGTACTTCGCCGCTGAAATATGGATGCACTCCACACTCCCATCGTTGGGGAAACCCCCGAGGCCCGGGCCAGGCGCGCCTGGCCAACTTGGCTGAGCGCACTCGACTGGAGAACCTTCAGCATGCTCTCGACGAGTGTGCTCAGCATGGCATCCCTGAATCCAGTCGACGACAACTTTTTCCGCTTCAACCTCGGGTATACCACACTCCAATTCAAAATCTCACAGCTGCAGCCCGAATAGCAGAGTCTATTCAGCCTTCCCAGTTGGAAGCTGGCAGAGGTTTGATGCAGATCCGAGCCTTACTCTGGGTACCTGGAGAGCAGAACACAACAGTGTCTCGGTCGCAGAATAGGTTTCGTAGCAGGTCTGTGATGGCAGATACAGTTTCGTCGGCCCATAGCCCAAGATCGCCCCCGAGGCGTGAGGGTCACGGACACTGGCAAGATCAATACAGAAACCACGAGCAGTATGATCACCGACTCGGCCGTGATGACCGTCGTCGAGTGCCCACACCCCCCTCCAAGGAGTGGATCATATGTGCCTTGGCAACATTATGATAGACGCCCTCACAGTGGCGAGCGAAGAATACCAGTCGACCCGAGGGAGCCAGGCTTTGATGCGAGATCCATTCTCATTCAAGGTCTGGTTGACAGGAACAGAGCACACAGGGAGGGCCATGACAGAGATCACCCGACTGACAGCAGAGTGCATGTTTCAGGTCTAGAGTGTTTCAGCAGAGCCATCAGGGCCGCAGTGATTGCTCCCAAGTTCAGGTTGGCGACTGGAGTCAGCAAGTTTACTGGTGAGTCCAACCCTGACACTTGGCTTGAGGATTACCGAGTGGCTGTATAGATTGGCGGCGAAAATGATGAAGTGGCCATGAAGCATCTTCCTCTAATGTTGGAAGGCTCGACCAGGGCATGGTTGACTCAGTTAGCACCAGGCAATATATTCAGCTGGGAGGAACTCGCCCGAGTGTTTTTTAGAACTTTTGAGGGTACTTGCAAATGTACAGCATTGCGTGCAAAAACCGAGTGAAACTCTGAGAGATTTCATTCAGAGGTGGACCACTTTGCACCACACAGTGGAAAATGTGTCCGAGCATCAAGCAGTTTGTGCCTTCAAGGAAGGCGTTAAGTATCGAGAGCTAGTCCTGAAATTCGGTCGGACAGGGGATATGTCCCTGACTCGGATGATGGAGATAGCCACTCGATACGCTAACGGAGAAGAAGAGGATCGACTCCGCAGTGGAAAGAGCAAACTAGTCGGTCAGGACACCGGTGGGGGCACTTCCAATCGGAAACAGAAGTGCAAGGCCGAGCCAGCTGCTCCTGGTGAAGCTTTAGTCGTGGCTCAAGGAAAGTTCAAGGGGAAGCCCAAAGGGCCCTGGACCCCCAAGAAAGTGGAAGATCAAGCCGGAAATGATGTGTTGGATTTACCATGCCACATTCACACCAAGAAGGATGAAGAAGGTAATCTGATTTATCCTAAACATACCACTCGACAGTGTCGAGTTTTGACCCAGCAGTTCCGAGAAAAGCAACCCAATGAGAAGGAAAAGGAGTTGGACAAGGATGAGGATAACGAAGATGATGATGGTTTTCCCAACGTCAATTCCACTCTCGTGATTTTTGCTGATGTTGAGAGCAAAAGTCGCCTGAAAGTTATCAACAGAGAAGTGAACATGGTTGCTCCGGCAACACCCAGTTATTTGAAGTGGTCTCAGACTGCCATCACATTTGACTAGTCTGATCACCCAGCACGTATAGCCACCCCTCGGAGGCAAGCGTTGGTGGTTGACCCAGTTGTTGAAGGCACTCGACTGACCAAAGTACTAATGGATGGTGGTACCGGCCTGAATATCCTTTATGCTGAAACCTTGAAGGGGATGGGAATTCCGATGCCCAAACTTAGTGAAAGAAATATGAGTTTCCATGGCGTTATCCCTGGAAAGAAAGCCGAATCACTCGGCCAGATTGCCCTTGATGTGGTTTTCGGTGATTCCAAGAATTCCCGCAAGGAAAAGTTGACATTTGAAGTAGTGAATTTCCAGAGTGCTTATAATGCTATTTTGGGTAGGCCTGCTTATGCACGTTTTATGGATCGACCATGTTACGTGTACCTCAAATTTAAGATGCCTAGTCCCAGAGGAGTGATCACAATCACTGGCAATTAGCAGAAGGCAAAAGAGTGCTTCCAGAAGGGCTCGAAAATCGCGATGCACAAATGGTAGCAGTCAAAATGCAGGAATACTGGAAGAATGCAAATCCAAGTGATTTTTTATGAGCCAAGAAGCCTGCCATAGATTCTGCATTTCAGTCGTCTGGTGAAACGAAGCAGATTCATATTCACCCGACCGATCCGAATGCTGCTCCTACTCATATCTCAACATCACTTGACAGCAAATAGGAAGAAGCGCTCATCCAGTTCCTCCGTGAGAAATGTGACATCTTTGCATGGAAACCTTCTGACATGTCGGGTGTACCCAGGGGACTGGCTGAGCATCGTTTGCTAGTCGACCCGAAAGTGAAACCGGTCAAGGAACATCTTCGATGGTCCGCCATACAGAAGATAAAAGCAATTGGCGAGGAAGTGGGTCGGCTCCGGGCAGTTGAGTTTATCCGAGAGATTTACCACTCCGAGTGGCTCGCCAATGTTGTCATGGTCCCTAAAAAGGACGACTCACTTCGTATGTGCATTGACTTCAAGCATATCAATCGGGCCTGCCTGAAAGATCATTCCCCTCCCTCCCGTATTGACCAAATTGTTGACTTGACTGTGGGGTGTGAGCGTTTGTCTTTTCTGGATGCCTATTCCGGGTATCATCAGATCCGATTGTATGGACCACATGAGATAAAAACAACTTTCATCACTCCATTCCGGTGCTTTTGTTATGTCACCATGCCGTTCGGCCTCAAGAACGCCGGGGCCACATTTATGAGGATGATTCAGAAGTGTTTGCTCACTCAAATCAGTCGGAATGTGGAAGAATATATGCATGACATTGTGGTCAAGTCACGCAAATGTTCCGACCTGCTGACTGACCTTGCTGAAACCTTTGCCAACCTGAGAAGGTATGATATCAAGCTTAACCCATCGAAGTGCACATTCGGAGTTCCTGGCCGAAAGTTACTCAGTTTCCTCGTTTCTGAACGAGGGATCAACGCGAACCCATAGAAAGTTGGTGCCATACTCCGGATGAAGTGCCCTGTGCGTGTGCATGATGTCCAGAAGCTTACTGGTTGTTTGGCCGCCTTGAGTCAATTCATCTCTCATCTCGGTGAAAAGGCATTGCCTCTTTACCGACTGATGAAGAAATCTGACAAGTTCGAGTGGACTCCTGAAGCTGACGCAACGTTTGTAGAGCTCAAAGCCCT
Source organism: Aegilops umbellulata (assembly GCA_032464435.1). Classification (NCBI taxonomy): domain Eukaryota; kingdom Viridiplantae; phylum Streptophyta; class Magnoliopsida; order Poales; family Poaceae; genus Aegilops; species Aegilops umbellulata. Next base: position 356,518,436 of record CP136058.1, read on the forward strand.
GCTTTCCACCCAACCGGTGCTCGCTGCCCCAATTAGGAAAGAGCCCTTATTGCTTTATATTGCAGCCACTGGACAGGTTGTCAGTACAGTACTCACGGTCGAGCAGGAAGAAGGAAAAGCCTATAAAGTTCAGCGCCCAGTATACTATATTTCCGAAGTTTTGACTCCATCCAAGAAAAGATATCCACATTATCAGAAGCTTGTCTATGGGATTTACATGACCACGAAGAAGGTTGCACATTATTTCTCTGATCACTCCATTATAGTCATCAGCGACGCACCATTGTCAGAAATCCTGAACAACAGAGATGCAACTGGTCGAGTGGAAAAGTGGGCGATTGAACTCCTTCCCTTGGATATCAAGTTCGAGGAAAAGAAAACTATCAAGTCCCAAGCAATAGCAGATTTCCTCGCTGAGTGGGTTGAGCAACAACTATCGACTCAGATTCACTCGGAGCATTGAACCATGTTCTTTGATGGATCCAAGATGCTGAATGGTTCGGGTGCTGGGGTGGTATTGGTATCTCCCCGAGGATACAGACTCATCTACGTTCTTCAGATTCATTTTGATTCCTCCAACAATGAGGCTGAATACGAAGCACTTCTGTACGGGTTGCATATGACCATTTCACTCGGCGTCCGTCGCGTAATGGTCTACGGTGACTCGGATTTGGTGGTTAATCAAGTAATGAAGGAATGGGACATCAGGAGCCCATCTATGACTGGCTATTGCAATGCGGTGAGAAAGTTAGAGAAGAAGTTTGAGGGGTTAGAGCTCCATCATATACCCCGACTGAAAAATCAAGCGGCTGATGATTTGGCAAAGATAGGTTCCAAGAGAGAGACCATTCCCAGCAATGTGTTTTTTGAACATATTCATACACCTTCAGTTCAGGAAGATCCTTTCACAGAAGAGCCCCCACAACCGAAGAGTGCCACTGATCCGACTGAAGTCGAAGTCCCAGCCGTGGTCGACTTGATCATGGAGGTTTTGGTCATCACTCCCGACTGGACAGTGTCGTACATCGCATACATTCTTAGGAAGGAACTCCCAGAGGATGAAGAAGAGGCTCGACAGATCATCCGTTGATCCAAGGCCTTTACCGTGATAAGAGGACAGCTGTTCAAAGAAAGTGTAACTAGAGTCAGACAGAAATGCATAACACCAGAAGAAGGTTGAGTGATCCTCAATGACATCCACTCGGGGACCTGTGGTCACCATGCGTCCTCTAGGACCATTGTGGCCAAAACATACCGAGCGGGATTTTATTGGCCGCGAGCAAATGAAATGGCGAAGGAAATAGTCGACAAATGTGAAGGTTTCCAGTTCTACTCCAACATGTCTCACAAACCTGCATCAGCCCTGAAGACCATTCCGCTCGTCTGGCCCTTTGCTGTCTGGGGGTTGGATATGGTTGGACCTCTAAGGACTGGTAGGAGTGGCTTCACTCATGTGCTCGTGGCAGTCGACAAGTTCATCAAATGGATTGAAGCCAAGCCTATCAAAAATCTTTAAGCCAATACTGCTGTCAGATTCATCAGGGAGTTAACATTTAGATATGGTGTTCCGCACAACATCATCACTGACAATGGGTCGAACTTCGATTCTTATGAGTTCATAGCCTTCTGCGCTTCATAGGGCACTCGAGTCGATTATGCTTCAGTCGCCCATCCCCAGTCAAATGGACAAGCTGAAAGAGCAAATAGATTGATTCTCAAAGGACTGAGACCCCGATTGATGCGCGATCTCAAGCATGTAGCGGGCGCCTGGGTCGATGAACTTCCGTCAGTGCTTTGGGGATTGAGGACAACTCCTAATCGGTCGACTGGCCGAACTCCATTCTTCTTGGTCTATGGAGCTGAAGCTGTACTTCCGAGTGACTTGCAACACAATGCACCCCGAGTCAAACTTTTTTCAGAAGATGAAGCGGAACAGGCTTGACAAGACGCAGTTGATCTCCTGGAAGAAGAAAGAGAGATAGCCCTGATCCAGTCGACCATTTATCAGCAAGACCTGCGTCTATTCCACGCCAGAAACATGAGGGGTCGAGCATTTCAAGAGGGAGACTTGGTTCTTCGAATGGATCAGCAGAAACCACACATGCTTGCTCCTGCTTGGGAAGGCCCCTTCATTGTCACAAAAGTGCTCCACAATGGATCATACCACCTTTACAATGTTGAGCACAAGAAAGATGAGCCACGCGCTTGGAATGCGGAGCTGCTCCACCCCTTTTACACTTAAGCATTCAGACTGTTGAGATGTAATAAGAAATACCTTCTAGTTTGTTTATCAAAGACACAGTTTTACAATCTACTAAATGATTGTTGTTCCTTTTTATATTTTCTAAACCCCCTAGTGGGTGTATTAGATGTGAATCCGCTTCGCCTAAGTTTCCAAAAAGAAAATTCCTGCCGAGTGAGGCGCAAGCCTCTCACTCTGAGGCTTAGCTGCGAATCCGTTTCGCCTAAGTTTGAAAAATCCTGCCGAGTGGTGAGCAACCCTCTCACTCGGGGGCTTAGCTGCAGTCCAGTACTCACCTAAGTTTGAAAAATCCTACCAAGTGGTGAGCAATCCTCTCACTCGGGGGCTTAGCTACAGTCCAGTACTCGCCTAAGTTTGAAAAATCCTACCGAGTGGTGACCAATCCTCTCACTCGAGGGCTTAGCTGCAGTCCAGTACTCGCCTCAGTTTGAAAAATCCTATCGAGTGAGGAGCAAGCCTCTCACTCGGAGGCTTAGCTACGAATCTGTTTCGCCGAAGTTTAAAAAATCCTACCGAGTGGTGAGCAACCCTCCCACTCGGGGGCTTAGCTGCAGTCCAGTACTCGCCTATGTTTGAAAATCCTACCGAGTGGTGAGCAACCCTCCCACTCGGGGGCTTAGCTGCAGTCTAGTACTCGCCTAAGTTTGAAAAATCCTACCGAGTGGTGAGCAATCCTCTCACTCGGGGGCTTAGCTGCAGTCCAGTACTCGCCTAAGTTTGAAAAATCCTACCGAGTAATGAGCAATCCTCTCACTCGGTGGCTTAGCTGCAGTCCAGTACTCGCCTAATTTTGAAAAATCCTACCGAGTGGTGAGAAATCTTCTCACTCGGGGGCTTAGCTGCAGTCCAGTACTTGCCTAAGTTTGACAAATTCTACCGAGTGGTGAGCAATCCTCTCACTCGGGGGCTTAGCTGCGGTCCAGTACTCGCCTAAGTTTGACAAATCCTACCAAGTAGGGAGCAACCCTCTCACTCGGGGGCTTAGCTGTAGTCTAGTACTCGCCTATGTTTGAAACACATCCCGATCTGCAAGGACGATGAGGTGCAGGTCGACTGTGACCTTATCCTCAGAGCTGCGCCACAAGTACAACGTGCACTCCATCCTAATCCGCAAGGACGATGAGGTGCAGGTCGACTGCGACCTTCTCCTCAGAGCTGCTCTACAAGTACAACGTGCGTTCCATCCTAATTCGCAAGGACGACGAGGTGCAGGTCGACTGCGACCTTCTTCTCAGATCTGCGCTACAAGTACAACATGCTCTCCATCCTAATCCGGAAGGACGACGAGGTGCAGGTCGACTGCGACCTTCTCCTCAGAGCTGCATCACAAGTACAAAGACCATCCCGAGTGAAGAATAAGTTCCACTCGGGAACAAACACAAGCATATTTAGAGATAAACCAAGTTTAGATAAATCCTAAGGTTCCATGCCACATATCAAAGTACTCGGGCGGCAAGCCCAAAGGAGTTTAACAGTTAAAAAATCACTTGGCATTCCGAGGAAAATTTAAGGTGAGGCATAAAGTTTGTTCACTCCACAGGAGGTGGGCTAGCAGGCTCGACGAACTCATCCAGGTCAATTCCGTCAGCAATCCGAGTGGCAGCAGCAATGAAGGTTTCCATGAAAGATTGGAAGTCGTGCCTCTTCGTATTGACAATCTTGATCGCCGCGAGCTTCTCTTCTCGCGCTTCCCTGCAGTGGACACGAACCAGGGACAGAGCCACATCAGCGCCGCACCAAGCAGAGGACTTCTTCCATTCTTGCACTTGACCAGGAACCTCATTAAGTCGAGTCATCAGAGGCTCGAGGTCATTCTGGAGCATCGCCCTTGGCCAGAGTGCCGTGTCGATTCGCGACACCGTGACTTTCAGTCGTGCGAGATAGTCGACAAGACCAGCGACACAGGATTCCAGTCGGAGCACGTTCATAGCAGCTTCATCCTTTACAGGAGAGAGGATGGGGTCCAAGCTTGTCTCAACTTGCGCAGTTTCTTCCTCGAAGTTCTGGCAAAATTCTGCACACACAAAACAACGATGAGTCAATGGTTATATATCGAGTCGACAGCAACAAGACAGTCGGACAAAGGAAAGCAGCTTCAAGCATTATGAACAGCTTCTTAGCAAGCCCTCCCAGATAGTTCTCCAGGTCGTCCCGCTTGCGAGCAATGTCTTCCATCTTTTCGGTCAGGTTCTTCTTGTCCTTCTTCAGACGAGTCGCCTCCTTGTTGGCTTCATCAAGGGAAGTTTTCAGCTTGGCATTCTCTTCCTCCAGCTTGCCAACTAAAGCCAGCTTCTGGTCAGCGAGTGCAGTTTTCTCGTCGGCTGCAAGGTCCAGATCCTTCTTCGCCAGAGCTTGGTTCATTGTTTCTAAAAGAAATAACACTCGGTTCAGAAAAAGCAAATAACACCCGGTTCAACAACTGAGCAGTCGACAATTTTTCATACCAGCTACTTTATCCTTGTCCTTCTGCAAGTTCGTCTTGGCTAGCTCCAGATCAAGGTTGAGTTGAATCTACTTCTGCTCCAGATCAGCAAAACGAGCTCCAAGTTCACAGGATTTCTGTAATCAAAGGACATCCAGTCGGCAGGTGAAAGATTGGTTACTTCAGAACAATAGAGTGATAAATTCAACAGGTTCTAAGACTACTGCCGAATCAAACATCCAACAGTAGTCTCGGGGACTACACCCAGTGGGTGCACTTAGCGTGCCCCCACTGGTCCAGTTTCCACTCGACGTGGTCTGTCTAGGCCGAGTGTAAAAAAAGGGGGCGGGGGGTGATTCTCAGACCACAGTCGACTGCCCGCAGTTCACTATGGTCTCGGGTACTACACTAGTGGGTGCACTTAGCGTGCCCCCACTGACTCAAGTTCCACTCGACCCGGTCTGTCTAGGCCGAGTGAGAAAATTCTGACTCTCAGACCACAGTCGACTACCCGCAGTCAACTATGGTCTCGGGGACTACACCCAGTGGGTGCACTTAGCGTGCCCCACTGGTTCAAAGATTCAACCGGCATAACTTAGTCGACTCAAGACACTAATCTACTCAACGGTATGTGAAAACATCCAGTGGGTGTACCAATGCAAAACGCAGACTGATGGGAAGATCCTTCAAAGAAAGTTTTCAGGTAGCATATCCTAACAGAACAAGCGGAAAGCTAAAGGGTCAGTCGGTAATCTAGTAACCTGGACGTTGCTCTTGAGAGCTGAGTTGGCGTCATAAGCAGCTTGGCTGGCCTCTCGGACTGTCTTTATCTGCTCCATCATTATACCCGCCTGACGTATAGCCTCCTTGGCAGCACCCACCTGGTCCTCTGGGACATGATGTGCAGCAAAAAGTGAAGGTGGATCGGCTGGAGTCTGCACGATTGACATTGAAGGCTGAGCACTCGACAGTGGTATGGCGAAGGTGACAGAAGTCCGATTGGCATCGCCAGCCTCCTGGATTACCGGTTCCATCACTGGCGTCGGCTGAGGCGTCTTACCAGTTGACGTCTTCCTGTTTCTTCTTCCAAGGGCCTCAGGGGCACATCCTCATCGTCGTCTGGAAGGTCAATGACATTGGGAGGAGCTGCAAAAAGAGTCAATCACCAGAATTCAGTTGACCACCAACACGGCTGAGAAAGTAAAAACAAGTTTGCAAAGATCATACCTGGGTTAGAAGTGACCGCATCTTCCATGTCCTCATCTTTGTTACTATAAGCAGAAGTCCCAGAAGTAGCAGCACCGCAAATTCAAAATCCACTCGATCAGAATGAGAAAATGAGTCGACCAAAGAGCAAGTCGTGCCAAATTAAGAAGTCAAATTCGGGAATTACCCAGAAGCAATAGGTACATCCACTTTGATTTTGGGCAGAGCCTTCTGAGGTTTCTGCAGTACGACTTTGGGCTGCTTGGGAGCTTTCTCGGTCGGGACAGGAGATGTCGTCCGAGTGCGCTTCGAAGATTGACCAGTCTTTGTGGTCATTTTCCCTCGGAGGCTGGCTGGGTCGTGGGTATGCTTGGATTGCCTTTCCCTTCGGGGAGGTGAGTCGACCTCTTCTTCATTACTCGGGTCGTCGCTCTCCTTGTCCTCTTCTCCATCAGAGTGCCACTCACCGCTCTCACCTCCACTCGCCTCCCATTCCGGGTCCTGCTCCTGCTCTTCGTTGGGCATCGTGTACATCTTAGTGAGGGCCTGAAAGACAACAAGCAGAGAAAATGTCAGTCGGTTGGCAAAAAGTGATCACACGATAGATCAAGAAAACACTCGGAGACTCAGAGACAGACCTTGTCAGGTTCATACGAGTTGCTAAGTGGAGGGATCCTCCTGGATCCTCTGGGGTTATCCTTGTTACCAGTAATGCCCCTCAGCCACTTCTCCACCGTATCCTCGTCGACTTCCTCTGGGTGGATCCGAGTGGTGTCATCAATGCCCGAATACATCCACATCGGATGATCACGGGCTTGAAGCGGTTGAATACGTCGTCTAAGGAAGACTTCTAACAGATCCATGCCAGTCACGCCGTCACAAACCAGCTGGACCACCCGCTCGACCAACACCTTCACCTCCGCTTTCTACGCCGGAGTCACTTTCAAGGCAGAGGGCTTCTCGACTCGAGCCATGGAAAAGGGGGGAAGTCAAGTCGACTGACCGGGATTCGGCTGGTCTTTTTAGTAGAACCAGGTCGACTGCCACCCTCTGACTGACTCGGGAAGGATCATGGATGGGAAAGTGCTTTTACCTCTCATCTGGATCCCAAGACCCCCACACATATGGATCACACGCGTCCTCTCGTCACTCGGATTGGCTTTCTTGACCGACTGAGAATGGCATGTGAAAGTTTATTTGAAGAGACCGAGTGTGGTCGACAACCCAGGAAATATTCGCACATGGACACGAACGCAACAAGATACGTGATGGTGTTGGGGGAGAAGTGATGAAGTTTTGCTCCAAATAAGTTCAGAAAGCCTCGGAAGAAAGGATGGGGAGGCAAAGAAAAACCACGGTCGACATGAGTGGCGAGGAGAACACACTCACCCTCCTGTGGCCGCGGCTCAGTCTCATCCTCCGGGAGCTGCCCCGATCCATGGGGAATCAGTCCCCCTCGACTAGATCATCGATGTCGTCCTGCTGGATCATCGACCGGATCCAATCGCCCTGGATCCAGCCGCGAGGCAAGCCGGACCTCGATGAAGATCTGCCCCGGCTGGTCTTCTTCCCCTTCACCTCCGCTGTCGCCTTCTTCACGTGCTCCAAGGCCACCGTCTTCTCCTTCCCCGTTGCAGCTGGTAGAGCTCGAGCAGGGTGGCGACGCCGAGAGCAGAGGTGGATATGGTGGAGAAAATGGAGGAGAAAGGGGGAGAATGGGAACACACGGTGCAAAAAACCCCAATCCGGCGCTTTATATGGGGTCGTTTCTGAGTGGCTGACTCGTGGGCCTAGGCGATCCTGTCAAATCCCGCAACAGTCGCGCGCGATACGTTGCGTAAAAGGTGGCGCAGAGATTGAGGCGACACTGCCTAATCCATCCCGATTACTGTGGCCTCCTCCGCCCCGCGCGCTTCACAAAATTCGAATCCCGCGAGATCCGCGAGCAGTAGAGCAACCTGTCAGACTGAAGATTTTTTCCATATCAACACTCGAAGCTTAGCGGTAAAAGTTCACTCGTCAAACCAAGAATGGATCAAGGCGACTGAAAAAGAAGTTGAAGTCGCCGTGTAGTTTATCAATCCCAGCAAGACGCTTTAGAAGCGCAAAATTGAGTCGGAAGTATTGTCAACTTCTTCTCCACTCGAACCCTGAACCATTCGGGGGCTAATGATGAAGCTATGTACCTAGGGTAGGGTCATAGGCCTAACCTACACACCCTCCCCTAGGACATCACCCTAAAGTCAGAAACATTCAAAGGATAACATCATCCACTCGACCAGAAGCCTTCCACTCGGAAGGTTCAATGTCACTCGACCGTAACAGAAATCACTCGACAGACAGAAGATCTAAAGTCACTCTGCACAACAACGGTCGGCGATTACTGCATAGACTTAATGATCATTTATGTCACTTTATTGTTGGCGTTACCAGAAACGTCCCATCTTTATGTACCTTAAACCCTGTGTAACTGAGGGCGGGAGGGGCCTGACAAACTCTATATAAGCCACCCCCCTCCTCAGGGACAAGGGTTCGCACCCCCTGTAACACACAAACACACACACGCATAATCCAGTCGACCGCCTCAGGGCACCGAGACGTAGGGCTATTACTTCTTCTGCGAAGGGCCTGAACTCGTAAAACTTGTGTGTACAAATTCTCCATAGCTAGGATCTTGCCTCCTCATACCTACCCTCCATTCTACTGTCAGCCTTAGAACCACGACAGTAGCCGCATGTGGCTTTTTTAATTATCTTCCTAATTATGTAAGACAATTATTATCCACTCTCATCGTCCTTATATATATTCATCAGTCTTGCTATAAGTCGCAGTAGATGCTATATAGGTCCGTCGGATCTTACATCAAGATCCATGCAAAATTTTCTTTTCAGATTTTCTTTTTTCTCTCTTAAATCTAAGTCGAGTGAGACATTGCCACGCCATTAAACAGAGGCTCGGGCGCCATTAATGGAGACCTTGGGAGAGAGGTGGACGACAGATGGAGGTCAAAGGGCTCTCTCCCATTAACCACGCGTAGGGGTCTGATCACACGCCTCCCGTACTCAAATAGCTACCCTGCACGACGCCTCCTAGCTTATAAAAAAAGGGGATGCGTGGCGGCACGTAAATGGTAAATAGAACGCCCATGGTTTCAATAATACTTGTGTTTCCAGTTGTAACGTGGCAGCACTTGTTCCAAAATGACTTTGTTGACTGTTAATGTGTGCGCCTTCGCAAATCGGACAACAAAATTACCACAACATGTTGGTGCCATGTCATGACACCAAGCAAAGTTGGTAGTTGACCAGGCTGGTGAGTTCGTTTGGATGAGCGCCGATTTTTTGGCTCGCCCTGCCCACCATAGCTCTTCTAGTCTATATTTGCACCAACTATTTGGCGAGGCGCCGACGGCCAAATCGCTCGCCAATTATTTGGCATGACCTCCTTTGGCGAGGCTGACTCCGATACAAACCAAACAGATCCTAAATCTTGCACTCATTCGTGTACATTTCTGCCCTTGTTCTGTAATTCAACAATTACCATAGAACTAATAAACTTAGAGCACCAAAGTATATATTTCTCTTTCTGAAGTATACATGTTTAATAATATTTCATTTTTCTTTATTTTAATAGGACATTTATTTCAATGATCTTAGTAAAGATTTGTTCTAGCCACATAGTAACTGAATGATGCTCTAATTTTCCAGGATAGATATTCCACCAACCATCTCACTATTAATATTAATATTTGATTTATTTCTTTGTGGTACTAAGATGTGCCTATGTGTTCTTTCTGTATGCCAAATCCTTTTCTGCCTGACGCTAAAATGTCCATGTTGACTGACAAATGCAATGTTGCTGTATATTGTTCCTTGTACTTTTCATTTATTGTGGGTGAGCTAATTCGTGTATTTTAAATAAGGGTTTGTATGAATCTTTCCCATAATTTATTCCTCATGTGGATAGTTCTCACAATTTTTTAGCTATTCTTATGCAGGTAACTGAGATATAACAGAAGATAGTTGGGTTTGGTTTAGATGGGTTACTCTACTTGGATAGGAACAATGATACTACTGCGAACACGATTACATATTATGTGTATCTAAATGTCCAGTGTGACTGATTTGTAATTTTAATGTTATTGTGATCATTATTTTGTAGTTGTGAATTTGTAATTGTGCACTATAGTATTGTTTCTGGCTAAATAGAGATTCTTTACTTATTCTGTGTGGATCAAGTATTTGGCATCCTGGGCCGAAGATGAGATGGAGCAGGCCAAGGCCAATAATAATCTAGTAAAATTAATGTGGACAGAAGGCATACTATAAAGAATATTAAAATATTAAAAAAATGGGTGAAGGCCCAATAAACAAACGGACTATATGGGCCTAAATTAATGATTGTACAAAGATAAATGGGTTGTACTGTTGAGCTGCCAAGTCAGATCCACCATGATGCCACATTAGCTGCCACGTCATGTACATCCATGAGGGATAGGTCTGTCATAAAGGTTTGGGCCTGTTTAGGACCGGACGAGCCTAGGGTAGATCGATGACGGTCAAAAATCCGTCATGGAGGGCACGGTGTCAAATTATGACGCGATATATGTGACGGATTTCAAATCCGTCATGGACAACCATCCATGATAGTTTTTCACTAGTCTGTGACGGACCAAAGCTGTCATGGATTAACTGATTTCTTGTAGTGTCTATGTGCCGTATGATCGATAGGCCAAACATGGGCCAATAACAGACCGCATTATGGGTCGTAAACGGGCTAGATTTGGAATCGTCCGTTCATGGGCCGACAATAATGGGACGTCGTTAATCGGCCTTATTGGATGACACTATGAAAACGTCCCAATGGATCAACGGGCTGCAAACGGGCCGACTGTAACCACGGGCTGAATTTGGCCCACAAGCAGAAAAGGCCAATAACGGGCCGTAAGTAACCGAATGCTGGAAATGAGCCCAAGAATAAATGGGCCCTGAGAAGGCAGAAAGATAACACAGGCTGGAAACGGCCCAAATGAATAACAGGCCGTTAATGGGTATAAAGGGGTACACTGTTCATTGCGGACCAGATTCACCACGGGCCGTTAATGGGCCAAGAGTTACTAATGGCCTCGTATGGGCCGAAAGACATCATGGGCCATACATGGGCCAGAAGTTACAACAGGCTGGAATCATATTGGATGACCCAGATGAAGCTACCGGGCTTAAATGCGATAGGCCGTAACGGGCTGTGAGTTAGCGGGCCGTAAATGGGCTATATAGGAACATGCTTTCCGTGGGCCAGCCCGTTACCTTTTGACCAAGTCAAACGGGCCGGCCTTTTCATCGGAAGGGGCCTCTGTTGGGCCGTGCCACGTGTTGACGTATCATAGGCGGCTCCTGCCCAATGAATGGATGACATCTGTCCCAACGGTGAGCCAACACGTGTTTCCTCCGGCCAATGAGAATTTTACACGTGGAAAATTCCCATTGGTCTAGGCTGTTAATGGGTTATCGGATCCAAAACCGGATCCGATAGCTTAATGGCGTCCCATTACGGTGGATGCCATGTGTCATTCACCCTTGACGAAAGCACTTCTATGATGCTCGATTTATCGTCATCGAAGTGGACAGTTCCGCGATGATAATTTTTGTAATGTCATGGAACACTTCTACGACAGCACAGGTATGACTATCTTGATTCTGTCATAAATTTGTCATGGATGTACATGCATGACAAAAAACGTGACCTACTGTGACAAACACGTATCATCATGGAAGTGTCTTTTTTTCTAGTGGGCCAATAGTAGTCTCGCCTATACCACAAGAGTCGTTGCAGCAACGAATCAAGTGGTCAGTGCTGCGCTGGTGGCGCAGAGGGAACTTGAGGGAGAAGCAGCAGTAGCGGCAGAGCCGTCAGATGGCGGGCCGGGGCCTTCCCCGGTAGAGCCTAACGCCAGCAAACCAGAACCCTTGGCAAGGCCCGGTCCTGGCAAGGCAGAGTCTGAGCGGATGGGCGAAGTGGGGCAGAAGAAGATGGTGCAGCACCTAGTGTATTTTGCCATTTCCCTCCTGCAGGGGGCTAGGTCAAGATATTCTGCAATGCATAAGCTGCTTTTCGGCCTTCTCATGGCCTTGAGAAAGCCGTGCCACTATTTCCAAGCGCATGAGATCACCGTCGTCACCCGCCTCCCTTTGCAACGGATTTTGCACAACCCAGATGCGATAGGGAGGATTATGGAGTTGGCGTTGGAGCTGTCGAGCTATGGCCTCATGTTTGAAAGTACTTCAACAATCAAGAGCCGAGCCTTGGCAGAGTTCATAGAAGAATGGACCGCAACGCCCAACGAGGAGATTCAAGAGAGCACCCTTCCCGGCAAGGAGACGAGCAGTGAGTGGATTATGTACTTTGACGGAGCTTTCTCACTCCAAGGTGCTGGTGCCGGTGTACTGCTGTCGGGGAAACTGCCTCCACGAGCACCTATGGGGACGGAGCCCCTTTTCGGTTCGGCGGGGGGCAGAGGTCGCACGAAGAGCAGATCGAGGCGATGCACATGAGCAGTTTACCCAGCTTCGGGCCGCACGGATGCGTAAAACCCTACTGCTGCATCTGTGGTTGGTATTGAGTACTTGCTCGAGAGCGCTGAGTGCTACAGTACACTCAAGCAGCTAACGAGACCGAGCATGCTTCTGTTCGTCCTCTCCCTCTACGTTGCGCATGGGCCTCCTTTCATATGTTCAAGGGGTCACCGACAGGTGGCAACGTAGGCAAGGGCAAAAATGGAAAAGGTGCTGCGGTTGGTACAGCTACCTGCACAGTGTATTCTACCTAACCCTGACGGCAGGGGACAAGGGCATTAAATGCCTATCTACGTCGCCCAAACAGTGCAGAAAAGTGACCGTCAGGGATGCCACTGCTCGCCACGATGGCGATCTTGTCAGCGCCGCTTGCCACAGTGTACCCCTGGCTGCACGGCCTCCCGCCACGTACGCCTGGAAGGGTCCCAGAGCGACACGTTGGTGGGTGTGCTGGAGCGCGGGTACAAAGTGGTTGCTTGCCGCGGCAAATGCCTTGCCGCGGTCGTTGCCTAGTCGTGTCCGAAAGCTTGTCGCTCGCCGGGCCTTGCCGGGACGCGTGGCGCGTCGCTGCAAGTTCCTTGAGATGCTTTGGTTAGACTTCCCGGCAAGCTCCTCTTGCCGGGGTCTTGTGCCTAGAGTGGCCTTCCCGGCAAGCTCCTTTTGCTGGGGGCTTGTTTCCTTGACTTGAATACTTTGTTCTTGAATGGCTCCAAAGGAACCACGGAGGTCCTTGGCGGTCACCTGGTAAGCCTTGCCGCGGGACGCTGCGACTGCCCGTGCACAAGTACGGGATACTAGGGTACCGCTACTCTAGTACACCGACAGGAGCCCCCGGGCCTGGGCCATACACGGTGCCGAGCGCTGTTGGGCCAGGCCCAAAACAGGGCACGGGCACGCGCGGCCTGTGTCACGCCGTATCTTGCTCCGTATCCACCGCGCCCTCCCCGAACGGCACGCGTCGATTGCGGCGTCGTGGGAGAGATCGTGGGTGGTTTCTTTATTAGGAAAGGCGGAACGTCCGCCCCTCCCTCCTTATAAGCAGGGGAAACAGGGGCTGAGGCGTGGTTTTCGAGGCGTCCACTCCCCACAATCACGGGGTGGGGAGAGCTCGCCTCATCCGTCGCCTCGGTTCTGCACGCCTGCCACGTGGCTTCCATGCGCTTGGGGTGGCGAACGGTGGAGGCGGGGAACCGGGCTGTCGTGGGTCGAGGCAGCGGGCCGGTCCCAGTTCCCTGCTCCTTCTGTGTCTTGATTAGCTGAGCGGGGCGGCCGAGCCCCCACCCTATTCCTTTATAAGGAGCGGAGGGGGGACGGAGGCTCGCATTCTTTCATCTCCTCTTTCCTTCAGCTTCTGCTCCCCTCTCTCTCATTCGCCATGGAGAAAGGGAACCTTGGTCCTTCAACGGTGGCGGCGAGGGTCGCCGCTAGACAACGCGTCCCTCCTTCTCCCACACCCGTAGTGGCAGAGCCAGCCGTAAGGGGAAGAGGGAGGGGGCGAGGCCGTGGGCGAGGTCGAGGCGCTTGGGGAAGAGGTGGACGGGGCGGCGCGCCGGCCTCGCCTCCGCCAGCGGTTCCTCTTCCCATGGCGGTCCATATTGGGGACGACCCTTGCGAGTTCTTTGTCAGGCTGCGTCATCCGCCTCGTCGTCGCCTTCGTCTCCCGACTTCATTTGCGAGAGAGATGGAGTTGGATCCGCCCGAGACACTGAGGCTGCACATGAGGGGCTGTGGAATCAGCGGTACGCGAGTCGGCGTTAACTTCCCAGCCCCTAATGTGATGTATCTTGGTCGAGGGTGGAAGAGGTTCGCCCGTATCCACCGCCTGACGGAGGGGCTCACCCTCCATTTTAAGCTGATGGAGGGCGGTCTCCTCTCCGTCAAGGTCTTTGGGTGCTTCGGAACTCGGGCAAGGTGCTGCGTGGAGAGCTCCTCTGATAGCGAAGACTCCTCCTCGAGCGAGAGTGACGAGGAGGACAGCAGCAGCGACGAAGGGGGTAGCGGGCGGCAGGATGACGGGTCCGACTAGGTGTCGGGCGTCGCTCCATGCGGCACCGGCGATCCCATCATCCGTGTCGCCGGCTCCTTGAACTTCTCGGGGTCGTCTCCTTGGGCGGCTGGCGTAGGGAGGCTGCAGAAGAGGAAGAGGGCGGGCGGAAAGGCCGTCAAGTCGGAGTACGTGGGCGTGACGCCCTCGACAGCGTGCTGACGTCCTGCCGCCTCGTCTTCGAGCCCTGTTTCCGGCGCCGCCATCACCATCCAGCCTTTGGACGGCCACCGAGATGTTCTCTTGCTGTCTTCTGCTACCCGTAGCTTGCCTAGGTGCCCCTTTTGCCCTTTTCACCTCCTTGACCTACCTCCTGAAGAGAGGGACAAGAAAGGGATTACGGGCACCTTATCTCTTTTTAATTTGTAAGCCCTCGGGCCTTAGCTGCATTTAAAACATGTAATCCCATCATTCATGTTTTTCATTCTCTATGAACTGTACCTGAGTGGAATGTTTTTTTAGTGAAAAGGGGATGCTTGCCGGGTCACTTGTCTTGCGGGTGGAACCCACGTCAAGGAGCAAATCCTTGATATCTTTAAGATAGACACTTCTTTTCCCGGCAGCAGGCCCTGCCGTCTTCCCACGTCGCTCGACCTTTCTCACGCTTTTGGTGGAGGCAGGGATGAGGCGGGTTCGGGCTCCTCGTTTCGTCCCTTTGTTGCCGCGACTACGACCAAACCTGGCCCCAGGAACGAGCCCTAGGGCCTAGAGTTAGGGGAGCACGGTAGCTTTTAGGAAGAAATGAGGTTCGCATACCTCAGTCCATAAGAGAATGCATGATAAGGGATGAAAAACTTATCTGAGATTGCAGCCCCCGGCAACTCTGGTTCGCCGTGGGTGAATCTTTGTACTTGCAGCCCCCGGCAACACTGGCTTGCCGGGGTCCAGATGCTGGTCCGTCCTTCTTCTCTTTTTCGTCCTCAAGTGGTCCGGTCAGGATATGCGAGCCCTGCGAACCAAGGGAAACGAAAGAACGGCAAAGGGACGCACACTCGACCTCTAAGCTAGGGGTTAGCCACTGCTAAGCACTATCAACCCTAACCAAGGATGAGACTCGATCTAGCATGCATGCTATAACTTAGGGCGCCAGCGCTTCATTTATGCTCAGGGTCTGCGCCTGGCTTTGTACAAAGGATTACATGCAACATCGGCAAGACTTGTACAAAAGGTGGTTGCCGGAACAGGGTCCGACAACCGTGCCTTACGGGTAAAACTTACGAAGATGCTCAATATTCCAGGAGTTGCTCACCGGAATGCCATCTTCGGTCTCAAGGCGGACAGCGCCAGGCCTAGTGACTCGTTTCACCCAGTAAGGGCCTTCCCACTTCGGCGTCAACTTGTTGGAATTCTTGGCGGACTGAACGCGCCAAAGAACAAGGTCGCCTTCCTCGAGACTTCTGGCGTTAACTTTGTGGCTATGGTAGCGGCGCAAAGCTTGCTGGTAGCGAGCAGCTCGCACAGCAGCCTGAAGATGGTCCTCCTCAAGGAGCAGCGCGTCATCTTCTCGCAGCTGCTCTTGCTCAAGCTCATCATAAGCGAGCACTCGAGGCGACCCGTATACCAGTTCCCTGGGGAGAACTGCCTCTGCTCCATAGACTAGAGCAAAAGGTGTCTGGCTAGTGGCTCGATTTGGCATCGTCCTGATCGACCAAAGAACCACCGGCAGCTCCTCGATCCAGTTTCTTCCGCACTTGTGCAGCCTGTCGTAAGTCCTGGTCTTGAGCCCATGCAGCACTTTAGCATTTGCCCTCTCCGCTTGACCGTTGCTTTTCGGGTGAGCAACAGAAGCGAAGCAGACCTTGGCGCCTAGATCTTGGACGTACTGCATGAAGGTGTGGCCCGTGAATTGCGTACCGTTGTCGGTGATGATCTTGTTAGGGATCCCAAAGCGGCAAACAATTGACCTGAAGAACTTGACTGCTGACTGTGCTGTCACCTTCCTCACTGCTTCCACTTCCGGCCGCTTTGTGAACTTGTCGATTGCAACGTACAAGTACTCAAAGCCCCCGACAGCTCGGGGGAAGGGGCCGAGGATGTCGAGCCCCCAGACCGAAAATGGCCAGGATAAAGGGATCGTCTGGAGAGCTTGAGCTGGCTGGTGTATCTGCTTGGAATGGAACTGGCACGCTTCACACTTGGTTACTTGTGCAGTTGCATCCTGGAGGGCTGTCGGCCAGAAGAAACCTTGCCGGAATGCTTTGCCGGCAAGCTCTCTTGCGCCAATGTGGTGACCACATATGCCTCCATGTATCTCTGCCAAGAGCTTTTGTCCATCTTCCCGGTGAATACACTTCAATTTCACACCGTTGAGTCTTCTTCTGTACAGTGTGTTGTCGACAAACTAGTACATACTTGACTGTCGGGCTACTCTTTCCACTTCTTCTTGCTCTTCGGGAAGTTCTCCTGTCTGAAGGAAACGGACAATCTGCTGTGCCCATGCTGGAGCTTGCGGCTCGACAACAAGGACTAAAGGCACATCTGCTGCTGCGGGAACATCCGCTTCTACGGCGAGAACCTGCGGCTCGGCCGGAGCTTGACGTTCCCCGGCAAGCTTGCCGGAGCAAAACTTGTCGGGAGCGTCTGCTTCAACGGAACAAACCTTGGGGTTTGCCGGAGCAGACTGCTCCTCAGCACTCCTGGCGTTGATCTTGGGGACCTTCTTGGCGGCGGCTTCGGGAAGCTCTGCCGGAAAATAGTCACCAGAAATCAACTTCCTCTTCTTGCTCTGCCCAGTAGATGGTGTTATAGACGGTTGAGTTAGCTTGAGCACGAAGATCCCTGGTTCCATGGGTAACTTAAGTGCTGCACACTTTGACAGGCCATCAGCAACGTCGTTCTGAGCTCTTGGAACGTGTTCCATCTGTAGGCTGACAAAGTGCTCTTCTAGCTTTCTCACTTCATCAACGTAAGCTTCCATCAACGGACTCTGATAACTCTTGTTCACTTGGCGGACGACAAGCTGCGAGTCACCCCTGACAATGAGCTTCTTGATCCCATGGTTTGCCGCGATCCTGAGACCGGCAAGCAAACCTTCATACTCTGCAGTATTGTTTGTCGCTTGCTCCTTGGGAAAGTGCATCTGGACCACGTACTTGAGGTGCTCTCCGGTGGGTGCGACAAGCAGCACGCCAGCACCGGCGCCTTGTAGCGAGAAGGCACCATCAAAGTACATCAGCCACTCTTTTCTTGCTTCCTTGACGGGGATGCTCGTCTCTGGAATTTTTTCATCTGGTGTTGGCATCCACTCTGCTATGAATTCTGCCAATGCTCTGCTTTGGATGGTCGAAGTGCTCTCAAACTTGAGGCCAAAGCTTGACAGTTCCAGTGCCCACTCAACAATCCTGCCTGTTGCCTCTGGATTCTACAGTATCCTCTTCAGCGGAAAGCAAGTGACAACTGTGATCTCATGTGCTTGGAAGTAATGGCGCAGCTTTCTCGAGGCCATGAGAAGGCTGAAAAGCAATTTCTGCACACCAGAGTACCTTGACCTAGCCCTCTGCAGAAGGGAGCTAACAAAGTAAACTGGGCGCTGCACCATTCTCTTCTTCTGTATCTCCTCGCACACCTGCGCAGATCCATCTTTGTCGGGACCAGAGCTTGTCGGGGAAGCCCCCTGCTTGTCGCTGGATGCGCTTGCCGTGGTTGCTGGCTCATCATCCGCCTCCCTCTCCGCTACTAATGCAGCACTAACCACTTGATTGGTTGCCGCCAGATACAGCAGCAACTTCTCTTGTGGCTTAGGTGCGACAAGTATTGGAGTGGAGGACAGGTATCCTTTCAAGTCCTGCAGCGCAGCCTCCGCTTCCGGAGTCCATTTCATTGGACCTGCCTTTTTCAATATCTTGAAAAATAGCAGGGCACGCTCAGCAGACTTAGAAATGAACCTGCTTAGAGCTGCCACGCAACCGGCAAGTCTTCGTACATCCTTGACGCGCTTTGGTGCTTCAATCTGCTCGATGTCCTTGATCTTGTCGGGATTGGCTTCAATTCCTCGCTGAGACACGAAGAACCCGAGAAGCTTGCTGGAAGGAACTCCAAACACGCACTTCTCGGGGTTGAGCTTGAGGCTGATCTTGCGCAGATTTGAAAAAGTCTCTTCTAAATCTTGAATCAGAGTTGCCTTGTCCTTGCTCTTGACCACTATGTCATCCATATAGGCTTCCACATTTCTGTGAATTTGTGGCTCAAAAGCGGTATGGACTACCCTTGCAAATGTTGAACCAGCATTCTTCAAACCAAAAGGCATTAGTATGAAACAGTACATGCCACATGGAGTGATGAATGCGGTTTTCTCCTCATCCTCTTCTGCCATGAAGATCTGATGGTATCCTGAGTATGCATCAAGAAATGAAAGCAAGTCACATCCGGCCGTGGAGTCAACAATCTGGTCAATGCGCGGCAAGGGAAATGGATCTTTGGGACAAGCTTTGTTAACATCAGTGAAATCGATACAAAGCCTCCACTTCCCGTTTGCCTTGCGCACGACCACAGGATTGGCCAACCACGTAGGATGGAGCACTCCTCTGACAAGGCCTGCTGCTTCCAACTTCTTGATTTGCTCTGCAATGAATTCTTGGCGCTCCACTGCCTGCTTCCTGACTTTTTGCTTGACGGGCCGCGCATGAGGACAGACGGCAAGGTGGTGCTCAATTACTTTCCTGAGAACACCGGGGATGTCGGACGGTTGCCACGCAAACACATCGACATTCGCCCACAGGAAAGCAATGAGCGCGCTTTCCTATTTAGGGTCAAGAGTGGCACTGATGGTGAAGGTACCACCAGTGCCGTCCTCCTTGGCGGACACCTTCTTGGTCGCTGGCGGAGCTGCCATCGTCTTCTTGCACTTGCCGGTGGAGCTCGATGGTGCGTCCTCGACGGTAGCGCAGCACTCCGAAGAGGTGCGCTTGCCGGAGTGGGCATCAGAACTCTTGCCGAACTTGGTCTTCTTCTTCCCCCCGGGAGCTTCAGCGGCAAGTGTCTCGCGATCCGTTGCGGCTGCTGCTTCCCGGTAGATCTTGTCGGCACAGATAAGAGCATCTTTCTTGTCGCCAGGGACAGAGATGACACTTATCGGGCCTGGCATCTTGAGCATGTTGTATGCATAGTGAGAGGCCGCCATGAACTTGGCGAGCGCTGGACAACCGAGAATTCCATTGTAAGGCAATGGAAAATCGGCAACGTCAAAAGTGATCCTCTCAGTCCTGAAGTTCAACTCGCTGCCAAATGTCACCGGCAGCGTGATCTTCCCCTTCGGCTTGTTCCTTCCCGGGTTGATTCCTTGGAATGTGCCAGTCTCTTCGAGCTCGCTGTCGGGGACTTGGAGTTTCCGGAGCACAGCGGAGGAGATCAGGTTCAAGCCGGCCCCGCCGTCAACTAGCATCTTGGTCACCTTGAGGTTGCGGATAGTTGGTGAAACCAACATCGGCAAGCACCCGACCGCAGTTGTGCGATCAGGGTGGTCCTCAATATCAAAGACGATAGGCGTGCTGGACCATTTCAGAAGCTTGCGTGATTCGACGGGTGGTTCTGCCGCATTGACTTCCCGCACCCACTGTTTGAGTTGGCGGTGTGAAGTATGCAGAGAAGCACCACCGTCAACGCACAAGACCTCTGTGGCTTTCTGAAACTCCTGCTCACTGGTCTCGTCATCATCCATTTCTTCGTCGTCGTCGTCATCTTCATCCTTGTCGCGGCCGCGGGGAGGTCTGTCTCCTTGCCGCTGCTTGGCCTTGCCGCGGCGTCCTCCCCGGGCGGGGCGATTCGTGCCAGATCCTCCAGCACCTCCTTGGGCTTTCTCCTTGTCGCGTCGCTCGTATTCGGCCTTTTGCAGCTCGACTAGCTGCTCGACCTTCTTGCAACTCTGGAGGTCATGGCCCTTGGTGCGGTGGATCTTGCAGTACTGTTTGTTGGTGCCATCCTGCTTGTCGGCGGCCGGCACAGCCTGGCAGTTGGTGCACGTGGCAACCTCCTTGCCGGAGCTACCAGTTTTGGCTGTCTTGGCGCCACCTTCGTTGCCGGACTGCTCAACAGCTAGCACTTCTTTGCTTTTCTTCTTTCTGTTGTTCCGCCGCCGGCTCTTCTTTGCCGGGGCAGCATCCTCACTGTCAGATCCTTCTGCTCCTGCATTCTCTCCGGGGAGTCTCCTCCCTTCCTCAGCACGTGCACACTTGTCGGCCAGTGCATACAGCTCACTGACGTCTCTGATCTTGCACATTGCCATCTCCTCCCGCATCCTGCGGTTACGCACGTTCTGATGGAACGCGCTGATGACCGCGGCAGGGTGGACGTCTGGGATGTTGCATTGTACTTGGCTGAATCTCTGGATGTACTTGCGCAAGGGCTCTCCTTCCTTCTGGGCGAGCAGATGAAGGTCACTTTCCTGGCCATGAGGTTTGTGGCAGCCTGTAAAGGCGCCGACAAACTGATGCCACAGGTCCGCCCAGGAAGATATGGAGTTGTCCGGCAAGTGCATGAGCCAGGACCTGACGTTGGGCTTGAGCACCAGCGGGAAGTAGTTGGCAAGGATCTTGTCGTCTCGCCCACCGGCGGCTTGCACCGCGATGGTGTAGATGCTGAGGAACTCCGACGGATGCAACTTGCCGTCATACTTCTCTCGTACGTCTGGCTTGAAATTCTTCGTACTGGGCCACTGGACTTGCCGCAGCTCACGGGTAAACGCAGGGCAACCTACCGCGTATGGCAGGTCGCCTGGTTCCCCTGGCGCATGCATGTCGACAGTGGGCCCAGCGCGCCGGTCTGATTGACGCCGCGCTTCTCTTCGGCGCTCGATGCGAGTACGAGCGTCCTCTTGTTGTCGTTCGTGAAGAACTTGGCGCTGATCGCGGCGAGCTCGCGGATCTGATGAAGCGGTGGAGTCGCTGTCGTGGTGGACCCGACGAGTCGGCGATCTTGGCCTTCGGGGCGGAGAGTGCACGGTGGTTGCACCCCCACCGGTCTTGTCGCCATCGGCTCGCACCTGGCTGACTTGCCGCGGCTGCGATGTAGTTGGTTGCCGTGGAGTGTCGCTGTTGGCGAAGCCGATGAGGCTCTAAATGGTGGCCCTCCAGTCGTCGATCTTGTCCGCCGTTGGAGGGAAGTCTAGGAGCAGTAGAGCTCGCGCCAAAGCTTCTGCTGGAGTGGCAGGCAGCGGTGGCGAACGGTGCGAGGAGCGGGATATGCTTGGACTTCTAACTGCGTTAGAAGGAGCAATATCCCATCCAGGCGACCGTGCCTCGCTCGTGCCAGCATGTTGGCCTTGAGCATTCTGAGATCCGCCAGCTCGATTTGGGTCCAGCAAGCGTATGGTACCGTGAGTACCATGACGCTGCCGGTCCCGCACCTCCTGAGATGGGTGCAGTGCATCCATGGACGCCCTATCGTCGTGGGAGCCGGCTACGCCGCCGATGGGCAGCGCAGTCTTGTCCTTGGACTTGGCGGCACCGTGGGCTCCCTCGTCGACGCCCGTTCTTCCACCGGCGTCTTCCCCACCAGCCGTTTGCTCCGGCCGTGTTGGATCTGTCGCGGGCGGATCTGCCGCCTCCGAAGCCTTCTTCTTCGGCGGCATGTCGATGAAGATGATGAAGATCTAGCTCGTGCGAATGCCGGATCAGGTTCACACAACCTCGACGCCCCCTACCTGGCGCGCCAAAGATGTCGGGGAAACTGACTCCACGAGCACCTATGGGGACGGAGCCCCTTTTCGGTTCGGCGGGGGGCGGAGGTCGCACGAAGAGCAGATCGAGGCGAGGCACACGAGCAGTTTACCCAGCTTCGGGCCGCATGGATGCGTAAAACCCTACTGCTGCATCTGTGGTTGGTATTGAGTTCTTGCTCGGGAGCGCTGAGTGCTACAGTACACTCAAGCAGCTAACGAGACCGAGCGTGCTTCTGTTCGTCCTCACCCTCTACGTTGCGCATGGGCCTCCTTTCATATGTTCAAGGGGTCACCGACAGGTGGCAACGTAGGCAAGGGCAAAAATGGAAAAGGTGCTACGGTTGGTACAACTACCTGCACAGTGTATTCTACCTAACCCTGACGGCAGGGGACAAGGGCATTAAATGCCTATCTACGTCGCCCAAACAGTGCAGAAAAGTGACCGTCAGGGACGCCACCGCTCGCCACGATGGCGACCTTGTCAGCGCCGCTTGCCACAGTGTACCCCTGGCTGCACGGCCTCCCGCCACGTACGCCTGGAAGGGTCCCAGAGCGACATGTTGGTGGGTGTGCTGGAGCGCGGGTACAAAGTGGTTGCTTGCCGCGGCAAACCCCTTGCCGCGGTCGTTGCCTAGTCGCGTCCGGAAGCTTGTCGCTCGCCGGGCCTTGCCGGGACGCGTGGCGCGTCGCTGCAAGTTCCTTGAGATGCTTTGGTTAGCCTTCCCGGCAAGCTCCTCTTGCCGGGGTCTTGTGCCTAGAGTGGCCTTCCCGGCAAGCTCCTTTTGCCGGGGGCTTGTTTCCTTGACTTGAATACTTTGTTCTTGAATGGCTCCAAAGGAACCACGGAGGTCCTTGGCGGTCACCTGGCAAGCCTTGCCGCGGGACACTGCGATTGCCCGTGCACAAGTTCGGGATACTAGGGTACCCCTACTCTAGTACACCGACAACTACTTGTCGCACCCACCGGAGAGCACCCCAAGTACGTAATCCAGATGCACTTTCCCCAGAAAAAATCAAGGAACAATACAGCGGAGTACAAGGGGTTGCTTGCCGGTCTCAGGATCGCGATAGACCTCGGAATCAACAAGCTCATCATCAGAGGTGATTCGCAGCTCGTCGTCAAGCAAGTTAACTAAGATTACCAAAGCCCGTTGATGGAGGCCTACGTGAATGAAGTGAGGAAGTTGGAAGAACGTTTCGACGGTCTACAGGCAGAACATGTTCCTCGAGCGGAGAACAGCATTGCCGATGACCTGTCGAAATGCACTGTCCTCAAGTTGCTTGTGGAACCGGGTACCTTTGTACTTCAGTTAATTCAACCATCCGTAGAGCCATCAGCAAGGAAGAACAAGCGAAGGAAGTCGAGCCCCGGCAAGTACCTTCCCGCCGAGCTCCGAGGAGCCGCCGGCAAGGAGGTTTCCGGGTACCCCAAGCTTGCCGAGGGACAACCACCTCGGCAGGGCCCCAGGCCCTGACCATAGAGGTGTCCGCCCCTACAGCCAAAGATGAGCCTTTAGTCCTCGCCGTCGAGCCCCAGGCCCCGGCATGGACACAACAGACCGTCTGTTTCCTCCAAACAGGGGAACTCCCTCAGGAGCAGGAAGAAGTAGAAAGAGTAGCCCGTCGGTCTAACATGTACTAGCTTGTGGATGATACCGTGTACATAAGGAGACCAAACGGTGTCAGACTGAAGTGCATTCCTCAAGAGGACGGATTGGAGCTATTGGCAGAGATACATGGAGGTATGTGTGGCTCCCACATAGGGTCAAGAGCCCTTGCCGGCAAGGCATTCCGGCAAGGTTTCTGCTGGCCTACAATCTCCAGGATGCAGCTGCGCTAGTAACCAAGTGTGAAGCGTGTCAGTTCCATTTGAAGAAGCTTCATCAACGAGCTCAAGCCCTTCAAAAATCCCTCTCTCCTGGCCATTCTCGGTCTGGGGGCTCAACATACTGGGCCCCTTCCCCTATGCTGTCGAGAGCTTTGAGTACTTGTACGTCGCAATCGACAAGTTCACAAAGTGGCCCGAAGTGGAAGCAGTGAGGAAGGTGACAGCACAGTCAGCCGTCAAGTTCTTCAAGGGGTTAGTTGGCCGTTTTGGTGTGCCGAACAGGGTCATCACCAACAATGGCACGCAGTTCACAAGCCGCACCTACATGCAATACATCCAGGACCTCAGTAACAAGGTCTGTTTCGCTTCAGTGGCACACCCACGGAGCAACGCCCAGGCGGAGAGGGCAAATGCTGAAGTACCGCGAGGCCTGAGGACAAAGACTTTTGACAGGCTGCACAAGTGTGGAAGGCACTGGATTGATGAGTGGCCGATGGTTCTTTGGTCAATCAGAACGATGCCAAATTGAGCCACCGGCCAGACACCCTTTGCCCTGGTATACGTGGCAGAAGCAGTTCTCCCCATGGAACTCAAATACGGGTCACCTCGAGTGCTCGCTTATGACGATCTTGAGCAAGAGCAGTTGTGGCAAGATGACGCGACGCTCCTTGAGGAAGATCGTCTTCGGGCGGCTGTGCGAGCTGCATGCTACCAGCAAACCTTGCGCCGCTACCACAGCCGCAAGGTTCATGCCCGAAGTTTTGAGGAAGGCGACCTTGTTCTTCGGCGCATTTAGTCGGCCAAGAATTCCAACAAGTTGACGCCAAAGTGGGAAGGCCCTTATCAGGTAATACGAGTCACCAGGCCTGGCGCAGTCCAGCTGGAGACCGAAGATGGTATCCTAGTGAGCAACTCCTTGAACATCGAACATCTTCTTAAGTTTTACCCATGAGGCGCGGTTGCCGGGCCTCCTGGCAAACCACCTTTTGTACAAGCCTTGCCGACAAGGCATGTAACCCTTTGTACAGAGCCAGGTGCAGACCCTGAGCATAAATAAATGAAGCGCTTGCACCCTAAGTTTTAGCATGCATGCTAGGTTAAGTCTCTCTCTTTGGTAGGGTTGATAGTGCTCAGTGGCAACTAACCCCTAGCATAGAGGTAGGGTGTGTGTCTTTCCGTCCTTTCCAGCCCTTTCTTTGGTTCGCAGGCTGCACAAGCGTTTCTGCCAAGCCATTTAAGGGCAGGAAGACGAATCGACATCCTCGACCCTGGCAAGCCATTGTCGGGGGCTACAGATTCAAGTATCCAACCACGACAAGCCAAGGTTGCCAGGGGCTGCAGATTCAGATAAGACTTTTATCCCCTATTACGCATTTCCGTATGGAACTGGGACGTATGAAGCCTCATTTATTCCTGGGCCACCGTGCTCCCCCTTTCCTGTGCCCAAGAACTATTCTCTGGGCCAGAACATGGTTGTAGTTGCGGTAACAAGGAAGCAAACGAAGGGCCTAATCCTACTTCGCCCCTGCCTCCGCCGAGAGCGTGAGCATGCTCGTGCTATGAAGTAAGGGGGCAGCTAGGCCTGTTGCCGGGCAACAATGTTTATCTTAGGAATAACAAGGATTCATTCCTTGGCATGGGCCTCGCTCGCGCACAAAGAACTCGACAAGCCCCCTTTTTTCATTAATACGTTCCAAACAAGTACAGTTCGTACGGAATGTAAACATGAGCAAGGGGATTACAAGGTTTAAATCTGACAAATGCCCGCAGGCTTAAAAACCAAAAAAGGATAAGATTCCCGTAATCCCTTTCTTGTCCCTCTCCTCAAGAAACGAATCATGATAAGCAGGAGGGCAAAAGGGGTGCCTAGGCGAGGTACGAGCAGCAGAAGACACCAAGAGAGGGCTGGTAATGATGGTGTCGGGGAAGAGGCCGAAAGATGAGGCAGCGGGCCGGCAATACGCGACGAAGGCGTCGGTGCCATCGTACTCCGAGTTGATGGCCCGCCACCCACCTTCTTCGCCTTCTTCGGCCCTCCAGCGCCAGCCACCAGAAGCAGCGGCCCCGAGAAGTTCAAGGAGCTGGCGATGCGAATGGTGGTGCTGCCAGCGTCGCCCAGGGACGGTGTGTCCGACACCTAGTCGGACCCATCATCCTCCCGCCAGCTACCCTCGTCATCACTGTCGCTGTTCTCCTCGTCGCTGTCACCCGAGGAGGAGCTTTCGTCATTGGTCGAGCTCTCTACACAGCACCCTAGCCTGTGTCCCGAGCGCCCGAAGACCTTGATGGAGAGCAGGTCGCTCTCCGCTAGCTTGAAGCAGAGGACGTGCCGATCCGTCAAGCAATGGGCACGTGCAAAGGTTTTCCAGCCCCGACGAAGGAGCATCACATGAGGGGCAGGAAACTTTGTGTTCGCCCACATGTCGCCGTGGCAACACCCCTTCATGTGAAGCCTCAGCCGCGGTGGCCGGTCGATCTCCAGCACCCTCGCAAACGCCCAGGGAAGGCGAAGGCGGCTGTGCGGCGGCCAATGCAGCTGCAGAATAAACTCGAGTGTCGTGTCCCCAACGTGACCACTCGATGAAGCAGGAGGAGATGGTGGAGGAGAAGGCGATAGAGATGGAGACGATGCAGGCGTCCCCCTTCCGCGCCCACCTCTGCCTCGGCCTCCTCGTCTACCGCGGCCCCGTCCTGCGCCCCCGCCTCGAGCATGGCCTTCACCTTGGGGATCTGGCACTTCCTTGACTGTCGTAGCTCTCTGGCAGGAGGAGGACCTGGTCGCCTCCGCGGAAGAACGGCCGCGGCCGCGCCCTCTCTCCATGACAGTGGATGAAGAATGGAGACGGAGGGGAGATGCAGGAAGATGCTCTTCATCCTACCCATGAGTTCCCTTTTTATAGCTGAGCGGGGAAGGCCAAAAGACTAGCTCTACGCCTCTGAAGAGCCCGGTCAGGTCCGGCTCATTAAGTGGCAACGAGCAAGGCCATCGACCGCCCTCCCCGCCCAATCAAAGGCACGTGAGTATCGGCCCCCGGGCGCCTTCCCATATTCCATGCATCTGTCACGTACCCCATGCGGTGCATGCGGCGTATGTGGCACAAGGTGCAGGCATAGTGGGAAACATGGAACGGCGGTTCGAAGGCAGAGAGAGTAAATTGGCAGCGGCCCTGCAGTTTTAAAGGGACACGCAAGCCGCCTCTCTACTATTCACCACGAGATGACGCAAGCATGCTGCTGTCCACGCACGGCCCCCACGTCACGCATTCAACGCGGGTCATGGGGAAGCGCAACTGACGAGGGGAGTTACTGCAGTAAAACACGGCCCCGCATGCCCGTGCAACATTTTGAGCCTAGCCCAACAACGCGTCACGCTTATGTGTGGCCTAGGCCTGGGGGCCCCTGTCGGTGTACAAAAGTAGGGGTCCTAGTTTGTACCCCTTTACTTGTGCACGAGCAGTTAGAGCCGCGCCTGCGGCCACACTTAGCGGGCCAGAGGAAGGAAGCAAAGTCGCGAGGCTACCAGAGCCGTGCTCAAAGCCAGAAACACAAAGAGTAGAAGGGCTCGGGAGGCGCCACCATGGTGGCATGTAGATATTTGTGAAAACCGAGAACATGCAAGACTAGATGAGAATCAGAAGACGAATATCCTCAACAAGATCCTTGCCAAGGATACCCACGAGACCCCCCAGCAAGACCCTTGCCGGGGACGCCCACGACGCCGCGGCAAGACCCTTGCCGGGGCCCTGGCAAGACTCTTGGCGAAGACATCTGCGGGGCCGCAGCCAGGCCCACACCCGCCAAGGCTCCACCGCTGTTCCCACACAGCTGCCAGCCCACCAACTAGGCGAGCACCTGCGTGGCGACGTGCGGCTTCCAGGCCAACTCAGCAAGCACCTGCGTGGTGGCATGTAGATCTTCGTGAAGACTCTGCCACCGCACCGACTCAGCAGCCAGCCAGCCAGCGTGGCTCTACACGCCTTGTCAGCTCGGATGCGTGTCAAAGCCAGGCGAAGTGAGGACATCTGGGACGAGCTTCTTTGTCGTCCCCGATAAAGAATGAAGGGCACTTCTGTAGCGCATTAAATGCGTTTGCCCTAGGTGCCAGGAGATAGACTCAACTACTGTACAAACTATCCACCTCCTGTGTGCCACTGTGGCAGCCCTTTTATCTATACAAGGAGGCCTGCAGCATACTGGGAGAGGATTCGAACTTTTTGGACCCTACACGCTCTGTAGCTAGTCCAAGAACACCAGATAAACACAAACCAACAGGAGTAGGGTATTACGCATCACTTGCAGCCCGAACCTGGTTAACCCCCCTGCGTTGATGTTCTAATCCCGCTCTTTCCACAACCCCACACCCGCCAACCGTAGCAAAAGGGATTCTTCCTGATCCCGTAGGTGTCGTTTCCCCCGACAATGCACGATCTGAGTCATGTGTTCTGATTGGCCAGAACCCAAACCTCACGGATCGTACGTCTGCATCATTGGATGCTCCCATATCGAACGACAATCCTCATCCCTTTCGATAGGAAATGCAGTCCGGCTAGGAATTGATTTATATGCCTACATGCACGGTAAATGCCAAAAAATGTCTTACATATAGCACATGAGACCTGAAATGCGCCAGCAAATCAAACCCGTGGTAAAATTGTGATTTGTTTACGTGGGAAAAATGTAGAGGCGAAACGATGAACTCACGTCTTCATTTCAAACGAAATTATTCTGTTTGTGCACATGCGCCTTAGAGGCAACCGTTTGCATACGCCTCTCCGCACGCGCGACAACCAGGGATATTTTTCACCCTTTTCACCTAGGCCGCCAACACCCGGAGTCCCCAACACCCCCCACCGCCCACCCGCGTTTCACTCAACTAGTCCACCCAATCTCCTTCGCCAGCTCCCCCGTCCCACCAGATCCACAACATAACCCTCTCCGGCACCGCCGTGCTCACCACGGCCGTGTGCCTGCTCTTCGGCGTCAAGGCTACCTCCACTGCCGTTCCCAACACGCGGCGGCCTGCGCCTCGCCTTCTTCGTTTGCTCGCCAGCCACCCTCGAGCATATTGATGCAGTAACCCTCGCCTCTCCTATGGTCCGGCCGGGTTTGCATTAAGAAGACTGTTAGTTACTGTTCTCCATTGCGGTGAGGCATATTTCCTCGCAATCCCTCTTCCAATTTCGTTCCGTACGTTCCCAAATTGGCTATAAAATAACGGAGAGCGTATATATGTTCATTTTCTACCTTCCTTACTACATATAAGCCGTACTTGTTCCAATAAATTACTGCCTATTTACAGATCGCGGGCGCCCGAGTCACACAAACTTAACAAATTAGTCGTACAATTTCTAAATTATTGCATGGCATGTTTGGAAAGCTTGATACCAAGTTGTTAGTTTTATGCTTATCCTCCGTTCCTGAGTTTCACATGTGTTCTCTGTAGATGCCGAGTAGCAGCGACAACACTCATTCAGGCCATGTATCTTCATCTGATTCGGCAACCCTAGGTCTTCAGCAGATTGTGAGGGATCAAGTAGTCTTGAACGAGATAGAGCTGCAGCAATTACCCTTTCGGTCAGGACACGGAGGAATGCTCCGAGGAAGCCAACACACTAGCCTAAAGGTGTATATGAAGTAACCGAGATTGATTTAAAGTCCTGGGCTCCAACTAAACCAGATAAAGCACGCATGAGGTTCAGGAGTGTGTGTGGATTTGTTGGCAGGGCAAGGCTCAACATTAATCTATCGGGGTTTCGGAAGGCCGACACAGAAACACGGCGAAGGATAGTCCGAGAGATCATGGATCAGTTCAACGTTCCAGAGCAGTGGAGAATGCAGGTGGAACACGCTGCACTGAAGAAGGCGAGGGATGCTTGGAGAAATTGGAAGCACATGTTGTACAAGAAGTACTTGAGTGAAGGCAAGGAACCAATCCCCGCATACCCCCAAATTACAAAGGCACACTGGGCAGAATTCAAAAGGTCCAGGGCAACTCCAGAGTTTGTGAGAAGAGTTTCAAGCAATCGGAACTTCAAAAGAAGAACATACACCCCCATCGTATGGGTGCGGCAGGATATTACGACATGAAACTGATATGTTAACAGGAGGACAAAGAAGCAGTAGCGGCGGGTGGGAATCCGGCCTTTAGTGAAATCAGGGGCGAATGCGCCAGAGACTACTTGCAGGCACGTGCAAAGAGGCATGGTGACGAAACTTATTACTTTGAAAACGCATGTGCGCCAAACTGTATGAAGTGATGGTAGAGGCTGACAAGATCCCTGGAAGGTTCTACAGGAACTCAGGGCCATGTGACATTCTGTCCATTGATCTAGACACAAAAGAGCCCCCTGGTCGTGCAATGGGTATAGGTATTAATGTCCCGCACAAGAGGGCTTTCATACTCAGCAAAGAAGAGAGGCTCAGCATGAAAAAAGCGAGGAGTGAAAGAAGAAGAATGCATTGTTTGAAAAGTTGAAGAAGGAGATTTATCCGGCTGTTTGAAAGGATGTTGAGGAGTAAATGATGATGCAGAAGACTCTAACACTGACAGATAACCAGCAGATGGGAGGGGAGGCGGGCATAGATGATGCTACTTATTGCGCGACAACACTGCACAAGAGTAGTTGTGCATCAGCTGACCGCAGCGACACTGAGACTGCAACTGCTCGTGATGATACTATATCTGATCTATCTGGAATGAAAGATAGACTGAAGGGCATGCTTACACATTATGAAGGTACATTAAAATGTGCAACAACCTGGGTTTGCCCACCCTTCTTGGAAGATGGCCTCTTCTTAGACAATGTGCCATTGAAGCCGGGCTGTGTGAAGTACTAGGTGACTGAAGTAAAGCCTGGATTCAGTGAATTTGCCCTGAAGAATGTCCTAGGAGACTTCAATGAGCAAAGGACCTTGGGAGAAACACTGTTACATCACATCTAGTGGCCACGAAAGGAATTAGAGTTCATCGATGAGATTCCTGAAGCCCCGCCAAGAGCAGTCACTGTCGCCCCTCAACCTGTGATGCTCTCCTTGCGACAACACCTCTCGCGGGCTGATGCATCAACCTGTAATCAGCCCGACCGACTTTGTGGCGTACAAGCCATGTCATCTCCGCCCCAAAGCAGCTACTGTCTAGGCCTACAACTGCTGATGATGCACCATCGGTTCAGATGCCGGCCGCTGAAGCAGCGGGGGGAGGCCCAGCTGCAGCACATGCTCAGCAGACCAACCTGGTGGAACAGACTGCTAAGCAGTCTGATGCTTCCGAACCACTTGCTAAGCAGTCTGTAGGTCCAAAACCGACTTCTCATCAGTCCGTCGGTCCGCAGGCGCATGATCAACATACCAATGCGTCAGCACTTCCTGCTCAGCAAACCAACGCGTTGGCACAGCCTCCTCTGCACACCGACAAGTTGGCACCACCTGCGCAGAAACCCGACATAGCTACAAGGCATGGTCGGCAATCTGATGCCTCTGCTCCTACAGCCCAACAGTCTGTCATAGTAGCACCACCAGCTCAGCGGTCCGACATAGATAAACCGTCTGCTAAGAAGTCCGTCCAAGATTCATCGTCTGCTCGGCAGTCTACCTTGCAGGCAACCAGACGTTCTGTCGGAAATGCTTCAAGTACCAACAAGGAAGTGGCCAAAAAGGCTACACCCACAACCACGAGGAAGCGCAGCGAGAAAGTGAAGAGGAAAGAGAACGATTGCCTCTTACTTAAATGACTCATCGCCCAGAACCAAATTAACAACAGCTTGTTCAAATTGAGGAGTAATATAATTTCGGATGCCATGGGTGATGAAGAAGTAGAATTGTTGCTTGCTAAAAGAAAAGCAGACGTACTTGAAGCACGCAATTACGTCCATGGCCAGCCATTTCTTGTTGGCGAATACTTTGATGATTGCAGCTCAAGTTGCCGCGAGTTACATGAATATTGCATGGATCAAGTGTCAGCAGGTCATCATGCTTTGCTAGTCCACTACAATAGAGATCATTTCCGACACGATGCTAGTTCCATCAATGTGAGTTCCGAGGACTTACATCTCTTCTTAAGCTTCAACATGCTCGATGCCACTCTTGTTAGATGCCTGATTTTGTAAGTACTTAACAAACTTTGATCAACTTCTCCATACAAAGCTATAAATGATAAACAGCTAACTGCATTTCATTCCTCTCAGGGGATTGAACGCGCAGAGAAGAAAAATGGAGAGTGTGTATTTCATAGATCCTGCATTAGCAAATGGCATAGCATTAGATGGTAAGGACCGACGGGACTGGGCCATTAACACAGTCCTTTGTATCTTCAAGAACACGTCCCATGCAGAATCATTTCTCTGGCCATATCATGAACGGTAAGTCAAGTAAACAACCACGCATACACAGATTGTCTTTCAGATTTTGACACCATTCGTAATTTCATGGCTTTCTTAATATGTAGCAATCACTGGATATTGGTATTCATTGTTCCAAACAAGAACACAGTTTACTACATCAATTCTCTCAGAGATTCAACAAATGCTCAGGATCTGACGCATGTTCAGCAATTCTTAGATAGGTATTGAATTCTATGATGTTGAAATTAATTTGCATTCATATCTGGTTCAATAATTGATGTTGTCAAAATTCATCATCATTTCTAGTGTGCTCGCATTGTGGAAAACTAAACCAGGGAACCTGTTCAAGATAGAACAACCCGTGCAGCACGAGATCGTTTCTCCGGTAACACACCGAAATCCGTTATTTTCGGAAAATTTATCCAACAGTCTGCAAATACCTTCCCTTATGCTAGTAAAATGTTCAAGCTTCTAAATAAACCTCTTTCTATTTTGTCCAAAGAAAAAATAATACATCTAACACCGGTTAGGTTGTTCCTAACAGGACAAATACATGACTAATTTTGTACAAAAAATCTCAGTGTCCTCAGCAAGAAGCAGGGACCAACCTTTGTGGATACTATGTTTGCAGACACATGATCTCCATGTGCAAATCTGCTGATAGTTGTGATGATCCTCGCGAATTAGTACCAGTAAGTCTATCTTAATTAATATCTTCTACTCCACTCATATGGCACATTCTGATCTTAAAAATACTGCAGCTCATCTTAAAACCGAGGACCCCTGAACCGCTCCCAGCTGGTGAATTGCTGATGGTTCGGAGATTTATCAACGACTTCTTCCTGCATCACTACATAAATCCCACTTGTGATAATGAAGATTTCAGCATGCGTTCTCCTGAAATATTGAGTAAGAGTTAGCAGCTAAACATATAACGCATGGATCCGTTGTTTTCCATCTCTTGAGTTCTTCGTATTTTGTACACTATGATTAATTATGTAATGCATATATGTGTGGACAAATCAATGGAATTTAGCTACCATATGTTAAATTGCAATTGTTGGAAATCTGATGAATGTTCTTCCTGTGGACACTATTTGTTCAATTGAATATTGTGGCGAATTTGCTTTTTGCTTGCCGATTCAAAATGGGATATTTTTGTTTATTTGTTCAATTGAATATTGTGGCGAATTTGCGTTTTGCGTACCGATTCAAAATGGGATATTTTTGTTTTAACCTGGCAATTGCTCTACACACGGTTCAACTAAATGAGTATGTGCGATCCACATCGGAAAGCATACGTCAATCGTAGCGGAACCGTCGGTGATACACAGCAGATCGCAAATGATTTGCAGCGCTACTACGTGTGCGTAGGTTCTCCGGAACCGTTTGTGATACCACGTTATCGCACACAAGAAATGGGAGTAAACCGTGCCCAATGCAAAATACAATCCCAGTCGTAATTTTTTCAGGAAACGTGTGGGATCCCAAACGAAAAGCACACATCACTCTTGCAGTAACCGTCGGTGATACTCAAAAAATCACAAATGGTCTGCAACACTTGTATGTGTGCGAAGGGGCTCCTGAACTGTTTGTGATAGAACATTATCATAGACGGTAATTGTTGGAAAACATGTGTGATGGAGTCTAGCATGGCAGACGGGTTACGCAGAAAACTCGTGTGCGATGGGGCACAAATCGCACACAGTTCATATGTTGGCCCGTGTGCCTTACATATTGTTTCCCAAACGGTTCGTTATGACAGACCGTATGGTTTCACTGCATCATTATAAACGCTTAATCACCGGAACCACACGTGCAAAAGAATTTAGTTTGTGCTGCATCGCACATGATTACATTTTGGAAGGCCTCTGGATCACTGCTCCCTATCACCGACGGTTTCTGGGTCCTGTGGGAAGGACCTCCTATCGCACACACTCACTTGGTGATTGTTCCGAATGCCGTCATGGAAAGGGGTTAAAAGACGTTTGTTTAGGACCGACGCGCACCAGTGGAAGGCCTTGGTCAAGTGGGTTCCCAAGAGTACATCGAGTTCCACTTCATCAAGTACGACTACAACTCCAATGATTCCCATCAAGTTGATGTGGATCCCAAAGAAGAAGAACTAGAGAGTTCTTGAGGGTGACTCCGCCAACATACTTCGGTCCTATTCATTTTGGCAAGGACAAGTGCAATAAACTTCCACATCTTGCTCTAGTTCAAGGAGTCACAAACCCTCTTGTTGGTAAGACAAGGGACAAGGTAACCTAATGCTTTCATTTACATCATCTTGTGTGTACTTCACTCTATGTCTATGGATATCCTCGTTTGTTCCTTGTACGACTAACCCATGTAGGTATTGAAAGTACAACTCACTCCAATGGATTGCTCCAAATGATCTACATCAACATTGAGCATCCACATATTCAACATCTACATGAAGTCATCATCGACAAAACCCAAGGTTAGTTCATCCCTCTTAGGGGGGATATCACATCTAGGGGGAG
The DNA here is from genome assembly GCA_032464435.1 of Aegilops umbellulata. Lineage (NCBI taxonomy): Eukaryota > Viridiplantae > Streptophyta > Magnoliopsida > Poales > Poaceae > Aegilops > Aegilops umbellulata. The sequence goes on from CP136058.1 coordinate 356,553,271, forward strand.
CTTTACTCTAAGAATTGAGCTAAAGCAACTCTAATGGTGTGAACACAACAATGCTTTATGTAAAAGTGGTAACCCCACTTGTGCTTAAATGATGAGTATGACCTATGATCAAATGTTCCCATTTGACTCCTAAGTCAATATACTCATATATAGATGACCTAGTCATCGTCGATTGCTTGATAGATGCTAGAGTGTCTGTGCATGCTTTGCCACATGTTTCATTTGCCATTTTATTTTGTGAGCATGTTGATTGCATTTTTTCTCATTCGCGGACATCCATTTGTTGCTTTGATTGTTTGGTTTCTCCTTTTGCCAAATGGATGAACAAGAATGCCTAAGTACTTCCTCTAGCTATCTATGCTTTTCTCGTCTCAAACTCTATTCATGCTACATCACAAAGTTTGATCAAGTCAGATTCGAACCTTCTGGGTGAGGAGCACTCGAAGCCATCTATTCGTCATAGACTTAAACTTCCAAAACCTCTCTATGTATTTCTGTCTGACCGATTCATTCCTTATGGTCATACCGAGTTCATTGAGTTGATCTAGGTTTTCAATCTCGGTGCAACCGATTTGAACAGTTCGATCACACCGAGTTGCAGTAACCGCTTGGAATTCTGCATCTCGGTGCCACCGAGTCGTTCCACTTGGTCACAACGACAGGGTCAGGATATATATATACCCACGGGTCAAATTTTGGAAATTCCACCGAAACCTTTTGCCCGCACGTATCCTGCTCTGCCGACTCAGGTCTCCGGATCATCTCCTCATCGCCAACGACCTCTTGTGGCTGGTCTTCGCTGCCGTCAACGGGAATCTTCACCGTCGTTGCCACCGTAGCGAGTTCATCGGTGAGTTAGGGTACAAATTCGACCCCTATGTGCAATCTTAACCTCTGATTCCTGGACTTAGGGCAATGCCATGATTCTTGCCATGTATGAGATTGTTCTATCCAGCAAAAACTTCTTTTAGATTAGTTTTGATTCAAAAATTTAGGGTTACGTTTCCACCGAACTCATCTCGGACCGACTAAGTTGTAGAAATCAGTCTCACCGATTTGGCTTAGGCCATTGCACTTGTGAATTTCGGTCTGACCGGAACTTACAAATCGGTGTGATCAAGTTTTATTCTCAGTGAAACCCTAGCAATATCGGAGTCACCGCACTGTGTCTCGATCTGACCGATCTCACTAGTTTAGACTCGAATATTGCTTCGGTGTCACCAAATTTAACAAATCGGTAGCTCCGAAATGCTTTGTTTAGAAAACTAAAACTGAGTTTTTGGCTCAATTATTTTGCAAAATATTTGCAATTTGTGATGCTCATCCACTCTATCTCAACTACATCTATTCGCAGGGTCAGCTTTCAGTTTGCAGTGTCAGCAATGTCAGATCAGAGTGACAGCCAGAACAAGTCTGAGGAGCAAGTTAACTTGAGTGAGGGCACTAGTCCCCCTGGCAGCTATGATGAGTGTAGCAGAAGCTGTCGAATTCAGGGTTCCGCAGACCCTTGAGAGGTTTGAACTCTGGGGTGCGTGCGAAGAACTTGTCCTCCCTAGTCTGCCTATGCTCCAATTCCACGGCCTAGCTTGATGAACCAAACGAACAAGAGACACAGCAGTTTACCCAGGCTCGGGCCACCTTGCGGTGTAAAACCCTACTCCTGCTTTGTGGTGGATTGTCCTCGAGGGGCTGAGGATGAACTAGTACACTGGTTGAACAGCCTCAGGAGGTGAGGTGTTCTTGAGCTCGATGAGCTGGTGAGCTGGCTAGGGTGGAATGGATCTCTCCCTCTATGGTGGTGGTTAGGTCCTATTTATAGTGGCCTTGGTCCTCTTCCCAAATGTAGGCGGGAAGGGTCCCATAACAGCCAAATTCGAAGGGAGACAACCAGTACAAGTTATCCTAACAAAAGTAGTCTTTTCCTGCAAAAGCCTCTGGTGGTGACGCTGCGGTGGGCTCCGCGATGACCTTCATCCTGCCGACCTGGTGGTCCTTCTCTTGTTGCACCGATATGGAAACCTTTGCTTGATTCCTCGAGACACCGCGCCTGCGCTTGCCTCCTTAGCACCAAAGAGGAAACTGGTACACTGCGCCCGCTGGCGCCCACCTGGCCTTGTCATCATGGCTCATGTCATATGAACCTCGCGAGGTGCACCTTGCATAGATATCTCTGCTCCTCGGGAGCTAGCCTGGTGAGGCCGCCCCCCGGGAGGTCTTGGTGTCATCCGCCTTGCGAGGCTTGGCCCCTCGCGTGGGTCTTGGGTTGTTGTTGCTAAAGCTGGGTCATACCGGGCCGTTGAAGAAGCCACGCCGTGGGCTGCACGCAGGCAAGTCTGGGTATCCCCATTCCCAGAACACCGACAGTAGCCCCCGGGCCCAAGGCGCGCTCAAACTTGGCTTCAAGGCGAAGCCAAAGGGCAAGCGAGGAGCGTCGTGGGCCCCAACCACCTATGGCCTTGAGCGACACGTGGCGATTGATGGGACGTGGGCGCCTCCGCTTCCCCACGCTGCCTCGGCAACCGTTCGACTTTACGAGACCCATACTGCATGCAGAGAAAACCATCATTACGTGCGATCATGGAGGCCGGCGGTTGGCCTCCCTCTGGCTATAAATGAGGGGAGAATCAGAGCCCCTCGCTCATCTCGTCTTCTCATCGCTCGCTCCTTCTTCTTCCTCGTTGCCTTTCCATCTTGCTGTAGCTCTCATGGCGCTGATGAGGAAGCTCTCCGTTGCCAATAAGGGGAAGGCTCCCAAGGAGGGACCCGTCTCACCCCCGCCCAAGAGAGGGCGGGGCCGTCCCCGTAAGCACGCCACGACACCTACGGTGGCTCCTTGGGGGCGCGGGCGCACTCCTTCAGGGGTCGGCATCGCCTTGGGCGGCCGTGGTGGTGCTTCTTCTCGTGGCGGGAGCCGCCAAGGGCGAGGCACCCCCTGCGATGATGGGAGGCTCGCCATGGTTGCCAGGCCTCCTCGGCTACGCTTCCACTCGGCAGAGGTTCTCCCGGAGTTCGACGTGTGGTCAGAGAGGCCGGCCGGCACCTGGCTCTAGCTGCCGCACTTCTTTGCCGGCGAGCTGCAGGCCACGGGGCCTCACGACCTTTGGCTGCAGGCAAATGGCTGCTGCAGGAAGGCCTCATGGGCCGCGGTCGAGGTCTCTGCTGCGGGAAAAGTTGCCCTGACCCACGGCTGGCAGGCGTTCGCCCCTGCGCACGGCCTGAGCAGGAGGTGCACCCTCTACTTTAAGTACGACGGCATTGCGACCCTCTACGTGAGGGTGTTTGGGAAAGATGGTCGCCACGCTGGGTGCTGCCCTGAAGACGGCAGGGGCAACGATGAGCTTGGCCTTGAGGCCCTTGACGATGGTCGTGACGATGCTGAGGGTGAGCTTGCCCTTTGCTACGGCTGCGGCTCATCCAGCAGCGACGGCTCCTGCTCCGGCGAGAGCACAAGCAGTGGTGGCTACGACCAGCCGCCAAGTCGCTAGGCTCGCTTCGATGGAGGCGGCGGATCATCTCGTCACCATGCTCCGCTGAAGCAGGAGGAAGGCCCGGGCTCAGCCCGGGAGGCCTACGGAGCCAGGCCTCATGAGCTGCTGCGGTCGTGCGGGCCGCTTTTGTTTAACCTTTCATTTCTCCTGCAATTTGAAGGAAGTAGAGGGCCCTGTTGGGGCGTGTAATGAACTATGGTTCTTGTGCTACTGCACTATGTTTATTGTACTGATATTATGCTGTGGTGTTCATGTTTCGAGTAGTCACAGTAGGGTAACTTAGCTCCTGAGGTCGGGCCACAGGCGGGGGCTCCCGAGGTTGGTGTTGGGGGGGGCTCCTCCTGAGGCTATGTTGTCTCCGCAGCAGGAGGGGCTGCTGACGGCTTGAAGATCTGCTCCTCGAAGACGCCGTGCTCCTGAGGCTGGCGCCTGGACGCTCTCTTGGCGATGTTGTTGGCTTCCTTGTTCGAGTCGCGAGGCACGTGCTGCAGTAGCATGCCCAAGAATTGTTTCTCAATTTTGCGTACCTCCGCCAAGTACGCCTCCATATGTTCATACTTCGGCTCGTACACCTTGTTGGAGAAGTTGACGAGGAGCTGGGAGTCGCCCTTGATGGTGAGGCGCTTCACGCCCAGAGCGGCCACGGCCTTGAGAACGGCAATCAAGCCTTCGTACTCCGCGATGTTGTTGGAGACCTTTTCGCCGTGTTGGAAACAGAGCTGCATGGCGTAGTAGAGCTTGTCCTGAGTGGGCGAGATGAGCACGGCTCCAGTCCCCCGCGCCCTTACGTGCGAAGGCGCCGTCGAAGTACATGACCCAGCCGTCTGGTGCTCCGCTCCCTAGCGAGGGGGATTGGTCCTCGCCTGCTTCGGGACCTGGAGCGTCGGTCCACTCCACCATGAAGTCAGCGAGCGCGGCACCCTTGATGACCCTGGTGGTGCTGAACTGCAGCTGGAACGCCTGCAATTTGATGTTCCACTCGGCGACCCTCCATGCAGAATTGGGGCTCCCTCTCCAGCGGGTAAGCCGAGAGGACCTTGATGGGGTGGCCTTAAAAGTAGTGGCACAACTTGAGTGAGGCGATGAGGAGCGTGAGCAAGAGCTTCTGCGGCATGGGGTAGCATGCCCGCACGTCATGTAGTACCGTGCTGACGAAGTACACTGGGTGCTCGACGTGGTCAGAATTGTTGGTGGAGTCCGAGACCTCCTAAGGCTGGGGAACCTCATGAGGCTGGGGGGCCTCAGGAGGTTGGTCGTCTGTTGGGGCAGCCGCGGCCTCTGGAGCACCGTCTTGTGGAGCCCGGTCATCTGTTGGCACCGCCGGGCTTCAGGGGCGCCGTCTTGAGGCTGCATCATCTCGACCAAGTGTGCAGCGTCTCATGGCAGGCCCTTGGCCTGGCGCTCCTCCCGAACGGCCACCAGCGCTGCGCTGGATGAGTGAGGTGTGGCATCCAGGTAAAGCACCAGGGGCTCGAGAGGACGCGGTGCCACCATCACCAGCGGGCTGGTGAGGTATCTCTTGAGGTATTGGAATGCTGCGTCAGCCTCCAGAGTCCACTCGAACGGGCCCTTCTTTTTCATCAGCTTGAAGAACGGGAGGGCGCGCTCCCCCAGCGAGGTCACACAACCCGCCAGCTTTTGCATTTCATTGAGAGTCTGCGGTGGGCTCATCTCTTCTATTGCCTTGACCTTCTCTTGGTTTGCGTCGATCCCCCTATGCGATACGAGGAAACCTAGCAACTTACTAGAGAGGACGCCAAACACAAGAAGGAAATATGCCCTAGAGGCAATAATAAAGTTGTTATTTATATTTCCTTATAGCATGATAAATGTTTATTATTCATGCTAGAATTGTATTAACCGGAAACTTAGTACTTGTGTGAATACATAGACAAACATAGTGTCCCTAGTATGCCTCTACTTGACTAGCTTGTTAGTCAAAGATGGTTAAGTTTCCTAACCATATACATGTGTTGTCATTTGATGAACGGGATCACATCATTAGATAATGATGTGATGGACAAGACCCATCCGTTAGCTTAGCATTATGATCGCTTAGTTTTATTGCTATTGCTTTCTTCATGACTTACACATATTCCTCTGACTATGAGATTATGCAACTCCCGAATACCGGAGGAACATTTAGTGTGCTATCAAACGTCACAACGTAACTGGGTGATTATAAAGATGCTCTACAGTTGTCTCCGATGGTGTTTGTTGGGTTGGCATAGATCGAGATTAGGATTTGTCACTCTGTGTATCGGAGAGGTATCTCTGGGCCCTCTCGGTAATGCACATCACTATAATCCTTGCAAGCAATGTGACTAATGAGTTATTTACGGATGATGCATAATGGAACGAGTAAAGAGACTTGCCGGTAACGAGATTGAACTAGGTATGACGATACCGACGATCGAATCTCGGGCAAGTAACATACGGATGACAAAGGGAATGACATATGTTTTTATGCGGTTTGACCGATAAAGATCTTCGTAGAATATGTAGGAGCCAATATGAGCATCCAGGTTCCGCTATTGGCTATTGACCGGAGATGTGTCTCGGTCATGTCTACATACTTCTCGAACCCGTAGGGTCCGCACGCTTAACGTTCGATGACGATTTGTATTTTGAGTTATGTGATTTGATGACCGAAGTTTGTTCGGAGTCCCGAATGAGATCACGGACATGATGAGGAGTCTCGAAATGGTCAAGAGGTAAAGATCGATATATTGGAAGGTTATATTCGGACACCAGAATGGTTCTGAACTGATTCGGGTATTTTTCGGAGTACCGGGCGGTTACCGGAATCCCCCGGGGAAGTAGTGGGCCTTATGGGCCTTAGTGGAAAGGAGAGGAGGGTCGCAAGGGAGGCCGCGCGCCCCCCATGGCAAGTCCGAATTGGACTAGGGAGGGGGCGGCGCCCTCCTCTTTCCTTCTCCCTCTCCTCCTCCTTCCCTCTCTCCCCCTCTTGGAAAGGAAGGGGACTCCAACAAGGATTGGAAATCCTAGTTGGACTCCCCTATGGCGCGCGCCCCCCTTGGCTGGCCTCCTCCTCCCCCTCCTTTATATACGTGGGCAGGGGGCACCCCAAAGCACAACAGACAATCGCTTAGACGTGTGCGGTGACCCTCCACAGTTTAACACCTCGGTCATATCATTGTCGTGCTTAGGCGAAGCCATGTGCCGGTAACATCATCATCACCATCACCACGCCGTCGTGTTGATGGAACTCTCCCTCATCCTCAACTGGATCAAGAGCTCGAGGGACGTCATCGTGCTGAACGTGTGCTGAACATGGAGGTGCCGTATGTTCGGAACTTGGATCGGTTGGATCATGAAGATGTTCGAGTACATCAACAACGTTACTACAAGCTTCTGCTTTCGGGCTATGAGGGTACGTGGACACACTCTCCCGTGTCGTTGCTATACATCTCCTAGATAGATCTTGTGTGATCGTACGATTTTTTTTGAAATACTGTGTTCCTCAACAGTGGCATCCGAGCCAGGTCTATGTGTAGATGTTATATGCACGAGTAGAACGCAAAGAGTTGTGGGCGATAATAGTCATACAGCTTACCATCAACGTCTTACTTTGATTCAATGGTATTGTTGGATGAAGCTGCCCGGACCGACATTACATGACCACGTTCATGAGACTAGTTCTACCGACGTGCTTCACACACATATGGCAAGCGGGTGTCTGTTTCTCCAACTTTAGTTGAATCGAGTTTGACTATGGCCGGTCCTTGTTGAAGGTTAAAACAACACACTTGACGAAAAATCGTTGTGGTTTTGATGCGCAGGTAAGAACGATTCTGGCTAGAAACCCGTAGCAGCCACGTAAAACTTGCAACAACAAAGTAGAGGACATCTAACTTGTTTTTGCAGGGCATGTTGTTATATGATATGGTCAAGACGTGATGACATATAACTTGTTGTATGAGATGATCATGTTTTGTCAAAGTTATCGGCAACTGGCAGGAGCCTTATGATTGTCGCTTTATTGTATGAAATGCAATGTAACATCCCAAAATTCTAAATTTTGGAATATTATAAAATAGATAGATTGATGATTGTTTGATTGATTGACTGAAAGTGAGTGAATTCGAAACTTTTTGAAAGTTAAATGAGAGGGAATAAAAGGACTTTCCCAAGCTTTCATCCTTGCATTTTATGATCTCCGTGAATTCAAATTCTTTTCACCACAAAACCCTGGAGAGAAGATGACATGACTTCTTCCATTTATTTAAATGACAAGGGGTGTTGAAAATATTTGAATTTCAATTGAAAGTATTTCCAATTCTGAAACTTTATGCAACTCAATGATTTTCACGAGAGAAGATAAAATGACTTCTTCAAACATATGAAACATGAGTTGGGAGTTTCAAAGAACTCAAATTTAAAGTCCTTTTTGAATTTATTTTTCAATTTGGAGTTATTTGAGTTTTATTCAAATTATTTTTCTCCAAAAATAAAATATATGGGAAATAGGGTAACATGATTCCCTACATCAGAAAATTGGAGATAAATAAATTTGAAATCATTTTGGTATTTTTAAAATGATTTTTATTGGATTTTATTAAAGCAGGAGCACTCTTTGAATTATTAGAATTTGTGTGTGTTTTATTTAATGCTAGAAAAATGTTCACGTTGTAGAAAAACTTTTTCCGAAAATTCTGATATATTATAAGCCTATATAATATTAGTATTTATTTTGTTTTATTTTTGTTTGTTTGCGTTTTAAAAAAATGTTTAAAAAAACTTAGGACCGACCGGACCGGGCCGGCCCAGTCGCCAGGCCACGGCCCAACCGGCCCGTCACCGCGCCCCGCTCGTCCCCGAGCTCGGGACAGAGTCCCGAGCAAGCATGCACCGCCGCCGCCGCCGTGCTTCGCCCGGTCTCCTCTGCCCCCTCCTCCACGCCACCGAGACCCCTCCCCTCCTTAAAAGCCAACTCAGCCGCCTCTCCTCCCCTCCTCGCACTTCGCGCCGCCGCACTTCTCGCCGCGCTCGCCGAAAGCCGCCGCCGCCGGCGAGATCCACCGCCGCCGCCCCGCTCCGTCCCGTCGCCGTGGACCGCCGCCGACGCCGCCATCCTCCTCGCCTCGGCGCGCCGCCCCTCCCCGTCTACTCCGCCGCCGCCGATGACCACCGGAGTCGCCTCCTCGCGCTCAGCCGACGCCGTAACCGCCGCCGACGATGACCCGCCGACCGGGGTTGACCGAACCGGCCGAACCGGTAAAACCGTCGAACCCTAATCGGTTTTTCGGTTTTCTTATAAAACCCGTTTTTTATTTAGTTTAGTTATTTAATGAACATCCATCACATTAGTTTCGGCAGAGAACTATTTTTCGTTAGTTAGTGTTCGCTAACGAACGCTCGCTATTTAGACTTTTCTTTTTAATTTTCGGCCAGGGACCCATCCGTGAATATTTTCTTTACAGATCAGCCCCTGGTTTTCAAATCACTATAACTTTTTACTCGTTAATCCAAATCCAACGAAACCAACGCCCACGTCTTCCTTATGATCTCATCTATCCAGTAATCCAACTCAAACATGTTTTTGAAAGTTTTAAAATTTGCATTAGATCAGATTTGAATTCAAACTTCGTTTGATCGTATCTTGAGTTTCGTAGCTCCGTTTGAGTCGATTCTTTTTGCAATTTGAAGCTCTTGACCTAAACTTCTGATGAGGCCAAATTCATATAATTTTGGTACTGTTAGAAATTGTTTTATTTTGCAAGAGTTATTTGCTTGGTTTTGATGTTTTCTGAATCGTCTTCTTCGATCTTTCTCGATCTTCTGAGTGATTGCTTATGTGTGGTTGCTATTGCTTGCTTACGATAGATTGACTGGAGTGTGACGAGTAGATCTATCAAGAGTTTTGAGTGCGAATAATCTTCATCAACATTGCAGGCAAGTTCACATTTTGATCATACCTCTTTTACTACCCAGTTTTATTGCATTAGATCAATCCTCAAACATTGCATGATTAGGATCTAATTAAATTGTGGGATGGGAAGTAGTTGAGGTAGTACCTATTACCTGTTTATTATCAAACCCTTGGGAGTTACTATTACGTTATGCTTATATTGCCATGTATGCTCGTAGACGTGGATTGGGTTTTGAGAGTATCCATGACAAATGTGAGATTGTTATTAAATGGTTTACTTAAGGTGGCAACTTAAACACACATCTGGGTGGACTGACGCACCTGGGTATTCCAGGACTTGCCTGTCTAGGCACCTGGGTATTCCAGGACATGCCTGTTTTTCTTTTGGACCGCCACCTAGGCTCAAAGGGATCATGAGATTATTCATACTAGAAACTTCCGTGTGCAGCCACAAGCCATTATGGGCTCTGGCACAGTTGATTATGTCGTGCGAACTCTTACAGGGTAGACTAGCAGATGTAGGGGAAAGTAGGTGTACCGGTCTATCCAACGTAAGGTGCTAGCGCTTCTGAAAGAATATGTCTCGGTCATCCGTTTCTCAAACATCATGTAGTGCGAGAAATCTAACGGAGGTGATCGAGTCTTGTGGGGAAAAGTGCGCAAACCTCTGTAGAGTGTACAAACTAATCATGATTAGCCGTGTCCCCGGTTATGGACATCTTGAGTATCTAGTTCTTGGATTATCCTGTTGATCTCATCATGTTACTTTAATTAATATTGTTGGGTTTTTAATATGTTACTTAATTGGGATTGAGAATGCTGTCAACCATTCTCAATGTTTAACAACCACCATGATAGTTAATAAAAATTATTCCTTTGCAGTAGGGAAAAATTGGCTTTTCGCAAAAACATTATAACCATAGAGCTTTTCCACCAGCCATATATGCATGTAGTGATAGCCATTGTTCATCATTTTCTCTATGGTGTGAATTTGCCAGTACATTCAATGTACTGACCCGTTTCGGGCTGCAACGCCTCATGTTGCAGGTTTCTTACGACGAGTAAGTGATACTTTAGGGTTACGATTTCTACACTCAACTTTGCCGTTGGTGTTGATGGGAATCCACAACCTTGTTGCTTCCGCTATATGGATTGAGGTAATAGTATTTATGTTACTTTATACATGTGATTTACCTCTGTTATAAACCCTTGAGTACTGTGTGTGTCAGCATACCGATCCAGGGATGACACTTAAGCATAGAGACTTGATCCATTCGGGTCGGGTCGTTACAAGATGGTATCAGAGCACATGTTGACTGTAGGACGTGGCCCTAGAAACTGTCAAGCCCATAGGAAAGATTTTCCCTACAACTTCATTTTCAAAAGATCTTTTACCTCTCTTCTCTTCTGAGCTTATTCAAATATTCTCTTTTAGTAAGACCATATCCCTTTCCCCTATCTGACCACTCGAAGATTCGACTGATGCGACCACTCCAAGTACAAGATATCGGACAACTAAGACCATTCGGAATGAAGAGGATTCTACCATACATTGTGATAATGGAAACTACAACAGTTGATGACTCCGAGGACTAGGAGAATTGGAAGGCTCTGAAGAATTTCCAGATTTGTATGACCTAGGAAGGCTACCCTTATGGAACATGGCGGACTATGGAAGTTGCCAATACCCGAGATCAAGGTAAATTGGAGAAAGACTGGAACATGGAGAGTTAAAAACTCAAAGTTCTGTCAAGGAAAACCCTAAGGCAGGAGATATCAACTAGGGAGAGATATATAGCTCGTGGAAATGACAAGAGCAGAAACATGACTATCCATGATGTTATCGTCCGCTTATGCTATTGTCACCATGCTGAGTTAAGCATGCATATGCATGGAAGGATTGGATGGTAGAAGGCTGATGGAGCACCTATCAGCAAGATGAAGTTTTAACCTTAGCCGGTGTATCCCCAGGATCTGGAGTGTTACATCAAGAAGGTAAGATGGAGCTACAAGAAGCCGTATTTTGACAAGGAGCATTTTGTGAAGAACTTAGGACCCAGAAGTTGAAGTAGCCAAGCTCGAGGAGCTACAACCTCGAGATACAGGAGATTCGTCAGGGACTGAAGGACAGTAGGACCATGGTTCATGCCAAGGATGTTGAAAACCAGAAGTTCGGAACGCAACTCCAGGAATATTAAAGGACGTCATGAGAGACTTCGCGTCAGTAGAGTTGATTTGGCAAAAGAACTTAAGAAGGACAGGTACGATGGGAAGAAGCCATCGGAGACATGAACAAGACTTGAAGAGTTTGGCAACGTTGACTTTTAGAAGACCAAACCCCTGTTCTATACCTGCGTTAGATGCGACGATTGTGAGCTGTCATTTGTTTGATTTTTTCCGACAGCCACAATAAAATCTGTCTTTTAAAAACCTTTGTTTGTATTGTGTGCATCTCTCTCGATCTCTCTTATCTCACCCCAAAACCCATGGACCCCATAGAGGAGGAATGGAGATGAAACCATATTTTCTAGACCGATGAGTCATTTGGAGACAGACCGATGGATTCAGAACATGGAGGATCAAATGGAGAATAACCCTATAGCCGGAAAGGATATGTCCCAGCATGCTCTTCAATGCTTTGAAAGAGGTGCTGCTACTTGGTGAAGGATGTACCAAACCATCAATGGATGGCAAGGAGTAACCACTTGGAAAGAATTTAAGTTGACTTTGCTAAAGTCTCAGTTTGTGTCCCAGAAATTCAAGCCTTATGGAAAGGATATGAAGAAAACTGGTGCATACAAGCTTTGTGGAGAAATAGGACACAACCATAAAGAACACAAGGATGAATGCCCTAATTGTGAAGGAAGTCACCCAGCTAAAGAATGCCCAACTAGGCAGATCACTTGTTTCTTGTGTGAAGGGACTACCCACTACCCTGCAGAGTGTCACATTTACCCCATGGTACAAAGAACCATCCAGCAGAAAAAAGAAGCAATGAAAGGACCCCTAATGGGAATTTTAAAAGAACCTGCGATGAAGGAAGAGGTGGAGGACACACCGAAAGAGGAACCAATTAAACCCTACACCAAGTCTTGCTATTCATGTGGAGAAGAAGGACACATCTCCCAGAATTCTATGAAAGGGGATCTAGTAGAATTCCCGACGGAGGAAGTAGAATATGACCCACAGGAAATAGAAGCTCTGATTGGAATGGAAAAGTCCAGAAAGAGAAGTAGATTGGATTCCAGGAAGGATCTGAGTCATGTCACCTGTTATAAGTGCAAGGAGTCAGGGCACTACCTCAACAATTGCCCAAAAAGGAAGCCAAGGACCCAAGTAGGCTATATAATCACAAGGAAACCTCGAAACTTGCCAGAAGTAATATGTTTCCGTTGTAATGAAGCAGGGCACTTTGCCAGAGATTGTCCGAAGGAGAAGGAGACTTGTGATAAATAGTTGAGTTTGTAACAGAAGTAATATCGTAGTAGTAGTGAGAACATTTTCCTTTACATTGAGGTGTTGAGTTGAGGCATGTAATGGAAAAACAGGAGATTGTAATAATTTGAGAATCAATAAAGTTAGCAGTGTTGGTACTGAATTGGATTTTATGAGTTACTCTATGAGTAAAAATGTTGACATTTTCGAGGATATGAGAAATATGGTCTATGGAATATTGGACCATTTAAGGGTGGTGGAACCCTGTAAGAACCGTTAACCCCTGGAAAAGATAAGGATAATCCACTGAGTGGATTTCGGACAAAAGGAATACGAGTTTGTCTCGATATGTTTGATACCCCAAGAGTGTGTGGGATGACGTTGGAGACCGTCAGTTGTTTGGACCAAATGTGATCAAGGAATCAGAAGAGAAATGTTAAGTTGATTTGAGATAGACTGAAGGTAGCTTAGTCCAGGCAGAAGAGTTATGCAGACTCAAAAATGCAAGGAGGTAGCCTATGAAATTGGAGGCAGAGGATGTCTTCGTGTGTCCCCTCTGCAAGGAGTTAAACGATTTGGAGTTAAGGGAAAGTTAGCTCCGAAATTTGTAGGACCATACCGAGTTTTGGAGCGTATGAGAGAAGTGGCCTACAAGTTGGAATTACCCGATGTACTGTCAGGAGTTCATGATGTGTTTCCGTTTCCCAGTTGAAGAAGTGCCATGCAGAGATGGCCAATATTCCCCTCTGAGGACATTTGACCTATGGAAAGGAAAATGATATACCACGAAGTGGATTTTTGACAAAATAAGAATGAGTCTTGTTTCGGTATGCGGGATATTCCACGAGGATGAAGAGATGAATTACTATTGGATATAAAGGAGGTATGATGTTGGAAATATCGATCAATGGAAATCCCATGATGGGTCTGAGTAATCATGTCCTAGTTTGGTGCCAATAGAAGTAAAAGGGACAATACAATTGGATGGATTTAAGAATACTAGGAAGCTGGAAGTTGGAATAATGATCAGTTGCCCGATGATAAGTTCAAGGACTACAAGTGATGAGATGGGCCATAACCCATAGGCCCCAGGACCTGCCAAGAAGCAAGCACACTCTTGCTGAAGGAAAAACCCTAGAATAAGTTACGATTTTATCGATAGACGATTTTATAGGAGTTTACGCAAAACCTGAGGATTGGGAAGGAACGATAGATGTTTGTTTGGCTTGCAGAATCAATGGATTTTTCCCGAACTAGTTCACCGACAAGATTAATTCTGCAATGCTTTTGAGGATGACCGAGTGTTAGAATGCGAGATTCGCTAAACCGTATACAAGGTAATGATTTGGGTGCGGGATGGATTGATCACCATACCGACTTACTCTTATTATTCGCCTTGCTATATGGGATGGTAAATCTGAGTGACTTACCTATAGTAGAGAGATGACGATCAAAACCCTGTTTAAACCTTAGAATGGTATAAGAATTTTTCCCCTTGTACATGGCAGTTTTTGCCAACCGTAGGTTATACGGTGAGGTTCAACCAGACCCATTTCCTGCAGGAGAAACCATAAATTGTTGACCACCATGAGATATCAACAGTTGTTTAGTATTGGCGCCAGACCCGTCAGCAAAGAAGACCCAATATCGGAATAACCTTACCAAGATGAAAGGACAGAAGAATTGAGGAAAAGGTTATGCCGCTACTGGAAGAGCCCAGAGAAGGAATTTTCCCGAGATCCGAGAAGACTAACACTGTCAGGAATAAGGATGGAGTATATGAGTTTTGATGGAACCGTAACAATGATTTTAACGGTGGTAGCACCCCAGACCCCCTGTGATGATCGATGGTTTTGAGAAGACCCCAAACCAACCTATTTCTTTCTAGCCTCTCCGAATCTCGAGGACGAGATTCATTTTAAGTGTGGTAGGTTTGTAACATCCCAAAATTCTAAATTTTGGAATATTATAAAATAGATAGATTGATGATTGTTTGATTGATTGACTGAAAGTGAGTGAATTCGAAAGTTTTTGAGAGTTAAATGAGAGGGAATAAAAGGACTTTCCCAAGCTTTCATCCTTACATTTTATGATCTCCGTGAATTCAAATTCTTTTCACCACAAAACCCTGGAGAGAAGATGACATGACTTCTTCCATTTATTTAAATGACAAGGGGTGTTGAAAATATTTGAATTTCAATTGGAAGTATTTCCAATTCTGAAACTTTATGCAACTCAATGATTTTCACGAGAGAAGATAAAATGACTTCTTCAAACATATGAAATATGAGTTGGGAGTTTCAAAGAACTCAAATTTAAAGTCCTTTTTGAATTTATTTTTCAATTTGGAGTTATTTGAGTTTTATTCAAATTATTTTTCTCCAAAAATAAAATATATGGAAAATAGGGTAACATGATTCCCTACATCAGAAAATTGGAGATAAATAAATTTGAAATCATTTTGTTATTTTTAAAATGATTTTTATTGGATTTTATTAAAGCAGGAGCACTCTTTGAATATTAGAATTTGCGTGTGTTTTATTTAATGCTAGAAAAATGTTCATGTTGTAGAAAAACTTTTTCTGAAAATTTTGATATATTATAAGCCTATATAATATTAGTATTTATTTTGTTTTATTTTTGTTTGTTTGCGTTTTAAAAAAATGTTTAAAAAAAACTTAGGACCGACCGGACCGGGCCGGCCCAGTCGCCAGGCCACGGCCCAACCGGCCCGTCACCGCGCCCCGCTCGTCCCCGAGCTCAAGACAGAGTCCTGAGCGAGCATGCACCGCCGCCGCCGCCGCCGTGCTTCGCCCTGTCTCCTCTGCCCCCTCCACGACGCCACCGAGACCCCTCCCCTCCTTAAAAGCCAACTCCGTCGCCTCTCCTCCCCTCCTCGCACTTCGCGCCGCCGCCGCACTTCTCGCCGCGCTCGCCGAAAGCCGCCGCCGCTGGCGAGATCCACCGCCGCCGCCCCGCTCCGTCCTGTCGCCATGGACCGCCGCCGATGCCGCCATCCTCCTCGCCTCGGCACGCCGCCCCTCCCCGTCTACTCCGCCGCCGCCGCCGACCACCGGAGTCGCCTCCTCGCGCGCAGCCGACGCCGTAACCGCCGCCGACGATGACCCGCCGGCCGGGGTTGACCGAACCGGCCGAACCGGTAAAACCGCCGAACCCTAATCGGTTTTTCGGTTTTCTTATAAAACCCGTTTTTTATTTAGTTTAGTTATTTAACGAACATCCATCAGATTAGTTTCGGCAGCAAACTATTTTTCATTAGTTAGTGTTCGCTAACGAATGCTCGCTATTTAGACTTTTCTTTTTAATTTTCGGCCAGGGACCCATCCATGAATATTTTCTTTACAGATCAGCCCCTGGTTTTCAAACGACTATAACTTTTTACTCGTTAGTCCAAATCCAACGAAACCAACGCCCACGTCTTCGTTATGATCTCATCTATCCAGTAATCCAACTGAAACATGTTTTTGAAAGTTTTAAAATTTGCATTAGATCAGATTTGAATTCAAACTTCGTTTGATCGTATCTTGAGTTTCGTAGCTCCGTTTGAGTCGATTCTTTTTGCAATTTGAAGCTCTTGACCTAAACTTCTGATGAGGACAAATTCATATAATTTTGGTACTGTTATAAATTGTTTTATGTTGCAAGAGTTATTTGCTTGGTTTTGATGTTTTCTGAATCGTCTTCTTCGACCTTTCTCGATCTTCTGAGTGATTGCTTATGTGTGGTTGCTATTGCTTGCTTACGATAGATTGACCGGAGTGTGACGAGTAGATCTATCAAGAGTTTTGAGTGTGAATCATCTTCATCAACATTGCAGGGAAGTTCACATTTTGATCATACCTCTTTTACTACCCAGTTTTATTGCATTAGATCAATCCTCAAACATTGCATGATTAGGATCTAATTAAATTGTGGGATGGGAAGTAGGTACCTATTACCTGTTTATTATCAAACCCTTGGGAGTTACTATTACATTATGCTTATATTGCCATGCTATGCTCGTAGACGTGGATTGGGTTTTGAGAGTATCCATGACAGATGTGAGATTGTTATTAAATGGTTTACTTAAGGTGGCAACTTAAACACACATCTGGGTGGATTGAGGCACCTGGGTATTCTAGGACTTCCCTGTCTAGGCACCTGGGTATTCCAGGACTTGCCTGTTTTTCTTTTGGACCGCCACCCAGGCTCAAAGGGAGTATGAGATTATTCATACTAGAAACTTCCGTGCGCAGCCACAAGCCATTATGGGCTCTGGCATAGTTGATTATGTCGTGCGAACTCTTACAGGGTAGACTAGCAGATGTAGGGGAAAGTGGGTGTACCGGTCTATCCAATGTAAGGTGCTAGCGCTTCTGAAAGACTATGTCTCGGTCATCCGTTTCTCAAACATCATGTAGTGCGAGAAATCTAACGGAGGCGATCGAGTCTTGTGGGGAAAAGTGCGCAAACCTCTGCAGAGTGTACAAACTAATCATGATTAGCTGTGTCCCCGGTTATGGACATCTTGAGTATCTAGTTCTTGGATTATCCTCATCATGTTACTTTAATTAATATTGTTGGGTTTTTAATGATGTTACTTAATTGGGATTGAGAATGTTGTCAACCATTCTCAATGTTTAACAACCACCATGATAGTTAATAAAAATTATTCCTTTGCAGTAGGGAAAAATTGGCTTTTCGCAAAAACATTATAACCATAGAGCTTTTCCACCAGCCATATATGCATGTAGTGATAGCCATTGTTCATCATTTTCTCTATGGTGTGAATTTGCCAGTACATTAAATGTACTGACCCGTTTTGGGCTGCAACGTCTCATGTTGCAGGTTTCTTACGACGAGTAAGTGATACGTTAGGGTTACGATTTCTACACTCAACTTTGTCGTTGGTGTTGATGGGAATCCACAACCTTGTTGCTTCCGCTATATGGATTGAGGTAATAGTATTTACGTTACTTTATACATGTGATTTACCTCTGTTATAAACCCTCGAGTACTGTGTGTGTCAGCATACCGATCCAGGGATGACACTTAAGCACAGAGACTTGATCCATTCGGGTCGGGTCGTTACATGCAATCGCCATGTAATTGCTTTACTTTATAACTAAGCGGTAGCGATAGCCGTTGAAGCAATAGTTGGAGAGACGACAACGATGCTACGATGGAGATCAAGGTGTCAAGCCGGTGACGATGGAGATCATGACGGTGCTTTGGATATGGAGATCAAAGGCACAAGATGATGATGGCCATATCATGTCACATATTTTGATTGCATGTGATGTTTATCCTTTATGCGTCTTATTTTGCTTAGTACGGCGGTAGCATTATAAGATGACCCCTCACTATATTTCAAGGTATAAGTGTTCTCCCTGAGTATGCACCATTGCTACAGCTTCATGCTGAGACACCACGTGATGATAGGGTGTGATAAGCTCTACGTTCACATACAACGGGTGCAAGACAGTTTTGCACGTGCAGAATAGTTGGGTTAAATTTGACGAGCCTAGCATATGCAGATATGGCCTCGGAACACTGAGACCGAAAGGTCGAACGTAAATCATATAGTAGATATGATCAACATAGTGATGTTCACCATTGAAAACTACTCCATGTCACGTGATGATCAGACATGGTTTAGTTGATATGGATCACGTGACTGTTTAGATGACTAGAGGGATATCTATCTAAGTGGGAGTTCTTAAGTAATATGATTAATTGAACTTTAATTTGTCATGAACTTAGTACCTGATAGTTTTTACATGTCTATGTTGCTGAAGATCAATGGCCCGTGCTACCATTCCTAATGCATTCCTAGAGAAAGCTAAGTTGAAAGATGATGGTAGCAACTACACGGACTGGGTCCGTAACTTGAGGATTATCCTCATTGATGCACAGAAGAATTACGTCCTGGAAGCACCGCTAGGTGCAAGACCCCGTGCATGAGCAACTCCTGACGTTATGAACGTCTGGCATAGCAAAGCTGATGACTACTCAATAGTTCAGTGTGCCATGCTTTACGGCTTAGAATCGGGACTTCAAAGACGATTTGACCATCTTGGAGCATATGAGATGTTCCAGGAGTTGAAGTTAATATTTCAAGCAAATGCCCGAGTTGAGAGATACAAAGTCTCCAACAAGTTCTATAGCTGCAAAATGGAGGAGAATAGCTTTGTCAGTGAACACATACTCAGAATGTCTGGGTACCACAACCACTTGACTCAGCTGTGAGTTAATTTTCCTGATAATAGTGTCATTGACAGAGTTCTTCAATCACTGCCACCAAGCTATAAAGTCTTCGTGATGAACTATAATATGCAAGGGATGGAAAAGACTATTCCCAAACTCTTCGCAATGCTAAAGGCTGCGGAGGTAGAAATCAAGAAGGAGCATCAAGTGTTGATGGTTAACAAGACCACTAGTTTCAAGAAAAAGGGAAAAGGGAAGAAGGGGAACTTCAAGAAGAATGGCAAGCAAGTTGCTGCTCAAGTGAAGAATCCCAAGTCTGGACCTAACCCTGAGACTGAGTGCTTCTACTGCAAAGGGACTGATCACTGGAAGCGGAACTACCCCAAGTATTTGGCGGATAAGAAGGATGGCAAAGTGAAAGGTATATTTGATATACATGTTATTGATATGTACCTTACTAATTCTCATAGTAGCGCCTGGGTATTTGATACTGGTTCTGTTGCACATATTTGTAACTCGAAACATGGGCTACGGATTAAATGAAGATTGCCTAAGGACGAGGTGACGATGTGCGTGGTAAGTGGTTCCAACGTCGAGGTGCCAGCGTTAGACCTCTACATCTACCTCCGGGATTAGTTTTAGACCTAAATAATTGTTATTTGGTGCCAGCGTTAAGCATGAACATTATATCTGGATCTTGTTTGATGCAAGACGATTATTCATTTAAATCAGAGAATAATGATTATTCTATTTATATGAGTACGTAATATCTTTTATGGTCATGCACCCTTGATGAGTGGTCTATTTTGTTGAATCTCGATTGTAGTGATACACATATTCATAATATTTTAGCCAAAAGATGCAAGGTTAATAATGATAGTGCAACTTATCTGTGGCACTGCCGTTTAGGTCATATCAGTGTAAAGCACATGAAGAAACTCCAAGTTGATGGGCTTTTGGAATCACTTGATTATGAATCACTTGATACTTGCGAACCATGCCTCATGGGCAAGATGCACTACAAAAAAATACACTTCCGTGATGATACATGTTTGTCACAGTAGGTCGCATTTTCTGTCATGCATGTACATCCATGACGATTTTATGACAGAATCAAGATAGTCATACATGTGCTATCGTAGAAGTGTTCCATGACATTACCAAAATTATCATCATGGATGTGTCCACTTCCATGATGATAAATCGCGCGTCACAGAAATGCTTTCGTCAAGGGTGACCGACACATGGCATCCACCATAACGGAACGCCGTTAAGCTATCAGGTCAGGTTTTGGATCTGATAACCCGTTAACAGCCCCGACCAATGGGGATTTTCCACATATAAATCATCATTGGCTGGAGGAAACACGTGTCGGCTCATCGCTGGGACAGATGTCATCCACTCATTGGACAGAAGGCGCCTATGATACGTCGACACGTGGCACGACCCAAAAGAGGCTCATTCATATGAAAAGGCCGGCCCGTTTGATTTGGTCAAAAGGTGGCGGGCCGGCCCATGGAAAGCCTGTTAACGGCCTGTTCGCATATAGACCATTTACAACCCGCTAACCCAAGGCCCGTTACGCCCTATTCGAATTAGGCCCAGTAGCGTCATCTGGGCCATCCAATATGATTCTAGCCCGTTTTCACTTCTGGCCCATGTATGGCCCATGACGTCTTTCGGCCCATATGAGGCCCTATGTAACTCTTGGCCTATTAACGGCCCGTGATGAAACTGGCCCGTACTGAACAGTGTAGCACTTTACACCCATTAACGGCCCGTGGTAAAACTGTCCCGTAAAGAACAGTGTATCACTTTATACCCATTAACGGCCCATTATTACGTTGGACCGTTTCCAGCCAATGTTATCTTTCGGCCTTCTTAGAGCCCATTTATTCTTGGGCTATTTTCCAGCATTCGTTTACTTATGGCCCGCTACTCTCATTTTCTGCTTGTGGGCCAAATTCAGCCCGTGGTTATAGTCGGCTGGTTTGTGGTCTGTTAGTAAGTTGGGCCATTTTTATAGCGTCATCAAATACGGACTATTAATGATGGCCCGTTATGGTCGGCCCATGAACGGACGATTCCAACTCTAGCCCGTTTACGGCCAGAATGCGGTCTGTTTGGCCCATGTTTGGCCAATCGATCATACGGCCCGTATAAGGCCCATTGATGATACGGCCCGTACAAGGCCCATTGTTTCTACGGCCCGTAGAAGGCCCACTGTTTCTACGGCCCGTAGAAGCCCCACTATTTATACGGCCCGTAGAAGGCCCACTGTTTCTATGGCCCGTAGGAGGCCCAATGTCACTACAGTAAATATTAGCCCATGGTTATTGTGGCCTAGTTTTAAAAAATAGGTTATTGCAGCCACTAGCAAACCGCAGAAAAAGAACTGCACTGACTACAAGCAAACAAATAAACAAGACAACAAGGAAATAAATAAGCAAGCAACTTACACTAGGCTATCACAGCTATTACGCGTATTACATCCTCTGGGCATCAAAGTTCGCCACCAGTGCAAATATAGGGAACACAGCAGCATATAAACGCCGCAGCAAAACAAGTCCAGAACTGAAACCACTTAAGAAGAGCTCAAGAAACAATATCCTGGGTACCCATAATGATGGCAAGATGCTTAGCAAGCTTATTAACTTTCTCTTGTTTGGTGCTTAAGTCCTCCAGCGCTTGCTATTGCACCAGAAAGTATGCATCTGAATTCTGCAGGGACTTCCTCAGTCCTTTAGCTTCCTGTCGCATAACATCTGATCGATGTCTTTCAACTTGAAGTTGAGACTCAAGAAACCGAACTGATTCAGGCAACGAGTTCGAAGAGCTGGTGCCAGCAGTGGTAGCCAGTAACTCGAACACTACATCAAGACAGGACTTTGGGGTTGTCTCAGTGTCTTCAATATAGCTTTTATCAACTTTCTTGGAGACCAATAGGGATGTCTCACTGTCTTTAACCTTATCTGCATTACTTCCTTTACCATTGCATAACAGGGTACTCTTCTCCAATATTTTATCCGCATTCTAAAAGAGAAACAAACAAACACATCTCAAGTTTACAATGTAGTATATGAAACTCATTTTGGTAAACCAGTTCAGTAGTAAGGTGGACAGGATAACAACATGAAACAAACATATATCTATGTAGTATGGTCACTGTATGGTCTATATCATTCTAGTTTATGTTGCCAAATCAAGATAGATATAGTTCGAATCATATCTATTTATGACAAAGCAGCATAGACAGAATATAAGTGTGGGAAACTACACAGCAATAACAACACTTGTAATGTGCATGGCATGAGAACATAACTGTTTATTCAATTGAAATTGAAATCAACATAGAGCAAGTTACAATAGAAAACAGCTAAACACGTTGAAGAAACAGGTTTAAAACATACCTGTTGCGCCATTGGAGTTTCAATTGCATCCTTCAAATTTGAAATTAGTTGCTATCAGTAAATACAGTGATGCAAGAGCAAAGTAGTATGAACCATAGCTACAGAACCTGACCCGAGAACAATTCTTCTTCTGCTTTAAGCATTGACTTCGGGTTCGGAGTGGTGGTCCTCGTGATTTGGGCACTGCAGTTGCCTTACTAACTACTCGTGTTTGGGTGCTCTATGGTGGAGACGATGTTGTGTCAACGGGAACTGGGTGTTTATCTACTGGGGTTGGGGTTAGAAGGGGTGTAGCTAGTTCTCTGTCCAACTGGGTAGGGGTACAATCTGCATGGGTGTGGGTTATGTGTGGTGGGGCTGGTTCTTGGGCAAGTACAACCGTGGTTCTATCTGCATCCACAGGTAGCACGATCTTTTCTGAAGATCGTGCTTTTACTCCCACAGATACTGCCATCACTCCTTCCAATTGAAATGGCTGATAAACAAGAAAAGTAAATGAATGTACAGAAATTGTAAGATAGATAGGTGCAATGGATAGTAGGGAAGAAAACAAGGCATGAAATAATTCACATTTATGTTGTCTAAGCAAACAGAATAGCAGGACATAATTTCACATATATGATGGCTAATTAAACAGGATAGCATGACACAATTTCACATGTATGATGGCTAACTAAACATGATAGAATGACATACTTCAAAATATATGACTATGTAAACAGGATGACATGATATAACTATACGATGTGTCTATTAAAGTGGTTGGCATGCCATAAATCAAAAACATGTCGTCGATGGAAACATGATGGCATGATATAATTCACGGATAGAATGACATTTAAAATATGATGACTATGTAAACAGGATGAGATGATATAAACTATATTATGTCTTTAGAAAATGGGTTGTCATGCCATAATTCAGATACATGCTGTCTATGTAAACATCATGGCATGACATAATTCAAATATATGATTTATATACTAAGGAAGTGAGCAGAGGGCAATCACATATATGATGTGTCAACTAAGGAGATGGCATTCAATATTGTGTATATGATGTAAAAACTAAGCATTGCAATACAACATATGCATTATATGAGTAATATAACCCTGCCAAGTTTGAGCATACACCTCAGGGGGATAATAGGACTGGTCATCTGCCTCTGAATCCTCCTCTGAAGAGCTATTTGTAACCAGCAAGATATTTGCTTCAGCAGGTAGCATTGTCTGCTCTGAAGACCTTGTTTTCACTCCAGATTTCTCCATCGCCAATTCAAATGGGTGATGAGAGCAGTTGAATATACAAACATTGTCGACAAAAGCAATGAGAAATACAAAAAAAGGATGGCATGATATAATTCACATATATGACGCTTGCCTAAATAGCATGGCATTGCATAATTCACATACATAATGCCTTGCACCAAGATAACATTGCATACTTCACATATATAGTGTCTTGGAACAAGATGGCATTGCATAATTCACATATATGGTAATTAGACACTAAACAGGTAGCATTCACACAAAGCATGTCTAAACTAAGCAAATGACATAGCAATGCAAGATACCATATGCACGATATGAGCAACATAACCCTGCCAAGTTAGGGCATGCACCTCGGGGGGGGGGGGATATGACTGGTCATCTGTCTCTGAATCCTCCTCTGAGGAGCTATCGGTAACCAGCAAGACATGCGCTTCGTCAGATAGAATTGTCTGCTCTGAAGACCTTGTTTCCACTCCAGATTTTCCATGACCGCGCCGAATGGCTGATGCACAGGAAGAGTAATTGAATGTACTAAAATTGTTGGAAATTTAACACGTAATAAAAAAATGATGGCATGATATAATTCACATATAAGATGATTGGCTAACTAGGGTGGCATTGCAAAATTCACATATATGATGCCTGGCTAGACAAGATGGCATTGCATGATTCACATATAAGATAAAGAAACTAAACAGATGGCATTGACACAAAGCATGTCTAAACTAAGCAGATGACATCTTTAATGTATACAGTAAGCAATGCAAGGCACCATATGCATGATATTACCAACATCAGCATGCCAAGTTAGAGCGAAGACCTCATGGGGTAAATAGGAGTGGTCTTCTCCTTCTGAATCCCCCTCAGAACAGTTATCTTCCTCTTGATTAAGATCCGAAATGGGTGGAGGGGGGCTGCCTTTGCGCCCACCATGGAACGACGTCTGCATGAAATTTCATTGCCACGCAAGGCTCGTCTCTTTTGCTCTACATGATCAGTTCCATTGTGTACAATAACTGGCATGCATAGGAATAAAACATATTGAGATTATGTAAGGAGTGCATGCACAAATCCAGAGTGATGGTATCAAACTGTGGATAGACCCAAAACCAATGATAGCAGGCAGATAATAGCTTTAGTTAAAAAATTCAGATAATGGCTCCTTTAATGTTTGTTTGCACCCAACATGAAACTCATAGTAGACACCGAAGATTCACCAGATAGTACTGATTGCTGCCCCAATATGTATCCCACAACCATTTAAAAACTCAAGTTTCAACATTAGTTTGGACCTGACTCGGAGTCTAATAGGTGAACACTATGATAATGTAGCATATCATCATATTAAGCGACGCATAAGGTAAGCAGACACAGAAGAGTGCGACCTCTCTTGCGGACCTGTGTAGTCCTCAAGGTCCTCTGCTCAGTTGATGATGGTAATGCAGTTGTCATGGCTGCCGGCGGCGGGGAAGAAGATCTGAGGCGGCGAAAGATAGTCTGGAGAGCGGATCCCTGCTGTGGTGAACCCTTCCGTCATTGGAGCAGCTGATATGGGGTGGAACACAGCGCCGCAGGAGCAGGACAAACCACACAAGGTTCTCTTTGACACATATCTGTAACAGAAGTAATTGAGTAAGGGCTTGTTTGAATTTGAGGATTCTAACAATGCAGGGATAGGAAATAGACAGGAATAGGATAGGAATGCACGTGCAAAACAGAGAATTTAAAAACATAGGATTTCTGCCAATCTAGGTCTTTGATTCACAACAATAGGAAGATCACAGGATGCAAAAAAGCATGGTGAGATTAAGTCAAACCACAAGGAAATGTACGGTAATAATGCTATTATGATACTATCTCTTAGTCTTGTGCTTGATGAATAGGAATATGAAAAGGAGGAGAAGTAGAAATTATAATTCCTACGGTTTTTCTTTCAAGGAGACACTAAAGGAACAAATCCTACAGTTTTCCTTTGTGTCAGGACCCCGATTCTAAGCCACATCGATCCAGCATGTAACACATAATATCACTTTGCGGCCTCACGCACGGTACCTCCACGGGTGCCACCTTACCTGGCCCGGGACCGTTTGCGCCTTTTGGCTCACGTATATGATAGTGTTGCTAGCGTCCATATGACAAAGAACCCGGGCCGACATGGCTAGTCGTGAACCCAAAACGGCGCTAGCCTATGAGGACAGGCATACATGAATCACATCGAGCATGTCGGTCATCAACGTATTTATTCGGGCTGTAGCACTGGGCTAACAGGGCTCCGGTAAACCCGGGCTGTAGCAGGCTAGGCAGGACTCCGAATAACACCGCGCGACATTTCCCCGAAGGGACAGACACAGGAACGACGTGAATCACATGCCGGCTAGTCAAGTGTTCCAAGCAGTAGTGCTGGGCTAGCAGGACTCCGGTGAACCGGGCTGTAGCGGACTACTATCGCTCAGAAGCACTAGACTTACATTTCCTCATATGAAAGGCTGCCAAGGATAAACAACTAGATAGTCGGATCCCACTCATACCAAGCATTTCAATCATACATACAATATGCCCGATATGAGTAAATACAACATTGCATCACAACATGACTCTACAACTCAAGTACTTTATTAAAGAGGCTCTGAAGAGCCTTACATAACATTCATACAGATAGGGGTCACATGACCCGACACTCAAGTCATACACTCATACAAGCACATGCGGAAGCAACGTAGTCTGAGTACAGGCACTAGAAAGAAAGAAGGCTTGACGAAGCCTGTCTATCTACATCGACCCTTCACAAGTCTTGGATCACCACCTGGGTGATAAGTCACTCGTCAACGTCGAGGTCTACATAGAACCCATCAGAGGGGTTGGTGCAGTCGTCTGAAAAACATAATTAAAGCAACATGAGTATGGAGGTACTCAGCAAGTCTTACAACAGGAACCTACTATACATGCACATTCTCAAGAAGGTAGTGGGGTTATTGCAGCAAGCCAGCTTTGACTCTTGGCTAAGCTATCCTACGATAAACACCACTTGTAAATCATTTGTCGCACACGAGTCCACTATCACCATCACAATACTCCACCGTGGATCCTCTCTCGCCATCCTACGAGAGGGCCATCCGCGGTACTCACACTTATCTTGAGATTTTTAGTAGAATCCATTTACTTGTCTATGAACTGTATAGGTGACCAAGTAGTCCTTTACCGCGGACGCGGCTATTCGAATAGGTTTATACCCTGCAGGGGTGTACTTCTTCACACACGCTCTCACCACTTACCGCCGTTTACACGACATGTACTCGGCAACCTTCAAGCGGAAGCCCAGCGAGGGTGTCGGCCACGGCCTACCTAAACACTCAAGTATCTAGTCCAGGTTTATCGCCTATTCGGGTTCCATCCGCAGGGAGTCCGGCCGAGGTTTCCACTAACGGCCCCGAACGATGTGAACAGGGTTCCGAGACACCAAACGGGCGTCCGGCTGGCCCGGCCACGTGCCTACCGCAACACAGCCCACCCCGATGGTCAGCGCTGCGTGCGGCCCCCAGCATACTACAAACACCAGAAACTACTTTGCAACTCCTGGACAGAGGACAAGCGTGATCAAGAAGCCGAGAGGGTCAATTAAGGATCCCAATGTGTGGTAGTAACTAAATCTTAAATCACACACACAGATCTCAGTTCTTAAGGACGGCCTCAATGAAACAACCCACCATGTACTCCTACATGGCCTTCCATCGATTCCTTTACCAAATCGTGTTCAACACCTCACTCTTGTCACCGACACAACCTTTCACTCCAGTTCATCATCCCGATGAGCCAGACCTGACACAACTCTAAGCATAATTAGCACAGCATGGTAGGAACACACACACATGTATTGGCTCAATCAACTCCTACATATGCTAGTGGGTTTGATCTAGTTACCGTGGCAATGACAGGTCATGCAAAGGAAGTGGGTTCAACTACCGCAACACACAGCAGTTTGAAACGCGTTGTCTTAATGCAGTAAACAAGAGCAGAAGCGAGAACATGGGTTTGTATCGGAATGATCAATGGGTTGCTTGCCTGATGGAGTAGTGGTGGGATACTGCCCTTCAGTTGGATACTCGTGGATATCCTCGGAGGCAGAACCTACCACGAAGAACACATCGGAACACAATCAACTCACGACGATATGCAACAGTATGATGCATGCTATGACATGGAAATATGGATGTGTCCTGACCTAATGCAAGTTAAACCAAAAAGGAACGAACTCATTTGAACCAAAGGTTCAAATGGTAGCTCATTTAACATAGCCTAAGGGTGCATAATCTTATATTTCCTAAACAGCATGTTTAACTTGTTCTGACATGCATGAAACCAGTACCATTGGATAGGTTGGATTTTTCTGATAATTTTTCATATATAAAACTTTGCATTTGGAGTTATAGATTATTTTCTATGAATTTTTGAAGTTTTGATTAATTTCTGGATTTTCCTGAATAAAAATAATTCCAGTAATTTAAATTACTGCGTCAGCATGATGTCATGCTGACCTCAGCAAGTCAACAGCCGGTTCAGGTCAAACTGACCAGTGGGCCCAGGGTGTCAGTGGATAACTAAACTAGTTTAATTAGTTTAAACTAATCTGGGTGATTAACAGGAGGAGGCCCCACCTGTCATTGACTCAACAGAGTCAACCAGGGCCCACACGTGGTCAAAGTCAAGGTCAACTCGCCGGCGTCTAGCCGCCGGCGAGCCCGACGTGGCGGAGGAAGTGGTTTTGGCCATTCCGGCCACCAAATGGGGCGCGGAAGGCATCTACGTGTAGCTGGAGATGACCCGCAACTCTTGGTGGAGTTGGTTGGGGTCGGGGTGGCCGGAGTTGGCGCCGGCGACGAGTTTGGCGGTGGCCGGAGCTCGGGTGAGCTCGGACTTGTCGCTAGGGGGCACGGTGAGGCGCGTGGGATAGCGTGTTGAGCTCCTGGAGGTGCGGTAGGGCTAGTGGACAAGGTGGTGCGGCCGTTAAGTGGCCGGAGTCTCGTCGGCGATGAGCTCCGCGGCGGCGCATGCGGGCGAGCTTCGTGTGCTCGTTGTGGTGCACGGGAAGAGGAACGGAGAGGATGGGGAGGTGGGTATGCTCACGGTGATCTCGTAGAGCCAGACGGCGTGGTCGGGGACAAACTGATGCGGCAGCGACGACGAAGGGGATCTCCGACGTCGGCAGACTCGGGCGAGGTCGGTGCGGTGGCTTCGAGGCACGCGAGCGCTCGGGGCTCGGGCTGTTCGACGAAGTCGACAACGGCGAAGCTCGTGGACACGGTCGGGTGGCGCGGGGACGACGGTGGCTATGGCTACGACGGCGGAGCGGCGACAGTGGCGTCGGCTATGGCGAAGGGGAGCGAGGGAGAGAGACAGGGGGGAAGTGGACGTGTCCACGGGGTCGGGGGCACGACGTGGAGGTCGTCCAGCCCGTCCAGCGGTGAGGCGGCGAGCAGGTGGCGCCGTGGCGAGCTTGGGCTCGTCGGCGTCACCTCCCTGCCTGCCTGGCGGGGACGAAGCAGCTGGCTGGCTCGGGCCAGCATAGTGCTGGGCCGCCAGGTGGGCCGGGGCGTAGGTTTGGCCAGGTAAGTGTTTTCCTTTTATTTCCTTTTTCTATTATTCTGTGACTTTGTAGACTTATTAAAAATACTAAAACAACTCCTAAAATCACGGATGCATTTGAAGAAGCTCCTAAGACCTTAGTCAAGTGGGTTCCCAAGACTACTTCAAGTTCTAGCCCCTAGCCCCTCCCGCTAGCCCCTCCCGCCGGTGGCCACTCCCGCCGGTGGCCACTCCGGCCCCGGCGGCCACACACCTTACTGCCGGTGGCCACTCCGGCCCCGGCAGCCACCCTACTTCCTGCCGGTGGCCACTCCGGCCCCGACAGCCACCCATCTTCCTACCGACGGCGCAGCCACCATCAGATCTGCGATGGCTCCTTTTTCCCTCAATTTTGAGCGTGGGAACAAATTCCAGGCAGATATGAGATCCAAGTTTGGTCATCCGGTGGTTTTCTCTTCGGGCTTTCGTCAAAAGGAGTTCACCATGGTGGTTTCTTTCTCGCGAGCATCGTTCAAGATTGATGTTCACACGGTTAGTGTCTCTCTCCTTGCTATGTTTGGAGGCTATACGCAAGGATTTAGAGTCCGTTTCTTACGAAATAGATCTTACAAATTTTCGGTGGCCTCAAAGTCAGTGGGGTTCGAGATCTACAATGCGGGCAAAATTGTGGAAAAAGACTTTGAGATGGTTTTTAGTCTTTGGAATTTTGTTGGTCCTAATTGGATTAGAGAAGAGCGTGCTTATTATGCTGAACTTGACAACGAATGGACTCTAGTGGGTAAAAATGGGCGTGCCGTCGTCCCTAACCGCGGTGATCACCGGAGCTACAGCTCGGTGGTCCAACATGGCCGGTCAGTTTTTGAGCGTCTATCAGGGCCTATTCATGACAGTATTAATTCAGCTAATTCCGCTTCTTCATCATAGCCTAATCATGGTGTTAAAGAGCCACCAATTGAACCTCATTACTCTGCGCGTATGCATGGGAGAACGTACGTTACGTGCCATGCATGCGGCGACTCGGGGCATTTTGCACGTAATTGTACCACCCCAAACCTTCCTGGGTTGTGGCCCTTTATTCATTTTGATTCTTTCCCTAGCCCACCGGACGAAGCCTGGGCCGAGGGTGCCGTTGAGGCCTGGTTCCATTGCATTGGGCCAGAAGCACCAATAAGGCAAGTCTCGTCATTTAAGGAGCTGGTCAAGGACCATTTTCCAAATTTCCAACCGAGACAGACGCTTGCCTCCTCGCATTCCACTACACCTACCAACTCTGCTTCCTCCTCTGCTACCACCTTGACAAACCCGCCTGGTTCGTCCTTGCCGCCGGCGAGGGCTGTAGTTGGCACTTCAGCGGTGCACAATCTGATGGCCAACATTCTGATAGACCCTCTCCCGTTTGTGCCAGAAGGGTTTCAGATACAAGAAATCGAGGGAAGAACAGGGGTTTCTCGAGCCATTCTTCCGCACCGACCACGACGACATGAAGATTGGGCGATAGCCTCCATCCATCCGCATCCTAATGAGGTATTCTTCCCTAATGTCCGTGATGTCCTAGAGGAATTCTTTCAAGGGGAAGCGCATGTTGGGTTTAGAGAGATCCAACCCTGTCCCTTTGGAGAAGCATACGTGCAGTTCTTGCATGTCAGAGATAGAGACAGACTCATTAGACAAAGTCCGCATGCATTCGGAGATGTCTTTATTTCCTTTACAAAACACAACGAGGGAAGAAACTGGCGTAGGCTCAATTTCAATAGGACTTGTTGGCTCCTGTTTGTGGGTGTTCCGTTTGATTTCTGCAACACTGATGACATAGCTGCTGCAATTTCCAAATGGGGGAGAATCATAAGCTGGGAAAGAGAGGATGCTTTAAGAGGGAAGATTCGGGTTAAGGCTCGGGTGACTGATCTTATTGAAATACCCAAAAGTATAAGGTGGTCTGAGGGTGAAAGATTTGAGGAGGAATCATGGACTAGTTCAGTTGAAGTGCTCTTGGAGGAGATGCTGGGAGGAGGGCCAGCAGATGAGGATCCTATTCCTCCAGAGGGTGTGGACCCTCACCCTGTGCCACAGCATGCTAATGACTTCCCAGGTTTCCATCCTTTGCCAGTGCACAATATTAACATTCCAAATGAGGGTTGGGGGGCTTGGGAGGATCCGATCGAACAAGATGAGCAGGAGCAGCATTGGGCTTTCCCACAACAAGACCTGGTGGTTCCAATGCAACAACAAATGGAAATTCCTGTGCAGCATGATGATGGACATCCAAATAGCAGTATCACTACGACTGTATCTCTGTCTGATGGATTACTGTCTCTCACTCAGTCAACAAGTGAGGAGGTAAATCAGGCAGTGCAAGTGCAACCTATGGCTTTGGGTCTGCTTAACATTGCTCTAGCCTACCAGGCAAATGATGAAGAAGAAGATCCTCAGTTAAATAACAACTTGCAAGCTCAGGATGGGCAACAGAATCCTTCAGCAGAGCCACAGGTTGACGCTCCTATCCAGCCTCTTGTCGTACAAAGGGGTGAACCATCTTCTACTGTGCAACATAATCAGCTGGAGCAGCCATTGACAGTTGAGACGATGGATGTTGTTCCCATAGAACAAGTTTCTGCTACTGCTGCCCACATTTCTGCTCAAGCACCTGTTTCTCAACCACTGGTTTTGTCTGCTTCAGACAAAGGGAAAGAGGATGTGCCAGTCCGTCAGGGAGGATCATCATCCAATTTCAGTACTAGAGGTATTGCAGAGAGGACTTTTCCTTCTACTCCCTCCCATATGTTTGATTTTCACTCAATTGCTAAGCAACATGCTTTGGATATTATTGATGGTTCTCACTTAATTTCTGAAGAAGGTCTGGACCTTTGGATACAAAACTTTGCCCCTGCTACTCAAGGAAACAAAAGTACTTTCAAGATTGAAATACCTGTAAGTTGGTTCAATTTCATAATACACCTGTTACTGACACCAGATCAGTTTGGATGGACAATACACCTGCTTAAGTCTAATTTGTGGAATTTGCTTACTGAAAACTGTCATAATGAAGAGACATTCCTATTCCATATTCCTGATGGCTGCTTAACCTCACAGGCCATAACATGTAAGGAGATATTCCAGTATGTGGGTAAGGAAAATGAAGGGAGTAGTCCAGCTGCCCATTCTTCCAGTGGAGCTGGCAGCCCACTACTGCAGGTGTCCCCCAACAAAGTCATCCTATTGCCTCCTGGAGAAGCCACTTCCAAAAAAAGGAGAGAGAAAGAGCCCTTGGTAGAAACTCAGGTAAGAAGAAGTGACAGAATTAAGAAAGATAATAATGGCTATAGGAGGAAAACATGTGATGCTAAATCTTGCTTACCCTGTAATGCCATTCCTCCTATTATTCCCAATAAAGTGGTTAAGAACTTGAAAAAAATCTTTCTTTAAGGTGTCTGAGGATGAGCTCCAGGAAAAGTTATCCAAGAGACCCAAAAACAAGGGGCTAGAGGAGGTGGCCAAAGGGTCCAAAGCCACTGGAGCTGAAGCACAACAAGGATTTGATTAATGATAGAGTGCTGCAATAATTATAGTCCCTGCTGCTGCATTTTGTTCTGCTATCCTAAGACTACATGTATTATGTGTGCTGGATGTAGTAGCTTGTGTAATGTGAGAAATTATGGACCTGTGAGACATCTTTTGCTGCAAACTGAATCCTGTCACTACAGTAAATCTTTTGAGACTAAGTTACTTGTCAGAATGGTTCCATTCAAATGGCTGTATGTGATTCATCCATTATGGATGTTGCATGGAAAAGTTCTATGCACTCCTGCTTCACAATTATGCTTACTATCACAATGCATGGCTCATGTGGATATCAAGAGATGGATCTTGATAAAGGAATATAACCCCCTCTTGGTTAAACATGAATAACAACAGATCTTGGAACATTCTTAACTGGAACATTAGAGGCCTTAATGCCCAAGACAAATGGCTGGGAATTAGACAGAAATTGGAGGAAAGTGCTGCTGGTGTAGTCTGTATTCAAGAAACAAAAAGGGAAAATTTTGACCTTGCATACCTTCACAACTTTTGTCCACAGAGATTCACCAAATTTGAATTCCTCCCTTCCATTGGAGCATCTGGTGGCATTCTCACTGCCTGGAATGGTGCTTTGTTCATAGGAGAGCTACTCTTTCAAAACAAGTTCTCTATTTCCATTCAATTCACATGTAATATTTCTTCAAACAGGTGGATCCTCTCAAACATATATGGGCCTTGCAGACATGAGTAAAAGATTGAATTTATTGACTGGTCTAGCAACATTCAAATGCCCAATGATGTGGATTGGATAATCATGGGTGACTTTAATTTTATCAGAACACCAGAGAATAGAAACAAACCAGGTGGAGATGTCAATGAGATGCTATTATTTAATGAAGCCATCAGTAACTTGGGACTGATTGAGCTACCTTTGAAAGGAAGACAATATAGCTGGAGCAACATGCAGGAATCCCCTCTCCTTGAAAAATTGGACTGGTTCTTTACCTCTGCTTCCTGGATGACAAGCTACCCTAACTCCATGGCCCTTCCTTTGGCAAAGCCAATTTCTAATCACTTGCCTTGCATGATAAAAATTTGCACAAATATTCCTAAATCAAAGGTTTTTAGGTTTGAAAACTACTGGTTAAAACACAGCTCCTTCAAACAAGTTGTGCAATCAGCTTGGAACATTCCAGTAGGTTACACTGATCAAGCCAAAAAGATTAATGCTAAGTTCAAAAATTTAAGAAGAGCTCTGAAGTTATGGGCTAGAGGTCTGTCCTGCATGAAAAAACAGATTGAGGATCTCAATGCATGCATATTCTTTTGGGACTGGGTTGAAGAATTCAGAAATCTCTCCTTATTTGAGGCCAACTGCAGATCTATGCTCAAGGAATACTTGTTGACTGTTCTGAATAATCAGAAGATTTACTGGAAACAGAGAGGCAAAATAAAAGGGGTTAAATTTGGAGATGAAAATACCAAAATTTTCCACACAAAGGCTTCCATTAATCATAGGCATAACAAAATTGCAATATTGCTAAATTCAGATCAAGTGGAAGTTACTGAGCATGAAGGAAAAGCTGCTATCCTATGGGATACTTTCAAAAGAAGACTGGGACAATCTAATGGACACACTATGCATTTTGATCTCCATGATTTATATAACCAAGCAGTGGATCCTGCCATTTTTATTCAATTAGAGGAACAGTTCACCAGGGAGGAAATTGAGGAGGTTGTCAAAAACCTACCATCAGATAAATCACCAGGACCTGATGGTTTCAACAATGAGTTCATTAAAGCTTGCTGGGATATTATTAAGGAAGATGTCATTGACCTCATCATGGCCTTCCATGCTGGTACTGTGAACTTGGAGAGTATAAACACATCTTACGTTACTCTGATTCCAAAAATTGAAGTTCCTCTAACACCCAATGACTTCAGGCCAATCTCTCTGCTAAATGGGGTTCTTAAAATCATTACAAAATTGCTGGCTAATAGATTACAAAAAATTATCCTGAAATTGGTTCACATCAACCAATATGGATTCCTCAAGGACAGAGTAATTCAAGACTGCCTAGGATGGGCATATGAATATATACACCAATGCCATAAATCAAAAGAGGAACTGCTGGTTATTAAACTAGATTTTGAAAAGGCATTTGACACAATTGAACATCAAACAATCATTGAGATTTTTAGAGCAAAAGGATTTGGAGAAAGATGGATCACATGGATGCAGATGCTATTTACTACAGCATCCTCTGCTGTCATGCTCAATGGAGTGCCTGGGAAGAAATTTTATATCAAGAGAGGAGTGAGACAGGGAGATCCTTACTCCCCCTTGATCTTTGTTCTTGCTGCAGATCTACTTCAGAGTATTCTGAACAGGGCCATGAGACTGAATGTTATTACATCTCCACTACAGGTCAATTCCTGCCCAGATTTCCCAATTGTTCAGTATGCAGATGATACTCTGGTCATCATGCAAGCTAATGCCAGGCACCTAGTTTGTCTCAAAGCACTTTTAAATACTTTTGCTACAGCTACTGGACTCAAGGTTAATTATGCAAAGTCTATAATGGTACCTCTCAACATTAGAGAAGACAGAGTGGAGATTTTCACTAACACACTGCAATGTGCTAGGGGACAGTTCCCTTTTACATACCTAGGGCTACCTTTGGGCATTCATAAACCAACTGTAGAGCAGTGTCTACCTCTTGTTTACAGAATTGCAAAAAGGCTTGCAGGCCTCTCTACTTTGATGACCCAAGCAGGCAAAGTTCTCTTGGTCAAATCAGTCCTCTCCTCACTATCCATCTTCTTCATGAGCTGCCTAGACATTCCTGTGACCATTAAGAAACAGATTATTAAGTACTTGAGACACTGCCTTTGGAGAAGCTCTGACATGGAGGATAGAAGACCAGCTTTGGTAGCCTGGCACACAGTTTGCAGGCCAAAAAATCAGGGAGGTCTGGGCATTCTAGACATTTACACTCACAATAAAACACTTTTGATGAAGAATCTGCACAAATTCTTCAATAGACATGATATACCTTGGGTAAAACTTATATGGGAAAGTTATTACTCTGAAGGACAATTACCAGGAAATAATATGATTGGCTCTTTCTGGTGGAAAGCAAACTTGGCTCTTATGGACCAATACAAAGCCCTGGCAAGATGCAATGTGGGAGATGGAAGAACTGCTTTCTTCTGGGATGACTTGTGGCATACTTCAATTCTCAAACATTCTCTACAACACTTACACTCCTTTGTCAGAAACCCACACACAACTGTCCAAACAGTTATCAACACAGAATACCTCCAGGACCTGTTTCATCTACCACTCACAACTGAAGCCTATGAGGAATTCTTGCAAATGGAAGACATATGCATCCAAGCAAGACAATCTGAACATATAGATGCCCTGGACACCTGGAGTTACATTTGGGGGAATGAACTCTACTCCTCAATCAAGGCATACAAAGTACTGATTGGACACAAGCAAGTCCCACCACACTTCAATTGGATCTGGAACTTATCCTGTCAACCAAAACATAAGGTATTCTTCTGGAAGCTACTTCATGATAGAGTAAATACAAGGAATCTGCTAAGGAGGAAAAACTTTGTGTTGGAATTTTACAACTGTGCTGTTAGAGATTGTCAACAGGAAGAAACTCTGCATCATCTGTTTTGGGATTGCCCCTTTGCTCAACAATGCTGGAACTACATCTGCCCTACTAGGACTCTCAATTTATCAGTCCTCGAAGCCTTCCAAGACCTTAAGAATAAGCTGCACTTCCCTTTCTTCATGGAGATCATAATTCTTGGATCATGGGCCATCTGGATATCCAGAAACAACAAAATATTTGAGAATATTACTCCAACTTTCCAAGGCTGGAAGTGCATATATTTAGAGGAACTCAAACTTCTGAAATATAGAATGAAGACTAAGCACGAGAGAATGTTCTCTAACTGGCTGGATTCTCTGTTGTAATCTCTTTTACTTCTTCTTTTGTCTGTAGTTTTTTCCTAGTTTCTTTTTTTTTCTTTTCTTTTCTTTTCTGTTTTTTGTTTTTTCTTAGGCTTACCTCAAGCCCATAAGACTACTCTGTTTCATCTACCTTAATAAAAGTTGCAGTGGGGTGTTTACCCTACTGTGTATAGTTCAAACAAACTCCTAAAATCACCAAACTTCAGCTGGCCCTTAGTTGGAATATTCCCAGCAAGGAACATTTTAGTTTGGAGATATTTGAGCATTTGAAAAGGTTTATAAATTTTAAATGCCCAAATTCAAATAATTATGCATTAATTCAATGACCTTTTGTTGACCTAGAAAAATATGCACCATTTTTGCCAGAGGTTTTAACCCAAGACAAAGAGGGTGAACATTTTAGAAGGGCATTTCAGGTTCATTGAAAATATTTTTAGCAAACCCTAGTTGATTTCAGGAGGGGGTGCTGGGGGTTCTGCCTTCCCCATTTCAACTTTCTGTCAAAAGTAAACATGATGCACACTCTAATGCATGAGCTAGCTAGGATGTGACAACTCACCCCCACTCAAAAGAATCTCGTCCCGAGATTTAGGTTCCTCCGGAAAGAAAGTGGGGTACTCAAGTCGAAGACGATCCTCCCTTTCCCACGTAGCTTCTTGCTCAGAATGGTGTGACCATTGAACCTTGAGAAACTTGATGTTATGGCGTCGAGTGGTACGCTCGGCTTGATCAAGGATACGAACGGGGTATTCTTGATAGGTGAGGTTATCTTGGAGATCAAGCATTTCGTGGTCCACTCCACGGATAGGTTCCGAGAAGCAACGCCTGAGTTGAGAAACGTGGAAGACGTCATGAACTCTGGAGAGATGCGGAGGTAGTTCCAATTGGTAGGCAACTTCTCCTTGTTTGGCAAGAATGCGAAAAGGTCCAATGTAACGAGGAGCCAATTTGCCTTTGATACCGAATCGATGGGTTCCCTTTAAAGGTGTAACCCGAAGGTAAGCCATCTCGCCGACTTCATAAGCCATGGGCTTATGCTTGCGGTCATACTGACTCTTTTGTCGAGATTGGGCGGTCTTCAACTTCTCACGAATAATGCGAACCTGCTCTTCTGCATCCTGGATCATGTCCGGGCCAAAGAGTTGTCTCTCGCCGGTTTCTGACCAGTTAAGAGGCGTTCGACATTTTCGCCCATAAAGAACATCGAAAGGAGCTTTACCCAAGCTAGCTTGATAACTGTTGTTATAAGGGAACTCGGCGAATGGAAGGCACTTCTCCCAATTCATACCGAAAGAGATGACGGAAGCTCGGAGCATATCCTCCAGAATTTGATTGACTCGTTCTACTTGACCACTCGATTGAGGATGGAAGGCGGTGCTAAAGGAAAGTCGAGTTCCCATAGCATTTTGGAAACTTTCCCAAAATCGAGAGGTGAAAAGACTTCCACGGTCTGAATTAATTTCCAATGGAACACCATGGAGAGACACTATTTGAGAGATGTACAAATCAGCTAGCTGGCTAGCGGTTATACTCTCGCGAACAGGTAAGAAGTGGGCTACTTTGGAAAGGCGATCGACAACAACGAAGATAGCATTATTCCCTCTTTTGGTTCTGGGGAATCCGGTAATGAAATCCATACCGATTTTATCCCATTTCCATTCAGGAATCTCTAATGGTTGAAGGGTGCCAGCAGGCCGTTGATGCTCTGCTTTAACACGACGACAGACGTCGCAATTAGCAATGTATTGAGCGATTTCCCTCTTCATCCTAGTCCACCAAAACCTCTGGCGTAGGTCTTGATACATTTTAGTACTACCGGGATGAATGGTGTGAGGGGATTCATGAGCTTCCTTAAGGATCAATTGACGTAAATGTTGTTTCTTGGGAACCACCAAGCGGTTCTCAAAGAAGACAACACCTCGCTCATCCATGGAGAAACACTTAGCAACTCCGCTAGCGATGTTCTCCTTAATCCGAGATATACCTCTATCATACCGCTGAGCGGTTATGATTTGGTCCGTAAGGTTAGGTTTCGCCACCAGGGTGGAAAGGAATCCTCGAGGAACAATGTGAAGGTTAAGCTTACGAAATTCCTCGTGGAGAAGTGGTTGACTTTGTTGTAACATCAGGTTGTTACAATAAGATTTACGACTTAGTGCATCAGCCATAACATTGGCTTTGCCTGGGGTGTAAGTTATTCCTAAGTCGTAATCCGTGATCAACTCGACCCAACGTCTTTGCCCGAGATTCAGATCTGGTTGGGTGAAGAAATATTTCAAGCTTTGGTGATCGGTGTAGATTTCGCAACGATTACCCAGAAGGTAATGTCGCCAGGTTTTGAGTGCATGGACCACTGCTGCAAGCTCTAGATCATGTGTGGGATAATTATCCTCATGTGGACGCAACTGTCGAGATGCATAAGCAATCACATGACGATCTTGCATGAGTATGCAACCTAGTCCTTGTTGCGAGGCGTCGCAATAGATAACGAAGTCCTTAGAGAAATCTAGTGGTACCAGCACGGGAGCAGACGTCAGGCGTCTTTTCAGTTCCTGAAAGCTGAACTCGCACTGTGGGGTACACTCGAACTTTTTATCTTTCTTGAGGAGTTCAGTTAGAGGCTTAGCAACTTTGGAGAAATTCTCGACGAAGCGGCGGCAATAGCTCGCTAAACCAAGAAAACTCCGAACTTGCTTGACCGTTTCAGGTGGGGTCCAGTCAAGGACAGCTTGAACTTGCTCGGGATTGACAGCAATGCCCTTGCCAGAGATTACATGGCCCAGATAGGTCACTTCTGGCAACCAGAATTCACACTTGGAGAATTTGGCATAAAGGCGATGCTCTCGAAGTTTCATCAATACTAGCCTTAGATGTTCGGCATGTTCTTCCTCATTCTTGGAGTAGATGAGTATATCATCGAGGTAAACCACGACGAATTTATCCAAATACTCCATGAAGATTGAGTTCATTAACCGAGAGAAGGTGGCTGGAGCATTGGTTAGAACGAAGGACATAACGGTGTACTCGTATTGGCCGTAACGAGTAACGAAGGCCGTTTTGGGAATGTCCCCGTTCTTGATTTTGATTTGGTGGTAGCCCAACCTCAAATCCATCTTGGAAAAGACTGAGGATCCAGCGAGCTGGTCATACAGGTCGTTGATCCTGGGGAGCGGATACTTGTTCTTGATAGTGACCAAATTGACAGGTCGGTAATCTACAACCATCCGATCCGTTCCATCCTTCTTCTTGACGAAGAGGACGGGGCAAGCCCATGGAGATGAACTAGGACGGATGAAACCCTTTTGCAAGGACTCATCGAGTTGTTTCTTAAGCTCAGCTAGTTCTAGGGGTGCCATCTTATAAGGTCTTCTAGAGATTGGGACAGTTCCTGGAACAAGGTCTATCACGAACTCGACATCTCTGTCAGGTGGAACACCTGGCAGTTCCTCTGGAAAGACATCCGGAAAGTCACGGACTACCGGAATATCTTCGAGGTCTGGAAGGGGGTTGGCATTTAGTGAATAGAGCTGACGCTCAGACACTCGGGTCAAAACATTGACTGTCTTGCCCGATGGATGGGTAAGTTGAACAGTTCTAGTTGAGCAATCAATCTTGGCGTAATGAGCTGACATCCAGTCCATACCCAAGATGATGTTTATGTTCGAAGACTTGAGAGCTATTAGTGACGCGAGAAAGACCAATCTGTCAACAAGAATTTCATTTCCATGGCTGATTCTAGAGGTTTGCCACCTAGAACCGGGTGTTTAAATTTCCATGGAGGTGGGCATGTCACTAAAGGTAGTGTTGTGTAATCGAGCATAGCTCTCAGAAATAAATGAATGAGATGCTCCAGTATCAAAGAGTACAGTTGCCGGATGGCAATTAACAAGGAGCGTACCAAGAACGACGTTGGGATCCTCCTGAGTCTCTTCAGCTGAGACATAGTTGACATGGCCACGAGCAGTGGTGGCTGGCTTGGCGACGAGCACCTTTGCTGTTGGCTTACCACGGCCAACAGACTTTCCGAACTGGTTGGGGTTGTTCTGGGGACACTCACGAATGTAGTGACCCGGCTCACCACACTTGAAACAGGTTATCATGTTGGGGCGTGGAGCAACATTAGCAGCGGGACCACCAAAAGTTTTGGGCGGTACATACTGCTGGTTGGGACGAGGCGCCTCAAAGGATGGCCTCGGGGTATACCTGGGTGGCATAGCAGAATTTGGGATCCAGACCCGGCGCTTCAGAGATCCAGAGCCGGATGAGGATCCGTAGTCACGGAAGTGCCTGCGAGAAGCTTCAAAGTCATGCTGCGCTGTCTCGGCACTGATGGCCTTGTTGACTAGCTTCGGGAAGGAAGTGCAATCGTGCAGACGAAGGTCACGGCGGAGCTCAGGGCTAAGTCCCTTGCGGAACCTTGCCTGCTTCTTGGCGTCGGTGGATACCTCTTCGGGAGCATAGCGTGCAAGCTTTCCAAACTCGCGACTGTAAGCATCCACAGTCAGCTTCCCCTGGGTGAAGTTACAGAACTCCTCCCTCTTGCGATCCATGAGACCTTCCGGGATATGATGCTCACGGAAAGCGGCACTGAAATCAGCCCAAGTAGTGAGTTGGCCGACCGGGCGCATAGCTTCATAATTCTCCCACCAAAGGCTGGCAGGGCCTTCGAGGTGATAGGCAGCAAAGGTGACTTTATCATCTTCGGCTACGTTGGCAGAACGTAGCCTGTGGGCGATGCTGCGAAGCCAGTCATCCGCATCGAGAGGTTCGATGGAATGGTTGAACTTTGGTGGATACAGCTTGACAAAGTCATTGATGGACACTGGGTTGATCCTCTGCTGGCGTGCAGTGTTCTACTCAATCCGCTCTAGCAAGCGGTTGGTGTCGCGCCTGTTGCGCTCTGCCTCCAGCATCACTTCGGCCAGAGAAGGTGGTTGGGGAAGATTCTCCTCCCTTGTTGCACTAGCCTCTCCCTGCTCCGGAGCAGCAGGGTTGCTGCGGGTGTTGACCATCCTAGGAAGACAAAACAACGATTTAGACAAGGATGGTAAAATCTGGCCAAGGAAGTGCGGAATGTAAGGGACGGCATGGAATGCAGAGATGTTCATCCGTATGACATGGTAATACAGAAACTGCCATATATTAACCAACGGTCATACACACCATACATAGTTTAGTACAAGCCCGAGCTAAGGTACAACTATGATGAAAGACGTTACATCTCATCGGAGGCATTCCAAGCTCCTATACATTATTTTTCTACACCTCTGGAATGGGTACACACTAAGTCGTATTCCACATGTCACGCAGGACGATGGACATACAACTATTACAATACTAGCGTAACTACTACAACTCAAACAGCTCCGTAGTAGTCCTCATAGAAGTCTCCACCCAGACCTGGAAGCGGAACATGATCATCTGGGAACAAACGGTCCTGAGGAGCTTGCGGACCATAGGGACTTGGGTGCGGCCTTGGTCCAACAAATGGCGGCAGACGAGGTCCACGAGGAGGGGTGATGCCTCCCACCTCACGCCATTCCATGAAATCTGGCAGACTAGCCCGCACAGGATACAAGTCTCTCATGTCCATGTATCCGGCTTGCACCGCAGGGGCAAACCGAGTCAAAGTGGCCCAATGATCAGCACGAGCATTAAAAAGCTCCATACGCAAGGCCCGGTTTTCACGGTCCTTATCTTCCAACATCTCAGTAGTGGTGCAAAGAAGTGAGTCCTCATGGGATGCATCACTG
Source organism: Aegilops umbellulata (assembly GCA_032464435.1). Taxonomy (NCBI): domain Eukaryota; kingdom Viridiplantae; phylum Streptophyta; class Magnoliopsida; order Poales; family Poaceae; genus Aegilops; species Aegilops umbellulata. The sequence continues at coordinate 356,595,818 of CP136058.1, forward strand.
TACATGCCCTGAAGGTAACCATGCGCCCCAGGAAGGGATGCTGGCATGTAGCGAAATTCAGTGTTGCTCAACAAGGCAGTTCTGGCTCGAATAATGGTCATCATCGAGTAGGCTGCATCTTGAACGGACATCCCAATAGTGATCCCGAGTCCATAAGAACAGTGGAGTGGTTCCGTGGCTCCGGGATAAGATGGATATATCCTGACCGTGCACAAATATTGGCTTTGATTAAAGTCCCTAAACTGCTCCTCGACGGTGTATTCAGGATACCAACGGTAACCTGTCTCGACCATCACTCGAACCAACATAGCTGTGTGACCACATATATCAATGCAATGGGTCAGACGAACCACTTCGTTCTGCGAACGGGCGGCCATCTGAAAGCACAAATTAATGCAAAGGCATTAGAATTTTCTAGGAGAATTTGGACAGCATAACGGCTGTAATGCTCAGAAAAGACTTGAGACATCCACAACAGTTTGCAAAACCACTCAACAACATCATATCAAGGTTCTGGTTCAATTGGCAACATACTAAACTTTAGAAGAACTGAACTGGGTTGTATCCAACAATCCTATAAGTTACTACGGATTTAGTAACACGTGAACCTGATAGAGAGAAGAGAGCCTAGTCCTCAACCCACGTAGAATGAGAAGAGAATGACTCAGAATAGAGGGCATAAGGTAAAGGATTAAAAGAGCCTTACGTTCCCTCCCACAATCAATTCCCCTACATATAACTAAAGCATTTCTAGACTCGACATCGACCAGTTTGGCTTAGCGAACCTACAGGCAGTCCGGCTCTGATGCCAACGCTGTTAGGACCCCGATTCTAAGCCACATCGATCCAGCATGTAACACATCATATCACTTTGCGGCCTCACGCACGGTACCTCCACGGGTGCCACCTTACCTGGCCCGGGACCGTTTGCGCCTTTTGGCTCACGTATATGATAGTGTTGCTAGCATCCATATGACAGAGAACCCGGGCCGACATGGCTAGTCGTGAACCCAAAGCGGCGCTAGCCTATGAGGACAGGCATACATGAATCACATCGAGCATGTCGGTCATCAACGTATTTATTCGGGCTGTAGCACTGGGCTAACAGGGCTCCGGTAAACCCGGGCTGTAGCAGGCTAGGCAGGACTCTGAATAACACCGCGCGACATTTCCCCGAAGGGACAGACACAGGAACGACGTGAATCACATGCCGGCCAGTCAAGTGTTCCAAGCAGTAGTGCTGGGCTAGCAGGACTCCGGTGAACCGGGCTGTAGCGGACTACTATCGCTCAGAAGCACTAGACTTACATTTCCTCATATGAAAGGCTGCCAAGGATAAACAACTAGATAGTCGGATCCCACTCATACCAAGCATTTCAATCATACATACAATATGCCCGATATGAGTAAATACAACATTGCATCACAACATGACTCTACAACTCAAGTACTTTATTAAAGAGGCTCCGAAGAGCCTTACATAACATTCATACAGATAGGGGTCACATGACCCGACACTCAAGTCATACACTCATACAAGCACATGCGGAAGCAACGTAGTCTGAGTACAGGCACTAGAAAGAAAGAAGGCTTGACGAAGCCTGTCTATCTACATCGACCCTTCACAAGTCTTGGATCACCACCTGGGTGATAAGTCACTCGTCAACGTCGAGGTCTACATAGAACCCATCAGAGGGGTTGGTGCAGTCGTCTGAAAAACATAATGAAAGCAACATGAGTACGGAGGTACTCAGCAAGTCTTACAACAGGAAACTACTATACATGCACATTCTCAAGAAGGTAGTGGGGTTATTGTAGCAAGCCAGCTTTGACTCTTGGCTAAGCTATCCTACGATAAACACCACTTGTAAATCATTTGTCGCACACGAGTCCACTATCACCGTCACAATACTCCACCGTGGATCCTCTCTCGCCATCCTACGAGAGGGCCATCCGCGGTACTCACACTTATCTTGAGATTTTTAGTAGAATCCATTTACTTGTCTATGAACTGTATAGGTGACCAAGTAGTCCTTTACCGCGGACGCGGCTATTCGAATAGGTTTATACCCTGCAGGGGTGTACTTCTTCACACACGCTCTCACCACTTACCGCCGTTTACACGACATGTACTCGGCAACCTTCAAGCGGAAGCCCAGCGAGGGTGTCGGCCACGACCTACCTAAACACTCAAGTCTCTAGTCCAGGTTTATCGCCTATTCGGGTTCCATCCGTAGGGAGTCCGGCCAAGGTTTCCACTAACGGCCCCGAACGATGTGAACAGGGTTCCGAGACACCAAACGGGCGTCCGGCTGGCCCGGCCACGTGCCTACCGCAACACAGCCCACCCCGATGGTCAGCGCTGCGTGCGGCCCCCAGCATACTACAAACACCAGAAACTACTTTGCAACTCCTGGACAGAGGACAAGCGTGATCAAGAAGCCGAGAGGGTCAATTAAGGATCCCATTGTGTGGTAGTAACTAAATCTTAAATCACACACACAGATCTTTGTTCTTAAGGACGGCCTCAATGAAACAACCCACCATGTACTCCTACATGGCCTTCCATCGATTCCTTTGCCAAATCGTGTTCAACACCTCACTCTTGTCACCGACACAACCTTTCACTCCAGTTCATCATCCCGATGAGCCAGACCTGACACAACTCTAAGCATAGCAAGCACAGCATGGTAGGAACACACACACATGTATTGGCTCAATCAACTCCTACACATGCTAGTGGGTTTCATCTAGTTACTGTGGCAATGACAGGTCATGCAAAGGAAGTGGGTTCAACTACCGCAACACACAACAGTTTGAAACGCGTTGTCTCAATGCAGCAAACAAGAGCAGAAGCGAGAACATGGGTTTGTATGGGAATGATCAATGGGTTGCTTGCCTGATGGAGTAGTGGTGGGATACTGCCCTTCAGTTGGATACTCGTGGATATCCTCGGAGGCAGAACCTACCACGAAGAACACATCGGAACACAATCAAATCACGACGATATGCAACAATATGATGCATGCTATGACATGGCAATATGGATGTGTCCTGACCTAATGCAAGTTAAACCAAAAAGGAACGAACTCATTTGAACCAAAGGTTCAAATGGTAGCTCATTTAACATAGCCTAAGGGTGCATAATCTTATATTGCCTAAACAGCAGGTTTAACTTGTTCTGACATGCATGAAACCAGTACCATTGGATAGGTTGGATTTTTCTGATAATTTTTCATATATAAAACTTTGCATTTGGAGTTATAGATTATTTTCTATGAATTTTTGAAGATTGGATTAATTTCTGGATTTTCCTGAATAAAAATAATTCCAGTAATTTAAATTACTGCGTCAGCATGAGGTCATGCTGACCTCAGCAAGTCAACAGCCAGTTCAGGTCAAACTGACCAGTGGGCCCAGGGTGTCAGTGGATAACTAAACTAGTTTAATTAGTTTAAACTAATCTGGGTGATTAACAGGAGGGGGCCCCACCTGTCATTGACTCAACAGAGTCAACCAGGGCCCACCCGTGGTCAAAGTCAAGGTCAACTCGCCGGCGTCTAGCCGCCGGCGAGCCCGACGCGGCGGAGGAAGTGGTTTTGGCCGTTCCGGCCACCAAATGGGGCGCGGAAGGCATCTACGTGTAGCTGGAGATGACCCGCAACTCTTGGTGGAGTTGGTTGGGGTCGGGGTGGCCGGAGTTGGCGCCGACGACGAGTTTGGCGGCGGCCGAAGCTCGGGTGAGCTCGGACTTGTCGCTAGGGGGCACGGTGAGGCGCGTGGGATAGCGCGTTGAGCTCCTGGAGGTGCAGTAGGGCTAGTGGACAAGGTGGTGCGGCCGTTAAGTGGCCGGAGTCTCGTCGGCGATGAGCTCCGCGGCGGCGCGTGCGGGCGAGCTTCGTGTGCTCCTTGTGGTGCACGGGAAGAGGAACGGAGAGGATGGGGAGGTGGCTATGCTCACGGTGATCTCGTAGAGCCAGACGGCGTGGTCGGGGACGAACTGATGCGGCGGCGACGGCGAAGGGGATCTCCGACGACGGCGGACTCGGGCGAGGTCGGTGCGGTGGCTTCGAGGCACGCGAGCGCTCGGGGCTCGGGCTGTTCGACGAAGTCGACGATGGCGAAGCTCGTGGACACGCTCGGGTGGCGCGGGGACGACGGTGGCTATGGCTACGACAGCGGAGCAGCGACAGTGGCGTCGGCTATGGCGAAGGGGAGCGAGGGAGAGAGACAGGGGGAAGTGGACGTGTCCACGGGGTCGGGGGCACGACGTGGAGGTCGTCCAGCCCGTCCAGCGGTGAGGCGGCGAGCAGGTGGCGCCGTGGCGAGCTCAGGCTCGTCGGCGTCACCTCCCTGCCTGCCTGGCGGGGACGAAGCAGCTGGCTGGCTCGGGCCAGCACAGTGCTGGGCCGCCAGGTGGGCCGGGGCGTAGGTTTGGCCAGGTAAGTGTTTTCCTTTTATTTCCTTTTTCTATTATTCTGTGACTTTGTAGACTTATTAAAAATACTAAAACAACTCCTAAAATCACCAAACTTCAGCTGGCCCTTAGTTGGAATATTCCCAGCAAGGAACATTTTAGTTTGGAGATATTTGAGCATTTGAAAAAGTTTATAAATTTTAAATGCCCAAATTCAAATAATTATGCATTAATTCAATGACCTTCTGTTGACCTAGAAAAATATGCACCATTTTCGCCAGAGGTTTTAACCCAAGACAAAGAGGGTGAACATTTTAGAAGGGCATTTCAGGTTCATTGAAAATATTTTTAGCAAACCCTAGTTGATTTCAGGAGGGGGTGCTGGGGGTTCTGCCTTCCCCATTTCAACTTTCTGTCAAAAGTAAACATGATTACACTCTAATGCATGAGCTAGCTAGGATGTGACACTTTGCTCCATTCCTTTGCACCAAATTCATGAAAAGTAGCACCATAGGAAACTTTCCAATACCGATGTTTTTCATTCACTTTTCCTTTCAAGCACTGGCGATTCTAGTAGGCAGGCTTGAGCAAGGAAAATCCTACACTAAAAAAATGTTTGTGTGCTACTTCTATTACTTTGGACCCAGGCCACTGCCATACTAGCTCAACTCCCAGGCCCATCGACAAATGCACAGCTCAAACACGCAGAGATACATAATGATGGCATTCAAGAGAGTCCATCATGGATAGCTAAGTTGCCTGGTACCTCACTGCTTGTCATATAGTAGGATAAAATAATCGTATTTCCCATTACTATGAGTGCTCAGTGGACAATATATATAACATGTAGAGTAAAAAAGAGATGCAACAAGTGTACAACCTCTTTGGCGAAGCCATGTCGATCTCAGCGTGATTGGGTTGGCCGGTGAGGATGCTCCGGCTGACTTGGCTGTCGGAGGAGGAGAAGAAGAAGATCTTAGGCGTCTGGAGATGGAGCCTGAGGTACTGCTCCGCTGTGATGGAGGGTTTCGTCGTTGGAGCAGCTCCGGTGAGTTGTACAATGCCGAGGCTGAAGCAGGACAAGAGAGACAACGAACAACGTTAACCTGAGTGGAATTCTAATAGCATCTCCAATACATGACATAATATACATAACCACAAAGTGCTACATGTAAAATACATCAGCCGCTCATCTCTGAACTTAACTGTCGAATCTGAATTTAAGTGTCAAAACTGAACTTAACTGTCGAAACTGAACTTAACTGTCGAAACTGAATTTTGCTGTCGAAACTGAATTTTTCCGTCAAAACTGAACGCACTAGCAAGGTGAGGCTACACGTCGGTCAACTAACTTTTTCATCTCTGGTCAGTCGATTTTGCAGCTGTTGGATACGAAATCAAGGGCCTGCGGTTCATCTTCAACCTCCAACCCCTAAGCCGCCAGCCACCACCGGCCAAGTAGCAGCCCCCCGCCGCCCGCGGCCGGGGTGAGCAGCCCCGCCCGCCCCGAAAACACTCCCACCACCGGTCCGCCGCCGCCCCAGCCAACCCTCTAGGCCCCCCGTGCCGAGCTTTTTCTCCGGCGATCCCCACGCCACCGCCCCGCCAACGCCGGCGACCACCGCCCCCATCCTGAACCCTAAGATAGATAGTGGAGTACCTCTCCGGCGAGCCCCCCTCCCCGCTGCGGCTAGTTCTTCCTTCACCCCGGCGAGCCCCCCCTAAAATTGACTGACCCAAATGTTGATTCAGTCCACTGAAGTGTAGCTAAATCGGAGCAACATCGCAAGCAAGAGCAGGAGCGAGAGCAGCAGCGCGAGTGTCGGTGTCAAAACCGGCGAATCTCGGGTAGGGGGTCCCGAACTGTGCGTCAAGGTTGGAAGGTAACAGGACACAAGGGACACGATGTTTACCCAGGTTCGGCCCCTCTCGATGGAGGTAAAAGCCTACTCCTGCTTGATTAATATTGATGATATGGGTAGTACAAGAGTGGATCTACCACGAGATCAAGGAGGCTAAACCCTAGAAGCTAGCCTATGGTATGATTGTGTATGATGATGGTTCTGTCCTACGGACTACAACCTTCCGGTTTATATAGACACCGGATAGGGTTAGGGTTACACGGAGTCGGTTACAATGGTAGGAGATCTTGAGTATCCGCACCGCCTAGCTTTCCTTCCACGCCAAGGAAAGTTCCTTCCGGACACGGGACGAAGTCTTCAATCTTGTATCTTCATGGTCCTGGAGTCCGGCGAAGGTATAGTCCGGCTATCCGAACACCCCCTAATCCAGGACTCCCTCGGTAGCCCCTGAACCAGGCTTCAATGACGACGAGTCCGGCGCGCAGATTGTCTTCGGCATTGCAAGGCGGGTTCCTCCTCCAAGTCCTTCATGGAAGATTGTAAACACCAAAAATAGTGTCCGGCTCTGCAAAATAAGTTTCCACATATTGCCATAGAGAGAATAACATTAACACAAATCAAATCTGCTGACGTATTCCACAGTGCGTCATAACACTGCGGCCAAGCTCTTTATACAAATTGTTTTCACTTTTCCACCTCAGCACGTTTAGCGAGGCGGTTTCCTTGGCACGTCTTGTCAAAGCAGAGATCGTGTGCCCCGTTTAACGGGATTCTCATCAATACGGACGTGGGTAACCCAACCATGCCATTTACCATGGCGCTTGGGAGGCAAGCGAGTTTTATTAGGTAGGTGGGGACGCATAACCACATCCGCCCATATATGGGGATAAGGATCCACCTTTTTTTACCTACGCCTTCTTCCTCCTTTGCCAATCCATCTCTCGCGCACTCAAGATCCAGCGCCCAAGCTCGCTCTTCCCACCTCAACCTTCTCCAGCAATGTCCAGAGCGGGAGGCAAGTGGATGGTCTCCTTCGTTACGGAGGTTCACGTAAAAAAGCTAAGGAAAGCCGGATACCTGTCCAAGGACATCCCGCACCGGCTTCCTGAGGAGGGGCAGCTTCTCCCCACCCCAAGGCCCCATGAGAGGGTAGTTTTCCTTCCCCACTTCCTCCGCGGACTGGGTTTTCCACTTCACCCATTCATCCGGGGACTCATGTTCTACTATGGCCTAGATTTCCACGATCTGGCCCCGAACTTCATCCTCAACATCTCGGCGTATATCGTCGTGTGTGAGGCCTTCCTCCCCATCCGCCGCCATTTCGACCTTTGGCTCAAGACTTTCAACGTCAAGCCCAAGGTGGTGCGCGGCAGCCAAGCGGAGTGCGGAGGTGCTATGGCTGGCAAGATAGCCAATGTCCTCTGGTTCGAGGGCTCCTTTGTGGAGACCTTAAAGGGGTGGCAAGCCGGGTGGTTTTACATCACCGAGCCACGCGATCTGGAATGGGTCGCAGCCCCCGTGTTCAGATCCGGACCCCGCACGCGGCTTACGTCCTGGGAAGAGACGAGCCTGTCGTGGGCAACGAGGAAGAGGTGACCGGACTGAAGACCTGCATCCAGTCCCTGGTAGACAAGCCAATCCGGCTGGTCAATATAGTCCAGGTCATGCTCGTTCGTCTGATCCTCCCGTGCCAACGACGGGATTTCAATTTGTGGGAGTTCGACCTGGCGCAGCACCGAACCCTCAACAGGCTCTTCGACACGTCGTATGAAGACGTCTGGAAGGTGCTAATCAAAGGCGCCGGGGCTCCCGCATCCGCTTCCGAGGACCGCGGATACAACACGCAGCGTCACGCTAGCGAGGTAAGCTATCTATGCCTTTGACAGGATTATTAAGCTCTTTTTCATAGATTAACTCTATGCGGGATCTAAACTCCCTTACCTTTGACAGACTTGGCAGGCGATATCCGGACCAATTAACTGTCCGGCTCCCCTGCCCGAAGACCCATCCCCAGCTCTCCTAGTGAAGCTGCTGACTCCGGCACCTTACGTGGTGCTGGAAAAGAAGGTCAAGAAGAAGAAGACCACCGGGACTCGAAAGAGTGCCCGTAACTTGGTGGTGTCGGACTCGTCGTCTGACGAGTCCGAGGCACCCTCCTCTCGTGAAAATGAGGAGGAGGAAGAAGAAAGCTCTCCCCCCCCAGTGGGGGGAGAAAAGAAGAAGAAGGCCGCCCCATCGGGGGAGGCCGAGGGGTCTAGGAAAAGGAAGACCCCTCCGCCGGACTGCTCCCACGACACCGAAGGGAGCGGAGAGGAGTGGCCGGACAGGGCCAAGCGTCCGGCAAAATCGTAAGTATTCGTATACCAGAGTAACTCATGATATTCCTTTAATGCATAGCTTTCCCTAATGTCGAAGGTGATTTATGCAGCCCGCCCCGGGCCGAACTCTACGATTCGTCGAGCGGCTCCCTGGATACGTCGGACGTGAACTCAGTTCCGCCCGCTGTCTCCCCTCGCACTGCAGACGACGCTGAAGTGGCGCCGCGACAAGCTCCGGGGCAGGAGGAGGTGGTCTTGGAGGAGCCGAAAGGCGACCTCCCGGACCCCAGGAATAAAGGGGACAAGACCCCCCAGGGCTCCGAGTCCGGCTTTGTGCCGGACGCTGCGCCGAACTCTTCAAAAGTTCTGGTTCGCGGTAGGCGAACTCCTTCCAAGAGGACCAAGCCTTCTGAGTCGGCGGCCTCCGTCCAACCGGAGGTGCCGGACAATCTGCTGGAGGTGCTTGACGGCGCCTCCATCGACGAGGAAAACCGTACTATTATGAGTACGGTGATCCAAAGGGTTCAGTCCGCCAAAAGCGGACTGACTGAAGCTTGCGCTAGCCTTCTGACAGGCTTCGAGGTAAGTAGAAATATGTCAAAATATGACCGCATAGACAGTAGCCCCTGATGCTCTGTTCGGCGTTCGGAAAGAAAAGTCGAATAGAGGATCTATTAATTTTCGCAGGAGTCTAACAATAAAGAGTCAACATGCGTATGCAGGCTTCGCTATTGTCCACTGCCGCACTAACTGCACAGGTGGAAGTCCTAAAAATGACCTCGGGCGGACCGAGCAAGAGCTCGGCCTTGCCAAACGGCAGCTCGAGGAAAAAGAAGGTAAGAAATACCCTACAAAGAAAAAAGGTGCCTATAGAGAGGCGTGATTGCAAAGAATAACAGGATCGTACTTGCTTATTGTAGGGGCCACAACTGAGGTGGCGACCCTCAAGCAGGCGCTATCTGAGGCCAGAAAGAAAACGGCCGAGGAGCGCACCGAGCGAGAGACGCTTGGGGCTCAGGTTGGCGAGGTGCAGCAAGAGCTGCAGGCTCTCATGATAAAACATGAGAGCTTGGAGCTTAAGTCAAAGGCACAAGCATCCGAGCTCGCGTCGGCCCTTGAGACCGCCAAGGGTGCCAAGGCCGAAGCCCAAAAGGCCCTCCAAGAGTTGGAGGAGATGAAAAAGATAGCAGCGGGTAAGGCATTCTTAATGCAAAGTAGGAATATAAAAGTAAACTACTTGTCACTTACCCGAATCCGGAGTTCTCCAGGGGCGTTCGCAGATCTTCCCCGCAACGTATCCGCCGCCGCCGCATTCTACCGAGCTGAAGAGGGCAGCTCGACGGAGAGTGTGTTCTGGTCTCAGTATTCTGAGGCCAGACACCCTGTGCCTTTGAGCGACCAGCTGAAACAGCTGGTCGAGCTCCACAAGCCGGCCGAACAAGCCATGAAGGGCTTCCTAGTTCGGCTGTGGCCCGGAGAGGCCCTGCCTGGGAGCTACTTCGGGCTGGTGCGGCGGCTGGTGGAGGCCTGTCCAAGGCTTGAGGTCATCAAGCGTTCCGTCTGCATCGAGGGTGCCCGGAGGGCCCTTGCCCGTGCAAAGGTGCACTGGGGTAAGCTTGACGGAGAGAAGCTGGTGAAGGACGGGCCGCCGCAGGGGAAGGAGCATCGCAAGCCCGAGAACTACTACAAGGATGTTCTTGCCGGTGCCCGCCTTATTGCGGATGAATGTACTAAAGATGTAATTTTTTAATGAACTCGCTCGTTTTTATCCTGTGCGCTGAAAACTTGTTCATATGCGCTAGGCAATGCTTATGAATTTAAAATATTATTTTCTATGCGGCCGTTTATCAAAAATTGAGAGATGGCCAGTCGTCGGCTTCTGCCCCCATGCCGCTAGTGCCATGGAGCAAAACTTGAAATTAAAAGAAGGTGGTACATATAGAGAGCGCTCGTCGCCAAATTATGCATATAGTACTATTAAAAAGGCTAGTCACAATAATGGTGTCCAGCAAAACCCACCCCTCAAATAAAACTAAGAGGGTGCTTGGATACGTTTTAGTCCCATGACTAAAAGTAGTGGGACTAAAACACGCTAGCCTCACCCATGCTTGGATCCAAATACTAAAAATGCTAAAATCATGTTAATGAGCATTTATTATCCTCCAAACCCTCCAATACAGAACTTGCATGTGTTAAAGGAGAGGAGTTAAATGAGTAGAGAGAGGACTAAACCACATTTTAGTAGGGGTACCCCTGACTAAAAATTTTTAGTCTCAAGACTAGTTTTAGCCCCTCTTTAGTCAGGGGTGCTTGGAACATTAGCCTCTTAAAGAGACTATTTTTAGTCAGACTAAAATAAGTCCCTTGGATCCAAGCACTAAGCATCCTGGAATTCTTTGACAAAACTAAGCACCCTGAAATTCTTTGACAACTAAACTGCTGGCTATATGATGTTGGCCATATATATTGTACGTATATAATGTGAAGAAACGAGTGGTAGTACTATACCAACTAAAAGATGCAATGTAAGAAATACTAGTATGTACGTACTGAAGAATTAAAGTAACGAGAAGAAACATAACATAGTTCTGCTGGGGGCTCAGCACAACACACCCCTCAAATTAAATTAAGCACACCTGAAATTATACTTTGCAACTATTTCGGTAGACACTTCATTAGAACCACCATGACCAACGACACTGCCACCTTACTCGGAGTCCTCGTCCACGTCCTCGACTTCGTCCTTGTCCCTCTTTCTCTTGGCCGATACTTCTTTGCTTGAACCGCACACTTGGCTGTTGCTCTTCATCCAACCCTGGTAGATATTGAAGCAAAGGTAGCCATCCATTGCAGCGTAGTGGATGTGGTCTATATCTATTACATTTCGCTGCCATGCATGACGATGAAACGTGTATGGAGGTTTCTCTAGTTTACCGTACGAAGGATGAACCATGGCTCCTACCAGGGTCAACATTGAAGGCTGACGAGAGGACAACAGCCGATTCTTCTGGAGGTCGAAGGTGTTGCCTACAACGAGGCCTATCCGACGCAGGACTTCTTTGTCGTTACCAAAGTCTACAGTAACGAATTTGACTAGGTTGCTCTCGAGGAAGTCCTTAAAATCCTGGCACTCAACGTCGGCATGGCATATGTGGTAGACCAAGCATAAGTCATGCACGCAAACCTGGATCACGGCGGGCTTCTTCCTCTCTTCATCCTTTAGATCCTTCTCTCGTCCCAGGACTGTGGTGTACTCAACATCTTGCCCAGTGACCCACTCATCATCTGAGTCTTCGAACATGCGTCTGAAGCAAGAAAGGCATCCTTTCACCTTCGCGGAAGAACGGGTGTAGATGACGTCGAACTCATCGTCGGTGATGGTTCTAACCTTGTACTCACCGCCGATCGTGGAGATTTGGGCCGCCATGGATTTGGGAGGAGGGTTAGGATTAATGGAACTGCCGTAATGTTAATGGACGGGACGACTAGGAACGAACCGCCGTAGTATTGAAGGACGTGCGGGGACGAGTAGGAGCGAACTGCCAGCGTGCGAACGGCAGGGTAGTGGCTTTCCATTCTCCCATGATACAGGCTTCCAAGAGCCCTTGGATCTGAGATCGAACGGTTGCATGGCATTATTCTAGACCTATGGGTGAATATCCTATCCTGGAGGGTTATTCTGCAAATTTTCAGCAACTTAGCATGCGACCGTTTGATCTTAGATCCAAGGGCTGCCAGCAGCCCGTATCATGGTCGCGCCTACCACGACCGTCGCGTCGCTCGCGCGGTCGCGCCCTTGGAGATTTAACACGATGCGTTAGGCTATCTGATGTTGGCATGTCATACATAGTCATCACTTAGTCACTCATATTACAACAAGGTTGGCTATAAGTGTATTTATTTTTTACTTCTCTCTATCTCTTTCTTTGTACTCCCTCCATCCCATAATATAAGAATGTTTTTGACACTAGTGTAGTGCCAAAAACATTCTTATATTATGGGACACACGGAGTACTAGTATTTATTACATTTGCCAAGGAGTGACCTCTTCCAATGAAATGGTGTTGCTAAGTTTTCTTCATTTAATTAGCTATAGACTCAAAATTGTCTTTACACCTAGGTACACGCGCTGAGCACCGTTTCTTCCTTGGGTCGCCAAACTAGTCTCTCTCTTCTTGATTAACTTGCCACATCAGACTTTATGCCTATGTGGCAAGCTTAAGCACCTGTAGGAGCAAGTAAAAGTAAGTACAATAGTGCGCTTTACATGGCATTTTTGCATATGTGGAGGAAAGAGAGGCAAGGAGAAAAATGGAGAAGTGGGGTCTCATGCAAGAGCCAGCCTCTACTACATGGTGGAGCATAGGGAGAGGCACCTGTATGGAGGTGGTCAGGAATCGGGAGACTCACGCCGGTCGTAGCACCGCAGTTAAAATGATAATGGCAAGTCAAATCACGGGGGCCCACCTGTCCAGTAGTAACTCGCTGTCAAATCACACAGCCCTATGTTTGCAGCAGCCTACTCCCTCTTCTTCTCGCGTCTCTGTCGAACCGACTAGGCGGAACTGCCCCGCCGCCTACCGCGCAGGAAAAGCCCCGCCCTCGACTTTTAAATAGTATACAGTATACTAATTTTGTATCCATGGATTGCGCCCGCGCCATGGAGCAAAGCGTCTAGAAAACGACGGTACACATGTACGGAGTATACAGCACGCCCGTCGCGTTCGCGTCGCACCCCAGACGGTCGGTCGGTCTGGCACGCTACTCTCCGAATGGAACGCGCGTCATATTGCGTTTGCACACACATGTGGGACGACAATAGAGAACGGACCATAGGCACACTCCCCGGCCCCGCAAGTCGGGTGACTTAATAGAAGAGGGAGACGAGCGATAGTACTAGAGAAGTGTTGTACTACGTTGGTGCCTGGACGATCCCTGCAAGACACGGAAGATCAGTTCGTCCATGCATGTGACCAGACTCCAACAGACACGCCTGGATTGGCTATCGTCTACATATCGTGTAGGCTGTGTTGTACATGGCTGTAGTTGTGGTGAGAAATCTAAAAAAAGGTTTCTTTTCATCTCACAAAATTAGGTGTCATGTGCTTCGGATCACTGCGAGAGTTAAACAGCAACAACTAAGTTGGGCTAGTCATTGGGGGCACATGCACGAACAGTGACTACTCGGCTGCCATCTAGGTCAAGCCGGCTATGTTAATTAGGACATCTATCGATGGACCCCTTTTCTACGAGTGTATCTTTAATTTGATCTTTGTTCCTCGTCTAGTTTGTCCGTCGGGATTCTTGTTGTCTCCTTTGGGCAGTGAGGTTATGATTTCTTGTCATGTGTCATTTTTTCGTGTTATATGTTATAATCCAGCGCTTCAGATCAAAATGACGACAACTGCGCCTTCGGGCCACGTGCATGAAGACTTCTCGACAGCCATTGATGAGGTCAAGCCGGCTCCGGTAGACAAAAGAAAACTAGTACTACTCCACTATATAGGTAGGATCCTTCGTGCTTGCTTGCTGGTGTTGCTCTCTTCACACTGTCTCGGCCTCTCCAGATCTAAACACGACAGCGGTGGCCACACTCTCTCTCTCTCTCGCTCGCTCTGCTCACCGCTGGTCATAGATCCAGCCGGATCCTCTCCACTGGGGAAGGTGAGAAGGTGCAACATTCACGCGGTCGTCCTCGGCGACGTCTCTTACCCACTGCTGGGCGCGTCCCGATCAGCCTGCCTTGCCGTTCTCTCCCAAGCACCGCTGGTAAGGGAGGGCCTTCGACCCCTTCTTCCTCACTACCGTAGTATGGGCAGATCCGGCCTCCCGCCGCCCACCTAGCGACATCCCGGCGACCATCAGGTATAACTTCCTTCGAAACCGGCCTTGCTCTACTTCCCGAGCTCCTGACATCGCTGCATTTGTATCTTTTACTATTTTTCAGGCCCCCTCGTAGATAGGATCGATCGGTTGTTCGAAAACCACCTATTTTTTACGTTTAAGAGGTAAAACTAGTTCATGCACTCAAATCTAGTACTACTTGGTTCAAACAAGGAAGAAAGGGGGTGGGGTGGGGGAGGATTTATTACCTGAATCTAGGACTTGGTCGAAAGAGGAAATAATGGGGGCGAAAAGTAGCAGAGACTGGCTACCGAACTGGTCTCTAGGTCTAATAGGGAAATAAAGGGAAACGTAGTACAAACTCAATATAAACCCGATCTATTGGTTGAAAAAGGAAAGAAAGTGGGGACTGGGGGACAAGTCAACAGAGTAAGTCCAGCACTAGATTTGCTAGCCTCACACAGTATAAGGTGGCTATACCGAACAAAAATGGGACCAACCCAGATATCATGTTCTGATGTTTGTTGCCCCGGGCCACTCTTATGTAATGCCACTGGTAAAATGTAGCAGCCGCACTGTTAAAAGTAAGGACACGTTAAACCAATGTTGTTTTCAATGTAATGCCTCCAGTAATATGAATCAATGGCACTTCTTTACATGTCGTGCTAAAATTTCCCATTAAGATAAGTTGGTTCTTTTCGTTAGAAATGCAACTGTCCTTGTCCGCCTACTCTCCTGTGCCCAAAGTAATGTCGTATTTAACGGTTGTCATAGTTAATCCTAATGCCCACACTAATATCTAGCAATGCCAGTGCTTTAGAAATTGCTACTGTCCTTGTAGGATTGCCAATTAGATAAGGAACATGCTTCTTTTCATTTGATGCATATTTCATCACTTGTTAGTCACCCTCCTTTCCACCTTTTTTGTGCAAACAGAGATATACATTTCACGCTCGATCTTAGTTGAACTTCACAAATGATATCCAAATTATAGTTGAGCATTCCAGGAGCTTCACAACCAACCTTGATGTTACTCAATTTTATTGCAACTAATGAAGAAGAAGCTCTGTGGGTTTCGTTTTCTGATGGAAATGGAACTGGGGCTGGAGCCCTTTTCTTAAAAAAATTGAATAAGAAGTTGCTAGCTCATGGGACATTGCTTCATTTTAGGTGAACTGCACCAAAAGGTCCCATGAATTGAATCATCCATGTTGGTGACTGAAAGAGCCAGCTTCAGCATCCTAGTCTAAGCACCCCCGACCTCCATCCTTGCGACGCACGGTACACCTCGTTTGCCACCTGCTCGACCCTAGTGTCACTGATAAAATGAAGTAATAATACAGTTAAAATAGAGCGAGTGACATCTCTATCATTTCATTTCCAATGTAGATAAAGAAAGTGCTTCTCTGTGTTAATGTATGTTTCATCAACTAGTCCCATTGTTAATGTTTAAGCGTTTCTGCAAATTGGGGTGCTTAATCTTAGTTGATATGTACAAAAATAGATATTTGAATTTCTCAAGGCGCCTCCTTGTACTACTGCTGTACACTGATGTTCATCACTGGCAGAAGGTGTATCTGGGAGACTTCGGACGATGTCTAGTATGAGGCGTACCGTATGAGGCGTCGCAGGGCCCATCTCGCCCTCGCAGCATGGCATACTATGATACTATCGCAATATTTTCTTCTATTTATTTTGTGTGTTTCATCAACTAGTGCCACTATAATGTGATCACGCTTTTTCATTATCTGGCAAACAGGGTTATTCAGCTGCATTTTGGTGGAACTGCACAAATGTACGTATGGAACCGGCATATATGCAGAGTGCGAGTTGTGCCAAGTAAAAAATTACCGACACCAACCATGCTGCATGCACACATTGGCATCCACCACCACTAGTGGGATGTGTGGCGCTCTCTGTGGACGGATCTTTCTCGGCAGCAAATCATCTAACCAAATACTAGTAGCTTATATTGGCTATTTTCTAGGGAGTACACTTTTTCGAAAGAAGCACCAATCTATTTTTATTTATTTGTACACTGTGTCACAACTTTGACCCAAAGGTCCAGAGCTATTTTAGGGTGATTGGCGTAGTACTCGGAGACTAATTGTAATCATGATTTTCAATAGCTGTCACACTGATTGCAAGCATGAGCAGGTGGAAGATTAGGTTAGTGCGAAGCTTGCCTTAAACCCTACCCCCGCCGTTGAAATGAGGCGAGCATCGAGGGAACTGTGGAGAACGGCAGGGAAGCGACGTCGCGCCATCCGGCCTCCTCTTGCGGTGGGAGAATGAATACTCATGTGGCTCCGGCTGGCTCTGCACCCTCACGAACGGCACACCATACTCGATCGATTCGTTATACTCTGGGTTCTCGACCTTCGACCTGTACGCCCACCACCTCCGCCTGACTGTCGCCTCGGGCGAATCTTTCCGCTCCATCGCCCAGAGGAGATACTCGATGAACTCGGAGGACTGCGGCGTGACTGCCGCCGATGAGTACATGTACATCACCTCCCTCATCGTCGCCATCTCGCTCTTTCGCATACATTGCCACATGGCCTGCACCGTCCTCGAAATATCCCACTCATTGTCAAACCAACTAAGGATCTCCTTCAACCTGGCTAACTTTGCCTGGTCGCCGCCGGCGATCTGCCTGATTCGCTGCTGCATCCTCTCCATAGATGTCCTTCTGAGTGGTCCGGTTCTAGCTTTGGAAGATGGGAGGAGAGATGGTGGTCTTGCAATAGAGAAGAGGGAGAGGCGATACGGTGGTTTTGGAATGGAGATGATGGAGAGGAGAGGAGGTGGTTTTGCAATGGAGAAGATCAGAAGATGGAGAGGCGAGACGGTGGTTTTGGAATGGAGATGATGGAGAGGAGAGGAGGTGGTTTTGCAATGGAGAAGATCAGAAGAGGGAGAGGCGAGATGGTGGTTTTGGAATGGAGATGATGGACAGGAGAGGAGGTGGTTTTGCAATGGAGAAGAGGGAGAGGAGCATGCGGCAGCGATTTAGGATTGGACGAGAGGGTCGGCGCGCTATGACTGGATCAAAATCAAAATCAATTTACCCTTCAATTAAGAAAGCGACCCCACATTAACTAGTCTCCCTTTTATTCTGGGTCATAATTGACCATGATTTTCGCACATAAAATATATGTTATACTTTGTAAAAATAATATAATTTGAAAGTACATTCAGATACGAACCAAACGATACAATTTTTGGTGACTTGCATTCACATTTTGCTTGTCAAATACAATACGTGGTCAAACTTTACCCAAAATACGCAAAACAACAAAAAAATACTTCCAAGACCAGCGCCGCTCTTCCCCTCTTCTCCTCTTAAACCACCGCCGCTCCTCTCCTGTTCCAATCTAAATGCAGCATCGCTCCTCTCCTCTTCCATTTCAAAACCACCGCCCCTCCTCTCCTGTTCTAGTCCAAAACCAGCGTCGCTCCTCTCCCGTTCTAACCAGCGCTGCTCCTCTCCTCTTCCATTCAAAAACCACCGCCGGCGAGTGAAGGTGCTGTCGAGAAGTAGATCGATGGAGGAGTACAACCGATACGTGAGGATCGCAGACGGCGACCCTCTGAAGCTAGCTAGGATGTTGGAGATACAGTCTTGGTTTGACAACAAGGACCAAATAGCGGCGACGGCAACATCCATGGCCAAATATCTGCAACAGAGCGAAAAGGCGGCGATACTCCCGGAGGGAGTCTCGCCGGAGTACATAGAGCTGCTACTCTGGGCCATGGAGCAAACAAATTCACCGAATCCGGTCGTGAGGGAGCAGCGGTGGGAGTATCGATCCCAGATGGAGCATCCGCCAGAGATTGAAGGATCGAGCATCTATAGGGTGTCGTTTGTGAGGGTGTCCTACCAGAGCGAGCCGGCGGAGTCTTCGTCGACCGAACCCAACTGCAATAGGAGAAAAGCAGTTGGCCAGACGATGCTTCCCCGCCATCGTCTCCCTCACCATTCACATCATCTCACGGGGCGACTGTCTGCCGCCGAGGAATAGGAGGGGGCTGCCCCCAGCCCAATAGTCGGGCAGGTTGTGAATTGTCAGGAGGAGCTTAGGGTTGTTAGTATTTGCAGGTTGTGAATTGTGTCTTGTGTTGTGTATTTTGAGAGTACTTTCATATATGATTGTGTTTTGAATTTCAGATTTGCATTATTGAGCATATGAAGTATTTTATGAATTCTAGAGATATATTTTTAGCACTTAAAAAATGTAGTTTCATAGGAGTATAAAAGTGCAGACAATGTGATGCAAGTTTCAGTTTCAGATAAGGAACTGCAAGTTCAGTTTCAGATAAGAAACTGCAACTTTCAGAGGCAAAGCATTTATATTAACACGACCTTTTCAAACAGGGTTAACATCATGTTGGAAGTTTTATTCATGGTCGAAAATGGAACTACCAGCCAGTTAACATCATGCTAATCAACATTCATGCATAGCACATCTTCATATGATGCACAGTCAAAATGCCCACACAATGTTGAGTGTGCGAAACACAGAGAAAATGAGGGACGAAGTTTTGGCAAGTGTTGGACGTGGTTTTGGGCTGCCCCGTCTAGGCTTTCATTTTTAACATGCGCAATCCACGACCTCGGATGGGAGGTACATAGGCCTGTTTGTATTTTCTTAGGGCCGTCATGTATCGACCGGCCTATGGACCTCCAATCCGAGGTTTTATTTTTGGCAGCCCAATTTATATTTTTTTTTGAAGAAAACGCAGAGGTCTCTTCTATTTTTCTATATAAGAATAGGAATGCCAGGTCCAACTTATGTTTCCCTTCTAACTATATTATATATTTTTAAATTATTTTATATGTTATTATATATTATTTTTATTGTCATCATATATTTAACAGATACTTACATATGTAAGAAAACAATATCCCACATCTTATTAACTTATAAAAATAATATCTTAACAAATAAAATCCTGGATTGTTTTGGCACGAAAATCCTAGTGATTGTGTACAAAAGCTTGGTAAGATTTAAGGACGAATGTAATAATATCACTTATTATTTGAATATATTTTTAACAAAATGCTCAGCCCCTTTTTATTTTTTAATAACATTGCTGGCCCAACCCAACATTATAATTAGAATCAGCCCAGCAAAATCGTGTATTTCGAGAAAGTGCAAATGGCTTGTAATTTTTTTGGAAATAAAATAAATGGGTGTCGGGACCCCGATCCTAAGTCACACCGATCTAGCATGTAACACATCATATCACTTTGCGGCCTCACGCACGGTATTCCCATGGCTGCCACCTTACCTGGCCCGGGACCGTTTGCGCCTTTTGGCTCACGTATATGATAGTGTCGCTAGCATCCATATGACAGAGAACCCGGGCCGACATGGCTAGTCATGAACCCAAGGCGGCGCCAACCTATGAGGACAGGCATACATGAATCACATCGAGCATGTCGGTCATCAACGTATTTATCCGGGCTGTAGCACTGGGCTAACAGGACTCCGGTAACCCGGGCTGTAGCAGGCTAGGCAGGACTCCGGATAACACCGCGTGACATTTCCCCGAAGGGACAGACACAGGAACGACGTGAAACACATGCCGGCTAGTCAAGTGTTCCGAGCAGTAGTGCTGGGCTAGCAGGACTCCGGTGAACCGGGCTGTAGCGGACTACTATCGCTCAGAAGCACTAGACTTACATTTCCCCATATGAAAGGCTGCCAAGGATAAACAACTAGATAGTCGGATCCCACACATAGCAATACACGTTACACGTACGCATAACATGCAAGTATGTGCTGTACAACATGGCATCACAACATAACGCAAACTCATATAGATAAAGGCCCAGAAGAACCACATAGCATTAAATACAAACAGGGGTCACATGACCCATCATTCAGAGCATACAAGCAACGAGCGGAAGCATTACATGTCTGAGTACAGACAACTACAAAAGAAAAAGGCTGAGAAGCCTGACTATCTACAAGATCCGATCAAGATTGTAGCTGAGGTACAAGCTACTTGTCGAAGTCCACGTAACTAGTAAGACCGAAGTCTCCGCTGCAAAAACATAAATAAAGCAACATGAGTACAAAGGTACTCAGCAAGACTTACATCAGATCCTATCATACATGCATTTGTATCAAAGGTAATGTGGAGTTTAGTTGCAGCAAGCCAGCTTTGACTCTGTGGCTATCCTGTTCTACGACTGCTGGTAACTCTTTTGAAAAGGCGCACACGAGTGCACTAATCACCACATCAATACACTACTATGGATTCATCCCCGTCTCACTACGAGAAGGCCATCCATAGCACTCACACTTATCTTGAGCATTTTATGGTATCCACTTCAAGTTGTCTATGTACCACGTAAGCATCCAAGAAGTCCATAACCGAGGACACGGCTATTCGAATAGATCATGATAACCCTGCAGGGGTGTACTTCTTCACACACGCTCCCGCCACTTATCGCCCTGTACACGTCATGTACCTCGGCAACCTTCAAGCGGAAGCCGGGCGAGGGAGTCGGCCACGACCTGACTAACCACACAAGTCTCTCGTCCAGGTTTATCGCCTATTCGGGTTCCATCCGCAAGGAGATCCGGCCGGGGTGTCGCTCACGGCCCCAAACGATGTGAGCAGGGTTCCCAAGCCCACCATCCGGGTGCCACTTGGTACACCGTGCCACCTGTGCCTAGTCTGTCCCGAGCCCACCCTGCCGGGTGCCACTCGGTAGAAAAATAGCACTACCTACAAACACCAGAAACTAGTTGCAACTCCTGGACAGAGATCGAGTTGGTTAATAAGTCGAGAGGGGTCGAGTTACCGGAACCCAATGTGTGGTAGTAGCTAGTCATTGGACAACATACACAGAACTCAGTGCTTAAGGACGGTCCCAATGAGACAACCCACCATGTACTCCTACATGGCCTCTCACCGCTACCTTTTCCAAATCGTGTTCACACGCTTAACTCTCAACATCAGAACATATCATATCACTCCAATCCATTCCCAATGAATCAGACCTGACACAACTCTAAGCAATAGCAGGCATGGCATGGTAGAAGCACAACATGGCTCAATCAACTCCTACACATGCTAGTGCGTTTCAACTATTTACTGTGGCAATGACAGGTCATGCAGAGGAATGGGTTCAACTACCGCAGCATAAAGTAGCAGTTGAATCGTTGTTGTCCTAATGCAATAAAACAGAGCAGGAACGAGAGAGGGATCATATCGGAATGAACAAGGGGGTTTGCTTGCCTGGTAGATCAACAAGGGAGGCACTGCTTCACAAACAGGTACTCTGGAACGGTCTCCGGAGCAGGACCTATCGAGAAGGAACGGTGCCAACAATCAATACACAAGCATATGCAACAATATGATGCATGAACATGGCATGAAGATGTGATGCTGTTTGAGCTAATGCAACTAGCATCCATTTGTTTGAGGTCCATTTGCACTAAAGGTTCAAATGCAACTCCAAAGTAAGTTCTTATATATGCCATTCATATGTTTTCATCTATACAGCAGGTTTAACTTGGTTTTTCATGCATGAAACTGGTACAGATGGATAGCTTGCATTTTTCTGATGATTTTTCATATATAACTTATTTCAATCTGAGCTACGGTTGAATTGATATGAATTTTAGAAGTTTATATCATTTTTTGGAATTTCCTGTTTAAAATTAAATCCAGAAAATAAATAATTGCGTCAGCACTGCATCATGCTTGCGTCAGCAAGTCAACAGCGCTGACTAGTCAAACCTGACGTGTGGGGTCCACACGTCAGTTTCAAGGTTAATTAGCAGCGGGTTAATTACTTGCTAAACTAATCCTAAGTTAAAAATTAACAGGGCCGGGCCCACATGTCATTGACCTTGGGGGGTCAAACGCCAGGTCAACTGGGGGGGTTAGACCCGGTCAACCGCGCCGGCGTTTAGCCGCCGGCGAGGCCGAACGCGGCGGAGGGGCTCGGGATCGCTGTTCCGGCGACCATTTGGGTGGCGGGGATCGTCTACGCAATGCCCAGACTCGCGCGCATCCAGTGGGACACACGGGAGGCTGCGGGGCGGCCGGAGCTCGCCGGAGCGAAGCTCGGGGCGGCGGCCGGAGTCGGGCCTCGACTGAAACCGCGGCTGCAGCGCACGGGGAGGCAGGGGAGAAGGGGGAATGGATGCAGGGGCTCACAGCGGAGGCAGCGGAGGCGTCAGCAAGCTCGGGGAAGCACTGGTGCGGCCGGAGCATCGTCGATGATCTCGGGCGGTCGGTGACGAAGATGATGGCGATGGCGGCTCCACGGGGCTTCCCGCGTCGCATGGCTCGACGGAGGGGTAGACGGAGAAGTGGCGGAGGCTCTGAACTCGAAGAGAGGGCGAGGGGGAGGCGGTGGCCGCGGCAAAAGTGGCCGGTGGCGGCGGTGGCTTCGGCCGTGAGAGAGAGAGCGAGGGAGAGGAGAGGAGAGGACTGGGGAGAGTGAGAGAGCGGTGCGGGGCGTCGCGTGGCGACGTTCCAGACGTCCAGGCGTCGAGGGGAAGACCAGGCAGGCAGGTGGCGTGGCCGAACGCGTGGCCGCGCGCGCTGGGCGCGTGCCCCTGTTCTCCTGGCGAGAGGAAGGGGACGACTGGCACGGCTAGTTGGCTGGGCCGGCCTGTTGGCCACTGGGCCAGGCCACACAGTGCCAGGCGTCAGGTGAGCACAGGTAAGCATTTTCCCATTTTGGTTAACTTTTCTATTTTTCTGACATTTGTTTGGTTTAATAAAAGTACTAAACCATTTTATTTTATTATGTCATTTTTTTGTAGGGGCTAATGGCATTATTCCAGAGCTCCTCAACAAATGGCACAATTTTTGGACATATAATATATATATATATATATATATATAACATTTATATATCCAATGCAAATAATTATGCATTAATTCCAAATGACCAAAATAAATACTTATGAGCTCCCAAAAATATTGGTTTGATTTTTATCTCTGTCCAGTATTTTCAGAGGGCAACATGAGAATTTTCTTGGACCTTTTTGGAGCAATTTTTATCTGCGTCATTTCCAGAAATGATCTCTGAGGGTTTCACAAATCCTCATTTCAAATTTAAATGGAATTTAAACATGATGCACACATGACTAGCTAGCCTTGAGCATACCAGAACTAGGGATGTGACAATGGGCCGCTTGGACGCTACATTATTTGTTCACCCAGCCCAGCTAATGGCTATAATTCAAAAAAAAGATCAAAATTCTGTAAATTCTACCGCGCAAAAAAAAGACTGTAAATTCTGAAAAAAATGGGTTGAATACGTGCCACATTTTTGGAGGCTGAAATGTGGGCCAATAGGTCGAAGCCCACGCAAGTCGTTGTCAATTTACTCAACAAATGATTCTAACATGTTAGCCGTTGGATTTACATCCAACGACCGGCATCCACCTTCAGTCTCTCGTCTTCTTCCTCCAGCGCCGCTGTGACCACCTCCCGCCTCCTGATGCTAGCAGCTCTGCTTAGCACACTTCGCTATGAAGCGCTACTCCACCATTGGCCAGGCCATCCCTCCAGCCCTCCACACCTCATGTTCTTCTCCACTGACTGCCGAACCACAATCATGGGCAACCAATACCTCAACCAAAATTTTGGCTACCCAATGCTTTGATGGGGCAACCTTGGGCACAAACCAAACATACCATTGGTCGTGCCACAGCACTAACGCCACCCTCGGCAAAATGAAACCGACCGTGTCTAGCGACGATATGAGTGTGTCGCTCACCGCGGTCGCCGTGTCCAGAGGCGGTGCTGGAGCTGCGCCCCGTTGTTGGCCCCAACGACCCACATGAATGGTTGTCGGTGGCGAGGAGGTCGTGGGCCAGCTCCTCCACTGGACTAGTCTGCGCTATGTCGTCCCGACGGGTGTGCCCCACATGTCTGTTTCCCTGTTTTCCCGGCCATATTCGAGCGTCAGTGCTCCGCGTTGCGCATTAGGCCTTTCACTATGTAGGCCAAGCGAGACAACTTATTGTTTATTTGAGCCGTTCAAGTATAATCATGTGGCATTTTCTTATTTCTCATTCCTCTCCAACCCTTTTCTCCATCGATCATGTCGCCCTCCAGTCGAGTCCATCCTCCCGCATTCCTCATTTGAACATTCCGCCGAGTATCATTCGCATGTACCAACCCTAGTCCTCTTTTAATAGATCTCCGGACCCCGAGATGAAATCGAGAGGGACCGAGTGGGGGCACGTGATACCTAAGGCGGATTCAAAATTTTGAACCGGTGATCGTAACATCCGCAAATCATATATAAAGGGTATTCAATGTTCGTTTCGTTTTTGAACGTACAATATACTCCCTCCTATCCTTTCTACTCCGCAAATCATATATAAAGAGTAGTTGACATATAAGTTTTATTTGTTGTCAAAGTATATCTACTTTGATAAAAAAGGTATCAACATTTAACAACGCCCAGTCAATATTGTTAGATTCGTACGTACTCCTAGATTTGTACTCGAGATGGTTTCCAATTTGACTATTGACAAGATTAATAGTACATGAGATGTATATTGTGAAAATTATATCATTGGAACCTCCTTTCACATACGAATTTGACCGTATGCTTTGTGTAAGTTGCATGTCATATATTATTACTCTAACATTTGGTCAAAGTTAGCCTCGAAAAACGCATTAGACCCTGTATGCTTTGTGTAAGTTGCATGTCATATATTATTACTCTAACATTTGTGTAAGTTGCATGTCATATATTATTACTCTAACATTTGGTCAAAGTAGTATAGTGGAAGTGGATCCTCTGACGTAGGTATCCCTTCCTTACCCTCTCTTTCGGTCACTTACTGGCGGACCCCATGCTTGCTAGGACCCGCATATCAGTTACTCAATGGGTTCGGCCACGTCAGGGGATCCTCATCCGCAGTAATACTCCCTCTGTTTTTATTTACTCCGCATAAAACGAAGGGAGTGGTGGTATAATAAATGACGCGGGAGGGGGAGGGGGAGGGACGTCGGTTTGCTCTCAACTGCGGTCCCACAAGCGAGCGAAAACGCAAGACGAAGCGTGTTCCATTCGGTGAGCGACGTGGAGGGTCCAGCATGCCGGGCTGCAACGCGAACGCGACAAGAGCGATGTACAGTCAAAACCGATTGACCGGTTATCACTGGAACCACTATTCACACCAGAACCTTCGCTGCTCGGCCTACGCCAGCCACTGCCCTAAAACCACACCAAATCTCTAGCTCATTCCCCCACCTTTCGATCCCCTAGCCCGCATCAAGCGTCCCCTAGTTCACCGAAAAGCCATGGTGCGCCGCAAGATCACTTACTACAAGATGCTGACGCCGGAGCGCCACGCAGAAATCGCAGTGGCGGTCGGCGCCACAGACCTCCGTTCCCAAGCTCGCTTTGCGGCGGGACAATCCCCGAGTTCTCTGGAGACAAGCTACAAGGAGGAGGAAGCCGATCCAATGTTCATGGCGGAGGTCGCGGCGCAAAAGGCCCCCGATGGGTATGAGACGATGGACGTCGACTTCGTGTCGGCGTCCGAGTCCCGTATGGTGCAGGCTGACCAGCGGTTCAACATGGCGATACTAAAGGAGGACCGGGAGGCAGAGGCTCAACTCGACACGGAGCGCGTGCATACCGCTGCCATCGAGGCTCTCCTGCAGGCGGAACCGGATGTCGTGGATGTGAACCGGGTGGCAGAGGCTCAACTTGAGGAGGAGCACGCAGATGCCGCTGCCATCAAGGCCCTCCTGCAGGCAGAACTGGACGTCCTGGACTTGAACCGGGCGGCAGAGGCTCAACTCGACGCAGAGCACGCGGATGCCGCTCTCATTGACGCCCTCCTACAGGCGGAACCGGACGTATTGGACTTGAACCGGGCGGCGGAGGCTCGACTCGACGCAGAGAGCGCGGATGCCGCTGCCATCGAGGCCCTCCTGTAGGAGGAACTGGACGTCCTCGACTTGAACGAGGCTGTTCTCTCGTCCGTGCAGAGCGCCCACACGCTCCGCTTGAATGAGTAGCTGGAGGCCGAGGACAACCACATTGTGGAGACACACGTCGGCAGCGACGGCTGGTTCGCACCGGCAGCCAAAGACGGCGAGGCCATCTCTTTCCGTGAGCAGTGATAGTTTTTCTTTATGTTGTTGTTTTCATGGATCTTTTGCTGTGTAAAAACATATATTTGTTATGCAAGTCGCCTGACTTGGGTCAGTCTACCATTTCAGGCGGTTGGATGAATATCCTATGTCTCCTAACACTTCTTTCCTTCTTCCTCACCTCTTCTTCTTCCCAAACAGACCACCGCACGGGCCGTACGGATACTCCCCAACATGTGGTTGGATAAACATACTCTATGAACGAAAATTATGTGTCAGCGATAGGATGGCTGAGTTTGGTGTGTTCACATGCGACAACACGTGTCAGTGAGGGTGTGTTCCCTTGGTTGGGTCTGCGACGTGCAGGAGTGACTGTGTGAGGGTGCGGTGCGACCGCGGCGTGCAGGAGCGACCGTGTGAGGGTGCGGTGCGACCGCGATAGCCGTGCGCAAGTGTACCTCCTTCTCAGTTTGAAAACTTTAGGCAAGCTTGGCAAAAATGTGTGGCGAAGTTTGGCAATTCAAGGCCTAGATCCAAATAGGATAAGTACGTACGTGTCAATTAATGCGTATTTTCTTCTCCAAAGACCAAAGAACTAAGCATCTCACTCCTCATCGCTTGATTAATGCAGCGCCATGCAAACCAACCTTCTCACTTCCGCATGCATATAGCGGATATTAATGTCCTTGGTTGCTAACCCCATCAATTTTGCCTCGATTAGTGTTAGTGGCCCTTTCCAAATTGTAATTTTGATATACTGGCCTTGTGTACAAAAAAATGGAGGTAGTAACTATATTTGACTTCCTTCCCCATTGCGGTGACGTCGAAGATATTTTTTTGTGGTGGTTTGGCGAAGTGCGTTCGACGGAGAACACCATTGAGGGAGACCACGGTAAGTCGTTCGCAAGTGCCGCCTGCAAGTCGAGACAACCTACTTATTTGCATCCAGGAAGTCCTTTACTAGTACTATTAGGAGTAACTAATGCGGTGAGATGGCTTCTCGAAGAAGACGATGGAGAAGCGGAGTCAGCGAAGAGTGAAATGATGGTTGCTTCGTCCGTGCTTTTGTGATTTGATGCCTCACTGCTATGTGATTTGTGATAGAAGGGACAGGGGAGTAGACTCTGTGCTCTATACTGTAGTACTACATGCGTCCAAGCATGGGAGAAAGAGGAGAGACGTTGCATTTTTCTATTCCTTCAATCAATCAATCACAGAGCTTCGGTTCCATCTTTTTGGCTTTGGCAACACCGTCCACAATGGTTCCCACGATGCCAAAAGCTATTTTCACATTTGGCTACACATTGTGGATTCCCTTAACCGTACCACTTGGTTTTGCTCCTGTGTGCTATCTATACAAATCTCAATTATATTGATCTGAAAAATTATAGAATCGAGATTAGTAAAAAGGACGTGATTTTGCCGCGCGGATGGCGGGGGAGGTTTCTTATTTGAGCAACTATGTAGCCCTTCGTAAGTCTAGGATTAGGCTTCTTATTTTCGGAGGACGTTGTCCTGGCGGTTTGCTAACATGCGGTCCCATGTGTCAGTGCTTTACCAAGCCGATCCGCGTCCCACATGAGGCAGAACAATGGCAGAAGCAACACATGGTTAAGTTGAAGAAGATGAGGGAGAAGCGGATTCAACAACGAGTGAAATGATGGTTGCTTCATCCCTCCAACTTAACTGCGGGAAAGGTGCAGCTTTGTGATTTGACGCCTCATTGCTCATTACTACGCCGGCGCCATGACTGGGGTGCTTCACCCCGGCTGCTCTGCACTGTATTCCGGTATGGCACGTGGACCCGGTAGCTTGATGTCCCACATGTCGGCGAAAGGGACTAGAAGATTTATGAAAGCGAGCGCTCCACTCTTACGACGGAGGAGTAGACGACACGACGGCCCAGTGAACTGTCACTTGTACTGTATAGTACTAGTATAGTTTTGCTGTTTCGCACGATCCATCGATACAAACCCGATTAAACAGGAAAGGGCGGGATTTTTCCCGCGCGGTAGATGATACTGGCCATACATTTCAAAGGCAATGTTAATGTATGCAAACTGAATAATTATAAGTAACAATATGATATCTAGTAAAACTAAAAACACATATGATTTATTGTGTTAGAGTGTAGTAGTAGTGTTGTATTGCATAGTTGTTAGATGTAACATGCGAGAACGTGTAGAGATGTAGTTTTGGAGGGCCTACAAAGAGAAAAGCATAATACGGTCACCGAACTTCAGAATGAGCTGATTACGGTCACTATATACGTTTTGCGGCGATTATACGGTCACTTGCTCACAGCTCAGAATCGGATTGCACTCTGTTGACCGGCCAAATAGTCTCTGTGGCGCCATGTTGACTAGTTAAATTGACCACGTTCGTTGTGGGTCCCACCTGTCAGTTCGCATAGGCAAAAGGTCAGATAAACACAAATTTACGCAGGCGTGACAAGGCTCCAACCCGTGCGCGGGAATCACCTGGTTGTGTATGTGTCTGTCAGGGCCTAATGTGTGCGCATGCACGTGTAGGTTGAGCACTTGAGCGTGAGAGTGTGTGTTGGTCATGTGGTGTACTGGTGTGTGCATGCATGCGTGCATGCGTGCGTGTCAGTGTTGCGTGCGTGCGTGGCTGCGTGTGTACGTGTGAGTGTTGCGTGCGTGAGTGGGTGCATGTGTTTGTGTGAGTGTTGCGTGGATGCAGTTCGTGTGCATGCGTGCGTGTGTATATAATCACCACATTAGCTCATGTGTGTTAAAACAGACGGCTCAACATACCAATACAAGGCCACCTTGTCCGCTGTGCCCGCGGTCATGACTTCGAACCACCGTCCAAATATTTTTTTTGTCGTTTGTTTTCATTCTTACTAGCAAGATGCCCGTGCGTTGCACGTAACATCAAGATGCATTTGTATGACTTGTTTATCTTGTGAGAGAAAAGGATGAACGAGGGAAGGCCTTATTTGCAAATGTGGAGAGGTGTGTGGGTACCTTTTTGCAAAATTGCCATAGTTTCTTTCCTATCCGTCAGATATAAATCGGACAGCCTATATTGCAGGATGGCAGGAACACCATCATCACCAACTCTGTTTTTTATAAGAGTGTATTTTATGTAATTTATAAGAGTGTAGATGTAGAGTAGATACAAGTCGACAGGTGGGCACGATGGTAGTGAGATAATGTGATGCAATACTAGAGGTGCCACGTGGAGCGTTTAACTGGTCAACTCGTCATGTCATGAGCAAATACAGAGTTGTACGGTGAGCCCGTGACTGCATAATAACCACTAAACATAAATGGTGACCGTAATGAGTGGATTCTGAAGTCCAATGTACGTATCGTGCTTTCGCTTCAAATACAATGATCGTCATTGCATATATCACGAGAGAAAGATGAAACATGCCTGAGTTTTCTGGGGGCTTACTTTTAGAGGACCTGGAGATAGTTTTGTGTGCATACGTGAAAGGGCGTACACGGGGGGTATGCGATGGAGAGAGAGATGCTCTTCGTTTCTCTTTATTATGACTAACTTTGTATATAGTATAAAAATATACAAATTCATAGTGCAGAATAAATATCATTGTGGGCACCATGCAATGCAAATTAGCGTTCGTACTCCTCCATATAACTTTGTAATGTTGTATATATGTAGAAACTCTAAAATATTTTTTTGGCCACACTTTATTCAAAAGGAATGTTGTATGCGAAATAAACGTGAAGAGAGGGATTTTTAGATCAATGGGGTACGTGATGTAACATGTGTGAATGTGTAGTTGATGCATTTGGCGGGGCCTAGAGAGGTATGTGTTTGTATTACGTATTCGAGAGAGGCATGGATAGAGGGGCCGATGGGGGGGCGTGGGAGAGATATCACGAGAAATGAGAGTGGTCTAGAGAGAGAGAGAGACGAATATGACGTCACGACGAGAGATTCCATTCCCTTGAGTGTGTATATGCAAGGGGGGAGGGAATAGAGGCACCAGGAGAAATTTTCTGTGTGTGTGTGGTGTTTGTGTTGGTATGTGTGGGTGTGAGAAGATAATGAGACGTGGGGGCAGAGGGTGTGTCACCGCGTGAGGTCCGGTGGGTGGAGGTGAGGCCCTTCATTCTGTTCCGTCCTGCGCCACATTGGTCGGCCCGTGACGCATTTAGGAAGACCCATGGATGACTAGTCGTACAAGACAAAGATACCAGAATTGTGAAGGACTGTGTGTCCACTGACAAAGCCGGCTAGGATTTGTAACCCTAGGTTCTCGGACTAAGGTAACCCCTTTATCTCTGATATTACTATTCATCCAACCTAACTTTAAGGGGCATCCTACAGAATGCTCTGCTAGAATCATACTCGTCGATTAGGAAGAGAGGTGTGAGACAATGCGTGAGAGACAGGCGTAAAGATAATGTGCGTACATGAGACACGTAGGCAGGTCCATGTATATAGAAAGGGTCGATGAGGATTGTGCGTGTGTATGTTTGCGAGAGGAAGAGTGCTTGTGATAAAGGTTAGTGAAAACAGTTATAAATGGTTACGAGAGACAGGGAGGGTTATATCTAGAGCATGTGTGCGAGAAAGACACCTCGGGAGAGAGTGTGTGAGCATGTGTGAGAGACCACCGATGGAGAGTGAAACTACACGTAAAAGACTACTCTACACATTGATTAAAGATATAAATTGAATCCAAATATTAGGATGGGATCATGATATTTGCAATTCGAGTAAGGAGCGGTCATTGATCCATCAGACATCTAGATTCTATCGAATTTGAGCATGTCTATGTTATTATTCAACACAATTGATCCACATAGTTAGTATTTTGAACTCCAGACAATGCATCGCTTTAGCAATCGAATATAAATGTGAGTATAGTTCATGTTGTGTGTGTAAAGCACATTATACATACGAAAGTTACACAATGGACATTATAAATAGCTACTACCTATGAACTAGCATACATTTGAATTCAACTTATGGTGGTTTAAAAAAATTGAATTCAACATGAAGTCCATTCAATTATTTGAATTTGATATCATGGCATTTGTAAATCATACCTAAATTATGGGGGCACCAATCTTTGCTCTGATTTTGTACATAATAGCATATGTAGTCGTGTACAAAATAGATTCAAATTTAGCTCCTCCATTCCAAAATAATCGTAGTTATAGGATTTTCAAGTGTTAAAATTTCAAAAAGAAGCGGATAATTTAATGAGGTTTTCAAACATACAAGGTCAAATATAACATTGTATATTTCGGTCAATCCTCATAGTTCAAGAGTACTCTAAACGTGAATGCTTGTGTTTCAAAATTTCGAACGAAGCGCCAAAAGAGCCTCTACTCGCCCGAAACCGCGTGTGACCAATGTTTGGTAGTACAAGGAAATTACTTTTCTAATAACTCCGACCCGTGAAACCTACCGGCCCGACGTCCAAAGGTCTAAATAGGGGTAGGTTTGTAGCTTCATCTAGACGCCACGCAACCGCATCCGAAAAACATTCATACACAATGGCGCCTAAGCACACATGCGTGCGGCCGAAATCGCTCCCGCCCACTATTTGGGACACCTGGGATTACCATCCGACCCCCGACCCGCAGTAGGTCCGAAATTTAAGAGGGGGACAAAGTTTGTACTTTCCCCAAATTTCAAACAAGCGCGTCCCATCTTCTGTTCAAAAAAGCCAAAAACAAGCGCGTCCAGACCGAAACATGGTTCCTCCCCACCCGTCTGATTCCCCATTCGTACTCCGTGGGCGCCAAAACTACCTCTCCACTAGCCGTGAAACCCCAGCGTCGTCCGTCCGCCACCCCATCCCACCCATCAACCGCCTCCCTCCTCCATCACGCCGGAGCCGATACCCCGACGTCGTCGTCCACCGAAACCTCAACCGCAACGCCCTCCATGGCTAGTAGTTGAAGCCGAGGCCGAGCCATCCGTACCCGAGCCAGTTCAACCATGTCGTCCTGCGCCTCACCGCTACCGCTCCATCTTCGCCACCCTCCACCGCACTGGAGCTGTTCCTGCTATGTTATCCTTCGCCGCCTCGGATCTGCTTCCCCTCCGCCGACATACGGCCACGGCAACACAGTCAACAATTTGGCCATGGGTTCATCCAAGCATGCACCCTCCAGAACATCGGTTTCCCCGGTAAAAACAAGAAGATCGGTGCGACATGTGGGGGTGACCACACCGGCAACCGAAAAAGGTACTCCTCTTCCCTTATTCGTGCAAATCTTACGTCTCTGCTTGCACGGTATTCATCCCACAGAAGACACTAGTTGACCGCTTCTTCTTGATACCAGATGTTCCTAGTAATTGCGATGCACAAGGATTCTCCTCATATACTATTTCACCTTAGCTAGAGGTCTGTCGCCCCCCTGAATTTCAATTTCTGGCCTGTTGATTCCCAATTAACGGAAGCATTCCCCGGCGTAACAGGCGCTAGTACGCCTATTACGCCGGGGAAGCAGTGCCTTGGTGTTTATCTTAGGGGCGTGTGCGGCCTAGAGCTACTGGCGCCCGATCTGGAGGTCGGCCGGGATTAAAGGGATGGCCTGGGGCGCTGCCAAGCACGGCGGTGGTGTGAGGTTGATGGGAGGGCGGGGCGGCGGAGGCAGGGGTCTGGGCCGGTGGTCGCTGGCGGTTCAAGAAAGATCGTCAATAGTGACTGGCGAGAGGTAGACGAAGGCGATCTGCCCGTTCCTTATAGATCGGACGGTTCATTAAAAAATCGACTCACCTATTTATTTTCAGTCGACTGTTATCTTAGATGTGACCACATGTGGTGGTGTGCTGGAGGAGTACCTGCATTTCCTGTGCTCATATATTACAAAATCATGTGGAGTAGAATCTAATTTTGTTTGCCATGCAATGTTGTAGAGCTATCATATGTCTCCTGTCATTTATTTTTCAGCCACCTGCTATCTGCTACTTTTACAGTGCACTAGTTCTGCACACACTTCACCCTTACTCTCACTGTTATGTTTTTATGCAAGGGTATTTTAGACTCTGCTGCCATGAGAGAAGCCAAAAAGAAAAGAGATAAGTCGCTCCAGCTTGTTGTGCGGCTAACGCAAGACACGTCTCAACGCTTTAATGGGTGCAGTATCAGCAGATGGAGATGGGGAACGTAGCTCTAGAGTTGATGACCTCACTTGCAATGAACCACCATCCCAGGTGCTTGCTTTAACTTCGCGGTGTCATATGTGGTTGCATGTTCCATATGGTGTCTAGCTTGTATTCGGGAGGCCGAAGTCGATAAGATAAGGAAATATTTTTTTTACATGAACCACCATCCCCGTGAGCACCAGAAGACAAATAGCTAGTCAGGGCACTGGCCGAGCCAGTGACAAGCCCAGCAAAGATAGGCATGACCTGGAAGCCAACTAAAATGCTGCGATGGTGGCGAAGCAGCCCGCCTCCCACCAGGCTCTCAGGTCCTAGATGATCATGCTCACCACTCCAGCCGGATGTCTAGCTTGTATTGCTTCCAATTTGGTTAAATTGCATCTGCTTAGCTTACACATTATACCTTTGAATATGACATGCCTTTCTATTTTTGGTACATACTAGTACATCTGTGTATTAATCATGTTCTTACATCAAACTATTGTTCTTGTGTATCCCTCATCAATCACTTATGACGAGGCAGGCAGGCAAGGGGACTACTCCTCATTTAAAGAATGCAGCGTCAGCCTCCCGACATGATTCTCAAGAAACAGAAATGCTACATGAAGATAGTGAACGTAGCTCTGTAGTTGATTACAGCATTTCCCCTACAGTAGCATCACAGGTGCTTGCTCTAACTTGGCAGCGTGATATGTGGTTGCATGTTGCATATGGTGTCTAGATTGTAATTCTTCCAATCTGGTCAAACTGCATGTGCTAGTCTACTTAGCTTATACATTATACGTGTTAATGTGACATGCCTTCCTATATTTAGTACATAGTACATTTGTCTATTAAGCATGTCCTTACATAAAACTATTGTTTTTTGTATCCCGCATCAATCAACATGACGAGACACCTTTAGTATATGCAGTGCAATATTAGTTGCATCTTTCATATGATTTATAGCATGCGCTGCTTCTAATTTGTTGAAATTCCATTTATGATGGGATGCTTTTAACTTGGCAGAGTCATATTGGTTGCATCTTTCATGTGGTGTCTAGCTTGCATTGCTTCTTATTTGCTGGAATGGTTTCTGCTTAGTTTACACAAACAATTGTGAACATGCCATGCCGTCCTGTTTTTCGTACATATTCCATCCTGGTATCATGTGTTTGCCTTACATCAAAGTAGTGATTGTCAGTATCATGCATGAATGAGTTCTGAAGAGAGAATTTTATTGCTTTTTCTTGTCGGTTTTACTTGACAATTCAAAATCAATAAAGCGGAAGGAAGTTAGCAAGGCAGCGGATAAAGGTGCTCCTTGCGAACGGAGGGCCTCTACAGTTTCTACTCCTCCACACCCCCAAGATGATTTCCAAGACAACACATGCATAGACACTCAACAAAGCTGTGTTTATGATGAGCACGTCTTCCCTAGTGCAGCATCACCGGTGCTCCCTCTAACTTGGCACTGTTATATGTGGTTGCATGTTATGTGTGATGTCTAGCTTGTATTGCTTCTAATTTTGTTGAATTCCATCTGCTTACTTTACACATTATACTTGAGTAAGACACGTGTTCCTGTTTCTCGAACATACAATATCTGTCTATCACACCATGTTCTTACATCATATTACTACTGTTGTGTAACCTGCAACAATCACTTATCATAAGACACGTTTGACTTCGGAGTGTGATATAGGTTACATCTCACATTCTTTTCTAGCTTGTACTACTAATTTGTTGAAATGGCACTTATGACGAGACAGTTTTAACTTGGTAGAGTGATATTCGTTGCATCTTTCATATGGTGTCTAGCTTACATTGCTTCTAATTTGTTGAAATGCCTTCTCCTTAGTTTACACATCATAAGCTGTGAATATCCAATGCTATGAATATGCAATGGCACTAATGACGAGAGACCTCTAACATGGTAGTGTGATGTTGTTTGCATCTTGCATATGATTTATTTCTTGTACTGCTTCACATTTGTTTAAACGCCATTTATGATGAGATACTATTAACTTGGCAGAGCGACATTTGTAGCATCTTTCATATGGTGTCTACCTTCCATTGCATTGCTTCTAATTTGGTGAAATGTCTTCTTCTTAGTTTACACATCATAGTTCTAGTTATCTCTTCCGTCCTGTTTTTCATACATATTACATCCTCCTATCATGTGGTTGTCTAACATCCAAGTTCAGTTCGTCTGCATCACGCATCAATTTGTTCTGAAGAACTAAATTGTTATTCGTTTTTCTTGGCGGCTTGACTTAACATGGCACAGAGAAAGAGGAAGAAACACAGAATGGCAGGAAATGAGAAGCGGATGAATCCTGCAGATTCTGCTGGTACTGATGGTGCAATAGAAGGTCAAAGTCCAGCAGAAAATTCTACAAACACGGCATCCCATGCTACACGAGTTGCAAAAAAAGACAAACAGAAACAAATAGTTGCCACCAAACAAGCAGAGACAATCCTAGTTCTTGCAACACCTACCACAGTACTACCAGTTGCACGACGTACACGTGCGTCAACTGAGCTAGCAGCATGTTCCCAAGCTCCCTTGCCACCTGACACTACTTCCCAAGCACTCTTGACACAAGACGAGTTGGCAATATCAGATGAACCTTGTGAGCTTCAACAGCCAGAAGGTAGTTGCTGGAGTCAAGTTACAGTTGCATGCTTCTTTATATGTAGTCTCACAGTTTGATGTACACCAACACTTCCTATGTTTGTTGTTGGACTAGGACCTAGGCGCAAGAGGAAACAAACATCAGGGATAATGCTCGATAGGTTAACTAAATCTAGAGGAGGAAGAATGGAGATCCGTTTTGAGGCAGGTTTAAAAAGGCCACGTGATGCTACAGAGACAGCCAAGTTAGTATCAGAGGCAGCGGTTGCTGTTAGGTGTCATGTACGTATCCTCCCAACATGGATTCAGTACAGGAATGACAAAGACGAAACCCAGTTTAACACCTTCCTCGACCATTTATCTATAAGTATGGTTATGTATGGAAACTAGTAATATCGTCTTGCTCTATCCAATACTTTCTAGGTTGCTGATAATGAGACTCCCATAATTTTCAACAGATGAGGTTCAAGTTGGATAGCCAAGATGATGCAACCAGACAAGCTTGCACCCATGTTTTCAAGTCTGCTCTGCGACAATATCGGTATAACTTGAGGAAAACTCACTTTGAAGGCAAGGCTAACAGTGAACTTGCCCAAACATCTCTAGTGGAAAATATATCTTTTGAAGACTGGAGAGGCCTCGTTAAACACTGGTCCGATCCGAAGTATCAGGTACATTATATATATGTCATCAGATCACATGTTGAAGTCCTATTTACACATGTGCCATACAAATCGATCTTCTTGTAGGTGAACTATTCAAAGAACAAGGCCAACCGTACGAAAGTGAAATTCCAACAGACGACAAGATGTCGTAGCTATATTTCACACTGCGAGGCTCTTGTAATTAGCTGCTGTTTCACTCTTTTCGTTGTACCATATTATCATATCTATATTGACTTGTTCCAAATGCAGAGGAAAGCCCGCAAGGACCAAAAAGTACCTGAACCAAATGCTGTGGAAATCTTCAAGGACTGTCACACCAGCAAGAAGAAGGGCATGACAACACCAGTCAAAGCCGCTGTTGTAAGTCCTTAATCCTCATGCCTTTTAACTACTACTTACTCTGACTTGTGCCTTGAACTGCATGGTTTGCAGCCAATGTCTATTACTATTTTCAATTTTATACACAATTGTGTTAGCGTATCATTGCACCTTACAAGGTTTAAAAGAGAGGAGTGATGTTCCTTTGATCTTGACCCGTAATCTAGTTCCGTGCTGGACTTGCCCACACAACGTTACAATTGCCTGTTTGTCTGTTCTCAGTTGTTTTGTGATATGAATGACGTCATACTATGCTTACTGTATTATAAACTTCGTCTCCTCATCCTTAGCCCTCAATACAATGTGAAGAAATAGACAATACATTAGCGATGGTACATGGTCATATGTTTGGAACCTGGTTTTATTATGTACTTTGCAATAAAATACAACTAATATTTTACATGGGTTCACCAGAATAAGTTATGTATATAGACCAAAGCTATTTTGTTTGGTTTTGCTGCCTCCTTAATATCTTCTGTTCTGGTACTACTAATGTAAAACCTCAACTTTTCAGTGAGCTATGGAAAAAATGGTGGAATTGCCACCTTCTGGAGGTGGCGAGGCAACTATAACCGCAATGTCAGCTCTTGCTGCAGTGGGTCAGTACCTATCCACTAACAGTGCCAAAAGCACGTTCCTGCGTAATACTGGGTTGGTTGTTAAGGCAATATCGTCCAAACTACCTCATGATCAAGATATGCAAGCTCAAAGCAATGTTGTATCTGCGCTCTAGACACAAGTCCATTCCCTAACAGAGACCCTTTGTGAAACATGGAGAAACATTGCTCAATGTCGTCAAGATATGCATGGTTTTGAAACCAGACTATCAGACATTTTCTATGTTGTTCAGGAGCCTAGGGGAAATGAAGGCGAGGGTTATGGTGCTCCATCGGACAATACAGCATGAAAACGTAACAGTCAGGTTAAATGAATTGAGCTTCTGAACTTCTGGTGGTTCATTTATCTGCTAGACTGTTAAGTTTTATGCCAACCTTCCTTTTGTTATATAGTTGTAATTTGTTTTGGTGCGATACAAAATGTATTCTTAACATGCAGCCACCGCCTGAAGAAAATAGCAAGCCATTTTGTATAGTGTAGGGTGTTCCCTATATTTGCACTGGTGGCGATCTTTGATGCCGAGTGGATGTAATCTGTGCAATCGCCTTAATAGCCTAGCATTAGTTTCGTCCTTATTTATTTCCTAGTCTTCTTTTTCCCTAGTTTGCTAGTGGTTGCAACTACCATGGGCCATATACGGGCCGTAGGATCCATGGGTCTCCTACGGGCCATCGATAAATGGGCCTGTAATCAGTGGGCCTCGGGTCGTCGGATAAATGTGTCTACATGGGCCATAATCGGGCATAATTGGTATCGGCCCA
The DNA here is from genome assembly GCA_032464435.1 of Aegilops umbellulata. Taxonomy (NCBI): domain Eukaryota; kingdom Viridiplantae; phylum Streptophyta; class Magnoliopsida; order Poales; family Poaceae; genus Aegilops; species Aegilops umbellulata. Next base: position 356,634,522 of record CP136058.1, read on the forward strand.
GCACGGTAACAGGCCGTAGGACAGCAAAGGCTTAATTCTGTCACAGGCATAACGGGTCGTTAATGGGCCAGAATATAGGACGGGCTGGAAACAGGGCAACGGGTTAACAGGCCAGAAACGGGCCGACTCTTGCCATGGGCCGATTTTGGCCCATTATGGTAACAGGCTAGTAACGGGCCGACTCTTGCCATGGACCGAATTTGGCCCATTAGTTGAACAGGCCAGTAACGGGCGGACTCTTGCCATGAGCCGAATTTGGCCCATTAGGGGAACATGCCAGTAACAGGTCGGAAGTAATCGAGGGCCGAAAAGGAGCCCAAGAACGTATGGGCCATCAATAGGCCGAAAGCTAACACGGGATGGAAACGGCCCATGTAAATCACGGGCCGTTAACGAGTATCAAGAAAATTACTGTTCATTATGGGCTAGACTCACCGTGGGCCTGTAATGGGCCGAAAGATACGAATGCCTCATATGGGCCGAAAGATGTCGTGGGCCATACATGGGCCGAAAGTGAAATGGGCTGGTATTATATTCGATGGCCCACATGACGTTGTTGGGCCAATTTCCTTTAGGGCCTAACGGGTCGTGAGTTAACGGGCCGTAAAATGGGCTATTTACAAAGAGACCGTTAACAGGCTTTTCATGGGCCAGCCCGTGAACTTTTGACCAAGTCAAACGAGCCAGCTTTGTAAGCTAAATGGGCCACTGTTGGGCCGTGTCACGTGTCGACATATCATAGGCGCCTATCTGACCCACTGACGAGCTGGCACGTGTTTCGTCCGGCCAATAAGAATTTTACACGTGGAAATTTCCCATTGGTCGGGGCTGTTAACGGGTTATTGGATCCAAAACACGACCCGATAGCTTAACGGTGTTCCGTTACGGTGGATGCCACGTGTCGGTCACCCTTGACGAAAGCACTTCTATGACGCGCGATTTATCGTCATGGAAGTGGACACTTCCATGATGATAATTTTGGTAATGTCATGGAACACTTCTATGACAGCACAGGTATGACTATCTTGATTCAGTCATAAATTTGTCATGGATGTACATGCATGACAAAAAAAGCGACCTAGTGTGACAAACACGTATCATCACGGAAGTGTATTTTTTTTGTAGTGTTGGCAGGCGAAGACCACCTTTAGTCAGGATAACATGTACTAGTTGTGTCCCTTCGAATTTGGCCGTTGTTGGATCCCTTCCTGCTCAATATTTGGGGAGAGGACCAGGGCCTCTATAAATAGGGCTAGCCACCACAGTAAGAGGCAACAGATCCAGATCATCCTCAACCACACACAAGTTCACCAAGCACAAGAGCACCTCTCCTCAGGAGTCTGTTCTTCCCTTGTAACTATTCATCCTCAGCCCAAGAGGCAATCCACCACACCACACTGGAGTAGGGTATTACACCACATCGATGGCCCGAACCATTATAAACTCTTGTGTCTCTCTTTTTGTGGGTTCGACGCACGAAGCTTTGAGATCGAGGTGAGGGTGAGGGCGTGATTAGGTAGGGAGAGATCTTCGCACGCACCCCAGTGTTCGAACCTCAAGGGTTTTGCCAGAACCCGAAATCCAACATAGAGGAAATAATAAAATGGTTATTATTATATTTCCTTAATCATGATAAAGGTTTATGATTCATGATAGAATCGTATTGATCGGAAACGTAAATACTTGTGTGGATACATAAAAAATACCTAGCCCCTAGTGACCCTCTACTAGACTAGCTCGTTGATCAAAGATGGTTAAGGTTTCCTAACCATAGACATGTGTTGTAATTTGATAATGGGATCACATCATTAGGAGAATAATGTGATGGACAAGATCCATCCATTAGCTTAGCATATGATCGTTCAGTTTATTGCTACTACTTTCTTGAATGTCAAATACATGTTCCTTCGACCATGAGATCATGCAACTCCCGGATACCGGAGGAATACCTTGTGTGATATCAAATGTCACAACATAACTGGGTGGTCATAAAGATGCTCTACATGTATCTCTGAAGGTGTTTGTTGAGTTGGCATGGATCAAGATTGGGATTTGTCACTCCGAGTATCGAAGAGGCATCTCCGGGCCCTCTCGGTAATACACATCATAATAAGCTTGTAAGAAAAAGGACTAAGGACTTAGTTACAAGATGATGTATTACAGAACGAGTAAAGAAACTTGCCGGTAACAAGATTGAACTAGGTATGGAGATACCGACGATCGAATATCGGGCAAGTAACATATCAACAGACAAAGGGAATTATGTATGTTGTCATAATGGTTCGACCGATAAAGATCTTTGTAGAATATGTAGGAACCAATATGGGCATCCAGGTCTTGCTATTTTTATTAACCGGAGAGGTGTCTCAGTCATGTCTACATAGTTCTCGAACTCGTAGGGTCCGCACGCTTAATGTTCATTGACGATATAGTGTTATATGAGTTATATGATTTGGTGACCGAATGTTTTTCGGAGTCCCGGATGAGATCACGGACATGATGAGGAGCTCCGGAATGGTCCGGAGGTAAATATTGGTATATAGGACTATGATATTCGGACACCAGAATAGTTTCAGAGTGCACCGGGTAGTTATCGGGTCACCAGAAGGGGTTCCGGACACCGCTGGGAGGTCTATGGGCCTAATGGGCCAAGGGGAGAGACACACCAGCCCACAAGGTGGCTGGCGCGCCCCTCTCCCTGGCAGCCGGCCCTAGGGAAGGAAAGGGGGAGGGCTAGAACCTCTTGCCTTCCTCTCCACATGGGAGAAAGGAAAGTTGGAGGGCGAGGGGGGCGCCACCCTCCCGTGCCTTTCCCCATGCACCTAGAAAGGAAAGGGGGCGTGATACATCTCCAACGTGTCTATAATATTTGATTGTTCCACGTTGTTATATTATCATTCTTAGATGTTTTACAATCATTTTATAATTATTTTATATCATTTTTGGGACTAAACTATTGACATAGTGCCAAGTGCCAAGTGCCAGTTGTTGTTTTTTGCTTGTTTTTTACATCGCATAACATCAAAATCAAACGGAGTCCAAATGCAGCAAACTTTTTGTGGATTGTTTTTGGACCAGAAGACACCTGATGGGCCAGAGAAGCACCTGGTGGGGGTGCCCCGAGGGGGGCACAACCCACCAGGGAGCACGTGGGCCCCCCAGGCGAGCCCAGGTGGGTTGTGCCCACCTCAGTGGCCTCCCGCACCGCCTCTTTGCTCTATAAATACCCCAATATTCCAAAAACCCTAGGGGAGTCGACGAAAATCAATTCCAGCGGCCGCAAGTTCCAGAACCACCAGATCCAATCTAGACACCATCACGGAGGGGTTCATCATCCTCATTGGTGCATGTTCGATGATGCGTAAGTAGTTCATTGTAGACCTACGAGTCCGTAGTTAGTAGCTAGATGGCTTCCTCTCACTCTTCTGATTCTCAATACAATGGTCTCTTGGAGATCTATTTGATGTAACTCTTTCTGCGGTGTGTTTGTTGGGATCCGATGAACTTTGAGTTTATGATCAGATCTATGTTTTTATCCATGAAAGTTATTTGAGTTCTTTGATCTCTTATATGCATGATTACTTATAGCCTCATATTTCTTCTTTGAATCTTTGGTTTAGTTAGGCCGACTAGATCGATTTTTCTTCCCATGGGAAGAGGTGCTTTGTGATAGGTTCGATCTTACGGTGCTTGATCCCAGTGACAGAAGGGGAAACGACACGTATGTATCGTTGCTATTAAGGATAACAAGATGAGGTCTATTTCTACATAAATAGATCTTGTCTACATCATGTCATTGTTCTTGTTGCATTACTCTGTTTCTCCATGAACTTAATACACTAGACGCATGCTGGATAGCGTTTGATGTGTGGAGTAATAGTAGTAGATGCAGGCAGGAATCGGTCTACTAATATTGGATGTGATGCCTGGATGTGTCCACGTACATGAGACCGGTTCCACCGACAAACATGCAACTTGTTATGCATAAAGGTGGCTGGCGGCTATCTGTTTCTCATACTTTTGTTGAATCGAATTTGACTATAGCCGGTCCTTGAAGAAGGTTATAATAACAGATAAATCACCGTTGTGGTTTTGTCGTAGGTAAGAACGGTTCTTGCTAGAAGCCTGTAGCAGCCACGTAAAACTTGTAAACAACAAAGTAGAGGACGTCTAACTTGTTTTTGCAGGGCATGTTGTGATGTGATATGGTCAAGACGAGATGTGATATACATTGTTGTATGAGATGATCATGTTTTGTAATATCAACATCTGGCAAGAGCCTTTGGGTTGTCTCTTGATTATTGTATGAAATGCAAATGCCATGTAATTGCTTTACTTTATCTCTATGCGTTAATAATAGTTGTAGAAGCAATAGTTGGCGAGATGACCATGATGCAATGATGGAGATCAAGGTGTCGAGTCGGTGATGATGGAGATCATGACGATGCTTTGGAGATGGAGATCAAAAGCACAAGATGATGATGGGCATATCATGTCACATATTTTGATTGCATGTGATGTTTATCCTTTATGTATCTTATTTTGCTTAGAACAATGGTAGCATTATAAGATGATGCCTTCACTAAATTACAAGATAAAAGTGTTCTCCTTGAGTATGTACCGTTGCTAAAGTTCATCGTTTTGAAGCACCTCGTGATGATCGGGTGTGATAGACTCTACATTCGCATACAATGGGTGTAAGCCAGTTTTACACACGCGGAATACTTGGGTTAAACTTAACAAGCCTAGCATGTACAGACATGGTCTTGGAACACTGGAGACCGAAAGGTCGAACATGAGTCATATAGTAGATATGATCAACATAGAGATGTTCACCATTGATGACTACCCCATTTCACGTGACGATCAGACATGGGTTAGTTGATTTGGATCATGTATCACTTAGATAACTTGAGGGATGTTTATTTAAGTGTGACTTCATTAGTAATTTGATTAATTGAACTAAGATTAATTGAACTAAGATTAATCTGATGACTACTTGATAGTTTAGTGCACCATGCTTTACGGCTTAGAATTGGGGCTCCAAAGACATTTTGAACGCCATGGAACATATGAGATGTTTCAAGAGCTGAAATTGGTACTTCAGGCTCATGCCCATGTTGAGAGGTATGAAACCTCTGACAAGTACTTTGCCTACAAGATGGAGGAGAATAGCTCAGCCAGTGAGCATGTGCTAAGATTTTCTGGGTGAAGGAGTCCTGGATTATGGGGTCCTCGGGTGTCCGGGCTATGTGATATGGGCCGGACTGATGGGCCGTGAAGATACAAGGAAGAAGGCATTCCCCTGTGTCCGGATGGGACTCTCCTTTGCATGGATGGCAAGCTTGACGTCCGGATGTGTAGTTTCCTTTCTCCGTAAGCCGACTCTGTACAACCCTAGGCCCCTCTAGTGTCTATATAAACCGGAGGCTATCAGAAGCTACACAGGCTAGACAACTAGGGTTTAGCCATTACGATCTCGAGGTAGATTGACTCTTGTAACTCCTATACTCATCAAAGTCAATCAAGCAGGAAGTAGGGTTTTATCTCCATAGAGAGGGCCCCAACCTGGGTAAACACTGTGTCCCCTCTATTCCTATTACCCTCGATCCTCAGCACAGTTCGGGACCCCTACCCGAGATCAGCCAGTTTTGACACCGACATTGGTGCTTTCATTGAGAGTTCCGTTGTGCCGTCGACAGAATGTTCGGTGACTCATTTGATCATCTACAATGATGCTATTTCGGGGGAAACTTCCCTCCCCGATCAAATTTTTGTGTTTGGTAGCTTCGCCCTGTGTGCCAACTCAATTGGCCACCTCGAACAGATCGATAGCTATGCCCCTAGTCATCAGATCAATTTTGGGAACCTAAATTAGGTCACCGATATCCAAGGAGACTTGATCTTCGAAGGTTTCGCGGCTCCGACCACCGCTCTGGCCTTAGATTCAGAGCAAACTGCCGGGTCCGAAGATGGGAGTTTGAAACCTACCGGACTCTCTGCTATTACGAAGCTCACTACCGGAGACCCTTATCATTGAAAAGCCGGACTCGCCCCCCGAAGCTAGCTCCGAACTCTCGAGGTCCATGCCAAGTGAACATGGCCAGGAGGCTTTTGCCCTGACTAGCTCTGCGGACTCTCGTTTCCCCGTCCAATCCTCGCTCTTAAACGAGGCTATGGACTTAATGAGATCCCTCGCCATTATAGAGGGATCACCTCTGAACTACGCCCAGCCCGGATTAGGGGCTGAGAGCAGGGAATTTTACGTCCCACCCAACACCCACTTCATAGCCACTGTCGAAGACTTAACCGACATGCTGGATTACGCCTCGAAGACATCGATGGCATGGGCGATGGTGCCGGAGACAAACAAAGCCAAGACCATCCATTCACCGGACGCTGGAAGGCTACCTACACATATGATGTGTATATGGTGGATACACCCAAAGAGGACGACGACGAAGGTAGGAAAGATTCGATCGAGGATAAACCCGCGGTCCACCACTAAAACATCAATGTCAGCGACTTTGCGGAAAGGAAAGTAATACCGGCACCGGAGACGATAACACTCCGGACAATGCCGAAGACCCCAAAGACCCCGTTGAGCCTATGCACGAACAAGACGAACGGGAGGAGAGGCAAGTTAACTCCGACGAGCAGGTCGTGAATGAGGATTTGGAAGATAGCAACTATCTACTGATCTCCAAGGATGATGTCAGCCTCGGCAATGAAGATTTCATCATGACAGAGGAACCCCTCGAGCAGGAGAACTTTAAGCACCAACTAATCGCCACTTCGAGAAGCCTAAAAAAGAAGCAGCAGCAGCTCCAAGCCAAACAGGATACACTCAACGACAGATGGACCCAGGTCCTAGCTGCCGAAGAGTATGGCCTTCAACGCCCAACAAAGAGCTATCCAAAGCAGCAGCTATTGCCACAATTTGATGATGAGGCCCTTGAGCCAATACCATTGAGATATAATCATGCTAATGAACCAGACTGACCACCACGTGGACGAGATAAAGCGGCTACCTACGCCGAACACCAACCAGCACCACCTCGCCATAGAGGCAAAGAGGCAGCGGCTCTTGGATACACCTACGACCTACGACAGGACCTAGACAATAGAGTAGGCCAAGCCAAATCAATCCATGGATCAAGGGGGCATGCCCCAACGCGAGAAGATGGCCATCAGGCCTGGCGCGATAGGCATAACCTCACCCAGGTCAAAAACCGCATACGGATGTCATCCGAACTCCGTCGTGACGTTGCCCGATGCAGAGGCACCACACACCCCTTATGCTTTACCGATGAGGTAATGCAGCACCAATTCCCATAAGGGTTCAAAGCCGTAAACATCGAATCATATGACGGCACGACAGATCTTGCAGTATGGATTGAAGATTTCCTTCTCCATATCCATATGGCAAGCAGTGACGATCTCCATGCCATAAAATATCTCCCCTTAAAGCTAAAAGGACCAGCACGACACTAGTTAAACAGCCTCCCAGAGAACTCTATTGGTAGCTGGGAAGATTTGGAAGATGCCTTTAGAGACAACTTCCAAGGTACCTAAGTCCGGCCTCCGGACGCTGATGACCTTAGTCATATAGTCCAGCAACCCGGAGAGTCAGCCCAAAAACTCTGGACTAGGCTCTTAATTAATAAGAACCAAATCGTCGATTGTCCGGACGTCGAAGCCCTCGCGGCCTTTAAACATAGCGTCCGGGACGAATGGCTCGCCCGACACCTCGGCCAAGAACAACTTAAGTCCATGGCAGCTCTTACCGCACTCATGACTGTTGGGGAACGTAGTAATTTCAAAATTTTCCTACGCACACGCAAGATCATGGTGATGCATAGCAACGAGATGGGAGAGTGTTGTCTACGTACCCTCGTAGACCGAAGCGGAAGCGTTGACACAACGTAGAGGAAGTAGTCGTACGTTCTCCTCGCGATTCAACCAATCATAGCACCGTTACTCCGGCACCTCCGAGTTCTTGGCACACGTTCAGCTCGATGACGATCCCCGGGCTCCGATCCAGCAAAGCGTCGGGGAAGAGTTCCGTCAGCACGACGGCGTGGTGACGATCTTGATATGTTACCGGCGCAGGGCTTCGCCTAAGCACTGCAATGATATGACCGAGGTGGAATTTGGTGGAAGGGGGCATCGCACACGGCTAAGGAAAGATCTCAATGATCAATTGTGTGTCTATGGGGTGTCCCCTGCCCCCGTATATAAAGGAGCCAAGGGGGAGGGGCTGGCCGGCCAAGCCTGGCGCGCCAGGAGAGTCCTACTCCCTCTGGGAGTAGGATTCCCCCCCCCCCCCAATCCTAGTTGGACTAGGATTCTCCAAGGGGGAGAGAGAGAGAGAGGGGGCGGACACCTCTCCTAGTCCTAATAGGACTAGGGGAAGGGGGGAGGCGCGCAGCCCATGAGGGCAGCCCTCTCACCTCTCCTCCAAGGCCCATGTTGGCCCACTATGCTCCCGGGGGGTTCCGGTAACCCTCCCGGTATTCCGGTAAAATCCTGATTTCACCTGGAATGCATCCGATGTCCAAACATAGGCTTCCAATATATTATTATTTACGTCTCGACCATTTCGAGACTCCTCGTCGTGTCCGTGATCACATCCGGGACTCCGAACTCCTTCGGTACATCAAAATGCATAAACTCATAATAACTGTCATCGTAACGTTAAGCGTGCGGACCCTACGGTTCGAGAACAATGTAGACATGACCGAGACACGTCTCCGGTCAATAACCAATAGCGGGACCTGGATGCCCATATTGGCTCCTACATATTCTACGAAGATCTTTATCGGTCAGACCGCATAACAACATACGTTGTTCCCTTTGTCATCGGTATGTTACTTGCCCGAGATTCGATCGTCGGTATCCAATACCTAGTTCAATCTCGTTACCGGCAAGTCTCTTTACTCGTTCCGTAATACATCATCTCGCAACTAACTCATTGGTTGCAATGCTTGCAAGGCTTATGTGATGTGCATTACCGAGAAGGCCCTGAGATACCTATCCGACAATCGGAGTGACAAATCCTAATCTCGAAATACGCCAACCCAACATGTACCTTCGGAGACACCTGTAGAGCACCTTTATAATCACCCAGTTACGTTGTGACGTTTGGTAGCACACAAAGTGTTCCTACGGTAAACGGGAGTTGCATAATCTCATAGTTAAAGGAACATGTATAAGTCATGGATAAAAGCAATAGCAACATACTAAACGATCGGGTGCTATGCTAATGAAATGGGTCATGTCAATCAGATCATTCAACTAATGATGTGATCTCGTTAATCAAATAACAACTCTTTGTTCATGGTTAGGAAACATAACCATCTTTGATTAATGAGCTAGTCAAGTAGAGGCATACTAGTGACACTCTGTTTGCCTATGTATTCACACATGTATTATGTTTCCAGTTAATACAATTCTAGCATGAATAATAAACATTTATCATGATATGTAAGGAAATAAATAATAACTTTATTATTGCCTCTAGGGCATATTTCCTTCAGTCTCCCACTTGCACTAGAGTCAATAATCTAGATTACAAAGTAATGATTCTAACACCCATGGAGTCTTGGTGCTGATCATGTTTTGCTCGTGGAAGAGGCTTAGTCAACGGGTCTGCAACATTCAGATCCGTATGTATCTTGCATATTTCTATGTCTCCCACCTGGACCAAATCCCGGATGGAGTTGAAGCGTCTTTTGATGTGTTTGGTTCTTTTGTGAAATCTGGATTCCTTTGCCAAGGCAATTGCACCAGTATTGTCACAAAAGATTTTCATTGGACCCGATATGCTAGGTACAACACCTAGATCGGATATGAACTCCTTCATCCAGACTCCTTCATTAGCTGCTTCCGAAGCGGCTATGTACTCAGCTTCACATGTAGATCCCGCCACGACGCTTTGTTTAGAACTGCACCAACTGACAGCTCCACCGTTTAATGTAAATACGTATCCGATTTGTGATTTAGAATCGTCCGGATCTGTGTCAAAGCTTGCATCGACGTAACCGTTTACGACGAGCTCTTTGTCACCTCCATAAATGAGAAACATATCCTTAGTCCTTCTCAAGTACTTAAGGATGTTCTTGACCGCTGTCCAGTGATCCACTCCTGGATTACTTTGGTACCTGCCTGCTAAACTTACAGCAAGGCACACATCAGGTCTGGTACACAGCATTGCATACATGATAGAGCCTATGGCTGAAGCATAGGGAACATTTTTCATTTTCTCTCTATCTTCTGCGGTGGTCGGGCATTGAGTCTTACTCAACTTCACACCTTGTAACAGGCAAGAACCCTTTCTTTGCCTGATCCATTTTGAACTTCTTCAAAACTTTGTCAAGGTATGTGCTTTGTGAAAGTCCTATTAAGCGTCTTGATCTATCTCTATAGATCTTAATGCCCAATATGTAAGCAGCTTCACCGAGGTATTTCATTGAAAAACTCTTATTCAAGTATCCCTTTATGCTATCCAGAAATTCTATATTATTTCCGATCAGTAATATGTCATCCACATATAATATCAGAAATGCTATAGAGCTCCCACTCACTTTCTTGTAAATACAGGCTTCTCCAAAAGTCTGTATAAAACCAAATGCTTTGATCACACTATCAAAGCGTTTATTCGAACTCCGAGAGGCTTGCACCAGTCCATAAATGGATCGCTGGAGCTTGCACACTTTGTTAGCTCCCTTTGGATCGACAAAACCTTCTGGTTGCATCATATACAACTCTTCTTCCAGAAATCCATTCAGGAATGCAGTTTTGACATCCATTTGCCAAATTTCATAATCATAAAATGCGGCAATTGCTAACATGATTCGGACAGACTTAAGCATCGCTACGGGTGAGAAAGTCTCATCGTAGTCAATCCCTTGAACTTGTCGAAAACCTTTTGCAACAAGTCGAGCTTTATAGACAGTAATATTACCATCAGCGTCAGTCTTCTTCTTAAAAATCCATTTATTCTCAATTGCTTGCCGATCATCGGGCAAGTCAACCAAAGTCCACACTTTGTTCTCATACATGGATCCCATCTCAGATTTCATGGCCTCAAGCCACTTTGCGGAATCTGGGCTCACCATCGCTTCTTCATAGTTCGTAGGTTCATCATGGTCTAGTAACATGACTTCCAAAATATGATTACCGTACCACTCTGGTGCGGATCTTACTCTGGTTGATCTACGAAGTTCAGTAGAAACTTGATCTGAAGTTTCATGATCATTATCATTAGCTTCCTCCCTATTTGGTGTAGGTGTCACAGAAACTGATTTCTGTGACGTACTACTTCTTAATAAAGGAGTAGATACTGTTATCTCATCAAGTTCTACTTTCCTCCCACTCACTTCTTTCGAGAGAAACTCCTTCTCTAGAAAGTTTCCGACTTTAGCAAAAAAAATTTTGCCTTCGGATCTGTGATAGAAAGTATACCCAACAGTCTCCTTTGGGTATCCTATGAAGACACATTTTTCCGATTTGGGTTCGAGCTTATCAGGTTGAAGCTTTTCACATAAGCATCGCAGCCCCAAACTTTAAGAAACGACAACTTTGGTTTCTTGCCAAACCACAGTTCATAAGGCGTCGTCTCAACGGATTTTGATGGTGCCCTATTTAACGTGAATGCGGCCGTCTCTAAAGCATAACCCCAAAAATATAGCGGTAAATCGGTAAGAGACATCATAGATCGCACCATATCCAGTAAAGTACGATTACGACGTTCGGACACACCATTATGTTGTGGTGTTCCGGGTGGCGTGAGTTGCGAAACTATTCCGCATTGTTTCAAATGTAGACCAAACTCGTAACTCAAATATTCTCCTCCACGATCAGATCGTAGAAACTTTATTTTCTTGTTACAATGATTTTCCACTTCACTCTGAAATTCTTTGAACTTTTCAAATGTTTCAGACTTGTGTTTCATTAAGTAGATATACCCATATCTGCTTAAATCATCAGTGAAGGTGAGAAAATAACGATATCCGCCACGAGCCTCAACATTCATTGGACCACATACATCAGTATGTATGATTTCCAATAAATCTGTTGCTCTCTCCACAGTACCGGAGAACGGTGTTTTAGTCATCTTGCCCATAAGGCATGGTTCGCAAGTGCCAAGTGATTCATAATCAAGTGACTCCAAAAGTCCATCCGTATGGAGTTTCTTCATGCGTTTTACACCGATATGACCTAAACGGCAGTGCCACAAATAAGTTGCACTATCATTATCAACTCTGCATCTTTTGGCTTCAACATTATGAATATGTGTATCACTACTATCGAGATTAAGTAAGAACAAACCATTCTTGAATGGTGCATGACCATAAAAGATATTACTCATATAAATAGAACAACCATTATTCTCTGATTTAAATGAATAACCGTCTCGCATCAAACAAGATCCAGATATAATGTTCATGCTCAACGCTGGTACTAAATAACAATTATTTAGATCTAATATTAATCCCGAAGGTAGATGTAGAGGTAGCGTGCCGACCGCGATCACATCGACTTTGGAACCATTTCCCACGCGCATCGTCACCTCATCCTTAGCCAATCTTCGCTTAATCCGTAGCCCCTGTTTTGAGTTGCAAATATTAGCAACAGAACCAGTATCAAATACCCAAGTGCTACTGCGAGAATTAGTAAGGTACACATCAATAACATGTATATCATATATACCTTTGTTAACCTTGCCATCCTTCTTATCCGCCAAATACTTGGGGCAGTTCCGCTTCCAGTGACCAGTCTGCTTGCAATAGAAGCACTCAGTTTCAGGCTTAGGTCCAGACTTGGGTTTCTTCTCTTGATTAGCAACTTGCTTGCTGTTCTTTTTGAAGTTCCCCTTTTTCTTCCCTTTGCCCTTTTTCTTGAAACTAGTGGTTTTGTTAACCATCAACACTTGATGCTCCTTTTTGATTTCTACCTCCGCGGCTTTCAGCATCGCGAAGAGCTCGGGCATAGTTTTGGTCATCCCTTGCATATTATAGTTCATCACGAAGCTCTTGGAGCTTGGTGGCAGTGATTGGAGAATTCTGTCAATGACGCAATCATCCGGAAGATTAACTCCCAATTGAATCAAGTGATTGTTATACCCAGACATTCTGAGTATATGCTCACTGACAGAACCGTTCTCCTCCATTTTACAGCTATAGAACTTATTGGAGACTTCATATCTCTCAATCCGGGCATTTGCTTGAAATATTAACTTCAACTCCTGGAACATTTGATATGCTCCATGGTGTTCAAAACGTCGTTGAAGTCCCGGTTCTAAGCCGTAAAGCATTGCACACTGAACTATAGAGTAGTCATCAGCTTTGCTTTGCCAGACGTTCACAACATCTGGCGTAGCTCTTGCACCAGGCCTGGCACCTAGCGGTGCTTCCAGGACGTAATTTTTCTGTGCAGCAATGAGGATAATCCTCAAGTTACGGACCCAGTCCGTGTAATTGCTACCATCATCTTTCAACTTTGCTTTCTCAAGGAACGTATTAAAATTCAATGGAACAACAGCACGAGCCATCTATCTACACAACATAGACAAGCAAGATACTATCAGGTACTAAGTTCATGATAAATTTAAGTTCAATTAATCATATTACTTAAGAACTCCCACTTAGATAGACATCCCTCTAATCCTCTAAGTGATCACGTGATCCAAATCAACTAAACCATGTCCGATCATCACGTGAGATGGAGTAGTTTCAATGGTGAACATCATTATGTTGATCATATCTACTATATGATTCACGCTCGACCTTTCGGTCTCCGTGTTCCGAGGCCATATCTGTTATATGCTAGGCTCGTCAAGTTAAACCTGAGTATTCTGCGTGTGCAACTGCTTTGCACCCGTTGTATTTGAACGTAGAGCCTATCACACCCGATCATCACGTGGTGTCTCAGCACGAAGAACTTTCGCAACAGTGCATACTCAGGGAGAACACTTCTTGATAATTAGTGAGAGATCATCTTATAATGCTACCGTCAATCAAAGCAAGATAAGATGCATAAAAAGATAAACATCACATGCAATCAATATAAGTGATATGATATGGCCATCATCATCTTGTGCTTGTGATCTCCATCTTCGAAGCACCGTCATGATCACCATCGTCACCGGCGCGACACCTTGATCTTCATCGCAGCATCGTTTGTCGTCTCGCCAATCTTATGCTTCCACGACTATCACTACCGCTTAGTAATAAAGTAAAGCATTACATCGCGATTGCATTGCATACAATAAAGCGACAACCATATGGCTCCTGCCAGTTGCCGATAACTCGGTTACAAAACATGATAATCTCATACAATAAAATTTAGCATCATGTCTTGACCATATCACATCACAACATGCCCTGCAAAAACAAGTTAGACGTCCTCTACTTTGTTGTTGCAAGTTTTACGTGGCTGCTACGGGCTTTAAGCAAGAACTCATCTTACCTACGCATCAAAACCACAATGATAGTTTGTCAAATAGACTCCGTTTTAACCTTCTCAAGGACCGGGCGTAGCCACACTCGGTTCAACTAAAGTTGGAGAGACAGTCTTCCGCAAGCCATCTATGTGCAAAGCACGTCGAGGGAACCGGTCTCGCGTAAGAGTACGCGTAAGGTTGGTCCGGATCGTCTCGTCCAACAATACCGCTGAACCAAAATATGACATGCTGGTAGGCAGTATGACTTGTATCGTCCACAACTCACTTGTGTTCTACTCGTGCAAATAACATCAAACCATAAAAACCTAGGCTCTGATACCACTGTTGGGGAACGTAGTAATTTCAAAATTTTCCTACGCACACGCAAGATCATGGTGATGCATAGCAACGAGATGGGAGAGTGTAGTCTACGTACCCTCGTAGACCGAAGCGGAAGCGTTGACACAACGTAGAGGAAGTAGTCGTACGTTCTCCTTGCGATTCAACCAATCACAGCACCGTTACTCCGGCACCTCCGAGTTTTTGGCACACGTTCAGCTCGATGACGATCCCCGGGCTCCGATCCAGCAAAGCGTCGGGGAAGAGTTCCGTCAGCACGACGGCGTGGTGACGATCTTGATATGTTACCGGCGCAGGGCTTCGCCTAAGCACTGCAACGATATGACCGAGGTGGAATTTGGTGGAAGGGGGCATCGCACACGGCTAAGGAAAGATCTCAATGATCAATTGTGTGTCTATGGGGTGTCCCCTGCCCCCGTATATAAAGGAGCCAAGGGGGAGGGGCTGGCCGGCCTAGCCTGGCGCGCCAGGAGAGTCCTACTCCCTCTGGGAGTAGGATTCCCCCCCCCCCAATCCTAGTTGGACTAGGATTCTCCAAGGGGGAGAGAGAGAGAGGGGGCGGCCACCTCTCCTAGTCCTAATAGGACTAGGGGAAGGGGGGAGGCGCGCAGCCCATGAGGGCAGCCCTCTCACCTCTCCTCCAAGGCCCATGTTGGCCCACTATGCTCCCGGGGGGTTCCGGTAACCCTCCCGGTATTCCGGTAAAATCCTGATTTCACCTGGAATGCATCCGATGTCCAAACATAGGCTTCCAATATATTATTCTTTACGTCTCGACCATTTCGAGACTCCTCGTCATGTCCGTGATCACATCTGGGACTCCGAACTCCTTCGGTACATCAAAATGCATAAACTCATAATAACAGTCATCGTAACGTTAAGCGTCCGGACCCTACGGTTCGAGAACAATGTAGACATGACCGAGACACGTCTCCGGTCAATAACCAATAGCGGGACCTGGATGCCCATATTGGCTCCTACATATTCTACGAAGATCTTTATCGGTCAGACCGCATAACAACATACGTTGTTCCCTTTGTCATCGGTATGTTACTTGCCCGAGATTCGATCGTCGGTATCCAATACCTAGTTCAATCTCGTTACCGGCAAGTCTCTTTACTCGTTCCGTAATACATCATCTCGCAACTAACTCATTGGTTGCAATGCTTGCAAGGCTTATGTGATGTGCATTACCGAGAAGGCCCTGAGATACCTATCCGACAATCGGAGTGACAAATCCTAATCTCGAAATACGCCAACCCAACATGTACCTTCGGAGACACCTGTAGAGCACCTTTATAATCACCCAGTTACGTTGTGACGTTTGGTAGCACACAAAGTGTTCCTACGGTAAACGGGAGTTGCATAATCTCATAGTTAAAGGAACATGTATAAGTCATGGATAAAAGCAATAGCAACATACTAAACGATCGGGTGATATGCTAATGAAATGGGTCATGTCAATCAGATCATTCAACTAATGATGTGATCTCGTTAATCAAATAACAAGTCTTTGTTCATGGTTAGGAAACATAACCATCTTTGATTAATGAGCTAGTCAAGTAGAGGCATACTAGTGACACTCTGTTTGCCTATGTATTCACACATGTATTATGTTTCCAGTTAATACAATTCTAGCATGAATAATAAACATTTATCATGATATGTAAGGAAATAAATAATAACTTTATTATTGCCTCTAGGGCATATTTCCTTCAATGACCCGCTTTTGCGCGGGAGAAGACAGTCAGTTAACTCGTAGAAGCAATAGTTCCAGCGACCCTGGCACCTTCGAAGCTAGAGACGGCAACGGTAGGCCATGATGCAACAAACACAAGCGTCGAAGCAACAATGAAGTTACCGAAGACACGACAGTTGTAACGCCCCGGATCTGATGCACCAGGTGTCTGTCAGTTATTCGCCATCCTTGCCATGTCATGTGCTTGCGTGTCGCTCTTTGCCATATCATCATCTGCATTTCATATCATGTCATCATGTGCATCGCATTTGCATACGTGTTCGTTTCATGAATCCGAGCATTATCCCCGTTGTCCGTTTTGCAATCCGGCGCTCCTATGTTCCCCGGCACCCCCTTTTACCTCTTTTCATGTGCGGGTATTAAACCTTCTCGGAATGGACCGAGGTTTGTCGAGCGGCCTTGGTATAGCACCGGTAGACCGCCTGTCAAGTTTCGGGTAAATCGGAGGTCGTTTGATACTCCAACGGTTAACCGGGTAACCGTAGAGGCCTCTTTTGTGTGCAGCCCAACAACCCCTTCTAAGTGGCTCAAAACCCACCCAAGTCACTTCCATCATCTCGGTCGTTCGATCACGATCGCGTGGCCGAAAACTGCACTCCATTTGGAGCTTCCTAGCTCCTCCTACCTATAAATATGTGCTCCTCCCGGAATTTTCGCGCAGTCCAACCCTAGCCCCGCTCCCCTCGCGCCGCCGGACATGTCCATCCCCTCTCCGGACATGTCCACCACCGCCGCCACATCACTCGGGCCAATCGGAGGCTGCCACGTCGCCCCGCCGCCGATCTCCACCAACCGGCACCCGCCACCTCACCGCCTCTCTCTCTCTCTCCTTCCACAATGCGGCCCGCGGGACCCGGATCGGGCCCGCGCGAGCCCGCGCCCCGCCGCCGCTGGCCCGCCGCCGGAGCCCGCTCCAGCCCGCCAGCTCCTCCCGTCGCTGCCGACCAGGGCCGCGCCCGGCCTCACCGCCGCCTTGCCGGGGCGCGCCCGCGCGCCGCCCACGCGCCCGAGGCAGCGTGCCCGTGCCTCCATCGGCGGCCGCGCCTCGCCGGTCTGCGCGCCCGGCCCCGCCGCCAGGTCGCCTCTTCCCGAGCTCTGCCGCTGGCCGGCCCCTCACCGGAGGCCGCGCCCGAGCCCGGCGCCCCGTCTCCCGCGCCGGCGACCCCGGCCTCGCCCCGCCTCCCCGCCCACTGCTGCGCCCGGATCCGGCCGAGCCGGGCCAGATCCGGCCGGATCCCGCTCCTCCCCAAGCTCCGGCCGCCTTCCCTCGCGTTCTCCGGCGTCCTCCTCATCTCCGGCCCCGCCTCGGGATGCGTGCCCCGTGACCCAAGGTTGACCTCCAGTTTTCCCCAAGTCCCTGTTTAGTTGCATTATCTTGGCATGTTCATCATGCCATATCTCCGCATCCGCTGCTCCGTTTTGGGCGTATAGCGTATCAAATTGTTTGCCTCGACGGGTACATCATTTCATATCATTGCATCATTTTCATTTGAGCTCATCTTGTTGCTCGAAATGCTGTTAGAAGAGGGCTAAGTGATGTTAGTTTCAGATCTGTTTCAGTACATGCACTTTTGTCATTTTTGCCATGATTGGTGTGTGCACCCTATGAACTTGAGTCCTATATGTGTTTTGTAATATGCCATGCCATCTTTCCAGAGATTTATGCCATGTATTTTTGTGATCTTTGTGGTGACTAGCACAAGCATGCAAACTAGGGTACTTAATGTTGCTGATTTCCGAGACTTAGTAATTTCACTAAGTCCCTGCCTGCTGTTATTTTTATGCCATGTGTTCATGTTGTTTCAGAGATATCTATGCCTCTTTTGAGCATGATCAGTAAGACTGTTTTGAGCATCTGGATTTGCTCTATCCATCCATGCCTTGTTTGTATTTATGCAGTACCATAGCTTGAGTCAATCGAGCTCTACTTTTGCTATAAAATGTTGCTGGCAGATTGTTTACATGTTATTCGATTTTGCCAAGCTTGTTGTGGTTGATCCTTGCATGCTATGATGTTGTTATTGCCATTTTTAGCTTCTATGCCATGTCTTCTTAATGGATGTATGCTTAGTTTATCATGTAATGCTCTGTAGTGAGTGCATCGAGCTCACGAACATGCCTACTTGTTATCTGTTTTTGACATGTCCAGTTTTCTGCTAAGTCTGAAATCTGTAACGTAACTTGCTTAATTGACATGGGTGTTATCATATTTTCTAGTCCTTTTTGGCTTATGGTCAGTAAGGGTCTTTTGTTCTATGCTTTGGGTAGATTCATGCCGTGTCTTGCTTTGCTATGTCCTGTTCCTGTAGCATGTTGCTTCATTGCTCTAAACATGTCATCCTGATGTTAATTTCTGGCATGTTATTTTCACTTAAGTCTGTGAACCTGTTATCTTTTACACTTTTGACATGCTTGTTTGAACCTGTTGTGGTGTGATTTAGCCGTAGCTCAGTGTTCATCTTTTGTCACGCATCTTGATTAGATTACTGTCATATGCTTTGTTGATAAGTTTGGGTGCAGTAGCTTAGTTTCTTGTTGCTTGCTAGGTAGCATCATGCTGTTAATGGCAGAATCTTGTCATTCTTGTTTTGCTTGCCATTTGCAAACCGTGCATCCGATTCCGGTGATCTTTATATAGCTTTCAACCGAAATCACCTAACCTTTCTAGTGTCATACTTGGTTTGCCAAGATTATGCCTTGTTCATCTTTTCCCTTCCCGCGCATGCATATGCATTGCATACCACATCTCGCATATCATGCCATGTTTATGTGGTGGTTGTTTACTTTGTTGTTTGCTTCTTTTCGGTGTTGCTTCTTCGGGTTAGTTCCGATAACGTTGCAATTGTGAGGATCCGTTCGTCTACGTCCGCTTGTCTACTTCATGGACTCGTTCTTCTTCCTTGCGGGATCTCAGGCAAGATGACCATACCCTCGAAATCACTTCTATCTTTGCTTGCTAGTTGCTCGCTCTTTTTTTATGCCTATGCTGCGATACCTACCACTTGCTGATCATGCCTCCCATATTGTTAAACCAAGCCACTAACCCACCTTCTCCTAGCAAACCGTTGTTTGGCTATGTTACAGCTCTGCTTAGGCCCTCTTATAGCGTTGTTAGTTGCAGGTGAAGATGAAGCTTGTTCCTTGTTGGAACAGGGACTTGTTGTTCCTTGTTGGAACATGTTTTCTTGTTGGGATATCACAATACCTTTTATTTAATTAATGCATCTATATACTTGGTAAAGGGTGGAAGGCTCAGCCTTATGCCTGGTGTTTTGTTCCACTCTTGCCGCCCTAGTTTCCGTCATATCGGTGTTATGTTCCCGAATTTTGCGTCCCTAACGCGGTCGGGTGATTTATGGGACCCCCTTGATAGTTCGCTTTGAATAAGACTCTTCCAGCAAGGCCCAACCTTGGTTTTACCATTTGCCTACCACCTATCCCTTTCCCTTGGGTTTGATCAGCCCGAGGGTCATCTTTATTTAGCCCCCCCCCCCCGGGCCAATGCTTGTCTAAGTGTTGGTCCGAACTGAGCAGCCTGCGGGGCCCCCTCGTGGAAAACCGAGGTCTGGTTTTACTCGTAGCTTGTCTTATCCGGTGTTGCCCTGAGAACCAGATATGTGCAGCTCCTATTAGGATGTCGGCGCATCGGGCGGCTTTGCTGGACTTGTTTTATTGCTGTCGAAATGTCTTGTAGCCGGGATTCCGAGACTGATCGGGTCTTCCCGGGGAGAAGGAATATCCTTCGTTAATCGCGAGAGCTTATCATGGGCTAAGTTGGGACACCCCTGCAGGGTTTGAACTTTCGAAAGCCGTGCCCGCGGTTATGTGGCAGATGGGAATTTGTTAATGTCCGGTTGTAGAAAACCCGAAGTTGATCTTAACTAAAATACACCAACCGCGTGTGTAACCGTGATGGTCTCTTCTCGGCGGGGTCCGGGAAGTGAACACGGTTGTTGGAGTTTTGCTTAACGTAAGTAGTTTCAGGATCACTTCTTGATCATAGTTGTTCGACCGTGCTTTGCCTTTCTCTTCTCGCTCTCATTTGCGTATGTTAGCCACCATATATGCTAGTCGCTTGCTGCAGCTCCACCTCACTACCCTGTCCTACCTTTAAGCTTAAATAGTCTTGATCTCGCGGGTGTGAGATTGTTGAGTCCCCGTGACTCACAGATCCTTCCAAACCAGTTTGCAGGTGCCGATGAATCCGTGCAGGTGACGCACCCGAGCTCAAGGAGGAGTTCGATGAAGATCTGATCCTTTAGGTTGTTTCGTTCTAGTCGATCAGTAGTGGAGCCCAGTTGGGGTCGATCGGGGATCTTTGTCGCTTATGGGTTTTCTTCTTTTATTTTGGCTCCATAGTCGGGCCCTGATTGTAACTGTATGATGTTTGTTTTATTCATGTATTTGTGTGAAGTGGCGATTGTAAGCCAACTATGTATCTCTTTCCCCTTATGTATTACATGGGTTGCGTGAAGATTACCTCACCTGCGACATTGCTTTCAATGCGGTTATGCCTCTAAGTCGTGCTTCGACACGTGGGAGATATAGCCGCATCGAGGGCGTTACAAGTTGGTAATCAGAGCCTTCCCCGACCTTAGGAGCCCCCACTGATTGATCGTTTTTAGCGGCCGAGTTGTGTCTAGAAAAATGTTTTGAGTCATTTAGGAATTATATATCGGAGAGTTTAGGAATTCTTTTTACTTCCCAGTCTCCTCGTCGCTCTGGTAAGGCATCCTGACGTAGAGTTTTGACCCTTCTCTTCTCAAATTTCACTAAAAAAAAATTTAGGATCACGCGGGCATCTTAGAATCGTTCCGATGGTTTTATGATGACAACATTGTCTTGGTTGCCTCCCGTCAGTAGGGGTTTTAGTGGAGGTGTCCCGGGGAGTTGAGCTCCGAGGTGTTGTCGTCATAATTTTATCGTTGCAGTTCTGGAATACCTGAGTTTAGTACGCCGACATCGAAAATCTTTTTTGTACAGTTGTTAGTGAGATAACCCTGATAGCCCAGTACTGAGGCGAGTGCGGGAGTATTGCCATAAATCGTATAACGGATGCTTTTCGAAGGTTGAGGTAGATGATTTCCGAAGGTTTCTTGGTTACGTGTTGAAGGTTGGATACAACTGGATCTAGGTATTGTTAGTTTGGGTGATATATTTTGTGTCCCCTGTATCCCCAACACCTGATTGCATAACCAGAAAGTTTCGGGAGTTTATAAGTGGCAATTCAAGTATCACGTAGGAATTCTTTCCAACAGACACATGACACGATATGGGGTCTATCATATGTTTGTTTTCGGCTTATTCTGCAAGCCAAATCCTTTGTTTTGTTTTATTTGTGGTATTCGAGTTGCTTCAATGTCAAGTGTTGATTCCATACCTTTTCCAAGCGGTGTTCTCATATCCCTATGTGGATACCAATCCTTCATGATAACTGAGAGTACCATGTCAATCCTTTTCAACCGGTGTGTCTCTCTTCAAGTGGATCCGATCACTTCATCATTCGCAAGATCAATTATCAGTTCTTCTCTATGGTGTTTGCTTCATCCGTTCCAAGTTGTCTTTGTTTTCCCGCCCTCCCACCCTTATTTCTTCAAGGTCGCAGATTTCTTGATCAAGTATCCATCTTATTGATGTGAAGCCTCTCCATTCTTCTCCTTCATGTTCTTACCCGGTGTTTCTCATGAAGATGCTAACGGAGCCTCAAGTTTATAATTATTTGCTCTTTTGTCTTCTCCGGTGGATTCAATTCAAGCTTTCGGTGTCGATCATATTTTTTTCCTCATTTCTAATGTTTTGTCGTACTGGTGCACCTCTTAATCATCCACTTCTCGTTATTCAATTGTTCCGAAGTGATGAAGATATCTCAGAAGATTCAAGTTTCCATTTTCAATTCACTCTAGTTCTTTTGAGGATGTTATCTCATTCAAGCCATTTAATTCAACCGGGTGCCATCTCTCTTCCAAGCAATCTTTTCAACGGTGTTTCTTTTGAGTGGGCCCTAACCCACAGGTCTTTTCTCAGGATCTTACCTGACTCTTCTAATCATCCCGAAGCTATTCCCAAATTCTTTTCGAAGTTTGACGTAAGAATGATTTACCATCAGTCATATGTCTTTCTCCAAGATCTTTCAAATTCTTTTCATTATTGGTTCAACATTTCAAATTCTCATTCCGGAGTGCCTCAACAATTCATGGTGGTGTTTCTCATCATCATTCTGAACATTTGAAGACCGAAGAAGAGTTCCTCTTAAATCCTTACCCGTTCTTACAAAATTGTGTGGTTCTAGCTTGTTGCCATTCTCTCATAATTGTTTTCGATTGTGAGAATAATTTTCACCCATCAGGAGCAATTCAGGAGTCTTTTCAGTTTGATTCTTCCGAGCCCATCATCTCAGAATTATTCATTCTTAGCTTCGTATATCGTTCTCCAAATCTTACCGGTGCATCGTTCAAATATACTCTAATCAGTTCATGATCTCTTCGTTCTCATGTATCTAAATCCTAGCAAGCATCTTCGTTCATTTGCTAATTCTTCCCGGTGTTTCCTTATCTTTTCTTCGTTCATTTTCAATTCTTACGGTGGTTCGCTCAAGATTTCTCTTTTCTTGGATATCATATCAATTCATTCGTTGTTTCCAAATCCAACCGGTGGTTCGTTGAAGACCTTCCCAAATTTGCGCCATATCTATCTTGATCCTTTCTATGAGAATAAGTAGTATGCCAAATCCATTGCTTGTCATCAATTTAATTGGTGAAGGATACGCATAACATAATTCTTATTCTTGTTTCATCCAAGTGTTCTAGTTTCTTCTTTCCAGAGTTGTTCATCATGTCACATTTCTCGGTTCGAGAGGCTTCATCCTTTTCATTTCCGGAGTTCCAAGTTTTCCGCATTATCTCGTCGCAGAGATCCATCTAATCATTGCAAGGCCTCAACCTTATTCTTTTCATCTTTCATTTCATCTGACCATCCTTTTATTACCGGAGTTCTTTATGGAGGCTACATGATGATTCACAAAGGATTTAATTCCTTCTCGAAGTGTTCATCGAGATTCTTTTCAGAGGAGCTCAAGTATTCTTTATCTTGCATTTTAAAGTGCAATTCTTTCAACCGTATCATTCGAGGTGGTATTATGTCATTCTTGATAATTGGAGTTCATGTCTCATGACTCACATGTTGTCAAGAATGAGGTATTTTAAATCCATCAATCTCTTCATTGGAGTTATCTTGGGTTATATTTCACCTAAAGCCTTCCCTAAGGATTTTTGCTATTTATGGTGTTCATTAATGACCCAAGTTCTTCATTTGTCCTCCCGGTGAAATAAGTTTCTCGTCTCCTTGTTGATATCAGCCCATTCATTTGTTTCCGTTGGTGGCAGAAGCTCACCTTATAATTTTGAGATGTTTCCATAAGCCCACTACAAGCTTATTCGTTTCGTTGTTGGTTCTCCAACAACTCCGTTCAATCCTTATTTTAAGGAGGCTCTTTCAAATTCAATTGTGATAGAAGTTGTTCTTCTCTTGTCTGTTCTCTTGATTCCACTCTTTCATTTGTCCCGAAGGCATTGTGATATTGCTCTCTTCGAACCATCTTCTTGTTTTGTCAAGATCATCTTCTTTTCTTGCTTATCCTTTTAACCGGAGTGTTGTATCATCTCTTCAATAACTTTTCATCTCATCAAGTTTTCTTCTCTTTTCTACCTGAGTGCCGTCCAAATTCGGTCATTCTTGTTCCTTGGCTATCTCATCTTACCGAGGTGGTCATATTCTTTTAGTTCGTGAAGCTCTTATTTCCATGTCTTTCAACCTTCAGGTTCTCGTAATACTCCTTGGTCCTCTTTTCTACCGGATTGGTTGCAATCTCGTTCATCTCTGTTGTACTCTTTCTCTTAAATTGTTCAACCTCTCAAGGTTCTTTGGTTTCACTCTTTTGTCAAAGAAGCAACTTAGCTTTACCTCTTTTGTTTCTCTTCGGTTTTCCCCTCCGGTGCCATTCTAGATCTCGGGACGAGATCCTCTCGTAGTGGTGGAGTGTTGTAACACCCCGGATCTGATGCGCCAGGTGTCTGTCAGTTATTCGCCGTCCTTGCCATGTCATGTGCTTGCGTGTCGCTCTTTGCCATATCATCATCTGCATTTCATATCATGTCATCATATACATCGCATTCGCATACGTGTTCGTTTCATGAATCCGAGCATTTTCCCCATTGTCCGTTTTGCAATCCGGCGATCCTATGTTCCCCGGCGCCCCCTTTTACCTCTTTTCATGTGCGGGTATTAAACCTTCTCGGAATGGACCGAGGTTTGTCGAGCGGCCTTGGTATAGCACCGGTAGACCGCCTGTCAAGTTTCGGGTCAATCGGAGGTCGTTTGATACTCCAACGGTTAACCGGGTAACCGTAGAGGCCTCTTTTGTGTGCAGCCCAACAACCCCTTCTAAGTGGCCCAAAACCCACCCAAGTCACTTCCATCATCTCGGTCGTTCGATCACGATCGCGTGGCCAAAAACCGCACTCCATTTGGAGCTTCCTAGCTCCTCCTACCTATAAATATGTGCTCCTCCCGGAATTTTCGCGCAGTCCAACCCTAGCCCCGCTCCCCTCGCGCCGCCGGACATGTCCATCCCCTCGCCGGACATGTCCATCCCCTCGCCGGACATGTCCATCCCCTCGCCGGACATGTCCACCGCCGCCGCCACATCACTCGGGCCAATCGGAGGCTGCTACGTCGCCCCGCCGCCGATCTCCACCAACCGGCACCCGCCACCTCACCGCCTCTCTCTCTTTCCTCCCACCGCGCGGCCCGCGGGACCCGGATCGGGCCCGCGCGAGCCCGCACGCCGCCGGAGCCGGCTCCAGCTCGCCAGCTCCTCCCGTCGCCGCCGACCAGGGCCGCGCCCGGCCTCGCCGCCGCCTCGCCGGGGCGCGCCCGCGCGCCGCCCACGCGCCCGAGGCAGCGTGCCCGTGCCTCCATCGGCGGCCACGCCTCGCCAGTCTGTGCGCCCGGCCCCGCCGCCAGGTCGCCTCCTCCCGAGCTCCGCCGCTAGCCGGCCCCTCGCCGGAGGCTGCGCCCGACCCCGGCGCCCCGTCTTCCGCGCCGGCGACCCCGGTCTCGCCCCGCCTCCCCGCCCGCTGCTGCGCCCGGATCCGGCCGAGCCGGGCCAGATCCGGCCGGATCCCGCTCCTCCCCAAGCTCCGGCCGCCTTCCCTCGCGTTCTCCGTCGTCCTCCTCATCTCTGGCCCCGCCTCGGGATGCGTGCCCCGTGACCCAAGGTTGACCTCCAGTTTTCCCCAAGTCCCTGTTTAGTTGCATTATCTTGGCATGTTCATCATGCCATATCTCTGCATCCGCTGCTCCGTTTTGGGCGTATAGCATATCAAATTGTTCGCCCGATGAGTACATCATTTCATATCATTGCGTGATTTTCATTTGAGCTCATCTTGTTGCCCGAAATGCTGTTAGAAGAGGGCTAAGTGATGTTAGTTTCGGATCTGTTTCAGTACATGCACTTTTGTCATTTTTGCCATGATTTGAGTGTGCACCCTATGAACTTGAGTCCTACATGTGTTTTGTAATATGCCATGCCATCTTTCCAGAGATTTATGCCATGTATTTTTGTGATCTTTTTGGTGACTAGCACAAGCATGCAAACTAGGGTACTTAAAGTTGCTGATTTCAGAGACAGTAATTTCACTAAGTCCCTGCCTGCTATTATTTTTATGCCATGTGTTCATGTTGTTTCAGAGAGATCTATGCCTATTTTGAGCATGATCAGTAAGAGTGATTTGAGCATATAGATTTTCTCTATCCATCCATGCCTTGTTTGTATTTATGGAGTACCATAGCTTGAGTCAATCGAGGTCTACTTTTGCTATAAAATGTTGCTGGCAGATTGTTTACATGTTATTCGATTTTGCCAAACTTGTTCTAGTTGATCCTTGCATGCTATGATGTTGTTCTTGCCATGTCTAGCTTCTATGCCATGTCTTCTTAATGGATGTATGCTTAGTTTATCATGTAATGCTCTGTAGTGAGTGCATCGAGCTCACGAACATGCCTACTTGTTATCTGTTTTTGACATGTCCGGTTTTCTGCCAAGTCTGAAATCTGTTACGTAACTTGCTTAATTGACATGGGTGTTATCATATTTTCTAATCCTTTTTCGCTTATGGTCAGTAAGGGAGTTATCTTCTATCCTTTGAGTAGATTCATGCCATGTCTTGCTTTGCTATGTCCTGTTCCTGTAGCATGTTGCTTCATTGCTCTAAAAATGTCATCCTGATGTTAATTTCTGGCATGTTGTTATTTTCACTAAGTCTGTGAACCTGTTATCTTTTGCACTTTTGCCATGCTTGTTTGAACCTGTTGTGGTGTGATTTAGCTATAGCTCAGTGTTCATCTTTTGTCAAGCATCTTGAGTAGATTACTGTCATATGCTTTTTTGATAAGTTTGGGTGCAGTAGCTTAGTTTCTTTTTGCTTGCTAGGTAGCATCATGCTGTTAATGGCAGAATCTTGTCATTCTTGTTTTGCTTGCCATTTGCAAACCGTGCATCCGATTCCGGTGATCTTTATATCGATTTCAACCGAAATCACCTCACCTTTCCAGTGGCATACTTGGTTTGCCAATATTATGCCTTGTTCATCTTTTCCCTTCCCGCGCATGCATATGCATTGCATACCACATCTCGCATATCATGCCATGTTTATGTGGTGGTTGTTTACTTTGTTGTTTGCTTCTTTCCGGCGTTGCTTCTTCGGGTTAGTTCCGATAACGTTGCAATTGTGAGGATCCCTTCGTCTACGTCTGTCTTCTTCATGGACTCGTTCTTCTTCCTTGCGGGATCTCAGGCAAGATGACCATACCCTCAAAATCACTTCTATCTTTGCTTGCTAGTTGCTCGCTCTTTTGCTATGCCTATGCTACGATACCAACCACTTGCTTATCATGCCTCCCATATTGTTAAACCAAGCCACTAACCCACCTTGTCCTAGCAAATCGTTGTTTGGCTATGTTACCTCTCTGCTCAGCCCCTCTTATAGCGTTGTTAGTTGCAGGTGAAGATGAAGCTTGTTCCTTGTTGGAACATGGACTTGTTGTTCCTTGTTGGAACATGTTTTCTTGTTGGGATATCACAATACCTTTTATTTAATTAATGCATCTATATACTTGGTAAATGTTGGAAGGCTCGGCCTTATGCCTGGTGTTTTGTTCCACTCTTGCCGCCCTAGTTTCCGTCATATCGGTGTTATGTTCCCGGATTTTGCGTCCCTAACGCGGTCGGGTGATTTATGGGACCCCCTTGACAGTTTGCTTTGAATAAGACTCTTCCGGCAAGGCCCAACCTTGGTTTTACCATTTGCCTACCACCTATCCCTTTCCCTTGGGTTTGATCAGCCCGAGGGTCATCTTTATTTAGCCCCCCCCCGGGCCAATACTTGTCTAAGTGTTGGTTCGAACTGAGCAGCCTGTGGGGCCCCCTCATGGAAACCCGAGGTCTGGTTTTACTCGTAGCTTGTCTTATCCGGTGTTGCCCTGAGAACGAGATACGTGCAGCTCCTATCAGGATGTCGGCGCATCGGGCGGCTTTGCTGGACTTGTTTTATTGCTGTCGAAATGTCTTGTAGCCGGGATTCCGAGACTGATCGGGTCTTCCCGGGGAGAAGGAATATCCTTCGTTGATCGCGAGAGCTTATCATGGGCTAAGTTGGGACACCCCTGCAGGGTTTGAACTTTCGAAAGCCGTGCCCGCGGTTATGTGGCAGATGGGAATTTGTTAATGTCTGGTTGTAGAAAACCCAAAGTTGATCTTAACTAAAATACACCAACCACGTGTGTAACCGTGATGGTCTCTTCTCGGCGGGGTCCGGGAAGTGAACACGGTTGTTGGAGTTTTGCTTGACGTAAGTAGTTTCAGGATCACTTCTTAATCATAGTTGTTCGACCGTGCTTTGCCTTTCTCTTCTCGCTCTCATTTGCGTATGGTAGCCACCATATATGCTAGTTGCTTGCTGCAGCTCCACCTCACTACCCTGTCCTACCTTTAAGCTTAAATAGTCTTGATCTCGCGGGTGTGAGATTGTTGAGTCCCCGTGACTCACAGATACTTCCAAACCAGTTTGCAGGTGCCGATGAATCCGTGCAGGTGACGAACCCGAGCTCAAGGAGGAGTTCGATGAAGATCTTATCCTTTATGTTGTTTCGTTCTAGTCGATCAGTAGTGGAGCCCAGTTGGGGTCGATCGGGGACCTTTGTCGCTTTTGGGGTTTCTTCTTTTATTTTGGCTCCGTAGTCGGGCCCTGATTGTAACTGTATGATGTAATGTTTTATTCATGTATTTGTGTGAAGTGGCGATTGTAAGCCAACTATGTATCTCTTTCCCCTTATGTATTACATGGGTTGTGTGAAGATTACCTCACTTGCGACATTGCTTTCAATGCGGTTATGCCTCTAAGTCGTGCTTCGACATGTGGGAGATATAGCCGCATCGAGGGCGTTACAAGTTGGTAATCAGATCCTTCCCCGACCTTAGGAGCCCCCACTGATTGATCGTTTTTAGCGGCCAAGTTGTGTCTAGAAAAATGTTTTGAGTCATTTAGGAATTATATATCGGAGAGTTTAGGAATTCTTTTTACTTCCCAGTCTCCTCATCGCTCTGGTAAGGCATCCTGACGTAGAGTTTTGACCCTTCTCTTCTCAAATTTCACTAAAACAAAATTTAGGATCACGCAGGTATCTTAGAATCGTTCCGATGGTTTTATGATGACAACATTGTCTTGGTTGCCTCCCGTCGGCAGGGGTTTTAGTGGAGGTGTCCCGGGGAGTTGAGCTCCGAGGTGTTGTCGTCATAATTTTATCGTTGCAGTTCTGGAATACCTGAGTTTAGTACGCCGACATCGAAAATCTTTTTTGTACAGTTGTTGGTGAGATAACCCTGATAGCCCAGTAATGAGGCGAGTGCGGGAGTATTGCCATAACTTGTATAACGGATGCTTTTCGAAGGTTGAGGTAGACGATTTCCGAAGGTTTCTTGGTTACGTGTTGAAGGATGGATACAGCTGGATCTAGGTATTGTTAGTTTGGGTGATATATTTTGTGTCCCATGTATCCCCAACACCTGATTGCATAACCAGAAAGTTTCGGGAGTTTATAAGTGGGAATTCAAGTATCACATAGGAATTCTTTCTAACAGACACATGATACGATATGGGGTCTATCATATGTTTGTTTTCGGCTTATTCTGCAAGCCAAATCCTTTGTTTTGTTTTATTTGTGGTATTCGAGTTGCTTCAATGTCAAGTGTTGATTCCATACCTTTTCCAAGCGGTGTTCTCATATCCCTATGTGGATACCAATCCTTCATGATAACTGAGAGTGCCATGTCAATCCTTTTCAACCGGTGTGTCTCTCTTCAAGTGGATCCGATCACTTCATCATTCGCAAGATCAATTATCAGTTCTTCTCTACGGTGTTTGCTTCATCCGTTCCAAGTTGTCTTTGTTTTCGCACCCTCCCACCCTTATTTCTTCAAGGTCGCAGATTTCTTGATCAAGTATCCATCTTATTGATGTGAAGCCTCTCCATTCTTCTCCTTCATGTTCTTACCCGGTGTTTCTCATGAAGATGCTAACGGAGCCTCAAGTTTATAATTATTTGCTCTTTTGTCTTCTCCGGTGGATTCAATTCAAGCTTTCGGTGTCGATCATATTTTTTTTCCTCATTTCTAATGTTTTCTCGTACTGGTGCACCTCTTAATCATCCACTTCTCGCTATTCAATTGTTCCGGAGTGATGAAGATATCTCATAAGATTCAAGTTTCCATTTTCAATTCACTCAAGTTCTTTTGAGGATGTTATCTCATTCAAGCCATTTAATTCAACCGGGTGCAATCTCTCTTCCAAGCAATCTTTTCAACGGTGTTTCTTTTGAGTGGGCCCTAACCCACAGGTCTTTTCTCAGGATCTTACCTGACTCTTCTAATCATCCCGAAGCTATTCCCAAATTCTTTTCGAAGTTTGACGTAAGAATGATTTACCATCAGTCATATGTCTTTCTCCAAGATCTTTCAAATTCTTTTCATTATTGGTTCAACATTTCAAATTCTCATTCCGGAGTGCCTTAACAATTCATGGTGGTGTTTCTCATCATCATTCTGAACATTTGAAGACCGAAGAAGAGTTCCTCTTAAATCCTTACCCGTTCTTACAAAGTTGTGTGGTTCTAGCTTGTTGCCATTCTCTCATAATTGTTTTCGATTGTGAGAATAATTTTCACCCATCAGGAGCAATTCAGGAGTCTTTTCAGTTTGATTCTTCCGAGCCCATCATCTCAGAATTATTCATTCTTAGCTTCGTATATCGTTCTCCAAATCTTACCGGTGCATCGTTCAAATATACTCTAATCAGTTCATGATCTCTTTGTTCTCATGTATCTAAATCCTAGCAAGCATCTTCGTTCATTTGCTAATTCTTCCCGGTGTTTCCTTATCTTTTCTTCGTTCATTTTCAATTCTTACGGTGGTTCGCTCAAGATTTCTCTTTTCTTGGATATCATATCAATTCATTCCTTGTTTCCAAATCCAACCGGTGGTTCGTTGAAGACCTTCCCAAATTTGCGCCATATCTATCTTGATCCTTTCTACGAGAATAAGTAGTATGCAAAATCCATTGCTTCTTATCAATTTAATTGGTTAAGGATACGCATAACATAATTCTTATTCTTGTTTCATCCAAGTGATCTAGTTTCTTCTTTCCAGAGTTGTTCATCATGTCACATTTCTCGGTTCGAGAGGCTTCATCCTTTTCATTTCCGGAGTTCCAAGTTTTCCGCATTATCTCGTCGCGGAGATCCATCTAATCATTGCAAGGCTTCAACCTTATTCTTTCATATTTCATTTCATCTAATCATCCTTTTATTACCGGAGTTCTTTATGGAGGCTACATGATGATTCACAAAGGATTTAATTCCTTCTCGAAGTGTTCATCGAGATTCTTTTCAGAGGAGCTCAAGTATTCTTTATCTTGCATTTTGAAGTGCAATTCTTTCAACCGTATCATTCGAGGTGGTATTATGTCATTCTTGATAATTGGAGTTCATGTCTCATGACTCACATGTTGTCAAGAATGAGGTATTTTAAATCCATCAATCTCTTCATTGGAGTTATCTTGGGTTATATTTCACCTAAAGCCTTCCCTAAGGATTGTTGCTATTTATGGTGCTCATTAATGACCCAAGTTCTTCATTTGTCCTCCCGGTGAAATAAGTTTCTCGTCTCCTTGTTGATATCAGTCCAATCATTTGTTTCCATTGGTGGCATAAGCTCACCTTATAATTTTGAGATGTTTCCATAAGCCCACTACAAGCTTATTCGTTTCGTTGTTGATTCTCCAACAACTCCGTTCAATCCTTATTTTAAGGAGGCTCTTTCGAATTCAATTGTTATAGAAGTTGTTCTTCTCTTCTCTGTTCTCTTGATTCCACTCTTTCATTTGTCCCGAAGGCATTGTGATATTGTTCTCTTCGAACCATCTTCTTGTTTTGTCAAGATCATCTTCTTTTCTTGCTTATCCTTTTAACCGGAGTGTTGTATCATCTCTTCAATAACTTTTCATCTCATCAAGTTTTCTTCTCTTTTCTACCTGAGTGCCGTCCAAATTCGGTCATTCTTGTTCCTTGGCTATCTCATCTTACCGAGGTGGTCATATTCTTTTAGTTCGTGAAGCTCTTATTTCCATGTCTTTCAACCTTCAAGTTCTTGTAATACTCCTTGGTCCTCTTTTCTACCGGATTGGTTGCAATCTCGTTCATCTCTGTTGTACTCTTTCTCTTAAATTGTTCAACATCTCAAGGTTCTTTGGTTTCACTCTTTTGTCAAAGAAGAAACTTAGCTTTACCTCTTTTCTTTCTCTTCCGTTTTCCCCTCCGGTGCCATTCTAGATCTCGGGACGAGATCCTCTCGTAGTGGTGGAGTGTTGTAACGCCCCGGATCTGATGCGCCAGGTGTCTGTCAGTTATTCGCCGTCCTTGCCATGTCATGTGCTTGCGTGTCGCTCTTTGCCATATCATCATCTGCATTTCATATCATGCCATCATGTGCATCGCATTCGCATACGTGTTCGTTTCATGAATCCGAGCATTTTCCCCGTTGTCCGTTTTGCAATCCGGCGCTCCTATGTTCCCCGGCGCCCCCTTTTACCTCTTTTCATGTGCGGGTATTAAACCTTCTCAGAATGGACCGAGGTTTGTCGAGCGGCCTTGGTATAGCACCGGTAGACCGCCTGTCAAGTTTCGGGTCAATCGGAGGTCGTTTGATACTCCAACGATTAACCGGGTAACCGTAGAGGCATCTTTTGTGTGCAGCCCAACAACCCCTTCTAAGTGGCCCAAAACCCACCCAAGTCACTTCCATCATCTCGGTCATTCGATCACGATCGCGTGGCCGAAAACCGCACTCCATTTGGAGCTTCCTAGCTCCTCCTGCCTATAAATATGTGCTCCTCCCGGAATTTTCGCGCAGTCCAACCCTAGCCCCGCTCCCCTCGCGCCGCCGGACATGTCCATCCCCTCGAGAGACATGTCCACCGCCGCCGCCACATCACCCGGGCCAATCGGAGGCTGCCACATCGCCCCACCGCCGATCTCCACCAACCGGCACCCGCCACCTCACCGCCTCTCTCTCCTCCCACCGCGCGGCCCGCGGGACCCGGATCGGGCCCACGCGAGCCCGCGCTCCACCGCCGCTGGCCCGCCGCCGGAGCAAGCTCCAGCCCGCCAGCTCCTGCTGTCGCCACCGACCAGGGCCGCGCCCGGCCTCGCCGCCGCCTCGCCGGGGCGCGCCCGCGCGCCGCCCACGCGCCCGAGGCAGCGTGCCCGTGCCTCCATCGGCGGCCGCGCCTCGCCGGTCTGCGCGCCCGGCCCCGCCGCCAGGTCGCCTCCTCCCGAGCTCCGCCACTGGCCGGCCCCTCGCCGGAGGCCGCGCCCGACCCAGGCGCCCCGTCTCCCGCGCCGGCGACCCCGGCCTAGCCCCGCCTCCCCGCCCGCTGCTGCGCCCGGATCCGGCCGAGCCGGGCCAGATCCGGCCGGATCCCGCTCCTCCCCAAGCTCCGGCCGCCTTCCCTCACGTTCTTCGGCGTCCTCCTCATCTCCGGCCCTGCCTCGGGATGCGTGCCCCGTGACCCAAGGTTGACCTCCAGGTTTCCCCAAGTCCCTGTTTAGTTGCATTATCTTGGCATGTTCATCATGCCATATCTCTGCATCCGCTGCTCCGTTTTGGGCGTATAGCATATCAAATTGTTCGCCTCGATGAGTACATCATTTCACCTCATTGCATCATTTTCATTTGAGCTCATCTTGTTGCCCGAAATGCTGTTAGAAGAGAGCTAAGTGATGTTAGTTTCAGATCTGTTTCAGTACATGCACTTTTGTCATTTTTGCCATGATTGGTGTGTGCACCCTATGAACTTGAGTCCTACATGTGTTTTGTAATATGCCATGTCATCTTTCCAGAGATTTATGCCATGTATTTTTGTGATCTTTCTGGTGACTAGCACAAGCATGCAAACTAGGGTACTTAAAGTTGCTGATTTCAGAGACTTGGTAATTTCACTAAGTCCCTGCCTACTATTATTTTTATGCCATGTGTTCATGTTGTTTCAGAGAGATCTATGCCTCTTTTGAGCATGATCAGTAAGAGTGTTTTGAGCATATATATTTTCTCTATCCATCCATGCCTTGTTTGTATTTATGGAGTACCATAGCTTGAGTCAATCGAGCTCTACTTTTGCTATAAAATGTTCCTGGCAGATTGTTTACATGTTATTCGATTTTGCCAAGCTTGTTGTAGTTGATCCTTGCATGCTATGATGTTGTTCTTGCCATGTCTAGCTTCTATGTCATGTCTTCTTAATGGATGTATGCTTATTTTATCATGTAATGCTCTGTAGTGAGTGCATCGAGCTCACGAACATGCCTACTTGTTATCTGTTTTTGACATATCCAGTTTTCTGCCAAGTCTGAAATCTGTAGCGTAACTTGCTTAATTGACATGGGTGTTATCATATTTTCTAGTCCTTTTTGTCTTATGGTCATTAAGGGAGTTTTGTTCTATGCTTTGAGTAGATTCATGCCGTGTCTTGTTTTGCTATGTCCTGTTCCTGTAGCATGTTGCTTCATTGCTCTAAACATGTCATCCTGATGTTAATTTCTGGCATGTTGTTATTTTCACTTAAGTCTGTGAACCTGTTATCTTTTACACTTTTGACATGCTTGTTTGAACCTGTTGTGGTGTGATTTAGCCGTAGCTCAGTGTTCATCTTTTGTCACGCATCTTGATTAGATTACTGTCATATGCTTTGTTGATAAGTTTGGGTGCAGTAGCTTAGTTTCTTGTTGCTTGCTAGGTAGCATCCTGCTGTTAATGGCAGAATCTTGTCATTCTTGTTTTGCTTGCCATTTGCAAACCGTGCATCCGATTCCGGTGATCTTTATATCGATTTCAACCGAAATCACCTAACCTTTCCCTTGGCATACTTGGTTTGCCAAGATTATGCTTTGTTCATCTTTTCCCTTCCCGCGCATGCATATGCATTGCATACCACATCTCGCATATCATGCCATGTTTATGTGGTGGTTGTTTACTTTGTTCTTTGCTTCTTTCCGGCATTGCTTCTTCGGGTTAGTTCCAATAACGTTGCAATTGTGAGGATCCATTCGTCTACGTCCGCTTGTCTTCTTCATGGACTCGTTCTTCTTCCTTGCGGGATCTCAGGCAAGATGACCATACCCTCGAAATCACTTCTATCTTTGCTTGCTAGTTGCTCGCTCTTTTGCTATGCCTATGTTGCGATACCTACCACTTGCTTATCATGCCTCCCATATTGTTAAACCAAACCGCTAACCCACCTTGTCCTAGCAAACCGTTGTTTGGCTATGTTACCTCTCTGCTCAGCCCCTCTTATAGCGTTGTTAGTTGCAGGTGAAGAAGAAGCTTGTTCCTTGTTGGAACATGGACTTGTTGCTCCTTGTTGGAACATGTTTTCTTGTTGGGATATCACAATACCTTTTGTTTAATTAATGCATCTATATACTTGGTAAAGGGTGGAAGGCTCGGCCTTATGCCTGGTGTTTTGTTCCACTCTTGCCGCCCTAGTTTCCGTCATATCGGTGTTATGTTCCCGGATTTTGCGTCCCTAACGCGGTCGGGTGATTTATGGGACCCCCTTGACAGTTCGCTTTGAATAAGACTCTTCCAGCAAGGCCCAACCTTGGTTTTACCATTTGCCTACCACCTATCCCTTTCCCTTGGGTTTGATCAGCCCGAGGGTCATCTTTATTTAGCCCCCCCCCCCCCCGGGCCAATGCTTGTCTAAGTGTTGGTCCGAACTGAGCAGCCTGCGGGGCCCCCTTGTGGAAACCCGAGGTCTGGTTTTACTCGTAGCTTGTCTTATCCGGTGTTGCCCTGAGAACGAGATATGTGCAGCTCCTATCAGGATGTCGGCGCATCGGGCGGCTTTGCTGGACTTGTTTTATTGTTGTCGAAATGTCTTGTAGCCGGGATTCCGAGACTGATCGGGTCTTCCCGGGGAGAAGGAATATCCTTCGTTGATCGCGAGAGCTTATCATGGGCTAAGTTGGGACACCCCTGCAGGGTTTTGAACTTTCGAAAGCCGTGCCCGCGGTTATGTGGCAGATGGGAATTTGTTAATGTCCGGTTGTAGAAAACCCGAAGTTGATCTTAACTAAAATACACCAACCGCATGTGTAACCATGATGGTCTCTTCTCGGCGGGGTCCGGGAAGTGAACACGGTTGTTGGAGTTTTTCTTGACGTAAGTAGTTTCAGGATCACTTCTTGATCATAGTTGTTCGACCGTGCTTTGCCTTTCTCTTCTCGCTCTCATTTGCGTATGTTAGCCACCATATATGCTAGTCGCTTGCTGCAGCTCCACCTCACTACCCTGTCCTACCTTTAAGCTTAAATAGTCTTGATCTCGCGGGTGTGAGATTGCAGAGTCCCCGTGACTCAAAGATACTTCCAAACCAGTTTGCAGGTGCCGATGAATCCGTGCAGGTGACGCACCCGAGCTCAAGGAGGAGTTCGATGAAGATCTTATCCTTTATGTTGTTTCGTTCTATTCGATCAGTAGTGGAGCCCAGTTGGGGTCGATCGG
Organism: Aegilops umbellulata; assembly: GCA_032464435.1. NCBI lineage: Eukaryota > Viridiplantae > Streptophyta > Magnoliopsida > Poales > Poaceae > Aegilops > Aegilops umbellulata. The sequence goes on from CP136058.1 coordinate 356,671,257, forward strand.
GGACCTTTGTCGCTTTTGGGGTTTCTTGTTTTATTTTGGCTCCGTAGTCAGGCCCTGATTGTAACTGTATGATGTAATGTTTTATTCATGTATTTGTGTGAAGTGGCGATTGTAAGCCAACTATGTATCTCTTTCCCCTTATGTATTACATGGGTTGCGTGAAGATTACCTCACTTGCGACATTGCTTTCAATGCGGTTATGCCTCTAAGTCGTGCTTCGACACGTGGGAGATATAGCCGCATCGAGGGCGTTACAACAATCAATGCTGGATTCAATGGCTCTAAATCCGGTCAGCGGAAGAAGCCATTCAAAGGAAACAAAGATGGTCCATGCAGTTTGGATAAAATACTCGATCGGCCTTGCTAGATTCATGGCACCCCTTACAAGCCTGCCAATCATTCCAACAGAAATTGTTGGGTATTTAAACAGGTCAGTGAGTTAAACACCGAACACAAGGAGAAAGGGCCGCCAAGCAAGGACGATGAAGAGCCTCGCCCACCGAACACAGGGGGACAGAAGAAATCCCCCCCCCCCCCGAGGTGAAAACAGTGAACATGATATATGCCATGCATATCCCCAATAGGGATCACTAGCGCGCACTAAGGGACGTCTACGCCGTAGAGCCATCGCCCCAAAATTAAACCCCTGGTCGGCTTGTCCGATCACCTTCGATTGTAAGGACCACCCGACTAGCATCCATCACGGAGGTTCGGCAGCTTTGGTCCTTGATCCAATCATCGAAGGATTCCATCTCACATGAGTCCTCATGGACGGCGGTAGTAGTCTTAACTTGACTTATAAAGACACGGTCCGCAAAATGGGTATTGACCCATCAAGAATCAAGCCTACTAACACCACCTTTAAAGGAGTAATACTTGGTGTAGAAGCCCGCTGCACGGGCTCAATAGCATTGATAGTAGTCTTCGGTTCGCCGAACAACTACCGAAGCGAAGACTTGATCTTCGACATTGTCCCCTTCCGCAGTGGTTATCACGCACTGGTCGGACGAACCGCCTTCGCTCGCTGCAATGCAGTCCCGCATTGTGCTTACTTAAAGCTCAAAATTCCTGGACCCCGCGGCGTCATCATAGTTAATGGAAACATGGAGCGCTCCCTCTGTACCGAGGAGCACACCCCAGCCCTCGCAGCCAAGGTACAGAGTGGACCTATCAAGCCGCACACTTCATCGGCCATCAAGCCCCCGGACAATGTCAAACGAGTCCGGTCCACGCTGCAGAACGGCAGCTCGGTTCATCCAGAGCTGGACTAGCAATTCCGCCTCCGTCAAAAACCCCATCTAATCACGGCATACGTACCGCGCGTGCATAACTATGCACTAAAAATACCTTGGCAAGGACGGAGGCATACTAAGGATAAGGTCCACAATACGGCTCGACCCTATTCGGACCTTAATCTTCTTCATTTTATTCTTCTTTTTTCTCTTTTCTCTCTTATTTCAGGTTCTTTAAAACCTAAATCACTTTTCGGTGGTACAACGGCCCTTTCCCAGGCCCCTTCTATATACACGATCGTTGATCCTCTCAAAGGATCCTACACTAAGGGGGAAAGCGGCGCAGACATGCGGCAAGGTGTCCAAAGGATCTTCAAGATCACCTTTTATTTTTTAGGAACTGTTTACAGCTTTCCCTTGTTCACAAAATTCTTGCAATGTAAAATTGCCTTTGTTGCTTATGGCATTCTCTGTAAGAGCACGTTTTAACGTATCAATCAGACTATAATGGAAACATTTTTGTCCAACCCTATTCAGTATTGGCTTATTTCATAATATGTATTCCCTCCTCACGTCAGGTCGGCATATACACCCCAACATGATTTAAATTGCCAGGGGCTCTATTCGGCCACATATATTTTTCAAAAAAAGAAGTCCGAACACTTTTACAGTATACTTCGGCGTCTCGAATACTGCATTATATGCATCGGCTCCGAATCATGTCTTTGGTCAATAGTTGGGTTGCCCGGCTCCTGTGGTTACCACCTTACATTGCACTTGCTCGACTAAGGTAGTAAAGGGAGAACTACTGCGACTGTGTTTCTGGTTCGTCCGGTCAAACACCTCAGTAGAGAATGCTGAAAACTGACTGTCATGATATAGCGAGAGTTGGTCAGCGGTTCGGTGACTTACTAAATTTCTTGCAATTTTTTTCGTATTGTACGAAGGACTGGCCTCCACCCAGTCACGCGCCTAAGGCATCCAAGTTTGGATAGCCGCACATGCACCAGGGGCTACCTCATTGTCCCATTCTCAAACTCCTATGGCTAAGTGAGAGTGATAAAGCCGCATAATCTGATTGTCTGGTTCGCTGTACAGACACCTCCTTTACGGAACAAGACGTTGGGTCAAGTGTGGTCACGTGCTATTCCGAACACCCCCGTAGTATCTACGTGGGGGCTGAAGCCGACGACGGGTAAACTTTCAGAATTAAAAACGGCCGCACAGGAGGAAAATTATTTCAGATAAAGGCATAAATATATTACAAACCCTTGGTTCATAAAACAAAGTCTGGGCAACCCAGATACATTCATTCAAACATGATATCCTTTGAGCATTCACCCTCTATTAAACAGGCACCCTCTAGGATGTCTTCAAAATATGCTCCGGCTTGAGGCAGTCCTTGCCTTCGGGTGGGCCCTCGACTGCCACGACGGAGCCTTCATCTTCGCCCAGTGCATCTTGACACGGGCAAAGGCCATCCATGCACCCTCTATGCATGTCGAGCGCTTCACAGCTTCAACTCGGGGCAGGGCGTCGCCGAGCCGCTTGACCAGGCCGAAGTAGCTGCTAGGAATGGATCCGGCTGGCCACAGCCGGACTATGATGTCCTTCGTGGCCAAACCGGACATCCTATGCAACTCCGCCAGCTGCATCATCTGGTTGTTCAGCAGCGCCAGACGCTCTAGCGCCAGGTACTGTGACCAGAAGAGTTTCTCCTGGTGTTCTGGTGTTCCCCTCCTGGGCCCGGAAGAATTGTGCGGCGTCGGCCACACTCCTTGGACGATCTGCAAAGGCGTCTGGAGAACTCCATAGTCGATTAAGTAAGGCATATCTTCGACCGCCAAATATACTCTGTAAAAGAATGGGCTTAATAGTCGCTATCTGTTCAGCCTGCTTGATCTCCTTGCAAGCCGCCCGGGACTCGGTCCATGCCTCCTTGGCCTCCTAAAGAGCCTTGGTGAGATCGACCGCTTGGGCCTTATTATTCTCCTCCAAGGCCTCGCACTTGCTGGAGGCATCTTTGAGCTCTTGCTCCACTTCGGTCACCCACTCCTCGTATCGTCGGCAGGCGACCTGCTCGGCCTTTAAATCCGTGGCCGCTTAGCTCACCCGTGCCTGCTCTTTGGCTTGGGCAAGGGCGCTCTTCAGGGTCTCAACCTCGGCCGCACTACCTGCAATAATGATCAGGGCAACACAGGAGATTAGACTCCGCATTGGCATATTACTTCAGGTGTGTAAGCAATTTCTCAAAACAAACCTTGCGCCTCATCAAACCGCTTGTTGATACGGACGAGATCCTCATCGGCCAGCTCCAGCTTCCGCTTAAGTTCGGATACTTCGGCAGCCTGGGCGGTCGCCGCTAACAGTGAAGCCTGTTTATCCAAATAGACAAGTACGTTATCTTCTGCGAATATTACTTGATCCTCTGTTCGGCCTTTTTTTTCAAAAGCCGAACAGAGTCTCAGGGGCTACTATCTATACACAGGCATATTTTTTGCATAAGCGGCTAAGAGAATTTCATCGCATACCTCAAAGCCTGTTAATAGGCTGGTGAAGGCTTCGTTCAGCCTGCTTTTGGCAGACTGAACCTTCTCAACCACCGTACCCATCAGGGTACGGTGCTCCTCCATGACGGAAGCACATTGCAGTGCGTCCATCAGAGGGTTCGGTGCCTCCTAATTAGTGGAGGTCGCCGTCGGAGTGGGTGCTCCCCCTCCATTGAAGGGGTTGCTCGCTCGATTAGGAGCCACATGGGTCTCCAGAATGGTGTTCGGCTAGGGGCCGGAATGGTAAGGGCCCTTGCCGTCAGTCTCCATGGGGGTTGTGCCCCCATGTTCTCGGCAACCGAGGCATTACCCTCTGGCGCCGTCTTGGTAGCCTCCGGCACCTCTCCGTAGCCTGGAGAGGCCCTTTGGGACAACCCTTCAGTGTCGTCCATGGTGGTAGGCGGAGAGGTTCGTGGAGGCGTCTCGCTCTCCACCATCGCCGGCTCTAGCGAGTTCACCGAAGATGATGATAGTTGGGGGAGATCGCGGGCCGGACTGAAGCACACAATATAATGTGTTAGACTACAATCATAAAGACCGGATATAAGGCATCCTTGGATACTTACGATGCGACCAGGGGCTTCGTCCTGGGGCACTACTCGGGGACGGCTTTGGCATCTGAATCCGAGCCATCTGAGAGGGATACCATCCCCCTCTTGGACGCTTCCGCCTCCGGGTCAACGGAGGATGCCCTTTTATTCTTCCTCCCCTTAGGGGGAGAATTGCTTTTTGCCTCCTCCTCCACTTCATCTTCATCTCCCTCGTTGGAGGAGAGAGCTTCGGTCTCTTCGGATACGGCGTCCGAAGTACCTTTACAGCGGAGGCCACCTTTGGCCTCCTTGCCCTTCTTCTTGGCCTTCTTCTCCGGCGCCTGATATGGTGCCGGGACCAGCATCCTTGTTAGCAGAGGGATGGCCGGGTCTTCAGGTAGCGGAGCCGGACACTTGATCCGCTCCGCCTTCTTTGTCCAGCCCTGATCGAAAGAGGGGAGGCCCAACACACTCTTTGAATTGTGAATTGGAGTTATGTTCAAAAACTAAAAGATTACCGAAGTGGCCGGATGCGCACTGTTGAGGCCGATGTCGTCGGTCATCTCCGGCCACGACTTCTGGGCCTTGAAGAGCAGCTTCCAGATCTCTTCGTACGTTGTACAAAAGAATCGCTACAGGGTACGCAGCCCTTCCGGACTGAACTCCCACATGTGGAGAGGCCGGCGCTGGCAGTGAAGGGTCCGGCGGAAAAGCATCACCTGAATCACGTCAGTGAGACTGGCGTTCTTGTCTATTATATTTTTGATGTGCGTTTGCAGCATCATCACTTTGTCGGTCGACCCCCAGTCCAGACCCTTGTTGGTCCATGACGCGAGCCGCATTGGGGTTCCAGATCTAAACTCATGACTGGCTACCCATGTGGCGCCGCGAGGTTCGGTGATGTAAAACCACTCCTGCTGCCATATCTTTACAGTCTCCACGAAGGCCCCTTTGGGCCAGGTGACTTTGGGGAGCTTTCTCACCATGGCGCCACCGCAGTCCGCGTGCTACCCGTCGACCACCTTCGGCTTCACGTTGAAGACCTTGAGCCATAGGCCGAAGTGTGGGGGATGCGGAGGAGTGCCTCGCACACTACGATGAACGCCGAAATGAGGAGGAAGGAATTCGGGGCTAGATCGTGGAAATCTAGCCCGTAATAGAACATGAGACCGCAGACAAAGGGATCAAGGGGAAACCCTAGTCCGCAAAGGAAGTGGGGGATGAATACCACCCTTTCGCGAGGCTCCGGGGTGGGGATGACCTGCTTCTTGGCAGGGAATCTGTGCGTGACATCCGCACTCACGTACCGTGTTTCCCGGAGCTCCTTGATGTCCTTCTCCGTCACGGAGGAGGCCACCCACTTGCCTTGAGAACTGGATCTGGACATGGTTGGAAAGGTTGGTGGCGGTGGCGAAGATTGAAGCTTGGGCGCTGGAGCTCGAGGATGGGAAGGCTGAGGAAGGAAGAAGGCATGGGGTGAAAAGAAGGGATCTTTATCCGTTTATATAGGCCGTGAATATCAAGAGCCCCCCTCAAGCCTTAAAACTCGCTTGTTCCCAAGGGTTGTGCAAATGGCACGGTTGGATTACCCAAACCCATATTGATGAGAATCCCGCAATAAGGGGACACGATCTCTGCTTTGACAAGACGTGTCAATGGAGGCTGCGCCTCGAAACGCGAAGCGGGAGGCCAAAAAATGGTTTGAGATAATAAAGAGGCCAGACATAACGTTTCGCCAAAAAAGTTGTCAGTGGACATACCTTATTTTGATTAAGTATTGTGCCCTTGTGATTGAGGGTTGTAACTGTTATACAGAGCCCGATACAGTTCTCTTGCTCAAAAGGCTGCTTTGAAGTATTTGGAGGAGGAACCCGCCTTGCAATGCCGAAGACAATCTGTGTACCGAACACATCGTCAGGCTACTGAGGAAGTCCTTGATTATGGGGTCCTCGGGTGTTCGGGGTATGTGATATGGGCTGGACTGATGGGCCATGAAGGTACAAGGAAGAAGGCCTTCGCTCGTGTCCAGATGGGACTCTCCTTTGCGGGGATGGAAAGATTTGACGTCCGGATGCGTAGTTTCCTTTCTCTGTAAACCGACTCTGTACAACCCTAGGCCCCTCCTGTGTCTATATATACCAGAGGGTTTAGTCCGTAGAGGCTATCAGAATCTGCATAGGCTAGACAACTAGGGTTTAGCCATTACAATCTCGAGGTAGATCGACTCTTGTAACCCCTAAACTCATCAAAGTCAATCAAGCAGGAAGTAGGGTTTTACCTCCATCAAGAGGGCCCGAACCTGGTTAAACACTATGTCCCCTCTATTCCTGTTACCCTCGATCCTCAGACGCACAGTTTGGGAAGCCCTACCCAAGATCAGCTGGTTTTTTACACCGACACTTGGTACTACAATCGCTTCAATCAAGTGGGAGTTAATCTTCCAGATAAGATAGTGATTGACAGGGTTCTCCAGTCACTATCACCAAGCTACTAGAGCTTCGTGATGAACTATAATATGCAAGGCATGACGAAAACGATTCACAAGATCTTCGCGAGGCTGAAATCGGCGGAGGTAGAAATCAAGAAAGAGCATCAAGTGTTGATGGTTAACAAGACCAGTAGTTTTAAGAAAGGGCAAGGGAAAGAAAGGGAACTTCATAAAGGACGGCAAGGAAGTTTCCGCTCCTGTGAAGAAGCCAAAAGCTAGACCCAAGCCTGAGACGGACTGCTTCTAATACAAAGGTAATGGTCACTGGAAGCGGAATTGCCCAAATATTTGGCAGATAAGAAGGATGGCAAAGTGAACAAAGGTATATTTGATATACATGTTATTGATGTATTCCTTACTAGTGATCGTAGTAGTGCCTGGGTATTTGATACTGGTTCGGTTGCTCATATTTGTAACTCGAAACAGGAGTTGCAGAATAAACGGAGACTAGTCAAGGGCGGGCTGATGATGTTTTAGTTTGTGGAGATCCTCTTCAAGTTATGAAGATAATTCATCACGCATATAAAGATATAACAAAGATAATGACATGCATAACGAAAAATGGACGTCTGTGGAATGACTTCATGCGGAATTTATCATCGCATCACAAAGTAGTAGAAAAAGTAGCAGATGACCATCGAGTTTAAGTGTTACAACTCAAAGAACCAAATGTACCAAAAGACGAGAGTTGTAAATAGTTAGCAAAAATAATGCAACCACCCATAAGGACCCGCTTGACCCACTTGAAGACTATCAACTCATATGCTTCTCGCCCTTTTGTCAGTAATGACCAAAAAGGTTTGAAGACATAGAGCATCTACTCGTTCCCAGAAGGAGCAGATGATGGAGCAGGGTCTACGTTGGAGTTTGGTGGAGCAGAAGGGCCTGGTGCAATGTCAAGATGTAGTGCACCCATGGTCGGTGAAGTGGTGTCGTCTTCTTAATCGACGACTCTCGCAACAACAGTTGCAGCCGAAGATGAATACTTAGAATCTTCAATTGAGGGAGTGTTGCGCCGGCTTGCATTTTTGTGGAGGCCTGGAATCAAACTTGAAGCCCTCGGTGAAGCCATCTTCGCGAAGATCATCTTCAGGGCACAATAGTGTGAGGCTCTTCCAGGACCGCCGACAAGCTTCATGGGCAACAAATGAGTTCTTGGTGGCCAGGCTCCGAATGCGATTGACATCCACCAAGAGACTCTACATCTGACGCTTCAGCCAGTCATGGTGCTTATCCTGCTTCTGATGTAAAGCTACAAGAAGCTCTCGGTCATTGAGTACACGAGAACGCTTCCGAGGCCTTTGAGCTATAGTACTAGCAATGGCTTCAGTGTTGGCACGATGTGGTTCATGCATATTGCCAGCCAAAGGATAAGCAGGAGTAGCAGCATTGAGGACATGAATTCCTTCTATTGGTTGCGTGAAGCTTTGACGATCAACATTGTGAAGATATAGAGGCTCCTTGGCAGGTTCAGGGTAGATGGCTTCAACGGACAGGTCAACCTCAGGTAGAAAAACCAGATGGTTGCGCGCTGAGGGCTGATAGTCAACAGAAGAATGGAGTTTGATCAGGCGCATCACCCATGGAGCATAAAACTTCAAGCCAAACAGATCAATCCCAGATGCAGCAAGTTGTCTGATGAAGAAATCCTGGGAATTGAATCGGATGCCATTGACAATAGAGAATACCAAAGTCTTCATGGTTCCTTCAAGTTTGGCTTCACATGAATATCCCTTGACTGGCCATAGAGTACGCTCAGAATATGATAAACTGTGCGGGGAAGGTACTCAAGGTCTTTGACGAAGAATTCCTTGGGATATTCAGCATCTTGAGGCAATGGCTTCATCATGCTGAGCATCTGACCCATATTGGGTTCAGGCTTCTGAAAGATACTCTGTATTTCATTATTGTGAGGCTGAGCACCAGGCTCATAAAGCTCACCTGGAGTGTGCAGGGAAGTGAGATCGATGATGTCTTGAGCTTTGGCTTCATGATGCACATCCCCTGTCATCCACTCAAGGATCTATGTCTTCGGATCCCTGTTGTAGCCACGAATGTGAAGTGTGGCGTAGAACTGCAGTAGAAGCTCTTCATTCCGATGCTCTTTATCAGTTACAAACCGCAGTAGGCCATCATCTCTAAAGCAATCCAGTGCTTCTTCTAGACAGTGCAGCCCAGCAATAGCTTCACAATCAAGATGCATGTGAGGAAAGATTCGCTCTTGATTGTAGAGAATGCAAGAGTAATAGTTGCGCTGCTGATAGCTCTAGAAGCGATCAGAAGAGATCTTTGGCTTTGTATATGGATTCTTGGCGTTGTCGAAGAATGTATAGTGTGCCCTGAAGCTGGTTACGCTGAACAATCCTGGCGATGTGGCAGCTCCTGGAAGCCTTGGCAGCCTGGGTTTGGCTTCTGCACCTGAGGCCGCTGCTCAACATGGTAGTCGTACTATGGTCCGAGAACAGTTGGAGGAACCAAAATAGGCCATCTCACTATGAAAAGCTGGTTGTGATCATAGGCCTGTTCAATGGTGTGAGGCCTTGGAGGTGGAACAGTTTCTTCAGCATTCACAGTGGTTTCAGGTTGTACTTGAGCTTCAGGCACCACATTGTCTTCGGCCATGACAACGTCATTGGCGTTAGTAGCGTTGTTTGTGGCGGCCTCAGTGTTTTCAACCTCCGTTCCTTCAAAAGCAGGAGTGTTGGGCATAGTCACATTCTCCTCGAGAATGACTTCATCAGTGACAGGGGGTGTGGCAACTCTTTCTTCTTCTCTTGTTTCTTGATTTTCATCGGCTGATGCAGCCGGAATGTCTTCAGTAGCTTTAGCTTCAGATTCAGAGACATTCGCGGTAGGGGTGGCTTCAGGGAACACTTGACGTGCTACTGAGCCTTGTTGTGCTTCCCCTTCCGGAATGCTTGACATGGTGACCTGGGGCCTAGGGCCTTTGCAAAGACTGCGGAAAGCTGGGGACGCTTGTGGTAATGGAGTGGTCTGCACCATGTAGTTGTCGTCCTCAAGCACTGGAGTGGTGACTTGAGGGGGTGGAGTTCTGGGTGTCTCATCATGAATGGGGGTCTCTTGTTGAGGGTGATCGGCCCATGAACCATCTTGAGCAATTGGCGTCAATGGACGACCAATGCTGATGAGTTTGCTATTCCTAAGAACAGGCGATGATACCAATTGGTGCTCGAGTTGAGGAAGGACTTCATCATCTTCTACATCATCTTCACGACTAATGTCTTCAGCTGTGATGGGGTCAACAGCTGGAACTTCTTCATCTTCATGAGCCTTTGTGGAAGTAGGCATGTGGATCACAATGCGACGATCTCTATTGGTGGTGGATGGAAGAGCAACAGAGATGGGTTCAACGATGAGGGGCTGAGAGCTGCAACACGTTCTTTCTTTGAAGACTTTGTCTTCAGCTTCTTCTTCGATGGTGCATGATAACCCACAAGTATAGGGGATCATTTGTAGCCTCTTTCGATAAGTAAGAGTGTCGAACCCAACGAGGAGCTAAAGGTAGAACAAATATTCCCTCAACTTCTATCGACCACCGATACAACTCTACGCACGCTTGACGTTCGCTTTACCTAGAACAAGTATGAAACCAGAAGTACTTTGTAGGTGTTTTTGGATAGGTTTGCAAGATAATAAAGAGCGAGTAAATAAAAGCTAGGGGCTGTTTAGATGAATACACAACTAAATTAGTTTTAGTAGAGAGCTTTTTGTTATGAGAAAGTTATTTGTACCTAGGCAATCGATAACTAGACCGGTAATCATTATTGCAATTTTATTTGAGGGAGAGGCATAAGCTAACATACTTTCTCTACTTGGATCATATGCACTTATGATTGGAACTCTATCAAGCATCCACAACTACTAAAGATCATTAAGGTAAAACCCAACCATAGCATTAAAGTATCAAGTCCCCTTTATCCCATACGAAAACAACCTACTTACTCGGGTCTGTGCTTCTGTCACTCACGCCACCCACCATAAGAAAATCATGAACATATTGCAAACCCTACAGCGGGGATCCCTCACGCTTGCGTGACACAGAGAGCACCATAGGATAGCACCAATAATAAAACATGCAACTCAAACCAATCATGATCATCAATTAGCCCATAGGACAAAATGGATCTACTCAAACATCATAGGATAGCCATACATCATTGGGAAATGATATCCAGCGTTGAGCACCATGTTTAAGTAGAGATTACAGTGGGTAAGAGAGAGGTTACACCGCTGCATAGAGGGGGGAAGAGTTGGTGATGATGGCGGTGAAGTTGTTGGTGAAGATTGTGGTGATGATGATGGCCCCGGGTGGCACTCTGGCGCTACCGAAAGTGAGGGGGAGAGAGACCCCCTCCTTCTTCTTCTTCCTTAACCTCCTCCCTAGATGGGAGAAGGGTTTCCCCTCTGGTCCTTGGCCTCCATGTCTTGGGAGGGTGTAACGCCCTCGATGCGTCTATATCTCCCACGTGTCGAAGCACGACTTAGAGGCATAACCGCATTCAAAGCAATGCCGCAAGTGAGGTAATCTTCACACAACCCATATAATACATAAGGGAAAGAGATACATAGATGGCTTACAATCGCCACTTCACACAAATACATGAGAAAAACATTACATCATACAGTTACAAACAGGGCCCGACTACGGAGCCAACACAAAAGAAGAAACCCCAAAAGCGACAAAGGTCCACGATCGACCCCAACTGGGCTCCACTACTGATCGACTAGAATGAAACAACATAAAGGATAAGATCTTCATCGAACTCCTCCTTGAGCTCGGATGCGTCACCTGCACGGACTCATCGACACCTACAAACTGGTTTTGGAAGTATCTGGTGAGTCACGGGGACTCAGCATTCTCACACCGGCGAGATCAAGACTATTTAAGCTTAAAGGTAGGACAGGGTAGTGAGGTGGAGCTGCAGCAAGCGACTAGCATATATGGTGGCTAACATACGCAAATGAGAGCGAGAAGAGAAGGCAAAAGCACGGTCGATCAACTATGATCAATAAGTGATCCTGAACTACTTACGTCAAGCATAACTCCAACAACCGTGTTCACTTCCCGGACCCCGCCGAGAAGAGACCATCACGGTTACACACGCGGTTGGTGTATTTTAGTTAAGATCCACTTCGGGTTTTCTACAACCGGACATTAACAAATTCCCATCTGCCACATAACCGCGGGCACGGCTTTCGAAAGTTCAAAACCCTGCAGGGGTGTCCCAACTTAGCCCATGATAAGCTCTCGCGATCAACGAAGGATATTCCTTCTCCCCGGGAAGACCCGATCAGTCTCGGAATCCCGGCTACAAGACATTTCGACAACAATAAAACAAGTCCAGCAAAGCCGCCTGATGCGCCGACATCCTGATAAGAGCGGCACATATCTTGTTCTCAGGGCAACACCGGATGAACACTCCGTACAACTAAAACCAGCCCTCAAGTTTCCTTGAGGTGGCGCTGCAAAGGGCTCTAGTTCGGACCAACACTTAGACAAGCATTGGCCCGGGGGGGCTGAATAAAGATGACCCTCAGGCTGACCAGGCCCAAGGGAAAGGGATAGGTGGTAGGCAAATGGTAAAACCAAGGTTGGGCCTTGCTGGAAAAGTCTTATTCAAAGCGAACTGTCAAGGGGGTCCCATAAATCACCCGACCGCGCTAGGGACGCAAAATCCGGGAACATAACACCGATATGACGGAAACTAGGGCGGCAAGAGTGGAACAAAACACCAGGCATAAGGCCGAGCCATCCACCCTTTACCAAGTATATAGATGCATTAATTAAATAAGATATATTGTGATATCCCAACAAGTAAACATGTTCCAAACAAGGAACAACATCTCCATGTTCCAACAAGGAACAAACTTCATCTTCACCTGCAACTAACAATGCTATAAGAGGGGCTGAGCAAAGCGGTAACATAGCCAAACAACGGTTTGCTAGGACAAGGTGGGTTAGAGACTTGGTTTAACAATATGGGAGGCATGATAAGCAAGTGGTAGGTATCGCAGCATAGGCATAGCAAAAGAGCGAGCAATCTAGCAAGCAAAGATAGAAGCGATTTCAAGGGTATGGTCATCTTGCCTGAGATCCCGCAAGGAAGAAGAACGAGTCCACGAAGAAGAAAAATGGACGTAGATGAACGTATCCTCACAATCGGAACGAATATCAGAACTAACCCGAAGAAGCAACACCGGAAAGAAGCAAACAACAAAGTAAACAACCAACACATAAACATGGCATGATATGCGAGATGTGATATGCAATGCATATGCATGCTCCGGAAGGAAAAGAAGAACAAGGCATAATCTTGGAAAACCAAGTATGCCACTGGATAGGTGAGGTGATTTCGGTTGAAATCGATATAAAGATCACCGGAATCGGATGCACGGTTTGCAAATGAGAAGCAAAACAAGAATGACAAGAATCTGCCATTAACAGCATGATGCCACTTAGCAAGCAACAAGAAATTAAGCTACTGCTCTCAAACATATCAACAAAGCATATGACAGTAATCTACTCAATATCCTTGACAAAAGATTAACATTGAGCTACGGCTAAATCACACTACAACAGGTTCAAACAAGCATGGCAAAAGTGCAAAAGATAACAGGTTCACAGACTTAGTGAAAATAACATGCCAGAAATTAACATCAGGATGACATGTTTAGAGCAATGAAACAACATGCTACAGGAACAGTACATGGCAAAGTAAGGCATGGCATGAATCTACTCAAAGCACTTAACAAATGTCCCTTACTGACCATAAGCCAAAAAGGACTAGAAAATATAATAACACCCATGTCAATTAAGCAAATTTCGTTACAGATTTCAGACTTAGCAGAAAACTGGACATGTCAAAAACAGATAACGAGTAGGCATGTTCGTGAGCTCGATGCACTCACTACAGAGCATTGCATGATAAACTAAGCATACATACAACAAGAAGACATGGCATACGAACTATACATGGCAAGAACAACATCATAGCATGCAAGGATCAACTACACCAAGCTTGGCAAAATCGAATAACATGTAAACAATCTGCCAGCAACATTTTATAGCAAAAGTAGAGCTTGATTGACTCAATCTAAGGCACTCCATAAATACAAAAAAAGGCATGGATGGATAGAGAAAAACCACATTCTCAAAACACTCTTACTGATCATGCTCAAAATATGCCTAGATCTCTCTGAAACAACATGAACACATGGCATAAAAATAACAGCAGGCAGGGACTTAGTGAAATTACTAAGTCTCTGAAATCAGCAACATCAAGTACCCTAGTTTGCATGCTTGTGCTAGTCACCACATAGATCACAAAAATACATGGCATAAATGTCTGGAAAGGTAACATGGCATATTACAAAACACATGTAGGACTCAACTTCATAGGATGCACACATCAATCATGGCAAAAATGACAAAACTGCATGTTCTGATAAGAATCAGAAACTAACATCACATAGCCCTCTTCTAACAGCATTTCGGGCATCAAGATGAGCTCAAATGGAAAAGATGCAATGAGATGAAATGATGTACTCATCGAGGCGAACAATTTGACATAATATACGCCCAAAACGGAGCAGTATACAGCAAGCTATGGCATAAACAATAGTGCACCAGAATGTGAGGAACTTGGGACTTACAGAAAAAAATATACCCTCCTTGTCAACGGGACGAGGATATCCGGGAGAGGAGATCCGGGGCGCGGGGAAGGCGTTTGGATCGGGGGAGTGGTGGATCTCATCCACCTCCCCGGATCCGATCTGGCCGGAGCTCCGGCGAACTCCGGTGGAGGCGCGCGACCACGGGTGGGGCGCGGCGGCTCTGTTGGCCGGCGGGAGGAGCACGGGCGGCGCGCGGGGCGGCGGCCGCGGGCAACGCCGGCGCGGCAGCGGGCGGCGCGGTGGTGCGGCATTGCCGGCGAGGCGGCGGGGAGGCGCATCGGCAACTCGGGCGGCGAGGAGCTCAACGAGCGGCGGCGCGCGGGAGCGCAGGCGGCGGGGACGGCGCGGTGCTCGGGCACCTCGGGCCCGGGCGGCGGCGGAGCGGGCCGGCCGCGGGCGGCGGGGAGGAGGAGAGGCGGGGGCGGAGCCACGTGGCGGCGGGGGATAGGCTGCGGGGGCGACGCGGGTGACGTGGCGCGCCCTCATTGGCCGCGACGACGTGGAGGGGGAGCAGAGGACATGTCCGACGCGGTAGGAAAAGTGTCCGGCGGCGCGCGGGGAAGATTGCTAGGGTTTGATCTGCGCGAAAAATCCAAGGGGAGCACATATTTATAGGTAGAGGGGGCTAGGAAGCTCCAAATGGAGAGCGGTTTTCGGCCACGCGATCGTGATCGAACGACCGAGATGATGGAAGTGACTTAGATGGGTTTTGGGCCACTTAGAAAGGGGTGTTGGGCTGCACCAAAAGAGGCCTTTGCGGATACCCGGTTAACTGTTGGAGTATCAAACGACCTCCGAATGACCCGAAACTTGACAGGCGGTCTACCGGTGTTATACCAAGGCCGCTTGGCAAACCTCGGTCCATTCCGAGAAAGTTTAATACCCGCTCACAGAGAAAGGTAAAAGAGGACGCCGGGGAACAACGGACCGCCGGATTGCAAAACGGACAACGGGGAAAATGCTCGGGTTCATGAGACGAACACATATGCGAATGCGATGCACATGAAGACATGATATGAAATGCAGATGATGACATGGCAAAGTGCAACACACAAGCAAATGACATGGCAACGATGGCGAATAGCTGACGGACAACTGGAAAATTAGAAGAGTCAGGTAAGATCCTGGAAAAAGACCTGTGGGTTATGGGCCCACTCAAAATAAACACCGTTGAAGTGATTTAAAAGAGAGATAGCACCAGTTGATTTAAATGGCTTGAATGAGATAGCACCCTCAAAAGAAATTGAGTGAATTGAGAATGGAAACTTGAATCTTCTGAGATAACTTCATCACTTCTGGACAAATGAATAGCGACAGGTGAATGATTAAGAGATGCACCGGTACGAGAAAGTATTGAAACGAGGAAAAGATGTGATCACCATCGAAAGATTGCATTGAACACGCCGGGGAAGATAAAAGAACAAATAATTATAAACTTGAGGCTCCGTTAGCATCTTCATGAGAAGCACCGGGTAAGAACATGAAGGAGAAGAATGGAGAGGCTTCACATCAATAAGATGGATACTTGATCAAGAAATATGCGTCCTTGAAGAAAAAGGGTGGGAGGGCGGGAAAACAAAGACAACTTGGAACAGATGAAGCAAACACCGTTGAGAAGAATTGATAATTGATCTTGCGAATGTTGAAGTGATCGGATCCACTTGAAGAGGGACACACCGGTTGAAAAAGAACTGATAACTGATCTGGCAGAAATTGAACGAATATGATGAACTTGAAGGGAAGCACACCGGTTGAAAAAGGATTGACATGACAACCTCGATGATCAAGAAGGATTAGTATTCACATAGCAATATGCGAACATCGCTTAGGGAAGGTATGGAATCAACACTTGACATTGAAGCAACTCGAATACCACAAGTAAAACAAACAAAGGATTTGGCTTGCAGAATAAGTCGGAAACAAACATATGATAGATCCCATATCGTATCATGTGTCTGTTGGAAAGATATCCTACGAGATACTTGAATTCCCACTTATAAACTCCCGAAACTTTTTGGTTATGCAATCAGGTGTTGGGGATATAGGGGACACAAAATATATCACCCAAACTAACAATACCTAGATCCAGCTGTATCCATCCTTCAACACATAACCAAGAAACCTTCGGAAATCATCTACCTCAACCTTCGAAAAGCATCCGTTATACAAGTCATGGCAATACTCCCGCACTCGCCTCAGTACTGGGCTATCAGGGTTATCTCACCAACAACTGTACAAAAGAGATTTCCGATGTCAGCGTACTAAACTCAGGTATTCCAGAACTGCAACGATAAAATTATGACGACAACACATCGGAGCTCAACTCCCCGGGACACCTCCACTAAAACCCCTACTGACGGGAGGCAACCAAGACAATGTTGTCATCATAAAACCATCGGAACGATTCTAAGATACACGCGTGATCCTAAAAAAAATTAGTGAAATTTGAGAAGAGAAGAGTCAAAATTCTACGTCAGGATGCCTTACCAGAGCGATGAGGAGACTGGGAAGTAAAAATAATTCCTAAACTCTCCGATATATAATTCCTAAATGACTCAAAACATTTTTTCTAGACATAACTCGGCTGCTAAAAACGATCAATCAGTGGGGGCTCCTAAGGTCGGGGAAGGCTCTGATTACCAACTTGTAACGCCCTCGATGCGGCTATATCTCC
Organism: Aegilops umbellulata; assembly: GCA_032464435.1. Lineage (NCBI taxonomy): Eukaryota > Viridiplantae > Streptophyta > Magnoliopsida > Poales > Poaceae > Aegilops > Aegilops umbellulata. The sequence continues at coordinate 356,688,425 of CP136058.1, forward strand.
CACGTGTCGAAGCATGACTTAGAGGCATAACCGCATTCAAAGCAATGTCGCAAGTGAGGTAATCTTCACACAACCCATATAATATGTAAGGGAAAGAGATACATAGATGGCTTACAATCGCCACTTCACACAAATACATGAGAAAAACATTACATCATACAGTTACAAACAGGGCCCGACTACGGAGCCAACACAAAAGAAGAAACCCCAAAAGCGACAAAGGTCCACGATCGACCCCAACTGGGCTCCACTACTGATCGACTAGAACGAAACAACATAAAGGATAAGATCTTCATCGAACTCCTCCTTGAGCTCGGATGCGTCACCTGCACGGACTCATCGACACCTGCAAACTGGTTTTGGAAGTATCTGGTGAGTCACGTGGACTCAGCAATCTCACACCCGCGAGATCAAGACTATTTAAGCTTAAAGGTAGGACAGGGTAGTGAGGTGGAGCTGCAGCAAGCGACTAGCATATATGGTGACTAACATACGCAAATGAGAGCGAGAAGAGAAGGCAAAAGCACGGTCGATCAACTATGATCAATAAGTGATCCTGAACTACTTACGTCAAGCATAACTCCAACAACCGTGTTCACTTCCCAGACCCCGCCGAGAAGAGACCATCACGGTTACACATGCGGTTGGTGTATTTTAGTTAAGACCCACTTCGGGTTTTCTACAACCGGACATTAACAAATTCCCATCTGCCACATAACCGCGGGCACGGCTTTCGAAAGTTCAAAACCCTGCAGGGGTGTCCCAACTTAGCCCACGATAAGCTCTCGCGATCAACGAAGGATATTCCTTCTCCCCGGGAAGACCCGATCAGTCTCGGAATCCCGGCTACAAGACATTTCGACAGCAATAAAACAAGTCCAGCAAAGCCGCCCGATGCGCCGACATCCTGATAAGAGCTGCACATATCTCGTTCTCAGGGCAACACCGGATGAACACTCCGTACAACTAAAACCAGCCCTCAAGTTTCCTTGAGGTGGCGCTGCAAAGGGCTCTAGTTCGGACCAACACTTAGACAAGCATTGGCCCGGGGGGGCTGAATAAAGATGACCCTCAGGCTGATCAGGCCCAAGGGAAAGGGATAGGTGGTAGGCAAATGGTAAAACCAAGGTTGGGCCTTGCTGGAAAAGTCTTATTCAAAGCGAACTGTCAAGGGGGTCCCATAAATCACCCGACCGCATTAGGGACGCAAAATCCGGGAACATAACACCGATATGACGGAAACTAGGGCGGCAAGAGTGGAACAAAACACCAGGCATAAGGCCGAGCCATCCACCCTTTACCAAGTATATAGATGCATTAATTAAATAAGATATATTGTGATATCCCAACAAGTAAACATGTTCCAAACAAGGAACAACATCTCCATGTTCCAACAAGGAACAAACTTCATCTTCACCTGCAACTAACAACGCTATAAGAGGGGCTGAGCAAAGCGGTAACATAGAAAAACAACGGTTTGCTAGGACAAGGTGGGTTAGAGGCTTGGTTTAACAATATGGGAGGCATTATAAGCAAGTGGTAGGTATCGCAGCATAGGCATAGCAAAAGAGCGAGCAATCTAGCAAGCAAAGATAGAAGTGATTTCGAGGGTATGGTCATCTTGCCTGAGATCCCGCAAGGAAGAAGAACGAGTCCATGAAGAAGACAAACGGACGTAGACGAACGGATCTTCACAATCAGAACGAATATCAGAACTAACCCGAAGAAGCAACACCGGAAAGAAGCAAACAACAAAGTAAACAACCAACACATAAACATGGCATGATATGCGAGATGTGATATGCAATTCATATGCATGCTCCGGAAGGAAAAGAAGAACAAGGCATAATCTTGGCAAACCAAGTATGCCACTGGATAGGTGAGGTGATTTCGGTTGAAATCGATATAAAGATCACCGGAATCGGATGCACGGTTTGCAAATGACAAGCAAAACAAGAATGACAAGAATCTGCCATTAACGGCATGATGCCACTTAGCAAGCAACAAGAAATTAAGCTACTGCACTCAAACATATTAAAAAAGCATATGAAAGTAATCTACTCAAGATGCTTGACAAAATATGAACACTGAGCTATGGCTAAATCACATCACAACAGGTTCAAACAAGCATGGCAAAAGTGCAAAAGATAACAGGTTCACAGACTTAGTGAAAATAACAACATGCCAGAAATTAACATCAGGATGACATGTTTAGAGCAACGAAACGACATGCTACGGGAACAGTACATGGCAAATTAAGGCATGGCATGAATCTACTCAAAGCACTGAACAAAAGTCCCTTACTGACCATAAGCCAAAAAGGAATAGAAAATATAATAACACCCATGTCAATTAAGCAAATTTCGTTACAGATTTCAGACTTAGCAGAAAACTGGACATGTCAAAAACAGATAACGAGTAGGCATGTTCGTGAGCTCGATGCACTCACTACAGAGCATTTCATGATAAACTAAGCATACATACATCAATAACACATGGCTTAGGAACTATACATGGCAAGAACAGCATCATAGGATGCAAGGATCAACTACACTAAGCTTGGCAAAATCGAATAACATGTATACAATCTGCCAGCAACATTTTATAGCAAAAGTAGAGCTCGATTGACTCAATCTATGGCACTCCATAAATACAAACAAAGGCATGGATGGATAGAGCAAAACCACATTCTCAAAACACTCTTACTGATCATGCTCAAAAAATGCCTAGATCTCTCTGAAACAACATGAACACATGGCATAAAAATAACAGCAGGCAGGGACTTCGTGAAATTACCAAGTCTCTAAAATCAGCAACATCAAGTACCCTAGTTTGCATGCTTGTGCTAGTCACCACATAGATCACCAAAATACATGGCATAAATTTCTGGAAAGGTAACATGGCATATTACAAAACACATGTAGGACTCAACTTCATAGGATGCACACATCAATCATGGAAAAAATGACAAAAGTGCATGTTCTGATAAGAATCAGAAAATAACATCACATAGCCCTCTTCTAACAGCATTTCGGGCATCAAGATGAGCTCAAATGAAAAAGATGCAATGAGATGAAATGATGTACTCGTCGAGGCGAACAATTTGACATAATATACGCCCAAAACGGAGCAGTATACAGCAAGATATGGCATGAACAATAGTGCACCAGAATGTGAGGAACTTGGGACTTAGAGAAAAAAATATACCCTCCAAGAGTCAACGGGACGAGGATATCCGGGATGAGGAGATCCGGGGCGCGGGGAAGGCGTTTGGATCGGGGGAGTGGTGGATCTCATCCCACTCCCCGGATCCGATCTGGCCGGAGCTCCGGCAAACTCCGGTGGAGGCGCGCGACCACGGGTGGGGCGCGGCGGCTCTGGTGGCCGGCGGGAGGAGCATGGGCGGCGCGCGGGGCGGCGGCCGCGGGCAACGCCGGCGCGGCGGCGGACGGCGCTGCAAGCGCAGGCGGCGGTGGCGCGGTGGTGCGGCGTTGCCGGCGAGGCGGCGGGGAGGCGCGCCGGCAACTCGGGCGACGAGGAGCGCAACGGGCGGCGGCGCGCGGGAGCGCAGGCGGCGGGGGCGGCGCGGTGCTCGGGCCTCGGGCCCGGGCGGCGGCGGAGCGGGCCGGCCGCGGGCTTCCGCGGGCCGCGGGCGGCGGGGAGGAGGAGAGGCAGGGGCGGAGCCACGTGGCGGCGGGGGATAGGCTGCGGGGGCGACGCGGGTGACGTGGCGCGCCCTCATTGGCCGCGGCGACGTGGAGGGGTAGCAGCGGACATGTCCGGCGCGGTAGGAAAAGTGTCCAGCGGCACGCGGGGAAGATTGCTAGGGTTTGATCCGCGCGAAAAATCCGAGGGGAGCACATATTTATAGGTAGAGGGGGCTAGGAAGCTTCAAATGGAGAGCGGTTTTCGGCCACGCGATCGTGATCGAACGACCGAGATGATGGAAGTGACTTAGATGGGTTTTGGGCCACTTAGAAAGGGGTGTTGGGCTGCACCAAAAGAGGCCTTTGCGGATACCCGGTTAACTGTTGGAGTATCAAACGACCTCCGAATGACCCGAAACTTGACAGGCGGTCTACCGATGTTATACCAAGGCCGCTTGGCAAACCTCGGTCCATTCCGAGAAAGTTTAATACCCGCTCACAGAGAAAGGTAAAAGAGGACGCCGGGGAACAACGGAGCGCCGGATTGCACGGACAACGGGGAAAATGCTCGGATTCATGAGACGAACACGTATGCGAATGCGATGCACATGAAGACATGATATGAAATGCAGATGATGACATGGCAAAGTGCAACACGCAAGCAAATGACATGGCAACGATGGCGAATAGCTGATGGACAACTGGCACATCAGATCCGGGGCGTTACAGAGGGGCGAGAGCCCCTCCGAGATTGGATCTATCTCTCTGTCTCTCTCGCTGTTTCTGCGTTCTGTGGTTCTGCCCTGGCACCGTTTCTTTTATATCTGGAGATCCGTACCTCCGATTGGATTGAAACCTTCGCCCAGATATTTTTCCAAAAATTAGCTTTCTTGCGGCCAAAGTAGATCATCAACCGCCTTACGGGTGGCCCACGAGGGTCAGGGGCGCGCCTACCTGGAGTGGGCGTGGGCCCCACCCTCGTGGCCACCTCAGGCACCATCTCGCGTTGATTTTACTTCCCAAAAATTACAAATATTCCAAAATAATTCTCTGTCCATTTTTATCCCATTTGGACTCCGTTTGATATGGGGTTTCTGCGAAACATAAAACATGCAACAAACAGGAACTGGCATTGGGCACTGGATCAATATGTTAGTCCCAAAAATAGTATAAAAAGTTGCCAAAAGTATATGAAAGTTGTAGAATATTGGCATGGAACAATCAAAAATTATAGATACGACGGAGACGTATCCGCATCCCCAAGCTTAATTCCTACTCGTCCTCGAGTTGATAAATGATAAAAAATATAATTTTTGATGTGGAATGCTACCTAGCATAATCTTGATCACATAATCTAATCATGGCATGAATATTAAGACACGAGTAATTCACAACAATAGTCTATCTTTTGATATAAAAACAATAATACTTCAAGCATACCAACCGAGCAATTATGTCTTATTGAAATAACATAGCCAAAGAAAGCTCATCCCTACAAAATCATATAGTCTGGCTATGCTCCATCTTCACCACACAAAATATTCACATCATTCACAACCCCGATGACAAGCCAAGCAATTGTTTCATACTTTTGACGTTCTCAAACCTTTTCAACTTTCACGCAATACATGAGCGTGAGCCATGGACATAACACTATAGGTGGAATAGAATATGATGATGGGGGTTATGTGGAGAAGACAAAAAAGGAGAAAGTCTCACATCGACGCGGCTAATCAACGGGCTATGGAGATGCCCATCAATTGATGTCAATGTGAGGAGTAGGGATTGCCATGCAACGGATGCACTAGAGCTATAAGTATATGAAAGCTCAAACTGAAACTAAGTGGACGTGCATCCAACTTGATTGCTCATGAAGACCTAGGGTATTTGAGGAAGCCCATCGTTGGAATATACAAGCCAAGTTCTATAATGAAAATTCCCACTAGTATATGAAAGTGATAACTTAAGAGACTCTCTATATGAAGAACATGGTGCTACTTTGAAGCACAAGTGTGGTAAAAGGATAGTAACATTGCCGCTTCACTCTTTTTCTCTCATTTTTTTGTTTTCAATTTTTTTCTTTTTTGGGCCTTCTCTTTTTTTTGGCCTTTCTCTTTTTTCTATCTTTTTTTTTCGTCCGAAGTCTCATCCCGACTTGTGGGGGAATCATAGTCTCCATCATCCTTTCCTCACTGGGGCAATGCCCTAATAATGATGATTGAGTGAGTCCTGGATTAGGGGGTGTCCGGATAGCCGGACGATATCCTTTGGCCTGACTCTTGGACTATGTAGATACAAGATTGAAGACTTCGTCTCATGTCCGGATGGGACTCTCCTTGGCGTGGAAGGCAAGCTTGGCGATACGGATATGTAGATCTCCTCCTATTTGTAACCGACTCTGTGTAACCCTAGCCCCCTCCGGTGTCTATATAAACCGGAGGGTTTAGTCCGTAGGACAACAACAATCATACCATAGGCTAGCTTCTAGGGTTTAGCCTCTACGATCTCATGGTAGATCAACTCTTGTACTACTCATATCATCAAGATCAATCAAGCAGGAAGTAGGGTATTACCTCCATAGAGAGGGCCGAACCTGGGTAAACATCGTGTCCCCTGCCTCCTGTTACCATCCGCCTTAGATGCACAGTTCGGGACCCCCTACCCGAGATCCGCCGGTTTTGACACCAACATTAGTGCTTTCATATAGAGTTCCACTGTGCCGTCACCGTATGGAAGGATGCCTTGTCTCGTTGTCAAGGATAGTGTCACCTCTGGGGGAGCCCTGGCTGTCGGCCAGACTCTCCGGCTAGGCGGCTTCATCATGACCGCCCGTTCGGCTGCTGCACCGACGATGACTTCTCGGGTCATCGAAAACAGCCTCCACGTCAGCTCGGAACTTGCCAAGCAGATGGATCCAATAGAGCTCTCCTCCCTAAACGAGCTCTTGGATCGCATCGCCACTTTGGGAGTTGCTACGGACTATGATCGAACTGGGCTTAAACCCGACTAAAGGGAGACTAACTCTCCGCCGGTCACCCATCAGGTAGCGGTGGTGGAGGAACAATGCGGCAATTCTTCCTCTATCTTGAGGACAAACTTTGTCCGGATTCCATAGCTCTCCGAGTAGGATACCTGTCTACGGAAGGACATCACCCAAGCCTCGAGCCTAGAATCAAGCAGTGGGCCAGACCTATCGGGCGACATCTCGGAGCCCGAACTTCCAAGATTGGAAACTCCCATGCCCCTGGGTCTCAAATCGGGTCAGGGTCAGGACTCAAATCCGCCCACCCACCCAGATACAAGCGATCTCTCCCACATTAGACAGGAGCCCCAGGAAACAGTACATCACTATTGGGCCAGATTCCTCCTTGTAATGAACAAGGTCAAGGACTGTCGCGAGGAAGATGCGATCTCATTCTTCTGCAATAATTACACGGACAAGGGAATCCTTAATGCCATAAGCCGCCGCAACATAGCACACTTTGCTGACTTGGCGGCCATAGTACGGAAGTACTGTGCGATGGAAAGTGCCTGGAAAACCGAAACAAAATTTTGGGACAATCCGGCTCCGACTAAATACCCAGTCCGAATTAAAAGGGTGCATCCTCGTAAGTCACCCGATTCAATTGCAAAAAAGCAAAAGCCCACTACAGGGCATGGAACCATATTGGAGGGATGGCTTAACGGACCCTGCAAAATTCAAAGTATGGTGGATACCATACCAACACACAGCCTTAGAGCATGTTGGGTACTCCGGCAGATTGCCAAGAGCGGTGAGGATCTCCTCATTCAAAATACCGCAGAGCAACATCCCGTGGATTACAATACAGTTTTAACAGTCTTCGAGACATTCGCCTCAAATAATAGGCGCAAGCGAGCACTCCGCAGCCTTGCCGAGATCTGCCAGGTGGCAGCAATAAATCCATGGAGCGACACGGCTATCACTTTCAATGCCAGTGACGAACCTAAATTCCGAACAGCCCGAGCACCAGCCGCATTGGTCCTCAGTCCAATTGTGGACGGCTTTCGGCTCACTAAAGTGCTCATGGACGGCGGCAGCAGATTAAACCTCATTTATGAAGAAACTCTCCAAAAAATGGAAATAGACTGGAACCGCATTGAGCAAAGCAGCACAACCTTTAGAGGAACCATCCCCAGTCGGGAAGCACGTTGCGCTGGGAAAATCACACTAGATGTGGTATTCGGCACACCGGAAAATTACAGGTTCGAAGAAATCACATTCCAAGTGGCCCCATTCAGTAGCGGATACCATGCCCTTTTAGGGCGGGAGGCATTCATGATCTTCCAAGCCATACCCCATTATGGGTACATGAAGCTCAAAATGCCTGGGCCCAATGGAATTATCACTCTAGCTAGTGATCCGTACATAGCGCTCCGCGCTGAAAACAAAACAGCCGCACTGGCCCTCGAGGCACTATCCTAAGTCCTCGCGGCAGAGGAGTTAACTGCGCTACGCTCGACCATGGACAGGGATGACATGATACTCGACAAGCGATCCAAGTCCACCTCTTTCAAACTAGCGGATGAAATAGTAAAATTCCAAGTCCACCCAACGGACCCTACCAAAATAGCAACCATCGGGGCACAGTTAAACCCCGTTGTGGACGCCGCACTACGGGAGTTCCTGCACGAGAACTGGGATATATTTGCCTGACACCCATCAGATATGCCAGGAATCCCACGCAGGCTGGCCGAGCATAGCCTTAACATTCTAAAAGGATTCAGGCCGGTCAAGCAGACTCTTCGGCGTTTCTCTAAACCTAAGCGACAAGCTATGGGAGAGGAGCTAGCCAAGTTATTGGAGGCCGGATTCATCAGAGAAATAAAACACCCGGACTGGCTAGAAAACCTGTTGATGGTACCAAAGAAGGGCAAATCCTAGCGCCTATGCGTCGATTTCTAAGACCTCAATAAGGCTTGCCCAAAGGATCCCTTCCCCCTCCCCTGCATCGATCAAATTATCGACGCCATCGCGGGACATGACTCATTGTGCTTCCTCAACGCGTACTCCGGCTACCACCAAATCAAGATGGCGGAGTCCGACCAAGCCGCAATGGCGTTCATCATGCCATACGGCCCCTTCTGTTTCAACACAATGCCTTTTGGGCTTAAGAACATCGGTGCAACATATCAACGCATGATTCAGACATGTCTAGAAAAGCAGATCAGCAAAACAGTGGAAGCATACGTAGACGATGTGGTCGTTAAAACAAGACATGTCGACTCTTTAATAGACGACTTGAGGCTCACGTTCGACAACCTCTGAACATACGACATCAAGCTCAATCCAGAAAAATGCGTTTTCGGCGTGCCCGCCGGAAAGCTCCTGGGTTTCATCATCTCTAGTAGAGGAATTGAAGCAAATCCGGCCAAAATCCGAGCCCTGTCATACTTGGCCATCCCAACAGACCTCAAGCAAATCCAGAAATTAACTGGATGCATTGCGGCCTTAAGCCGCTTTATCTCCCGATTAGGAGAAAAGGCACTACCCCTTTATCGCCTTCTTCGGTGCACTGAACACTTCGAGTGGACGGATGCTGCCACGGCCGGATTGGAAGAAATAAAAGCCATACTGTCCACCAACCCAATCCTGGCCGCGCCAAACATCGGCGAACCAATGCTGCTATATATAGCGGCGACTCATCAAGTCATAAGCGCAGTGCTCATCGTCGAACGAGAAGCGGACGGACATAAATTCCCCCTGCAAAAGCGGGTATATTATGTATCCACTGTCCTCACTCCATGCAAATCACGGTACCCGCATTATCAAAAGATAGCGTATGCGTTATTCATGGCATCCCGGAAACTACGACACTACTTTCAAGAGTGTTCAATTAAAGTGGCCTCGGAAGTGCCACTCAACGACATAATAAACAACCGCGACGACACATGCCGGATTGCCAAATGGGCCATTGACTCCTTCCGTTCGACATAACATATAAACCTCGGCGAGCTGTTAAGTCACAAGTATTGGCCGATTTTGTCGCTGAATGGACAGTAGCCGAACTCCCTAAAGAGTACGTCGCATACTCCAATTGGATTATGCACTTCGACAGCTCTAAAATGCTGGCCGGTCTGGGGGCTGGCGTCGTTCTGACGTCCCCTACCGGAGATACACTCCAATATGTACTCCAAATATTGTACATAGACTCCAACAATGCAGCCGAATACGAGGCTCTGTTACATGGTCTCCGAATGGCAGTTTCCATGGGCATTCAACGCCTGGAGGTGCGTGGGGACTCGAACCTCACAATATCCCAAATAAATGGAGACTTCGACGCTAAAGATCCGAAAATGGCGGCTTATCGCAATGTCGTCCTCAAGATGTCATCTCGGTTCGAGGGGCTCGAATTCCACCATGTGGCTCGGAAAAACAATCAGGCGACAGATATCCTCGCCCGTATCGGTGCTAAGCGCGTTACGGTCCCACCCAACATATTCTTGGAAAGGTTGTTCAAGCCATCTGTGGTATGGGAAGGGGACACTGGCAACAACAATCCGGACCCGGCTAGAACGCCAGATAACGAACACTCTGACATAATCGGTGGCTCCGCCACCGAAATAACACCTTCAGCCCACATAATAATGGTCGTCATCGCCCCATGGACTGAACCATTCCTGGCCTACCTAACCAGGCAGGAACTTCCCGAGGACCAAAATGAGGAATGCTGCATTGTGCGGCGATCTAAAGCTTACAAAGTCCATGAGGGAGAGCTTTATAAGAAAACCACCACCGGAGTCCTTCAAAGGTGCATCTCCGAAGAGGAAGGGCGGAAACTTCTGGCAGAAATCCATGCCGGACTCGGTGGCCACCGTGCCGCAGCCTGGGCCCTCGTAAGTAAGGCCTTCTGTACAGGATTCTATTGGCCGACGGCCCGGGAGAATGCTCAGGACTTGGTCCAACGTTGCGTCGGTTGCCAGCTTTTTGCAAACCAAAGCCATATGTCGCCCGTTGCCCTACAAACAATCCCCATCACCTGGCCTTTCGCGGCCTAGGGGCTAGACATGGTCGGACCCCTTAAAGGGGGAACCCATAAGAAAAAATACTTACTGGTCATGGTGGATAAATTCACCAAATGGATAGAATCCAAACCTATTAAGATGGCCGAATCTGGACCGGTGATAGACTTCATATCCGGGGTTGTACACCGTTATGGCATCCCCCACAGCATCATCACTGACAACAGCACGAACTTCACTGTCTACGAAGTAAAACTATGGTGCAGCAACATGGGCATCAAGCTCGATTATGCTTCCGTATATCACCCACAAACTAACTGTCAAGTCGAGCGAGCAAATGGTCTTATCATGAGTGGCATTAAACCCAGATTAGTGCGGTCCTTAAAGGAATCTAACACGCACTGGGTAGAGGAGCTCAACTCCGTACTCTGGGGGTTGCGGACCACGCCGAATCGCACTACCGGATACACACCATTATTTATGAGGTACGGCGCAAAGGCGGTCCTGCCCTGCGACATAATTCATGACTCACCTCGAGTGCGCATGTATGAAGAAAGAGAGGCCGAGCTCGATCGGCGGGACAGTTTGGACGCCCTCGAGGAGGAGCGTGACGTGGCAAAAGCGCGTTCCGCATTCTATCAGCAACATGCTCGAAGATACCAAAGCAGAGAAGTACGGGCCAAAACCTATAACGTTGGTGAGTTAGTTCTACGTCTTCCAGAGAAGAAAAAGGACAAGCTCAAGCCCAAATGGGAGGGTCCCTTCATTATCGACCAAGTTCTGACCGGCGGACCGTACCATCTGCGGGATGCATCGGATAACCGACTTGAGCCAAACCCATGGAACGCCGCCAGACTCCGAATATTCTACGCCTAGCGCCGGACTCTATGTTCGTCTCCTTCCCCTGTCCATTTTTTGCATATACGTTATCTATTTTCTCTCTCTTTTTCTTCTTTCTCCTTGAAGCCTTAAAAGGCTAATTTGTGTCTTATCTACACAATCTTGATGCTCTAGTCGCGCTCGTTATACCTGGGGGCTTCTTGCACAGAAGCTTAATTATTTTATGGGCTTCATGCCCCGCACATGTGTTATTCTTCCACATGTACCTTTTTCGCCATTATATGCATCGATATGACTTAAGTTTTGGCCGAGCTGGGTTGCCTGGCTCTTGTATTTATGCCCTACGTTCCCGTTAATTCGGCTAGGGCATAAGGGGAGCACCTCTGCGATTGTTACTGCTGGGTCAGCCGGATGTGTACCTCAGACTGGGTGAAGCCGAAAGCTAGCGTTCTTAAGGGAATATTCGGTTGGTGAATAAAAGATGACTTTTTATTTTTTTTCCACCTGCCCCCGGATGTTTTTTTCCTGCGTCTCTTCTCGCAGTTCAGACATGCACATTAGGGCATGTGTACCTAGGGAAAGGAACCCTGAACGGAACTGTTCTCCCTGGAAGATGTTTCTTACTACCCATGTAATATAACATAACTAGTTGGGTACTTGTCTGGTCTCCACGCACACCCCGGTTTTTACATAACTGAGCGGGTATTCGGACACACTCCGGACTATCGGGTCCAGAGATCGAAGCGAAAAGGTCCGCCATGACAAATGATTTACAATCCGGCTAGAGACATTCTACATGTCATTTAAATTACATAGTCACTTAGACTGATTAAATTCTTCTTCCATACCATCCAACAGGCTGTCCAGCCTACAATCCTGTTGGGAATACTTGGCGGCTAATTCTACTTGGTGATACACCAAACTGACGGGGATCTCTTTCCCATCAGGCCCCACAGGTCCGACCTCAGCCATGTTGTTTGGGTCAGCCTTGGTATACCGAGTCTTCACCATGCCCCAGGCTTCCCTGGCACCTTGACGGCAGGCCGATATCTTCCATAATCAGAAGCGCCGCCGCGCTCCCTTGAGCTTCTCCGCAAGCTCTCCAACTCCTTCGGGCAGGGAGACGGATGGCCACAAGGCCTGGGCAATACCTTGCATCACCTGCCGAACCTGTTCGTGCAGTTGTGAGAGCTCCGGTAGAAGATCACCCGCAGACCCGGGCATCTCCTCCGCGGGACGACCCGTCAGCATGCCTGCAGACATAACTCTGTTAATCGGCTTCTTCGCCGAACTCTTTTTAAAGTTCGTTCAAGCACCTACTGAAAATGTCGCGTCGAAGCCGCTTATTCTCCTTAACGGAGTCCGACAGCTGGGCGCGAACATTCCTTTAGTTCCACACTCAGCTGGGTATTAGCGTCTTGGAGATTATTTTTCTCCTGAAGGACGCGCGTATGTACGCGCTCGCCAGCCTTTTGCCTCCGTATGGCATGTTTCTCATCCGGATTCACTCCGGAGCCATCTGCAATGTTCATTGTCAGATTTGCAAGCATCCCGCACTCTATATGGTACCTATCATTCTTTGAAACAAGTGTTACCAAAGGAGGCCTTCTCGGACTCCTTCAATGCAGCAACTGCAGCCCGTAGCTGGGCCTTGCACTCTTCAAGCTCATGAGACAATTGGGTATTCTTCTCTGTAAGAACCTGCACAAATAATGATCCTTAAATCAGTTGTGCCAACTGTTTCAAGTCTCAGGGGCTACTGCTATACATAATCATCAAATTTCTTACCCGTATATCCTTTACATATTGATCCGTGGCTCTGGCAAGACCATTTTGAGCAGCACGGATGTACGCGTCTCCTGAGTTGAAGGCATCAAAAGCCTCTTGGGAGAAACAAGCGTCGTGGAGTACGGCCCGGCGACGCCTGTGATTCATGGCGCTCTCCACTTCGGAATTTGTGATGGATATTTTATCTGCATCCTCTGTCGGAGGAGCATCTGGCGGGTGCCCCGTGTTAGCTTCCGCCTCTGTGTCCGGCCCCGGAGCCCGGCTAGTAGAGGCATGATCGGCGATCTCTCCGGATATAGTCCGGCGAGCGTTTTTTCTTCATCGAAACATGGGTATTACTGCGTTTTAAATATGACGATCACAGAGTGAGGTTTTGTAAAATACCTCTGTGTCGGCGACTCCGTCCGGACCGCCTTCCTTTTCAGCCTGCCCGGCTTTGGCGCCCCTCGTTGGCGATTCACCACGGGCTCAACATGGTGTCCCGAGGACCTTCCCTGTAGAACACCGTACAGATACGGTAGGTGAAGTGCGTGAAAAGGGATACTTCTCAAAGGTTGGGACTCTGGTCTCACTTACCTACGAGGCAGGGAGTAGCCCCGGATAGTCGGCTATAATAGCCACCATGGCCTCATCGCGGCTTAATTGATAAAATATCATGTCAATCAGCTCCACGAATATGTCCGGATCCTCTTGGAGGCCGCGGCCGAGGGACCGTTCAGGATCCTCTAGTTGTGGAGGTGGGTTGTTGATCTCCCTTACGGCCTTATGCAGCTCCTGCGGTGAACGGGCAAAGTAAGATATTTGTTGCAAAAATGCGGAAAGGAAGGGTGTGAAAAGCGACGGCTTACCCAGCTCGGAGGGTTGTACATGGAGAATCCGTCCCATGGCTTGATGCAGAGGAACTCCTCTTCCTCTCCCTTGTACAAACCGGACAGAATTTTTGCTAGAGCGGCAATGGAGTTCGGCCCCTTACGACCACAGCGGGTGGCATCATCTTCCTCGTTGAAGTCCCACATGGGGTGGCCTCGATATTGAAGTGGCTGCACCCCCCGCATAATGCATATTGACATGACCTCGGTTATGGTCAGTCCTGATTGAGCCAACACCTTTATCCAGCCCATCAGGTAAAAAACTTCTCTGTCATCTTCCTCCTGAGGGCTCCGTGGTCGCCAGCTTAGGCGCTTCTTTAAAGGGGCGTTATCAAACTCAGGAAGGCCGATCCGAATAGGATCCAGGAGGGGGACATCCTCCATATCAAACCACTCTGAAGGCGAGTCTTCGGACGTCTTCTTCGGGGTACCGGATAGGTATCCGGTCCCGGCGATGCGCCATATTTCGGCCCCGCCCACTTGATATATTGACCCCCTCTGAGTACAGGGCACAAGGCAGAATAGCTTCTTCCACAACACGAAGTGAGCTTCGCAGCCCAGAAATAGCTCGCAAAGGGCTACATAACCAGTGATGTGTAGTATGGAGGCAAGGGTGAGATTATGCAAATGGAGGCCGTAAAACTCCAGGAGCCCTCGGAGGAATGGATGGATGGGAAATCCGACCCCCCTTAATAAATAAGGAAGGAGGCATACCCGCTCCCCCTTGGAGGGGTTTGGAAAGCTGTCCGCCTGCTCCCCGCCATTATAGGTGGCAAGCCCGGCTCGAATGGGGACCATGTTTGCTGGAGGGAGAAATCCTTGGGGTCTGTAGCTCCACTTGTTGACAGTGTGGGACAGAACACTTCTTCTAGTATCTGGGCTTAGGGCTATGGGAGCGAGATGAGGAGCTACGCTGGCCGGCCATGTTGGAATGGATTTTTTCGGGCGCGCTCCAATGAATGCTCGCCGAGAGAGGATGGTGTGATTTGGATCTGAGAATCCCCGTCTCGTTAAATAGACAGTTTGTTCATGCAGCTAGGGTGGTAAATGTAAAAACGCCCTGGCCGCTCACATTCGTTCGACACGTGGAAGATGGCCATTATTGGACACGGAAGCCGAGAAGTGCAACATTTATGAGAAGTCGGACACTATTTAACAGGTATTCGGAATTTGGAGAAGAACCCGCCTTGCAATGCCGAAGACAATCTGCGCGCCGGACTCATCGTCATTGAAGCCTGGTTCAGGGGCTACTGAGGGAGTCCTGGATTAGAGGGTGTCCAGATAGCCGGACTATATCCTCTGGCCGGACTCTTGGACTATGAAGATACAAGATTGAAGACTTCGTCTCGTGTCCGGATGGAACTCTCCTTGGTGTGGAAGGCAAGCTTGGCGGTACGGATATGTAGATCTCCTCCTATTTGTAACCGAATCTGTGTAACCCTAGCCCCCTCTGGTGTCTATATAAACCGGAGGGTTTAGTCCGTAGGACAACAACAATCATACCATAGGCTAGCTTCTAGGGTTTAGCCTCTACGATCTCGTGGTAGATCAACTCTTGTACTACTCATATCATCAAGATCAATCAAGCAGGAAGTAGGGTATTACCTCCATAGAGAGGGCCCGAACCTGGGTAAACATCGTGTCCCCTGCCTCCTGTTACCATCCGCCTTAGACGCACAGTTCGGGACCCCCTACCCGAGATCCGCTGGTTTTGGCACCGACAATGATCATCACACTTTTATTTACTTACAACTCAATATTACAACTCGATACTAGAACAAAGATATGACTCTATATGAATGCCTCCGGCGGTGTACCGGGATGTGCAGTGATCTAGCGTAGCAATGACATCAAAAAATGGACAAGCCATGAAAACATCATGCTAGCTATCTTACGATCATGCAAAGAACTATGACAATAAATGCTCAAATCATGTATATGGCGATGATGGAAGTTGCATGGCAATATATCTCAGAATGGCTATGGAAATGCCATGATAGGTAGGTATGGTGGCTGTTTTGAGGAAGATATAATGAGGCTTAAGTGTGATAGATCATATCGTATCACGGGGTTTGGATGCACCGGCGAAGTTTGCACCAACTCTTGAGGTGAGAAAGGGCAATGCGCGGTACCGAAGAGGCTAGCAATGATGGAAGGGTGAGAGTGCGTATAATCCATGGACTCAACATTAGTCATAAATAACTCACATACTTATTGCAAAAATCTATTAGTCATCAAAACAAAGTACTACACTCATGCTCCTAGGGGGATAGATTGGTAGGAAAATACCATCGCTCGTCCCCGACCGCCACTCATAAGGAAGACAATCAATAAACACCTCATGCTCCAACTTCGTTACATAACGGTTCACCATACGTGCATGCTACGGGACTTGCAAGCCTCAACACAAGTATTTCTCAATTTCACAATTACTCAACTAGCACGACTCTAATATCACCACCTTTATATCGCAAAACTATTGCAAGGAATCAAACATATCATATTCAGTGATCTACAAGTTTTATGTAGGATTTTATGACTAACCATGTGAATGACCAATTCCTGTCGTCTCTCTAAATAGATATAAGTGAAGCAAGAGAGTTTAATTCTTTCTACAAAAGGTATGCCCACGCTCTAACAAATATAAGTGAAGCAAAACAGCATTCTACAAATGGCAGTTGTCTATGTGAAGAGAAACATGCAATCCAAACTTCAAATGATATAAGTGAAGCACATGAAGCATTCTATAAAGTCATACTCAAAAGATATAAGTGAAGTGCAAAGAGCATTATATAAATCAACCAAGGACCATCTCATACCAGCATGGTGCATAAAAGAAAAAAAAGAAAACTAAATGCAAGAGATGCTCAAAGATTGCACATATCGCATGAACGAAACGAATCCGAAAACATACCGATACTTGTTGAGGAAAGAGGGGATGCCTTCCGGGGCATCCCCAAGCTTAGACGCTTGAGTCTCCTTGAATATTTACTTGGAGTGCCTTGGGCATCCCCAAGCTTGAGCTCTTGCCTCTCTTCCTTCATCTCACATCGAGACCTTCTCAATCATCGAACACTTCATCCACACAAAACTTCAACAGAAAACTCGGTAAGATCCGTTAGTATAATAAAGCAAATCACTACTCTAAGTACGGTTGAAAACCAATTCATATTTTGTTTTTGAATTTTGTTTACTGTATTATAACTTTTTAATGACTTAATCCACTGATATAATTTAATAGTAAACAAGCAAACTATGCATCAAAAACAGAATCTGTCTAAAACAGAACAGTCTGTAATAATGTGAACATTCACCATACTTATGATACTTTAACAATTCTACCAAAATTAGGAAAAATAAAAAATTTGTATATCAAGATAGTGCAAAAAGAATCAGAATGATTTGACGTTCCAGTAAAAAACTAAAAATCGCGCACTACAGCCAAAGTTTCTGTCCTGCACCGTACAAACCAACAAGCATTGTAAACATCCTAAAGGCAAACCTTGGCACATTATTTTTATAGTAAAATGGAATTGTACAAGGGGATAATTATTTTTATTGAAAAGTTTCTTTAATCAAGATTAACAAAGTTTCCGTGAGCATGAACAAAGTTCACGGCTAGCTCCCACTTCAACAATGCTCGTCTTTCTCACTTTCACTTTTCTTTTTGAAAAAGTTTTGGGCTGCCCTATTTATTTTTGTTGTTTTTAAACTATATGAAAGCACTCAACAGAAATAAATGAGTCTCTAAAACTTCCGAGTTGTCTCCCTGGCAGCGCTTTCTTTAAAGCCATTAAGCTAGGCATATAGTGCTCAAGTAGTGAATCCACCCGGATCCCAAGGTATATCAAAGCCAATTTTAATTAACAATGATTTGTAATTTAGTAGTGAGCACAAAGTAACATATATCATGCAACAACAAAGTCTAAATCTCTTCCTATGCATCAGCATGTCATAAAAGAACAATCCATGCACGCAAAGTAAAGGCCAATGCATAGTATAAGCAGTTTCTTGCAATTCTATCGTGTTGGAAACATAAAGAGGCGGAGATGTAGTTCCTCTCTCATAATAATTGCAATTAGTAACAAACAAGCACATGCATATTATATCTATCAAAATTATCATGTGCAATGGTAAAAGGCAACCCATCAATATAATACTTAATAAGCACAAACTTCTCCGATATAGTGTAGTTGGGAGAATTCAAAAAGGTAATAGGACTATCATGCGTGGGTGCAATAGCAACAATTTCATGTTTAACATAAGGAACTATAGCAAGTTCATATCCATAAGCATAATTCATATTGGCATCTTGGCCACAAGCATAGCAAGCATCATCAAAAAGGGATATTTCAAAAGAATCAAAGGGATCATAACAGTCATCATAGCAATCATCCTTCGGTAAGCACGAAGGGAAACTAAACAATGTATGAGTTGAAGAGTTATTCTCATTAGAAGGTGGGCACAGGTGATCAATCCGCTCTTCCTCCTTTTGTTCTTCGCTCTCCTCCTCATATTTTTCATCCAATGAGCTCACAGTTTCATCAACTTCTTCTTCCATAGATTCCTGCAAAATATTAGTCTCTTCTTGGACAGCGGAGACTTTCTCAATAAGTGCATTAATATCGGAATTGTATTCATAATTCTCATAACAATATTTAAGGATAGCTAAATTTTCAGGTCTATAAACCGAATCATCAAAATCTTCAAACTCTTTAAACATAGATTCAATTTCATAAGCACCCATAAAAGCAACAAATTCTTCTATTTGTTCCACATCATAGTAATCATATATACCATTAGCATAAGAAGCAAAGGTTTTATTATCATTAAATTCGCATGAAAAGGGAAGATGTGGAGCCTTCATCCTAGAGCAACAAGTATAATCATATCTCAAGCATAGTTGCCTAGCATACCACTTCAATATATGAATTTGATCCCATAATAGTTCCCCTTTTTGTGTCAAGCGGTAATCCCTAAAGTATTCACGTTGATCCAACGTTACTCCCATTACATAATTAAATGGGGTTTTCTCAGGATTATTAAAGTACTACATAATATCTTCCACATAACCAGCATCAAGGGTTTTAGGAGGTTCCCCATCTCCATGAGCAGAAAGTACACCTAATTTTTTTGGTATTTCGTGTTCCATATCCACAACTAAAGATAAAGAACAACTAAGAACAACAAATAAAAATTACTTAGTGATAAAGCAAACAAGCACACACGAGAATATTCACCCCACGCTATTGCTCCCCGGCAACGGCGCCAGAAAAAGGTCTTGATAACCCACAAGTATAGGGGATCAATTGTAGCCTCTTTTGATAAGTAAGAGTGTTGAACCCAACGAGGAGCTAAAGGTAGAACAAATATTCCCTCAAGTTCTATCGACCACCGATACAACTCTACGCACGCTTGACGTTCTCTTTACCTAGAACAAGTATGAAACTAGAAGTACTTTGTAGGTGTTTCTGGATAGGTTTGCAAGACAATAAAGAGCAAGTAAATAAAAGCTAGGGGCTGTTTAGATGAAGACACAACTAAATTAGTTTTAGTAGAGAGCTTTTTGTTACGAGAAAGTTATTTGTCCCTAGGCAATCGATAACTAGACCGGTAATCATTATTGCAATTTTATTTGAGGGAGAGGCATAAGCTAACATACTTTCTCTACTTGGATCTTATGCACTTATGATTGGAACTCTAGCAAACATCCGCAACTACTAAAGATCATTAAAGTAAAACCCAACCATAGCATTAAAGTATCAAGTCCCCTTTATCCCATACGCAAACAACCTACTTACTCGGGTCTGTGCTTCTGTGACTCACACCACCCACCATAAGCAAATCATGAACATATTGCAAACCCTATAGCGGGGATCCCTCATGCTTGCGCAACACGGAGAGCACCATAGGACAGCACCAATAATAAAACATGCAACTCAAACCAATCACGATCATCAATTAGCCCATAGGACAAAACAGATCTACTCAAACATCATAGGATAGCCATACATCATTGGGAAATAATATATAGCGTTGAGCACCATGTTTAAGTAGAGATTACAACGGGTAAGAGAGAGGTTACACCGCTGCATAGAGGTGGGGAGAGTTGGTGATGATGGCGGTGAAGTTGTTGGTGAAGATTGTGGTGATGATGATGGCCCCCGGTGGCACTCTGGCGCCACCAGAAGCGAGGGGGAGAGAGCCCCCCTCCTTCTTCTTCTTCCATGACCTCCTCCCTAGATGGGAGAAGGGTTTCCCATCTGTTCCTTGGCCTCCATGGCTTGGGAGGGGCGAGAGCTCCTCTGAGATTGGATCTATCTCTCTGTCTCTCTCTGTTTCTGCGTTCTATGGTTGTGCCCTGGCACCATTTGTTTTATATCTGGAGATCCGTACCTCCGATTGGATTGAAACCTTCGCCTAGATCTTTTTCCAAAAAATAGCTTTCTTGCAGCCAAAGTAGAGCATCAACCACCTTACGGGTGGCCCACGAGGGTCAGGGGCATGCCTGCCTGGAGTGGGCGTGGGCCCCACCCTCATGGCCACCTGAGGCACCGTCTTGCGTTGATTTTACTTCCCAAAAATCACAAATATTCCAAAACAATTCTCCGTCCATTTTTATCCCATTTTGACTCCGTTTGATATGGGGTTTCTACGAAACATAAAACATGTAACAAATAGGAACTGGCACTGGGCACTGGATCAATATGTTAGTCCCAAAAATAGTATAAAAAGTTGCCAAAAGTATATGAAAGTTGTAGAATATTGCATGGAATAATCAAAATTATAGATACGACGGAGACGTATCAGTGCATCATCATAGGCATCCTTGTGCTTGCTTCTTGGCTTCGGCTTAAGCTGCCCTTGTCTTCTTCAGTTTTGAAGCCGCTGAGGGGACCTTAGGCTTTGAGCCTGTCATGCCGGCAGGGAAGACAATGCGAGGTTCTTCCTACCTTGATGCTTCAGCTTGGACCACTTCAGGCTTCTTCTTCTGTTTGGCAGCCATTCTGGGGTCGATGCTAGGACGTCCAAGAGCCTTGCGCTTCTCAGCCTCATTGTGTGCTTGAACACATTTATGTGCAAAGTACTTCATGCGCTCTCTTGAACCTTTTGCTTCTTCCCGCTTCTTGTGAAACTGTTCCTTGAGCTCATGCAATATCTTCTTGAATATCTAAACATCTGCCACGCTGATCTTGGACATGTTCTTCTTGAAGTGTGCCTTCTCAATTCAATTTTGTTTTTCAGCTCGACAATCTTCTGAGCAAGAGCCAACTCATTAGCAATGGCTCCATGGAAGGTGACGCTGATGTCAACAGGCAGCTGAAGATCATCAATGCTGATGCTCTGGTCATCAAACCATTCATCGATGAAGTTGTTCAGAATGTCCATGTTAAAGAGGGGTAGATCGTTGAAGATCTCCGCCTCTTGCTTGCTTTTGATAAGCTGCTCAAGAGCTTAATCACCAAGATCTTCATCACTTGACATATCGATGGTGTCTTCGTTCCGCAGAACGGCTGCTGGAGTAAGTTCATGCCCAGAAATCTTCTTGGGCGTCTTGGGTTTCTTGGACTTCTTAGTCTTTTTGGAGACACGAGACAAATCTTTAGACTGCACACTAGGTTCAGGAGGTGCATTGGACAATGGCTTCACAGTCGAGGCTTTTGTAGCGGTAGAAGGCTTCGAAGCTTTTGATTTCTTCTTTTTTTGTTTTGGTGGAGCTGGCGCATCTTTAGAGTCTGCGTCTTCAGTAGATTGCTCCACAGTGGCCCTCTGAGCTGCTATGTGAGAGAGGAGGCCATCGAAGTTGTTGAAGGGGCCAATGACATTTGGATTGGCATCGCGTGTGCCATCAACCCTTGGAGCAGAAGGACCAGGGTTGAAGTTGAGGCCAAGATCTTTCTTGTTCTTCATAGCAGAATCTTTTGCAAACTGGTAGTTGCGCTTGAAAAGATTGTCTTCACGACACCATAACATAGATGATGGGTCGGCATTCTCTGGCTTCGGTCCTTGGACCATGCATGGGTAGAAGCCTTGAGCAATGGCTTTAGACCTGGACTTGGGCTGCCGATTTTTGTACAGAATATCTCCACATGGGCGCTTAATAGCATTCTTCTCTGCATATTCAGGGGTTACGAAGTTGTACTTGAACCATTCCTCTGTCCAATATCTTCGAATCCATTGGATTCGAGTCTTGCGCTGGCCATTGCTTTCCTCAGGATCTGTCTTGTACATTTCAAACAGATCAGGAAGTAAATCCTTAGTTGTATCTCCATGGTGCTGTCTGCCGCCCTTTCTGGTGATTTCTCTGTTGCCATTAAATTCAGACTGAACAACTTCAGAACTGTGAATGGCTTCCTCTTGCTGGTCAGACAGGAACTGGCTTCAGGTGAGTGAATATGACGCTATAAGTATTCTGCAAATGAATGCAGACTATGAGAACCAAGGGATTCTCCCACGAACATGTACATGTGATAGCATTAGAGGTGCGAGGGAAGGGGTAGAGGTCATATGCATTCTCAGAAGATTTGGAAGACAAATCAGTTTGAAGACATTGACCTCATAGTGCGAAGACATTCACCTATTTGATGAGAGTTGGTTCCAGATTTGTACGAATACATGAATAAGTACAAGTGAGGAATCTAACTAGTTATGAAGCATAAGTGAATATGCTTAGCATGATATGAGATGCAGATAAAGGCAGATCCATATTTGTAAGTGAAGAAACCACTTTTGGTTGAAGTGGATGGATTTGACAGATAAAAAGGCAGTAAAAAGTAAGTTTTAATTACCGCTGACGAA
Source organism: Aegilops umbellulata (assembly GCA_032464435.1). Lineage (NCBI taxonomy): Eukaryota > Viridiplantae > Streptophyta > Magnoliopsida > Poales > Poaceae > Aegilops > Aegilops umbellulata. The sequence goes on from CP136058.1 coordinate 356,711,349, forward strand.
CTGCGAGACGAGGTGGAGAGAGAGGCCGAGCAGTTCAATCTTCCGCGCCCTAACTTGGCGGAGGAAGACACCTACGGCGGCGATGGAGAGGACGAGGTCCGCGGCCGATGAGGACGGCGTCGAAGAAGTCGCGGCAGCAAAGCGCTTCGTCTCCGGCGTCGACGCGAGCTAGCGGAGGCGCTAGGGTTTGTGTGAGGTGGCGAGGTGGAGGAAGAGATAATGACCGCGGTGAGTGTATATTTATAAGGAGAGGGACATCACAGTGTAATTACGTAGGTGCCCCTAGCGGTTCACATATGAAGGACACGTGGATGCATCAACTTATTGGAAGTTGTTCCATGTTCCCATGCACACTTGTATTGTCGGGTAGTCGTTCCGGCTTGTCTGGTAATAAGGGTATAGCATTAAAAACGGATTTAAATGTTTGTCTCTTTGTCTTTTGCTGACAAGGACTCAAAGAAGACAATCGACAGGTTTCAATAGAATGCATATGATTTGGACAGATAGAATTGAGGAAGAAGCACAGAAGAGGTTAGGGTCCGATCACATTCACTTAGATCAATAAAGATTCAAGTATGAAGACATATCTATAAGTGAATGTTGTAGAGGATAGAACACAAATATATAATACCAGGTGTAGTTACACCCACTTCTCATATACTACCATGTGGTAGTATATACTTTACATTATTATGTTTAGTATGTTCATATACTATAACTAAGATACTCCAAAGTAAGTTATATCAAAAAATTGCAAGTGAGCTCATAGTTTTATTGTATTTGTGAAATACGTACATATTTGTATGCGAAATGGAGTATGCACAAAATATGATACATACTACCAAAAAAGTAGTATATATACTACCTAAACATTCATATATAATACATACTATGCGTACATACTCTCCGATATGATAGATACTACCTAGAACGAACGACACAAAAGTGGGAGTAACTACACCCGGTAGTAGGAAAAATTTGTCATATATATATATATAGGATGGGTCTATTCTAATAACACCCTCAAAAGTCTTATATTCTACTACTAATAAATATTCTTATTCTGCTACCGTACACCTCAAGCGAACCGCAGCAGAAACAGCCCACACCCACCACCACCAGTCCAGCACGGCCGCCACCACCACCACGTCCCGCACCTTATCCACCCCACCTCCACCTTTTTTCCCCACGCCCCCACCTCCCCTGCCGATGGCCAGCTCCCCCTCCGCCCCCACCCCCACCTTCCTCGCCACGACCGGTGCGCCCCACCCCAGCTGCCCGGGCCTCCCCCCCGCACCTACCTGGCGACGAGACCGAGTTGTTCCGGCCTCGCCAAGCGGCCGGACGGTTCCGCTCCTCCTACCCCCACCCCACCCCCACGGTGTAGCCCCTCCCCCAATTTGGATCGAGCCAACCCCAACCCACCCCGGCCACGACCACGGCCTCTCACCACGATGGTCGGCCTCCACGGCAATGGCCCCGCCCCGCGATGGCCGGCCTGCTACCCCACTTTGCGTAGTCGACGGCACCCCCGCCCCCGACCAAGCCCGACGGCGCTGCCGTGAGCCCCTGCCTGGCTGCCTCCCTCTTCCAGCGACGGCCACGGCGCTCGAGCGCAATAGGGCCAGCGCGCGGCAGCCTTCTACCTTCTTCCCCCTCTTGCTTGGGATTCTACGGCGATGAAGGTCAACGGCGGTAAGGACCTCGGTGCAGTTCAGAAGATGTTTTTCCCCTTGATTTTGGACGTGTAGTGCAGCTGGATCCCGCGAGCAGAGCCCCGCATGCCCCCGTGTGGTTCATCCACAGCCACTGATGCAGCTGGTGGAGGATGGTTGGCGTGGGCGATGCATGGGTGATAGGCGGGAGTGCTAATCCCCCTCCACTCTCCTCACTTCCAACGAGCAAGTGTTGCTACCCGCAAAAAAAAAAAAAAAAAAAAAAACGAGCAAGTGTTGCTCCCAGCAATCCCCCGTGTAGTCCAGATCGACACAGGCTTCTCACGAGGGCGCAGTTCGCCCCGGCTTCTCGACGGGGTTCGGTCGCCCCAGTGTTGCAGTGCGGTTCCTCGGCATGCAGATCGGGCCGTGGTAAGCAGCGGGAGAGGGATGGCGCTCAGGGCCGCCTCCCTGGTCCTCTCTGACGGTGGTGGCATGGCGTGGCTCTCTGGTGGCCGGCTCCGGTGATATTTCCTTCTTCTGCCCCCTCCACTGTCCCCGTCATCGCCCATGCTCCAGTGTGTGTGTGGTTTGCATGGTAGCCGGCGAGGGGCCCATGTTCCTGTACAATGCAAAAAGCATAAAAATGAAGTGCACTACTCTTGTATCGGAGTTCAGTTCCCCCTCTCATGACATTGTGCAAAAAATATGTGTCGAGAGGTTCACTTATGTCCATAGAGAGGTTCAGTTTTATTGTGTCGAGAGGTTCGCTCCACTGTACTATGCACGTTTTCTTGAAGATGTTTGCTCCACTGTACTATGCATTTCTTCTCATTTTAAAAAAATAACAAAAAAATCGCGTGCAGTCCTCTCTCATGACATTGCAGTGCGCTTTGTGTCCCCTCTGTCTACTTACCTCACGTCTTGAATCTGGGACGGGATTCTTGTTTAGTGGGGGTAAGTTGTCACAACCCTAGAATTTGTGCCTGCAAATAGTTGCATTAGTGAGCATCATGCATCTTGTTAATTTCAAGAAACTGGAAATGGAGACATGTGAAAGCCTCAGAATCATTTCTGAAAATGACCAAGATAAAAATTGCTTCAAATAAGTCCAAGAAAATGTTACTCTGAATCTCTGGAAATATTGGCAAGGGATAAAATTCAAACGAATATTTTTAGAATCTAAGAAACAATTATTTTGGGCCTTTGAATTAATCCAATAAATATTTGGATTGGATCTATATTTATTATATAATAAAAGTATGTTCAATAATTCTGAAAATTGTTGTGTGGATTTGGATATGTCCATTTAGTTCACACAATTATTTTTATGAATTTTGAAATTGATTTGGTCTTAGAACTAAATCACAAACAGACTGCAAAAATAGAAAAGAGAAAACAAAATAGAGAAAATCAGAGAGAGAGAGAAGAACTTACCTGGCAGCCCACTTACCTGGCCAGCTGGTGGCCCGGTAAGACAGCCCAGCCCACCAGGGGCAGAGGCGTCTTCCACCTCGCGCCAGTCGGACGCAGGGCGCGTGCTCGCTGCGTGCTGGCCACACGCCACGCCACCTCCTGCTTCCGCCGCTTCCCCGACGCGGCTGTGAACGCCACGCACCCCCCTGACCCCCTCTCTCACTCTCTTCCGTCCTCCATCCCTCTTTGTCGAGCTCCACCGAGTGAGTTCATCACCGTCGCTCGCCGCTGTTGCGGCCATAGCCACTGCCTCACCTCCCAGACGCATCCCAGAGCTCCGCCTCGACCTACTCTTCCTCCTCACCGCGCCAATTGAGCCGGGAAGCTCCGCTTCGTCTTCACCATCGTCGTCTTCAACCTGCGGTCGTCGCGATCGCCTCCGTCGCCCCGTCTGCTCCGGTCGTCCTCCGAGCTCGCTATCTGCACCACTGCCACCGCCGTGAGCCTCTCCCTCGAACCACCCTCTCCGTTATCTCGTTTGCACGCCGTAGATGCCGTTTCGCCGACGACCGAAGCCCGCCGCCGCCCATGCTTGCCGCCGCCGATGCTCCGGTGACCATTTGGTCCCGGGCGCACGTCCATCCTGCTCGCCGCACCGCGTAGAAGCCTTGTGTGCCAACCCCGCATTACCCCGGCCGTTGTAGCCTCGATCCGAGCTCACCCGAGCTCCGGCAGCCGCCACAGTCGACACCGACGAAGATTCCGGCCACCCCAGCTTGCCCCGCGTGCTCCACCAGATGCGCCTCACCGTGCCGCGCCCGTAGAGCCCAGCCACGCGACCTCCCGTCGCCGGAGATGGCCGGACGAGGAGCGCCGCCGCGTTCTGCTTAGCGCCGATGGCTAAACGCCGGCTAGGTGACGTGGCAGGTCAGTTTAGCCACTAACACCATGGTTAGTTTAACTCGGGTGCCACTAAAGGATGGGCCCCACGCGCTAATTAATCCCTGGATTTATTCCCTGTTTAACTTAGACTAACCCACTGGGCCCACACGTCAGGTTGACTTTGCTGACGTGGCTGTTGACCGGACCCACCTGTCATTGACCCTAGGATGCACTAGGTCACTGACTAGTGGACCCCACTGGTCAGGTTTGACCCGGACCAGCCCTGTTGACTTTCAGGCTGACGCAGTAAGTACTTTCTGGAATTTTGAAATAAATCAGAAATGATTTATTATTTTCAGAAAATACCGAAAACTTCTAAAAATCATATTAAATCAACCGTAGCTCAGAATGAAATAAGTTATATATGAAAAATTATCAAAAAAAATCCAATCTATCCATCCGTACTGGTTTCATGCATGTTTAAACAAGTTAACTTTCTGTTTAGTGCAAAACATGATAAAGCACTATTTAAGATCACAAATGAGTTTGGACTTTGAATCTTTGGTTCAAAATAGCTCAAACCCATCTGGTTGTAGTTGCATTAGCCCAACACACTCATTTTACCATGTCATGATCATGCATCATATTGTGCATTGCATTGATTGTGTTTCTTGCTCTGTTGCCGGTATTTGTTCCCTCTAGATAGACGTGGTTTCGACGATGAGATCGATGACACCGATGAAGAACTATACTATCTTCAGAAGTGCCAGGCAAGCAAAACCCCCTTGTTCATTCCGATACAATCCCACTCTCTCGCTCCTGCTCTCTTTTACTGCATTAGGACAACAACGATTCAACTGTTACATGCTGCGGTAGTTGAACCCCTTTCCTCTGCATGACCTGTCATTGCCACAGTAAATAGATGAAACCCACTAGCATGAGTAGGAGTTGTTTGAGCCCTGATGTGCCTACTCATTCATGCTTGTTTGTCATGCCTGCAACTGCTTAGAGTTGAGTCAGGTCCGATTCATCGGGGATGAATTGGAATGGTGATGAACATGTCCTACTGTGTGTGAACACGATTTGGTATAGGTAGCGGTGAGAGGCCATGTAGGAGTACATGGTGCGTTGTCTAATTTAAGCCGTCCTCAGGAACTGAGTTCTGTGTTTGCGATCCATGAAACAACTACTACCACATGTTGGGCCCTGAAATATGACGCCGCTCGACTTATTAACCGCCCCTGTCCTCTGTCCAGCAGTTGCAACTAGTTTCCGGTGTTTGTAGGATATGTGTTGGAGGCCGTGCGTAGCGCTGACCCTAGGGGTGGGCTATGATGCGGTAGATACACCGTGGCACGGTGTACCGGGCGCCCGTTTGGTGTCTCGGGAACCCTACACACATCGTTTGGGGCTGTGAGCGAAACTCCGGCCAGATCTCCTCGCGGATGGAACCCGAATAGGCGATAAACCTGGACTAGAGACTTGTGTGGTTAGTCAGGTCGTGGTCTACACCCACGTCGGCTTTCGCTTGAAGTCTGCCGAGCACATGTCGTGTGCAGACCCTAGGTGGTGTAAACATGTGTGAAGAAAGTACACCCTTGCAGGGTTATAAATGATCTATTCGAATAGCCGCGTCCGCGGTAATGGACTACTGGGTTGCCTGTACAGTTCATAGATAACTTGAAGTGAATACTCTAAAATGTGCAAGATAAGCATGAGTGCTATGGATGGCCTTCTCGTAGGGAGACGGGAGCGGATCCATAGTGGTGTATTGGTATGGTGAATATGTGGACTCGTGTGCGCCACCTCAAAAGAGCTACTTGCCGTCGTAGTTTAGGATAGCCACCGAGTCTAAGCTGGCTTGCTGCAGTCAAACTCCACCACCCCTTTGTTGATACCGATGCATATGTAGCTAGTTCTAATGTAAGTCTTGTTGGGTACATTTGTATTCACGTTTGCTTGTTTTATGTTTTGCAGAGAGACTTCAGTCTCGCTAGTAGTTCCGCATGGACTTCGACGTTTAGCTTGATACCTAAGCTATGATCTTGTGTCCTCGGCAGGATCTGGTAGATAGCCAGGCTTCTTAGCCTTTTTCATTTGTAGATGTCTGTACTCAGACATATTAAGCTTCAGCATGTGCTTTGACTTGTATGCTCTGAATGTTGGGTCATGAGACCCATGTTTGTAATATCTCTCTCCTCGGAGCCTAATGAATAAATACTCTGAGTCGTAGAGTCCTGTTGTGATGCCATGTTGTATTTGCACATATCGAGCATATTATGTGTATGATTTTGAAATGCTTGGTATGTGTGGGATCCGACAACCTAGTTGTTTATCCTTGGTAGCCTATCTTATGGGGAAATGTAGTCTTGTGCTTGCATGAGCCATAGTAGTCCTCTACAGCCCAGTTCACCGGAGTCCTGCTAGCCCAGCACTACTGCTCCGGAACACTTGACTGGCCGGCATGTGATTCACTTCGTTCCTGTGTCTGTCCCTTCGGGGAAATGTCACGCGGTGACATCCGGAGTCCTGCCTAGCCTGCTACAACCCGGTTCACCGGAGTCCTATTAGCCCAGTGCTACATCCCGGATTCGCACGCTGCTGACCGACATGCTCGATGTTGATTCATGTATGCATGTCCTCGTAAGTTAGTGCCACTTTGGGTTCATGACTAGTCATGTCGGCCCGGGTTCTCTATCATATGGATGCTAGAGACACTATCATATACGTGAGCTAAAAGGCGCAAACGGTCCCGGTCCATGGTAAGGCAACACCCATGGGAATACCGTGCGTGAGGCCGCAAAGTGATATGAGGTGTTACAGGCTAGATCAATGTGACTTGGAATTGGGGTCCTGACAACTGCTTAGGCTTCCAGTAAGAACCATCAACATTAATTTTCCTCTCGAACCCAACACCCTCTTTCCTAGGGTTTTGGTTTAGACTCTATTTCTTGAGGACATCACATAGTGTCTGATGCCCTTTGAGACTTTTGTACATTCCTGTCTCAAGCAATGTCTTCAACCTGGCATTCTCATCAGCAATAGTAGTGGTATCCTTAACAGAGGGGTTAGTTACCACATCAGCAGTTGAAAATATTGCAACAGTAGCAGAAGTAGAACATTCAGCAATAGAGACAACATTATCACGCTCAAGACATTTTAGACATGGTGGTTCAAATCCTTCCTGAGCGGAACTGATCTGTTGAGTGCGGAGTGACTCGTTCTCCATTTGAAGATCTTCATGAGCCAATCTCAAGTTCTCAAGCTCTTGCTTCCTTTGAAGATAATCATAGGAGAGCTTTTCATGAGTAGTTTAGAGCGTTTCATGACGACTTTCAAGTTCCTCATACTTCACATGAAGATTTTTAATGTCTTCAATTAAGGACTGAGTTCGGGTCATTTCCGCGTCCAACAGGTCATCGCTTTTGTCTAACAACTTTTGAATATGTTCCATAGCATTATGTTGTTCAGTTGCAATTTTAGCAAGTGTTTTGTAGCTAGGTTTAGATTCACATTCAGAGTCATCTTCACTTGATATTTGAAGGTAAGCATCGCGTGAGTTTACCTTGGCATGACGTGCCATGAAGTAGTAGGTAGGAGCAGAGTCATCCTTAGCATCAGTGTTGGTGACGAGGCCATTGTCTTCAGTGTTGAAGATGGACTTGGCGACATACGCTGAAGCTAGAGCCATGCTTGCCACGCCTGAATTAGATTCCTCTTCAGACTCCACCTGTGGGGACCCCGACTCATAAGTCGTGATCACCAAATGCACGTGTACAGTGATCCCAGAGATCAATGCTCACTGAACACACATAAGCTGAATAATAAGAGTCTTACATCCATACATACCGAATTACACAAGTAGGACCATTATGGTCAAGTCTTGAGTATAACATCGCAGCGGAAATCTTCATCGATAACTTGGACCCATGCCATCTGCCTTAACCCTACAGGCATTGCGACTGGGAAGCGTCCTAGCTCGCATGTTCGTCACCAAAGTATCCTTCATTATATCCTGTTCTTTCATGCCTGGCCAATAAAATAACCAGTGGCAAGCCAATGAGTACTTTGAATGTACTCGCAAGCAACCCATGTTTTGGTTCAAGGTACAACAATGCATGATATAGGTAAATTTTTGCGGAAAGCTAGTTTTGAGTGCAATGACATGTTCAACAACTTGTAAGACATGCATCACGAGAATTCAAGTAACCATGAGGACAGGTTACAGATATCAACATAAATAGAGTGGGCTCCAACCCAACTCATTCATGTCAAGTCCTTTGACTTGACCCAAGTAGTTCTTCCCACACACACTGGTTTGTAAACAAGTGGACGTAGCCCAAGAGCGGTTACCCAACTGTCCTTGACCGTGGACACGGCTATTCGAATAGTTTTACACTCTGCAGAGGTTGCACACTTTACCCACAAGATCCGGGGAACTTCCGTGTCATCCACGACCCGCGATACCTCAAGTACCCGGGGTAAGCACCCGATCACTATCTTTCCCTAGACGACACTAACATGGAGTCCACTCGATTGGTAGTAACCCCCGTGCCCAACATTTCACAACTTAAAATTTGTGGAGCCTCGCTCCTATATTCATCACATACCACTGGCACGGGGTACCAACGGTGTGTCCGGTGCCCCATAATAATGTTCTTTGCCGCCCTACCTGGCACGACCCCGTCCCGAGAGAGAGCACCAACTCTCCCCCGTCGCTAGTAATGCGGGATCCAAGCTAGTATCGGCCTAGGTAATCAATAATGCCCTTTCCCATATAAGGGTAGAGTGGTTGCGCATGTAAGGTTGGAATAACGGTCGCAACTTAAACCAATCCGTTTTTGAAAGCAACACACACACACTTGCCTCGGTACACCACTTCGTCATCAAGTGCTTACCCATCCCATTATCTCCCTCGGGCATAAGTGGCACCCGACGGGGTTTTCGAAAAGTCCTTTGAAAATACTTTGTCTCCATCACCATGCATATTCCCGTCCCTTTTTGCGTAGCAACTACTTTAGCATCCTATCTACTCCCACCGGCATAACCCTCATAAGGAGGTAGGGTCATGCATAATGCAAGTATCAACGAGGAAGTAACGAAGGCAACCCACCAAAGTGGTTACCATCTCATCATGATTTCGATGCAAGCAATAAAAGTGCCATATGACATGCATAAAAAGGGTTTCATAGACATGGTCAAAGGGCTGCTTGCCTGTTTTAACAGAGTCTTCGAGGTCTTATGGTATCTCTGGTCCAACTCCGAGCATTTGGTCTACTTCGTCAACTATCGTCGAAATTAACCACAATAAGCAACACAACAAGCTAGAAAATAAAAGTGCTCTAAAAATATTGATTTGACTTTTCTAGGACATCTCTGGTTATATGAAAATTAACCAGAGTGGTTTCATTGGAATTGGGTCAGTGGATATTTCTAAACATTTTGATATGATGGAATCAAGGGGTTTATGGATTTGCAAGAAGTGTACAGAAACATATTTTTGAAAAATGAGCAAAGGCACCCATTTAACAAAGGATGATTTTAGAAGCATCTCGGAATTGGTTTCACTGGATTTGGAGTTCAAATGAATTTCCTATGAATTTGCAAAGTTGATAAATATGAAGAAATGGCTCATTATTTTATGTGCTACAGAAAGTATTAATAAAAATGTTCATAAACTAAGTTATGAACTTAGAAACATCTAGGAATTTGAATCATAGCATTTGGATCAAATTTGAGTTCTCTGTGATTTTCTAAAGTTCATCACAAAAATGGGAAAAACAAGATTTGATAAATGTTTGTGAAGAAAAAGTCTCTGGAAAACTGTGCATGTTGCACCAACAGGTAGATCATGATTTATAGAGTCACTAGAAATTTGAATCATCAAATTTGGAGTCCATTTGAATTGTTTATGGATTTTACAAGTCTACAGAAAAAGAAAAAGGAAAGGGATTTACCTAAATGGGCTGGATCTAGGGAGGCAGCAGCGTGCACTTGGCGAGATTTAGCGGGGCAGTGCACTGGGCCTGGCCCAGTCTCTTGCGCGCGCCCGCTGGGAGGCCACGTCGAAGGCGGCGTCGCGGAATATGTCTTCGCTCGGGGAGGGGGGGGGCGGTTAAGGCTGGAGCCGTCTCCACTTAAACGGGCGGGGCCCGCCCACCGGGTCGCTGACGAGCGGGGCCCGGGGCTCAGGCCGTCTCCTACCTCCCGCTCGAACAGAGCAGAGGCAGGGGAGGCGAGGCCGAGCGGCGCCGGCGCTCTCCCAGGCGGCACAGGCCACCTCCGATGGCGTCCGGCACACCGGAGGACTCAGCGCGCCGCGGCGCACCCGTCCATGTGCTGCACGCCCACGGGGGAGCCCGGGAAGAGGAGGGCTTCGAGTGCGGCGGTCCGGGGCTGACGGCAGGTTCGGCAAGGCGAGGAAGGCACGAGGAGGATGGGATGGAGCACGGGAAAGAGAGAGAGAGAAGGAATCCAAAGGGAGGTCAGGGGCGGCCTTATATGGCGAGGTCACGGCTCACCATGGACGGCGACCATGGCCGCAGACTAGGCGATGCCAGAGGATGAATTGGCACCCCAGGCCATGTCTTAGGCATTTGTGGGCGTGGACCAGGTCGAGGGGGAAGGAAAGGGGGAGCGGGGTGTGCCTCAGGAGGGTCCCGAGCTCGTGCGCCCATTGGCCGAGCGGGGCGGCGTCAGGCACGGGCAGCAGGGGGGTGAGAGAGAGGGGTAGAGGAGGGGGCCTACACGTCTGCCGTGTTGCGGACGTCGAGGGCCTCGACTGGCGCGAGGGGGAGGCTCGAGGTGGTCGGGGGACGCGGCGTCAACGGTCGGGAGCACGCTGACGTGCTCCAGAGCATGTCTTTGGCCGGCATGGCATGCCTTTTTGCGGAATGGGCGCGGCCACTTGTGTCTGGAAGCTGCAAGGGGGAGTAAACAATGCGGCAATGACATAGGATGCCCTGGGGGGCCAGTGGAGGAGAGGAGGGGTGGAGAGAGAGTGAAAATGTTGCTGTCCAGAGAAGCAAAGTGGATCCCTGCCCCCTTCATCATTGCCTCTCGGGCAGGGAAGCACACCAGAGGTAGAGGGGGACTAGGAGGGGTTGTGGTAAAAAGGATAACTCATGGAGATTAGTGGAAATGGCCAAAACATGCATTTTAAGTTTCTACCAGAAGGTGTTTGATGTAGGTTTGGGCAAGCATATGGACTTCCCCTGTCATGAGGTTTGACAAGGTCAAGTGGCATGTGAAAAATAAGAGGTTCCACCAAGATTGAGCTCATTCGGGCAAAGTAGCCCATATAACTTTGGTAAACCCTAGAAATTATCAGAAATCGCTTTACCAAGATTTGGTCATGCAAATCAATTCTCCTTGATGCACCACTTTGTGTAGTGGCCTCATTTGGTCATGTGAACATGCTTACAAAAGTTGGGGCCAAGGAGAAAAAGTTGGTAGTACAAACTTGTTCAAATTTGATTCTGGTCAGAGAGGGTTTTGGGGTACTTTGATCAAGACAAAATTCTCTACAACTTGTACCATTTGGTCTATATTCATTATTACACCATTTGAGAGTGTGCACCAAGTTTGAGAGTATTTGGACATGTTTGACAGTGCAAAGCTGTTCAAACTTGAAAAAGGACAGAAGTGGTTTTGAGAGGGTTTCATGGGGTTATACTATTCTCCATGACATGGTACTTGGCAAAATCATCAAAAATGTCATATGTGACATGCTAGAATTTTCTTGGATTTTTATGAAAATATTTCCTGTAGAAATATGTCAAATCCTTGAAATGAGCAGAAATGGTTTTGGGAGGTTTTGTCCAATATTTTGATCATGACCATATGTTGAAACTCATATATATGGAAAATATATGTCCATTGAGTCTCCCTAATTTTTCTCAAATATTTTTAAAGCTTTAAAATAATTTAAACCTATTTAAGACCATTTCTGGCCTTAAGAAAAAGCCTTTAAATAAAATAGGAAAATAACTTTTAAAATTATATTTTTGTGGTTTCTGGGTAACCTATATCTAATAGGAGTCAAAAATATTTTTGGAAAGATTTTTACTGCCCTTAATTAAGTACTTGGAGTGCAATCCTCAATCAAGGGGTTTTTGGAAAACTAATTTTTGAAAATACTATTTGGCCAAATTATTTTTGTAAGAAAATAATATGTTGCACTATACACATTGCATGATCATTGGGAAGAGGTTTTGGATCAAGGATAAGGAGTATAAGAGTTGGAGGATTTATTTGATATTTAGAGCACTTGCAAACAACTCACAAAAATCAAATCAAGCAAAGTCCAAAACACTCAAAAGTTTTTGTCAAACCACATTTTATCATGATTGTTAGCTTTAATGTAGTGGCATGAAAATCAGGGTGTGACAGACCTACCCCCTTCCAAGAATCTCGTCCCCGAGATTCCCAGACTAGGCGCGGAAAGGAATACGGAAACTTGGATTTGGGGTAGTCTTCACGTCCTCATACTGCTTCTGCTTCCGAGTGGTGCCCCATTGAACCTTGTAGTACTTGATGTTGTGGCTTTGTGTATGACGTTCTTGCTTGATCCAGGTTGCTAAGGGGTCTCTCGCGTTAGGTCAGGTTGGGCTGTGGGTCAATGGTTTGGTGATTGAAGCCCTGGTAGGGATCGTGCTAGCTAGGAAGTCGAAAACAGTTCCGAAGTTGTGTCATGTGGAAACATTACGCACAGTGGGTACTCAGGTGGTAACTCCATCTGGTAACTGTCTTCTCTTCGTCTTGTGGCGATCTCGGAGGGGTTGTTAAATCTTGGAGTGATCTCAAAGAGGGCCGATGAATCTTGGCGTGGGTTTCCTTGTCATGAAAATGCTTGGTTCCCTTGAGAGAAGTGGCTTGCAAATATGCCTGGTCTTCGATGCAGAGGTTTACTTCTTGACGATGGTGGTTGATGTAGTTCTTCCTCCTGGACATGGCGATCTTCAGATATTCCCAAACTAGCTGAACGGTTCTTCTTCCGTCTTCGGGTAGGCAAGTATGTCATCAAGGAAAGATGGCAACTAACTTGTTCGAGTACTCCGTGAAGACTTGCCCACGGTGTACATAGGGTATAGGTTGGGGTATCGATGGTGGTCATGGTTGGGTATTGGCCAATGTTTCCTTGTCCTAGAGCCAAAGCCCATGGTTGTGATTCCTACCATATCGTGGCTTGGTGGGGCTTAAGGGTTTCAAGGATTCTAGTGTGCGAGCGAACGTTTGTCACCTTATCCTTAAGCACGGTTCCTGAGATGCCAATTGTTCTGTCTAGTCCTTTAAACAAATAACCTTATACCACCGAAAGCATCAACTCTTGTAGGTCAGCTCCAATCATCACTCATGCTATTATTATCCTCATGACTCCTAAGGGGAGGTCTAACAAATCTATACATGTCAACTATCCCCAAACTCATATGTATGGCTACCCCTAAAAATCCATGGGTAGAGCATATAAGCTGCCAAGCTTGAATTTAATCACCACAATCCGAGTGCTCAGTCTATTGATCCAAGGTCCATGATAAAGCATCTCTATCCTAAGGAAACACGTCGTAAGTCACTCCAAGATCTTGTTTCCTTCCTATGAATCAACTCCAATAGCCCATTAACTTCCATTAATCGCAACATAATCCATTTAATTCTACAAATCCAATGTTTATGATGTTCCACATGATCTCCCAAAGTCCATATAATCCCCGAATGCTTGAAAGGGCTGTCTCTACTATAGTAAGTCCACCAATTTCCATTACCATGGTCAGTAAACTCCAAGGTCAAGCTTATATCAACTCCGACAATTAATCCAATCTCCTAGTTTATTGTCCTACAAGAAACATGGTATCACAATCGAGATCATCAGTCTAAATCCAATTTACTCCGAACCATGTAGACATACTCAGCATCTATATTCAACTAGAATCACCTACTTAAATTCAAATCTCGTGTCCAACGGGAATTCCTATATGTTTATCCCAAGTCCTTATTGTAATGCCAACCATCTCCTATCAATATCCCCTGGCTAAGTCAAATCCTCATACTTCCAAGAATTCAGCTTGCGATCTTAATTGTCCCACTAATTCCAATTTATCCAGGGGTACTAAAGCTATGCTACTCTATAATCATGTTCTCACCAAGTTCAACTACCAACATCAAAGCCTCATAATCCACCAAATAGTCTCAATTAATTCCTCAAGGTCACTGATATAAACTCATCAAGTCATTTGTCCTCTATTCCTACATCCTCAAACTGGTCTTCCCTATGGCATCGTCAGTTTTGGTGCTATCTTAGGATGATAATGTGCTCACTCACTATGTCCACTAGTCCCATAATGAACCCAGTGATAAGCAAGGTTACGGAGGCTTAACAGGTTCTCTTGCAATACTGTGGGTTTAGCACATGGTTAAGGATTCAAGCTGGGGTATCTCATGAAGTCTCGAAGGGTCTAGGAATGGGTTCTAATCTAGAGGGTTAAACATAATTCTACGGGGTTTCACTTGGTCGAGGAGGCCGCAACAAAAAGTCTTCAGTGCTAGTTGGCTGCCGAGGTAGACTCCTTGGTGCATCTTGTCTTGCTGGTCTTCAGCTGATGAGAGAGATGAGAGGGAGAAGTAGCATAGAGGAGGGGAATGCCTAAAGGGGGTTCTATAGTGCAGGTGCAAACAAACAAGTGCCAAAAGGGGCCAAACACAAACAACAAAATAAGGCAAGTGATATAGTCACGTACTTGTTGCCTAGGGCAAAAGTTGTGACCTATCTTAAAACACAAACAAATAAAAACAAGCAACACACAGTCATGGTTCTATTCGAACCATCATATGGACTCGACTGCGCATAGGGGGTACACGACTCATCCTACCCTAGGGGTTCTCGGACTAAGTAGTCGTGCTTTACTTCGTGCCTCATGCAGTCTTCTGGATTTTTCCTCAGGTGTCGCTACGTCTTTTGTAGTTGTTTGATGAAATGATCCGGGTTGGCCTGAAGAATCTTCAACACTTCTCGCCTGATGAGATGATGGGGTGAAGGTGGCTCCTCGTAGCTGGCATCGACTTGGTCTTCTCTTGTCCTCTTAATCATGATGATCGCTTTTGCCTTTTTAAGGTGTCGGCGGTTCCAGGTAGGTAATCCTTTATGCAATGACATTAACAAGGCATAATAGAGGTCCAATCCGTCGAACACATTGTTGACAATATCATCATCGAGAGCGGGGGATGAAGAGAACCGTTTTCCTGCTCACTATAGTGAGGCGGACCAAATGGCTAGGTTCTCATCCACCGGTGGTTGCCGATACAACAACTGTAAGGACATGGTTGCTCTATTAGCGATGCATATCATGATTTTGCATTTCCTATGCCCTGATCATCATAGGCTAAGGTCGCATCATCTCGGAGCATTGTCAAGGGTGTCACCATCTTCTGGGCCTTCATGTCCTCATTCCTCGAGGATATATCTTCTGTTGGTATCGTCTTGTTGTGGTGTCGCCAATCTTGTGTTCAGGAGATGTGGGTGAATGTCTGGCAAGGCATCTTCCTTCTAGATTATCCACGAGGATTACAAGGAATCCCGTGGTCAGGGGCATAAGGGTTCTAGCGACCAAAGGTTTTGAAGGGGAAGAGATCAATAAGGAAAGTATACCTTAGTTTTCGAAAATCTGAGAAGGGAAGAGAAGTATAGATAGTTTTGAAAAACTAGTAGTAGTTTTGGAAATAGTTCTACCCTAACTAACGACCATGCTAAGTAAGGCTTCCTACAGTCAGGATGGCTCTGATACCAGCACTATGGGGACCCCGACTCATAAGTCGTGATCACCGAATGCACGTGTACAGTGATCCCAGAGATCAATGCTCACTGAACACACAGAAGCTGAATAACAAGAGTCTTACATCCATACATACCGAATTACACAAGTAGGACCATTATGGTCAAGTCTTGAGTATAACATCGCAGCGGAAATCTTCGTCGATAACTTGGACCCATGCCATCTACCTTAACCCTACAGGCATTCTGACTGAGAAGCGTCCTAGCACGCATGTTTGTCACCAAAGTATCCTTCATTATATCCTGTTCTTTCATGCCTGGCCAATAAAATAACCAGTGGCAAGCCAATGAGTACTTTGAATGTACTCGCAAGCAACCCATGTTTTGGTTCAAGGTACAACAATGCATGATATAGGTAAATTTTTGCGTAAAGCTAGTTTTGAGTGCAATGACATGTTCAACAACTTGTAAGACATGCATCAGGAGAATTCAAGTAACCATGAGGACATGTTACAGATATCAACATAAATAGAGCGGGCTCCAACCCAACTCATTCATGTCAAGTCCTTTGACTTGACCCAAGTAGTTCTTCCCACACACACTGGTTTGTAAACAAGTGGACGTAGCCCAAGAGCGGTTACCCAACCGTCCTTGATCGTGGACACGGCTATTCGAATAGTTTTACACTCTATAGAGGTTGCACACTTTACCCACAAGATCCGGGGAACTTCCGTGTCATCCACGACCCGCGATACCTCAAGTACCCGGGGTAAGCACCCGATCACTATCTTTCCCTAGATGACACTAACATGGAGTCCACTCGATTGGTAGTAACCCCCGTGCCCAACATTTCACAACTTAAAAATTGTGGAGACTCGCTCCTATATTCATCACATACCACTGGCACGGGGTACCAACGGTGTGTCCGGTGCCCCATAATAATGCTCTTGGCCGCCCTACCTGGCACGACCCCATCCCGAGAGAGAGCACCAACTCTCCCCCGTCACTAGTAATGCGGGCTCCAAGCTAGTATCGGCCTAGGTAATCAATAATGTCCTTTCCCATATAAGGGTAGAGTGGTTGCGCATGTAAGGTTGGAATAACGGTCGCAACTTAAACCAATCCATTTTTGAAAGCAACACACACACACTTGCCTCGGTACACCACTTCGTCATCAAGTGGTTACCCATCCCATTATCTCCCTCGGGCATAAGTGGCACCCGACGGAGTTTTCGAAAAGTCCTTTGAAAATAGTTTGTCTCCATCACCATGCATATTCCCGTCCCTTTTTGCGTAGCAACTACTTTAGCATCCTATCTACTCCCACCGGCATAACCCTCATAAGGAGGTAGGGTCATGCATAATGCAAGTATCAACGAGGAAGTAACGAAGGCAACCCACCAAAGTGGTTACCATCTCATCATAATTTCGATGCAAGTAATAAAAGTGCCATATGACATGCATAAAAAGGGTTTCATAGACATGGTCAAAGGGCTGCTTGCCTGTTTTAACAGAGTCTTCGAGGTCTTCTGGTATCTCTGGTCCAACTCCGAGCATTTCGTCTACTTCGTCAACTATCGTCGAAATTAACCACAATAAGCAACACAACAAGGTAGAAAAAAAGTGCTCTAAAAATATTGATTTGACTTTTCTAGGACATCTCTGGTTATATGAAAATTAACCAGAGTGGTTTCATTGGAATTGGGTCAGTGGATATTTCTAAACATTTTGATATGACAGAATCAAGGGGTTTATGGATTTGCAAGAAGTGTACAGAAACATATTTTTGAAAAATGAGCAAAGGCACCCATTTAACAAAGGATGATTTTAGAAGCATCTAGGAATTGGTTTCACTGGATTTGGAGTTCAAATGAATTTGCAAAGTTGACAAATATGAAGAAATGGCTCATTATTTTATGTGCTACAGAAAGTATTAATAAAAATGTTCATAAACTAAGTTATGAACTTAGAAACATCTAGGAATTTGAATCATAGCATTTGGATCAAATTTGAGCTCTCTGTGATTTTCTAAAGTTCATCACAGAAATGGGAAAAAAACAAGATTTGATAAATGTTTGTGAAGAAAAAGTCTCTGGAAAACTGTGCATGTTGCACCAACAGGTAGATCATGATTTATAGAGTCACTAGAAATTTGAATCATCAAATTTGGAGTCCATTTGAATTGTTTATGGATTTTACAAGTCTACAGAAAAAGAAAAAGGAAAGGGATTTACCTAAATGGGCTGGATCTAGGGAGGCAGCAGTGTGCACTGGGCGAGATTTAGCGGGGCAGTGCACTGGGCCTGGCCCAGTCTCTCGCGCGCGCCCGCTGGGAGGCCACGTCGAAGGCGGCGTCGCGGAATACGTCTTCGCTCGGGGGGGGGGGGGGTTAAGGCCGGAGCCGTCTCCACTTAAACGGGCGGGGCCCGCCCACCGGGTCGCTGACGAGCGGGGCCCGGGGCTCAGGCCGTCTCGTACCTCCCGCTCGAACAGAGCAGAGGCAGGGGAGGCGAGGCCGAGCGGCGCCGACGCTCTCCCGGGCGGCACAGGCCACCTCCGGCGGCGCCCGGCACACCGGAGGACTCAGCGCGCCGCGGCGCACCCGTCCATGTGCTGCACGCCCACGGGGGAGCCCGGGAAGAGGAGGGCTTCGAGTGCGGCGGTCCGGGGCTGACGGTGGGTTCGGCAAGGCGAGGAAGGCACGAGGAGGATGGGATGGAGCACGGGAAAGAGAGAGAGAGAGAGAAGGAATCCAAAGGGAGGTCACGGGCGGCCTTATATGGCGAGGCCACGGCTCACCATGGACGGCGACCACGACCGCGGACTAGGCGATGCCAGGGGATGAATTGGCACCCCAGGCCATGTCCTAGGCGTTTGTGGGCGTGGACCAGGTCGAGGGGGAAGGAAAGGGGGAGCGGGGTGTGCCTCAGGAGGGTCCCGAGCTCGTGCGCCCATTGGCCGAGCGGGGCGGCGTCAGGCACGGGCAGTAGGGGGTGAGAGAGAGGGGTAGAGGAGGGGCCTACACGTCTGCCGTGTTGCGGACGTCGAGGGCCTCGACTGGCGCTAGGTGGAGGCTCGAGGTGGTCGGGGGACGCGGCGTCAACGGTCGGGAGCACGCTGACGTGCTCCAGAGCACGTCTTTGGCCGGCATGGCATGCCTTTTTGCGGAATGGGCGCGGCCACTTGTGTCTGGAAGCTGCAGGGGGAGTAAACAATGCGGCAATGACATAGGATGCCTTGGGGGGCCAGTGGAGGAGAGGAGGGGTGGAGAGAGAGTGAAAATGTTGTTGTCCAGAGAAGCAAAGTGGATCCCTGCCCCCCTTCATCATTGCCTCTCGGGCTGGGAAGCCCACCAGAGGTAGAGGGGGACTAGGAGGGGTTGTGGTAAAAAGGATAACTCATGGAGATTAGTGGAAATGGCCAAAACATGCATTTTAAGTTTTTGCCAGAAGGTGTTTGATGTAGGTTTGGGAAAGCAAATGGACTTCCCCTATCATGAGGCTTGACAGGGTCAAATGGCATGTGAAAATAAGAGGTTCCACCAAGATTGAGCTCATTTGGGCAAAGTAGCCCATGTAACTTTGGTAAACCCTAGAAATTTGCAGAACTGGCTTTACCAAGATTTAGTCATGCAAATCAATTCTCCTTGATGCACCACTTGGTTTAGTGTCCTCATTTGGTCATGTGAACATGCTTACAAAAGTTGGGGTCAAGGAGAAAAAGTTGGTAGTACAAACTTGTTCAAATTTGATTCTGGCCAGAGAGGGTTTTGGGGTACTTTGATCAAGATAAAGTTCTCTACAACTTGTGCCATTTGGTCTAGATTCATTATTACACCATTTGAGAGTGTGCACAAAGTTTGAGAGCATTTGGACATGTTTGACAGTGCAAAGCTGTTCAAACTTGAAAAAGGACAGAAGTGGTTTTGAGAGGTTTTCATGGAGTTATGCTATTCTCCATGACATGGTACTTGGCAAGATCATCAAAAATGTCATATGTGACATGCTAGAATTTTCTTGGATTTTTATGAAAATATTTCCTGTAGAAATACTTCAAATCCTTGAAATGAGCAGAAATGGTTTTGGGAGGTTTTGTCCAATATTTTGATCATGACCATATGTTGAAACTCATATATATGGAAAATATATGTCCATTGAGTCTCCCTAATTTTTCTCAAATATTTTTAAAGCTTTAAAATAATTTTAACCTATTTAAGACTATTTCTGGCCTTAAGAAAAATCCTTTAAATAAAATAGGAAAATAACTTTTAAAATTATATTTTTGTGGTTTCTAGGTAACCTATATCTAATAGGAGTCAAAAATATTTTTGGAAAGATTTTTACTGCCCTTAATTAAGTACTTGCAGTGCAATCCTCAATCAAGGGGTTTTTGGAAAACTAATTTTTGAAAATACTATTTGGCCAAATTATTTTTGTAAGAAAATACTATGTTGCACTATACACATGGCATGATCATTGGGAAGAGGTTTTGGATCAAGGAGAAGGAGTATAAGAGTTGGAGGATTTATTTGATTTTTAGAGCACCTGCAAACAACTCACAAAAATCAAATCAAGCAAAGTCCAAAACACTCAAAAGTTTTTGTCAAACCACATTTTATCATGATTGTTAGCTTTAATGTAGTGGCATGAAAATCAGGGTGTGACACCACCTCTGCCTCCTCAGATGCAGACTCTTCCTCTGAATCATCTCCTTGCCAGTAAACGCACGAGCCTTGCTGGATGAGCTCTTCTTGTGTGATGAAGACTTCGACGAAGACTTGTAAAAAGACTTTGAGGATTTCTTCTTCTTCTTCTTGTCATCAGAATCATATTCCTTGCTCTTCTTCTTCTTCTTCTTCTTGGTCTCATTGTCCCACTGTGGACACTCAGAGATGTAGTGACCAGGTTTCTTGCACTTGTGGCAAGTTCTTTTCTTGTGATCATGAGAGGAAGCTTCATCGTTTCTAGAGTTGGATCTTGAATACTTTCTGAAGTCTTTCTTCTTAGTGAACTTCTGGAACTTCTTCACAAGCATAGCAAGCTCCTTTCCAATGTCCTCAGGATCCCCAGAACTGCAGTCAGATTCTTCTTCAGATGATGGAACAACCTTTGCCTCCAAAGCGCGAGTTCGGCCATAGTTGGGACCATAGATATCTCTTTTCTCAGATAGCTGGAACTCATGTGTGTTGAGCCTCTCAAGTATGTCAGATGGACCGAGAGTCTTGAAATTAGGGCATTCTTGAATCATCAGGGCCAGGGTGTCGAATGAGCTTTCAAGCGATCTCAGAAGCATCTTGACGATTTTGTGCTTGGTGATCTGAGTAGCGCCGAGTGCATGAAGCTCATTTGTGATATCAGTGAGGCGATCAAATGTGAGCTGGACATTCTCATTGTCATTTCTCTTGAAGCGGTTGAAGAGATTGCAAAGAACACTGATCCTTGAGTCTCTCTGGGTTGAGACGCCTTCGTTGACCTTGGAGAGCCAGTCCCAGACTAGCTTTGCAGTTTCCAGAGCACTCACACGACCATACTGTCCTTTGGTCAGATGACCACAGATGATGTTCTTGGAAGTCGAGTCCAGTTGAGTGAACCTCTTGACATCAGCAGCAGTGACACCTTCACCAACCTTGGGAACGCCGTTCTTGATGACATACCAAAGGTCGACGTCAATGGCTTCAAGATGCATACGCATCTTATTCTTTTAGTAGAGATAATCAGTTCCATCGAAGACAGGGCACGCAGCGGAGACTTTGATTATCCCTGTAGTCGACATAGCTAAAACTCCAGGTGGTTTAACAGAATCACACAGAACAAGGGAGAACCTCACTCTAATACCAATTGAAAGTGCTAGTTATCGACTAGAGGGGGGTGAATAGGCGATTTTTATGAAATTCTTCAAAACATAGGGGCTTTGAAGACAAATAGTAGAAACAAACCTATTGATATGCAGCGGAAGGTAGACTACACTAGACAAGCCATAGTCAAGTAAGCAATGAAGTGAAAGCACGAAGACTATTAGCAGCTAGGTAGAATGGATCAGGATGGAAGATAGTATGGAGCCAAACAACAACAGTCTTCACACAGTGAAGTCAATCAGATCATGCAAGCAGGCAATGACTTCACGAAGACAAACTGTAAGTAAAGAGAGGTAAGAGATAGAACAAGTTGCTTGGTGAGGACAAGGATTTGTTGGACCAGTTCCAGTTGTTGTGACAACTGTACGTCTGGTTAGGGAGGCTGATATTCAACTCACAAGACCGTGTCTTCACCTTATTCCCCTTGAGCTAAGGATACTCAGCCGTCGCCCAATCACTCTAGTAAGTATTCAAGGTAGACTTCCAAACCTTCACAAACTGCGTTCACCAGCAATCCACAATGACTCTTGGATGCTCAGAACGCGACGCCTAACCGACTGGAGGATTCACAGTCCTCAAGTGTAACAAGTCTTCAGATCACACGGACAGAAAGACTTCAGTGATGCCTAACTCTCTTTGGCTCTGGGTGTTTTGGGCTTTATCCTCGCAAGGATCTCTCTCTCAAATGCTTCGGAGGGTGGTTGCTCTCAAACGACAAAAGTCGTGCACTAACTCTGAGCAGCCACCCATTTATGGTGTAGGGGGTGGGCTATTTATAGCCGGGAGGCAACCCGACTTGATTTTTCCAAAATGACCCTGGGTCACTAAGGAACTGACACGTGTCCAACGGTCAGATTTCAAACACACGCGACAACTTGAATTGGGCTACAAGTAAAGCGGACCCATCCAACTTTGGATAAGATTTGTTCTTATTATCTTTGCTCGAAGACATAGGATTTGGTTGAGCATCACATCGGTCACTCTGACTTTGTTCACTTGGACCCCACTTAACAGTGCGGTGGTTCCTATGACTCAACAAAGAAGAAAAGGAAACTACGAAACAACTATGTCTTCGCACTCCATAGTCTTCATGTGATGTCTTCTTAGGTCATAGTCTTCAATGTGAATATCTTCATAGACCACCATTGTCTTGAATGTCTTCACACATTTTTAGGGGTCATCTCTGGTAGGTAAACCGAATCAATATGGGACTACTACCTGTGTTATCCTGCAATTCTCACAAACACATTAGTCCCTCAACCAAGTTTGTCGTCAATACTCCAAAATCAACTAGGGTGGCACTAGATGCACATACAGTTCCTCACGAAGATCGGCCGTACCAGGCAACTCTAGGTACCCCCGTTCCCAGGACGCCGACAGTAGCCCCTGGGCCCAAGGAGAGCTCGTACTTGGCTTCGAGGCAAAGCCGAAGGGCAAGTGCGGAGCGCCGCAGGTAGTAGTAGCATGCGGCCTTGATTGACGCTTGGCGACTGCCAGGACGTGGGCGTCTCCACTTCCCATGCCGCCTCGATAACTACCCGACTTAACAAGTCCCTCCTACATGCAGAAAAAACCATTATTACCTGTGATCGTGGAGGCCGGCATTTGGTCTACTTCTGGCTATAAATGAGGAGGGGGACGGAGCCCCCATTGCTCATCTCTTCCTCCATTCCGCCCGCTTCTTCATCCTTCTTGCTACGACACTCATGGCGCCGATATGGAGATTCTCCGCCACTGAGAAGGGGAAAACCCCCCGTGAAGAGCTAGGGCCACTCCCACCAAAGAAGAGGCTGGCCCGCTCTCGCGATGTCATCGTGAGGCCGGAGGTGACGAGGCCTTGGTACAAGCGGCCTCCCCCCGGCTACCCGCTTCCCTTAGAACGCCCGGGCGCAACGTCCGCCCCGCTCGCGCCTTGGTCGCGGTGGGCATGCTGTGGCGGCGCATGCCGCCGCCCCGCGAACCCACTCCGAGGGCTTCACGCGCGAACTCGTGGTGTGGGCGGTGATGCCTCCGCGCTCGTGGATCCGATTCCCGCAATTCTTCGCTGAAGAGATGCCGCCGAGGGGGCCACTCGAGTTGTGGCCACAGCATGCCGAGTGTGACACCCCGGTGACGGGAGCAGAGGTCGAGGTCGTTTCCCCGGGCAATATCTTCCTGACCCGCGGATGGGGCGAGGTCACCCGTGCCTACCGCGTGGAGGGCGCCCTCACCATCCACTTCGAGTACGATGGCGCCTCCACTCTGTTCTTCAAGGTCTTCGACAAGGAGGGCCATCGCCTGGAATGCTGCCCCGGAGGGAGTCATTGGGGCGGTGCAGTGGCGGGCGCTGGCCCCGCCCATGGTCCTGTCGGCAGTTCCTCCAGCAGCAGCGATGGCGCCTGGGAGTCCAGCGACTCTCCCGAGCCCTATGAGACTCCGGAGACGAGCGACGGCAGCTACGCACCCCCGAGTTCTTGCCGTGCACGGACCACGGCAGCGGCATCCGCCTGTCACCGCCGTTGATCTGGATGGGGTTGGCGTCGGCCTCCCATGGCTCACTTTTGATGATGGTGTCGGCGCCGCGCGCGCCTTCCTATGCGAGGGAGGGAGGCGCCCCGGCTGTGGGCGCAGATCCTGAGGTGGTGCCGCTGGAAACGCCGCTCTCCTGAGGCCCTGGTTGGAGTAGCTGCTTCTTCTTCTTGAGGATGGCCTCAGGAGGGTACAGGGTGCCTTCGTTGTCGGGGTCTTCGGCCGCTACAGCTTGGTAAGCGCGCTCGAGTGAGCACACCACATCTCTTTCTTCACAGGGGACCGTGATGATGCGCCGCTCCTTGGCATCTTCAGGATGTTGTAGCCATGATGGGTTACTGCCATAAACTTGGCCAAGGCTGGGTACCCAAGGATGGCGTTGTACGGCAGGCGGATGTGGGCGACGTCGAAGTCGATGAGCTCGGTGCGGTAGTTGTCACGCTGGCCGAATGTGACAGGGAGGCGGACCTGCCCTATCGGGGTGGTGGAGCGTCAGTCACTCCTGAGAAAGGCTTGGTAAGTTGCAGCTGATCATATGGCACTTGGAGGCTGTCGTATGTCTCGATAGACAGGACATTGAGCCCTGCGCCGCCATCGATGAGGATCTTGGTGACTTGGACGTTGCTGATGATGGGTGAGCAAAGCATCGGGAGGGCGCCGACGGTTGCCGCGCACTCGAGCTGGTCTGACGAGCTGAAGGTGATGGCGCACTTGGACCACCTGAGCGGGCGCGTGGCCTCGAGCCTGGGAAGGGCCGCGTTCATCTCACGAGCACCACCCAAGATGCAGGCGATGGCGCGAGGCTCTTGGAAGCCCCCAACCCCCTCGTCCTGATGATGGCCGTCGTTCCTCCTAGGTGGTGGTGGCAGCAGAGGGAGGCCGGCGTTGCCCTGAGGGCGGTCCTCATGAGGCTGGTCTTTCCAGGCGCCCTCGCGAGGTTGTTCTTGCTAGCGGTCCTCAAGAGGCCGGTCGCGCCACTCCTGGCGGGGGCCGCGGTCGTCCCGACATCCCCCACGTCGTCCTCCTCCTCGGCCGTAGCCTCGGTCATTGCGCTCGGCGCGTAGATTGAAGCGCCGATCGCGGATGGCCTTGAGCTTCTGACAGTCGCTGGTGTTGTGGCTGTGAACATTATGGAAGGCGCAGAACGGGCGGTTGGCCTTGGAGGACTCAGGGTGGTCGCGTCCGTGCTTCATCTCTGGCTCTGCCTCGAGCACCGCAGCCCCTTGCACTTCACGTCCTTGATCTTGGCCTTCATGTCCTCCTGGTCGACAACTGGGAGCTCGAGGAGGGAAAGGCGCCCTTCCTTAGCCCTTGCATACTTGGGCGCCATGTTGAACATCTCCAGCGCCGTGCATAGTTCCTCATGGATAGCGAGCTCCTCCTTCATCTAGACGTCGCGGACGCCATCGAAGAACACGGAGATGATGGCCTCGTCCATCACCTTGGGGATCTTGAGGCGAACGCTGTTGAAGCGCTGGATGTACTTATGCCAGGTTTCCCCTGGCTGCTACTTGATGCTCCGCAGGTCGCCTACGGCCGACGGGCGGGCGCGAGTGCCCTGGAAGTTGGCGATGAAACGCTCGCGCATCTCCCCACAGGAGGAGATCGATCCCGCGGGCAGGTTCAGGAGCCACGAGCGCGCGCCATCCTTGAGGGCCATGGGGAACCAATTCGCTAGGACCTTCTCGTCACCGTTGGCCGCCTCGATGCTTAGCTCATAGAGCTGCAGGAACTCCATGGGGTCTGGGCTGCCGTCGTAGCGCGGAGGCAGGTCTTGCTTGAACTTGCCGGGCCAGACGATGCTGCACAGTTCGGGAGTGAAGGCACGACAGCCTGTTGTGGTCACCGGAGCCCGTCATGGAGGCGGAGCCTGATCTTGATATCCACGCGCCACCGCCGCAGGCGGCACGCAGCCTTGACGCAGTGGTGCCGGGAGCGCAGGAGCGTTTTCTTGCAGTCGAGGGACTTCTTGGTAGCTTCCTTCTTCATGCGCGGGCGCCCTGCACAGTGGGTCGCGTCGCAGGGCTGCGCATCTTGGTGCGAGGGCGGCATCTTGATGCGGAGGTGGTGGAGGTGCTCCATGGGCGACGTCACCCGCTGCTGGAGGTGGTCGAGGTAGCAAGAGGAACGGTGCAGGAGAGCCCCCTGCGGCGCTGACAAGCTCAGCGATGCGGTCCAGCCAGTCGTCGTAGAGGTCATTGACCGGGCAGTAACATAGGACCTCGCGTGCCATGAGCAGCGCAGCCTGCGCGTCCGTGGGCGCACGACGAGCCGGCCGGGGTCAGCGACGGGGTGGCGGTGCGTCCATCCAGCCGCACGGAAGGGTGCAACGACGAAGCTTGCTGCTCGTTCCCGGCCGGGCCAGTGGCAGCGTTGGCAGCAGGTGATGGAGAATGGCGGGGAGGTCCACCAATGGGCGCCGTCTGAGCAACGCGGGCGGCAAGGGCGGCATGTCGCTCAGCACGGGCTTGGCGGGCATCAGCCATGGATACGGTGGTGCGGCGCAGCATTGGTCGGTGGAAGAAAGGCTTGAGCGCACTCCTACCTGGCACGCCAAATGTCGGATTGCGGGTTCCGACAAACACTTGAGGTTCGAACACTGCGGGCGCACGAAGATTTCTCTCTCTCTCTCTCTCTCTCTCTCCCTCTCTCCCTAGCTCACTCTCGCAACGACCTCAAGGCCTAGCTCGACGAACCCGAAGAACAAGAGACACGAGAGTTTATACTGGTTCGGGCCATCGTTGTGGTGTAATACCCTACTCCAGTGTGGTGTGGTGGATTGCCTTGTAGGCTGGTGATGAACAGTACAAGGTAAGAACAACCTCCTGGGGAGAGGTGTTCTTGAGCTCGGTGAGCTGGTGTGTGCAAGGATGGTCTGAATGATCCACCCCCCTTGCTAGGGTGGTGGCTAGTCCTATTTATAGGGGCCCTGGTCCTCTTCCCAAATGTTTAGGCCGGAAGGGATCCCACAACGGCCAAGTTTGAAGGGGGACAACTAGTATAAGCTATCCTGACAAAAGGTGGTCTTCGCCTGCCAAAGGCTCTGGTGGTGACGCCGTTGTGGGCTCCGCGGTGACCTCCGTCCTGTCGTCCTGCTGGTCTTGGTCTCGTTGCACCGATATGGAAACCTTTGCCTGATGCCTTGGGACTCCTCACCTGGGCTTGCCCGTTTAGCACCAAAGAGGCAACTGGTACTCTGTGCCCGCTGGCGCCCGCCTGGCCTTGGTCGTCACAGCCCCGTCATGCGCACCTCGCGAGGTGCACCTTGCATCGATATCTCCGCTCCTTGCAAGCCAGCCTAGTTAGGCTGCCCCTGAGGAGGTCTTGAGTCGCCTGCCGGGCGAGGCTTGGCCCCTCGCGAGGGTGTTGAGTGGTTCCTCATGAAGATGGGCCGTACCAGGCCGTTGGTGGAGCCATGCCATGGGCCGCAGGCAGGCAAGTCTGGGTAACCCCGTTCCCAGGACGCCGACACTAAGGATGATGATCATGAAACTTCAGACCAAGTTACTAATGAACCTCGTAGGTCGACAAGAATGCGTACCGTACCATAGTGGGTAACCCTGTCCTGGAAGTCATATTGTTAGACAACGGCAAAACTACGAACTATGAAGAAGCTATGATGAGCCTAGATTCCTCAAAATGGCTTGAAGCCATGAAATCTGAGATATGATCCATGTATGTGAACAAAGTGTGGACTTTGGTGGATTTTCCCGATGATCGGCAAGCCATTAAGAATAAATGGATCTTTAAGAGGAAGATGGATGCTGATAGTAATATCACTGTCTACAAAGCTCGAATTGTTGCAAAAGGTTTTTGACAAGTTCAAGGGGTTGACTACGATGAGACTTTCTCACCCTGGAGATGCTTAAGTCTGTCTGAATCATATTAGCAATTGCCGCATTTTATGATTATGAAATCTGGCAGATGGATGCAAAAAAACTGCATTCCTTAACGGGCTTCTTAGGAAGAGTTGTATATTATGCAATCGGAAGGTTTTGTCGATCCTAAAGGAGCTAACAAGTGTAAGCTCGAGTGATCTATTTATGGACTGGTGCAAGCATCTCGGAGTTGGAATATACGCTTTGATGATGTGATCGAATCATAAGGTTTTATATAGACTTACAAAGAAGCCTGTATTTGCAAGAAAGTGAGTGGGAGCTCTGTAGCATTTCTGGTGTTATATGTGGATGACATATTACTGATTGGAAATGATATAGAATTTCTAGATAGCATAAAAGGATACTAGAATAAGAATTTTTCAATGAAAGACCTCGGTGAAGCTTCTTACATATTGGGCATCAAGATTTATAGGGATAGATCAATACGCTTAATAGGAATTTCACAAAGCACATACCTTGACAAATTTTTGAAGAAATTCAAAATGGATCAGTCAAAGAAAGGGTTCTTGCCTGTGTTGCAAGGTATGAAGTTGAGTAAGACTCAAAACCCGACCATAGTAGAAGATAGAGAGAGAATGAAAGTCATTCCCTATGCCTCAACCATAGGTTCTACAAAGTATGCCATGATGTGTACCAGACCTGTTGTGTGCCTTGCCATGAGTCTGGCATGGGGATACAATAGTGATCCAGGAGTGGATCACTGGACAACGGTCAAAATTATCCTTAGGTGCCTAAGGGGACTAATGAAATGTTTCTCGGTTATGGACGTGATAAAGAATTCATTGTAAAGGGTTACGTCGATGCAAGTTTTGACACCGATCTGGATGGCTCTGTGTCTTAGTGTGTATGTGTGTTGAAAGTGAGAACAATAAGCTAGACTAGCTCCATGCAGAGCAATGTAGACATAGAAATTTGCAAAATACATACTGATCTGAATGTGGCAGGCCCGTTGACTAAACTTCTCTCACAAACAAAACATGAGAACACCTTAGAACTCTTCGGGTGTTAATCACATGGTGATGTGAACTAGATTATTGACTCTAGTGAACTCTTCGGGTGTTAATCACATGGCGATGTGAACTACATTATTGACTCTAGTGCAAGTGGGAGACTGATGGAAATATGCCCTATAAGCAATACTAAAATGGTTATTATTATATTTCCTTAATCATGATAAAGGTTTATTATTCATGCTAGAATTGTATTGACCAGAAACTTAAATACATGTGTGGATACATAAACAAATACCGTGTCCCTAGTGAGCCTCTACTAGACTAGCTCGTTGATCAAAGATGGTTAAGGTTTCCTAACCATTGACATGTGTTGTCATTTGATAATGGGATCTCATCATTAGGAGAATAATGTGATGGAAAAGACCCATCCGTTAGCTTAGCATATGATCATCTAGTTTATTGCTACTGCCTTCTTGAATGTCAAATACATGTTCCTTCAACCATGAGATCATGCAACTCCCGGATACCGGAGGAATACCTTGCGTGCTATCAAATGCCACAATTTAACTTGGTGATCATAAAGATGCTCTACAGGTATCTCCGAAGGTGTTTGATGAGCTGGCATGGATCGAGATTGGGATTTGTCACTCCGAGTATAGGAGAGGTATCTCTGGGCCCTCTCGATAATACACATCATAATAAGCTTGCACGCAAAATGACTAAGGAGTTAGTTATGAGATGATGTATTATGGAACGAGTAAACATACTTGCCAGTAACGAGATTGAACTAGGTATAAAGATACGACGATCGAATCTCGGGCAAGTAACATACCGACATACAAAGGGAATTACGTATGTTGCCATAACGGTTCGACCGATAAAGATCTTCGTAGAATATGTAGGAACCAATATGGGCATTCAGGTTCTACAATTGGTTATTGACCGGAGAGGTGTATCGATCATGACGACTTAATTCCTGAACCCGTAGGGTCGGCACTATTGGATTCTGGTGTCACATCCTAGCTAGTTCATGCATTAGAGTGTTGCATCATGTTTACTTTTTCAGAAAACCTGAAATGGGGATGACAGAACCCCCAACACCCCCTGGAAACAACTAGGGTTTACTAAAATTATTTTCAATGAACCTGAAATGCCCTTCTAAAAAGTCCACCCTTTTTGTTTTGGGTTAGAACCTCTGACAAAATGGGTTCACATTTTTCCAGGACACATAAGGTCATTGGATTAAATCATTACTATTTGCATTTGGGCATTTAAATGCTATAAAATATTTCAAATGTTCAAATAATTCAGGAAATAAGTGTGGGCTGTTGGAAATAATCTAAACAGAGCCCCTGATTATTTTCAGGATTTTTGAAGATGCCTAAGTATTTTTAATAAAGCCACACAGTTACAGAAAAATAGAAAACAGAAACTAAAAGAGAGGGAGGGAACTTACCTGGCCGCAGCCCACCAGCCGGCCCACCTGGCGGCCCAGCGCTGTGCTGGCCCATGCCAGCCAGCTGCTTCGTCCCCGCCAGGTAGGCACAGAGGTGACGCCGGTGAGCACGAGCTCGCCACGGCGCCAGCTGTTTGCCGCCCGCGCCCCTGGACACCTGGGCGAGACCCACGTCGCCACCACGACCCCGCGGACACCTCACTCACTCCCCTGCCTCTCTCCCTCGCTCTCCCGCACCATGGCCGACGCCGCCGTGCCCGCGCCACCGTGAAACCCGCGTCCCCCTTCGTCCTCGTGCCGCGCCACCGTGTCTTCTGTCGCCCTCCTCTCCTTCGAGCAAGCCAAGCCCCGAGCGCTCGCTTGCCCCGAAGCCTCTGCACCAACCTCGCCCGACTCCGCCACCGCCGCAGATCCCCTTCGCCATCACCGCCGCAACAGTTCGTCCCCGACCGCGCCGTCTGCTCCTACGTGATCGCCGTGAGCTGCTGCACCTCCCCATCCTCTCCGTTCTCACTCTCAAGCATCGTAGCACTACATGAAGCATCACCGCACGCGCCGCCACCGAGCTCGTCGCCGACGTGACTCCGGCCACCCACCGGCCACACCACCATGTCCAACACTCTCACCGCATCGCGAGGAGTCCGTAGCACCACTCCACGCGCCTCGCCGTGCCCCGTAGCCTTGGGTTCGACTTCACCCAACTCCGGCGACCGCCAAGGTTGTCGCCAGCGACGTTCCCGGCCACCCCGAGCTCCACCACTGCCACCAAACAGCGTGGCTCGCTCCCTGCGTCCCGTAGATACCCTCCGCCGCCCTTTTGATCGCCGGAGCACGAAACCGCACTCCCACCGCCGCATCTGGCCTCGCCGACAGCTAAACGCCGGCGGGTTTTGACCCCGTTGACCATTGACTGGGTGGGCCCAGGTTGACTCCCCCCTGAGTCTATGACAAGTGGGGCCCGCTCTGCTAATTAACTTATATTAGCACTAACTAAATTTATTTAGTTTAAATAACTACAGACACGCGGGACCCACTGGTCAGTTTGACCTGGACCAGCTCCGTTGACCGCTGACGTCACCCTAACGCAATGCTAACGCATTAATTCAATTACTGGAATTATTCTTATACAGGAAATTCCAGAAAATAGTACAACTTCAAAAATTCATAGAAATTAATCTGTAACTCCAAATGCAAAGATTTATATATGAGTTTTGGTCAGAAAAATTCAATCTTTCCATCTGTACTAGTTTCATGCATGTCAGAACACTTTAACCTTGTTGTTTAGGTGAAACAAGCAAATGCACTAATATGACCTTTTTCTTTGGGCTAGCATTTGAATCCTTGATTCAAATGAACTCAATCTATTATGTCCTAAGTTGCATTAGCCAAAACACACTCATTTTGCCATGTCATTGCATGCATCATATTGTTGCATATTGCCATGTGGTGATTGTGTTTCGATGTGTTCTTCGTGGTAGGTTCTGCCTCCGAGGATATTCACGAGTATCCAACTGAAGGGCAGTATCCCACTACCACTCCGTCAGGCAAGCAACCCATTGATCATTTCGATACAAACCCATCTTCTCGCTTTTGCTCTCGTTTACTGCATTAAGACAACGTGTTTCAAACTGCTGTGTGTTGCGGTAGTTGAACCCACTTCCTCTGCATGACCTGTCATTGCCACAATAACTAGATGAAACCCACTAGCATGTGTAGGAGTTGATTGAGCCATGTTTGTGTTTCCTACCATGCTATGCTTGCTATGCTTAGAGTCGTGTCAGGTCTGGCTCATCGGGGTGATAAACTAGAGTGAAAGGTTGTGTCGGTAAAGAGAGTGAAGTGTTGAACATGATTTGGTAAAGGTATCGATGAGAGGCCATGTAGGAGTACATGGTGGGTTGTTTCATTGAGGCCGTCCTTAAGAACTGAGATCTGTATGTGTGATTTAAGATCAGCTACTACCACGCGTTGGGCCCGAAACCAATGGACCCTCTCGACTTATTAACCACTCTTGTCCTCTGTCCAGGAGTTGCAAGTAGTTTCTGGTGTTTGTAGTTGCTGGAGGCCGTGCACAGCGTTGGCCTTAGGGGTGGGCTGTGATGCGGTAGGATCATGGCCCGGTGTATCGATTCGCCCGTTTGGTGTCTTAGGAACCCTGCACACATCGTTTGAGGCCGTTGAGGACACCCCGGCCGGATTTCCTTGCGGATGGAACCCGAATAGGCAATAAACCTGGACTAGGGACTCGTGTGTTTAGTCAGGTCGTGGCCGACACGCTCGTTGGGCTTCCGCTTGAAGGTTGCCAAGTACATGTCATGTAAACGGTGATAAGCGGTGAAAGCATGTGTGAAGAAGTACACCACTGCAGGGTATGAAACTATTCGAATAGCCGCGTCCGCGGTAAAGGACTACTTGGTCGCTTATGCAGTTCATAGACAAGTTAATGGTTACTACTAAAAGCCTCAAGATAAGTGTGAGTACCGCGGATGGCCCCTTCGTAGGATGACGAGGGAGGATCCACGGTGGAGTATTGTGATGGTGATTAGTGGACTCGTGTGCGAAAACTACTTTACAAGTGGTGTCTCATAGGATAGCTTAGCCAAGAGTCAAAGGTGGCTTGCTGCAATAACTCCACTACCTTCTTGAGAATGTGCATGTATAGTAGGATCTGTTGTAGGACTTGCTGAGTACCTTTGTACTCATGTTGCTTTAATTACTGTTTTCAGACGACAACACCGCTCCTTCAGATGGGTTCTATGTAGAACTCGACGTTGATTAGTAACTTGCCACCCAGGTGGTGATCCGAGCTTGTGAAGGGCCCTATGTAGATAGACAGGCTTCATCAAGCCTTCTTTCTTTCTAGTGTCTGTACTCAGACTAGTTTGCTTCCGCATGTGCTTGTATGTTTGTATGACTTGAGTGTCGGGTCATGTGACCCCTATATGTATGAACATGTTATCACTACAAAAAAATATACTTCCGTGATGATACGTTTTTGTCACAGTAGGTCACGTTTTTTGTCATGCATGTACATCCATGACCAATTTATGACAGAATCAAGATAGTCATACCTGTGCTGTCGTAGAAGTGTTCCATGACATTACCAAAATTATCATCACGGAAGTGTCCACTTCCATGACGATAATTCGCGCCTCACAGAAGTGCTTTCGTCAAGGGTGACCGACACGTGGCATCCACCGTAACCGAACGTCGTTAAGCTATCTGGTCGGGTTTTGGATCCAATAACCCGTTAATAGCCCCGACCAATGGGAATTTTCCACGTGTGAAATCATCATTGGCTGGACGAGACACGTGTCAGGTCCGCGTTGGCACAGGTGTCACTCATCCAATGGGTGAGACGCGCCTATGATATGTTGACACGTGGACCGGCCCATGAAGTTTAAATGGGCCAGCCCAACTGAAGGCCCACAAGATTTTGCGGACCATAATGGGCCGGCCCAGCTAAAGGCCCACGAGATTTTGCGGACCATAATGGGCTGGCCCAGCTAAAAGCCCACAAGATTTTGCGGGCCATAATGGGCCGACCCAGGTAAAGGCCCACAAGATTTTTGTGTGCCATAATGGGACAGCCAGGGTAAAGGCCCTCAAGATTCTTGCGGGTCATAATGGGCCAGCCCAGCTAAAGGCCCACGAGATTTCGCCGACATTAATGGGCCGGCCCAGCTTTAGGCCCACAAGATTTTTAGGACCCTAGTAGGCTGGCCCATTAACTGGCTGCCATGTTTTGGGCCAAATGCCGGCCCATATTTGATCCGGTCCATTAATGGCCTGCCACGCTTCGGGCCTAATAGTGGCCCATATGAGATCCGGCCCGTTAAAAGCCTACCATGTTCTGGGCCAAATTACGGCCCAGATCGGGTCCGACCCTTTAAGAGGCTTTGGGCTCAATTATGGCCCATATCAGATTCGGCGCGTCAAATGGACACTATGCTTTTGGGCCCACTTGCTAAAGGCCCACTTAGTAATTCGGCCTGATATTAGTTTTGGCCTGTTAAGGGCCCGTTTAACATTTCGGCCCTATATTAATTTTGGTCTGTTAAAAGCGCGTCATATAGTTTGTCCTAACTACGACCCGGTTTGCATCCGGCCTGCTCGCAGGCGATATCTGATTGGGCCAAAGAAGGACCGAGACAATTTTGGCCTGTTAAATGCCCGTGATTTGATTCAGACAATCATGGGCCGGGGTTCATTTCGGGCAGATGCGTAACTAGTAGGAATTAAGAACAAACCTACTCTATACAATAAAGAAATTACGGCATAGTAACTAAGAATAAACCTACACTATACAATAAAGGATTAAGGTATATTACATCCACTGGGCATCGAAGTTCGCTACCAGTGATCATAAAGCGCAAGGAAGATGCAGATTACAAAAACTGGGCACCATTGCAGGGTAACAAAATAATACTGAACTGAGACCACTTCCAAGACAGTTCAAGAAAGGTTAGCCTTGCGGGGGAACTGCTGCGCAAGCTGCTGAGCAAGGCTGTGAGACCGGCCTAGCATGTCGTTCATAGCTTCCAGGTGTAGTTGTTTAGCGATGAGGTTCTCATTGGTGTTCTCCGCAATCTTTCTTAGAGATAGGCCATCAAGTCGAAGTTGAGTTGCAGAATGCCTTTCTGCTAGAACTTGGGACTGAAGAAGTCGAACTGCTTCAGACAACGAATTCTGTGAGCTTGTCTGACTGTTAGTCTCAAGTAACTTGAACACTACATCAAGACAAGACTTTGGGGTTGTCTCGCTATCTTCAAGATGTTTTGCCTTCTTTGCTGCAATATATGTTGGGTTTGTCTCACAGCCTTTAGCAGACTTGTGCATGCCATCAGGCATATCACCCTAAAACAAAGCAGAGAGATGATAGGTTTTGCACGTTAACATAATTTGGCATTGTTCATAATGCGGGGAGATTCACCACACTACTGGATTACCATGTCAACATAACAAGCATAGATGAAGGGCAAAGAAAATCATTGTATCTATTTTGGATAATGTGCATGGCATGTTGTTCATATCATCAGCCACATCAGTAAGATAAAACAGGAGATGACAAGGTGCAAACTAGGCTGCTTCACCACACACTGGATTATAGATCCACAAAAACAAGCATACATATAGGGAGTATTAAGTAATATGCATGGTATGAATAAGGAATTTGGTTTTACAAGTAAAACTTAGAACTTACGGTTCTTACGAACATGCATTTGGTAGAAACAGCAAACTAAACAGAAGTAAACGATAGGGAGTATGAGAAAATTAAACAGCAGTTGAGGATAAAGGCTTTAGAAGGACTGACTTACATTAACAGTTAACACCGGCTTTATAATGCCCTTCTCCATGTCAAGGGAAGGATAACTCAAGAATTTCAGCACAGAATCTTCTTCATAAGCATTGCATGTACTCTACATTTTGTAGAGAGTAATTATAGATATGATAATACTGGAAGGGATAGAGGATAATGAAGATAAGATGCAGATTGATGCTACATAATCAACTACCAATCCCTGGAAGTACAAGCGTTACAGGACAAAATGTACTGACAAGAGCAATGGGCTACACTTCTGCACTGGCATTGTCTGTGTATGCTACTTGTTGGTAAGATTAAATATAGATCTGATCTTTTTTAGTAAATAGTGGGCGAGGGAGATAAGATGCAGAATGCTACAAAATGAACCAATCCCTCTTCCCATAATACAAGAGTATTTTGAATACTGGTGTACTGTACAAAACATTCTTATATTATGGGATGGAGGGAGTAGCTGTTAATGTAAGTACAGTGATAGACCACGTTCAGTCCTTACAAGAGGACTGCAGAGCTAAACCTCTTCAAATGCATTGGGTTGATTCTAAATTTATGTAAGAGTCCATACGGATCTTATAATGTCCACCAAAAATGGACGATTACGAGGATAACATGTGCAGTGATGCTACATAATCAAACAGCTATGAAAGTAGGTATGGTCATACAGGGCAAGAGGTACTCACAAGAGCAATGTAGTGTGCAGTATAGTTGCGAGATTCTGTGGTCCCTTGAGAACGAATGTTCTTCTGCTAACAGTTTTCGTACAAGTGAGACATTAAGGCAAATGCAGAAATGTAGTTCAAATTGTGATGTGATATCATAAACAGTACCTTACGCTGCAGCCGAGACCAATGTGTAACAAGATTATTCCAGTCACTATCGGATAAATGTAGCACCGGAGACTTTACAGAAATTTCGTTCAGAGGCTTGCCATCGAAGTGCGCTTGCCTCAGGTAGGAACGATAGTTCATCAAGGAGTGCTTGAAAAGCGCAACCAGCCCTTGCTCGTCATCACAATCCAGTTTGCTCCTCGCCTATTTAAAAGAATGAAATCTTGTGTCTTCTATCAGCAGAAACATATGCAGTAATGACCATGAATAACATTAGTACATTACTTACGCATAAGTTGCGGAGGAAGACTAGAAATTGTTCTGTGTCTGCGGTATAATCTTTCCATGAAGGAAAGATGTGCACAAAGTTCCTGACAACAACATAAGCTTCGTCTTCTAAACTGGGAAGAAATGGAACAGGGGTCTTATTTGCTGCAATTGGGGCTCTCTCCGGTTCGAAAAGGGATTTGGCAACTGGATTTGGTGTACTCTTTGCTGGAATGGGGGTTTTGCGTCGTACAGCTGGTGCTATGTCAACTGGCATAATCATACTGTTTGCTGCAGTTGGGGTCTGCTGAGTTGGGGCATCAGAAATGACCAGTGTAGTAGGGCTAGAGTCTGCTAGAGTTGGGGTATTTTGTGGGTCAGGTGATATTGCAACTACACCTAAGGGCTATTTGATTTATCAGGTGCCACTACCTTTTCCAAATACTTTGCTTGTGCTCCTGCACGGTCAGCAATTGCCCTCTTCCTTTTGAACGTCTGATAATTCATCAACGAGTGCTTGAAAAGCGCAACCAACCCTTGCTCGTCATCACAATCCAGTTTGCTCCTCGCCTATTTAAAAAATTGAAATCTTGTGTCTTCTGTCACAGAAACATATGCAGTAATGACCATGAATAACATTAGTACATTACTTACGCGTAAGTTGCGGAGGAAGACTGGAAATTGTTCTGTGTTTGCGGTATAATCTTTCCATGAAGGAAAGATGCGCACAAAGTTCCTGACAGCAACATAAGCTTTGTCTTCTAAACTGGGAAGAAATGGAACAGGGGTCCTATTTGCTGCAATTGGGGCTCTCTCTGGTTCGAAAAGGGATTTGGGAACTGGATTTGGTGTACTCTTTGCTGGAATGGGGGTTTTGCGTCGTACAACTGGTGCTATGTCAACTGGCATAATCATACTGTTTGCTGCAGTTGGGGTCTGCTGAGTTGGGGCATCAGAAATGACTAGTGTAGTAGGGCTAGAGTCTGCCAGAGTTGGGGTATTTTGTGGGTCAAGTGATATTGCAACTACACCTAAGGGCTATTTGATTTATCAGGTGCCACTACCTTTTCCAAATACTTTGCTTGTGCTCCTGTACGGTCAGCAATTGCCCTCTTCCTTTTGAACGTCTGATACACAAGAACAACATTTGAATGGATAAATATGGTATGATGACAGATGGAATATGTACTGAAAATGGATACGCAGGGCGTATTCACATACACGACTAGATCATTGATGGCGCGCGTTGCCGCACCCGTCCATTTTTCCAATAGAATGATAGAACTTTTCACTCATATATATAGATACGAAATATGCATGTTTATCTCCTTCCTACCAAGAACGTTCTACCTATTTCCATGACTGGAGATTTCTCCATGTTCTGTTAGGATTGTCCGTACCAGTAAATATAAAAGAAAAGATTGGAAATCAGAAGTATTTCAGATTATAATGAAGAAAGACCATGTTCCTCAAATGTACGACGCACAGACTGCAAAGCTAAAAAATCATGTTAACTGATACAACCAATCCAGGCTTTATATAGCATAAGAAAATATGTCTACATATACAAGAACACATCATTTATTTTCACAGCAAACAAAAAATACATCAACACACATAAATAGCCAGAATCAAAACCCTGAGTATGTGGGACTCACCAAAACCCCTTCAGCAGAAATGAAGGTCTTATGCATACATATGAACTGTAGTATTATTTGTTTAGGGGATATTATGTAGAAACCCAATATCCTTTTTCATTGGAGAATGAAGGGAGTACTACATATCATTTCATCTACCATGCTTTGCTTTCTTCGGGTATGTCTTTGCAATTGCATTGAGTCAGTATAGATGAGCTTTATATATATACCTGCTGTAGGAGACACAATCTGAGTTATAAACATTCCTATGATCTAATATAAAAATAGGAAATTGATACTATGCTCCCGTTCTTCTTGACATCAATCTGTTAAGGAAAACATGCAGATCTGCATGAAAATTTCATTTCGCTATGGATACTAACCTGGCAGTTACCCATTGGAAATCGACAACTCTATATCGCCAATCAAGCAGGACCAATCGCCAATCCCTACGCTGACAGCCATGCATCAAATTGGCAAGGAAGAAAAAATAATAGTGAAAATTGAGAATTAATTTGGTGAAAGAGGAGAGGTAGGAAGGTGAACCACGGCAATATATTCAATTAAATTCGATGGAACAAGATGAACTAACAAAAAATCAAAAATTGCTAGTATTATTTTCCAATATATGTACACTACCACATCCATAGTGTCCAGTCCCAGCCAATCATTAAATTCACAAGCGACGCAATTCACAGTAACAGATCCATATAACCTAGCTCATTACAAGCATCCATTTAGGACAGAAAATAAACCAAGTATAAAATAGAAGCAAATTTTCTTGTTTTGTTAATAAAATAGAACATGTACCATACACCCATAATTTTATCGATTTGTTAATAACAACGACAAAACCAGAATATCCATGCAGAGACCTGAAAGGAGTCAAAATAAAGCAGCGAGGTTAAACTATACACCTAATTTCTTCGCAAGGTATAATTTATGTTGAGCATATAACATGCAGCAGGGGCGCGGAAATGGTTTCCTCACTTTGATATGAGCCATGTTATTTTGTCTTGCATGTGACACAGATTTTTCTTTCCAAGAATGTTAAAAGAATAAGAATTATGCAAAGAATAACTCCTTCAAGAATGTTAAAAAAAACAATTTCGCACATAATATTCATGGAAGAACTCATCTCCTATTTTGTATGGCAAGAAACAACAAGAACACCAAGGAAACAAATGACAAGTGTATTATAAGAAACAAAAATGCATTGAACAAAGTGGTTCATTAATCCGTGCCCACCTAATTGAATTAAATATAACAAAGTGGTTCATTAATCTGTGCCCGCTTACTTTGGGGCTAAACTCTATTTGGTCCGCTAGCAATGTTGTTCAGTGTTTGTTAATTGGGATGCTCCCAGTAAAATGACTCTGACATGCAGTGTATGTATCATTCCTAGCCTGCCTATGCTACCAATAATAGGGCCATGAGTTGTGTTGTTCCGAAATAGCCTGTCAAGAGTAACAAACACTTCCTATCTTTTAGTTTTCAAGATACCATAATTTCACCAGTAGTTACTTTAAGCAAAAGGGCTAGATATATGAACTTACTACATAAGTGCAGATCGCGACATGTTCTTATAGACATGGAACATGGAGCACATGTAGAAGCAGACACTGGACTTCCTAACATGACTCTGGCATGCAACTGTATGTATCATCCCCGGCCTGCCTATGCTAACAATAATAGGGTCAGAGGTTGTGTTGTTCTGATATAGCCTGTCAAAGAATAACATGCACATCCGATCTTTTAGTTTTCAAGACATCATAATTTCATCAGTACTTATTTTAAGCAAAAGAGGTAGATAACTTACTACAGAAGTGCAGATCACAGCATGTTCTTATAGACATTGAACAAGTAGCACATGTAGAAGCAGACACTGGACTTCTAATGTCGTGATCATTAACCTCCAGGAACTATTTGTGTGAAGAGGACAACTATACACCAAGACATGCATGGAAAGAATCATAGGTTAAGCAATAAGACCAGATATGACTAACATTGAATGCATTTTCATTACTATCAGGATCTCCATTGTAGCTAAGAAAACATCTTCTCTTCATCAACAACATAATACACGACTTTCTGATGCTCCAATATATGACATGAGAACCTCAAGAACCCGCATTCAAGTATGCAACTGAATAGATGGTGACAATTGAGCATATCTGAATTTATGCAAGAGTAGAACTACCAAGTACTCCCTCCGTTCCTAAATATAAGTCTTTTTAGTGATTCCACTATGGACTACATACGGAGCAAAATGAATGAATATACATCTGTATGTAATTTGTAGTGGAATCTCTAAAAAGACTTATAGTTAGGAACAGAGGGAGTAGGGTATAGTAACCATCCAAGCCGATATCCTGAAAACACAAATTAACTCCAGAAATAGATGATCTTACATGCTTACACATTTATTAACCTCAAGACCATGTTTGTGATGAATCATATATCACAAGACCTAGTGTTGAGCTGCAGCCAATGCCATCAAGATACACTCAGTTCGCGCAGATATATCAAGGAGTTTACTGTGGCCTACTATTAGCTTACCAGAGCATTGAGTAAAATGGTCAAACACACCATCCAGAAGCTTAGGTGGGTTATTTGAAGCTTCGGACGAAGTTGTGTCATTATCCTGCAGGTGCAAAAAATGGAGGCTAATTAAATATGACTGAGATGTTGTGTATGTGCCCTAGATTCCTTGCGGCATTGCCAAAAATTGCACCTTAATCAAAAAAGAATAAGAACAAAACGCATACCTCCTCATGCCCGCTGTCGAAACGCAGCAAGCTCTCGCCAATCAATCAAATCCCTTGCGAACGCGGCGTCCCTCTTCCTCAGCGCGGCAAACATCACAAACAGCCCCAGGAACCGCACCACGCCGTCCAACCCCTCGGCGACCATCCTGGCCACCTGCGGCGATAGCTCCGCGCGTGCCCCGTCAGCGCCCGACGCGAGAGCCTGGACGAAAGGGCGGTTGTGGGGAGCTTAGCGCGAACCAGCGGGGCCGGAGCGGAGTGCGGAGGACGCAGGAAACGAGCGCGGCTACGGCCTTGACGAGGCATCAGGCTAAGTGGGGAGACGGGGACGCCAAGAGGGGCGCGATGAGCAGCAGTAGGGCGTCTTCAGGGGCGAGGATGTTGGCGTGGGTGGCCGCGAGGTGGGCGAGGGATGCAGAGGCGTAGGCGGCGACGGTGGCCTGCGGCTGTGCGGGGAGGCGACGACAAAGGAGATTCAGTCATGGGCGGCGGCGGGAGAGGAGGGGGCAGCGTGAGGACCGAACGGAGGTTGCTCCTTCGCTAGTGTAACGCCCCGGGTCTGATGCGCCAGGTGTCCGCCAGTTATTCATCGTCGTTGCCATGTCATGTGCTTGCGTGTTGCACTTTGCCATGTCATCATCTGCATTTCATATCATGTCATCTTGTGCATCGCATTTGCATACGTCTTCGTCTCATGCATCCGAGCATTTTCCCCGTTGTCCGTTTTGCAATCCGGCGCTCCTATGTTCCCCGGCGTCCCCTTTTGCCTTTTTCCGTGAGCGGGTATTAAACTGTTTCGGAATGGACCGATGTTTGCCAAGCGGCCTGGGTATAGCACCGGTAGACCGCCTGTCAAGTTTCGGGTCATTCGGAGGTCGTTTGATACTCCAACGGTTAACCGGGCAACCGTAAAGGCCCTTTTGGTGTGCAGCCCAACACCCCTTCAAAGTGGCCCAAAACCCACCTAAGTCATCTCCATCCTCTCGGTCGTCGGATCACGATCGCGTGGCCGAAAACCGCACTCCATTTGGAGCTTCCTAGCTCCTCCTATCTATAAATATGTGACTCCTCCCGAAAATCGCGGTACAAACCCTAGCCTCCGTCTACCTCGCGCCGACGGACATGTCCGTCCTGGACCGTACGAAATCGCGCCGCCTCCCACAGCCATTCCCGTGCCGACACGTGGCCCGGGCCACCGCGTCCCACCGTCGGCCCGCGAGCCCGCAGCCTCCCGCGCGGACCCGCGCCGGATCCCCGCCGGCTGGCCTCCTCCGCCGCCGCCGCCGCGACTCCGCCGCCCCGCGCCAGCGCCCCTCCCCGCGGCCCACGCCGGCGAGCCGCCACTGCGCGCCGCCTCCCCGTTGCCTCGCCGCCGCCGCATGCGCTCGCCCCCGCCTCTGCCGCCTCGGCGCCGCGCGCCGCCGTGGCCGCAGCGCCCCGCCGACGCCCCTCCGCCTCCAGTCGCCGCCCGGTCCTCCTCCGGCGACCTCGCCATCGTCGGCGGCCGCCCCGTCCAAGATACGGACGGGTGGGATGAGATCCACCCGTCCCGGAACCAAACGCCTCCCCTCCGTCCCGGGTCCTCCTCGTCCCGTTGACTTTTCGCGGGGTGAGAAAATCTGCTAAGTCCCCGGATCCGCATATTTCATTGCCATGTTCATCATGCAATAACTCTTTGCATACTGCTCCGTTTTGGGCTGTAATTTATCAAATTGTTCTCCTTGAGGAGTACATCATTTCATATCATTGCATCATTTTCATTTGAGCTCATCTTGATGCCCGAAATGCTGTTGGAAGAGGGCTATGTGATGTTAGTTTCTGATTCTTATCAGAACATGCACTTTTGTCATTTTTGCCATGATTGATGTGTGCATCCCATGAGGTTGAGTCCTACATGAGTTTTGTAATATGCCATGCCATCTTTCCAGAGATTTATGCCATGTATTTTTGTGATCTATGTGGTGACTAGCACAAGCATGCAAACTAGGGTACTTAATGTTACTGATTTCAGAGACTTAGTCATTTCACTAAGTCCCTGCCTGCTGTTATTTTTATGCCATGTGTTCATGTTGTTTCAGAGAGATCTATGCATATTTTGAGCTTGATCATTAAGAGTGTTTTGAACATATGGATTTTCTCTATCCATCCATGCCTTTGTTTGTATTTTTGGAGTGCCATAGCTTGAGTCAATCGAGCTCTACTTTTGCTATAAAATGTTGCTGGCAGATTGTTTACATGTTATTCGATTTTGCCAAGCTTGCTGTAGTTGATCCTTGCATGCTATGATATTGTTCTTGCCATGTATAGCTTCTCTGCCATCTCTTCTTGATGTATGTATGCTTATTTTATCATGCGGTGCTCTGTAGTGAGTGCATCGAGCTCACGAACATGCCTACTTGTTATCTGATTTTGACACGTCTAGTTTTCTGCCAAGTCTGAAACCTGTAACGAAACTTGCTTAATTGACATGGGTGTTATGATATTTTCTTATCCCTTTTTGCTTATGGTCAGTAAGGGACCTTTGTTAAGTGCTTTGACTAGATTCATGCCATGCCTTGCTTTGCTATGTCATGTTCCTGTAGCATGTTGTTTCATTGCTCTAAACATGTCATCCTGATGTTAATTTCTGCTATGTTGTTATTTTCACTAAGTCTGTGAACCTGTTATCTTTTGCACTTTTGCCATGCTTATTTCAACCTGTTGTGTTGTGATTTAGCCATAGCTCAGTGTTCATCTTTTGTCAAGAATCTTGAGTAGATCTCTGTCATATGCTTTGTTGATATGTTTGAGTGCAGTAGTTTAATTTCTTGTTGCTTGCTAAGTAGCATCATGCTGTTAATGGCAGATCTTGTCATTCTTGTTTCGCTTGTCATTTGCAAACCGTGCATCCGATTCCGGTGATCTTTATTTCGATTTCAACCGAAATCACCTCACCTTTCCAGTGGCATACTTGGTTTTCCAAGATTATGCCTGGTTCATCTTTTTCCTTCCGAAGCTTGCATATGCATTGCATACCACATCTCGCATATCATGCCTTGTTTATGTGTTGGTTGTTTACTTTGTTGTTTGCTTCTTTCCGGTGTTGCTTCTTCGGGTTAGTTCCGATAACGTTGCGATTGTGAGGATCCGTTCGACTTCGTCCGTTTGTCTTCTTCATGGACTCTTTCTTCTTCCTAGCGGGATCTCAGGCAAGATGACCATAAACTCGAAATCACTTCTATCTTTGCTTGCTAGTTGCTCGCTCTGTTGCTATGCCTATGCTGCGATACCTACCACTTGCTTATCATGCCTCCCATATTGTTAAACCAAGCCTCTAACCCACCTTGTCCTAGCAAACCGTTGATTGGCTATGTTACCGCTTTGCTCAGCCCCTCTTATAGCGTTGTTAGTTGCAGGTGAAGATGAAGTTTGTTCCTTGTTGGAACATGGAGATGTTGTTCCTTGTTGGAACATGTTTACTTGTTGGGATATCACAATATATCTTATTTAATTAATGCATCTATATACTTGGTAAAGGGTGGAAGGCTCGGCCTTATGCCTGGTGTTTTGTTCCACTCTTGCCGCCCTAGTTTCCGTCATATCGGTGTTATGTTCCCGGATTTTGCGTCCCTAACGCGGTCGGGTGATTTATGGGACCCCCTTGATAGTTCGC
Organism: Aegilops umbellulata; assembly: GCA_032464435.1. NCBI lineage: Eukaryota > Viridiplantae > Streptophyta > Magnoliopsida > Poales > Poaceae > Aegilops > Aegilops umbellulata. The sequence continues at coordinate 356,756,210 of CP136058.1, forward strand.
TTTGAATAAGACTTTTCCAGCAAGGCCCAACTTTGGTTTTACCATTTGCCTACCACCTATACCTTTCCCTTGGGAGTAGCTAACCCGAGGGTCATCTTATTTTAGCCCCCCCTGGGCCAATGCTTGTCTAAGTGTTGGCCCGAAATGAGTAGACTGCGGGGCCCCCTCGAGGAAACTTGAGGCTTGGTTTTACTCATAGGATGTCTCATCCGGTGTTGCCCTGAGACCGAGATATGTGCAGCTCCTATCAGGATGTCGGCGCATCGGGCGGTTTTGCTGGACTTGTTTTATTACTATCGAAATGTCTTGTAGCCGGGATTCCGACACTGATCGGGTCTTCCCGGGGAGAAGGAATATCATTCATTGATCGCGAGAGCTTATCATGGGCTAATGTAACGCCCTCGATGCGGCTATATCTCCCACGTGTCGAAGCACGACTTAGAGGCATAACCGCATTGAAAGCAATGTCGCAAGTGAGGTAATCTTCACACAACCCATGTAATACACAAGGGAAAAAGATACATAGTTGGCTTACAATCGCCACTTCACACAAATACAAGACTAAGACATTACATCATACAGTTACAATCAGGGCCCGACTACGGAGCCAAAATAAAAGAAGAAACCCCAAAAGCGACAAAGGTCCACGATCGAACCCAACTGGGCCCACTACTGATCGACTAGAACGAAACAACATAAAGGACAAGATCTTCATCGAACCCCTCCATGAGCTCGGGTGCGTCACCTGCAAACTGGTATTGGAAGTATCTGGTGAGTCACGGGGACTCAGCAATCTCACACCCGCGAGATCAAGACTATTTAAGCTTATAGGTAGGGTAAAAGGTATGAGGTGGAGCTGCAGAAAGCGACTAGCATATATGGTGGCTAACAAACGCAAATGAGAGCGAGAAGAGAAGGCAAAGCACGGTCGAACAACTATGATCAATAAGTGATCCTGAACTACTTACGTCAGACATAACTCCAACAACCGTGTTCACTTCCCGAACCCCGCCGAGAAGAGACCATCACGGTTACACACACGGTTGGTGTATTTTAGTTAAGATCGACTTCGGGTTTTCTACAACCGGACATTAACAAATTCCCGTCTGCCACATAACCGCGGGCACGGCTTTCGAAAGTTCAAACCCTGCAGGGGTGTCCCAACTTAGCCCATGATAAGCTCTCGCGATCAACGAAGGATATTCCTTCTCCCCGGGAAGACCCGATCAGTCTCGGAATCCCGGCTACAAGACATTTCGACAGCAATAAAACAAGTCCAGCAAAACCGCCCGATGCGCCGACATCCTGATAGGAGCTGCACATATCTCGTTCTCAGGGCAACACCGGATAAGCTAAACGTACAGGAGCCAACATAACCCAAGTTGCCAAGGGACGGCCCTCCACGGTGCTCTAGTTTGGACCAACACTTAGACAAGCATTGGCCCGGGGGGGCTAAAAAAAGATGACCCTCGGGTTGATCAGACCCAAGGGAAAGTCGGTGGTGGTGAGGCAAATGGTAAAACCAAGGTTGGGCCTCGCTGGAAAAGTCTTATTCAAAGCGAACTGTCAAGGGGGTCCCATAAATCACCCGACCGCGTTAGGGACGCAAAATCCGGGAACATAACACCGATATGACGGAAACTAGGGCGGCAAGAGTGGAACAAAACACCAGGCATAAGGCCGAGCCTTCCACCCTTTACCAAGTATATAGATGCGTTAATTAAATAAGATATATTGTGATATCCCAACAAGTAAACATGTTCCAAAAAGGAACAACATCTCCATGTTCCAACAAGGAACAAACTTCATCTTCACCTGCAACTAACAACGCTATAAGAGGGGCTGAGCAAAGCGGTAACATAGCCAAACAACGGTTTGCTAGGACAAGGTGGGTTAGAGGCTTGGTTTGACAATATGGGAGGCATGATAAGCAAGTGGTAGGTATCGCAGCATAGGCATAGAAAAAGAGCGAGCAACTAGCAAGCAAAGATAGAAGTGATTTCGAGGGTATGGTCATCTTGCCTGAGATCCCGCAAGGAAGAAGAACGAGTCCATGAAGAAGACAAGCGGACGAAGTTGAACAAATCCTCACAACTCCGGAACGAAACCGAAGCTAACGCGAGAAGCAACCTGGAAAGAAAAAAACAACATAGTAAACAACCAACACATAAACATGACATGATGCACAATCAAGTATGATGCATGTCCGGTTTAATGAGGCATGGCATGGCAAAGTGCAACAAACAACACTACAAGTTAAGTGGAGCTCAATATGCAACGAGTTGCATATTGACGAAACACCACAACAATTATTTAGTTCTCTCTTGTTTATGTACCCAACAATATTAAATGTTGATTAACATGGCAAGGGGTGAAGCACAACAAAACTACCTATCTAGGCAATTTAAATGAGGCCGGAACAACAAACAACAATTCCGGAAACTCCTCATAAGCAAATAATAGATTTGGTGCTGTTCTGACCTAAACACAATTTTAATATTGTTAAACAGCAAAATAAAGTGCAACATGTTAATCTAAGCATTTTTTCACCCCATTTTGATATAAAGTTTATTAAATTCCGAGTTACGGTTAATTAGTTATGAAATAAATCATTTTAGCATGGCATAGGAGCAAATTTAATTAAACATCATTTTAAACATTTTAAACATGGGTGAAAGTTGCAAATTATTAAACTACACAAAATTCTGAGCAAGTTTCATATATAATTTATTTTAATCCGATGCACGGTTTGTGAGTTATTATATGAATGAAGCTCGGGGTCCAAACTGTAAATATGCAGTGCACTGGTTTAATTAGCAAAACGCTCCGCGGAAAAAAACATGAGTTGGGCCGAAACTGGCTGGCCCAATAGTGCACAGGTCAGAGGGGCTCGAGGGGGCTGCTCACCCAGTGGGCCTTGGCCCGTTGGTGTGGCCCACGCGGGCGCTGGCGCGGAGCTGGGCCGTGGGGAGGCCCACGCGGCTGGCGAAGGGGCGCGGGGCCTGGGAGGCCAAGGCGGCGTCCTCGTCTCGCCCGAGCAGAGGACCAAGGCGGCGGCGGCTTCGGCAGGGTCGGCGAGGAGATCGCCGGGAGGACGGGAACGGGCAGATCCGGATGCGGGTCTCCGGATCCGGCGACGAGGATGCTCGGGGCGGCCCGGGCGCGGAGATCCCTGACGGTCAAGGCGGGGCGGCTCCCTGGGAAGCACACAGAGAGAGGGGAGGCTCGGGATGAGAGAGAGAGCTAGGAGAAAACGAGAGATGGCGCGGGGCGGCGTGACCTGAGGACGGCGGCGGCAGCGGAGCAATTTTCTGTGATGAAGGCGGCGGCGGCCGGCGTCTCTCCGGCGAAGTCCGGCGAGACTTCAGCGGTTGGCGAGCGAGGCGGAGTGGGGCTCTGCGAAGCGGTGCAGGACGCGGGCACCTCGGGCCCAGATCGGAGCCCAGGGCGGGCCGACTACGGGCCTAGCGGCGCGGGGAGGCAGGGGGACAGGTGGCGCTTCCCTGTTGGCTGCGAGCGGCGGCGCACCCACTGGTGACTCGCCAAGTGGCGGCGGAGGGCTTGGCCGGCACGGAAAACGAGGCAGAGGAGGTGGGAGGCGGCTGGGAGATGATTGGGGCGCGGAAATGGAGGTGGAGGGGAAGGAATGACCAGATTTGGAAGGAGGGGGTTTATAAAAGGAAAAGGGTGTTAGGATTAGGGTTAGGAGGGGTTTTGGGGCATTCCGGTCCTTCGGATCACGATCCGATGGCACCGGTCAGAGTGGAGGGCTAGGTGGGCTGTGCTGGAGAGGTTGGGCTGAGATGAGAGGAGAGGAGTGCAGCCCGACAACTGTTTCCGGAGACCGAAAACGTCCGACGAAGGTACCGGCAACGGTACCGCTATATGTTTAACGGTTGGGCTACCAAACGGACTCCGAACGCGATGAAACTTGGCAGGCGGTCTACTAACAACAAAACAACACCGCATGCCAACTTTCATCCCATTCCGAGAACATTTTCCGGCCACTTATAAAATAATATTTCGGACGTGCCGCGGGCGCGTGCAAGTGTGGTTGGTCTCAGAACGGACAAGGGAGAGAACTCGGAGAACCCGGACGAATGCAAGTTTCGAAAACATGATGATGCAATGCGGATGATGACATGGCAAGATGCGACACGCAAGCAACTGACAAAGCAACAATAGCGAATAACTGGAGGACAACTGGCACATCAGATCCGGGGCGTTACAACACTCCACCACTACGAGAGGATCTCGTCCCGAGATCTAGAATGGCACCGGAGGGGAAAAACTGAAGAGAAAGAGAAGAGGTAAAACTAAGTTGCTTCTTTGACAAACGAGTGAAACCACGAACCTTGAGATGTTGATCAATATAAAAGGAAGAGTACAACAGAGATGAACGAGATGAAATACTCCGTTGGACAAGGAACAAGGAATACGGCGAGAAAGAAGAGCTTAAGTGACAAGATAGACGTTGAAACCACTCCGGTTAAAACAAGATAGGGAAGGAATAAGAATGATATGATTTTGACAGCACTCCGACTGTAAATGGAAGGAATTAAGCATGAACTTGACAAGATGAGAGGATACTTGATAAAATCAACAGCACACTGCCTCCGGAACTATTGAAAGAATGGCACAAGGGGTAAGAAAGATTTCAGACGGCACTCCAGTTGAGAAGGGGGGCAAAACTTGATAAGATGAAAGAACTTGAATGAGAGCACAACACTCCGGTTAAATGGATAAGCAAGGAAAAGAACATGATCTTGGCAAAATGCGATGATGAGTGAAAAGAGCAATATCACAATGCCTTCGGGACAAATGAAAGAGTGGAATCAAGAGAACAGAGAAGAGAACAACAACTTCTATCACAATTGAGTTTGAAAGAGCCTCCTTAAAAAGAGGGATTGAATGGAGTTGTTGGAAAAGCAACAACAACAAAAGAGTAGGCTTGATGTGGGCTTATGGAAAACTTCTCAAAACTATGAGGTGAGCTTCTGCCACCAACGGAAACAAATGATTGGAATGATATCAACAAGGAGACGAGAAACTTATTTCGCCGAGAGGACAAATGAAGATCTTGGGTCATTTATAAGCACCATGAATAGCAACAATCCTTAGGGAAGGCTTTAGGTGAAATATAACCCAAGATAACTCCAATGACAAGATTGATGGATTTAAAGTATCTCATTCTTAACAACATGTGAATCATGGAACATGAACTCAAATTATCAAGAATGACATAATACCACCTCAAATGATACGGTAGAAAGAATTGAACTCCGAATTACAAGAAGAAGAATGCTTGAGCTCCTCTGAAAAGAATCTTGATGAACCCTTCGAGAAGGAGTTAAATCCTTGAAGAACCATCATGTAGAACCTCCATGAGAACTCCGGTAACAAAAGGATGATCAAACGAAAAGGAAGAGAAGTTGAAAGCACAAGGTGAAACCTTGTAAAGATTTAGATGGATCTCCGTGACAGTTAGAGCTTGGAACTCCGGGAAAAAAAGATGAAACGAATGAAACCGAGAATTTGATTAGCCTCCGTAATAGGAAATTAAACATTTGGGTGAATCAAGAATAGGAATTATGTTATGCGTATCCTTCACCAATTAAATTGATGACAAGCGATGGATTTGGCATACTACTTATTCTCGTAGAAAGGATTAAGATAGATATAGCGTAAAGTTGGGAAGGTCTTCCACGAACCACCGGTAGGATTGGAAAGAACGAATGAATTGATATGATATCAAAGAAAGAGGAATCTTGAACGAACCACCGTAAAAATTGAAAATGAACGAAGAAAAGATAAAGAAACACCCGGAAGAATTAGAAAATGAAAGAAGATACTTGAGAGAATTTTGATACAGGAGATCGAATAGATCAAGAGCTCATTAGAGGATATTTGAACGAAGCACCGGTATGATTTGGAGAACAAGAGATGAAAGCTTGAATGAATAAATCTGAGATGATGGGCTCCAGAGAATCAAACTGAAAAGACTCCTGAATTGCTCCTGATGGATTAAAAAGAATTCTCACAATCGAAAACAATTATGAGAGGATGACAACAAGCTAGAACCATGAATCTTGAAGAGAATGAGGCAAGATTTAAGAGCAACTCTTCTTCGGTCTTCAAATGCTGAGAACGATGATGAGAAACACCACCATGAATTCGTTGAGGCACTCCGGAATGACAATATATAAAGGTTGAACCAACGATGAAAAGAATTGAAGCGATTCTTGGAGAAGGAATATGACTGATGATAATTCATTCTTGCGTCAAACTTTGAAAAGAATTTGAGAATAGCTTCGGGATGATTAGAAGAGTTAGGTAAGATCCTGGGAAAAGACCTGTGGGTTAGGGGCCACTCAAAATAAACACCGTTGAATGATTGCTTGGAAGGGATATTGCACCGGTTAAACTAAATGACTTGAATGAGATAGCATCCTCAAAAGAAATTGAGTGAATAGAGAATGGAAAACTTGAATCTTCTGAGATATCTTCAACACTCCGGAACAAATAAATAGCAAGAGGTGAATGATTAAGAAATACACCGGTATGAGAAAAACATTAGAAACAAGAAAAAGAATACGATCAATAAAGCTTGAATTGGAACCACCGGAGAAGAAAAAGAATGCCGAATGATGAACTTAAAACTCCTGACCATCTTCATGAGAATCGCCGGATAAGAACATTGAAGGAAAGAATGAAGAAACTTCCATCAATAAAAATGATACTTGATTGAGAAATCTGAGTCCTTGAAGAAAGAGGGTGAGAGGGCGGGAAAACAAAGACAACTTGGGATGAATGAAACGAACACCATTGAGAAAAAGCTTAGAATTGATATTGCGAATGTTGGAATGATCGAATCCACTTGAAGAGAAGCACACCGGTTGGAAAGGATTGAGAAGACAACCTTGATGAACAAGAAGGACTAGCATCCACATAGAAATATGAGAACACCACTTAGGAATGGTATGGAATCAACACTTGACATTGAAGCAACTCGAATACCACAAATAAAACAAAACAAAGGATTGGCTTGTAGAATAAGCCGGAAACAAACATATGATAGATCCCATATCGTATCATGTGTCTGTTGGAAAGAATTCCTACGTGATACTTGAATTCCCACTTATAAACTCCCGAAACTTTCTGGTTATGCAATCAGGTGTTGGGGATACAGGGGACACAAAATATATCACCCAAACCAACAATACCTAGATCCAGCTGTATCCATCCTTCAGCACATAACCAAGAAACCTTCGGAAATCATCTACCTCAACCTTCGAAAAGCATCCGTTATACGAGTCATGGCAATACTCCCGCACTCGCCACAGTACTGGGCTATCGGGGTTATCTCACCAACAACTGTACAAAAGAGATTTTCGATGTCGGCGTACTAAACTCAGGTATTCCAGAACCGCAACGATAAAATTATGACGACAACACCTCGGAGCTCAACTCCCCGGGACACTGCCACAACCCCTAAATGTCAGGAGGCAACCAAGACAATGTTGACATCATAAAACCATCGGAACGATTATAAGATACCCGCGTGAACCTAAATTTTTTTTAGTGAAATTTGAGAAGAGAAGAGTCAAAACTCTACGTCAGGATGCCTTACCAGAGCGATGAGGAGACTGGGAAGTAAAAAGAATTCCTAAACTCTCCGATATATAATTCCTAAATGACTCAAAACATTTTTCTAGACACAACTCGGCCGCTAAAAACGATCAATCAGTGGGGGCTCCTAAGGTCGGGGAAGGCTCTGATTACCAACTTGTAACGCCCTCGATGCGGCTATATCTCCCACGTGTCGAAGCACGACTTAGAGGCATAACCGCATTGAAAGCAATGTCGCAAGTGAGGTAATCTTCACACAACCCATGTAATACATAAGGGAAAAAGATACATAGTTGGCTTACAATCGCCACTTCACACAAATACAAGACTAAGACATTACATCATACAATTACAATCAGGGCCCGACTACGGAGCCAAAATAAAAGAAGAAACCCCAAAAGCGACAAAGGTCCACGATCGACCCCAACTGGGCCCACTACTAATCGACTAGAACGAAACAACATAAAGGACAAGATCTTCATCGAACCCCTCCATGAGCTCGGGTGCGTCACCTGCAAACTGGTATTGGAAGTATCTGGTGAGTCACGGGGACTCAGCAATCTCACACCCGCGAGATCAAGACTATTTAAGCTTATAGGTAGGGTAAAAGGTATGAGGTGGAGCTGCAGAAAGCGACTAGCATATATGGTGGCTAACAAACGCAAATGAGAGCGAGAAGAGAAGGCAAAGCACGGTCGAACAACTATGATCAATAAGTGATCCTGAACTACTTACGTCAGACATAACTCCAACAACCGTGTTCACTTCCCGAACCCCGCCGAGAAGAGACCATCACGGTTACACACACGGTTGGTGTATTTTAGTTAAGATCGACTTCGGGTTTTCTACAACCGGACATTAACAAATTCCCGTCTGCCACATAACCGCGGGCACGGCTTTCGAAAGTTCAAACCCTGCAGGGGTGTCCCAACTTAGCCCATGATAAGCTCTCGCGATCAACGAAGGATATTCCTTCTCCCCGGGAAGACCCGATCAGTCTCGGAATCCCGGCTACAAGACATTTCGACAGCAATAAAACAAGTCCAGCAAAACCGCCCGATGCGCCGACATCCTGATAGGAGCTGCACATATCTCGTTCTCAGGGCAACACCAGATAAGCTAAACGTACAGGAGACAACATAACCCAAGTTGCCAAGGGACGGCCCTGCACAGTGCTCTAGTTTGGACCAACACTTAGACAAGCATTGGCCCGGGGGGGCTAAAAAAAGATGACCCTCGGGTTGATCAGACCCAAGGGAAAGTAGGTGGTGGTGAGGCAAATGGTAAAACCAAGGTTGGGCCTCGCTGGAAAAGTCTTATTCAAAGCGAACTGTCAAGGGGGTCCCATAAATCACCCGACCGCGTTAGGGACGCAAAATCCGGGAACATAACACCGATATGACGGAAACTAGGGCGGCAAGAGTGGAACAAAACACCAGGCATAAGGCCGAGCCTTCCACCCTTTACCAAGTATATAGATGCGTTAATTAATTAAGATATATTGTGATATCCCAACAAGTAAACATGTTCCAAAAAGGAACAACATCTCCATGTTCCAACAAGGAACAAACTTCATCTTCAGCTGCAACTAACAACGCTATAAGAGGGGCTGAGCAAAGCGGTAACATAGCCAAACAACGGGTTGCTAGGACAAGGTGGGTTAGAGGCTTGGTTTGACAATATGGGAGGCATGATAAGCAAGTGGTAGGTATCGCAGCATAGGCATAGCAAAAGAGCGAGCAACTAGTAAGCAAAGATAGAAGTGATTTCGAGGGTATGGTCATCTTGCCTGAGATCCCGCAAGGAAGAAGAACGAGTCCATGAAGAAGACAAGCGGACGAAGTTGAACGAATCCTCACAACTCCGGAACGAAACCGAAGCTAACGCGAGAAGCAACCCGGAAAGAAACAAACAACATAGTAAACAACCAACACATAAACATGACATGATGCACAATCAAGTATGATGCATGTCCGGTTTAATGAGGCATGGCATGGCAAAGTGCAACAAACAACACTACAAGTTAAGTGGAGCTCAATATGCAACGAGTTGCATATTGACGAAACACCACAACAATTATTTAGTTCTCTCTTGTTTATGTACCCAACAATATTAAATGTTGATTAACATGGCAAGGGGTGAAGCACAACAAAACTACCTATCTAGGCAATTTAAATGAGGCCGGAACAACAAACAACAATTTCGGAAACTCCTCATAAGCAAATAATAGATTTGGTGCTGTTCTGACCTAAACACAATTTTAATATTGTTAAACAGCAAAATAAAGTGCAACATGTTAATCTAAGCATTTTTTCACCCCATTTTCATATAAAGTTTATTAAATTCCGAGTTACGGTTAATTAGTTATGAAATAAATCATTTTAGCATGGCATAGGAGCAAATTTAATCAAACATCATTTTAAACATTTTAAACATGGGTGAAAGTTGCAAATTATTAAACTACACAAAATTCTGAGCAAGTTTCATATATAATTTATTTTAATCCGATGCACGGTTTGTGAGTTATTATATGAATGAAGCTCGGGGTCCAAACTGTAAATATGCAGTGCACTGGTTTAATTAGCAAAACGCTCCGCGGAAAAAAACATGAGTTGGGCCGAAACTGGCTGGCCCAACAGTGCACAGGTCAGAGGGGCTCGAGGGGGCTGCTCACCCAGTGGGCCTTGGCCCGTTGGTGCGGCCCACGCGGGCGCTGGCGCGGAGCTGGGCCGTGGGGAGGCCCACGCGGCTGGCGAAGGGGCGCGGGGCCTGGGAGGCCAAGGCGGCGTCCTCGTCTCGCCCGAGCAGAGGACCAAGGTGGCGGCGGCTTCGGCAGGGCCGGCGAGGAGATCGCCGGGAGGACGGGAACGGGCAGATCCGGATGCGGGTCTCCGGATCCGGCGACGAGGATGCTCGAGGCGGCCCGGGCGCGGAGATCCCTAACGGTCAAGGCGGGGCGGCTCCCTGGGAAGCACACAGAGAGAAGGGAGGCTCGGGATGAGAGAGAGAGCTAGGAGAAAACGAGAGATGGCGCGGGGCGGCGTGACCTGAGGACGGCGGCGGCAGCGGAGCAACTTTCGGTGATGAAGGCGGCGGCGGCCGGCGTCTCTCCGGCGAAGTCCGGCGAGACTTCAGCGGTTGGCGAGCGAGGCGGAGTGGGGCGCTGCGCAGCGGTGCAGGACGCGGGCACCTCGGGCACAGATCGGAGCCCAGGGCGGGCCGACTACGGGCCTAGCGGCGCGGGGAGGCAGGGGGACAGGTGGCGCTTCCCTGTTGGCTGCGAGCGGCGGCGCACCCACTGGCGACTCGCCAAGTGGCGGCGGAGGGCTTGGCCGGCACGGAAAACGAGGCAAAGGAGGTGGGAGGCGGCTGGGAGATGATTGGGGCGCGGAAATGGAGGTGGAGGGGAAGGAATGACCAGATTTGGAAGGAGGGGGGTTTATAAAAGGAAAAGGGTGTTAGGATTAGGGTTAGGAGGGGTTTTGGGGCATTCCGGTCCTTCGGATCACGATCCGATGGCACCGGTCAGAGTGGAGGGCTAGGTGGGCTGTGCTGGAGAGGTTGGGCTGAGATGAGAGGAGAGGAGTGCAGCCCGACAACTGTTTCCGGAGACCGAAAACGTCCGACGAAGGTACCGGCAACGGTACCGCTATATGTTTAACGGTTGGGCTATCAAATGGACTCCGAACGCGATGAAACTTGGCAGGCGGTCTACTAACAACAAAACAACACCGCACACCAACTTTCATCCCATTCCGAGAACATTTTTCGGCCACTTATAAAATAATATTTCGGACGTGCCACGGGCGCGTGCAAGTGTGGTTGGTCTCAGAACGGACAAGGGAGAGAACTCGGAGAACCCGGACGAATGCAAGTTTCGAAAACATGATGATGCACTGCGGATGATGACATGGCAAGATGCGACACGCAAGCAACTGACAAAGCAACAATAGCGAATAACTAGAGGACAACTGGCACATCAGATCCGGGGCGTTACAGCTAAGTTGGGACACCCCTGCAGGGTTTGAACTTTCGAAAGCCGTGCCCGCGGTTATGTGGCAGATGGGAATTTGTTAATGTCCGGTTGTAGAAAACCCGAAGTTGATCTTAATTAAAATACACCAACCTTGTGTGTAACCACGTTTGCATATGTGTTCGTCTCATGCATCCGAGCATTTTCCCCATTGTCCGTTTTGCAATCCGGCGCTCCTATGTTCCCCGGCGTCCCCTTTTGCCTTTTTTCGTGAGCGGGTATTAAACTGTCTCGGAATGGACCGAGGTTTGCCAAGCGGCCTGGGTATAGCACCGGTAGACCGCCTGTCAAGTTTCGGGTCATTCGGAGGTCGTTTGATACTCCAACGGTTAACCGGGCAACCGTAAAGGCCCTTTTGGTGTGCAGCCCAACACCCCTTCAAAGTGGCCCAAAACCCACCTAAGTCATCTCCATCCTCTCGGTCGTCGGATCACGATCGTGTGGCCTAAAACCGCACTCCATTTGGAGCTTCCTAGCTCCTCCTATCTATAAATATGTGACTCCTCCCGAAAATCGTGGTACAAACCCTAGCCTCCGTCTACCTCGCGCCGCCGGACATGTCCGTCCCGGACCGGACGAAATCGCGCCGCCTCCCACAGCCATTCCCGTGCCGCCACGTGGCCCGGGCCACCGCGTCCCGCCGTCGGCCCGTGAGCCCGCAGCAGGCCCTCCGGGCCCGAGCCGCTGCCCGCAGCCTCCCGCGCGGACCCGCGCCTCCCGCGCCGGATCCCCGCCGGCTGGCCTCCTCCGTCGCCGCCGCCGCGACTCCGCCGCCCCGCGCCGGCGCCCCTCCCCGCGGCCCGCGCCGGCGAGCCGCCACTGCGCGCCGCCTCCCCGCCGCCTCGCCGCCGCCGCATGCGCTCGCCCCCGCCTCTGCCGCCTCGGCGCCGCGCGCCGCCGTGGCCGCAGCGCCCCGCCGACGCCCCTCCGCCTCCCGTCGCCGCCCGGTCCTCCTCCGGCGACCTCGTCACCTCCGGCGGCCGCCCCGTCCCAGATCCGGACGGGTGGGATGAGATCCACCCGTCCCGGAACCAAACGCCTCCCCTCCGTCCCGGGTCCTCCTCGTCCCGTTGACTTTTCGCGGGGTGAGAAAATCTGCTAAGTCCCTGGATCCGCATATTTTATTGCCATGTTCATCATGCCATAACTCTTTGCATATTGCTCCGTTTTGGGCTGTAATTTATCAAATTGTTCTCCTCAAGGAGTACATCATTTCATCTCATTGCATCATTTTCATTTGAGCTCATCTTGATGCCCGAAATGCTGTTGGAAGAGGGCTATGTGATGTTAGTTTCTGATTCTTATCAGAACATGCACTTTTGTCATTTTTGCCATGATTGATGTGTGCATCCCATGAGGTTGAGTCCTACATGAGTTTTGTAATATGCCATGCCATCTTTCCAGAGATTTATTCCATGTATTTTTGTGATCTATGTGGTGACTAGCACAAGCATGCAAACTAGGGTACTTAATGTTACTGATTTCAGAGACTTAGTCATTTCACTAAGTCCCTGCCCGCTGTTATTTTTATGCCATGTGTTCATGTTGTTTCAGAGAGATCTATGCATATTTTGAGCTTGATCATTAAGAGTGTTTTGAACATATGGATTTTCTCTATCCATATATGCCTTTGTTTGTATTTTTGGAGTGCCATAGCTTGAGTCAATCGAGCTCTACTTTTGCTATAAAATGTTGCTGGCAGATTGTTTACATGTTATTCGATTTTGCCAAGCTTGCTGTAGTTGATCCTTGCATGCTATGATATTGTTCTTGCCATGTATAGCTTCTATGCCATGTCTTCTTGATGTATGTATGCTTATTTTATCATGCAATGCTCTGTAGTGAGTGCATCGAGCTCACGAACATGCCTACTTGTTATCTGATTTTGACACGTCTAGTTTTCTGCTAAGTCTGAAACCTGTAACGAAACTTGCTTAATTGACATGGGTGTTATGATATTTTCTTATCCCTTTTTGCTTATGGTCAGTAAGGGACTTTTGTTAAGTGCTTTGAGTAGATTCACGCCATGCCTTGCTTTGCTATGTCATGTTCCTGTAGCATGTTGTTTCATTGCTCTAAACATGTCATCCTGATGTTAATTTCTGCTATGTTGTTATTTTCACTAAGTCTGTGAACCTGTTATCTTTTGCACTTTTGCCATGCTTGTTTGAACCTGTTGTGGTGTGATTTAGCCGTAGCTCAGTGTTCATCTTTTGTCAAGCATCTTGAGTAGATCTCTGTCATATGCTTTGTTGATATGTTTGAGTGCAGTAGTTTAATTTCTTGTTGCTTGCCAAGTAGCATCATGCTGTTAATGGCAGATCTTGTCATTCTTGTTTCGCTTGTCATTTGCAAACCGTGCATCCAATTCCAGTGATCTTTATTTCGATTTCAACCGAAATCACCTCACCTTTCCAGTGGATACTTGGTTTTCCAAGATTATGCCTGGTTCATCTTTTTCCTTCCGAAGCTTGCATATGCATTGCATACCACATCTCGCATATCATGCCTTGTTTATGTGTTGGTTGTTTACTTTGTTGTTTGCTTCTTTCCGGTGTTGCTTCTTCGGGTTAGTTCCGATAACGTTGCGGTTGTGAGGATTCGTTCGACTTCGTCCGTTTGTCTTCTTCATGGACTCTTTCTTCTTCCTAGTGGGATCTCAGGCAAGATGACCATACCCTCGAAATCACTTCTATCTTCGCTTGCTAGTTGCTCGCTCTGTTGCTATGCCTATGCTGCGATACCTACCACTTGCTTATCATGCCTCCCATATTGTTAAACCAAGCCTCTAACCCACCTTGTCCTAGCAAACCGTTGATTGGCTATGTTACCGCTTTGCTCAGCCCCTCTTATAGCGTTGTTAGTTGCAGGTGAAGATGAAGTTTGTTCCTTGTTGGAACATGGAGATTTTGTTCCTTGTTGGAACATGTTTACTTGTTGGGATATCACAATATATCTTATTTAATTAATGCATCTATATACTTGGTAAAGGGTGGAAGGCTCGGCCTTATGCCTGGTGTTTTGTTCCACTCTTGCCGCCCTAGTTTCCGTCATATCGGTGTTATGTTCCCGGATTTTGCGTCCCTAACGCGGTCGGGTGATTTATGGGACCCCTTTGACAGTTCGCTTTGAATAAGACTTTTCCAGCAAGGCCCAATTTTGGTTTTACCATTTGCCTACCACCTATACCTTTCCCTTGGGAGTAGCTAACCCGAGGGTCATCTTATTTTAGCCCCCCCCCCGGGCCAATGCTTGTCTAAGTGTTGGCCCGAAATGAGTAGACTGCGGGGCCCCCTCGAGGAAACTTGAGGCTTGGTTTTACTCGTAGGATGTCTCATCCGGTGTTGCCCTGAGACCGAGATATGTGCAGCTCCTATCAGGATGTCGGCGCATCGGGCAGTTTTGCTGGACTTGTTTTATTACTGTCGAAATGTCTTGTAGCCGGGATTCCGAGACTGATCGGGTCTTCCCAGGGAGAAGGAATATCCTTCGTTGATCGCGAGAGCTTATCATGGGCTAAGTTGGGACACCCCTGCAGGATTTGAACTTTCGAAAGCCGTGCCCGCGGTTATGTGGCAGATGGGAATTTGTTAATGTACGGTTGTGGAAAACCCGAAGTTGATCTTAATTAAAATACACCAACCGCGTGTGTAACCGTGATGGTCTCTTCTCGGCGGGGTCCGGGAAGTGAACACGGTTGTTGGAGTTATGTCTGACGTAAGTAGTTCATGATCACTTATTGATCATAGTTGTTCGACCGTGCTTTGCCTTCTCTTCTCGCTCTCATTTGCGTATGTTAGACACCATATATGCTAGTTGCTTGCTGCAGCTCCACCTCACTACCCTGTCCTACCTTTAAGCTTAAACAGTCTTGATCTCGCGGGTGTGAGATTGCTGAGTCCCCGTGACTCACAGTTACTTCCAAAACCAGTTTGCAGGTGCCGATGAAATCGTGCAGGTGACACACCCAAGCTCAAGGAGGAGCCCGATGAAGACCTTGGTCTTTATGTTGTTTCGTTCTAGCCGATCAGTAGTGGAGCCCAGTTGGGGTCGATCGTGGACCTTTGTCGCTTTTGGGGTTTCTTCTTTTATTTTGGCTCCGTAGTCGGGCCCTGATTGTAACTGTATGATGTAATGATTTATTCATGTATTTGTGTGGAGTGGCGATTGTAAGCCAACTATGTATCTCTTTCCCTTATGTATTACATGGGTTGTGTGAAGATTACCTCACTTGCGACATTGCTTTCAATGCGTTATGCCTCTAAGTCGTGCTTCGACACGTGGGAGATATAGCCGCATCGAGGGCGTTATAGCTAGTTCTTATTTTCTGCAAGACCGAAGCGGGCTTCAAGTGAGACTGAGGGCCCAATTAACCACAGTCCTCCGATTTGGTCACGAGAGTAGCTGCCCACAGGACAGTCGGCCCAATTGCAAAGTATTGCACTTACAGTTTGATCGGACGGCCAAAAAACGTTTTGGAGACAAAATCGGACGGACCAAGGTGCTAAGGGCTTGAGAGGGCAGGGATTAGGTTCAGTTATACTCTCCTTAATGTGTAAACTAAGCTAATGGCAGTTCAACAAAGTAGAAGCAATGCAAAGCATCAGTTCCAAGATATGTGCGAGCAATGTAACCTTGGAAAGTTAGAGCAAGTACCTTGATGGGTGAATAAGATAGGGCATCTTCCTCTGACTCCTCCACTAGGGAGCTACATTGACTTAGGTCTCCCTCTAGCTCAGAATCAATGTTAGGATCATATTCTGAGCATGAAGGTGTAGGTGGAGAGCATTTGCATTGCATTGCATCCAGACTTGATTTCAGTCCCTTAATGCCAAGTTTGACAGCCATGGCATTGTTCTGCTTTATTCTTTTCATGCGCGCAAGCTCATAATCATTATGATGCTGTTCAGAATCTGAGATTCATGAAAACATAAAAAGTAGTCAGATTATCTATGGAATGCATTGCGAATTCAACTCGGAGAGTGTCTCCCTATAAACCCCTGCATATGCAAAGTTCACCTCCCCAACCGTGCTGACCAGACCACACACAGAGATACACACCCGAGCGGCAAACATGCATTTTCAAAACTAATTTAGGAACATTTAGCTGACCAATTAAACAACTAAGCTTGTTTAGCTTGATGGGTGGAGCAGTGTTATTATGACACGAAGCACGTATTCTGATCGTACAGTGATCATAAAAGGGGGAAACTCTAAGCATATTTTTTTAGCAAAAGAGGGTTTCCCCTCCGATTTCTATTAAAGAAACCACCACGGAACCAACATGATCAATTAAACCCTAAGCATGATCAATTAAACCATATTATGGTTGTGCCATGGCAAATTTGAAGCTGCAAACCGGAGAAATGATATTTAGCATACATTGTTTGCTTCGAACTAAGAACTAAATTCTAAGAGCTTAAAAGAAAGTATAGTAACCAAGTTAAGATCTATTTTCTGGTTGAGATCAAAAAGTTGAGGAGATACGAAGTACCACCTGTCTTGCGGTGTGATGGCTGGTGGTGGTGTTGAAGCAGATCTGCGACGGTAGACAGGTGCATTAGGGGATAAGTCCCGTTGCAGTGGAAGAGAAGGTCGTGTGAGCGGCCCGGGCAAATAGGACGACGGCGCCGATGAAGCAAGAGTACGTGATGCAAGGCTATTGGTCCGTCCCGGTGGATGATAAACGTCCATCTCTAGTAGTGGACGACGCGGTCTTGGTAGGCGCTCCGGCATGGTGGAGGACGGTGGCGATGGATGTGGTGGAGGACGGCGGCGATGGATGGGGTGGCGGACAGAGGCTGGTGTGGGGATGGGGTGTTCTAGATTGGATGGTGTATGAATGAGAAAATGGAGGGAGAGGTACAGGGAACCATGTTCTTGGGACGCGCCTGTCTGAAATATGGGAAAGTTACGAACTTAGCCCCTGTTTAAAATTTGGACGTTTCATCGGTTGGGGATAGGACGGTAATCTCGCATCTCCCAAATATTTGCCGGTAACTATTTCGGGCGAGGAGAGAGTGTTTTGCCGCCCACGGTGTATGAACGGGGCTGACAGGTAGGGCGGTTGTGTCACGTCTGATGGAAGTTACACATCTGCCCCTATTTAAAATATTAGCCTATATCGATTTCGGACGAGGGGAGTTTGTTTTGCCGCCCACCGTGTATGAATGGGGAATGGACGGAGAAACAGAGGTCTTTCGGACGAGCTTGAATCAAATGAGTTTTGCCGCCCATGTTTGACGGCCACCGTGTCGGAATGGGCTCAGAGGCGGTCGTGTCACGTCTAATTGAAGTTACTAACCTACCCCTATTTAGAGCAGTGGAAATCGGGCCGATGGATTGTCCGTGTAATGGGTAGACAGTAATTTCCATCTCCCAAACACTTGGCTTCGGGCAGCCGACGTGGGAGTGGACATTTTGCTGTTTCTTTCGAATTTTGGGACAATAAGCATCCACGTTTACCCTGGCAACTAAATTCGAATCCATTTTATATTCCTATATGAATCTTTATAAATCATTCTATCTGTTTTTATATATCTTCAAAAGGACCACAAAGATGTATTCCACTTTCATATATGAATATGGTTTACAAATGCCGATACTCAAATTCAGAAACTAGAATCTAGTTTAAGGTGAATTCGAATATTTGGAACACTTCATGTCCAACTCAAATGTTACATGCAGCATAATGTGTACTCCCATTTAGATATGTACACAAGCGATGTATCAAGATTCAAATACCGAGTCAATCAACCAAGAATATACAAAACTAATAGACATATAAACACTTATAGAGTATATGGATCAATAATATCAACTAACATACATAAGCTAGGCCGATGTACTTTTTTTGGCTACAACATCATCCTTTTTTAGCCAGCATCTTGGCCCTTTCCGATGCGTGCCACTTATGGTCCATCTATACTACTATTGCTGAATGCACATTCAACTCGATTGGCATATTTGTAGGTCTGGCGCAGCAATCCAAATGAAATGTCTCCGAGTCTTATCAATTAATACAGACTTGTGCTCAAATAAAATTACAAACCAAAAAACAAAAAAGAAATTATTACATGATCTCTAAAACAAATGGTTTCATTGATTACATGAACAGACAACACAAAGGTTATTCAACTATGGAAAGAACATTTCACCTATGATTTACCAAGTAGGAATTTAATTTCCTTTTTTTCCTTCAGGACCTTAACAATCTGGTCAGTCTCAGCTTGCTTCGTTTTAAAATCCACCAAATATTTAATGGTTGTCTTCAGTACTGCTTGTGATTGTGCTGTTTGCTTCCTCAACATGTCAACTTCATCTCTAAGTGCAGAAGCAGAATCTCTTTCTACCACTAGTTTAGCCTCTAGAGCATCAGCAGTTGGTAATTCATAATGCACGATTGGGCCGGTGCCACTGCTGTGGGATGATGCAATGTCCATGGGGACCTCGCTCTTTGATCTTGGGCTAACCTGTTTTGCCATAAAAGTTCCGATTGGATTCAGAAAAGTTGAAGTTAGCAAAACATCTCAACTGGGAGTTATAACAGCAAACCAGTTAAACAAACAAGGAATTAAAGAGTTTCAATTGGATGCTGAAAAGTAGTTATTAACATCATTGTAACCCGTTGTTGCAGCAGCAAAGCAGTTAAACAAACAAGTAGATATTTAAGTTAAGGCAAACATGTAATTCTTAATAGTAAGTATCAAACACATAGATAGGCGCAGTCTACAATATGATTAACAGGCTGTGCCATTATGTAATCAGTAGCAAACTAAATTAAGCCAAGCAACGTAATTGAACAATTTTGCAATAAGTGGCTAACTAAAATTCCGAGAAGCACGTAACTGAACTAACGCTAGTTCTTTGTACAGGCACACTGCAACTTCTTTTTTGTACGAAGGAGTCCATGGCATCAATTGCTTGGATACGCAGTCCCAATACTTCTTTCTTCCCACACTGCATGGGTAGGTTGAATGGTTAATCTGGTAAGATGGTGCGTCCTTGATATGTTATATGAGGACGTGTAGTCAGACTAGTTGTAGCCAAACACATCACACTGGCTTTTACTTTATATTTCATGCGATTACTTTTGGCATATCAAGATCTAAGCAATCTACAATAGGATGAAAAGACTCGTATCCTTCACATTATTGGTGAACTCAGTTCATAGAAACAAGCAATTCAACCATTCTGTGGGTAAATCAAAAGCGCCACTGGAATATTTTTCACTATCCAATCATACACGCAAAAAGGGGCGATGCCACCATAGGGGCTGGTATGGGCGGCCGCCTCAGGTGGCTGGAAAGTGTGCACCTAGTTTGAGTCGTCCAGGTTGGCCCACGCTAGTTTTGTTCGTCCCAACGCACGAGAAGGCAATGTTAAAAATGACGAAAAATGTTTCAATTTGGATGGGCCAATAACTTAAGTGCAAGGCAGGCCCTATAGCAGGCTCGCGGCCCAAACGAGCGCCTCCCATATCGATCGACAGCAGGAAAAATCCCAATTCATTCGCTCCAGCCTCCAGTCTGGTTCGCTCCTAACCTAGCCGCCGCTGGATAGACCGACACAGCACTTCCTCGCGCCCTCGTTGGAGGGCGGTCGCCGGGCTTCAAGCGAACGGAAGGACAAGAAGATGAAGATCCAACCCTGGGTGTAGCCTGCGTGGGAGGCAGCGGCGGCAGCATGGGCATGGCATCGAGCTTGCGCAAACGGACAGTCGCAGCTTGGAAGAGTAGCATGCGCAACGAGCAGGTACATCACATCCTTGATTATATCTAATTCAACTCTTCAATTTCTGGCCAATAGTTAAACCTGACGGTGTTTTAAAACTTCCTATATGTAGGGAATCTATGAGAAAATGAAACCAATTTCTACTTATTTTATAACTCCCTCAGTCAATACTGAACTGACTGAATCTGATGTATCTAATCAAGTTTCCGGTGCAAACATACAAGCTCATGTTGTTCTTGAGCCTGAAGTGTCTAATGAACAGACTGCTAATGAATGATTTGATGCAAACATTTTACATGCTCCTGGTGATGAACATATAGTGTCTAATGAGGGATCTAATGAAAGCATTTTGCAAGCTCATTGAAGGATTTAGTGTCTAATGATGATCTACTATGTTGAGGGAGATAGAGATTTGCAGGCATTGATGACAAGCAAATTATAGTGCATTTTCATAACTTGAGGAAACGTCGAGGCCATCTACCAGAAAGTCCCCGTATCATGACAACATAGCATAAATACTTTTCTAATCTGTTGTTTGAAACTATTGGCATACTTGTGCAGGATAGATATATTGATATGCAGTTTGCGCACTGGTTATACGTGCAATTACACTTTGATATTTTCAGCCAGAGAACGAATAATTCAAGCAGGTATAGACCATGTTTGTAGTCCTTGTACACCATGTTGCATTTTGTGTTTTTTGGTGCTTGCATCATTTAGTGTTTATAATCTGAACTACTTTGGATCATTAGCTGGTTTTCAAAGTGCATGTAGCTTCACATTTCTCAAGTTATGTTGATTTCTGGAGTGCAAGTGCCTTCGTATTTTTTAAGTTAAATGTTCGCCCCTGGTAACTTGAATTCGCGGATCAGCCACTGCACACAAATCATACACGAATGCCAATACGAATTAAATGAAATGCAGGGACTTACGCTAGCTCGTTGTACAAGCTCACTGCAGCTCTGCTTGTGCTTGGGATGTTCCATGTACAAGTCCATGTTACCACTTGATTGGATGTGCAGGCCTTGTGCTCCTTGCATCCCCCTCTGCATTTTTTACATGGCGAATGGGGGATGGCGTAGATGAAGCGCACCTGATGCCGTGGAACTCGGTGTCTGTGAGGCACGTCGGTTGCGGCGGCCGACGTTGTCGGTGGACCACCCGGTGCGGTGGACGAGGGCGTAGATGAGGTAGCTCCGATGCGGTGGTGAAGCGCGACCGCCGTCTTCGTCGTCGTCCGGCACAGAGGTGAGGAACGGTGGGGAAGAGGCAGACGAGGGGCGATTCGAGGGTTGGCGGCGAATTAGGGATTTGAGCAATCTGGGCGCGGAAGGGGACGGTGGAGAAGAGAGATTTTGCAGGGCTGGAATTGGGGCCGCCAGATATTTCAATCTGAAACGTGGAATCGCGAACTTATATTGTCGTCATCATTTTTTTGGGGGGAAGGGGGCGTGGGTGGCTGGGTGCTACGCGTCCGTCCGAGACACACGACCACCCCGACAGGACTATGCTTCGGTGCCTTAAGGCACCTGCCTTTGTGTCCATGACATGTGGGCCCAATAGGTGGCTGGCCCACATGTCAGTGGCCCAAAGGCAGTTGCCTTTAAGGCACCGAAGCAGCGTCCACCCCAACACGACCCTAGTCTTCCTGGTGCGCCTACATTTGAGAATGCAAACAAATCTTCTTTCATTTGCAAACGAATCTGTATGCATTACCATGCCCGTGTTTTCCTTGCAATAATTAGTCATTCGAAACGAGATACTCCATCCGTTCACTTTTGTAAGTTGTTTCAGACAACTTAAAATGAACTGTTTTGCACATTGTATGAAATGTCTTCGAGGTCGTATAAAAGTGAACAGAGGGAGTACTATAAATTAATTAATGAGGAGTTATTTGGAAAAAAATCGAAACGGTACCCACGCTAACGTGGATTAGAGTGTGTGTCACATAATCAGTTATTTGAATTAGAGTGTGTGTCACATAGTTAGTTATTTGAATTCGAGTGTGTGTCATGTAGCGATCTCCAATTCTAACGTGGATTTCGTATTTCACTGTATCCAAGCTAATTTTGGAAGGATTCAAACATATGACCTACAAAATAGCACAACAAACTGAGTCAATGTCAACTTTTCGAAACTTAGTATGGCACGAATTCGAAATAATTACCCGTATGTCTGGTCCTCGGTTCAAATCTTAAAATGTACACTGAATTGAAACATCGATATTAAGTCTCGTACTATGTACATTCAAATGTTGTTTTTAGCCCCCCACCCCCCCACCCCCCCACACAAACGCTACATACTTCCTGTATCGGTCAATCTTCCTCTCCTAACCACCCATGTTTCAATCTCTAAGTCTCTCAACTACACAACCCCTTTTCCACTATGTTACCAAATGTATTTACCTCACACACCCTCCATTGCACCCCATGTTGAGCTCTTTCTCTCTCCCCCCTCTCCCTCTCGCGCTAAATACATGCATTGCCTATCTAGCCCCCCAACCTCTCGTGCGCAAGCACGCACGTTGTATATCTAGGTCACTCCCTCGAGACTGTCTCACTCTTTCTTTCGCACGGTGGGCCACACTCGCTCGATCTCACTCTCTTTATCTGAGTCTCATTTAACCTCGTTTTCTTTTACACACAAATGATATATCTCCCTGTTCGGGCCTCGATCGACACACTCTATACTCTCTCACACAGATTGTCTATCTAGGTTAGTCCATCCAAGCCGCCGCCACTCTTTCGACCTCATGGTGGGCCACGCTCACTCAACCTCTCTCTCTCTCCCTCTCTCTCTCTCTCCGTATGTCTTGATTGACCTCGCTCTTTCTCGGACAAAAACGATATATCACCATGTTTGAGCTCAATTCAACCTATTCACATTGTATACTCTCTCACGCACATCGTCTATCTAGGTCACTCTCTCCAAGCCGTCTCACTCTTTCGATCGCACGGCGACCCTATGTGATCGGTTGACCTTGCTTCCTCTCACGCACAAAATATATCTACACGTCTGTGACTGGATCATCTCTCAAGCTCTATCTTACTGCCCTCACCCTTGCCAAAACTCAATCGGACAATATCTCTCCAGACCATATATTTGTTCAATGAATGTCGGACCACACTCACTTTGTCTCTCTATCTATATGTCTCTCGATTGACCTTGCTTTCTCACACCGTATCTTCCACGCGTTGAAGCTACTACCTCTCCATCCCTCGCAAAGCCGGAGCTGTTTACATTACGAGGGGCACTCCAACCTTGGATTAATTTGTGTAGGCATTTATTCCGGTCGGTTTAGATTATATTTTCGTAGCATTCGGCCCACAACTACTCCAAACACCATTGCAACACACGCAACTCCCCTAGTTGATTTCCCTCTGGCTCGGTCATCGCTCTCTCGCACGTCCTTTCTCGCCTTCAACGTCGCACCATGGTATTATTTAAAAAACTATGTTGTTCTCTTTAATTATTATAAATAAGCTACAAAACTACACACCGATAGTCCACTTGGAATGGAACAAATTTTGACCCACAAATTAAAGTGCTTCAAACTGCACACCGAAGGGCCCACATGTCATGAAACAAATTTGGACCCATATACAAATTAAAAAATAAAGGACGAGGATCGAACATGCGACTGGGCCTTCAAGCCGCACGTCAATAGGCAACATACGTAGAATAGCAATGTTTGTTGTACCCCCTTTGTTCACATAATGTTTTTATATTACCATAGCCTAATTAATGGATAACATGTAATATTAATTTTATACTATTTGCCTTCACTTACTGGTGGGTTCCATGTGTGCTCTCTCTCTCCCCTCCCCTTCTGCGTTTAGACGCACGGGCAAACAGGAAGAACTCGCGGACGATGTTGCCATTGACCATATCTGGACGCGTTCACAAGTCACGGCACTAGTTTCACGTACTAGCAGCACTAGTCAGTGTGTACGTGCAATGCACGTTAATTTGGAAGTATATTAAGTGCATGCGGATACTAACTACTAGGATATTATTTGCGTGTTGTCATGTGATTAGCACTATTTTTTGGCATGAAATTAACTGCACGCTAAACGTGTTGGACGCCCGACATTGAAGAAGTCTAGGTCGTTGGATGACAAGGAATACATGTGGCTTGATGACGTCTTATATTTAATTTGATACGGCTCTAGCAGAACATTCAATCGATCAAACCATACATTTCGTTCAGTCTGACTCCGACTTTAAATTATACGATGATCGATATAAAATAAACAGAAATGATAAACGTTCGGATTTTAAGCATGGCAATCCGAACGTTTTTCATGGCAAATTTAGATTACGCGGCGGCGGCGGGGGCGTCTCGCAGTGGGAAGCGGCTCCTCTGTCGTGCTCTGTGTGTCGTCGGGCCACTGACCGACGGCGACGGAGGCGTCTTGCACCGTTGTTGGCGTACTCCTGGAAGTTGGCCTAGCTTCAAGGAAGTGGTCGACGGCGGCCATCCATGCCGCTGAGAGGGGCACTCGCACCCGCAGCGTTGGTGCAAGGAAGCGGTCGGCGGCGGCCACTCATGTCGCTGAGGGGGCACTGGCACCCGCGCGAGGACATGCGCTATCAACGGCGCGGCAGAGACATTCGTGTGCACGGGCACCGACATGGGCGCGCACGTCAGTGCACGCGCAGGCGCATGCGCTGGCAGGTGCACGGGCACCGGCACGAGCGTGCGTGTCAGTGCACGCGCAGGCGCATGCGCTGGCAGGTGCACAGGCGTGTGAAAGTCGGCGGGGACCTCGTGGAACCCCATGGGATCAAGCTTGGCGATAATGTGCGGCTCCTAACCCATCAATGCCACGGGGATGGGCGCTGGCGCAGTCGGGGCGATGGGAGTCGGAACGGGAGCGGGGGCAGGCGCGACGTCTTCCTGCAAGGCCAGTTCAAGCTCGTCACAAAGCGCCTTATGTTCTTGAGACTCCGGCTGGGTGTCTTCCTCAGGAAACTGGAACACTAAGGGCAGACCATCATGATGCGGCATGGCGTACGTTTAGGTCAGGCGAATTGGAGGTAGACGACAGGAGAATCGGAGAGGAAGAGAGAGGATTGTAGCGATACCGGGTAGTGCGGGTTTGATTTTAAACTGCGGCCCCGGTGACATTAAAAGTGGGAGCAGTTGGGACGACGGTGGGCGGCGGAGCCTGGTCAAAGGGCTCGCCTCCCGGTGAGCCTGCACAGCGGTCTGCTCGCACGCCTCCCTGACAGCCGGCGCAGCGGTCTGCTCACATGCCTCCCGTCGACTCACACACTTGCTCAGATGGCACCTGCCGATGAGAAGCGGGGACTCGTGGCGGCACGTAAACACCCACGGTTTCAATAGTGAAAGCATTCGCCTTAACGTGACAGGTCTTTGTTCCAAAATACCTTGGCTCTTCGTTTGTGCAACTTGTCATAAGCAGCTTGTCTCAAATTGAAGAAAAAACTTACGAAGTAATATTTTTGCCATATCATGTGACCATGCTTAGTTTCAAGAATTTATGCTCACTTTTGGATTTTCTGAAATTTAAGATCTAGGATTTGAAACAATATCATAACCTGCCTCATGCAATAAATTTTCAAGCCGTACATCTATCTTGTTGTATTTCTTAAGAAAGGATTTGGTCAAACATTTTTCTTAGTTAGACTTCAGACAAGTTATATATGCAGAGTAAAAGGATAATCCCTCCGTACCAGTGCATTGCCTGATATATTAACTCAAGTACTAGGCACGAATAAATGGGCACAATTCTGTGCTCATCCTGGTGTAGTAGTAGTAGTAGGCAATGCAGTTGACGGGTGACCTTGACGAGCGGCGACCGAGGGAATTGAACCGTGCTCGGCACGGTAGGTAACGTTGTCTAGTTACTAAAGCATCCCTCCATTGTTCATCGGTAGTCATTATGGACCGGGGACATGAGGGGAATTTCCTAGGGCTGGAATTCTGGCCGCCAGATATTTCGACTTGAAATGCTGAGGCTCGACTGGTTGGCGTTGCCTAATGTGCGTACCACGCACGCCACCGAAGGACACGATCCCGGTTTTTTTAGGATCAACACGAGCCAAGGTCTGGCTGGTACGCCGTTGGGTCCTACCATTCAAGAATACGAAAGGAACCTTTTAAATTGCCGAACGAATCAATGTGCATTACAATACCCGTATTTTCCTTGCAAATACTAATCTCAACGTGGTAATTGATTTATGATGAGTTTTTGAATTAGAGTGAGTTTGTGATATAGTGATCTCAACGTGGATTTCACATTTCATGGTATCCCTAGTAAGTTTTCCAATGCAAATTGAAATTTAAAAGATGAACAATATGGAGGTGAGAAAACTTTGTATGTATCAAGCATATGACCACACACACACAGAGAGAGAGAGAGAGACACACACGCACGAACACAACAACAATCCAATAAGTATAGTGCATCTATTTTTCCAAACCATGCATGTATGACACGAATTCAAAAATACTCCTTCTATTCCTAAATATTAGTCTTTTAGAGAGTTCAACAAGTGACTACATACGGAGCAAAATGAGTGAATCTAGACTCTAAAATATGTCTATATGCATCCATATGTGCCAGAACATTTGAAGCCTCTAAAAAGACTAATATTTAGGAACGAAGGGAGTAAAATGTAAGAAATCCATGGTCCTCAGTCCAATATTTAAAATGAACATGAAACTAAAACATGAATATTAAGTCTAGTACTACAGTACATGCAAATGTTGTGTCTAGGCGGAGCTATGATTGTCGGGGGTCAACCCCTCAACCTTAGATAAAATTGTGGAGCTCTGTTTAGGGTTGTTTAGATTATATTTGTCCCCACCCTCCCAGCCACCGATTGGTTGTGCACCCCCACCCCTCCTCCCCGGGAGAATACCATGTGCCCCCATACCTTAGATGCTATATGCCAATACGAGTTGCTTGGAGCTTGTAGATCTGAGATATAGCATCTCACATGATGTGTCTTAATATTTCTGCAGGAAACCTTGATGAGTTTGAGAATTGCACACAATTTGTACAAAAACTACTTCGATGCCCTTTGATCGCATATCCAACGACCTCGAAGCTCGTATCACCGTAGCATCTAAGATGAAGGAGGACATCATATTCTCCTGTATGTAAGAATATCATGTGCTACCACACCTTAGATGCTTTGGTGATACAAGCTCTTCGGAGGCGTTGGATTTGTGACCCAACACCTCCTCGGTGGTTCGAATGGTTTTTTGCAGAAAAGCCCCAAAAGAGTTCGGCCACTGCTTACAAGCACAAAGACTGCTCAGATGCCATTAGATCTTAGATCAAACAACCTCCAAGCTCGTATAACCGTAGCATCCAAGCTACGATGGCACCTTATGTTTTCTCGCATGGGAGAGTATGAGGTGCTCCCGCACCGTAGATTCTATGGTGATACGAGTTCACTGAGATCTAACGGCCCACAATAGGAGGTTTGAATGTTTTTGCAATATACGGCTGATAGAGTTTGGGAAATGCGTAGAAAGTACAAGTACTACGCATGTGCCATCTGATCACTGATCATACGACCTAGATGCTCATATCACCGTAGCGAGTAATTAAGCTACGGGGAGCACCTAATATGAGCACCGGGGAGCCTTTGGATCGAAGATGCAGCGGCACACACGAGGCCTGAATATTTTATTTGCAAAAAAACCTTTGAAGAGTTTGGAAATTGCGCATAATTACAAAGACTACTCCCAAGCCATTGGATCTCACTTCCAACGGTGTAAAAACTCATATCACCATAGTATCTAAGCTGCGGGGTGGATGTGATATTCTATGCCGCTGTTATTTTTGTTCGTAAACTTGCAAAATACGTGTAACTCGTGTCGTTACTTGTCTAACCGCGCAAAGTGTTTGTTCAAAAAAACCATCCTACACTGAAATATCGAAACAACACACGAAGGTCCCACTTGTCATTAATCAAATTTGGACCTAAAACTAACAAATCTGAAAGACGAGATTCGAACTGGCAACCTGGACTACAAAGCGTAAGTCCATAGCCTGAAAAAACGAACGGTTGTTGGCTTTGTCCCATAAATTGATTTTATTTATACAATACTTGTGTTGAGTAGAGTAGAGGGAGTGCCTCGTCAACACGGGCATGACCGTTGTCTCACTTACTGGTGGGTCCCAGGTCTGCGATCTCAATCTATCTTCTCTCCATCGTCTAACCTTTGCACGGACACACATGAAGAGCGGCGCTAGCTTGCCGTGGTGTTATTACAACTAAAAAAAGCTTGGAAAATAGAAGAATCACCTAGAACAAGAGATGTTGTGGCTGGTCGAGACGGAGCTAACCACATCTATCCTCCGTGCCACGTTTGCATGATGAAGCTGTGTGGCTAGTGGGGTGTTTTCGACCGACTGGCTGGGTCCCGAGGTCGAACCATAGGTACTACGTCTGATACAGTATATTTTTACACGCACATTTTTCCTCCGTGCCGAGACGTGGCACACCCTACCGCGCGGTTTCGGGGTCCTCCCGGGTGGTGCACGCATATATTCTTCCTGACATGGGACGCCCTACCGCCCGTTTTCTGGGTCCTCCTCGGTCGTAGCGCCGAAGCAAGTAAATGAGTCATCAAATCACGAAAGACCACCTTTCCCGCCGAGTACATCAGTGAAGCACGGTGGCTAGCTAGTTGGGCTAGTTCGACCGATTAGCTAGGCCGCTGCCACATTTGTTTTTTCACCCCTTTTTTTATCTACTTGCCGGAGGTGAATTTAAATATCCACCGCGGCGTTGCTCTGGTGTTTGGGTGCGGCGGGATTTTTAATTTTTAGATTGACGGGAGCAGGTGCGGCAGGATTTTTAATTTTTTGATTGACGGGAGCAGGCGCGGCAGCAATTAGTCACGATGACTCCACCTGTAAAAACCCACTGCTCCCTGATGTGAGAAGTCGTCGACTGGTGTTCTACCGTGGTGAAAACCAAAAGATTCCCCGCTCCCTCCGCCTTCCCGTAGATTGCATTGCCTTTCAGCCGTTTCGCCCCCTTTGCTTCCTCTCCCCATTGCTTCTACCTGGTGCCATGGCGGCGCAGCAGATCACGGAGTCCAAGGTGAGGCGCCTGACACAGGAGCTCCATGCCAAGGATGCGGAGCTCTGAGCCAAGTACGTGGAGCTCCGTGAGCTCAAGGAGGAGAGGAGTGCCATGCTCCTCCATTATGTGCGGGAGTTCATGGAGCTTCAAAAGCGGCAGGCGTCCACCACAAAGATGCTCGAGGCGTCGGCGGCGTTGCTGCAGAAAGCGGGAGATACGATAGGCCGTCAGGGGAGCCGGCTGGAGCGTGAGCGGGCCGATCGTGATGAGGTCCAAGATCGCCTCGGCCACTTGGTGAACCTAGTTTCCACGCATGTGTTGCATCTGTGCGATGCCTACCGTCGTGCCAGCGCGACGATGCTAACCGTTGGGCCAAACCCGTTCGACCACCAGGTCGACTTCAACGAGTTGCGGCTTCCTGACCTGGTATCCTTCTTCACCTATATCTCCGAGGAGCTGAGCCGTCTCCGCGTGATGGTGGGGGAGTTAGTTTTGTTAGGGTTTGATCCCTAGTATCCACTATGTTCTGAGATTGATGTTGCTATGACTTTGCTATGCTTAATGTTTGTCACTAGGGCCCGAGTGCCATGATTTCAGATCTCAACCTATTATGTTTTCATGAATATATATGTGAGTTCTTGATCCTATCTTGAAAGTCATTAGTCACCTACTATGTGTTATGATCCGGCAACCCCGAAGTGACAATAATCGGGACCACTCCCGGTGATGACCATAGTTTGAGGAGTTCATGTATTCACTATGTGTTAATGCTTTGGTCTAGTACTCTACTAAAAGGAGGCCTTAATATCCCTTAGTTTCCACTAGGACCCCTCTGCCACGGGAGGGTAGGACAAAAGATGTCATGCAAGTTCTTTTCCATAAGCACGTATGACTATATTCGGAATACATGCCTACATTACATTGATGAATTGGAGCTAGTTCTGTGTCATCCTATGTTATGATTGTTACATGATGAACCGCATCTGGCATAATTCTCCATCACCAATCCAATGCCTACGAGCTTTTCACATATTGTTCTTAGCTTATTTACTTTTCCTTTCCTACTGTTACCATTACTACAAAACCCAAAAATATTACTTTTGCCATCGTTACTGTTACTCCCATACTAATTTTCTACTAAATACTTTGTTGTAGATACTAAGTTATCCAGGTGTGGTTGAATTGACAACTCAACTGCTAATACTTGAGAATATTCTTTGGCTCCCCTTGTGTCGAATCAATAAATTTGGGTTGAATACTCTACCCTCGAAAACTGTTGCGATCCCCTATACTTGTGGGTTATCAAGACTATTTTCTGGCGCCATTGCTGGGGAGCATAGCTCTATTCTTTGAGTCACTTGGGATTTATATCTGCTGGTCATTATGAAGAACTTGAAAGACGAGAAAACTAAAATTTATCCCTCAACTATGAGGGGAGGTAAGGATCTGCCATCTAGCTCTGCACTTGATTCACCTTCTGTTTTGAGTAAGCTTGCGACACCTAAACCTGCTTCTGCTATTGATTATGAGATGTCTCATGTTATTGATGATGCCACTTCTGCTATGCATGATACTTATGATGAAACTACTTCTATGCTTGACACTACTGTGCCACTTGGTGAATTTCTTGATGAACAACTTGCTAGGGCTAGAGAGAATGAAATTATTGAAACTGATAATATTGATGAAAGTGACGATGAAGATTCTCCCCCTAGATATGAATTGCCAGTTGTGCCTGAGGGCTATGTTATGGATGAAGAAACTGCTAGAGACTTTCTTGCTTGCAATGATAGAAGTGGTCTTAAGAAATTATTAGCTAAGCTGAAACAAAAATCTCTGAATGCTAGAATGAAATATGATCCTGCTTATGCTACTTCACCTATCTTTGTTACTGATAAGGATTATGAATTCCCTGTCGACCCTGATATAATTACTTTGGTTGAATATGATCCTTTCTATGGCTATGAATCTGAAACTGTTGTGGCACATCTTACTAAATTAAATGATATAGCCACCCTGTTCACTAATGATGAGAAAACTCGCTACTATTATATCCTTAAGATATTTACGTTCTCATTAAAGGGTGATGCTAAGATATGGTTTAATTCTCTTGATCCTGGTTGTGTGCGTAGTCCCCAGGATATGATTTATTACTTCTCTGCTAAATATTTCCCTGCTCATAAGAAACAAGCTGCTTTAAGGGAAATATATAATTTTGTGCAAGTTGAAGAAGAGAGTCTCCCACAAGCTTGGGGGAGGCTTCTTCAATTACTTAATGCTTTGCCTGATCATCCTCTCAAGAAAAATGAAATACTTGATATCTTTTATAATGGACGAATCGATGCTTCCAGAGACCACGTGAATAGTTGTGTTGGTTCTGTATTTAGGGAAAGAACACCAGATGAAGCTGAAACTCTATTGAATAATATGTTGAAAAATGAAAATAATTGGACACTTCCTGAACCAACTCCTAAGCCAACTCCGAAGAAAAGGGGTGTTCTATTTCTCAGTCCTGAAGATATGCAAGAGGCAAAGAAATCTATGGAAGAGAAAGGTATAAAAGCTGAAGATGTTAAGAATTCACCTCCTGTTGAAGAAATACATGGTCTTAATTTACCGCCTGTTGAAGAAATATATGGTCTTAATTCATCACCTATTGAAGAAACACATGGTCTTGATAACCTGACACAGGTAATAAAGGTAAATTTTCTTTATAGATTTGATGAAGGTGATATTCCTTGTTATAAGTCTGCTAGCCAATGCTTAGATGAGTTTGATAATTTTATTGTCAAACAAGAAAACTTCAATGGTTATGTTGGTAGACAATTAAAACACAATGCTGATACGCTTGAACACTTGGGTGATTATATGTCTAGAGTTAAAGGTGAATTTAAACTCATTAGTAAACATGCTTCTATGGTTACCACTCAAGTAGAACAAGTACTTAAAGCTCGGAATGATTTGCTCAATGAATTAAATAGTAAGAATAATGACTTTTCTGTTAGAGTGGCTACTAGAACTGGTAAAATGACTCAGGAACCTTTGTATCCTGAAGGCCACCCTAAGAGAATTGAGCAGGATTCTCAGAGAAATAAGATAGAAGCACCTAGTCCTTCTAAGAGGAACAAAAAGAAAAATGATAGGACTTTGCATGCTTCTAGTGAACCAGTTGTAGACACACCTGAGAATCCTAATGATATTTCTATCTCTGATGCTGAAATACAATCTGGTAATGAACATGAACCTAGTGATAATGTTAATGATGATGTTCATGATGATGCCCAACCTCGCAATGACAATGATGTAGAGATTGAACCTGTTGTTGATCTTGATAACCCACAATCAAAGAATCAATGTTATGATAAGAGAGACATTGTTGCTAGGAAACACGGTAAGGAAAGAGAGCCATGGGTTCAGAAACCCATGACTTTTCCTCCCAAACCATCCAAGAAAAAGGATGATGAGGATTTTGAGCGCTTTGCTGAAATGATTAGACCTATCTTCTTGCGTATGCGTTTGACTGATATGCTCAAAACGAATCCTTATGCTAAGTATATGAAAGAAATTGTTACTAATAAAAGAAAGATAACGAAAGCTGAAATTTCCACCATGCTTGCTAATTACACTTTCAAGAGTGGAATACCTAAGAAACTAGGAGATCCAGGAGTACCAACTATACCATGCTCCATTAAAAGAAATTATGTTAAAACTGCTTTATGTGATCTTGGAGCCGGTGTTAGTGTTATGCCTTTCTCTTTATATCGTAGACTTGACTTGAATAAGTTGATACCTACTGAAATATCTTTGCAAATGGCTGATAAATCAACTGCTATACCTGTCGGTATTTGTGAGGATGTGCCTGTTGTGGTTGCAAATGTTACTATTTTAACGGACTTTGTTATTCTTGATATTCCCGAGGACGATAGTATGTCTATTATTCTTGGAAGACCCTTTTTGAATACTGCAGGGGCTGTTATTGATTGCAACAAAGGCAATGTCACTTTTCATGTTAATGGCAATGAGCATACGGTACACTTTCCGAGGAAACAACCTCAAGTTCACAGTATCAATCCTATTGGAAAATTTCCATCGATTATTATTTGAGGTTTTGAATTTCCTCTTCCTACTATCAAGAAGAAATATGATATTCTTATTATTGGGGATGTGCATATCCCCATTCAGGTAACATAGTGTTATTCGAAATTTCTCCGGTTCCATGTTAGTCGGAATGAGTTTGTTAACAAGACTTGATCAACCTTGTTAATGGATTCCTTTTGATGAGCATGAGATGGATGAAGTTAGAAAGCACAACCTTCTGTACCCTCCTTTTACTTTATGTTATTTAGAATAAATAAAGAAAAAATAGTATTTTCTGTCAGTTTTCTTAATTATCCGTGCAATAAAAAATACCCCGAAAATAAAAGTTCTCCAAATGCCCCGAAATTAAAATATGACTTTTTTCTGGAATATTTGAGAATATCTGGCACTGAGAACACAGCAGGGGGAGCAAGCACCTGGCCACGAGGGTCCAGGGCGCGCCCCCTGCCTCGTGGGCCCATGGTGGCTCCCCTCCACTTATTCCTGCACCCACACACTCCTTCTTCCTCCCAAAAAAATCACCAACCAGCTCAAGCACGAGTTCTAGCTCATTTTGCTACGATTTTTGATCTCCTTGCTCAAAGCACCTCTCACAAAACTGCTTTGGGGGATTGTTCCTTGGTATGTGACTCCTCCAATGGTCCAATTAGTTTTTGTTCTAGTGCTTTATTCATTCCAAATTTGTGTTGCCTAGGTGACCATGTTCTTGAGCTTGCATGTCAAATTTATATGGTCCCAAGTAGTTCTAATGCATGATATAGTCTCTAGGCACTTTTAGGAGTAGTTGCTATCAATTTTGTTGAGTTTGGTTCACTTTTATTTGAAGTTACTAAAATTTTCAGAAATTTTTCAGAGGAAGAAACATGCTTAGGAAAATGCACCAAGGTGGCCCTTCAAGGAAGTAAGGACCCAGGCTTGCAATGCGCGATGCCGACGACGAACCACCAAGGGACGCTCAAGTGCGGGCTTGTCAATGGCCTTCAGAAGACTTCATGGATCGAGCAGGAATCAAGGAAGAATTTAACGCATATGTGTGTAACGCTGATCTTGTGAGCTTCGAGGCAGATAAGTGTCGTCAGTACCACTATCTCACTGATTCCTTTGTGAGAAGGCTTGAATTTTCATCTTCACGTAATTCTCAAACTGTCCTGTTTGATCTTTATTGAAATTCTTATACTATGGATTTAGAGGATTTTAATACTGCTTGCAAACTTCCACAATGGGGTAGTCCTAGTGAACCTCGCAAATCTAAATTTAGAGATTTTCTTGCTAGTACAACTGTAGGCGAATATAGAGATATAGCACAAGCTACCATAGGGAGCATTCATTTTCCTGCTATACATTATTTTGCCCTCTTCATATGTAGGTGCATAAATGGTAAGGATGAAGCATGTCACATGTGTGTCCCCGACCTCAGTGTTCTCAAGAGTGTTGTATTAGGAGATAAACATTATAATTTGGGAGCCATTGTTGCACGTAGGTTGCATAACAATAGATTTAATGGAGATTTCTTTGGTGGAATTTATGCAAGCCGTTTAGCTAATTTTCTTAATATACCCATTCGTGAGTATGGTGTTGAGTTGTCTCCTATTTATATAGATTATGAGGCTATGGTTCGTCATCGTTTTGTTGAGAGGAACGATCAGTTCCTCCAGTACCGACTAATCTTTGACAGACGACGCACCTATCACGTCGCTCTCCCTGCTCCTACTTTCTTTGACTTTTAGGCGAAGGGGAGATATTTCATAACCAGGGAGGAGGCGAATGAGTACGAGAGGAGGGCTGAGATAGCTCGCCTCCAAGCTGCAGCCCACGATGCAATAGCCGCTGCATCTCAGTACGACCCCAGCTATAACTTTGGATATCCGCCAGGACAGCCATGGCCATAGACCAACTTAGGCCAAAAGCCTAAGCTTGGGGGAGTACGTATTTCCCACCGACATTACATTTATGTTCACACACTCATTGCTAGATGTCGGTGCTCATACTTTTTAATTGTATTATCCATGCTAGTTTATTTTCCTTTTTATGCTTTCTTCTTGTGTGTTTGAAAAATCTTAAGAAAACCAAAAAAAATAGTAGTAGCTTTTAGCTAGTTTACTTTCTTGTTGTAGTAATAATTAAAAGAAAACCCAAAAATATTTCATGTTCTTCTTTTGCTTGTTGGGAGCTTTCCCGTGTAAATAATTTTATTTTATTTCTTTTCTTTGGGGGTCGATAGGAGAAGACCATGATGAAATTGTTGAAGTGGCTCTTATATGCATTATTATTGATTTAACCGGGAGCCCATATTGCCTTGTCTTCTCCTATTTATTGAATGCCTAGAGATTCCAGCTTAGTCCAATGCACGTGCACTGTTATTATTATTCACATCGTTCGGTCGTGCAAGTGAAAGGCAATTATGACAATATATGATGGACTGATTGAGATGAGAGAAGCTGGTATGAACTCGACCTCTCTTGTTTTTATAAATATGATTAGTTCATCGTTCCTGATTCAGCCTATTATGAATAGACATGTTTGGAATGACAATTAGAGATTATAGTTGCTTATGCCATGCTTAATTATCTAGGAGTTTATAATGGTTTACCTTGCGTGCCAACATGCTATTAAAATGGTTGTGATGTGGTATAGTAGGGTGGTATCCTCCTTTGAATGATTCGAGTGACTTGACTTGGCACATGTTCACGCATGTAGTTGAAACAAATCAACATAGCCTTCACGACATTTATGTTCATGGTGGATTATATCCTACTCATGCTTGCACTCAATGTTCATTAATTTTAATGCATGTTCATGACTGTTGTCGCTCTCTAGTTGGTCGCTTCCCAGTCTTTTGCTAGCCTTCACTTGTACTAAGCGGGAATACTGCTTGTGCATCCAATCCCTTAAAACCCCAAAGTTATTCCATATGAGTCCACTATACCTTCCTATATGCGGTATCTACCTGCCGGTCCAAGTAAATTTGTATGTGCCAAACTCTAAACCTTCAAATGAAATTCTGTTTTGTATGCTCGAATAGCTCATGTATCAACTAGGGTTGCCTGTATCCTCCATGCTAGGCGGGTTATTCTCAAGAGGAGTGGACTCCACTCCTCACTCACGAGAAAATGGCTGGTCACCGGGGTGCCCAATCCCATGCTTTATGCAAATCAAATCAAAATAGTTGCAAACAAAACTCCCCCGGGACTATTGTTAGTTGGAAGCACTCGTTGTTTCGAGCAAGCCATGGATTGATTCTTGTTGGTGGAGGTGGAGTATAAACTTTATCATTCTATTTGGGAACCGCCTATAATGTGTGTAGCATGGAAGATATCGCCATCTCTCGGTTGTTATGTTGACAATGAAAGTATGCCGCTCAAAATATTATTTATCTCCATTTCAAAATCGAGCTCTGGCACCTCTACAAATCCCTGCTTCCCTCTACGAAGGGCCTATCTATTTACTTTTATGCTGAGTCATCACCCTCTTATTAAAAAGCACCTGCTAGAGAGCACCGCTGTCATTTGCATCCTTTACTGTTAATTTATATTGGGTATGACTATGAGTGGATCTCTTTTACCATGAATTACAATTTTTAGTCAGTCCTTGATCTTTAAAGGTGCTCTGCATTTATGTTTTGCGGTCTCAGAAAGGGCTAGCGAGATACCATCTTGGTATATCATATCATGATTGTTTTGAGAAAGTGTTGTCATCCGAGATTTATTATTATTGCTCGCTAGTTGATTATGCCATTGACATGAGTAAACATGAGACCTAAGTGTTATTGTGAATATGGTTAGTTTATAATCTTTGCTGAAAACTTGAATGTTGGCTTTACATATTTACAACAACAAGAGCAAACAACGTTTGTAAAAGTTTTTCTTTATCACTTTCAGTTTGTCAACAGAATTGCTTGAGGACAAGCAAAGGTTTAAGCTTGGAGGAGTTGATACGTCTCCGTCGTATCTACTTTTCCAAACACTTTTGCCCTTGTTTTGGACTCTAACTTGCATGATTTGAATGGAACTAACCCGGACTGACGCTGTTTTCAGCAGAATTGCCATCGTGTTATTTATGTGCAGAAACAAAAGTTCTCGGAATGACCTGAAACTTCACGAAGATTATTTTTGGAAATGATAAAAAATACTGGCGAAAGAATCAAGGCCAGGGGGCCCACACCCTTTCCACAAGGGTGGGGGGCACGCCTGCCCCCCTGGGCGCGCCCCTGCCTCGTGGGCCCCCTGGAGCTCCACCGACTTCAACTCCAACTCCATATATTCGTGTTCAGGGAGAAAAAAATCAGGGAGAAGGATTCATCGCGTTTTACGATACGGAGCCGCCGCCAAGCCCTAAACTCTCTCGGGAGGGCTGATCTGGAGTCCGTTCAGGGCTCCAGAGAGGGGAATTCGTCGCCGTCGTCATCATCAACCATCCTCCATCACCAATTTCATGATGCTCACCGCCGTGCGTGAGTAATTCCATCGTAGGCTTGCTGGACGGTGATGGGTTGGATGAGATTTATCATGTAACCGAGTTAGTTTTGTTAGGGTTTGATCCCTAGTATCCACTATGTTCTGAGATTGATGTTGCTATGACTTTGCTATGCTTAATGCTTGTCACTAGGGCCCGAGTGCCATGATTTAAGATCTTAACCTATTATGTTTTCATGAATATATGTGAGTTCTTGATCCTATCTTGCAAGTCATTAGTCACCTACTATGTGTTATGATCCGGCAACCTCGAAGTGACAATAATCGGGACCACTCCTGGTGATGACCATAGTTTGAGGAGTTCATGTATTCACTATGTGTTAATGCTTTGGTCCGGTACTCTATTAAAAGGAGGCCTTAATATCCCTTAGTTTCCACTAGGACCCAGCTGCCACGGGAGGGTAGGACAAAAGATGTCATGCAAGTTCTTTCCATAAGCACGTATGACTATATTCGGAATGCATGCCTACATTACATTGATGATCTGGAGCTAGTTCTGTGTCACCCTATGTTATGACTGTTACATGATGAACCGCATCTGGCATAATTATGCATCACCGATCCAATGCCTACGAGCTTTTCACATATTGTTCTTAGCTTATTTACTTTTCCGTTGCTACTGTTACCATTACTACAAAACCCAAAAATGTTACTTTTGCCATCGTTACTGTTACATCCATACTACTTTGCTACTAAATACTTTGCTTCAGATACTAAGTTATCCAGGTGTGGTTGAATTGACAACTCAACTTCTAATACTTGAGAATATTCTTTGGTTCCCCTTGTGTCGAATCAATAAATTTGGGTTGAATACACTACCCTCGAAAACTGTTGCGATCCCTTATACTTGTGGGTTATCAGTGGCCTGGAACCTTAGGATTTATCTGAACTTGGTTTATCTCTGAATATGCTTGTGTTTGTTCCCGAGTGGAACTTATTCTTCACTCGGGATGGTCTTTGTACTTGTGATGCAGCTCTGAGGAGAAGGTCGCAGTCGACCTGCACCTCGTCGTCCTTGCGGATTAGGATGGAGCGCACGTTGTACTTGTAGCGCAGCTGTGAGAAGAAGGTCGCAGTCGGCCTACACCTCGTCGTCCTTACGGATTAGGATGGAGCACACGTTGTACTTGTGGCGCAGCTCTGAGGAGAAGGTCGCAGTCGACCTGCACCTCGTCGTCCTTCCGGATTAGGATGGAGCGCACATTGTACTTGTGGCGCCGCTGTGAGGAGAAGGTCGCAGTCGACCTGCACCTCGTCGTCCTTGCGGATTAGGATGGAGCGCACATTGTACTTGTGGCGCCGCTGTGAGGAGAAGGTCGCAGTCGACCTGCACCTCGTCGTCCTTGCGGATTAGGATGGAGCGCACATTGTACTTGTGGCGCAGCTCTGAGGAGAAGGTCGCAGTCGACCTGCACCACATCGTCCTTACGGATTGGGATGTGTTTCAAACTTAGGCAAGTACTAGACTGCAGCTAAGCCCCCGAGTGAGAGGGTATCTCCCTACTTGGTAGGATTTGTCAAACTTAGGTGAGTACTGGACTGCAGCTAAGCCCCCGAGTGAGAGGATTGCTCACCACTCGGTAGGATTTGTCAAACTTAGGCGAGTATTGGACTGCAGCTAAGCCCCCGAGTGAGAGGATTGCTCACCACTCGGTAGGATTTTTCAAACTTAGGCGAGTACTGGACTGCAGCTAAGCCCCCGACTGAGAGGATTGCTCACCACTCGGTAGGATTTTTCAAACTTAGGCAAGTACTGGACTGGAGCTAAGCCCCCGAGTGGGAGGGTTGCTCACCACTCGGTAGGATTTTTCAAACTTAGGCGAGTACTGGACTGCAGCTAAGCCCCCGAGTGGGAGGATTGCTCACCACTCGGTAGGATTTTTCAAACTTAGGCGAGTACTGGACTGCAGCTAAGCCCCCGAGTGGGAGGGTTGCTCACCACTCGGTAGGATTTTTTAAACTTGGGCGAAACAGATTCGCAGCTAAGCCTCCAAGTGAGAGGCTTGCTCCTCACTCGGTAGGATTTTTCAAACTTAGGCGAGTACTGGACTACAGCTAAGCCCCCGAGTGAGAGTGTTTCTCACCACTCGGCAGGATTTTTCAAACTTAGGCGAAACGGATTCGCAGCTAAGCCTCTGAGTGAGAAGCTTGCTCCTCACTCAGCAGGATTTTTCTTTTTGGAAACTTAGGTGAAGCGGATTCGCATCTAAGACACCCACTGGGGGATTTAGAACATATAAAAAGGAACAACAAATCATTTAGGATACTGTAAAGCTGTGTCTTTGATAAACAAACTAGAAGGTATTTCTTGTTACATCTCAACAGTATGAATCCTTAAGTGTAAAAGGGGCGAAGCAGCTCCGCATTCCGAGTGTGTGGCTCGTCTTTCTTGTGCTCAACATTGTAAAGGTGGTATGCTCCATTGTGGAGCACTCTGGTGACAATGAAGGGGCCTTCCCAAGCAGGAGCAAGCTTGTGTGGTTTCTGCTGATCCATTCGAAGAACCAAGTCTCCCTCTTGCAATACTCGACCCCTCACGTTTCTGGCGTGGAATCGATGCAGGTCTTGCTGATAAATGGTCGACCGGATCAGGGCCATCTCTCTTTCTTCTTCTAGGAGATCAACTACGTCTTGTCGAGCCTGTTCCGCTTCATCTTTTGAAAAAAGTTCGACTCGGGGTGCATTGTGTAGCAAGTCACTCGGAAGTACACCTTCAGCTCCATAGACCAAGAAGAATGGAGTTCGGCCAGTTGATCGATTAGGAGTTGTCCTCAATCCCCAAAGCACTGATGGAAGTTCATCGACCCAGACGCCTGCTGCATGCTTGAGATCACGCATCAATCGGGGTTTCATTCCTTTGAGAATCAATCCGTTTGCTCTTTCAGCTTGTGTCACGCCCAAGATGCGGCCCTATCCTAAAGGAACTCGAAGGTCCCACCAAGGATAGAAGCGCATCTTGAAGACGCTATTGCAAGGTGGATATCATTACATCAACATTACATAATAGTGGGGATACAACCAAGAAATACAATGTCACATGAATACAATAATACATCATATACAAGATCAACATCCGACTACGGACGAAACATAAACAGAAACTCAAACGACATCCACCCTGCTAGCCCAGGCTGCCAACCTGGAACCTATCCCTCAATCGAAGAAGAAGTAGAAGAAGAACTCCAACACAAATAAACATCGCTCTCACGTCAAGATCATCGCATAACCTGTACCTGCAACTGGTGTTGTAGTAATCTGTGAGCCACGAGGACTCAGCAATCCCATTACCATGGGTATCAAGACTAGCAAAGCTTAATGGGTAAGGAAGGGGTAAAGTGGTGAGGTTGCAGCAGCGGCTAAGCAATGTATGGTGGCTAACTTACGCAAATAAGAGCGAGGAGAGAAGCAAAGCAAGCGGACGTCAACTAGTAATGATCAAGAAGTGATCCTGAACTCCTACTTACGTCAAACATAACCCAGAAACCGTGTTCTCCTTTAGAACGACCCCAAAAAGAGACACTCACGGTTACGCACACGGTTGGTGTATTTTAGAAGAGTTTACTTCAAGTTTACTACAACCAGACATTAACAAATTCTCATCTGCCACATAACCGCGGGCACGGCTTTCGAAAGTTCAAACCCTGCAGGGGTGTCCCAACTTAGCCCATGATAAGCTCTCGCGATCAACGAAGGATATTCCTTCTCCCGGGAAGACCCGATCAGTCTCGGAATCCCATTTACAAGACATTTCGACAATGGTAAAACAAGTCCAGCAAAGCCGCCCGAATGTGCCGACAAATCCCGATAGGAGCTGCACATATCTCTTTCTCAGGGCACACCCGGATGAGACATCCTATGAGTAAAACCAATCTTCAAGTTTCCCCAAGGTGGCCCTGCAGTCTACTCGGTTCGGACCAGCACTTAGAGAAGCACTGGCCCGGGGGGGCTAAATAAAGATGACCCTCGGGTTGGCCGACCCAAGGGAAAAGGTAATAGGTGAGGCAAATGTAAAACCAAGGTTGGGCCTTGCTGGAAGAGTCTTATTCAAGGCGAACTGTCAAGGGGGTCCCATAAATCACCCAACCGCGTTAGGGACGAAAAATCCGGGAACATAATACCGATATGACGGAAACTAGGGCGGCAAGAATGGAGCAAAACACCAGGCATAAGGCCGAGCCTTCCACCCTTTACCAAGTATATAGATGCATTAATAATATAAGAGATATTGTGATATCCCAACATAAACATAAACATAATTCAACATGGAGCAATCTTCTTCTTCAGCTGCAACTAGCAACGCTATAAGAGGGGCTGAGCAAAAGCGGTAACATAGCCAAACAACAGTTTGCTAGGAAGGGTGACAAAGGTTAGAGGTTCATGGCAATTTGGGAGGCTTGATAAGCAAGTGGTAGGTAACGCACCATAGTGATGGAACGAAGCAACTAGCATAGCAATGATAGTAATGAGATCCAAGGTGGCAGTCATCTTGCCTGAAATCCCGCAAGGAAGAAGAACGAGTCCATGAAGAAGATGAAGCAACGAAGAAGAACCAATCGTAGACGAACGAATCCTCACAATCGCAACGAAACGGGAACTATCGATAAGAAGCACACAACACGGTAAACACACCACACAAGAACAAGGAATGATGCTCAACCAAGTATGATGCATAACAAGGCTACATGAGGCTACGCATGGCAATAGATGATGCATACTAGAGCAACACATCAAAGCAAGTTTAAATGAAGCCGGAAACAACATAGAACAATTCCGGTAAGTCCTCATATGCAAATTTCGAAATTGGTCCAGATCTGAAAAAACCTTATGTTCAAGTTGTTAAACAGCAAGTTAATATGCACCACGATGATCTACATGAAATTCTAGTCAAGTTACATATAAAGTTCATTAGATTCGAAGCTACGGCCTATAAGATATGAGCAAAACAAGATAAACATGGCATTGATGCAAAATGCATTCAAACAACAAGCACACACCTCAAAACATGGATGCAACAAGGTAACATGAAGCTACATGCAAATCTAAGCAAGTTTCATATGGAGCACACTCAAAACGGAGCAACGGTTCAACACATACACACCATACAAGTCTAAAGGACAAGCTGTCCAAAACAGCAACTAGGCATATAGCAAGCATCAAAATAGTATGCTACAGGATCTCAACATGAAAGAAAAAGGCATGGGCATGATGCACAGGTAAAGCATTACAAAACATGAACACTAAGATAATCCTAGAAACTAATAGAACATGCTCAAAAGGACATCTGACAAGATTGCAATTAATAACAGGTTCACAGACTTAGCAGAAATCACTGGACATGGCAGAAATAACATCAGGTTGCAATGCTTAGAGCTATCAAACAACATGTTACAGGAAATTATCATGGAAACAAAAGGCTTGACATGAATACACTGATGGCATATAACAAAAGTCCCTTATTGACCATGAGCCAAAAAGGCACAGAAGATATGATGGAACCCATGTAAACATAGCAAGTTTCGTTACCAGATTCAGACTTAGTGAAAATAACAGCACATGGCAGGAACAACGATAAGTAGGCATGTTAGTGAGCTTGATTCACTCATCACAAGGCATCTAGTGATGAGATAAACATAGAATCATCAGTAATACATGTACAAGAAGCTAATCATGACAAGGGAAAGTTCATATCATGCATGGATCACTAACAACAACCATGGCAAAATTGAATAACAAGTAAACAATCTGCCAGGAACATTTTATAGCAAAAGTAGAGCAACATTAGGACATGCTAGAGCTCTCCGTAAATGCAAACAGAGGCATCGATGGATAGAGAATAACCATATGTACAAAACATCCTTACTGGACATACTCAAAAGTGGCATGTATCTCACTGTAGCCGCATGAATACATGGCATGAAAATAACAGCAGAACAAAGACTTAGTGAAATTCTAAGTCTCTGAAATCAGCAACATCACGGAGGCTACTTTGCAATCTTGAAAAAACAATACATGACATATCATGAATAATGGATTGCACCACAGAAAAATGGCATGTTGTAGCTCATAACACATGTAGACTTCATGCTCAAAAGAAAATCACACAAAAAGATGCAAAAATAACAAATGAGAAAGTTCAGTTAACAGACAACAGACAACATTATATAGCACTCTTGCAACGATGATTAGGGCATCAAGGTGAACTCTAATGAACATGGCACAATGGAACAAAATGTAGAGCAGCTCATGTTGAACATTTCGGTATATCATACACCAAAACCGGAGCAGTATGCAAAGAGATATGGCATGTTGAATAGGGCATGAAAATGTCAAAACATTCAGGGACTTGGAAGAAATATACCCTCCGAGATCTAGTGTTGACTTCGTACGGGAATCGAGGTCCGCCGGAGAACTCGACCGAGACGGCAGCCAGAGTGGGAGAAGGGGGGTCGCCGAAGCGCGCGGGGGGGGGGGGGGGGGTTGGGGTCGTCGGAGAGGCCGGGGGCGCCG
Source organism: Aegilops umbellulata (assembly GCA_032464435.1). Taxonomy (NCBI): domain Eukaryota; kingdom Viridiplantae; phylum Streptophyta; class Magnoliopsida; order Poales; family Poaceae; genus Aegilops; species Aegilops umbellulata. The sequence continues at coordinate 356,800,757 of CP136058.1, forward strand.
GATCCGGGCGGCGCCGGCCCAGATCTGGCCAGAGGCGGCGCGGGGCGCGGCACCACGCGGCGGCGGAGCTTGGCGGTGCGACGGCGTTTGGCGGCGGTGAGGCGAAGCGGCGCCGACGGGTGGTCGGCGGCAAGGCGACGGACGGCGCCGGGGACGCGAGCCGGGCGGCGTGGGGCACGGGCGCGCTCGGGCCGGGCGGCGGCGCGGACGGGCTCGCGCGGGCCCCGGATGGGCTCCGCGGGCCGCGGCGGCGGTGGGACGGCAGCGGGAAAGGTGACGAGGCGCGGTTGGGCGCGGGCGGCGGCGCGAAGACGTCCGGCAGGCGGCGGACATGTCCGGTGGCGCAGAGGGAGGTTAGGGTAGGGTTTGGACCCGAAAATTCGAAGGAGTGCACATATTTATAGGTGGAGGGAGCTAGGAGAGTCCAAATGAGGAGCGGTTTTCACCCACACGATCGTGATCGAACAACCGAGAGCATGGAGGGTGTTTGGATGGGTTATTGGGCCACTTTGGAGGGGTGTTGGGCTGCACACAAAAGATGCCTTTACGTTTACCCGGTTAACCGTTGGAGTATCAAACGACCTCCAAATGGAACGAAACTTGACAGGCGGTCTCCAGACAGTATAGCAAGGCCGCTTGGCAAACCTCGGTCCATTCCGAGACCGTTTAACACCTGCACACGAAAAGAGGCAAAAGGGGGCGCCGGGGAACATAGGAGCGCCGGATTGCAAAACGGACAACGGGGAAAATGCTCGGATGCATGAGAGGAACACATATGCAATGCAATGCACATGATGACATGATATGAAATGTAGATGATGACATGGCAGCAACACGCAAGCAAATGACATGGCAACAACGACGAATAACTGGCGGACACCTGGCGCATCGGATCTGGGGCGTTACAGCTTGTCCATTCGACTGGGGATGGGCGACTGAAGCATAATCGACTCGAGTGCCTTGTGAAGCGCAGAAGGCTCTGAACTCATCAAAGTCGAAGTTCGACCCATTGTCAGTGATGATGTTGTGCAGAACACCATATCTGAATGTTAACTCTCTGATGAAGCTGACAGCAGTACTGGCTTCAAGATTTTTGATAGGCTTGGCTTCAATCCATTTGGTGAACTTGTCGACTGCCACGAGCACATGAGTGAAGCCACTCCTACCACTCCTCAGAGGTCCAACCATATCCAACCCCCAGACAGCAAAGGGCCAGACGAGCAGAATGGTCTTCAGAGTTGATGCAGGTTTGTGAGACATGTTGGAGTAAAACTGGCAACCTTCACATTTGTCGACTATTTCCTTCGCCATTTCATTTGCTCGAGGCCAATAAAATCCCGCTCCGTATGCTTTGGCCACAATGGTCGGAGAGGACGCATGGTGACCATAGGTCCCCGAGTGGATGTCGTTGAGGATCACTCGACCTTCTTCTGGTGTTATGCATTTCTGGCTGACTCCAGTTACACTTTCTCTGAATAGTTGTCCTCTTATCACGGTAAAGGCCTTGGATCGATGTACGATCTGTCGAGCCTCTTCTTCATCCTCTGGGAGTTCCTTCCTAAGAATGTATGCGATGTACGTCACTGTCCAGTTGGGAGTGATGACCAAAACCTCCATGATCAAGTCGACCATGGTTGGGACTTCGACTTCAGTCGGATTAGTGGCTCTCTTCGGTTGTGGGGGCTCTTCTATGAAAGGATCTTCCTGAACTGAAGGTGTATGAATATGTTCCAAAAACACATTGCTGGGAATGGTCTCTCTCTTGGAACCTATCTTTGCCAAATCATCAGCCGCTTGATTTTCTAGTCGGGGTATATGATGGAGCTCTAACCCCTCAAACTTCTTCTCTAACTTTATCACCGCATTGCAATAGCCAGTCATAGCGGGGCTCCTGACGTCCCATTCGTTCATTACTTGATTAACCACCAAATCCGAGTCACCGTAGACCATTAGGCGACGGACGCCGAGTGAAATGGCCATACACAACCCGTACAGAAGTGCTTCGTATTCAGCCTCATTGTTGTCAATCCCTTCACGGTCACTTACGAGAGTGAGATCTGACAGAGATGATAGATAATATTTTTGGTATTTTTGTGATAAATATGCAAAGTAAAATAAAAGGCAAAGTAAAAAAGCAAAGCAATATTAAAGTGATGGAAGATTAATATGATGAAGATAGACCCGGGGGCCATAGATTTCACTAGTGGCTTCTCTCAAGAGCATAAGTATTTTACGGTGGGTGAACGAATTACTGTTGAGCAATTGACAGAATTGAGCATAGTTATGAGAATATCTAGGTATGATCATGTATATAGGCATCACGTCTGAGACAAGTAGACCGACTCCTGCCTGCATCTACTACTATTACTCCACTCATCGACCGCTATCCAGCATGCATCTAGAGTATTAAGTTCAAGAAAACAGAGTAACGCTTTAAGCAAGATGACATGATGTAGAGGGATAAATTCATGCAATATGATAAAAACCCCATCTTGTTATCGTTCATGGAAACAATACAATACGTACCTTGCTGCCCCTACTGTCACTGGGAAAGGACACCGCAAGATTGAACCCAAAGCTAAGCACTTCTCCCATTGCAAGGAAAACCAATCTAGTAGGCCAAACCAAACTGATAATTCTAAGAGACTTGCGAAGATAACCAATCATACATAAAAGAATTCAGAGAAGATTCAAATATTGTTCATAGATAATCTTGATCATAAACCCATAATTCATCGGTCTCAACAAACACACCGCAGAAAGAAGATTACATCGAATAGATCTCCACGAGAGAGGGGGAGAACATTGTATTGAGATCCAAAAAGAGAGAAGAAGCCACCTAGCTACTAACTATGGACCCGAAGGTCTGAGGTAAACTACTCACACTTCATTGGAGGGGCTATGGGGATGATGTAGAAGCCCTCCGTGGTGGATGCCCTCTCCGGCGGAGCTCCAAAACAGGCCCCAAGATGGGATCTCATGGGTACAGAAGGTTGCGGCGGTGGAATTAGGTTTTCGGCTCTGTATCTGATCGGTTCGGGGTACGTAGGTATATATAGGAGGAAGAAGTACGTCGGTGGAGCATGGTGGGGCCCACGAGGGTGGAGGGCGCGCCCCCTACCTCGTGCCCCACCTCTTGGCTTTCTTGACGTAGGGTCCAAGTCTCCATATTCGGTGAGAAAATCACGTTCCCGAAGGTTTCATTCGGTTTGGACTCCGTTTGATATTCTGTTTCTTCGAAACTCTGAAATAGGCAAAAAACAACAATTCTGGGTTGGGCCTCCGGTTAATAGGTTAGTCCCAAAAATAATATAAAAGTGGATAATAAAGCCCAATATTGTCCAAACCAGTAGATAAGATAGCATGGAGCAATCAAAAATTATAGATACATTGGAGACGTATCAGGCATCCCCAAGCTTAATTCCTGCTCGTCCTCGAGTAGGTAAATGATAAAAACAGAATTTTTGATGCGGAGTGCTACTTGGCATAATTTCAATGTAATTCTTCTTAATTGTGGTATGAATATTCAGATCCGAAAGATTCAAGACAAAAGTTCATATTGACATAAAAATAATAATACTTCAAGCTTACTAACAAAGCAATCATGTCTTCTCAAAATAACATGGCCAAAGAAAGTTATCCCTACAAAATCATATAGTCTGGCTATGCTCTATCTTCACCACACAAAGTATTTAAATCATGCACAACCCCGATGACAAGCCAAGCAATTGTTTCATACTTTTGACATTCTCAAAACTTTTTCAATCTTCACGCAATACCTGAGCGTGAGCCATGGATATAGCACTATATGTGGAATAGAATGGTGGTTGTGGAGAAGACCAAAAAGAGGGGAAGATAGTCTCACATCAACTAGGCGTATCAACGGGCTATGGAGATGCCCATCAATAGATATCAATGTGAGTGAGTAGGGATTGCCATGCAACGGATGCACTAGAGCTATAAGTATATGAAAGCTCAACAAAAGAAACTAAGTGGGCGTACATCCAACTCGCTTGCTCACGAAGACCTAGGGCATTTTGAGGAAGCCCGTCATTGGAATATACAAGCCAAGTTCTATAATGAAAAATTCCCACTAGTATATGCAAGTGACAAAATGAGAGACTCTCTATCATGAAGATCGTGGTGCTACTTTGAAGCACCAGTGTGGTAAAAGGATAGTAACATTGTCCCTTCTCTCTTTTTCTCTTATTTTTTTATTTGGGCCTTTTTCTTTTTTTATGGCCTCTTTTTCTTTCCCTTTTTTTTATTTTTCGTCTAGAGTCTCATCCCGACTTGTGGGGGAATCATAGTCTCCATCATCCTTTTCCTCACTTGGGACAATGCTGTAAAAATGATGATCATCACACTTTTATTTTCTTACAATTCAACAATTACAACTCGATAATTAGACCAAAATATGACTCTATATGAATGCCTCCGGCGGTGTACCGGGATATGCAATGAATCAAGAGTAACATGTATGAAAGAATTATGAATGGTGGCTTTGCCACAAATACGATGTCAACTACATGATCATGCTAGCAATATGACAATGATGGAGCTTGTCTTAATAAACGGAACGGTGGAAAGTTGCATGGCAATATATCTCGGAATGTCTATGGAAATACCATAATAGGTAGGTATGGTGGCTGTTTTGAGGAAGGCATATGGTGGGTGTATGATACCGGCGGAAAGTGCGCGGTATTAGAGAGGCTAGCAATGGTGGAAGGAAGAAAAGTGTGTATAATCCATGGACTCAACATTAGTCATGAAGAACTCATATACTTATTGCAAAAATCTACACGTTATCAGAGCAAAGTATTACGCGCATGCTCCTAGGGGGATAGATTGGTAGGAAAAGACCATCGCTCGTCCCCGGCCGCCACTCATAAGGAAGACAATCAATAAATAAATCATGCTCCGATTTCATCACATAACGGTTCACCATACGTACATGCTACGGGAATCACAAACTTTAACACAAGTATTTCTCAAATTCACAACTACTCAACTAGCATGACTCTAATATCACCATCTTCATATCTCAAAACAATTATCAAGCACCAAACTTTTCTTAGTATTCAACGCACTCAAAAGAAAGTTTTACAAATCTTGAATACCAAGCATATTAAGATTATTAAGAAAATTACCATGCTATTTAAGACTCTCAAAATAATCTAAGTGAAGAATGAGAGATCAATAGTTTCTATAAAACAAATCCATCACCATGCTCTAAAAGATATAAGTGAAGCACTAGAGCAAAACTATATAGCTCAAAAGATATAGGTGAAGCACAAAGAGTATTCTATCAAATTCCAATTCATGTATGGCTCTCTCAAAAGGTGTGTACAGCAAGTATGATTGTGGTAAACTAAAAAGCAAAGACTCAAATCATACAAGACGCTCCAAGAAAAACACATATCATGTGGTGAATAAAAATATAGCTCCAAGTAAAGTTACCGATGGAAGTAGACGAAAGAGGGGATGCCTTCCGGGGCATCCCCAAGCTTTGAGTTTTTGGTATCCTTAGATTATCTTGGGGGTTCCATGGGCATCCCCAAGCTTAAGCTCTTGCCACTCCTTGTTCCATAATCCATCAAAAGATTTCACCCAAAACTTGAAAACTTCACGACACAAAACTCAACAGAAATCTCGTGAGCTCCGTTAGCAAAAGAAAACAAAAGACCACTTCAAGGTACTGTAATGAACTCATTCCTTATTTATATTGGTGTTAAACGTACTGTATTACAACTTATCTATGGTTTATAAACTAATTTACTAGCCATAGATTCATCAAAATAAGCAAACAACACACGTAAAACAGAATCTGTCAAAACCAGAATAGTCTGTAGTAATCTGTAACTAACGCAAACTTCTGGAACACCAAAAATTCAGCCAAAATAGGAAAACCTAGGAAATTTGTTTATTGATCAGCAGAAATTGGAATCACTATTTTACCACGTTCTGGTGATTTTTAACAATTGTTTTTGTAAACAGAATGTTTCTGGAAATTATAGCAAGACCAAATAACTATCATCCAAGAAGATCCTATAGGTTTAACTTGGCACAAAAACTAATTAAAACATAAAAACACATCTAACCAGAGGCTAGATCAAAGATTTATTCCTAAACAGAAGCAAAAGCAAAAAAAAACTAAAAATAAAATTGGGTTGCCTCCAAACAAGCGCTACCATTTAACGCCCCTAGCTAGGCATAAAGGCAAGGATACATCTAGGTGTTGCCATCTTTGATACGCAATCCATAAGTGGCTCTCATGATAGATTCGTATGGTAATTTTATTTTATTTCTAGGGAAGTGTTCCATGCCTTTCTTTAATGGAAATTGGAATCTAATTTTCCCTTCCTTCATATCAATAATTGCACCAATCGTTCTAAGGAAAGGTCTACCAAGAATAATAGGACAAGAAGGATTGCAATCTATATCAAGAACGATAAAATCTACGGGAACATAATTCATATTTGCAACAATAAGAACATCATTAATTCTCCCCATAGGTTTCTTAATAGTGGAATCTGCAAGGTGCAAGTTTAGAGAGCAATCATCAAAATCACGAAAATCTAGCAAATCGCACAAAGTTTTGGGAATAGTGGAAACACTAGCACCCAAATCACATAAAGCATAAAATTCATGATCCTTAATCTTAATTTTAATAGTTGGTTCCCACTCATCATAAAGTTTTCTAGGGATAGAAACTTCCAACTCAAGTTTTTCTTCATAAGATTGCACGAAGACATCAACGATATGTTTGGTAAAGGCTTTATTTTGACTATAAGCATGGGGAGAATTTAGCATGGATTGCAACAAGGAAATACAATCAATTAAAGAGCAACTTTCATAATTAAATTCCTTGAAATCCAAAATAGTGGGTTTAGCAACATCTAGGGTTTTGCTTTCTTCAATCCCACTTTTATCAATTTCATCATCAAGATCTAAAAACTCCGAATTCTTGGAACGCCTTCTAGGTAAAGGTGGATCATATTCAGTCCCATCATTATCAAGATTCATATTACAAAACAAAGATTTAGTAGGGGACACATCAGTAACTTTTAGATCGTCATCTTTACTTTCATGGAAATTAGAAGAACACGCTTTAATAAAGGCATCTTTCATAGCACGCATCCTAGCAGTTCTTTCCTTGCACTCATCAATGGAAATTATCATGGCTTTGAGAGACTCATTGATATCATGCTTAGGAGGAGTAGATATAAGCTTTAAGGAATCAACATCAAGAGAAATTCTATCATCGTTCCTAGCCAATTCATCAACTTTAAGTAATTTCTCTTCAAGCAAAGTATTAAAATTCTTTTGTGAATTCATAAACTCTTTAACACTAGTCTTACATTCAGAGGGCATATTATTAAAATTTCCATAAGAGTTGTTGTAGGAATTTCCATAATTATTAGAAGGATTACTAGGATAAGGCCTAGGATTAAAGTTCCCTCTATACGTGTTGTTACCAAAATTATTCCTACCAACAAAATTCACATCCATAGATTCATTATTATTCTCAATCAAAGTAGACAAAGGCATATCATTAGGATCAGAAGAAACACTCTTAGTAGCAAAAAAATTCATAAGTTCATCCATCTTTCCACTCAAAACATCAATTTCTTCTATCGCATGCACTTTTTTATTAGTAGATCTTTCAGTGTGCCATTGAGAATAATTAACCATAATATTATCTAGGAGTTTAGTAGCATATCCTAAAGTGAGTTCCATAAAAGTGCCTCCCGCGGCCGAATCTAAAAGATTTCTAGAAGCAAAATTCAATCCTGCATAAATTTTTTGTATAATCATCCACAAATTTAAACCATGAGTAGGGCAATTACGTATCATTAATTTCATTCTCTCCCAAGCTTGTGCAACATGTTCATGATCAAGTTGCTTAAAATTCATAATATCGTTTCTATGAGAGATGATCTTAGCGGGAGGAAAATACTTAGAGATAAAATCATCTTTGCACTTGTTCCAAGAATCAATACTATTTTTAGGCAAGGACGAAAACCAAGCTTTAGCACGATCTCTAAGCGAAAAAGGAAATAGCTTCAATTTAACAATATCATTATCAACATCTTTCTTCTTTTGCATATCACACAAATCCACAAAGCTATTTAGATGAGTAGCGACATCTTCACCAGGAAGGCCAGCAAATTGATCTTTCATAACAAGATTCAACAAAGCAGTATTGATTTCACAAGATTCAGTATTGGTAAGAGGAGCGATCGGAGTGCTAAGGAAATCATTATTGTTGGTATTGGTAAAGTCACACAATTTGGTATTATCTTGAGCCATCGTGACAGACAAGCAATCCAACACACGAGCAAACAAAAAGCAAGCGAGAAAAAAGTCAAACGGAAAAGAGAGGGTGAATAAAACGGCAAGGGTGAAGTGGGGGAGAGGAAAACGAGAGGCAAATGGCAAATAATGTAATGCGAGAGATAAGGGATTGTGATGGGTACTTGGTATGTTGACTTTTGCGTAGACCTCCCCGGCAACAGCGCCAGAAATTCTTGTTGCTACCTCTTAAGCACTGCGTTGGATCTCCTTGAAGAGGAAAGGATGATGCAGCAAAGTAGCGTAAGTATTTCCCTCAGTTTTTGAGAACCAAGGTATCAATCCAGTAGGAGGCTACGCGCGAGTCCCTCGTACCTACACAAAGCAAATAACTCCTCGCAACCAACACGAATAGGGGTTGCCAATCCCTTCACGGTCATTTACGAGAGTGAGATCTGATAGAGATGATAGATAATATTTTTGGTATTTTTGTGATAAAGATGCAAAGTAAAATAAAATACAAAGTAAAAAAGCAAAGAAATATTAAAGTGATGGAAGATTAATATGATGAAGATAGACCCGGGGGACATAGATTTCAATAGTGGCTTCTCTCAAGAGCATAAGTATTTTACGGTGGGTGAACGAATTACTGTTGAGCAATTGACAGAATTGAGCATAGTTATGAGAATATCTAGGTATGATCATGTATATAGGCATCACGTCTGAGACAAGTAGACCGACTCCTGCCTGAATCTACTACTATTACTCCACTCATCGACCGCTATCCAGCATGCATCTAGGGTATTAAGTTCAAGAAAACAGAGTAACGCTTTAAGCAAGATGACATGATCTAGAGGGATAAATTCATGCAATATGATAAAAAACCCCATCTTGTTATCCTCGATGACAACAATACAATACGTGCCTTGCTGCCCCTACTGTCACTGGGAAAGGACACCGCAAGATTGAACCCAAAGCTAAGCACTTCTCCCATTGCAAGAAAAACCAATCTAGTAGGCCAAACCAAACTGATAATTCGAAGAGACTTGCAAAGATAACCAATCATACATAAAAGAATTCAGAGAAGATTCAAATATGGTTCATAGATAATCTTGATCATAAACTCACAATTCATCGGTCTCAACAAACACACCGCAGAAAGAAGATTACATCGAATAGATCTCCACGAGAGAGGGGGAGAACATTGTATTGAGATCCAGAAAGAGAGAAGAAGCCATCTAGCTACTAACTATGGACCCTAAGGTCTGAGGTAAACTACTCACACTTCATCGGAGGGGCTATGTGATGATCTAGAAGCCCTCCGTGGTGGATGCCCTCTCCGGCGGAGCTCCGGAACAGGCCCTAAGATGGGATCTCATGGGTACAGAAGGTTGCGGCGGTGGAATTAGGTTTTTGGCTCCGTATCTGATCGTTTGGGGGTACGTAGGTATATATAGGAGGAAGAAGTACGTCGGTGGAGCAAGGTGGGGCCCAGGAGGGTGGAGGGCGCCTGGGAGAGGGCACGCCCCCTACCTCGTGCCCACCTCCTGGCTTTCTTGACGTAGGGTCCAAGTCTCCTGGATCATATTCGGTGAGAAAATCACGTTCCCGAAGGTTTCATTCTGTTTGGACTCCGTTTGATATTGCGTTTCTTCGAAACTCTGAAATAGGCAAAAAAACAATTCTGGGCTGGGCCTCCGGTTAATAGGTTAGTCCAAAAAATAATATAAAAGTGGATAATAAAGCCCAATATTGTCCAAACAGTAGATAATATAGCATGGAGCAATCAAAAATTATAGATACGTTGGAGACGTATCAACCGGCTGGGTGGAAAGCAGGGCTTTGAGCTCTGCAAACACTGCGTCAGCTTCAGGAGTCCACTCGAGCTTGTGAGATTTCTTCATCAGTTGGTAAAGAGGCAATGCCTTTTCACCGAGATGAGAGATGAATCGACTCAAGGCGGCCAAACAACCAGTAAGCTTCTGGACATCATGCACACGCACAGGGCGCTTCATCCGGAGTATGGCACTAACTTTCTCTGGGTTCGCGTCGATCCCTCATTCAAAAACGAGGAAACCGAGTAACTTTCCGCCAGGAACTCTGAATGTGCACTTCGATGGGTTAAGCTTGATATCATACCTTCTCAGGTTGGCAAAGGTTTCAGCGAGGTCAGTCAGCAGGTCGGAACTTTTGCGCGACTTGACCACAATGTCATCCATATATGCTTCCACATTCCGACTGATTTGAGTGAGCAAACACTTCTGAATCATCCTCATAAATGTGGCCCCGGCGTTCTTGAGGCTGAACGGCATGGTGACATAACAAAAGCACCCGAATGGAGTGATGAAGGCTGTTTTTATCTCATCGGTTCCATACAGCCGGATCTGATGATACCTGGAATAGGCGTACAGAAAAGACAAACACTCACACCCCGCAGTCGAGTCAACAATTTGGTCAATACGGGGGAGAGGGAAATGATCTTTCGGACAGGCCCGATTGATATGCTTGAAGTCAATGCACATACGAAGTGATTCGTCCTTTTAGGGACCATGACAACATTGGCGAGCCACCCGGAGTGGTAAATCTATCGGATAAACTCAGCTGCCAGGAGCCGAGCCACTTCCTCACCAATTGCTTTTCTCTTCTGTACGGCGGACCATCGAAGATGTTCCTTAACTGGTTTCACTTTCGGGTCGACTCGCAAACGGTGCTCAGCAAGTCCCCTGGGTACACCCGGCATGTCAGAAGGTTTCCATGCAAAGATGTGTCAGTTCTCACGGAGGAACTGGATGAGTGCTTCTTCCTATTTGCTGTCGAGTGATGTTAAGATATGAGTAGGAGCAGCATTAGGATCGGTCGGGTGAATATGAATCTGCTTCGTTTCACCAGAACTGAAATGCAGAATTTGTGGCAGGCTTCTTGGCTCGTAACAAATCACTCGGATCCACATTCTTCCGGTACTCCTGCATTTCGACTGCTGCCATTTGTGCATCGGCGATTTTCGAGCCCTTCTGGAAGCACTCTTCTGCCTTCCGCCGATTGCCAGTGATTGTGATCACTCCTCTGGGACCAGGCATCTTCAATTTGAGGTACACGTAACATGGTCGAGCCATAAAATGTTGATAACCCACAAGTATAGGGGATCTCAACAGTTTTCGAGGGTAGAGTATTCAACCCAAATTTGTTGATTCGACACAAGGGGAGCCAAAGAATATTCTCAAGTATTAGCAACTAAGCTGTCAATTCAGTCACACCTGGATAACTTAGTATCTGTAGAAAAGTATTTAGTAGCAAAGTAATATGATAGTAGTGGTAACGGTAACAAAAATAACGGAAGCAAAAGTAATATTTCTGGTGTTTTTTAGTGATTGTAATAGTAGTAACGGAAAAGTAAATAAGCGAAGAACCAAAATAGGAAAAGCTCGTAGGCATTGGATTGGTGATGGAAAATTATGCCGGATGCGGTTCATCATGTAACAATCATAACATAGGGTGACACAGAACTAGCTCCAATTCATCAATGTAATGTAGGCATGTATTCCGAATATAGCGTGCTTATGGAAAAGAACTTGCATGACATCTTTTGTCCTACCCTCCCGTGGCAGCGGGGTCCTAATGGAAACTAAGGGATATTAAGGCCTCCTTTTAATAGATAACCGGAACAAAGCATTCGCACATAGTGAATACATGAACTCCTCAAACTATGGTCATCACCGGGAGTGGTCCCGATTATTGCCACTTCGGGGTTGCCGGATCATAACACATAGTAGGTGACTATAGACTTGCAAGATAGGATCAAGAACTCACATATATTCATGAAAACATAATAGGTTAAGATCTGAAATCATGGCACTCGGGCCCTAGTGACAAGCATTAAGCATAGCAAAGTCATAGCAACATCAATCACAGAACATAGTGGATACTAGGGATCAAACCCTAACAAAACTAACTCGATTACATGATAGATCTCATCCAACCCATCACCGTCCAGCAAGCCTACGGTGGAATTACTCACGCACGGCGGTGAGCATCATGAAATTGGTGATGGAGGATGGTTGAAGATGATGACGACGATGAATCCCCCTCTCCAGAGCCCCGAACGGACTCCAGATCAGCCCTCCCAAGAGGTTTTAGGGCTTGGCGGCGGCTCCGTATCGTAAAACGCGATGATTTATTCTCCATGATTTTTTCTCCCCAAAAGCAAATATATAGAGTTGGAGTTGGCGTCGGAGGAGCTCCAGGGGGCACGAGGTAGGGGGCGCGCCCCCCACCCTCGTGTACAGGGTGTGGGGCCCTGGTCTTCATCTTTGGCAATGATTTTTTATTATTTCCAAATAGACGTTCCGTGGAGTTTTAGGTCATTCCGAGAACTTTTGTTTCTGCACATAAATAACACCATGGCAATTCTGTTGAAAATAGCGTCAGTCCGGGTTAGTTCCATTCAAATCATGCAAGTTAGAGTCCAAAACAAGGGCAAAAGTGTTTGGAAAAGTAGATACGACTGAGACGTATCAACTCCCCCCAGCTTAAACCTTTGCTTGTCCTCAAGCAATTCAGTTGATAAATTGAAAGTGATAAAGAAAAACTTTTACAAACTCTGTTTGCTCTTGTTGTTGTAAATATGTAAAGCTAGCATTCAAGTTTTCAGCAAAGATTATGACTAACCACATTTGCAATAACTCTGAGGTCTCATGTTTACTCATATCAATAGCATAATCAACTAGCGGGTCATAATAATAAATATCGGATGACAACACTTTATCAAAACAATCATGATATGATATAACGAGATGGTATCTCGCTAGCCCTTTCTGAAACCGCAAAACATAAATACAGAGCACCTTTAAAGATCAAGGACTGACTAGACATTGTAATTCATGGTAAGAGAGATCCAATCATAGTCATACCCAGTATAAATTAATAGTAATGGATGCAAATGACAGTTGTGCTCTCCAGCTAGTGCTTTTAATAAGAGGGTGATGAATCAACATAGAAGTAAATAGATAGGCCCTTCGCAGAGGGAAGCAGGGATTTGTAGAGGTGCCAGAGCTTGGTTTTGAAATAGAGATAAATAATATTTTGAGCGGCATACTTTCATTGTCAACATAACAACTAAGAGATGGTGATATCTTCCATGCTACACACATTATAGGCGGTTCCCAAACAGAATGGTAAAGTTTATACTCCCCCTCCACCAACAAGCATCAATCCATGACTTGCTCGAAACAATGAGTGTCTCCAACTAGCAACAGTCCCAGGGGGAGTTATGTTTGCAATTATTTTGATTTAGTTTGCATAAAGCATGGGACTGGGCATCCCGGAGACCAGCCATTTTCTCGTGAATGAGGAGCGGAGTCCACTCCTCTTGATAATAACCCGCCTAACATGGAAGATAAGGGCAGCCCTAGTCGATACATGAGCTATTCGAGCATACAAAACAGAATGTTTATTTGAAGGTTTAGAGTTTGGCACATACAAATTTACTTGGAACGGCAGGTAGATACTGCATATAGGAAGGTATGGTGGACTCATATGGAATAACTTTGGGGTTTAAGGGATTGGATGCACAAGCAGTATTCCCGCTTAGTACAAGTGAAGGCTAGCAAAAGACTGGGAAGCGACCAACTAGAGAGCGACAACAGTCATGAACATGCATTAAAATTAATAAACATTGGATGCAAGCATGAGTAGGATATAATCCACCATGAACATAAATACCGTGAAGGCTATGTTGATTTGTTTCAACTACATGTGTGAACATGTGCCAAGTCAAGTCACTTAAATCATTTGAAGGAGGATACCACCCCATCATACCACATCACAACCGTTTTAATAGCATGTTGGCACGCAAGGTAAACCATTATAACTCATAGCTAATCAAGCATGGCACGAGCAACTATGATCTCTAATTGTCATTGCAAACATGTTTATTCATAATAAGCTGAATCTGGAACGATGAACTCATCATATTTACAAAACAAGAGAGGTCGAGTTCATACCAGCTTTTCTCATCTCATTCAGTCCATCATATATCATCATAATTGCCTTTCACTTGCACGACCGAACAGAGTGAATAATAATAAGAGTGCACGTGCATTGGACTAAGATGGAATCTGCAAGCATTCAATAAACAGGAGAAGACAAGGCAATATGGGCTCTTGGTTAAATCAACAATAATGCATATAAGAGCCACTTCAACAATTTAATCATGGTCTTCTCCTATTGACCCCCAAAGAAAAGAAATAAAACTATTTACACGGGAAAGCTCCCAGCAAGCAAAAGAAGAACGGGAAATATTTTTGGGTTTTCTTTTTAATTCTTACTACTACAGCAAGAAAAGTAAACTAACTAAAAGTTACTACTAATTTTTTTGATTTTTCTTAAAGTTTAACAAACACACAAGAAGAAAGCAAGAAAAAGAAAATAAACTAACATGGATATTACAGCGACAGAGTATGAGCACCGACATCTAGCAATGAGTGTGTGTAAACATAAATGTAATGTCGGTGGGAAATACGTACTCCCCCAAGCTTAGGCTTTCGGCCTAAGTTGGTTCATTGCCAGGGATGGCCTGGTGGATACCCGTAGGTGTAGCTGGGATCGTACTACGACGAAGAGGACTCTGACTGCCACTGGCAGGCAGCCATCTCCAGATCCCAAAAGTAATCAGACTGTCGTGGAGGCTGAAATTGTGGTTCCGGCTTCGGGGCTGGTGTAGGATTCTGGTAGGTTTGAACGGCCGCCCACTGGACGAGATACGGACCTTCAGATAAATTAAACAAGGAAGGAGCAGGCAAGATAATAGTCTCAGGGTGATGTTTATTAAAGTACAATTTATATTTAAGGGCCCCTTCCCTATTCTTAACAATAAAATCATGCGCTAGCATACTCTTATAATCTAAATAAGCACTAGGCAACAATTTTTATTCTTTCTCATAGAGCCTAATAGGTATGTTAAAATGTGCAGCTAGGCGTGAAGCATAAATACCTCCAAAGATGGGGCCCTTAGTACGGTTCAAACTTAACCGTTTGGCAACGATACCGCCCATACTAATAGTGTTATCACGAAATAAACCATGGAACAAAATGAGAATATCAGGAACACTAAGGTTTCCACAGTTTCCGCGACCAATCAAGCAACGACTAGCAAATATAGCAAAGTAGTGTAAAATAGGAAAATGTATGCTAGTGATTCTTGCATCGGAAACCTTCCTGGTTTCCCCCACAGTAATAGTGTCAATGAATCCATCCACATCTTTACGATGTGGTTCATCTAATGTACCCTCAAAGGTATTTTGCAAACCTTGCAAAGTTCAGCTAATGGCATCTTCTTAACAACGTCATATAAATGAAACTCTACTGAGGGAGGTGATTCATTAGGAAAATAGTAGAAGTTTTGCACAAAAGTATTGGTGAGTAAGAGATACTAATGATGTTGGTCGCGGAGGAAGTCGGTGAGGCTAGCATTCTCAGCCAATGAATAGAAATCATCATAAATCCCGGCTTGTCTCAAGAAATCATCGGAAGGCCATTCACACGGACGGACCTCCGTGATGCGAGGCAAATTATATTTGGGCCTCTGTGCTTCTTCATATTGCTTTTCCTTCGAGCTTCGGCTCGATGAGCCCCTAAAAAATCTCTTCATTATTTTCTGAAATATTCTAAAAAATTTAGTAACTTCAAACAAAAGTGAACCAAACTCAATAAAATTGATAGCAACTTCTCCTACAAGTGCCTAGAGACTATATCAAGCATTAGAACTACTTGGAACCATATAAATTTGACATGCAAGCTCAAGAACATGGTCACCTAGGCAGCACAAATTTGCAATGAATAAAGCACTAGAACAAAAACTAATTGGACCAATGGAGGAGTCACATACCAAGGAACAATCTCCCCAAGCAGTTTTGTGAGAGGTGCTTTGAGCAACGAGATCAAAAATCGCAGCAAAGTGAGCTAGAACTCGTGCTTGAGCTGGATATTGGTGTTTGTGGGAGGAAGAAGGAGTGTATGGGTGCAGGAATGAGTGGAGGAGGGCCACCGTGGGCCCACAAGGCAGGGGGCGCGCCCTGGGGGGGTAGGGCGTACCCTCCACCCTCGTGGCCAGGTGGTTGACCCCCCTGCTGGGTTCTCAGTTCCATAAATCCTCAAATATTCTAGAAAAAATCATATTTCATTTTCAGGGCATTTGGAGAACTTTTATTTTCTGGGTATTTTTATATTGCACGGATAAATCAGAAAACAGGCAGAAAAATACTATTTTTACTTTATTTCAACTAAATAACAGAAAGTAGAAAGAGGGTACACAAGGTTGTGCCTTCTAGTTTCATCCATCTCATGCTCGTCAAAAGGAATCCACTAACATGGTTGATCAGGTTTTGTTAATAAACTCATTCCGAATAACATGAAACTGGAGAAAATTCGAATAACACTATGTTACCTCAACGGGGATATGCACATCCCCTATAATAAGAATATCATATTTCTTCTTGACAGTAGGAAGAGGAAATTCAAAACCTCCAAATATAATCGATGGACTTTTTCCAATAGAGTTGATACTATGAACTTGAGGTTGTTTCCTCGGAAAGTGTGCCGTATGCTCATTACCATTAACATGAAAAGTGACATTGCCTTTGTTGCAATCAATAACAGCACCTGCAGTATTCAAAAAAGGTCTTCCAAGAATAATAGACATACTATCATCCTCGGGAATATCAAGAATAACAAAGTCCGTTAAAATAGTAATGTTTGCAACCACCACAGGCACGTCCTCACAAATACCGACAGGTATAGCAGTTGATTTATCAGCCATTTGCAAAGATATTTCAGTAGGTGTCAACTTATTCAAGTCAAGTATATGATATAAAGAGAGAGGCATAAGACTAACACCGGCTCCAAGATCACATAAAGCAGTTTTAACATAATTTCTTTTAGTGGAGCATGGTATAGTAGGTACTCCTAGATCTCCTAGTTTCTTCGTTATTCCACCCTTAAAAGTGTAATTAGCAAGCATGGTGGAAATCTCAGCTTCCGGTATCCTTCTTTTATTAGTAACAATATCTTTCATATACTTAGCACAAGGATTCATTTTGAGCATATCAGTTAATCGCATACCCAAAAAGATAGGTCTAATCATTTCAGCAAAGCGCTCAAAATCCTCATCATCCTTTTTCTTGGATGGTTTGGGAGGAAAAGTCATGGGTTTCTAAACCCATGGTTCTCTTTCATTACCATGTTTCCTAGCAACAAAGTCTCTCTTATCATAACATTGATTCTTTGATTGTGGGTTATCAAGATCAACAGCAGGTTCAATTTCTACATCATTATCATTACTAGGTTGAGCATCATCATTAACATTTTCATTAGGTTCATGTTCATCACCAGATTGTGTTTCAGCATCAGAAATAGAGATATCGTTTGGATTCTCAGGTGGTTCAGCAATAGGTTCACTAGAAGCATGCAAAGTCGTATCATTTTTCTTTTTCTTCTTTTTAGAAGAACTAGGTACATCAATATTATTTCTCTGAGAATCTTGTTCAATTCTCTTAGGGTGGCCTTCAGGATACAAAGGTTCCTGAGTCATTCTACCAGTTCTAGTAGCCACTCTAACAACATAATCATTTTTCTTACTATTCATTTCATTGAGCAAATCATTTTGAGCTTTAAGTACTTGTTCTACTTGAGCGGTAACCATAGAAGCATGTTTAGTAACGAGTTTGAGTGCACCTCTAACATCTGCCATATAATCACCCAAGTGTTTAATCATATAAGCATTTTGTTTTAATTGTCTACCAAAATAAGCATTGAAATCTTCTTGCTTAATTATAAAGTTATCAAACTCATCCAAGCATTGGCTAGCAATTTTAGTAGGAGGGATTTCAGCTCTATCATATCTATGGAGAGAATTTACCTTTACTACCTGTGTCGGGTTATCAAGACCAGGAGGTTCTTCAATAGGTAATGGATTAAGATCATATGTTTCTTCAACAGGCAGTAAATTAAGACCATGTATTTCTTCAATAGGAGGTAAATTCTTAACATCTTCAGCTTTAATACTTTTTTCTTTCATAGATTTCTTTGCCTCTTGCATATCTTCAGGACTGAGAAATAGAACACCTCTCTTCTTCGGAGTTGGTTTAGGGCTAGGCTTAGTAATTGGCCCTGGAGCTAGCTCAGGAAGTGTCCAATTATTTTCATTTGTCAACATATTATTCAATAGAATTTCAGCTTCATCCGGTGTTCTTTCCCTGAAAACAGAACCAGCACAACTATCCAGGTAATCTCTGGAAGCATCGGTTAGTCCATTATAAAAGATATCAAGTATTTCATTTTTATTAAGAGGATGATCAGGCAAAGCATTAAGTAACTTGATAAGCCTCCACCAAGCTTGTGGGAGACTCTCTTCTTCAATTTGCACATAGTTGTATATTTCCCTCAAAGCAGCTTGTTTCTTATGAGCAGGGAAATATTTAGCAGAGAAGTAATAAATCATATCCTGGGGACTACGCACACAACCAGGATCAAGAGAATTAAACCATATCTTAGCATAACCCTTTAATGAGAACGGAAATATTTTAAGGATGTAAAAGTAGCGAGATCTCTCATCATTAGTGAATAGGGTGCCTATATCATTTAATTTAGTAAGATGTGCCACAACAGTTTCAGATTCATAGCCATGAAAAGGATCAGATTCAACCAAAGTAATTATATCAGGATCAACAGAGAATTCATAATCCTTATCGGCAACACAAATAGGTGAAGTAGCAAAAGCAGGGTCAGCCTCATTCTATCTTTAAGAGATTGTTTATTCCATTTAGTTAATAACCTCTTGAGTTCATATCTATCTTTGCAAGCTAAAATAGCTGCAGAAGCTTATATATCAAAAACATAACCCTCTGGAATAATAGGCATATCTTCATCATCAATTTCATCAATAATCTCAGTTTCAATAATTTCTTTCTCTCTAGCCCTAGTGATACGTCTCCGTCGTATCTATAATTTTTTATTGTTCCATGCCAATATTATTCAACTTTCATATATTTTTTGGCAACTTTTTATACTATTTTTGGGACTAACATATTGATTCAGTGCCCAGTGCTAGTTCCTGTCTGTTGCATATTTTATGTTTCGCAGAAACCCCATATCAAATGGAGTCCAAACAGGATAAAAACGGACGGAGAGTTATTTTGGAATATTTGGAAAACCTGGGAGAAAGATCAACACGAAACGGTGTCCGAGGTGAGCACGAGGTAGGGGGGCGCCCTACCCCCCCCCCCCCAAGGCGCGCCCCTAACCCTCGTGGTCCACCCGTAAGGCAGTTGACGCCCTTCTTCGGCCGCAAGAAAGCTAATTTACAGAAGAAGAAAAATCATGGCGAAGGTTTCAGTCCAATCGGAGTTACGGATCTCCATATATACCCGAAACGGTGAAAGGGCAACAAAACAGAATGCAGAAACAGAGAGAGACAAAGAGACAAATCCAATCTCGGAGGGGCTCTCGCCCCTCCCATGCCATGAAGGCCAAGGACCATAGGGGAAACCCTTCTCCCATCTAGGGAGGAGGTCAAGGAAGAAGAAGACGAAGGGGGCCCCTCTCCCCTTCTCTTCCGGTAGCGCCGGAACGCTGCCGTGGCCATCATCATCATCACCACGATCTACACCAACACCTCCGCCATCTTCACCAACATCTCAATCACCTTCCCCTCTCTATCTACAGTGGTCCTCTCTCCCACAACCCGCTGTACCCTCTACTTGAACATGGTGCTTTATGCTTCATATTATTGTCCAATGATGTGTTTCCATCCTATGATGTCTGAGTAGATTTTCGTTGTCCTATCGGTGGTTGATGAATTGTTATGATTGATTTAGTTTGCTTGTGGTTATGTTGCTGTCCTTTGGTGCCCATCATATGAGCGCGCGTGTGGATCACACCATAGGGTTAGTTGTATGTTGATAGGACTATGTATTGGAGGGCAAGAGTGACAGAAGCTTCAACCTAGCATAGAAATGGACGCATACGGGATTGAATGGGGACCAATATATCTTAATGCTATGGTTGGGTTTTACCTTAATGAACATTAGTAGTTGCAGATGCTTGCTAATAGTTCCAATCATAAGTGCATAGAATTCCATGTCAGGGATGACATGCTAGCAGTGGCCTCTCCCACATAAAACTTGCTATCGGTCTAGTAAAGTAGTCAATTGCTTAATGGACAATTCCGCATCTCCTACCACCACTTTTCCACACTCGCTATATTTACTTTATTGCTTCTTTACTTACAACAGCCCCTAGCTTTTATTTACGCTCTCTTTATATTCTTGCAAGCCTATCCGAAAACACCTACAAAGTACTTCTAGTTTCATACTTGTTCACGTTAAGCGTGCGTAGAGTTGTATCGGTAGTCGATAGAACTTGAGGGAATATTTATTCTACCTTTAGCTCCTCGTTGGGTTCGACACTCTTACTTATTGAAAACTGTTGCGATCCCCTATACTTGTGGGTTATCAAGACCTTTTTCTGGCGCCGTTGCCGGGGAGTTATAGCGTGGGGTGAATATTCTCGTGTGTGATTGTTTGCTTTATCACTAAGTAATTTTTATTTATTGTTCCTAGTTGTTCTTTATCTTTAGTTATGGATATGGAACACGAAATACCAAAAAAAAAATTAGGTGTACTTTTTGCTCATGGAGATGGGCAACCTCCTAAAACCCTCGATGCTGGTTATGTGAAAGATATTATGTACTACTTTAATAATCCTGAGAAAACCCCATTCAATTATGTAATGGGAGTAACATTGGATCAACGTGAATACTTTAGGGATTATCGCTTGAATCAAAAATGGAAACTATTATGGGATCAAATTCATATATTGTAGTGCTATGCTAGGCAACTATGCTTGAGTTATGATTATACTTGTTGCTCTAAGATGAAGGCTCCACACCTTCCCTTTTCATGCAAATTTAATGATAATAAAACCTTAGCTTCTTATGCTAATGGTATATATGATTACTATGATGTGGAGCAAATAGAAGAATTTATTGCTTTTATGGGTGCTTATGAAATTGAATCTATGTTTAAAGAGTTTGAAGATTTTGATGATGCTGCTTATAGACCTGAAAATCTAGCTATCCTCAAATATTGCTATGAGAATTATGAATACAATTCCGATATTAATGCACTCATTGAGAAAGTCTCCGCTGTCCAAGAAGAGACTAATATTTTCCAGGAATCTATGGAAGAAGAAATTGATGAAACTGTGAGCTCATTGGATGAAAAAGATGAGGAGGAGAGCGAAGAACAAAAGGGGGAAGAGTGGATTAGCTACCCATGCCCACCTTCTAATGATAGTAACTCTTCAACTCATACATTGTTTAATTTCCCTTCGTGCTTACCGAAGGATGATTGCTATGATCCCGTTGACTCTTTTGAAATATCCCTTTTTGATGATGCTTGCTATGCTTGTGGCCAAGATGCCAATATGAATTATGCTTATGGAGATGAACTTGCTATAGTTCCTTATGTTAAACATGAAATTATTTCTATTGCACCCGCACATGATAATCCTACTACCTTTTTGAATTCTCCAAACTACACTATATCAGAGAAGTTTGCACTTATTAAGGATTACATTGATGGCTTGCCTTTTACCGTTGCACATGATGATTTTGATAGATATAATATGCATGTGCTTGCTGCTCCTACTTGCAATTATTATGAGAGGGGAACTATATCTCCACCTCTCTATGTTTCCCACACGATAAAATTGCAAGAAACTGTTTATACTATGCATTGGCCTTTACTATGTGTGCATGAATTGTTCTTTTATGACATGCCGATGCATAGGAAGAGAGTTAGACTTCGTCATTACATGATATATGTTACTTTGTGCTAAATGCCAAATCATTGTTAATTAAAATTGGCTTTGATATACCTTGGGATCCAGGTGGATCCATTACTTGAGCACTATATGCCTAGCCTAATGGCTTTAAAGAAAGCGCTGCCAGTGAGACAACCCGGAAGTTTTAGAGAGTCATTTATTTCTGTTGAGTGCTTTCATATAGTTTAAAAACAAAAAAATAAAGAGGGGAACCTAAAAACATTTTCAAAAAGGAAAGTGAAAATGAGAGAGACAAGCATTGTTGAAGTGGGAGCTATCCTTGAACTTTGTTCATGCTCACGGAAACTTTGTGAATCTTGATTACAGAAACTTTTCAAAAAAATAATTATCCCCTTGTACAATTCCATTGTATTATAAAAATAATGTGCCAAGGTTTTCCTTTAGGATGTTTACAATACTTGTTGGTTTGTACGGTGCAAGACAGAAACTTTGGCTGTAGTGCGCGAATTTTAATTTTTTACTGGAATGTCAAATGGTTCTGATTCTTTTTGCATTGTATTTCTATAAAAAAATTATTTTTCCTAATTTTGGAAGAATTGTTCAAGTACCATAAGTATGGTTAATGTTCACATTATTACAGACTGTTCTGTTTTAGACAGATTCTGTTTTTGATGCATAGTTTGCTTGTTTTGATGAAACTATCAACTTATATCAGTGGATTAAGCCATGAAAAAGCTATATTACAGTAGACACAATGCAAAAATAAATATGAATTGGTTTGCAACAGTACTTAGAGTAGTGTTTGCTTTATTATACTAACGGATCTTACCGAGTTTTCTGTTGAAGTTTTGTGTGGATGAAGTGTTCGATGATCGAGAAGGTTTCGATGTGAGAAGAAGGAAGGGAGGCAAGAGCTCAAGCTTGGGGATGCCAGAGGCACCCCAAGTAAATATTCAAGGAGACTCAAGCGTCTAAGCTTGGGGATGCCCTGGAAGGCATCCCCTCTTTCTTCAACAAATATCGGTATGTTTTCGGATTCGTTTCGTTCATGTGATATGTGCAAATCTTGGAGCATCTTTTGCATTTAGTTTTCTCTTTTATTTTTTGCACCATGCTGGTATGAGATAGTCCTTGGTTGATTTATAGAATGCTCATTGCACTTCACTTATATCTTTTGAGTATGGCTTTATAGAATGCTTCATGTGCTTCACTTATATCATTTGAAGTTTGGATTGCCTGTTTCTCTTTACTTAGACAACTGCCATTTGTAGAATGCTCTTTTGCTTCACTTATATTTGTTAGAGCGTGGGCATATCTTTTGTAGAAAGAATTAAACTCTCGTGCTTCACTTATATCTATTTAGAGAGATGACAGGAACTGGTCATTCACATGGTTAGTCATAAAATCCTACATAAACTTGTAGATCATTGAATATGATATGTTTAATTCCTTGCAATAGTATTGCGATATAAAGGTGGTGATATTAGAGTCATGCTAGTGGGTAGTTGTGGATTGTAGAAATACTTATGTTGAGGTTTGTGATTCCCGTAGCATGCACATATGGTGAACCGTTATGTAACGAAGTCGGAGCATTAGGTATTTATTGATTGTCTTCCTTATGAGTGGCAGTCGGGGACGAGCGATGGTCTTTTCCTACCAATCTATCCCCCTAGGGGCATGCGTAGTAGTACTTTGCTTAGAGGGCTAATAATCTTTCGCAATAATTATATGAGTTCTTTATGACTAATGTGAGTCCATGGATTATACGCACTCTCACCCTTTCATCATTGCTAGCCTCTTCGGTACCGTGCATTGCCCTTTCTCACCTCGAGAGTTGGTGCAAACTTCACAGGTGCATCCAAACCCCATGATAAGATACGCTCTATCACACATAAACCTCCTTATATCTTCCTCAAAACAGCCACCATACCTACCTATCATGGCATTTCCATAGCCATTCCAAGATATATTGCCATGCAACTTCCATCATCACCATATACATGACTTGAGCATTTATTGTCATATTGCTTTGCATGATCGTAAGATAGCTAGCATGATGTTTTCATGGCTTATCTGTTTTTTTGATGTCATTGCTACGCTAGATCATTGCACATCCCCGTACACCGCTGGAGGCATTCATATAGAGTCATATATTTGCTCTAGATATCGAGTTGTAATATTGAGTTGTAAGTAAATAAAAGTGTGATGATCATCATTATTATAACATTTCCCCCAAAAAAAGAGAGGCCAAAGAAGCCTAAATAAAAAATGGGGCCAAAGAATCCCACAAAAAAAAGAAGAAAAAGGGGCAATGTTACTATCCTTTTACCACACTTGTGCTTCAAAGTAGCACCATGTTCTTCATATAGAGAGTCTCTTGAGTTATCACTTTCATATACTAGTGGGAATTTTCATTATAGAACTTGGCTTGTATATTCCAATGATGGGCTTCCTCAAATGCCCTAGGTCTTCATGAGCAAGCAAGTTGGATGCACACCCACTTAGTTTCAGTTTGAGCTTTCATATACTTATAGCTCTAGTGCATCCGTTGCATGGTAATCCCTACTCCTCACATTGACATCAATTGATGGGCTCTCCATAGCCCGTTGATTAGCCGCGTCGATGTGAGACTTTCTCCTTTTTGTCTTCTCCACATAACCCCCATCATAATATGCTATTCCACCTATAGTGCTATGTCCATGGCTTGCACTCATGTATTGCGTGAGGGTTGAAAAGGCTGAAGCGTGTTAAAAAGTATGAACCAATTGCTCGGCTTGTCATCGGGGTTGTGCATGATGTGAACATTTTGTGTGGTGAAGATGGAGCATAGCCAGACTATATGATTTTGTAGGGATAACTTTCTTTGGCCTTGTTATTTTGAAAAGGCATGATTGCTTTATTAGTAGGCTTGAAGTATTATTGTTTTTATGTCAAATGATAGACTATTGCTTTGAATCACTCGTGTCTTAATATTCATGCCATGATTAGACATATGATCAAGATTATGCTAGGTAGCATTCCACATCAAAAATTATATTTTTTATCATTTACCTACTCGAGGACGAGCAGGAATTAAGCTTGGGGATGCTGATACGTCTCCGTCGTATCTATAATTTTTTATTGTTCCATGCCAATATTATTCAACTTTCATATACTTTTTGGCAACTTTTTATACTATTTCTGGGACTAACATATTGATTCAGTGCCCAGTGCCAGTTCCTGTCTGTTGCATGTTTTATGTTTCGCAGAAACCCCATATCAAACGGAGTCCAAACAGGATAAAAACGGACGGAGAATTATTTGGGAATATTTGGAAAACCTGGGAGAAAGATCAACGTGAAACGGTGTCCAAGGTGGGCACGAGGTAGGGGGCGCGCCCTACCCCCCCCCCCCCCCCCCACGGCGCGCCCCTGACCCTCGTGGTCCACCCGTAAGGCGGTTGACGCCCTTCTTCGGCCACAAGAAAGCTAATTTTTGGAGAGAGAAAATCACGGCAAAGGTTTCAGTCCAATCGGAGTTACGGATCTCCATATATACCCGAAACGGTGAAAGGGCAACAGAACAAAACGCATAAACATAGAGAGAGACAGAGAGACAGATCCAATCTCGGGGGGGGGGGGGGGGGCTCTCGCCCGTCCCATGCCATGGAGGCCAAGGACAAGAGGGGAAACCCTTCTCCCATCTAGGGAGGAGGTCAAGGAAGAAGAAGACGAAGGGGCCCCCTCTCCCCTTCTCTTCCGTTAGCGTCGGAACGCTGCCGTGGCCATCATCATCATCGCCGCGATCTACACCAACACCTCCGCCATCTTCACCAACATCTCCATCACCTTCCCCCTCTATCTACAGCGGTCCACTCTCCCACAACCCGATGTACCCTCTACTTGAACACGGTGCTTTATGCTTCATATTATTATCCAATGATGTGTTGCCATCCTATGATGTCTGAGTAGATTTTTGTTGTCCTATCGGTGGTTGATGAATTGCTATGATTGATTTAATTTGCTTGTGGTTACGTTGTTGTCCTTTGGTGCCCATCATATGAGCGCGTGTGTGGATCACACCATAGGGTTAGTTGTATGTTCATAGGACTATGTATTGGAGGGCAAGAGTGACAGAAGCTTCAACCTAGCATAGAAATTGATGCATACGGGATTGAAGGGGGACCAATATATCTTAATGCTATGGTTGGGTTTTACCTTAATGAACGTTAGTAGTTGCGGATCCTTGCTAATAGTTCCAATCATAAGTGCATAGAATTCCATGTCAGGGATGACATGCTAGCAGTGGCCTCTCCCACATAAAACTTGCTATCGGTCTAGTAAAGTATTCAATTGCTTAATGGAAAATTTCGCATCTCCTACCACCACTTTTCCACACTCGCTATATTTACTTTATTGCTTCTTTACTTACAACAGCCCCTAGCTTTTATTTACGCTCTCTTTATATTCTTGCAAGCCTATCCGAAAACACCTACAAAGTACTTCTAGTTTCATACTTGTTCACGTTAAGCGTGCGTAGAGTTGTATCGGTGGTCGATAGAACTTGAGGGAATATTTATTCTACCTTTAGCTCCTTGTTGGGTTCGACCCTCTTACTTATCAAAAACTGTTGCGATCCCCTATACTTGTGGGTTACCATGACCTTTTTCTGGGGTGAATATTCTCGTGTGTGCTTGTTTGCTTTATCACTAAGTAATGTTTATTTACTGTTCCTAGTTGTTCTTTATCTTTAGTTATGGATATGGAACACGAAATACCAAAAAAATTAGGTGTACTTTCTGCTCATGGAGATGGGAAACCTCCTAAAACCCTCGATGCTGGTTATGTGAAAGATATTATGTACTACTTTAATAATCCTGAGAAAACCCCATTCAATTATGTAATGGGAGTAACGTTGGATCAACGTGAATACTTTAGGGATTATCGCTTGAATCAAAAAGGGAAACTATTATGGGATCAAATTCATATATTGTAGTGGTATGCTAGGCAACTATGCTTGAGTTATGATTATACTTGTTGCTCTAGGATGATGGCTCCACACCTTCCCTTTTCATGCAAATTTAATGATAATAAAACCTTAGCTTCTTATGCTAATGGTATATATGATTACTATGATGTGGAGCAAATAGAAGAATTTGTTGCTTTTATGGGTGCTTATGAAATTGAATCTATGTTTAAAGAGTTTGAAGATTTTGATGATGCTGCTTATAGACCTGAAAATTTAGCTATCCTCAAATATTGCTATGAGAATTATGAATACAATTCCGATATTAATGCACTCACTGAGAAAGTCTCCGCTGTCCAAGAAGAGACTAATATTTTGCAGGAATCTATGGAAGAAGAAATTGATGAAACTGTGAGCTCATTGGATGAAAAAGATGAGGAGGAAAGCGAAGAACAAAAGGAGGAAGAGTGGATTAGCTACCCATGCCCACCTTCTAATGAGAGTAACTCTTCAACTCATACATTGTTTAATTTCCCTTCGTGCTTACCGAAGGATGATTGCTATGATCCCGTTGACTCTTTTGAAATATCCCTTTTTGATGATGCTTGCTATGCTTGTGGCCAAGATGCCAATATGAATTATGCTTATGGAGATGAACTTGCTATAGTTCCTTATGTTAAACATGAAATTATTGCTATTGCACCAACACATGATAATCCTACTATCTTTTTGAATTCTCCAAACTACACTATATCGGAGAAGTTTGCACTTATTAAGGATTACATTGATGGGTTGCCTTTTACCGTTGCACATGATGATTTTGATAGATATAATATGCATGTGCTTGCTGCTCCTACTTGCAATTATTATGAGAGGGGAACTATATCTCCACCTCTCTATGTTTCCCACACGATAAAATTGCAAGAAACTGTTTATACTATGCATTGGCCTTTACTATGTGTGCATGAATTGTTCTTTTATGACATGCCGATGCATAGGAAGAGAGTTAGACTTCGTCATTACATGATATATGTTACTTTGTGCTCACTACTAAATGCCAAATCATTGTTAATTAAAATTGGCTTTGATATACCTTGGGATCTGGGTGGATCCATTACTTGAGCACTATATGCCTAGCTTAATGGCTTTAAAGAAAGCGCTGCTAGTGAGACAACCCGGAAGTTTTAGAGAGTCATTTGTTTCTGTTGAGTGCTTTCATATATTTTTAAAACAAAAAAATAAAGAGGGGAACCTAAAAACATTTTCAAAAAGGAAAGTGAAAATGAGAGAGACAAGCATTGTTGAAGTGGGAGCTAGCCTTGAACTTTGTTCATGCTCACGGAAACTTTGTGAATCTTGATTACAGAAGCTTTTCAAAAAAAATTATCCCCTTGTAAAATTCCATTGTATTATAAAAATAATGTGCCAAGGTTTGCCTTTAGGATGTTTACAATACTTGTTGGTTTGTACGGTGCAGGACAGAAACTTTGGCTGTAGTGCGCGAATTATAATTTTTTTACTGGAACGTCAAATGGTTCTGATTATTTTTGAACTGTCTTTATATAAAAATAAAAAAAATTCCTAATTTTGGAAGAATTGTTCAAGTTCCAGAAGTATGGTTAATGTTCACATTATTATAGACTGTTCTGTTTTAGATAGATTCTGTCTTTGATGCATAGTTTGCTTGTTTTGATTAAACTATCAACTTACATCAGTGGATTAAGCCATGGAAAAGCTATATTACAGTAGACACAATGCAAAAATAAAATATGAGTTGGTTTGCAACAGTACTTAGAGTAGTGTTGGCTTTATTATACTAACGGATCTTACCGAGTTTTCTGTTGAAGTTTTGTGTGGATGAAGTGTTCGATGATCAAGAAGGTTTCGATGTGAGAAGAAGGAAGGGAGGCAAGAGCTCAAGCTTGGGGATGCCCAAGGCACCCCAAGTAAATATTCAAGGAGACTCAAGCGTCTAAGCTTGGTGAATCAAGTGCAGAGCTAGATGGCGGTTCCTTACCTCCCCTCATAGTTGAGGGATAAATTTTTGTCTTCGCATCTTTCAAGTTCTTCATAGTGACTAACAGATATAAATCCCAAGTGACTCAAAGAATAGAGCTATGCTCCTCGGCAACGGCGCCAGAAAATAGTCTGGATAACCCACAAGTATAGGGGATCACAACAGTTTTCGAGGGTAGAGTATTCAACCCAAATTTGTTGATTCGACACAAGGGGAGCCAAAGAATATTCTCAAGTATTAGCAACTGAGTTGTCAATTCAGTCACACCTGGATAACGTAGCATCTGCAGCAAAGTATTTAGTAGCAAAGTAATATGATAGTAGTGGTAACGGTAACAAAAGTAATGGAAGCAAAAGTAATATTTTTGGTGTTTTGTAGTGATTGTAATAGTAGCAACGGAAAAGTAAATAAGCGAAGAACCAAAATAGGAAAAGCTCATAGGCATTGGATCGGTGACGGAAAATTATGCCGGATGCGGTTCATCATGTAACAATCATAACATAGGGTGACACAGAACTAGCTCCAATTCATCAATGTAATGTAGGCATGTATTCCGAATATAGTCATACGTGCTTATGGAAAAGAACTTGCATGACATCTTTTATCCTACCCTCCCGTGGCAGCGGGGTCCTAATGGAAACTAAGGGATATTAAGGCCTCCTTTTAATAGACAAGTGGAACAAAGCATTGGCACATAGTGAATACATGAACTCCTCAAACTATGGTCATCACCGGGAGTGGTCCCGATTATTGTCACTTCAGGGTTACCGGATCATAACACATAGTAGGTGACTATAGACTTGCAAGATAGGATTAAGAACTCACATATATTCATGAAAACATAATAGGTTCAGATCTGAAATCATGGCACTCGGGCCCTAGTGACAAGCATTAAGCATAGCAAAGTCATAGCAACATCAATCTCAGAACATAGTGGATACTAGGGATCAAACCCTAACAAAACTAACTCGATTACATGATAGATATCATCCAACCCATCACCGTCCAGCAAGCCTATGACGGAATTACTCACGCACGATGGTGAGCATCATGAAATTGGTGATGGA
This sequence comes from Aegilops umbellulata, assembly GCA_032464435.1. Classification (NCBI taxonomy): domain Eukaryota; kingdom Viridiplantae; phylum Streptophyta; class Magnoliopsida; order Poales; family Poaceae; genus Aegilops; species Aegilops umbellulata. Next base: position 356,830,916 of record CP136058.1, read on the forward strand.
GGATGGTTGATGATGACGACGGCGACGAATCCCCCTCTTCGGAGCCCCAAACGAACTCCAGATCAGCCCTCCCGAGAGGTTTTAGGGCTTGGCGGCGGCTCCGTCTCGTAAAACGCGATGATTTCTTCTCCTTGATTTTTTTCTCCCCGAAAGCAAATATATAGAGTTGGAGTTGGCGTCGGAGGAGCTCCAGGGGGCCCACGAGGTAGGGGGCGCGCCCTCCCCCCTAGGGCGCGCCCCCACCCTCGTGGATAGGGTGTGGGCCCCCTAGTCTTCATCATTGGCAAGGATTTTTTATTATTTCCAAATATACGTTCCATGGAGTTTCATGTCATTCCGAGAACTTTTGTTTCTCCACATAAATAACACCATGGCAATTCTGCTGAAAACAGCGTCAGTCCGGGTTAGTTCCATTCAAATCATGCAAGTTAGAGTCCAAAACAAGGGCAAAAGTGTTTGGAAAAGTAGATACGACAGCGACGTATCAAACATGCATAAGCAGGCCTACCCAAAATAGCATGATAAGCACTCTGGAAATCCACTACTTCAAATGTCAACTTTTCCTTGCGGTAATTCTTGGAATCACCGAAAACCACGTCAAGGGTGATCTGGTCGAGTGATTCGGCTTTCTTTCCAGGGATAACGCCATGGAAACTCATATTGCTTTCACTAAGTTTGGACATCGGAATGCCCATCCCTTCAAGGTTTCAGCATAAAGGATATTCAGGCCGCCAGCACCATCCATTAGTACTTTGGTCAGTCGAGTGCCTTCAACAACTCAGTCGACCACCAACGCTTGCCTCCCAGGGGTGTCTATGTGATGTGTGATCAGACTGGTCGAACGTGATGGCAGTTTGAGATCACTTCAAATAACTAGGTGTTGCTGGAGCAACCATGTTCACTTCTCTGTTGATAACTTTCAGTCGACTTTTGCTCTCAACATCAGCAAAAATCACCAAAGTGGAATTGACGTTGGGAAAACCATCATCATCTTCCTTATCCTCATCCTTGTCCAACTCCTTTTCCTTCTCATTGTGTTGCTTTTCTCGGAACTGCTGAATCAGAACTCGACACGGTCGAGTCGTATGTTTAGGATAAATCAGATTACCTTCTTCATCCTTCTTTGTGTGAATGTGGCATGGTAAATCCAACTCATCATTTTCGACTTGATCTTTCACTTTCTTGGGGGTCCAGGGGCCTTTGGGCTTCCCCTAGAACGTTCCTTGAGCCATGACTAAAGCTTCACCAGGAGCAGCTGGCTCGGCCTTGCGCTTCTGTTTCCAATTGGAAGTGCCCCCACCGGTGTCCTGACCGACTGGTTTGCTCTTTCCACTGCGGAGTCGATCCTCTTCTTCTCGTGTACCGAGTGGCTATCTCCATCATCCGAGTCAGGGACATATCCCTGTCCGACCGAATTTCAGGACTAGCTCTTGATACTTAACGCCTTCCTTGAAGGCACAAACTACTTGATGCTCGGACACATTTTCCACTGTGTGGTGCAAAGTGGTCCACCTTTTAATGAAATCTCTCAAAGTTTCACTCAGGTTTTGCAGGCAATGATGTAATTCTGTTAAGCCTGGTGGCCGTTTGCAAGTACCCTCAAAAGTTCTAACAAACACTCGGGCGAGTTCCTCCCAGCTAAATATACTGCCAGGTGCTAACTGAGTCAACCATGCCCTGGCCGAGCCTTCCAACATCAAAGGAGGATGCTTCATGGACACTTCATCATTTCCGCTGCCAATCTGTACAACCACTCGGTAATCTTCAAGCCAAGTGTCAGGTTTGGACTCACCAGTGAACTTGCTGACTCCAGTCGCCAACCTGAAGTTGGGAGGAATCACTGCGGCCCTGATGGCTCTGCTGAAACACTCTAGACCTGAAACATGCACTTTGTTGTTAATTGGGTGATCTCTGTCATGGCCCTCTCTGTGTGCTCTATTCCTGTTAACCAGACCTTGAACGAGAATGGATCTCGCATCAAAGCCTGGCTCCCTCGGGTCAACTGGTATTGCTCGCTCGCCACTGTGAGGGCGTCTATCATCATTTTGCCGAGGTACATATGATCCACTCCTCGGAGGGGGTGTGGGCACTCGACGACGGTCATCACGACCGAGTCGGTGATCATACTGCTCGTGGCTTCTGTACTGATCCTGCCGGTGTCCATGACCCTCACGCCTCAAGGGCGATCTTGGGCTATGGGCCGACTGAACTATATCTGCCATCACAGACCTGCTATGAATCCTATTCCATGACTGAGACATTGCTGTGTTCTGCTCTCCGGCTACCCGGAGTAAGGCCCGGATATGCATCAAACCTCTGCCAGCTTCCAACTAGGAAGGCTGAATTGACTCTGCTATTCGGACTGCAGCTGTAAGATTTTGAATCGGAGCGCGGTATACCTGAGGTTGAGGCGGAAAAGCTGTAGTCGACTGGATTCAGGGATCCGCTGTCGAGCACACTCGTCGAGAGCATGCTGAAGGTTCTCCATTCGAGTGCGCTCAGCCAAGTTGGCTAGCCGTGCCTCCTCCAAGGCCCGGCCCTCGGGGGTTTCCCCAACGATGGGAGTGTTGAGTGCATCCATATTGCGGTGGTGAAGTTCTTCCCTCTTCTGCGAAGAAAGGGGATCGGGGAGGTACTCCTCGTGAACGTGTGACGGATCGCCGCCACCATCACCGCCGTCATTGCAGGGGAAGCCAGGAGGACTACGTGGTTCGTTGACCAACAAGACTTCAGCCGCGGGATCGCTGCTATCGCACTCGGATGTGGTCTCGACGGAGCCAGTCGATAGGTCAAACAGGCCATAGAGAGTTTCGTCGGGCTTGATTGCCGTGACTTGTGGGGTGGCCGACTGACGGGCTACCACGTGTCTCACCCATCGCTGAAGTCACGGTCGACCGGATCGCTTGCGCTGGCGAACAGCGGGGAGCGAGGACACCACAGGAGCCGACCAATACTGGGTCGATGGCTACCGGAGAAGGACGCCACGGACGCACGCGTGGAAGTGCATCGCCCCGCGGACGGGGAGCTTCCTGAAGCCAAGCGGAGTCGTCGACAACGAAGACGAGCGCGCCAAGACGGATCTCGCGGCCCTCAGTCAATCCACCGCTGGAAACCATGATGATGGGAATCGGAAAAATCGCAACTTAACCACAAAGTCGCTAAGACAACTGCCCCAAGGTGGGCGCCAACTGTCGTGGTTCTAAGGCTGGCAGTAGAATGGGGGGTAGGTATGAGGAGGCAAGATCCTAGCTATGGAGAAGTTTTACACACAAGTTTTACGAGTTCAGGCCCTTCGCGGAGGAAGTAATAGCCCTACGTCTCGGTGCCCTGAGGCGGTCGACTGGATTATGCGTGTGTGTGTGTGTTACAGGGGGTGCGAACCCTTGTCCCTGAGGAGGGGGTGGCTTATATAGAGTTCGCCAGGCCCCTCCCGCCCTCAGTTACACAGGGTTTAAGGTACATAAAGATAGGACGTTTCTGGTAACGCCAACAATAAAGTGACATAAATGATCATTAAGTCTATGGAGTAAACGCCCGACCGTTGCTGTGCAGAGTGACTTTAGATCTTCTGTCTGTCGAGTGATTTATGTTATGGTCGAGTGACATTGAACCTTCCAACTAGAATGCTTCTGGTCGAGTGGATGATGTTATCCTCTGAATGCTTCTGACTTTAGGGTGATGTCCTAGGGGAGGGTGTCTAGGTCAGGCCTATGACCCTACCCTAGGTACATAGCTTCATCACTCATCACCACCGTGCGCGAGCCCCACGGTGGGCGCCAACTGTCGTGGATTTGTCATGGCAGATGTCCTTGTGTGAGGACTTAGTCTTGAGGCCGCCGCATCTATGTGGGAGCTTGAATGGCGTTGATCGGAATCGAGAGACGTGAAGCGGGCAAACATACAAGATAAGGGTTTAGACAGCTTCAGGCCCCGGGAAACTGAAGGAAATATGCCCTAGAGGCAATAATAAAGTTATTATTTATTTCCTTATATCGTGATAAAGGTTTATTATTCATGCTAGAATTGTATTAACCGGAAACATAATACATGTGTGAATACATAGACAAACAGAGTGTCACTAGTATGCCTCTACTAGACTAGCTCGTTAATCAAAGATGGTTATGTTTCCTAACCATGAACAAAGAGTTGTTATTTGATTAACGAAGTCACATCATTAGTTGAATGATCTGATTGACATGACCCATTATATTAGCTTAGCACCCGATCGTTTAGTATGTTGCTATTGCTTTATCCATGACTTATACATGTTCCTATGACTATGAGATTATGCAACTCCCGTTTGCCGGAGGAACACTTTGGGTACTACCAAACGTCACAACGTAACTGGGTGATTATAAAGGAGTATTACAGGTGTCTCCAATGGTAGATGTTGGGTTGGCGTATTTCGAGATTAGGATTTGTCACTCCGATTGTCGGAGAGGTATCTCTGGGCCCTCTCGGTAATGCACATCACTTAAGCCTTGCAAGCATCAACTAATGAATTAGTTGCGGGATGATGTATTACGGAACGAGTAAAGAGACTTGCCGGTAACGATATTGAACTAGGTATTGGATACCGACGATCGAATCTCGGGCAAGTAACATACCGATGGACAAAGGGAACAACGTATGTTGTTATGCGGTCTGACCGATAAAGATCTTCGTAGAATATGTAGGAGCCAATATGGGCATCCAGGTCCCGCTATTGGTTATTGACCGGAGACGTGTCTCAGTCATGTCTACATTGTTCTCGAACCGTAGGGTCCGCACGCTTAAGGTTACGATGATAGTTATTATGAGTTTATGAGTTTTGATGTACAGAAGGAGTTCGGAGTCCCGGATGAGATCGGGGACATGACGAGGAGTCTCGAAATGGTCGAGACATAAAGATCGATATATTGGACGACTATATTCGGACATCGGAAAGGTTCTGAGTGATTCGGGTATTTTCGGGAGTATCGGGGAGTTACGGGATTACGGGAGAAGTAATGGGCCTTGATGGGCTTTAGTGGGAAGAGGAAAAAGGCTGCTGCGCCCCCCCTCCCCTCTAGTCCGAATTGGACTAGGGAAAAGGGGGCCGGCCACCTTTCCTACTCCTCCACTTCCTTCTCCCTTCCTCCCCTCTTGGTGGACTCCTACTAGGACTTGGAGTCCTAGTAGGACTCCACATCCTGGCCGCACCAAACCTTGGCCGGCCTCCTCCTCCTCCATCCTTTATATACAGGGGCAGGGGGCACCCCATAGACACACAAGTTGATCTATGGATCGTTCCTTAGCCGTGTGCGGTGCCCCCTTCCACCAAATTCCACCTCGGTCATATCGTTGCAGTGCTTAGGCGAAGCCCTGCGCCGGTAACACATCAAGATCGTCACCACGCCGTCGTGCTGACGGAACTCTTCCCCGACGCTTTGCTGGATCGGAGCCCGGGGATCGTCATCGAGCTGAACGTGTGCCAAGAACTCGGAGGTGCCGGAGTAACGGTGTTGTGATCGGTCGGATCGTGAGGAGAACATACGACTACTTCCTCTACGTTGTGTCAACGCTTCCGCTTCGGTCTACGAGGGTACGTAGACAACACTCTCCCCTCTCGTTGCTATGCATCACCATGATCTTGCGTGTGCGTAGGAAAATTTTGAAATTACTACGTTCCCCAACAGAAACATCATCCGGTAACAACCCTACATGTTGTTTGTGGCTAGGTCTCATTATCATCACGAGGGAGTCGTCGTATCTCCGGTTCTCCTAGTTGTGTCTATCCTTAACGATTATTCAACTTGTCCCTCTTGGGGTGCCCTGCCCCTCCTTATATAAGTTAGAGGGTAGGGTTATATGTAGAGTCCTAGTCGGATTAACTTAGACTATTCTTACTTCTCATCACGGGCTTCCCCCGTGGGCTTCTTAACGTCTTTATTAACCCCACGCGACTCTGTCAGCCGGGTTATAACTGTCTGCCAGGTCGTAACCATCTGCTGGCATACCACAGGCTGCCAGCTTACAACTGTCTGCCAGCTTACCATCTACCGGCTTACCATCTGTCTTACCGTCTGCCTGCTTTATCATCTGCCAGCTTATACCCTGCTAGCTTACCATCTGGCTTACCTTCTGTCGGCTTACCGTCTGCCGGCTTACCATCTGGCTTACCATATGCTGGCTTACCGTCTGCCAGCTTATAATTTGCCGGGTCATCAATGAAACACCAAGTCCCAGCTGGGTCATATCTTTGGCCGGGTCATATTGCGGGGTATATCCCCGACACCTATGGCCCATGTAGGTCCATTACATCCCCGGGGGGTTCTGGTAACCTCCCGGTACTTCGAAAAATACCCGAAACACTCCGGAACCATTCCGGTGTCCAAATACCATCGTCCAATATATCAATCTTTGCCTCTCAACCATTTCGAGACTCCTCGTCATGTCTGTGATCTCATCCGGACTCCGAACAAACTCTGGTCACCAAAACACATAACTCATAATACAAATTGTCATCAAATGTTAAGCGTGCGGACCCTACGGGTTCGAGAACTATGTAGACATGACCGAGACTCATATCCGATCAATAACCAACAGCGGAACCTGGATGCTCATATTGGTTCCTACATATTCTACAGGATCTTTATCGGTCAAACCACAATGACAACATATGTCATTCCATTTGTCATCGGTATGTTACTTGCCCGAGATTTGATCGTCGGTATCTTCATACCTAGTTCAATCTCGTTACCGGTAAGTCTCTTTACTTGTTCCGTAATGCATCATCCTGTAACTAACTCATTAGTCACATTGCTTGCAAGGCTTATCATGATGTGCATTATCGAGAGGGCCCAGAGATACCTCTTTGATACTCGGAGTGACAAATCTTAATCTCGATCTATGCCAACCCAACAAACACCTTCGGAGACACCTGTAGAGCATCTTTATAATCACGCAGTTACGTGTGATGTTTGATAGCACACAAGGTGTTCCTCCGGTATTCGGGAGTTGCATAATCTCATACTTAAAGGAATATGTATAAGTCATGAAGAAAGCAATAGCAATAAAACTTAACGATCATTATGCTAAGCTAACGGATGGTTCTTGTCCATCACATCATTCTCCTAATGATGTGACCCCATTCATCAAATGACAACACATGCCCATGGTCAGGAAACTTAACCATCTTTGATCAACGAGCTAGTCAAGTAGAGGCATACTAGGGACACTTTGTTTCGTCTATGTATTCACACATGTATCAAGTTTTCGGTTAATACAATTCTAGCATGAATAATAAACATTTATCATGATATAAGGAAATATAAATAACAACTTTATTATTGCCTCTAGGGCATATTTCCTTTAGTTGGAAGGGGTGATGTGTTATAAATACCAAATAATGTACAATTTTGATGTGGCGCCTACCTCTCGATACGTACACCCCCCATGAAAGCTAGGTAATTAAGGATGACATATGTAGGTTCTCGGTCTAACCCACCAAATTCAAGCGCATGGGAGCGAATCCTGAGAATGCATGAGCTCGAAGTTTGATCGAACATGTCAACATGATCCGCCCTAACACAAACCAGGAGGAGTCCATTCATGGCCAAACCCCCTCATTGTCGATCAAAGGGATGATATATATAGACCCCAGGATCCTACATATAGACGTGTCGTCGAAAACCACACAAGGGAGACGGGGTCCATCAAAAGACCCCTATACCCTGCATGCGGTCCAAAAATATGTGTGGGTGGTGTGTTGTAACGCCCTCGATGCGGCTATATCTCCCACGTGTCGAGGCACGACATAGAGGCATAACCGCATTGAAAGCAATGTCGCAAGTGAGGTAATCTTCACACAACCCATGTAATAAATAAAGGAAAAGAGATACATAGTTGGCTTACAGTCGCCACTTCACACAATACATAAATAAACATTCATCATCCAGATTACACTCAAGGTCCGACTACGGTACCAAAATGAAAGAAGACTACCCCAAATGCTAAATAGATCCCCGGATCACCCCAACTGGGCTCCACTACTGATCATCTGGAAAAGACACATAGTAACGGCCACGTTCCTCGTCGAACTCCCAAGTGAGCTCGGACGCGTCATCTGCACTGGCATCGTTGGTACCTGCAACTGTTGTGATAGAATCTGTGAGTCACGGGGACTCAGCAATCTCACACCCGCGAGATCAAGACTATTTAAGCTTATAGGTAGGAAAGGATTGTGAGGTGGAGTTGCAACAAGCGACTAGCATATATGGTGGCTACAACGCAAAATAGCGCGAGAAGAGAAGGCAAAGCACGGTCGTGAAGCTAGAAGTGATCAAGAAGTGATCCTAGAACAACCTATGTCAAACATAACTCCAACACCGTGTTCACTTCCCGGACCCCGCCGAGAAGAGACCATCACGGTTACACACACGGTTGATGTGTTTTAGTTAAGGTCAACTTCGGGTTTTCTACAACCGGACATCAACAAATTCCCATCTGCCTCATAACCGCGGGCACGGCTTTCGAAAGATAATACCCTGCAGGGGTGTCCCAACTTAGCCCATGATAAGCTCTCACGGTCAACGAAGGATATTCCTTCTACCGGGAAGACCCGATCAATCTCGAAAACCCGGACTACAAGACATTTCGACAGCAATAAAACAAGTCCAGCAAAGCCGCCCGATTGTGCCGACAAATCCTGATAGGAGCTGCACATATCTCGGTCTCAGGGCACATCCGGATGAGCAGTACGTACGGCAACCGAGGATACCCCAAGTTGCCTCAGGGAGGCACCGCAAGTGGCTCTAGTTTAGACCAGCAATCAAAGGAGAACTGGCCCGGGGGGTTAAAATAAAGATGACCCTTGAGTCTGCAGAACCCAAGGGAAAAAAGGCTTAGGTGGCAAATGGTAAAACCAATGTTGGGCCTTGCTGGAAAAGTCTTATTCAAAGCGAACTGTCAAGGGGGTCCCATAAATCACCCAACCGTGTAAGGAACGCAAAATCCGGGAACATAACACCGGTTTGACGGAAACTAGGGTGGCAAGAGTGGAACAAAACACCAGGCATAAGGCCGAGCCTTCCACCCTTTACCAAGTATATAGATGCATTAATTAAATAAGAGGTATTGTGATATCCCAACAAGTAAACATGTTCCAACAAGGAACAACAAGTCCATGTTCCAACAAGGAACAAACTTCATCTTCACCTGCAACTAGCAACGCTATAAGAGGGGCTGAGCAAAGCGGTAACATAGCCAATCAACGGTTTGCTAGGACATGGATGGTTAGGGGCTGACATGGCAATATAGGAGGCATGATATAGCAAGTGGTAGGTATCGCAGCATAGGCATAGCAAAAGAGCGAGCAACTAGCAAGCAAAGATAGAAGTGATTTCGAGGGTATGGTCATCTTGCCTGCAAGGTTCTCAGAGTTGACGAAAGCTTGGTCCTCGAAAGCGTTCTCAACAGGTTCCTCGTTCACGTACTCGTCTCCCGGCTCTACCCACAACAAGAACACAAGCAAAGAGGACAAACATCAATCACGATGCAATGCACAACCAACATGATGCAAAACATGACATGATATGCGAGATGTGATATGCAATGCATATGCGTGCTCCGGAAGGACAAAGATGAACAAGGCATAATCTTGGCAAACCAACTATGCCACTGGATAGGTGAGGTGATTTCGGTTGAAATCGATATAAAGATCACCGGAATCGGATGCACAGTTTGCAAATGACGAGCAATACAAGAATGACAAGAATCTGCCATTAACAGCATGATGCCACTTAGCAAGCAACAAGTAATTAAGCTACTGCAGTCAAACATAGAAACAAAGCATATGACAGTAATCTACTCAAGATGCTTGACAAAAGATGAAAACTGAGCTACGGCTAAATCACATCATAACAGGTTCAAACAAGCATGGCAAAAGTGCAAAAGATAACAGGTTCACAGACTTAGTGAAAATAACAACATAGCAGAAACTAACATCAGGATGACATGTTTAGAGCAATGAAACAACATGCTACAGGATCAGGACCTGGCAAAATAAAGCACGGCATGAATCTAATCAGAGTACTCGACAAAAGTCCCTTACTGACCGTAAGCCAAAAAGGATCATAAAATATGATTACACCCATGTCAAATAAGCAAGTTTCATTACAGGTTTCAGACTTAGCAGAAAACTGGACATGTCAAAAACAGATAACAAGTAGGCATGTTCGTGAGCTCGATGCACTCACGACAGAGCATTGCATGATAAAATAAGCATACATACATAAAGAAGACATGGCATAGTAATTATACATGGAAAGAACAACATCATAGCATGCAAGGATCAACTACACCAAGCTTGGCAAAATCGAATAACATGTAAACAATCTGCCAGCAACATTTTATAGCAAAAGTAGAGCTAGATTGACTCAAGCTATGGCACTCATTAAATACCAACAAAGGCACGGATGGATAGAGAAAATCCATATGTTCAAAACACCCTTAATGATCATGCTCAAAATATGCATAGATCTCTCGGAAACAACATGAACACATGGCATGAAAATAACAGCAGGCAGGGACTTAGTGAAATTACTAAGTCTCTGAAATCAGCAACATCAAGTACCCTAGTTTGCATGCTTGTGCTAGTCACCACAAAGATCACAAAAATACATGACATAATTCTCTGCAAAGGTAGCATGTCATATTACAAAACTCATGTAGGACTCAACTTCATAGGAGGTACACATCAATCATGGCAAAAATGACAAAAGTGCATGTTCTGATAAGATCCAGAAACTAACATCACATAGCCCTCTTCTAACAGCATTTCGGGCATCAAGATGACCTCAAATTAAAAGGATGCAATGGAGCGAAATGATTTACTCTTCGAGGCGAACAATTTGACATATTATACGCATGAAACAGAGCTACGGATGCAAAGTTATGGCACGATGAACAAGTGACAATGATGCAAAATTTTAAAGACTTAGAATATTTTCGAGGGGGGAAGAAGTCAACCGCGGATCGGATCGGATCTGGCCGAACTCCGGCGAGGTGGCGACTCCGGCGAGGTTCGTCGGGGCAGGGCAGCTGCGGGGCCCGGCCGGCGAGGGCGTCCGGCGCGACGTTGCGGCGGAGGCGGACGCGGAGGAGAGGGGCGGCGCTGGGGCGGCTCCGGCGCGGCGCGAGGTCGGCGGGGAGGCGGAGGGCGCCGGCGGGAGGCGGCGACGGCGGGCGGGCTCGTCGGCGGCTTGGGGCGAGAGGCGGGCGGCGCGCCTGCGGGCGGAGCCCGGGCGCGGGCGGCGGCGGCCTGGGCTTCGGGTGCCCGCGGCGGGCCTGGCGGGCCGGCGGCGGGGACGGCGTGGGGAGGCCACGTGGCGGGTGGTGACTGGTCCGGCGCGGTGGCGGACGGTGTCCGGCCATCGCGGACACGTCCGGCGGCGGCGGGATGGATTTTTTTAGGGTTAGGGTGTTTTGGACCCGTGAATGGAGGAGGGGAGGTGTTTTTATAGGTAGAAGGAGCTAGGAAGCTCCAAATGAAGAGCGGTTTTCGGCCACGCGATCGTGATCGAACGGAGATGGACATGGGAGTGACTTAGATGGGTTATTGGGCTGTTTTGAAGGGTTGTTGGGCTGCAACACACACGAGGCCTTCACGGTTACCCGGTTAACCGTTGGAGTACCAAACGACCTTCGATTGACCCGAAACTTGACAGGCGGTCTACCGGTGTTATACCGAGGCCGCTTGACAAACCCCGGTCCAATCCGAGAAAGTTTAATACCCGCTCATGAATAAATGTAAAAGGGGACGCCGGGGGACATAGGGGCGCCGGATTGCAAAACGGACAACGGGGAAAATGCTCGGATTCATGAGACGAACACGTATGCGAATGCGATGCACATGATGACATGATATGAAATGCATGACATGAACAAAATGCAAAACGACGGGAAACCCAACCACGGAGGGAAAATCATAACACATAGCAGAAAATGGCAAGAGTTGGATTACAAATATGGCAAGTTACATCCGGGGCGTTACAACACTCCACCACTACGAGAGGATCTCGTCCCGAGATCTAGGACTAAAAGAACTCCGGATACTCGGAACGTAGGTGGTCCTCACGCTCCCAGGTGGCTTCTCGGTCTGAATGGTGTGACCATTTCACTTTCAGGAATTTGATTGACTTGTTGCGAGTCTTGCGCTCAGTTGTTTCAAGAATAGCAACGTGATGCTCATGATAGGACAGATCTTCTTGAAGATCAATCTCTTCGAAGTTGATGGTGCGCTCAGGCGTATTGAAGCACTTGCGAAGCTGTGACACGTGGAAGACATCGTGCACATTTGCAAAGTTGGAGGGAAGCTCAAGTTGATAGGCGAGATCGCCTCGTTTACCGATGATCTTGAAAGGGCCCACGTATCTAGGGGCAAGTTTCCCCTTGATACCGAAGCGACGAGTCCCTTTCATTGGAGAGACGCGGAGGTAGACATGGTCTCCGATCTCGAATGCCAAATCACGATGTTTGCTATCGTAATAGCTCTTCTGGCGCGATTGCGCGGCTTTGAGGTTCTCACGAATCACCTTGCACATTGCTTCAGCCTCTGAGATCAAATCATTGCCGAGCAATTGGCGTTCACCGGTTTCAGACCAGTTGAGAGGAGTACGGCACTTTCTGCCATAGAGAATCTCGAATGGGGCTTTGCTCGAGCTGGCTTGAAAATTGTTGTTGTAAGAGAACTCAGCGTAAGGAAGACAATCCTCCCACTTCATGCCGAAAGAGATAACACAGGCTCTGAGCATATCTTCAAGAATTTGGTTGACACGCTTGACTTGTCCACTAGTCTGAGGGTGGAAAGCTATGCTGAAGCGAATATTTGTGCCCATGGCCTTCTGAAAAGAATCCCAAAACTTGGAGGTAAAGATGCTGCCACAGTCTGAAGAGATCAATTGTGGAATTCCATGCAAGGAGACAATTCTGGAGGTGTAGAGCTCTGCCAGCTGCGCTGCTGTGATAGACTATTTGATAGGAAGAAAATGAGCCACTTTGGTGAGCTTGTCGATGACGACGAAGATAGCATCATTTCAACGCTTGGACTTAGGAAAACCAGTCACGAAGTCCATTTCGATATGATCAAACTTCCATTCGGGAATAGCAAGAGGTTGGAGAAGACCAGCTGGTCGTTGGTGTTCTGATTTCACCCTTCTGCAGACATCACATTCATTCACGAATTGAGCAATCTCACGCTTCATTCGAGTCCACCAATACGACTGCTTGAGGTCATGGTACATCTTCGTACTTCCAGGATGAATTGACAGAAGAGAGTTGTGCGCTTCGTTCATAATGACTTTACAAAGATCACCCTTTAGGATCACGATCCGGTCCTCGAAGAAAAGAGTATCTCTGTCGTCAACTCGATAGCACTTGTATTTGGAAATGCTCTTGTCAATACCACGTTTCACCTTCTTCACCATGGTATCCATCAGTTGTGCCTCACGAATCTGATCTTCCAAAGTAGGAGAGACGATGAGGTTGGCAAGAAAACCTTGAGGGACAACTTGGAGATTCAACTTGCGGAAAGCCTCACAGAGATCCGGTTGAAATGGCTTGAGGATTAAGCTGTTGCAGTAAGCCTTCCTGCTCAATGCGTCTGCAATCACATTATCCTTGCCTGGAGTATATTCGATACTCGGATTATACTCTTGAATCATTTTGACCCATCGAGTTTGCCTGAGGTTGAGGTTGGGCTGAGTGAAGATATACTTGAGACTCTTGTGATCGGTGAAAATGTCCACTTTCCTTCCAAACAGGAGATGTCCCCATGTTATCAGAGCGTGGACCACTGCCGCCAACTCAAGATCATGAGTGGGGTAGTTCCTTTCGTTGGGCTTCAACTGACGAGAGGTATAGGCCACAACCTTCTTCTCTTGCATTAGGACGGCACCGAGGCCCTGAAGAGAAGCATCACAGAATACTTCATAAGGCTTGGATTCGTCAGGAGGAGTCAAAACTGAAGCAGTGACGAGTTTTTCTTTGAGAGTGTTGAAAGCAACGTCACACTCAGGAGACCAGACATACTTCACATGCTTCTGGAGGAGGTTGGAAAGAGGCTTTGCAATCTTTGAGAAATTCTCAACGAATCTTTGGCAATAGCTTGCAAGTCCAAGAAAACTGCGAAGCTGCTTGACATTCTGAGGGGGTTCCCAATTCACAACTGCAGACACCTTCTCAGGATTAAGAGTGATGCCCTTGGCAGAGATGATATAGCCAAGATAAAGAACTTCATCAAGCCAAAATTCACATTTGGAAAACTTCGCATATAATTTGTATTCTCTGAGCTTGTCGAGTACCAATCGCAAATGTTTGGCATGATCCTCCTTGTTCTTGGAGAAGACCAAAATATCATCGAGATAGACCAAGACAAATTCGTTGATGTAGGGGTTGAAGATGAAATTCATCAAGCGAGAGAATGCTGGAGGAGCATTGACAAGGCCGAAAGACATGACAGTATATTCATAAGAACCAAAGCTTGTTTTGAATGCTGTCTTGGGGATATCTTCTTCACGAATGCAAATCTGATGATAACCCATACGAAGGTCAAGCTTGGAGAACACCTTAGCACCTTTAAGTTGCTCAAATAGCTCATTGATGTTGGGAAGTGGGTACTTGTTCTTGATTGTCTTCTTGTTCAATGGACGGTAATCGACGCAAAGTCGGTCCGTGCCATCCTTCTTTCGGACAAAAAGAACACCACAACCCCAAGGAGAAGAACTTGGTCTGATCAGACCCAGACGCTCTTGTTTATCGAGTTGTAACTTCAATTCCTTCAACTCATCTGGTCCAAGCTTGTAAGGACGCTTGCAAATGGGTTCCGTGCCAGGCTCAAGATCAATAACGAATTCAGCTGGCCAGCGGGGAGGCATACCCGGAAGCTCTTCTGGAAAAACATCTTGGTACTCACAAATGACTGGAATCTGAGAGATAGCCTCCATTTCACCATTCTCATTGAGAGAAAACAACCGAATGGTATCATCACGAGAGGCATAGATGATCACATCGTTAGAAGAGTGAGTCAATTGAATTTCCCTGGCAGCACAATCAAGCTGAGCCTTGTGCTTAGAAAGCCAGTCCATCCCGAGAATAAGATCAATATCAGAGTCACCAAGAACAATTGGTTTAGACAAGAATCTATAATCGCCCATCTTGATAGAAACATTCGGGATCATAACTCGAGAAGTCATTTGCTTACCCGGGGACACAATCTTCAACGCAATAGGAATCTTTTTCGTCACAAACTCATGCTTTGCCACAAAAGGTCTCGAAATGAAAGAAAGCGATGCACCAGTATCAAATAAGACTTTTGCAGGAATATCATTAACAGGAAGGTTACCCATGATCACGTCAGAAGAATCCTCCGCTTGAGCTGCATTCATCATGTTCACCTTGGCATGCTTAGGATTATGCTTGACCACTGCATTGCTGGAAGATTTCACAGGAGGAGGAGGCGGAAGGCGCCTTTGGTTGAAGCACTTGTTCGCATAGTGACCCTTCTGCTGACATTTGTTACAAGTCACCTCTGAGAGCGGACGATGGTAAGGAGCACTTGGCCTTGGAGCTTGGTTCTGAGACTTGTTCTGATAACCAGGGTTGGGTGGGTGGGAAGATCCACGACCACCTGAGTTCTTTTGCTGATAAGGCTGACGGAACGGAGGAGGAGGAGGCAACCAGAACTTCTGTTGCTTAGCTGCCACAAGTGAAGAAGAAGAAGACTGAACTGCGTCTCTGACTCTCTTCTTGGATGCCTCACACTTGAGCTGAGCAGCTTCTTGTTTCAGCGCCATGTTGTAGAATTCATCATACTTTAATGGCTCGAAAAGCATGAGAGAAAGTTGCAGATCTTCTCTGAGACCACGCCTGAACTGGTAGATCATACTCTTCTCATCAGGGATGTCTTGCCTCGCAAAACGAGAGAGCTTCTGGAACTGAGTGTTGTATTGATAGACAAACATGGTGCCTTGCTTGAGATTGCGGAATTCCTCACGCTTAAGCTCAACAACACTTTATGGAATGTGGTGCGCTTTGAAGTCACGGCGGAAATCATCCCAGGTAAAGACACGACCTCCTCTGGAATCTTTGTATTGCTGGAACCACTCAGCAGCTTGATCTTTGAGTTGAAAAGAGGCAAACTTGACAAAGTCCTCAGGTCTGACATTGCTGCACTCGAAATGCTTGCTGATGTCCACTAGCCAATCATCGGCGTCTGTGGCCTCGAGACAGTAGCTGAAGGTCTTTGGCTGATTAGCAAGGAACTGGTTGAGTGAAGCGACGTGCGGCTGATTGTTGCCTTGGCCTTGATTCTCTTGATTTGCTTGCCCTTGGTTGCGATCTTGCAAGAGCTGAATCAGAATCTGAGCGTTGGCATTTGTGGCAGTCATCAGGGCTTGCCAAGCTTCCGGAGGCGGAGGTGGTGGCGGTGGGTTAGCCTGACTTCCTTCATTGCGTTCCGGATTCTGACGCGTTGGCGGAGCCATCCTGAAGAGGGTGACATCCATTAGCGTCTTGACAGATATATATTGAAGCTGAATCAAAGGAACGAAATTGCAACATATAGTCTTCACAATAAACATTCGAACAAGAATGAACGAATGACTTCCAAAGTAAATCATCACACTTCCATAAGCTGAGAAGCCACTTAGAACAAGGTAAGGAATAAAATCAACAAGGTACGGATGTGAACAAATACTTGGTAAGGATTACCCAATCACTAACCAAATATCTGCGGAAGAAATACTAGAGCTACATGAATTCCCACTTATAAACTCCCGAAACTTTCTGGTTATGCAATCAGGTGTTGGGGATACAGGGGACACAAAATATATCACCCAAACTAACAATACCTAGATCCAGCTGTATCCATCCTTCAACACATAACCAAGAAATCCTCGGAAATCATCTACCTCAACCTTCGAAAAGCATCCGTTATACAAGTCATGGCGATACTCCCGCACTCGCCTCAGTACTGGGCTATCAGGGTTATCTCACCAACAACTGTACAAAAGAGATTTTCGATGTCGGCGTACTAAACTCAGGTATTCCAAAATCGCAACGATAAAATTATGACGACAACACCTCGGAGCTCAACTCCCCGGGACACCTCCTCTAAAACCCCTGTTGACGGGAGGCAACGAAGACAATGTTGTGATCATAAAACCATCGTAACGATTCTAAGATACCCGCGTGATCCTAAAATTTTTTTAGTGAAATTTGAGAAGAGAAGAGTCAAAACTCTACGTCAGGATGCCTTACCAGAGCGATGAGGAGACTGGGAAGTAAAAAGAATTCCTAATCTCTCCGATATATAATTCCTAAATGACTCAAAACATTTTTCTAGACACAACTCGGCCACTAAAGACGATCAAACAGTGGGGGCTCCTAAGGTCGGGGAAGGCTCTGATTACCAACTTGTAACGCCCTCGATGCGGCTATATCTCCCACGTGTCGAGGCACGACATAGAGGCATAACCACATTGAAAGCAATGTCGCAAGTGAGGTAATCTTCACACAACCCATGTAATAAATAAAGGGAAAGAGATACATAGTTGGCTTACAGTCGCCACTTCACACAATACATAAATAAACATTCATCATCCAGATTACACTCAAGGTCCGACTACGGTACCAAAATGAAAGAAGACTACCCCAAATGCTAAATAGATCCCCGGATCACCCCAACTGGGCTCCACTACTGATCATCTGGAAAAGACACATAGTAACGGCCACGTTCCTCGTCGAACTCCCAAGTGAGCTCGGACGCGTCATCTGCACTGGCATCGTTGGTACCTGCAACTATTGTGATAGAATCTGTGAGTCATGGGGACTCAGCAATCTCACACCCGCGAGATCAAGACTATTTAAGCTTATAGGTAGGAAAGGATTGTGAGGTGGAGCTGCAGCAAGCGACTAGCATATATGGTGGCTACAACGCAAAAGAGCGCGAGAAGAGAAGGCAAAGCACGGTCGTGAAGCTAGAAGTGATCAAGAAGTGATCCTAGAACAACCTACGTCAAACATAACTCCAACACCGTGTTCACTTCCCGGACCCCGCCGAGAAGAGACCATCACGTTTACACACGCGGTTGATGTGTTTTAGTTAAGGTCAACTTTGGGTTTTCTACAACCGGACATCAACAAATTCCCATCTGCCTCATAACCGCGGGCACGGCTTTCGAAAGATAATACCCTGCAGGGGTGTCTCAACTTAGCCCATGATAAGCTCTCACGGTCAACGAAGGATATTCCTTCTACCGGGAAGACCCGATCAATCTCGAAAACCCGGACTACAAGACATTTCGACAGCAATAAAACAAGTCCAGCAAAGCCGCCCGATTGTGCCGACAAATCCTGATAGGAGCTGCACATATCTCGGTCTCAGGGCACATCCGGATGAGCAGTACGTACGGCAACCGAGGATACCCCAAGTTGCCTCAGGGCGGCACCGCAAGTGGCTCTAGTTTGGACCAGCAATCGAAGGAGAACTGGCCCGGGGGGTTAAAATAAAGATGACCCTTGAGTCTGCAGAACCCAAGGGAAAAAAGGCTTAGGTGGCAAATGGTAAAACCAATGTTGGGCCTTGCTGGAAAAGTCTTATTCAAAGCGAACTGTCAAGGGGGTCCCATAAATCACCCAACCGTGTAAGGAACGCAAAATTCGGGAACATAACACCGGTTTGACGAAAACTAGGGTGGCAAGAGTGGAACAAAACACCAGGCATAAGGCCGAGCCTTCCACCCTTTACCAAGTATATAGATGCATTAATTAAATAAGAGGTACTGTGATATCCCAACAAGTAAACATGTTCCAACAAGGAACAACAAGTCCATGTTCCAACAAGGAACAAACTTCATCTTCACCTGCAACTATCAACGCTATAAGAGGGGCTGAGCAAAGCGGTAACATAGCCAATCAATGGTTTGCTAGGACATGGATGGTTAGGGGCTGACATGGCAATATAGGAGGCATGATATAGCAAGTGGTAGGTATCGCAGCATAGTCATAGCAAAAGAGCGAGCAACTAGCAAGCCAAGATAGAAGTGATTTCGAGGGTATGGTCATCTTGCCTGCAAGGTTCTCAGAGTTGACGAAAGCTTGGTCCTCGAAAGCGTTCTCAACAGGTTCCTCATTCACGTACTTGTCTCCTGGCTCTACCCACAACAAGAACACAAGCAAAGAGGACAAACATCAATCACGATGCAATGCACAACCAACATGATGCAAAACATGGCATGATATGCGAGATGTGATATGCAATGCATATGCGTGCTCCGGAAGGACAAAGATGAACAAGGCATAATCTTGGCAAACCAACTATGCCACTGGATATGTGAGGTGATTTCGGTTGAAATCGATATAAAGATCACCGGAATCGGATGCACAGTTTGCAAATGACGAGCAATACAAGAATGACAAGAATCTGCCATTAACAGCATGATGTCACTTAGCAAGTAACAAGTAATTAAGCTACTGCAGTCAAACATAGCAACAAAGCATATGACAGTAATCTACTCAAGATTCTTGACAAAAGATGAACACTGAGCTACGGCTAAATCACATCATAACAGGTTCAAACAAGCATGGAAAAAGTGCAAAAGATAACAGGTTCACAGACTTGGCGAAAATAACATAGCAGAAACTAACATCAGGATGACATGTTTAGAGCAATAAAACAACATACTACAGGATCAGGACATGGCAAAATAAAGCATGGCATGAATCTACTCAAAGCACTAGACAACAGTCCCTTACTGACCATGAGCCAAAAAGGATCATAAAATATGATTACACCCATGTCAAATAAGCAAGTTTCGTTACAGGTTTCAGACTTAGCAGAAAACTGGACATGTCAAAAACAGATAACAAGTAGGCATGTTCGTGAGCTTGATGCACTCACTACAGAGCATTGCATGATAAACTAAGCATACATACATCAAGAAGACATGGCATAGGAACTAGACATGGAAAGAACAACATCATAGCATGCAAGGATCAACTACACCAAGCTTGGCAAAATCGAATAACATGTAAACAATCTGCCAGCAACATTTTATAGCAAAAGTAGAGCTCGATTGACTCAAGCTATGGCACTCCATAAATACCAACAAAGGCAAGGATGGATAGAGCAAATCCATATGTTCAAAACACCCTTACTTATCATGCTCAAAATATGCATAGATCTCTCGGAAACAACATGAACACATGGCATGAAAATAACAGCAGGCAGGGACTTAGTGAAATTATTAAGTCTCTGAAATCAGCAACATCAAGTACCCTAGTTTGCATGCTTGTGCTAGTCACCACAAAGATCATAAAAATACATGGCATAATTCTCTGGAAAGGTAGAATGTCATATTACAAAACTCATGTAGGACTCAACTTCATAGGAGGTACACATCAATCATGGCAAAAATGACAAAAGTGCATGTTCTGATAAGATCCAGAAACTAACATCACATAGCCCTCTTCTAACAGCATTTCGGGCATCAAGATGACCTCAAATGAAAATGATTCTATGGAGTGAAATGATTTACTCTTCGAGGCGAACAATTTGACATATTATACGCACGAAACGGAGCTACGGATGCAAAGTTATGGCATGATGAACAAGTGACAACGATGCAAAATTTTAAAGACGGAATATTTTCGAGGGGGGAAGAAGTCAACCGCGGATCGGATCGGATCTGGCCGAACTCCGGCGAGGTGGCGACTCCAGCGAGGTTCGTCGGGGCAGGGCAGCGGCGGGGCCCGGCCGGCGAGGGCGTCCGGCGCGGCGTTGCGGCGGAGGCGGACGCGGAGGAGAGGGGCGGCGCTGGGGCGGCTCCGGCGCGGCGCGAGGTCGGCGGGGAGGCGGAGGGCGCCAGCGGGAGGCGGCGACGGCGGGCGGGCTCGTCGGCGGCTCGGGGCGAGAGGCGGGCGGCGCGCCTGCGGGCGGAGCCCGGGCGCGGGCAGCGGCGGCCTGAGCTTCAGGGGCCCGCGGCGGGCCTGGCGGGCCGGCGGTGGGGACGACGTGGGGAGGCCACATGGCGGGTGGTGACTGGTCCGGCGCGGCGGCGGACGGTGTCCGGCCGTCGCGGACACATCCGGCGGCGACGGGATGGATTTTTTTAGGGTTAGGGTGTTTTGGACCCGTGAATAGAGGAGGGGGAGGTGTTTTTATAGGTAGAAGGAGCTAGGAAGCTCCAAATGAAGAGCGGTTTTCGGCCACGCGATCGTGATCGAACGGCGGTGGACATGGGAGTGACTTAGATGGGTTATTGGGCTGTTTTGAAGGGGTGTTGGGCTGCAACACACACGAGGCCTTCACGGTTACCCGGTTAACCGTTGGAGTACCAAACGACCTCCGATTGACCCGAAACTTGACAGGCGGTCTACCGGTGTTATACCGAGGCCGCTTGACAAACCTCGGTCCAATCCGAGAAAGTTTAATACCCGCTCACGAAGAAATGTAAAAGGGGACGCCGGGGGACATAGGGGCGCCGGATTGCAAAACGGACAACGGGGAAAATGCTCGGATTCATGAGACGAACACGTATGCGAATGCGATGCATATGATGACATGATATGAAATGCATGACATGAACAAAATGCAAAACGACGGGAAACCCAACCACGGAGGGAAAATCATAACACATAGCCGAAAATGGCAAGAGTTGGATTACAAATATGGCAAGTTACATCCGGGGCGTTACATGTGTGACATGTTAAAATCCCCAATGCACAACTTCGACGGGGCACCAGCTGCATTACAAACCAAACATTGTACCCCCAGGAAGCCATGTTCAAGACGGACGATGCCGGTTCCCCAACTTCGACGCGGCGGCGGGGAGGGGGTTATCCAGTGCATGTGCTCAAACTTAATTTGGTCTGGTGTGCCACATAGAGCAAGAGGAGCCCGTGGGGTCAAAGGGATGATATATATAGACCCCAGGAGCCCACCGACAGGCGTGTTGTCGAAAACCACATAAAGGAGACGTGGTCGATCAGAAGACCCCTATACCCTGCATATAGCCCAAAAATATGTATGGGTGGTGTGTGATGTGTTCAAATCCCCAATGCACAATTTCGATGGGGCACCAGCTGCATTACAAACCGAACACCATACCCCCAGGAAGCCAGGTTCAAGATGTACGATGTCGGTTCCCCAACTTCGAGGCGGGGAGGGGGATATCCAATGCATGCGCTCAAACTTAATTTGGTCTGACATGCCACACAGAGCAAGAGGAACCCGTCATGGTCAAACACTTCTCGTATGTTGTGGGTCAAAGGGGATAGATCGTGTGGGCCCATATATCTCGATCATTCTCCAATTTTTCAAAACAACAAATAACAAATAAAACATCATTCTTAATTTTTCGAAAACAAGGATATCAAGGTTTATTTAATCGACATGATAGGTCACTACAGACACATTTAGATGATAAATTTGTCTGTAGTGACCGTATCATGGCGCTTGAATGAAGCTTGAGATGTAGCTACTTCCCACCCGGTCACCCATCCTCAAACTGCTCCAGCCCTAGCACGCTTAACTTGTGCATTCTATTCAACTCGGCTAGCGGATGGGAAGCCGGGCCTTGCTGATAAGAGTTGCCTCCTCGCCTTTAAGGCGTTTCTCGATGGTCGTCATGTGGGACCTACTCCCTACTATCACACATGTTTGTGCTTTTAGAAACTGTGTGCAATCTTTACATACCGGACCACTTCCATTCAAACTTACATTTTTTTACATAAACTAGTTGAAGGAAGCAAAAGCTTTGCCTTTTCATTTGAACAAGATAGTTGCCCAGTTAATTGCGGAAAACCAGGCAAAAACCGATACAAACATGGCCTAAACCTACGGGAACTCTTGGCTGAGCATGAACTGGTACATGCCTTCTTTTACACATCTGATATGCTCACAGAACTGGTGTACCACAATATCGGTCTTCGCCCAGGATATTTCATGGGCGACGGTCAATTCAAAGCAGCGACGAGCATTTTGCTCTACATCGTTGTTGGCGGCACCTGGGGGGCGAGGAGGTCGAAGAGCCAATCGACCAGCCCATTGGCGTCGTGGTGGCGGATTCTGGTGGTGAAGAACTAATCAGAAAAATATCTCCAACGGAATACATATTTGACTCTCGGCTGGGAGAGCAACTAATTGAGGAGCGCTCGTTCGGTAACCTCTCCAAGTGTCACTTGGGGTGGGCTGAGAGCTCAGCTGCCGCCACGTGTCGCACTGTGGATGCTCCCTTCGAATTTTGTTTTCTCTTTTATCTTTCCGCATGCGTCTTCGGCTTTTTAGACGGTTTTGCTTTTCAGTTTTTTTTGGTTTTTTGCTTTTTCGTCCATCTTAGCTTTTTGACAGAAAAACCAATTTATTTTGCGCGAAAAAGCATTTTTTTTTCTCGTTTTCTTGTTTTCTGAGAGACATGGTTTTGCTTTCGCGAGAGGCATGGTTTTGCTTTTGCAAGAGGCATGATCGTGCCTCTCGAAAACGAAAAAAATGTGTTATCTTTTCCTTCCGCGAAGGTCTGGTTTTGCCTCCACGAGACTCGCGGTCGTGCCACTTGAAAATGAGAAAATGTGTTTTCTTTTTCTTTTCCTTCCGTGAGCGGCACGACCATGCCTCTCGAAAATGAAAAAATGCGTAATTTTTCTTCAGCGAGCGAGAGGCACGATCGTACCTCTCGAAAACGGAAAAAACTTGCTTCCCTACATTTTTTTCCCTTCTGCGAGAAGCACAGTTTCGCTTCTGCAAGAGGCAAGGTCGTGCCTCTCGGCTTTCGAAAAGGAAAAACAAAATGCTCCCGGTGTGGTTTTTTTCGTCCGTTTTTTTCGTAAAAAAAGTTTGTCAAAACCTAGCAACACAGGGTCTAATTTTGATGATCTCGACGTGAGGAATTCAACAGTGAAACGGTTCAAGATTTGTATGCACGGTTTAAGAGATAAAACATTTGGAATAAATGGATCTACGAGAAAAGAGAAAACTTGTAAGTTGCACTGGTGCGCATGCAGCGCGCCAAAAGTGATTTTTGAAAGGAGTACTCCTCAACTGGGAGTACTCATTAATTAGTGATTTCGACTCCTGAGCGTCAACTAGTAAGCATGCACGTGCAATGCACGCTGTGACTACTATTATGTTTAAAAATTCTCGTACATAAATCTTGGGTGCATCTTCATTCTTGATGTACTCGAGTCAGTAAAGTAAAAGTTGCTCCTTGTCTCCCTACCATCACATATATTAAGGCATTACCATGGGTAAGTAATGGTAAGTACGCAAAAGTATTACACTATTTGGTCTAGAATTGTATCCACCATCCATTAGTAAGACACATTTCAATACAATTGTATTAGCATATGATTGTAATATTTTCCACAAGATAGTGTTTCTTTACTGTGATAATTGTGCCTTTAGTGATAATGTTTCAACACGAGGTCTTCACTGACAAAGAGGTGCAAGTGGCATCTCACTTCGTCCTGCGAATCTATCAATCAGCTCATCGATTCTAGAAATTTAACGCTACATTTGTACTATGATATTATCCACTAGCCCACCCCGCTTGCATCCCTAAGTGACATGGTACGCCTCACAAGAATTATTGCATGCGGATCCATTTCTTTCTCAATGTAGTGTTCGGGAGCTGAGCTTGCCTGGACAACATAAATTTTTGTTACCGAGTGGCTGGCCTGTAAAAGAAGGTTGCTTAAATAATACTCCCTTTGTATAGGGCATAAAAAACGTCTTACATTTTGTTACGGATGGAATAGAAGGCTTGTTTGGTTAGTTTTATGCATATTTTATTTGTTTTAGTAAATTTTGTGCCAGGTGTGTGGCGAGACACAACCGCTTTTGTGGTAAGCAAACTGCTCATCACAAGTGTGGCAAGATTTCTCAAAAAATTTATCCGCCGTCTTGCCGTGTGGGTGCAGATTCAAGAAAATGTGGCGTGCCAAAATTTGGTAAAGAAAAAATGCAAGCTTATCAGAGTCAAACTTGTCTAACTCATATATGAAGCAAACTGTGGCAAGGAACAACAAAACACCACCTAAGCTGTGTTCTGGTAGTGGCAAATCTAACATATGAATTATCATTTTTTGCCCCTTGAGTATGGAATTGCTAAGCAACCACCAGCAAAAACTCTAAATGTGGATGATCATTTCATGAACAGCATTAGGAACATGAATACTCCGCTTGGGCACTGCAGAAATGAATGTGCCGTGCTTTAGGAGTTCTATTTGGGCACTGCAGAAATAATTAAATGATAAAACTAATGAAAATTTGATTGGCTTACGTTTTTTTTCCAGCTTGTCTTCCTTTACCCAGAACGGCACCAAAATATTTCTTTCAAAATTCAATCAGTAAGTCATAAATTCCAAATGGATCTACTGCAGTTAAAACAACACTGCACATCTTAATCCATGACATGTAAACAAAGTTGTCTGGTCACTGTAAAATTAACCTTGAGCAGTCACTGCCACGAAATATAAATATTCGTTATCTAGCGAACTTATCCCTTGTTCAGTCCTAACAAATAACAGGAAAATGAAAGAACTACCAGTACTGTTATATTGAGAACTCACATAGGAGAGGCCTGAAGGTTCGATCATGTAGAGCTAAGGCCCATCCCTGTCATAGTCTCCAAGAATAAATCCAAAGCCAAAAAGCCTGAGACAGGAGTTTAAATTGTATCAAACTATCATGTAACCTGTTGAGGGCAACAGCCTTCTTGAACAAGAAGAACACGTTGCCTGCCTTACCTGAGCCACCAGTAGAGTGTACAAGATGAACATAGCTAGAAGCACAATCAGCTAATTCGTTTGCGGGCATGGGTTCTCCGAATACCTTGGTGGATACAACTTAAAGTTACAATTCTATAAAAAGAATTTGGATGGTAATCAGAAGTCTAATAGTTCTCACTTTTCATAATTGGCTGCTTCTGACTTTTCTCTTGAGAGTATATTTTCTCAAGAGAACAATCTGAATATCCTTTTGTACAATATGAGCTAAACTTAGACCGCACACTTGTAAAATGCCATTTATTTAGGAACGGACGAACATACATATAGTCCATAACCAGTCAATGTGCGCTACTTGAGTACATTAGTCTCCTGCATTACGGCATGTATCGAGATGGGCATGACAAGGATATTCACACAAGAGCTAGCGGCACCAAGAAAAGTCATCTCTGAAACTACTCTTCTACTGGAAATCTCACACATCACCCTGAATCCGCGACATGTTAACTGGATCACCTTCGGTTCCAGCAGATGTTGGGACCTGATTGGAATAAAAACTCCCAAGAGCAACCAAAATTTCTGATCAAATTCCAAGAAAATACCAAATATTTTTAGACCATGGGACTCGGGGGTGTTATGTGCTACCTGGGAGAAGGGGAGGGTGTCCACAAGCAGTGCCTCCCGCAGAAACCGCCTCTCATTTTCCTTCTCTCCCTTCCCATCCATGCAACACAAATGCCAGCCTCCATTGTCAAAAGCAATCTATCGAACAACTGCAGAGCACCACAACAAACTGAACTGGAGGAAAACAACTCACAAATCGATGAGGGCAGAACCAAGCCCAGCGAACACGGCGTCAATGCCTTTCGCATCAGCACCGTGGAGGATCAACTCCTCACTTTCTCGCTGAACGACTAAAGGACTCGAGCGGCACGCCAGCAGCGTCTACTGCGCGGGGAGGGAGATGGCGAGCACCTACCCCCTCGCCTTGGCCTTCGGCTGCCTGCACTTTAAGGAAGCCGCATCCCAGCCCATCGATCGAATAATTCTTCCAATACATCCAACGCGCCAGCACCTCCGCACGGCCCTCCAGCCACCTGCCCGTGTCACCGCTAAGCCAGGCAGCAACTCATGCCGGCGACGCGCATGCGCACTATCTCGCCGCCGGGGGAACTCCAGGCATGCGCAGCGCAGCCCGTGCCTCCACGCCGCCCGAGGAAGCCAGCGCTTGCAGCGCGCCCACGCCAAGCCGGCAGGATACATGTAGGGCTGCAAGAAAAGCTCGAGGCTCGTGAGCCGCTCGAGATCGACTCGTTTTTTGACTCGACTCAAGATCGACTCGAAAAGAAACGAGATGAGTTTAAACACTTTATGTAGCTCGACCAAGAAACGAGCCGATCTTGAGTCAATGTTGGCTCGCTCGATTTTAGCTCGATAGCTCGATAGAATATCATTATGTTAAATAATCATGCCTTAAATTAAATGGAAATACGATAATTTATTACCATCTATGTTGTTCATAACTTTTCTCCATTTTATTTACCAACAAACATAGAAACTTAACTAAGTGCAGAGAAGATTTAGGCCTCATTATGGCACGTGGTCGACTATGTGTTAAATAACCTATATTTTTAGCAAAGTTTTCAGCATATTCACCTTAATTTTTTAGTTTTTCATCCATAAATTCATATTTTTTACCATATCGTTTAGCTCGAAACTAGCTCGAGATCGACTCGAGATCGTTATAAGCTGAGCACGAGTCATGTTCTACAGCTCGATCATGAGCTTCACTCAGTTTGAGCTTACTCGAATTTTCATATGAGTTGAGCTGAGCCAACTCCAACTCGCTCGAGCTCGACTCGTTTGCAGCCCTAGATACATGTGCCCCGCCACGGTGGCACTGAGAAGGGGAGGAGGTAGGGGAAGGAAGGAGCGGCGGCTAGGATTCTCCATCGAGCCGCTGGCGATGCGGGGATCGCGAATTGGAGAGACCTTTTTCCCTCTGTTTTCCGTTGACAATGGCGGGAGCTGATGCGTTAAGATGCGATCGCGAAGGAAGTTCCCGTGATTCGGGGACGCGTGATTTGCGTGAGCGGATGGGGAAGTTGGGAATCGGGGGACTTTCCGTTCGTAGGCAGAGTTTTTGTTCGCCAACTGAAACTGCTAAACGCACTTTTCGTGAGGGTTATTGTTGTCTTGACGGTTAGATTTAAGTGGTGGATGAGTCTGATTGGATGGTTCTAATTAATTTGGGTCGTGGCTAGGTGCGTTTAGCGTTGAATATGTTCTCTTGTTTAATCTGTACTCCTAATGGAGCAGTTGGTAGTTTCGCTTCCAGGGTTTTTTTCGTCCCACCTCCCATGGTTTTTTTCGTACCTCCTCCCACCTTCACTGATTTTTTTTCATAGATTTTTTTCGTCCCCTCCCCCTACTTCGCCGGTTTATTTTCGTGTCACCCTCTCACACAATGAAAGAAATCTAAACAGATCAGAACTTTCCATACTAGCGCACGTTATTTAGTAATGTAGAATCAATCTCGAACAATCTCTAAAGATCAAATCTAAATTAATTAACCTTACCATAAATCACTCAATCACATTAATTACAAAACAAATAATTGATTTTCAGAAAAATCGCTCAATCACATTAACCTTACCTTAACTCACGGATGGTAATCAATCTCCAAACAAAGGAAACAATACATCGAGGGAGCAGTAAATAAACTCTCTTTCTTATGACATGTATATGATCTTCCCTTCCCTCTTCATTGTCGAGGGTTCTTAATTCTCGAGGCCGATGATTGGGCTGCGTCACTGGGTCGCGACGGTGCCGGAGGACGAGGACGGTGAGGTCGGGTGCCGTGGCACCGCGTTGGCTGCGGCCGGTGAAGGGGGCGAAGAAGGGCGGCTTCCCTGGCCCTGGCCATGGCCGTGGCCCCGGGAGTTGGTGCGGTGGAAGCGGCACTTGAAGGACCCGGCGTGGGTGGCCGACACGCAGACGCACTTGGAAGCGGGCTCGTGGCCCGTGCCGGACGGCGCCGACACCGCCCCGGGCCACCTCCTCCGCGTATTCTCATAGATGTGGCTGGCCGATTTACATGAAATTAATTCCCTCAGTTGTGGTGGCAAATATAATACACACAATCCACATTGGTATACACTAGCGTGTGTGTGTGTGAAATAGATGGATTATGGTCCCGTACCCAATAAGATGGATATGTGTGTGTGTGATATAGAGAGAGAGGGAGAGGGGGAGAGAGAGTGAGGAAGAGGGAGGGAGAGAGTGTGTGTGTGAGGATTTGATGGTAAAAAAGGTCGCCAATGTCACTTGATATGTATGAGAATATTAATATTAAACTCTTAAAGTTAATGTGGCCCCATTACAACGCACGGGCGTTCTTCTAGTAGTAGTAGAGAAGAAAAAGGGCATCGCTTTGCTGAAGGGCGACCTCCCACTCCCTACTTTGGGCCGATCCACAGTCGCTTCGTGTTTCCTTTTTTGTTATGTTTTTTATATTTCTTTTCCTGTTTCTATTTTTCTATGTTTTTCTATTTTCTTCTTCTTTTGTTTCTTGTTTCATGTATTTTTTTAACACAGTATAGACGCAAGCGCTTATATATACATGCATAGATTCATTCCTATAAACGCACATCCGCACACCCTACCTCTATGAGCATCTTCAAGATACTGAGCCGGCATATCATCTTTAGATTTTACGAAGTCACCGTAGGCGCCTCATGGTCGACGGGAATGTCTCCTCCCATTAAAGCATATCACCGAAAATCATGAAATAAATTCAGGATAAATGCGAGCACCAGGATTTGAATCCTGGTGAGCTGGAAAATACCATTGTCCTCCCGATCCAACCATAGGTTGTTTCACACTTTTTTCTGTATTTATGCAAAGTTCATTGGGTGTTAAAAAATATTCAGCATATATTAAGGAAATGTTCACCATATATCTACAAAAATTTCACTCATTTATAAAAATGTTCATCGTATATTAGAAATTGTTCAACGAATGTAAATGTTCACTATGTTTTCGAAATTTGTTTAGTGTATAACACACAAATGTTCAATATTTATTAAAAAATTGTTCAAAATATATTACAAAAATGTTCAATGCGTATTTTCAAGATTTTTTCGATGCATATATTCATATTTGTTTCACAAATGTTTATCATTTAACACAAAAAGTTCATCGTGTATTTTTAAGATGTCCATCGTATAATACAAAAATGTCAACGTATATATATATATATATATATATATATATATATATATATATATATATATATATATATATATATATATATATATTTATGAAATGTTTAGTGGATATTCCAAAATAATCAATTTGTACTTTTTGATTTTTTTAAAACAAGTTCCATACTTAAACGCTTGCACTGTGAATCTATCACTAGAAGTCATCAACTTTATTTTATTTTATTTTATTTTGAGGGATGAACATGAATTTATTCATCAAAAACCATAGTTTGTGGGATACATAAAGGATCATGGGGTTCAACGAGCCACAAATGGCGCACTAAACCTCGCGGCTCTTCAGCTACCGCGACTTGACCTTGAGCATCTTGAGGTGCCATTTACCGAGGATGAAGTAGAGAAGGTCATCAAATCCATGCCTCAGGACAAAGCACCAGGGTCGGACGGGTTCATGGGGCGTTTCTATGCCACGTGTTGGCATATCATTCGGGAGGACTTCATGGCAGCTATGGCATGCTTTTATAATGGAGATGTGAGAGGTATGGCCATGATCAATAAATCTCTTATTTCTCTCCTGCCGAAGAAGGATGGGGCATTGGATGTGGGAGACTTTCGGCCTATAAATCTTGTTCACGGAGCTGTTAAGATCTTCGAGAAGCTACTAGCCTCGAGGCTTGTGGTGGAGCTGCCGAACCTTGTTGGAAATCACCAAAGTGCTTTTGTCAAAGGAAGATTATTGCATGGCAACTTCATGTTAGTCCAGAGCATGGCCCGTCGTTTGCATGCGTTGAAGAACCCCGCTGTCCTCTTGAAGCTTGACATTTCTAAAGCATTTGACTCGGTTCAATGGCCCTTTCTCTTGGAAGTTTTGGAGCGGTTTGGTTTTGGTCCTAGGTGGAGGTCATGGGTGTGTGGAATATTAGCTACTTCCACCACCAGGATAATGTTGAATGGAGACCCGGGGCGCACAATATATAATTGCAAGGGGCTGCGGCAGGGAGATCCTATCTCACCGATGCTCTTTATCCTCACCATGAAACCACTACAAAGGCTATTTGAATGGGCAGCCAGCAGGGGTCTTTTGCAGCCCTTGGCGACAACGGGTATGAAGAAAAGGCTCTCATTTTTTGCGGACGATGTAGTCCTGTTTACCAAGCCAGAACCGATGGATCTTGCAATCTACAAAAGCATTTTTGATCTTTTTGGTGAAGCGTCGGGCTTGCGCATAAACATGAGGAAATCTGTTGCACTACCGATACGGTGTTCGGAACAATGCATCGCTATGGTGAGTGAGGAGCTTGGCTATCCAGTGGGATCGTTCCCGGTGCGTTACCTTGGACTACCTTTGTCCATAAGAAAGCAATCAGTGACACAGTTACAGTATCTGGTGGATCAGATGGCGAATCAGCTGCCAAAGTGGAAGGCTTCCCTTATGCCTAAAAGTGTTAGGCTTACATTGGTGCACTCCGTTCTATGTGCGATGCCCATACATGCGATGATGGCATTGGATCTTCCTATCAAAACCGTCACAACCATGAATAAGGTGTGTAGAGGTTTCTTGTGGTGTCGGAAAGCGAAAGCAAATGGTGGAAATTGTGCGGTTGCATGGGATGTGGTGTGTGCCCCCAAATGGGCAGAAGGCCTAGGGCTGCCCAACCTGAGATGGATGTGTTGGGAACGTAGTAATTTCAAAAAAAATCCTACGCACACGCAAGATCATGGTGATGCATAGCAACGAGAGGGGAGAGTGTTGTCTACGTACCCTCGTAGACCGATAGCGGAAGCGTTATGACAACGCGGTTGATGTAGTCGTACGTTTTCACAGCCCGACCGATCAAGCACCGAAACTATGGCACCTCTGAGTTCTAGTACACGTTCAGCTCGATGACGATCCCCGGACTCCGATCTAGCAAAGTGTCGGGGATGAGTTCCGTCAGCACGATGGTGTGGTGACGATCTTGATGTTCTACCATCGCAGGGCTTCGCCTAAGCACTTCTACAATATTATCGAGGATTATGGTGGAGGGGGGCACCGCACACGGCTAAGAGCACGATCACGAAGATCAACTTGTGTGTCTTTGGGGTGCCCCCTGCCCCCGTATATAAAGGAGTGGAGGAGGGGGGGGGCCGGCCCTCTCTATGGCGCGCCCTAGGGGAGTCCTACTCCCACCGGGAGTAGGATTCCCCTTTTCCTAGTACAATTAGGAGTCCTTCCAAGTAGTAGGAGTAGGGAACAAAAGGAAGGAGGGGGCGCCGCCCCTCCCCCTAGTCCAATTCGGACTAGTCAATGGGGGGCGCGCGGCCTGCCTCTTCCTCTCCCTTAAAGCCCAATAAGGCCCATATACTTCTTCCCGTGTATTCCGTAACTCCCCGGTACTTCGAAAAATACCCGAACCACTCAAAACCTTTCCGATGTCCGAATATAGTCGTCCAGTATATCGATCTTTACGTCTCGACCATTTCGAGACTCCTCGTCATGTCCCCGATCTCATCCGGGACTCCGAACTCCTTCGGTACATCAAAACTCATAAACTCATAATATAACTATCATCGAAACCATAAGCGTGCGGACCCTACGGGTTCGAGAAGAATGTAGACATGACCGAGACACGTCTCCGGTCAATAACCAATAGCGGAACCTGGATGCTCATATTGGCTCTTACATATTCTACGAAGATCTTTATCGGTCAGACCGCATAACAACATACGGTGTTCCCTTTGTCATCGGTATGTTACTTGCCCGAGATTCAATCGTCGGTATCTCAATACCTAGTTCAATCTCGTTACCGGCAAGTCTCTTTACTCGTTCTGTAATACATCATCTCGCAACCAACTCATTAGTTGCATTGCTTGTAAGGCTTAAGTGATGTGCATTACCGAGAGGGCCCAGAGATACCTCTCCGACAATCGGAGTGACAAATCCTAATCTCGAAATACGCCAACCCAACATGTACCTTTGGAGACACCTGTAGAGCACCTTTATAATCACCCAGTTACGTTGTGATGTTTGGTTGCACACAAAGTGTTCCTCCGGCAAACAGGAGTTGCATAATCTCATAGTCATAGGAACATGTATAAGTCATGAAGAAAGCAATAGCAACATACTAAACGATCGGGTGCTAAGCTAATGGAATGGGTCATGTCAATCACATCATTCTTCTAATGATGTGATCCCGTTAATCAAATGACAACTCATGTCTATGGTTAGGAAACTTAACCATCTTTGATTAACGAGCTAGTCAAGTAGAGGCATACTAGTGACACTATGTTTGTCTATGTATTCACACATGTATTATGTTTCCGGTTAATACAATTCTAGCATGAATAATAAACATTTATCATGATATAAGGAAATAAATAATAACTTTATTATTGCCTCTAGGGCATATTTCCTTCAGTCTCCCACTTGCACTAGAGTCAATAATCTAGTTCACATCGCCATGTGATTCAACACTAATAGTTCACATCACCATGTGATTAACACCCATAGTTCACATCATCATGTGACCTACACCCAAAGGGTTTACTAGAGTCAGTAATCTAGTTCACATCGCTTATGTGATTAACACCCAAAGAGTACTAAGGTGTGATCATGTTTTGCTTATGAGATAATTTTAGTCAACGGGTCTGTCACATATAGATCCGTAAGTATTTTGCGAATTCTATGTCTACAATGCTCTGCACAGAGCAACTCTAGCTAATTGCTCCCACTTTCAATATGTATCTAGATCGATACTTAGAGTCATCCAGATCTGTGTCAAAACTTGCATCGACGTAACTTTTTACGACGAGCCTTTTGTCACCTCCATAATCGAGAAATATTTCCTTATTCCACTAAGGATAATTTTGACCGTTGTCCAGTGATCTACTCTTAAATCACTATTGTACTCCCTTGCTTAACACAGTGTAGGGTATACAATAGATCTGGTACACAGCATGGCATACTTTATAGAACATATGGCTGAGGCATAGGGAATGACTTTCATTCTCTTTCTATCTTCTGCCATGGTCGGGCTTTGTGTCTTACTCAATTTCACACCTTGTAACACAGCCAAGAACTCTTTTCTTTGACTGTCCCATTTTGAACTACTTCAAAATATTGTCAAGTATGTACTCATTGAAAAAACTTATCAAGCGTCTTGATCTATCTCTATAGATCTTGATGCTTAATATGTAAGCAGCTTCACCGAGGTCTTTCTTTGAAAAACTTCTTGCAAACACTCCTTTATGCTTTGCAGAATAATTCTACATTATTTCTGATCAACAATATGTCATTCACATATACTTATCAGAAATGTTGTAGTGCTCCCACTCACTTTCTTGTAAATACAGGCTTCATCGCAAGTCTGTATAAAACTATATGCTTTGATCATCTCATCAAAGCGCATATTCCAACTCTGAGATGCTTGCACCAGTCCATAGATGGATTGCTGGAGCTTGCACATTTTGTTAGCACCTTTAGGATTGACAAAACCTTCTGGTTGCATCATATACAACTCTTCTTTAAGAAATCCATTAAGGAATGCAGTTTTGTTTATCCATTTGCCAGATTTCATAAAATGCGGCAATTGCTAACATGATTCGGACAGACTTAAGCATAGATACGAGTGAGAAACTCTCATCGTAGTCAACATCTTGAACTTGTCGAAAACCTTTTTGCGACAATTCTAGCTTTGTAGATAGTAACACTACTATCAGCGTCCGTCTTCCTCTTGAAGATCCATTTATTTTCAATTGCTTGCCGATCATCGGGCAAGTCAACCAAAGTCCATACTTTGTTTTCATACATGGATCCCATCTCAGATTTCATGGCTTCAAGCCATTTTGCAGAATCTGGGCTCACCATCGCTTCTTCATAGTTCGTAGGTTCATCATGATCTAGTAGCATGATTTCCAGAACAGGATTACCGTACCACTCTGGTGCAGATCTTACTCTGGTTGATCTACGAGGTTCAGTAATAACTTGATCTGAAGTTTCATGATCATCATCATTAACTTCCTCACTAATTGGTGTAGGTGTCACAGAAACCGTTTTCTGTGATGAACTACTTTCCAATAAGGGAGAAGGTACAATTACCTTATCAAGTTCCACTTTCCTCCCACTCACTTCTTTCGAGAGAAACTCCTTCTCTAGAAAGGATCCATTCTAAGCAACGAATATCTTGCCTTCGGATCTATGATAGAAGGTGTACCCAACTGTCTCCTTTGGGTATCCTATGAAGACACATTTCTCCGATTTGGGTTTGAGCTTATCAGGATGAAACTTTTTCACATAAGCATCACAACCCCAAACTTTAAGAAACGACAACTTTGGTTTCTTGCTAAACCACAGTTCATATAGTGTCGTCTCAACGGATTTAGATGGTTCCCTATTTAACATGAATGCAGCTGTCTCTAATGCATAACCCCAAAACGATAGTGGTAAATCGGTAAGAAACATCATAGATTGCACTATATCCAATAAAGTATGGTTATGACATTGGGACACACCATTATGCTGTGGTGTTCCAGGTGGCATGAGTTTGTGAAACTATTCCACATTGTTTTAATTGAAGACCAAAATCGTAACTCAAATATTCGTCTCCGCGATTAGGTCGTAGAAACTTTATTTTCTTGTTACGATGATTTTCAACTTCACTCTGAAATTCTTTGAACTTTTCAAATGTTTCAGACTTATGTTTCATTAAGTAGATATACCCATATCTGCTTAAGTCATCTGTGAAGGTGAGAAAATAACGATATCCGCCACGAGCCTCAACATTCATCGGACCTCATACATCTGTATGTATGATTTCCAACAAATCTGTTGCTCTCTCCATAGTACCGGAGAACGGTGTTTTAGTCATCTTGCCCATGAGGCATGGTTCGCAAGCATCAAGTGATTCCAAAATCCCATCAGCATGGAGTTTCTTCATGCGCTTTACACCAATATGACCTAAACGGCAGTGCCACAAATAAGTTGCACTATCATTATTAACTTTGCATCTTTTGGTTTCAATATTATGAATATGTGTATCACTACGATCGAGATCCAATGAACCATTTTCATTGGGTGTGTAACCATATAAGGTTTTATTCATGTAAATAGAACAACAATTTATTCTCTTACTTAAATGAATAATCGTATTGCAATAAACATGATCAAATCATATTCATGCTCAACGCAAACACCAAATAACACTTATTTAGGTTCAACACTAATCCCGAAAGTATAGGGAGTGTACGATGATGGTCATATCAATCTTGGAACTACTTCCAACACACATCGTCACTTCACCCTTAACTAGTCTCTGTTTATTCTGCAACTCCCGTTTCGAGTTACTAATCTTAGCAACTGAACTAGTATCAAATACTGAGGGGTTGCTATAAACACTAGTAAAGTACACATCAACAACATGTATATCAAATATACTTATGTTCACTTTGCCATCCTTCTTATCCGCCAATCACTTGGGGTAGTTCCCCTTCCAGTGACCAGTCTCTTTGCAGTAGAAGCACTTAGTCTCAGGCTTAGGACCAGACTTGGGCTTCTTCACTTGAGCAGCAACTTGCCTGCTGTTCTTCTTGAAGTTCCCCTTTTTTCCTTTGCCCTTTTCTTGAAACTAGTGGACTTGTCTACCATCAACACTTGATGTTTTTCTCGATTTCTACCTTCGTCAATTTCAGCATTACGAAGAGCTTGGGAATTTATCCCTTGCTTATCATAGTTCATCACGAAGTTCTACTAACTTGGTGATGGTGACTAGAGAATTCTGTCAATCACTATCTTATCTGGAAGATTAACTCCCACTTGATTCAAGTGATTGTAGTACCCAGACAATCTGAGCACATGCTCACTAGTTGAGCGATTCTCCTCCATCTTTTAGCTATAGAACTTGTTGGAGACTTCATATCTCTCAACTCGGGGTATTTGCTTGAGATATTAACTTCAACTCCTGGAACATCTCATATGGTCCATGACGTTCAAAACGTTTTTGAAGTCCCAATTCTAAGTCGTTAAGCATGGTGCACTAAACTATCAAGTAGTCATCATATTGAGCTAGCCAAACGTTCATAACGTCTGCATCTGCTTCTGCAATAGGTCCGTCACCTAGCGGTGCATCAAGGACATAATTCTTCTGTGCAGCAATGAGGATAAACCTCAGATCATGGATCCAATCCGCATCATTGCTACTAACATCTTTCAACTTAGTTTTCTCTAGGAACATATATAAAACATAGGGAAGCAACAACGCGAGCTATTGATCTACAACATAGATATGCTAATACTACCAGGACTAAGTTCATGATAAATTAAAGTTCAATTAATCATATTTCTTAAGAACTCCCACTTAGAAAGACATCCCTCTAATCTTCTAAGTGATCACGTGATCCAAATCAACTAAACCATAACCGATCATCACATGAAATGGAGTAGTTTTCAATGGTGAACATCACTATGTTGATCATATCTACTATATGATTCACGCTCGACCTTTCGGTCTCAGTGTTCCGAGGCCATATCTGCATATGCTAGGCTCGTCAAGTTTAACCTGAGTATTCTGCATGTGCAAAACTGGCTTGCACCTGTTGTAGATGGACGTAGAGCTTATCACACCCGATCATCACGTGGTGTCTGGGCACGACGAACTTTGACAACGGTGGATACTCAGGGAGAACACTTTTTATCTTGATATTTAGTGAGAGATCATCTTATAATGCTACCGTCAATCAAAGCAAGATAAGATGCATAAAAGATAAACATCACATGCAATCAATATAAGTGACATGATATGGCCATCATCATCTTGTGCTTGTGATCTCCATCTCTGAAGCATCGTCATGATCACCATCGTCACCGGCGCGACACCTTGATCTTTAGCATCGTTGTCGTTTTGCCAAACTTATGCTTCTACGACTATCGCTACCGCTTAGTGATAAAGTAAAACATTACATGGCGATTGCATTGCATACAATAAAGCGACAACCATATGGCTCATGCCAGTTGCCGATAACTCGGTTACAAAACATGATCATCTCATACAATAAAATTTAGCATCATGCCTTGACCATATCACATCACAACATGCCCTGCAAAAACAAGTTAGACGTCCTCTACTTTGTTTGGTGCAAGTTTTACGTGGCTGCTATGGGCTGAGCAAGAACCAATCTTACCTACGCATCAAAACCACAACGATAGTTTGTCAAGTTGGTGCTATTTTAACCTTCGCAAGGACTGGGCGTAGCCACACTCGGTTCAACTAAAGTTGGAGAAACTAACACCCGCCAGCCACCTGCGTGCAAAGCACGTCGGTAGAACCAGTCTCGCGTAAGCGTACGCGTAATGTCGGTCCGGGCCGCTTCATCCAACAATACCGCCGAACCAAAGTATGACATGCTGGTAAGCAGTATGACTTATATCGCCCACAACTCACTTGTGTTCTACTCGTGCATATAACATCAACACATAAAACCAGGCTCTGATACCACTGTTGGGGAACATAGTAATTTCAAAAAAATTCTTACGCACACGCAAGATCATGGTGATGCATAGCAACGAGAGGGGAGAGTGTTGTCTACGTACCCTCGTAGACCGATAGCAGAAGCGTTATGACAACGCGGTTGATGTAGTCGTACGTCTTCACGGCCCGACCGATCAAGCACCGAAACTACGACACCTCTGAGTTCTAGCACACGTTCAGCTCGATGACAATCCCCGGACTCCGATCCAGCAAAGTGTCGGGGATGAGTTCCGTCAGCACGACGGTGTGGTGACGATCTTGATGTTCTACCGTCGCAGGGCTTCGCCTAAGCACTTCTACAATATTATCGAGGATTATGGTGGAGGGGGGCACCGCACACGGCTAAGAGTACGATCACGAAGATCAACTTGTGTGTCTTTGGGGTGCCCCCTGCCCCCGTATATAAATGAGTGGAGGAGGGGAGGGCCGGCCCTCTCTATGGCGCGCCCTAGGGGAGTCCTACTCCCACTGGGAGTAGGATTCCCCTTTTCCTAGTACAACTAGGAGTCCTTCCAAGTAGTAGGAGTAGGGAAGAGAAGGAAGGAGGGGGAGCCGCCCTCCCCCTAGTCCAATTTGGACTAGTCAATGGGGGGGCGCGCGGCCTGCCTCTTCCTCTCCCTTAAAGCCCAATAAGGCCCATATACTTCTTCCCGCGTATTCCCGTAACTCCCCAGTACTCCGAAAAATACCCGAACCACTCAAAACCTTGCCGATGTCCGAATATAGTCATCCAATATATTGATCTTTACGTCTCGACCATTTCGAGACTCCTCGTCATGTCCCCGATATCATCCGGGACTCCGAACTCCTTCGGTACATCAAAACTCATAAACTCATAATATAACTGTCATCGAAACCTTAAGCGTGCGGACCCTACGGGTTCGAGAACAATGTAGACATGACCGAGACACGTCTCCGGTCAATAACCAATAGAGGAACCTGGATGCTCATATTGTCTCTTACATATTCTACGAAGATCTTTATCGGTCAGACCGCATAACAACATATGGTGTTCCCTTTGTCATCGGTATGTTACTTGCCCGAGATTCGATCGTCGGTATCTCAATACCTAGTTCAATCTCGTTACCGGCAAGTCTCTTTACTCGTTCTGTAATACATCATCTCGCAACCAACTCATTAGTTGCATTGCTTGCAAGGCTTAAGTGATGTGCATTACCGAGAGGGCACAGAGATACCTCTCCGACAATCGGAGTGACAAATCCTAATCTCGAAATACGCCAACCCAACATGTAACTTTGGAGACACCTGTAGAGCACCTTTATAATCATCCAGTTATGTTGTGACGTTTGGTTGCACACAAAGTGTTCCTCCGGCAAACGGGAGTTGCATAATCTGATAGTCATAGGAATATGTATAAGTCATGAAGAAAGCAATAGCAACATACTAAACGATCGGGTGCTAAGCTAATGGAATGGGTCATGTCAATCACATTATTCTCCTAATGATGTGATCCCGTTAATCAAATGACAACTCATGCCTATGGTTAGGAAACTTAACCATCTTTGATTAACGAGCTAGTCAAGTAGAGGCATACTAGTGACACTATGTTTGTCTATGTATTCACACATGTATTATGTTTCCGGTTAATACAATTCTAGCATGAGTAATAAACATTTATCATGATATAAGGAAATAAATAATAACTTTATTATTGCCTCTAGGGCATATTTCCTTCAGGATGAACGTGGCAATGCAAGCCAGATGGTCGTGGCTACAAAGGACGGACAATGATAGACCGTGGAGTGAGTTTCAGATCAAAGTGCCAGACGACTCGATGCGAATCTTTCAAGCGGCAACAAGGTGCAGGCCACACAATGGCTTGGACACGCTCTTCTGGGAGGATAGGTGGCTAGACGGAAGGAGGATTCAGGAAATTGCACGGTCATCTACAGCATGGTCCCGACCCGCGTTAGGAGGACGAGTCGGCTTGGTCAGGTGGTGGCGAACGGTTCATGGGCTGATTGCATTAATCCCGATCTTGGCACACATGCACTACAAGAGTACTTGGAGCTTTGGCACAGGGTGCAGGCATGGGAATCCACGGAGACTGGCCTGGATGAATGTTAGGGAACATAGCAGAAATTCAAAATTTTTCCTACGTGTCACCAAGATCTATCTATGGAGAAACCAGCAACGAGGGGAAGGAGAGCGCATCTACATACCCTTGTAGATCGCTAAGCGGAAGCGTTCAAGTGAACGGGGTTGATGGAGTCGTACTCGCCGTGATCCAAATCACCGATGATCCTAGTGCCGAACGGACGGCACCTCCGCGTTCAACACACGTACAGCCCGGTGACGTCTCCCATGCCTTGATCCAGCAAGGAGAGAGGGAGAGGTTGAGGAAGACTCCATCCAGCAGCAGCACAACGGCGTGGTGATGATGGAGGAGCGTGGCAATCCTGCAGGGCTTCGCCAAGCACCGCGGGAGAGGAGGAGGGAGAGATGCAGGGCTGCGCCATCAAGAGGAAAGGAACTCGTGTTCTGTGGGCAGCCCAAACCTCAACTATATATAGGGGAAGGGGAGGGGCTGCGCCCCCTTTAGGGTTTCCACCCCTAGGGGTGGCGGCCAGCCTAGATCCCATCTAAGGGAGGCGGCCAAGGGGGAGGGGGAGAGGGAGGCGCACCAGGATGGGCCTCAGGGCCCATCTGCCCTAGGGTTTGCCCCCTTCTCCTCTCCCTTGCGCCTTGGGCCCTTGTGGGGGGGCGCACCAGCCCACCTGGGGCTGGTCCCCTTCCACACTTGGCCCATGTAGCCCTCCGGGGCCGGTGGCCCCACTTGGTGGACCCCCGGACACCTCCGGTGGTCCCGGTACACTACCGGTGAAGCCCAGAACACTTCCGGTGGCCAAAACCATACTTCCTATATATAAATCTTTACCTCCGGACCATTCCGGAA
The DNA here is from genome assembly GCA_032464435.1 of Aegilops umbellulata. Lineage (NCBI taxonomy): Eukaryota > Viridiplantae > Streptophyta > Magnoliopsida > Poales > Poaceae > Aegilops > Aegilops umbellulata. The sequence continues at coordinate 356,872,297 of CP136058.1, forward strand.
CTCCTCTTGACGTCCAGGATCTCATCCGGGACTCCGAACAACATTCGGTAACCACATACAAACTTCCTTTATAACCCTAGCGTCATCGAACCTTAAGTGTGTAGACCCTACGGGTTCGGGAGACATGCAGACATGAACGAGACGTTCTCCTGTCAATAACCAACGGCGGGATCTGGATACCCATGTTGGTTCCCACATGTTCCACGATGATCTCATCGAATGAACCACGATGTCGAGGATTCGATCAATCCCGTATACAATTCCCTTTGTCTAGCGGTATTGTACTTGCCCGAGATTCGATCGTCGGTATCCCGATACCTTGTTCAATCTCGTTACTGGCAAGTCTCTTTACTCATTCCGTAACACATCATCCCGTGATCAACTCCTTGATCACATTGTGCACATTATGATGATGTCCTACCGAGTGGGCCCAGAGATACCTCTCCGTCACACGGAGTGACAAATCCCAGTCTCGATTCGTGCCAACCCAACAGACACTTTCGGAGATACCTGTAGTGTACCTTTATAGCCACCCAGTTACGTTGTGACGTTTGGCACACCCAAAGTATTCCTACGGTATCCGGGAGTTGCACAATCTCATGGTCTAAGGAAATGATACTTGACATTAGAAAAGCTTTAGCATACGAACTACACGATCTTTGTGCTAGGCTTAGGATTGGGTCTAGTCCATCACATGATTCTCCTAATGATGTGATCCCGTTATCAACGACATCCAATGTCCATGGTCAGGAAACCGTAACCATCTATTGATCAACGAGCTAGTCAACTAGAGGCTTACTAGGGACATGGTGTTGTCTATGTATCCACACATGTATCTGAGTTTCCTATCAATACAATTCTAGCATGGATAATAAACGATTTATCATGAACAAGGAAATATAATAATAACTTATTTATTATTGCCTCTAGGGCATATTTCCAACAGTCTCCCACTTGCACTAGAGTCAATAATCTAGTTCATATCACCATGTGATTAACATTCACAGGTCACATCGCCATGTGACCAACATCCAAAGAGTTTACTAGAGTTCATAATCTAGTTCACATCACTATGTGATTAACACTCAATGAGTTCTGGGTTTGATCATGTTGCTTGTGAGAGAGGTTTTAGTCAACGGGTCTGCAACATTCAGATCCGTATGTACTTCGCAAATATCTACGCTATATTTGGAGCCATTTCAAATAACTGTTCTACTTGGAGCTATTCCAAATTGTTGCTCCATTATACGTATCCTGTATCTCTACTCAGAGCTATCCGGATAGGTGTTAAGCTTGCATCGACGTAACTCTTTACGTCGAACTCTTTATCACCTCCATAACCGAGAAACATATCCTTATTCCTCTAAGGATAATTTTTGACCGCTATATGGTGATCTACTCCTAGATCACCTTTGTACCCTCTTGCCAGACATGTGGCAAGGCACTCTTCATGTGCGGTACTCAGCATGGCATACCGTATAGAGCCTATGACAAAAGCATAGGGGACGACCTTCGTCCTTCCTCTTTCTTCTGCCCTGGTCGAGCTTTAAGTCTTAACTTCATACCTTACAACTCAGGCAAGAACTCCTTCTTTGACTGATCCATCTTGAACATCTTCAAGATCATGTCAAGGTATGTGCTCATTTGAAAGTACCATTAAGCGTTTTTGATCTATCCTCATAGATCTTGATGCTCAATGTTCAAGTAGCTTAATCCATGTTCTCCATTGAAAAACACCTTTCAAATAACCCTATATGCTTTCCAGAAATTCCACATCATTTCGGATCAACAATATGTCATCCACATATACTTATCAGAAATGTCGTAGTGCTCCCACTCACTTTATTGTAAATACAAGTTTCTAACAAACTATGTATAAACCCATAAACTTTTGATTTCTCCATCAAAATGTATATTCCGACTCCGAGATGCTTGCTCTAGTCCATGGAAGGATCGCTGGAGCTAGCATACCTTTTAGCATCCTTAGGATCGACAAAACCTTTCTAATTGTATCACATACAACCTTTCCTTATGAAAATTGGTAAGGAAACTTGTTTTGACATCCATCTGCCAGATTTCATAAATGCAGCTTATGCTAACATGATTCCGACGGACTTAAGCATCGCTACGGATGAGAAAATCTCATCGTAGTCAACTACTTGAACTTGTGAAAAACTCTTCGCCACAAGTTGAGCTTCATAGACGGTGACATTACCATCCACGTCCGTCTTCTTCTTAAATATCCACATGTACCTGACAGCCTTACGACCATCAAGTAGTTCTTCCAAAGTCTACACTTTGTTTTCATATATGGATCCTTTCTCGGATTTTACGGCCTTGAGCCATTCATCGGAATCCGGGCCCACCATCGCTTCTCCATATCTTGTAGGTTCATTGTTGTCTAGCAACATGACTTCCGTCCTACGAGGTTTGGGAGTGACTTGATCCGAAGTCTCATGATCACTATCATAAGCTTCCACTTCAATTGGTGTAGGTGCCATAGGAACAACTGCTGTGCCCTACTACACACTGGTTGAAGTGACGGTTCAATAACCTCATCAAGTCTCCACCATCCTCCCACTCAATTCTTTCGAGAGAAACCTTTCCTCGAGAAAGGACCTGATTCTAGAAACAATCCCTATTGCTTTCGGATCTGAGACAGGAGGTATACCCAACTGTTTTGGGTGTCCTATGAAGATGCATTTATCTGCTTTGGGTTTGAGCTTATCAGCCTGAAACCTTTTCACATAAGTGTCGCAGCCCCAAACTTTTAAGAAATGACAGCTTAGGTTTCTCTAAACCATAGTTCACATGGTGTCATCCCATCGGAATTACGTGGTGCCCTATTTGAAGTGAGTGCGGTTGTCTCTAATGCCTAACCCATGAACGATAGTGGTAATTCGATGAGAGACATCATGGTATGCCCCATATTCAATGGGGTGCATTTATGATGTTCAGACACACCATCACACTATGGTGTTCCAGGCGGTGCTAGTTGTGAAACAATTTCCACAATGTCTCAATTGTGTACCAAACTCGCAACTCAGATATTCATCTCTATGATCACATCATAGACATTTTATCCTCTTGTCACGACGATCTTCAACTTCATTCTGAAATTACTTGAACCATTCAATAATTCAGACTTGTGTTTCATCAAGCAAATATACTCAGTATCTACTCAAATCATCTATGAAGTAAGAGCATAACGATATCCACTGCGTGCCTCTGCACTCATTGGACTGCACACATCGAAATGTGTTACATCCAACAAGTTGCTTTCTTGTTCCATTTTACTGAAACCGAAGCTTTCAGTCATCTTGCCCATGTGGTATGATTTGCATGTCTCAAGCGATTCATAATCAAGTGAGTCCAAACGGTCCATCTGCATGGAGTTTCTTCATGCGTACATACCAACAGACATGGTTCACATGTCTCAATCTTTTCAGAAATGAGTGAGACCAAAGATCCATCAACATGGAGCTTCTTCATGCGTCTTACACCAATATGACTTACACGGCAGTGCCACAAGTAGGTGGTACTATCATTACTATCTTATACCTTTGGCATGAAAATGTGTATCACTACGATCGAGATTCAATAAACCATTCCTTTAGGTGCAAGACCATTAAAGGTATTGTCCAAATAATTTGAGTAACCATTATTCTCCTTAAATGAACAACCGCATTGCGATAGACATAATCCAATCATGTCTATGCTCAACGCAAACACCAAATAACAATTATTTAGGTCTAACACCAATCTCGATGGTAGAGGGAGTATGTGATGCTTGATCACATCAAGCTTGGAAACACTTCCAACACATATCGACATCTCACCTTTAGCTAGTCTCCATTTATTCCGTAGCTTTTATTTCGAGTTACTAACACTCAGCAACCGAACCGGTATCTAATACCCTGGTGCTACTAGGAGTACTAGTAAAGTACACATTAACATAATGTATATCCAATATACTTCTATCGACCTTGCCAGCCTTCTCATCTACCAAGTATCTGGGGTAATTCTGCTCCAGTGGCTGTTCCCCTTATTACAGAAGCACTCAGTCTCGGGTTTGGGTTCAACCTTGCCCTTGCCCTTCTAGAAACTAGTGGTTTCACTAACCGTCAACAATTGATGCTCCTTCTTGATTTCTACTTTCGCGGTGTCGAACATCGCGAATATTTCAAGGATCATCATATCTATCCCTGATATGTTATAGTTCATTACGAAGCTCTAGCAGCTTGGTGGCAATGACTTTGGAAAAACATCACTATCTTATCTGGAAGATCAACTCCCACTCGATTCAAGTGATTGTTGTACTCAGACAATCTGAGCACAAGCTCAACGATTGAGCTTTTCTCCCTTAGTTTGCAGTCTAAGAAAATCGTCGGAGGTCTTATACCTCTTGACGTGGGCACGAGCCTGAAATCCCAATTTCAGCCCTCGAAACATCTCATATGTTCCGCGACGTTTCGAAAACGTCTTTGGAGCCTCAACTCTAAACCGTTTAACATTACCGAACTATCATGTAGTCATCAAAACGTGTATGTCAGATGTTCGCAACATCCACAGACCACGTTCGGGGTTCAACACACTGAGCGGTGCATTAAGGACATAAGCTTTCTACTGTCCGCATAATCGCTACTGTCAACCTTCAACTATATTTTCTCTAGGAACGTATCTAACACAGTAGAACTAAAGCGTAAGCTATGACATAATTTGCGAAGTTCTTTTGACTATGTTCAGGATAAACAAGTTCATCTTATGAACTCCCACTCAGATAGACATCCCTCTAGTCATCTAAGTGATTACATGATCCGAGTCAACTAGGCCGTGTCCGATCATCACGTGAGACGGACTAGTCATCATCGGTGAACATCTTCATGTTGATCGTATCTACCATACGACTCATGCTCGACCTTTCGGTCTCTGTTTTCCAAGGCCATGTCTGTACATGCTAGGCTCGTCAAGTTAACCCTAAGTGTTTTGCATGTGTAAAACTGTCTTACACCCGTTGTATGTGAACGTAAGGATCTATCACACCCGATCATCACGTGGTGCTTCGAAACGACGAACTTTAGCAACGGTGCACAGTTAGGGGAGAACACTTCTTGAAATTTTAATGAGGGATCATCTTATTTACTACCGTTGTTCTAAGCAAATAAGATGTAATAACATGATAAACATCACATGCAATCAAATAGTGACATGATATGGCCATCATCACTTTGCTCCTTTTGATCTCCATCTTCGGGGCTCCATGATCATCATCGTCACCGGCATGACACCATGATCTCCATCATCGTGTCTTTATGAAGTTGTCTCGCCAACTATTACTTCTACTACTATGGCTAACGGTTAGCAATAAAGTAAACTAATTACATGACGTTTATGTTGACACGCAGGTCATAAATAAATTAAAGACAACTCCTATGGCTCCTGCCGGTTGTTATACTCATCGACATGCAAGTCGTGATTCCTATTACAAGAACATGATCATCTCATACATCACATATATCATACATCACATCCTTTGGCCATATCACATCACATAGCATACCCTGCAAAAACAAGTTAGACGTCCTCTAATTGTTGTTTGCATGTTTTACATGGCTGCTATGGGTTTCTAGCAAGAACGTTTCTTATCTACGCAAAACCACAACGTGATATGCCAATTGCTATTTACCCTTCACAAGGACACTTTTCATCGAATCCGTTCCGACTAAAGTGGGAGAGACAGACACCCGCCAGCCACCTTATGCAACTAGTGCATGTCAGTCGGTGGAACCGGTCTCACGTAAGCGTACGTGTAAGGTTGGTCCGGGCCGCTTCATCCCACAATACCGTCGAAACAAGATTGGACTAGTAATGGTAAGCATATTGAACAAAATCAACGCCCACAACTACTTTGTGTTCTACTCGTGCATAGAATCTACGCAATAGACCTAGCTCATGATGCCACTGTTGGGGAACGTAGCAGAAATTCAAAATTTTTCCTACGTGTCACCAAGATCTATCTATGGAGAAACCAGCAACGAGGGGAAGGAGAGTGCATCTACATACCCTTGTAGATCACTAAGCGGAAGCGTTCAAGTGAACGGGGTTGATGGAGTCGTACTCGCCGTGATCCAAATCACCGATGATCCTAGTGCCGAACGGACAGCACCTCCGCGTTCAACACACGTACAGCCCGGTGACGTCTCCCATGCCTTGATCCAGCAAGGAGAGAGGGAGAGGTTGAGGAAGACTCCATCCAGCAGCAGCACAACGGCGTGGTGATGATGGAGGAGCGTGGCAATCCTGCAGGGCTTCGCCAAGCACCGCGGGAGAGGAGGAGGGAGAGATGCAGGGCTGCGCCATCAAGAGGAAAGGAACTCGTGTTCTGTGGGCAGCCCAAACCTCAACTATATATAGGGGAAGGGGAGGGGCTGCGCCCCCTTTAGGGTTTCCACCCCTAGGGGTGGCGGCCAGCCTAGATCCCATCTAAGGGAGGCGGCCAAGGGGGAGGGGGAGAGGGAGGCGCACCAGGATGGGCCTCAGGGCCCATCTGCCCTAGGGTTTGCCCCCTTCTCCTCTCCCTTGCGCCTTGGGCCCTTGTGGGGGGGCGCACCAGCCCACCTGGGGCTGGTCCCCTTCCACACTTGGCCCATGTAGCCCTCCGGGGCCGGTGGCCCCACTTGGTGGACCCCCGGACACCTCCGGTGGTCCCGGTACACTACCGGTGAAGCCCAGAACACTTCCGGTGGCCAAAACCATACTTCCTATATATAAATCTTTACCTCCGGACCATTCCGGAACTCCTCGTGACGTCCAGGATCTCATCCGGGACTCCGAACAACATTCGGTAACCACATACAAACTTCCTTTATAACCCTAGCGTCATCGAACCTTAAGTGTGTAGACCCTACGGGTTCGGGAGACATGCAGACATGACCGAGACGTTCTCCTGTCAATAACCAACAGCGGGATCTGGATACCCATGTTGGTTCCCACATGTTCCACGATGATCTCATCGGATGAACCACGATGTCGAGGATTCGATCAATCCCGTATACAATTCCCTTTGTCTAGCGGTATTGTACTTGCCCGAGATTCGATCGTCGGTATCCCGATACCTTGTTCAATCTCGTTACTGGCAAGTCTCTTTACTCGTTCCGTAACACATCATCCCGTGATCAACTCCTTGATCACATTGTGCACATTATGATGATGTCCTACCGAGTGGGCCCAGAGATACCTCTCCGTCACACGGAGTGACAAATCCCAGTCTCGATTCGTGCCAACCCAACAGACACTTTCGGAGATACCTGTAGTGTACCTTTATAGCCACCCAGTTACGTTGTGACGTTTGGCACACCCAAAGTATTCCTACGGTATCCGGGAGTTGCACAATCTCATGGTCTAAGGAAATGATACTTGACATTAGAAAAGCTTTAGCATACGAACTACACGATCTTTGTGCTAGGCTTAGGATTGGGTCTAGTCCATCACATGATTCTCCTAATGATGTGATCCCGTTATCAACGACATCCAATGTCCATGGTCAGGAAACCGTAACCATCTATTGATCAACGAGCTAGTCAACTAGAGGCTTACTAGGGACATGGTGTTGTCTATGTATCCACACATGTATCTGAGTTTCCTATCAATACAATTCTAGCATGGATAATAAACGATTTATCATGAACAAGGAAATATAATAATAACTTATTTATTATTGCCTCTAGGGCATATTTCCAACAATGAATTCACTTGGTCCTGGGAAGCAAATGGGCAATGCTCAATAAGATCAGCATACGTTGCCAAGTTTTGGGGCCGGGAGGTGATACTGACTGCGGAGTTAACTTGGAAATCACACGCTCCATCACAATGCAAATTCTTCACGTGGTTGGCTTTGCGTAACAGATGTTGGACGTCCGACCGGCTTGCTAGAAGAGGGTTGCCGCATCATGACAAGTGCCCACTTTGTGACCAACAGGAGGAGACAATAGACCATGTGCTGCTAACCTGCGTCTTTGCCAGGACAATCTGGGCGGCGGTGTGCACTGCGTTGGGGAAGCCTGAGTGGACGCCAACCCCGCGGATACACTACAATCTTGGCTGTGTACGAAGCAACGGTTGAATACGATGGTCAAAAAATACCTGCATGTTGTCTTACTACTGGCAATGTGGGAGTTGTGGAAACATCGAAACGCTGTAGTGTTTGACGGTGAGTTGCCATCGACCCACCAGCTCATGCGGAGAATAGAGGCGGAAGGAAGGATTTGGGCGCGCTCTGGACTTATGAAAGGCAATGTTGACTTCGTGCTTGCGGGTTTAGCGAGGTGGATTAGTGGGGAGGAGTAGTCTAATGTGTACTAGGTGGAGTGGTGTTGTACATATGTGTGAGAAATCACCACACTTGTAATTGACTGGTGGAGGCTTTCTATGCATTCCCTTCTTTAATATATGATATGCACACTCGTGCATATTTGAGAGAAAAAACAAATGGCGCCCCTGGACTAAATTAGGAGAAAATTTAGTTAAGTTATCAATATCTTTGTTTGATCGACGATCTTCATAGACAATCTTGCTGTTGACACTCGCAGCCCTTACTTTAATTTCGATGATGATGAATCCACAAGCGTCCCTGACATTCCTGTTTATATTATCTACCACTTGTTTTGCGTCCGACGCAATAATAATTTTTGAAGACCTAAATCTTCTGCCAGTGCAAAAGCTTTATTGGTTAGCGTCACTCGTTCACGAGAGAGGTAGCTCACGAGTTAGATTTCCCCTCTCGCAGATCACTTTTTTGCGAATTTTTTTACGTGTCACAAGCTCGTTATTACAAATGGGCCGGCCCAGACGCCCCAGCCTTCAGCGAAGCTGCTGGCTCCTCGCAGAACTGGGCTCTTATTGTAGGGTTTTATCAGCCTTTACTTCGGCCTCTTGGGCTTCTGCGTCATCCTCTAGTGCAGTACGGAGTTCCTAAACCCCAGCGTTTTCAACCCCTCCCCCCTCCCCCTCCCTTTCCTAAACCCTAGCGCAATTACCGGAGGCCATTCTTCTACGAAAATCACCCCCCCCTCCCCCCGGTGGCGGTAGCGGCGGCACACGCTACGGGCGAGTCTAAGGGTCAGCGCCGGCGGGACCGTTTGGGACTTCGCACGGAGGCCGTAGGATCTGCGCAGGACCTTCCGGTGACCTGTAAGAGGCCGGGCGGAGCTTAGTTGCCACCAGGTTTGCCGGTGTTTTTTTGTTCTTACTCCTGTTCTTATTATACTTTTTGTATCATAATATACCCGATTTTGTTCCCCCTTCCGCTCTGGAATTTTTCTCTGGTTGAAATCTGGTTGCAGATTGGGGTTGGGGCATGAAAACTTATTCGAACCCTCTCGCAAAGAAGCCTTTTTTTTTTGTAATGTCCGATCCTGTTTAGAACTCACAAGTGTAAGAAGCACCATCATACACTCTGCGTCCTGCATGTTCTTTTTTGTTCAACGGAATCTTGTTTTGTTCTTAGTTACTTAGTCAGATGTGAGGTAAATATGTGAACATCTGTAACATAGCAGTTTTTAGCAAAATGGGCAGCAAGTTTGCCTGATATATCAATTAATAAGAGGAAGAAATGATCCAAACAAAAGATCTCTTAATCTGCACCTGAGCATTTAGATGTAAATACTACTAGCTGTATGATTTTTTTATTCATTTGCTTATTTTGGCACAAGCAAGTAATTATTTTGTTATAACAAATTTGATGTTGCAGCTAGTTACATAGGCCATATGTTTGCTTCATGATGTTCTTTGGGTGCATAAATATTTGTTCCTCTAGCTTCCATTTAGTTACTTTTTCGTGATTCATTTTTCATTTGTGAAAAACAGATCCACACAACACACCTTTTCAGCGGTCGACTGTAGTAAGGTCGTTTAATCAGCATGCCGGCGGTAATATTTCTTTTCAACACTTACCATGTATGCTATTTACTAAGCCCCTTTTGGCACTCACCTTGAATTACAACCCAGTGACAATCTTTATTTTCTTACATTTTAGATCTGCTCCATCAAGCCGAAAAAGCTTCAGAGGTTGAACAGTTTAGTGTCGCCTTCTATCGTTACTATTCTCCGTTTTAGTAAGGCCACAAAAGGAAAGGTTGAGTTTGGGCTTGGTTTTGTTCTTCATGTGTGGAACAAAAAGGCCGTTGTCGTAGTTAACATAGCTTTGATTGAAGATGATGAGTATGTGCGTGTTCTTTTTGGGAATGGCTCGGTCAGTGATGTAGAAGTTTTTGTTGACAATGTTAACTCGATATATACTAGTTTCCTAGTGGAGGATAATCATGGATACTGCAAACCTGTGAAGATCAGTTCCTCTGAAATTGGTAGAGGACAAGTCATCTTCACGATTGCAGTTGCATGGGAAGAAATGCAGAAGACCGGCATGTACACTGGGTCTGTCATGTAAGTTACTAAGTGCCTAAATCTTGTTTGTTGATCCTTTTACTGTTTCAGTTGTTCTCACCTCATTTCTTTGGTTAGACACCCGAGATGCATCTCCGTAAAGAAGCTATCAAAAGAACCAGTGAATGACTACCAAAACTTCTTCGCATTCAGTTGCCCGTTGAGTGGACCTGTAGGTTGGACGGAACGCACGCCTTTAAGGTTAATTGGCGCTCCAGTGTTTAATCTGGCGGGAGAAGTTGTGGGGGTAACTGAAAAGGTTAGCAAAAAAAGCTACGATATGAAGTTTGCAAGGCTGTCTGGTTCGTTCCATACAGAGATGTCAATGCTTTTTGAAGATGATGATTGGAAGAAAAAAATACAACAGAAGTTAGAGAATGTACAAGGACATTCTGATATAAGTATGTAAGTGTTGATGAGTGAATCTATCTTCTGTATTCGATTGTACAAGGCGTTGCCGTTTGCTCTATGTTATTAGATGTACTAGATCAGATGTGGTAGCAATTTGTTTTATGTCCTCCTCGCATTTCTAATAGTATATCCTAATTAATACTCCCTTTGTTTCTAAATATAAACCCTTTTAGAGATTTCAATATGGAGCACATACGAATGTAGATTCACTCATTTTGTTCTATATGTAGTCAGTAGTGGAATTTCTAAAAGGTCTTATATTTAGGAACGGAGGGAGTACTTGCCAACCAAGAGTAGTTTCTTTTGGCAGGTGTTGAAGTTCATCCTGGTAAAGAAGCGGTTCAGTTATGCAGGGTTTTCAGATGTAGGGGGTTCCTCTCAGTTTTAAGTATTCAGTCCGATGGCTACATGTTTTTAACAACAGATCTTTTGATAAATTTTAAACAACAGTATCTTTTTAATTTTGGTTCCGCCTAGGATGATGAAATTCAATTTTGTTCTACTGTAGATTAGTTTAAACATCTTCGGCTGCGTACGAAGGCGAGCTCGCCGTGCCGCGGGCGCATTCTGCATACAGTCCGGCATGGACACCTTCAGTTCTGAATTTTCCCCTTGCAAGAGAATGTGGAGCATGGTTTTGCTGCAGCTGGCCTCTTCCTTCATCCTCCGTTGGGTGGTGCCAAGGGTCAGATCAACAAATATGAGAGGTAAGATGTGTAATATTCACTATTCTTCATGCATGTGTTGCTTTTCTCATCTTACAACCAGCAGGTAATAGCATGGCAGTTTGTTTACCTCAATTACTAAGATGATATACGTAATAGTTTGAGAAAGTTCAGCATGATATAAAATTGAATTAGGGGCATCTCAAATGACAAGTTCTCTTTCTCTCATGTCCCATTGACATCTTAAAAGGAATCACCAAAGTAGTTATATCATTCTTTTGGTTCTGTTGCAGGTTCTTGACAAATGTCAATTCTTCAGAGCTGTCCAGGAGAAAGAAAGGGATTGGGCTCACTTGGTAGGGAAGTCAAAAATGGCAAATTGTACACATTAATATTATCTTGAATATTGAATAAGAACATATTTATTTGACATATTCAATAAGATTGTGTGCATTAGTTTGTACATGCATTTGCACACATGCATATGACTATTCTATTCAAATTGCCATGTGCTGCCATTGCTACCAAAGTCAAGTGCCCCACCATATTTTCTTAATCAGAATCTGTTGGGTAGTACTATTTGGTGGATTGTATCTATAGTATGTTGAAAGCAGATAAAACCTCATTGATTTTCACATTAGATGCCTACCTCATTGATTTTCACATTAGATGCCTCTTTAGTATATCTGATCATTCTCAACGAGAGGAGTCTACAGTGTGTAATGTTGTATTTCTTTTGTGAGACCTCAAAAAGCTGTCTATGAACCATATATGCAGTAGACATTCCCACATGTATTTATTCGTTTTTAAGGGAATGTTTAAATTCTTATGTTTGACTATAATTCTAAACTTCTAGTCCATTCGAGACGGTCAATTTATATTTGTTGGCCGACACATGCGTTGCATGGTTACTAGTCCTGGTAAAGAAGCGGTTCGGTTATGCAGGGTTTTCAGATGTAGGGGCTTCCTGTCAGTTTTAAGTATTCATTCAGTCCGATGGCTACATGTTCTAGAAAGCACGCAGACCCCTTTTTGTTCATGACTTGGCCATTTCTAATTTTAAGATATCATAACAAGCAGATTCGCTTGCTTTTGTGCGCAGCCAGTTTAGTTTGCAGAACTGTCATGATAATGGTCATTGTCATGTTTGACAAAATTAATGCATTTTTGTCTCAAGAATCAAAACTGACATCTACTCCCACCATCCCAAAAAGGCTGTTTTTAGATTTATCCAAGACAAGTTTTTTGGGACCGAGGTAATACTCCGGACTTGTAAACATATACTGTGATGATTGACAATTGTTAAGTAGTGCTTTCATGATATCTAAATACGGAGTCAGAGAAGCGGTTTACTGCTTGTCAAAAATGTTAGCTCAGCTTTCGAGTCCTTTTGTATAATAATGGGTCCGTCGACTTGGCTTGTAGTGACCTCTGGAGCATAACAGATTCTGTCTCCTTGTTCGGTCATTGCAAGCAGTAGTCCTCACTGAACCTGGCCTGAGTGCAGAATCTTGTCCTAGTTTTGCCATTGGTGTTAGGATTAATTAAGGGATTAATCCCTGCTTTCTCTTGCCGCAGGCAGTTGCTTTGGCAACTGTCGCGTCGGTTCATCGGACAGGGGTCTCTCTTTGTATAGACACCTCTTTAATGGCATCCTCTCAAACTCTCTGTATATATATATACTAGTTACATGCCAGTGCGTTGCTACGGGCGATAGATGATTCAAATACAACGTTCATTTTGCATAATTATTACTTAAGCAATGTCATGACCAAACTGTGAATAATTATTTTATATCTTAATTTTGTCGACCACCCAGTGATTGAAGCACAAACTTCACTTGGCAAACATATTATCATATGACAATCAAGTTTAAGCAATTTCATTGACCAATTATTGCACAATTATTTGAAACACAGTTGGTTCAGTTTCTCTCGGTAACACACAATATCGAGCTTTGTGTTCAACATGAATGAGTTCCTATGACGGAAGTGACCTGCACAAAATAAATATCTCATAATTAAAAATATAGAAATATCTAGTTTAATTCAAAAATATATGTACACATAATAAAAAAATACAAAGCATAACTACTGAAAGTATAAGTAACAGATATCTCACCTAAGATGTAAGTACCTCCCTATAGACGATGTTCCTCGTATAATTACCAATAGGACAGTTGTAGCTCTTGTTTTTGTTGTAATTTGAGCTATTCCTTCTGCTATCGTATGAGATCTTTTTCTTATTGTTGGAGCTCTTGTTTTTGCTGTAATTTGAGCTATTTCTTCTGCTATCGTCTGAGACATTTTTCTCATTGTCTGTAGTCGGGGCGGCAAGGATCTTGATGTTCTTTCTAGCAGTGGATCTAGATAGCGCGACATACAACTGCCCATGAGAGAACACTGGCTCGGGCAAGTATATACTCGTGTTTGGGATAGTCTGCCCCTGTGCCTTGTTGACCGTCATGGCAAAGCTGAGCCTAATAGGAAACTGCATCTCGTCATCACTGGGACAAAGGGGGATCCTTGGCAAGAAGATCCTCTTTCCAGCATGTTGCCCTAGCACAATTTCTGCATCGATGACATTCCTTTGGAATCCTCGAACCACCAGCCTCGTGCCATTGCAAAGTCCATTCGCGGGGTCAATATTTCTGAGCAATATAATAGGGCAGTTTATTCTTCAACACATGTGGAGGCAGCCCATTAGGGGTCAAAGTGTTAAGGAACTCAGATGGATAATAGTTACGAGGTTCATCGATTGCTGAATCAAAGCTATGATACACCATCTCATCTCCATGGAATCGGTTGATCATCTTTATATTTATCCTATCCACACAATCATCTCGCATGTAAGAACTATTTGCAACACTAACCTGCATTATCATCCTCGTCCTCGTCATCTTTATCACCGGGATTAGAGGACTCATCACTATGACCACGAGCTAGACGGGCTGCACGAGCTGCCATCACAGTTACATAGGACACACCTTCCTTCGGGATATCAATATACCACCCAAGTTCACCTCTAGGGAAGAATAAAGGGTACGACAAAGCATCATAACATCCATGATAGGACTTGATGCCATATATATCTCTATTCTTCCCATGCAGGATGACACTGTTACCGAACTGTCTTCGACGTTCACTGCCCTCTACCCACAGAACTGCTACTTCTGAAGTGGTCGGTGCATTACATCTTCTCTGATCCGTCCTCTGGTTAAGTGTTATGTGGTAGTCATCCACATCATCAACATGCCCCATACTACGGAGGTGTTCAGAGTATGGGTTGCCACGAAGTATGTCGACCAATTGTGTGATTACTTCTTTGTCTTTCTGGCAGTGCTCTTTGCGACAGCTGCGATACCTATGCTCTAAACTGGGATCATCATCATAGAAGTAGAGCTCAAGGTGACTACGATCTAGACCATCTTGTTTGCCAAATGACCGTATGTTGTGGTACATTTGGCCATGGGCACGGAATGTGTAGATAGGATGCTTTAATGTGTTAGTGGTATCACTATCAAGGTGACAATATAGTGAGGTGAATAAGAAATGGCTACTGAAAAACCTGATGTTGTCATGAAAATGCCTAGCATCAGGGTCAACACTCGTCCATAGCTTCATGAGCTCGGGTGGCGTATCCGGGTTGGCTAGTTTGATCTTCCCCTTACGACAACAAAACCCCATGGTCTCACGCTCAGACTTCTTTGCATAGCAATGCTTGCAGTCTTCTACTGGCTTCAGCTTGAGTGTGTATGTTGGGATTTTGCTATACACCATCTCATAGGGATCTGGAACGCTTGCAACTGAAGCAGACTCATCGTCAGACTCATCCACTTCAACATCGTCATCGGTGTGATCCTCTGAAATGATAGTGAACAATATGGGTACTAAAATCGTGCACATGATGTCACGCTACAACGTGGAACACGATGAAAGTACCAATCCCAACGAACATGTAGCCTTCCTCGCCTTCTGAGTCTTCCTCCAAGATGACGCCCTCTTCACCACCTATTTTATATTTATACTAGATCACTGATGGCGCGCGTTGCCGCGCCCGTCTATTTTTCCAATGGAATGATAGGACTTTTGTGAATATATAGTCATAAAACATGCTATCAAAAACATAGTGGCAAAAAACACCGAAGTTACATTTGTACAAACTGCCTATATATTGGACATCAATAGGGAGGAGCCAAGTAGTGCCATGGTAGGAGAGGACTGGGTTTT
Source organism: Aegilops umbellulata (assembly GCA_032464435.1). Taxonomy (NCBI): domain Eukaryota; kingdom Viridiplantae; phylum Streptophyta; class Magnoliopsida; order Poales; family Poaceae; genus Aegilops; species Aegilops umbellulata. Next base: position 356,888,042 of record CP136058.1, read on the forward strand.
TTTTAACTCTTAACTTGAGTTTGCTTCAAGTTTGGTCTCACACGTGAAGTATTTGAATTCAAAATTTGGGACGTTGTTGGATATTTTTTATATTTGCATCTGTTCATAATCAAGGCAGCATCATAGATGATTTCCCCTAATATTGTCAGAAGCTGGATCATTGAAAGCACAAAGCATACACATGATAACAGTGGGTGATGTAAACATGCATTGCCATAACTTTGGATGATTCAGCCCTGAAGAACGTCAGTCTATATAGACAACAGTAATAGAGCAAAAAATGATTTCCTGGTGATTTGGTAGTTATACAAGAACACAAAGTAGGCGTACATAGGAATAGGACACTGTTATAATGTAATACATGAGTATAAGCGCTGGCAATTCAGCTTTTCCCTTGGGAGAAGAGGCTAATATGCAGTCAAAAAAGTTGTAATTCAGCTACGTTGAATTTTTCGCTTGAGATCACCAGTTCAACTTTTCATGGCCCAGGTGATGTTTCACAATCATTTGTGCCACACGGCATCGAGAGCCAATGCACCCTAAATCTGGCTGCAATTGGAGAATGTCCTCCAAGATGGAACAAACAACACAAACTGTAGCGAGTATACTATGGATATCATATTAAATGACAAGAATTTTGTGCAATGTGCAAGATTTCCTTTTTTCTCTCTACGAACATCGCCGCATATGGAGATTTATCTTCCAGGTGTACCACTTCAATACATTATCAGTTTGCACTTGGAAAACATCATAATAAAAGAGTATTCTCTCTGTCAACTTGTATTGTGCTCCTTTATTAGCAACCGAGAAGACAATATCATGACCCAACTACTAAACAGTGCATCTTGCAACTCCAAGGGACAATTGTGTTGTAGATATTGGCTTGGCAGCGTCAAAGTTGGCATAAAGAGTCACATGCATGAATAAATATAATAACGAAAATGTTCAATGTATGTAAATCATAATAATTGATAGCCTATCACTACTTAAGAGAACATACCTGTTTTTAGCATGGGTATATACAATGAAAAGCTTAGGTAACTCTATATAGCACTGCATCACAATATAAGAATGATTAAACAAAGAGCCAAAAGGGAAATGTCAACATTTTGTCCAAAGTACATTCTAAACTGTAGAGCGAACAAAACCTACGAGTTGCAGAGTGAAAAGCCTTGAAAAGCTGGGTTCTGTTCAACAAAGTGGCAGGAAGATTTATAGTACAATACGCTAATTGATGGATGACAGAAGACAAATTCAGGCAAGATAACAATTTCAAATAACAATATCACATTCAGGTTTGTGATATGTAAAACCACCCCCCACGCATACCAATAGAAGTCAGTGTGCTAACCTTTTCTACAAATAGAGCAAGGTTTGTAGTACAATTCTGTATAAAACAAATGCTCAGATTGGTCAAACAATTGCTCGAATTGCATCTTGTAAAAGGCAAGCTTATTTGGCATGCATCTGCAACAAAAACAAAACCCAAGCAGGGTGCAATTTGTAAGCATATTTAGGTGGCCTTCATCACAAAGAACGTTAACCTGTGCAGTCTGCATATAAAATAAGACAAAATATCTTGTGGAAAAAAAGGAAAAACGTACAAATGATTTGCAGATTCCGTGCTGACGGATCTAGGTAAAACTAAGAAGGCTCACTTCCTTCTGAAACAGTAACTTTGTATTTTTTTCAGGAGCTACCAAGAAAGGAATTAATGTGACATTGGATGGCTTAAAGAAGCAAATAACCATCCTCGTTGTGCATGTTGGCTTCAAATATTAGTTTCTAAACAGCAGTTTGGAAACATGTTTAGTTTTTATACTAATTTCAAAAGATGAAGAGAGAAATTAAAATGAGCAATGTGAATATTTAAAATAAATAAGAGAAAGGCATAGCCATTTATTAAACCTTGTTAGATAATGGATTCTTGAATTTCTCATGATGCGATTTCCCCTCAAAATGAAACACAAGATACTTGGGCGTCCATTCCCCTGACAGAATTGAAGCGTCTTCCATGTTTCAACCTTTCTCTGCTATACTAAACCAAAAGATCTGTTATTTTCTTTCTGCTCAATTTTCTAAAAGAGAAAGAGCCAATTAAAAACTTATCAGCAACATACAGTGCACACCTCAAACATACAACTCCATCATATAGAAAAGAAGAGAGAAATTTGAGTTTATTTGGGATTCCTAGGGTAAGTAGAAAAAAAATATTGTGCAGATACCATGGAGTTCACATGATTCAATCTTAGTGTATCTACGATCAGTGTCAGTGGCCTTGTATTATGTCAAAGTTCTCACGAAATGAAGATATTCTTGTTCCTAATATACTGCGTGAGGTCGTCTGCAGCCATGTCTTGCTTGTGGGATCCCGTGTTTTGGTCTGAAGCATATTGCGTGAGGGGGGATACGAGTTGTACCTGTAGCCAGCGTGGAGCAATGCGGCAGGGGCGACGGCCATGTTGGGCGGCAGCGCACATGGGGATGCTGAGTTTGGCGGCGCCGCTGTTCGAGGTTGAGGTCGGGGGAGGTGCGCTGCCGCTCGAGGTCGACGTCGGTGTGCAGCACGAAGGCCTGCTAGACGAGGAGGAAGAGATTGAGGTCGGCGAAACAGGGACGGATCCCAAATTAGTGATGGTGGAGCCTACCCTAGTTCTTCCCGAGGGGTGCCCCCAGGGCCGGTCCTGAGATTTCGGAGGCCCGGGGCAAAACTAAAACCCAGGGGCCCTTAACATAAACATCAAAATTATGGGCTATGGAGAAAGTATACAACAAAACGTGATGCAAAGATATGTTTAAACTACATCTGTAGGAGTATATTATTTTAGGTATCAAAAGGACAGAAGACTCCAAGAATAGTCGTAAAACAATTTGCATCCTGAATGCATTGTTGAATTCGAATGACAATGGTAAGACTGTTACCACAAATAGGAGTATATATGAGAAATTAGATAGATGAGTAAATACATATGACTGATGTGGAAAATATTTCTTCATAAGTTCAAAACTTAGATACCTTTATATCTTCAAAATCAAATCTACGGTGCGGCTATAGTGCAAAGTTACTCCCACCTAGTTATGCAAATGATTAAATCAAGAGTTAATTACCCAATTGTGCCGTCATTGCTCAGCTCATCTATAAATTAACCGCCATGAGCTGCATCCAGAACCTCTTTCTTTGCTTGAGAATTGAGATCTATAGCACCATGCGAACATCAGTATTAATCCATAGAATCAGAATGATTAATTGTGCAAATAGTGGAAGATGTCGTCCAGCAAAACTCACCTCTATAGACGACACATAGCAGCACCGATCCGCCGCTGATTTCCGGCGCGGACCACGTCCATTGAGATCCAGGCGAAGGCCTCTTACTTGAGAAACCTCTCCTGGTTCATCTGCCACAATCTAGGCATGAGACGAGAAAGCGGCGCCTGCTGCGTTCGTGATGGCGATCCACGCGTTTGGTCATGGATCCCGCGAGTCAATGCGTGACTTATGCCGATGTATCAGAGTTTCCATCTACAATAGCTGCTACCACTTGGGCGATGGGCCAGTACATATGAACTTTTTTACTGCAGCCTAAATCGTAGGCCTAATGCAACATAAGTACATATTTGGGGGCCCCTCCACCTTGGGGGCCCGGGGCGGCCGCCCCCCTGCCCCCCTCAGGGCCGGCCCTGGGTGCCGCTCATATACCAACATGTCGCCGTTGAGGCGAGTGGCGCACATTGGTGCCATGAATGGCTACCAATGTGCGCCATCACGGAGGGGTTCATCATGTCCATTGATTCCTCTCCGATGATGCGTGAGTAGTTCTTTGTAGACCTGCCGGTCCGTAGTTAGTAGCTAGATGGCTTCTTCTCTCTCTTTTGATTCTCAATACAATGGTCTCTTGGGGATCCATATGATGTAACTCTTTTTGCGGTGTGTTTGTTGGGATCCGATGAACTTTGAGTTTATGATCAGATCTATCTTTTTGTCCATGAAAGTTATTTGAATTTTCTTTGATCTCTTATATGCATATAGCCTCGTATTTCTTCTCCGATATTTCGGTTTTGTTTGGCCAACTTGATCTATTTATCTTGCAATGGAAAGAGGTGCTTTGTGATGGGTTCGATCTTATGGTGCTTGATCCAGTGACAGAAGGGGAACCGACACGTATGTAACGTTACCATTAAGGATAACAAGATGGGGTCTATTTCTACATAAATAGATCTTGTCTACATCATGTCATCGTTCTTATTGCATTACTCCGTTTCTCCATGAACTTAATACACTAAATGCATGCTGGATAGCGGTCGATGTGTGGAGTAATAGTAGTAGATGCAGGCAGGAGTCGGTCTACTAATCCTGGACGTGATGCCTATATAAGGATCATTGCCTGGATATCGTCATGATTATTTGAAGTTTTATCAATTGCCCAGCAGTAATTCTTTTACCCACCGTTTGCTATTTTTCTCGGGAGAAGCCACTAGTGAAATCTAAGGCCCGAGTCTCTTCTTTATTATATTTGCCTTCGCGATCTATTTTTTGCTTTTATTTTCTGATCTATTAATCCAAAAATATAAAAATACATTGCTGCACTTTATTTTATTTGGCGATCTATCTATCAATTTATTACAACTTTCTCACGTCCACTTGCCAATTTCTGGCGCTGTTACCCGAAAGGGATTGACAACCCCTTTAATACGTCGTGTTGCGAGTATTTGTTATTTGTGTGCAAGTGCCGTCCATGTAGTGTTACGTGGTTATCCTACTGGTTCGATAACCTCGGTCTTATCACTGAGGAAAATACCTACCGTTGTTGTGCTGCCTCATCCCTTCCTCTTTGGGGAAATACCGACGTAGTTCAAGCAAGCATCAAAAGGAATTTGTGGCGCCGTTGCCGGGGAGACATCATCAACATCTACCAGGTTCCTAATCACAAATCTCATCTCCTCTCAATTTACATTATTTGCCATTTGACTCTCGTTTTCCTCTCCCCCACTTCACAAAAATTTGCCATTTTATTTGCCCTCTTTTTTGTTCGCCTTTTTCTCGTCAGATCTATCTTTTCGCTTGCAATCTTGTTGCCATGTGCCCTCTATATGCTTGCATCTTCGGTTGCTAAAAATACTTTGATATGGATCCTCATCCACTTGCTAATATTTTTAAAAGATCCAATTATGATGAACCAATTGCTAGTGAGCTGAATGCACTAGATTATCTTTACGAACTTTTGCTTGAGATTCGTGAATCTAAAAATTGTGATGAAGAAAATTATGAAGTGATTCATGATAGCTCCTTGGATGAAAAGCATGATTGCAATGATGTTATTATAAATTATATTAATGTCAATTTGTGCTAATAATATGCAAAACCCGAAGCTTGGGGATGCTAATATTGCTATCTCCACTACTTATTGAATGATCATGATTGGGGTGATAATGATTCTTATGATCTTGATATTTTATTTAAGCCCCATGATGAATGTGTTTGCAATAATATTGAAAGTGGGTTCAAAAGAGTGTCACCTCTAGGTAAAAATAATCCCACATATTTGGGGAGTGTTCAATCTTGTAAAAAATTTGATAAAAGTGGGTTTGGAGAGGTCATGACTATAGTTGATGTTAATCCCACTATCTTGAAAGATTATTAAACATTTATGCATGTGGATCATGAAGAGAAAATTTTATACTATATTTTGTTGAATTTGATTATGATCCCACCTGTAATTATTATGAGAGAGGAAAATATTATGGTGGAAATTTTTATGTTACTAAATTACCTCTCATTATATTGAGATCGTCAATGTTTTATTCTTCTACCTTGCATATGCTAGAAATTTCTTGTCTTGATAATTTGTTTGATTATAAAATGCCTATGCATAGGAAGTATGTTAGACTTAAATGTGTTTTTCACATGTTACATGATGCTCTCTTCATGTTATAATTACTATCTTTCATGTGAGCATCACTGAAATCTTATGCCTAGCTAGGGGCATTAAACGATAGCGCTTGTTGGGAGGCAACCCTGATGACCCACAAGTATAGGGGATCTATCGTAGTCCTTTCGCTAAGTAAGAGCGTCGAACCCAACGAGGAGCAGAAGGAAATGATAAGCGGTTTTCAGCAAGGTATTCTCTGCAAGTACTGAAATAAGTGGTAACAGATAGTTTTGTGATAAGATAATTTGTAACGAGTAACAAGTAACAAAAGTAAATAAAGTGCAGCAAGGTGGCCCAATCCTTTTTGTAGCAAAGGACAAGCCTGGACAAACTCTTATATAAGGAAAAGTGCTCCCGAGGACACACATGAATATCGTCAAGCTAGTTTTCATCACGTTCATATGATTCGTGTTCGGTACTTTGATAATTTGATATGTGGGTGGACCGGTGCTTGGGTGATGTTCTTACTTGAACAAGCATCCCACTTATGATTAACCTCTATTGCAAGCATCCGCAACTACAAAAAAAGTATTAAGGTAAACCTAACCATAGCATGAAACATATGGATCCAAATCAGCCCCTTACAAAGCAACGCATAAACTAGGATTTAAGCTTCTGTCACTCTAGCAACCCATCATCTACTTATTACTTCCCAATGCCTTCCTCTAGGCCCAAATAATGGTGAAGTGTTATGTAGTCGACGTTCACATAACACCACTAGAGGCTCATCAAAATATCGAACGAATACCAAATTCACATGACTACTAATAGCAAGACTTCTTCCGTGTCCTCAGGAACAAACGTAACTACTCACAAAGCATATTCATGTTCATAATCAGAGGGGTAATAATATGCATAAAGGATCTGAACATATGATCTTCCACCAAATAAACCAACTAGCATCAACTACAAGGAGTAATCAACACTACTAGCAACCTACTAGCACCAATCCCGGACTTGGAGACAAGAATTGGATACAAGAGATGAACTAGGGTTTTAAGATGAGATGGTGCTGGTGAAGATGTTGATGGAGATTTCCCTCTCCTGATGAGAGGAGCGTTGGTGATGGCGATGGTGATGATTTCCCCCTCCTGGAGGGAAGTGTCCCCGGCAGAACAACTCTGCCGGAGCCCTAGATTGGTTCCGCCTCGTGGCGGCGGAGTTTTGTCCCGAAAGGTTGCTTCTGGTTTTTTTCTCGACGAAAGACTTCATATAGCAGAAGATGGGCATCAGAGAGCCACCAGGGGGCCCACGAGGTAGGGAGGCGTGCCCCCCACCCTCGTGACAGGGTGTGGGCTCCCTGGCCTTCATCTTTGGCAAGGATTTTCATTATTTATTATAAGATATTCCATGGAGTTTCAGGACTTTTGGAGTTGCGCAGAATAGGTCTCTAATATTTGCTCCTTTTCCAGCCCTGAATTCCAGCTGGCGGCATTCTCCCTCCTTATGTAAACCTTGTAAAATAAGAGAGAATAGCCATAAGTAATGTGACATAACGTGTAATAACAGCCCATAATGCGATAAATATCGATATAAAAGCATGATGCAAAATGGACGTATCAACTCCCCCAAGCTTAGACCTCGCTTGTCCTCAAGCGAAAGCCGATAACGATAAATATGTCCTCATGTTTAGAGGTAGAGGCGTCGATAAAAATAAAATACGGACATGAAGGCATCATGATTATTCTTATAACAACAACATATATAGATTTTGTCATATGATTTCTTATGCTCAAGTAATAATCCATTCACAAAGCAGAGTACGAATCAAAAACTTTATTGAGAACCAACAAACTATAATCTCAGTCATTGAAGCAATTGCAATTTATCATAACATCGGAAAGATTCTATGTCAGAGCTTAAAAGCAAGTCCACATACTCAACTATCATCTAGTCCTGCATAATTGCTAACACTCACGCAATACTTGTGGTTATGAAGTTTTAATCGGACACAGAGAAAGATAGGGGCTTATAGTTTCGCCCCACAACCTTTTACCTCAAGGGTAATGTCAACAATAATAACTCATGCTCCCCTACATCCAATTAGATATATATATATATATCAGGTTCTTTCCAACATGCTGGGCTTGCCAAAGGGTAAAATGAAAAAGGAAAGGTGAAGATCACCATGACTCTTGCATAAGGTAGAAGATAATAATAAAAGATAGGCCCTTCGCAGAGGGAAGCAGAGGTTGCCATGCGCTTTATGGTTGGATCACTACAAAAAAAATACACTTCCGTGATGATACGTGTTTATCATAGTAGGTCGCTTTTTTTGTCATGCATGTACATCCATGACAAATTTATGACAGAATCAAGATAGTCATACCTGTGCTGTCGTAGAAGTGTTCCATGACATTACCAAAATTATCATCATGGAAGTGTCCACTTCCATGACGATAAATCGCGCGTCATAGAAGTGCTTTCGTCAAGGGTGACCGACACGTGGCATCCATCGTAACGAAACGCCGTTAAGCTATCGGGTCGGGTTTTGGATCCGGTAACCCGTTAACAGCCCCAACCAATGGGGATTTTCCACGTGTAAAATCATCATTGGCTAGAGGAAACACGTGTCGGCTCATCATCGGGACAGATGTCATCCACTCACTGGACATAAGGCGCCTATGATACGTCGACACGTGGCACGACCCAACAAGTTTAAATGGGCCGGCCCAACTAAAGGCCCACAAGATTTTGCAGACCATAATGGGCCGGCCCAGCTAAAGGCCCACGAGATTTTGCGGACCATAATGGGCTGGCCCAGCTAAAGGCGCACAAGATTTTGCGGGCCATAATGGGCCGGCCCAGGTAAAGGCCCACAAGATTTTTGTGTGCCATAATGGGCCGGCCCAGGTAAAGGCCCACAAGATTCTTGCGGGTCATAATGGGCTAGCCCAGCTAAAGGCCCACGAGATATCGCCGACATTAATGGGCCGGCCCAGCTGTAGGCCCATAAGATTTTGAGGACCCTAGTAGGCCGACCCATTAACTGGCTGCCATGTTTTGGGCCAAATGTCGGCCCATATTTGATCCGCTCCATTAATGGCCTGCCACGCTCCAGGCCTAATAGTGGCCCATATGAGATCTGGCCCGTTAAAAGCCTACCACGTTCTGGGCCAAATTACGGCCCAGATCAGGTCCGACCCTTTAAGAGGCTTTGGGCTCAATTATGGCCCATATCAGATTCGGCCCGTCAATTGGACACTATGCTTTTGGGCCCACTTGCTAAAGGCCCACTTAGTAATTCGGCCTGATATTAGTTTTGGCCTGTTAAGGGCCCGTTTAACATTTCGGCCTGTTAAAAGCCCGTCATATAGTTGGGCCTAACTACGGCCCGGTTTGCAACCGGCCTGCTCGCAGCCGATATCTGATTGGGCCAAACAAGGACCCAGACAATTTTGGCCTGTTAAAAGCCCATGATTTGATTCGCACAATCATGGGTCAGGGTTCATTTTGGGCTGCTGCGTAACTAGTAGGAATTAAGAACAAACCTACTCTATACAATAAAGAAATTACGGCATAGTAACTAAGAATAAACCTACACTACACAATAAAGGATTTAAGGTATATTACATCCACTGGGCATCGAAGTTCGCCACCAGTGATCATAAAGCGCAACGAAGAAGCAGATTACAAAAACTGGGCACCATTGCAGCGTAACAAAATAATACTGAACCGAGACCACTTCGAAGACAGTTCAAGAAAGGTTAGCCTTGCGGGGGAACTGCTGCGTAAGCTGCTGAGCAAGGCTGTGAGACTGGCCTAGCATGTCGGTCATAGCTTCCAGGTGTAGCTGTTTTGCGATGAGGTTCTCTTTGGTGTTCTCCACAATCTTTCTTAGAGATAGGACTTCAAGTCGAAGTTGAGTTGCAGAATGCCTTTCTGCTAGAACTTGGGACTGAAGAAGTCAAACTGATTCAGACAACGAATTCCGTGAGCTTGTCTGACTGTTAGTCTCAAGTAACTTGAACACTGCATTAAGACAAGACTTTGGGTTTGTCTCGCTATCTTCAAGATGTTTTGCCTTCTTTGCTGCAATATATGTTGGGTTTGTCTCATAGCCTTCAGCAGACTTGTGCATGCCATCAGGCATATCACCCTAAAACAAAGCAGAGAGATGACAGGTTTTGCACGTGTATAAACAAAGATGATAACTGTTTTTTCAATTCTATCCAACTTCAAATTAGAAAATAAAGAGTATGTTCAAAATATCAATATCATAATTTGGCATTGTTCATAATGCGGGGAGCTTCACCACACTAATGGATTACCATGTCAACATAACAAGCATAGATGAAGGGCAAAGAAAATCATTGTATCTATTTTGGATAATGTGCATGGCATGTTGTTCATATCATCAGCCACATCAGTAAGATAAAACAGGAGATGACAAGGTGCAAACGTGGGATGCTTCACCACACACTGGATTATAGATCCACAAAACCAAGCATACATATAGGGAGTATTAAGTAATGTGCATGGTATGAATAAGGAATTTGGTTTTACAAGTAAAACTTAGAACTTACGGTTCTTACGAACATGCATTTTGGTAGAAACAGCAAACTAAACAGCAGTTAACAATAGGGAGTATGAGCAAATTAAACAGCAGTTGAGGATAAAGGCTTTAGAAGGACTGACTTACATTAATAGTTAACACCGGCTTTATAATGCCCTTCTCCATGTCAAGGGAAGGATAAATCAAGAATTTCAGCACAGAATCTTCTTCATAAGCATTGCCTCTACTCTACATTTTGTAGAGAGTAATTATAGATATGACAATACTGGAAGGGATAGAGGATAATGAAGATAAGATGCAGATTGATGCTACATAATCAACTACCAATCCCTGGAAGTACAAGCGTTACAGGACAAAATGTACTGACAAGAGCAATGGGCTACACTTCTGCACTGGCATTGTCTGTGTATTCTACTTGTTGGTAAGATTAAATATAGATATGATCTTTTTTAGTAAATGGTGGGCGAGGGAGATAAGATGCAGAATGCTACAAAATGAACCAATCCCTCTTCCCATAATACAAGAGCATTTTTAACACTGGTGTACTGTACAAAACGTTCTTATATTATGGGACGGAGGGAGTAGCTGTTAATGTAAGTACAGTGATAGACTACGTTCAATCCTTACAAGAGGACTGCAGAGCTAAATCTCTTCAAAAGCATTGGGTTGATTCTAAATTTATGTAAGAGTCCATACGGATCTTATAATGTCCACCAAATGGACGATTACGAGGCTAACATGTGCAGTGATGCTACATAATCAAACAGCTATGAAAGTAGGTATGGTCATACAGGGCAAGAGGTACTCACAAGAGCAATGTAGTGTGCAGTATAGTTGCGAGATTCTGTGGTCCCTTGAGAATGAATGTTCTTCTGCTAACAGTTTTCGTACAAGTGAGACATTAAGGCAAATGCAGAAATGTAGTTCAAATTGTGATGTGATATCATAGACAATACCTTACGCTGCAACCGAGACCAATGTGTAACAAGATTATTCCAGTCACCGTCGGATAAATGTAGCACCAGAGACTTTACAAAAATTTCGTTCAGAGGCTTGCCATCGAAGTGCGCTTGCCTCAGGTAGGAATGATACTTCATCAACGAGTGCTTGAAAAGCGCAACCAATCCTTGCTCGTCATCACAATCCAGTTTGCTCCTCACCTATTTAAAAGAATGAAATCTTGTGTCTTCTGTCACAGAAACATATGCAGTAATGACCATGAATAACATTAGTACATTACTTACGCGTAAGTTGCGGAGGAAGACTGGAAATTGTTCTATGTTTGCGGTATAATCTTTCCATGAAGGAAATATGCGCACAAAGTTCCTGACAGCAACATAAGCTTTGTCTTCTAAACTGAGAAGAAATGGAACAGGGGTCCTATTTGCTACAATTGGGGCTCTCTCTGGTTCGAAAAGGGATTTGGCAACTGGATTTGGTGTACTCTTTGCTGGAATGGGGGTTTTGCGTCGTACAGCTGGTGCTATGTCAACTGGCATAATCATACTGTTTGCTGCAGTTGGGGTCTGCTGAGTTAGGGCATCAGAAATGACCAGTGTAGTAGGGCTAGAGTCTGCTAGAGTTGGGGTATTTTGTGGGTCAGGTGATATTGCAACTACACCTAATGGGCTATTTGATTTATCAGGTGCCACTACCTTTTCCAAATACTTTGCTTGCGCTCCTCCACGATCAGCAATCGCCCTCTTCCTTTTGAATGTCTGATACACAAGAACAACATTTGAATGGATAAATATGGTATGATGACAGATGGAATATGTACTGAAAATGGATAGGCAGGGCGTATTCACATACACGATGTGTAAACTAAGCTAATGGCAGTTCAAAAAAGTAGAAGCAATGTAAAGCATCAATTGCAAGATATGTGCGAGCAATGTAACCTTGGAAAGTTAGAGCAAGTACCTTGATGGGTGAATAAGATAGGGCATCTTCCTTTGACTCCTCCACTAGGGAGCTACATTGACTTAGGTCTCCCTCTAGCTCAGAATCACTGTTAGGATCATATTCTGAGCATGAATCTGTAGGTGGAGAGTGTTTGCATTGCATTGCATCCAGACTTGATTTCAGTCCCTTAATGCCAAGTTTGACAGCCATGGCATTTTTCTACTTTATTCTTTTCATGCGCGCAAGCTCATAACCATTATGATGCTGTTCAGAATATGAGATTCATGAAAACGTAAAAAGTAGTCAGATTATCTATGGATCATTGCGGTTTCAACTCGGAGAGTGTCTCCCTATAAACCCTTGCATATGCAAAGTTCACCTCCCCAACCGTGCTGACCAGACCACACACAGAGATACACACCCGAGCGGCAAAACATGCATTTTCGAAACTAATTTCGGAACATTTAGCTGACCAATTAAACAACTCCGTTTTAATAATATCAGATTCGTATTTGAACAACTAAGCTTGTTTAGCTTGATGGGTGGAGCAGTGTTATTATGACACGAAGCACGTATTCTGATCGTATAGTGATCATAAAAGGGGGAAACTCTAAGCATATATTTTTAGCAAAAGAGGGTTTCCCCTTTGATTTCTATTAAAGAAACCACCACGGAACCAACATGATCAATTAAACCCTAAGCATGATCAATTAAACCGTATTATGGCTGTGCCATGGCAGATTTGAAGCTGCAAACTGGAGAAATGATATTTAGCATCCATTGTTTGCTTCGAACTAAGAACTAAATTCTAAGAGCTGAAAAGAAAGTAGAGTAACCAAGTTAAGATCTATTTTCTGGTTGAGATCAAAAAGTTGAGGAGATATGAAGTACCACCTCTCTTGCGGCGCCGTGTAGGCATCGGGGATGCGATGGCTGTTGGTGGCGTTGAAGCAGATCTGCGACGGTAGACGGGTGCATCGGGGGATAAGTCCCGTTGCGGTGGAAGAGAAGGTCGTGTGAGCGGCCCCGACAAAGAGGACGACGGTGCCGATGAAGTGAGAGGACGCGATGCAAGGCTATTAGTCCATTGCCGTGGATGAGAAACGTCCATCTCTAGCAGTGGATGATGTGGTCTTGGTAGGCGCTCCGGCATGGTGGAGGACGGTGGCGATGGATGTGGTGGAGGATGGCGGCGATGGATGGGGTGGCGGACGGAGGCTGGTGTGGGAATGGGATGTTCTAGCGCGGACGGTGTATGAATGGGAAAATGGAGGGAGAGGTACGGGGAACCATGTTTTTGGGACGCGCCTGTCTGAAATATGGGAAAGTTACGAACTTATCCCCCGTTTCAAATTTGGACGTCTCGTCGGTTGGGGATAGGACGGTAATCTCGCATCTCCCAAATATTTGCCGGTAACTATTTCAGGCGAGGAGAGGGTGTTTTGCCGCCCACGGTTGGCGCCCACGGTGTATGAACGGGGCAGACAGGTAGGGCGGTTGTGTCACGTCTGATGGAAGTTACACATCTGCCCCTATTTAAAATATTAGCCTACATCTATTTCGGACGAGGAGAGTTTGTTTTGCCTCCCACCGTGTATGAATGGGGAATGGAGGGAGAAACATAGGTCTCTCGGACGAGCTTGAATCAAATGAGTTTTTCCGCCCATGTTTGACGCCCACCGTGTCGGAATGGGCTTAGAGGCGGTCGTGTCACGTCTAATTGAAGTTACTAACCTACCCCTATTTAGAGCAGTGGAAATCGGGCCGATGGATTGTCTGTGTAATGGGTAGACAATAATTTCCATCTCCCAAACACTTGGCTTCAGGCAGCCGATGTGGGAGGGGACATTTTGTTGTTTCTTTCGAATTTTGGGACAATAAGCATCCACATTTACCCTGGCAACTAAATTCAAAACCATTTTGTATTCCTATATGAATCTTTATAAATCATTCTATGTGTTTTTATATATCTTCAAAAGGACGACAAAGATGTATTCCACTATCATATATGAATATGGTTTACAAATGCCGATACTCAAATTCAGAAACTAGAATCCAGTTTAAGGTGAATTCGAATATTTGGAACACTTCATGTCCAACTCAAATGTCACACGCAGCATAATGTGTGCTCCCATTTAGATATGTACACAAGCGATCTATCAAGATTCAAATACCGAGTCAATCAACCAAGAATGTATGGAACTAACCGACATATAAACATTATAGAGTATATGGATCAATAATATCAACTAACATACATAAGCCAGGCCGCTGTACTTTTTTTTGGCTACAACAACATCCTTTTTTTAGACAGCATCTTGGCCCTTTCCGATGCGTGCCACTTATGGTCCATCTATACTACTATTGCTGAATGCACATTCAGCCCGATTGGCATATTTGTAGGTCTGGCACAACAATCGAAATGAAATGTCTCCGAGTCTTATCAATTAATACAGACTTGTGCTCAAATAAAATTACAAACAAAAAAACAATTATTACATGATCTCTAAAACAAATGGTTTGCTTGATTACATGAACAGACAACACAAAGGTTATTCAACTATGGAAAGAACATTTCACCTATGATTTACCAAGTAGGAATTTAATTTTCTTTTTTCCTTCAGGACCTTAACAATCTGGTCAGTCTGAGCTTGCTTCATTTTGAAATCCACCAAATATTTAATGGCTGTCTTGAGTACTGCTTGTGATTGTGTTGTTTGCTTCCTCAACATGTCAACTTCATCTCTAAGTGCAGAAGCAGAATCTCTTTCTACCACTAGTTTAGTCTCTAGAGCATCAGCAGTTGGCAATTCATAATGCACGATTGGGCCGGTGCCACTGCTGTGGGATGATGCAACGTCCATGGGGACCTCGCTCTTTGATCTTGGGCTAACCTGTTTTGCCATTAAAGTTCCAATTGGATTCAGAAAAGTTGAAGTTAGCAAAACATCTCAACTGGGAGTTATAACAGCAAACCAGTTAAACAAACAAGGAATTAAAGAGTTTCAATTGGATGCTGAAAAGTAGTTATTAACATCATTGTAACCCGCTGTTGCAGCAGCAAAGCAGTTAAACAAACAAGTAGATATTTAAGTTAAGGCAAAAAGGTAATTCTTAACAGTAAGTATCAAACACATAGATAGGCGCAGTCTAGAATATGATTAACAGGCTGAGCCATTATGTAATTGGTAGCAAACTAAATTAAGCCAAGCAACGTAATTGAACAATTTTGCAATAAGTGGCTAACTAAAATTCCGAGAAGCAGGTAACTGAACTTGCGCTAGTTCTTTGTGCATGCACACTACAACTTCTTTTTCGCTTACAAGGTTGTACGAAGGAGTCCATGGCATCAATTGCTTGGATACGCAGTCCGAATACTTCTTTCTTCCCACACTGCATGGGTAAGTCGAACGATTAATCTGGTAAGATGGTGCATCCTTGATATGTTATATGAGGACGTGTAGTCAGACTAGTTGTAGCCAAACACATCACACTGGCTTTTATTGTATATTTCATGCGATTACTTTTGGCATATCGAGATCTAAGCAATCTACAATAGGATGAAAAGACTGGCATCCTTCACATTATTGGCGAACTCAGTTCATGGAAACAAGCAATTCAACCATTCTCTGGGTAAATCAAAAGCGCCACTGGAATATTTTTCACTATCCAATCATACACGCAAAAAGGGGCGACGCCACCATAGGGGCTGGTATGGGCGGCCGCCTCAGGTGGCTGGAAAGTGTGCACCTAGTTTGAGTCGTCCAGGTTGGCCCACGCTAGTTTTGTTCGTCCCAACGCACGAGCAGGCAATGTAAAAAATGAAGAAAAATGTTTCAATTTGGATGGGCCAATAACATAAGTGCAAGGCAGGCCCTATAGCAGGATCGCGGCCCAAACGAGCGCCTCCCATATCGATCGACATCAGGAAAAATCCCAATTCATTTTCTCCAGCCTCCAGTCTGGTTCGCTCCTAACCTAGCCGCCGCTGGACAGACCGACACAACACTTCCTCGCGCCCTCGTTGGAGGGCAGTCGCCGGGCTTCAAGCAAACGGAAGGACAAGAAGATGAAGATCCAACCCTGGGTGTAGCCTGCGTGGGAGGCAGCGGCGGCAGCACGGGCATGGCATCGAGCTTGCGCAAACGGGCAGTCGCAGCTTGCAAGAGTAGCATGCGCAACGAGCAGGTACATCACATCCCTAATTATATCTAATTCAACTCTTCAATTTTTGGCCAATAGTTAAACTTGACGGTGTTATAAAACTGCTTGTATGTAGGGAATCTATGACAAAATGAAACGAATTTCTACTTATTTTATAACTCCCCCAATCAATACTGAGCTGACTGAATCTGATGTATCTAATCAAGTTTCCGGTGCAAACATACAAGCTCATGTTGTTCTTGAGCCTGAAGTGTCTAATGAACAAACTGCTAATGAAGGATTTGATGCAAACATTTTACATGCTCCCGGTGATGAACACATAGTGTCTAATGAGGGATCTAATGCAAGCATTTTGCAAGCTCATTGAAGGATTTAGTGTCTAATGATGATCTACTATGTTGAGAGAGACAGAGATTTGCAGGCATTGATGACAAGCAAATTATAGTGCATTTTCATAGCTTGAGGAAACGTCGAGGCCATCTACCAGAAAGTCTCCGTATCATGACAACATAGCATAAATACTTTTCTAATCTGTTGTTTGAAACTATTGGCATACTTGTGCAGGATAGATATATTGATATGCAGTTTGCGCACTGGTTATACGTGCAATTACACTTCGATATTTTCAGCCAGAGAACGAATAATTCAAGCAGGTACAGACCATGTTTGTAGTCCTTGTACACCATGTTGCATTTTGTGTTTTTTGGTTCTTGCATCATTTTGTGTTTATAATCTGAACTACTTTGGATCATTAGCTGGTTTTCAAAGTGCATGTAGCTTCACATTTCTCAAGTTATGTTGATTTCCGGAGTGCAAGTGCCTTCGTATTTTTTAAGTTAAATGGTCGCCCTGGTAACTTGAATTCATGGATCAGCCACTGCACACAAATCATACACGAATGCCAGTACGAATTAAATGAAATGCAGGGACTTATGCTAGCTCGTTGTACAGGCTCACTGCAGCCCTGCTTGCGCTTGGGATGTTCCATGTACAAGTCCATGTTACCACTTGATTGGATGTGCAGGCCTTGTGCTCCTTGCATCCCCCTCTGCATTTTTGACACGGCGAATGGTTGATCAAATAAGAGGAATCGACCTTGATGTTGTACCGGAGGACAGATACTTACAAGGTTATACGGGTGTGCAGGATTTGTACCAGATCTAGTAGCGCCGTCATGCTTCGCTAAAATATGGATTTTCTTGTTTCAGATGATATCTCCAGAAGAAATAAGAGTTAAGGTCAGAGTTGCATAGGCGTGTAAGCTAAGAGAGCAATGAAAGGATATCCAAACATCGTCGGAACAGTGCACAAGGGAGTGATGTGTGGATACCTAGTTCGGGCCGGCGTTTGGGCATGCTCGCCTAGCTAGAGTGTGGGTCACTTCAGAGCCGTTGAGGGTGATGCGCTGGCGTTGGCTGGCCGCGCACGGATGCAGATCTTGAGTGGCAGCGGAGCGCTACGATGCGATGGACGAGACCGTTGGTGAATCCCCAATGGCCTCGGGGGGCGGAGGTGCGACGATGTGCTCGGTGAAGTAGCCCCGATTAGCTGGGAGACGGTGTTGGTGAAGCGCACCTGATGCGGTGGAACTTGGTGTCTATGAGGCACGTCGGTTGCGGCGGCCGACGTTGTCGGTGGACCACCCGGTGCGGTGGACGAGGGAGTAGATGAGGTAGCTCCGGTGCGGTGGTGAAGCGCGACCGTCATCTTCGTCATCGTCATCCGACACAGAGGTGGGGAACGGTGGGGAAAGAGACGAGACGAGGGGCGATTCGAGGGTTGGCGGCGAATTAGGGATTTGAGCAATCTGGGAGCGGAAGGGGACGGTGGAGAAGAGAGATTTTGCAGGGCTGGAATTGGGGTCGCCAGATATTTCAATCCGAAACGTGGAAGCGCGAACTTATATTGTCGTCGTCCTTTTTTTGGGGGGTGGGTGGGTGGCTGGGTGCTACATGTGCGTCCGACACACGCGACCACCCCGACAGGACTATGCTTCGGTGCCTTAAGGCACCTGCCTTTGTGTCCATGACATATGGGCCCAACAGGTGGCTGGCCCACATGTCAGTGACCCAAAGGCAGTTGCCTTTAAGGCACCGAAGCAGCGTCCACCCCGACACGACCCTGGTTTGCCTGGTGCGCCTACATTTGAGAATGCAAACGAATCTTCTTTCATTTGCAAACGAATCTGTATGTATTACCATGACCGTGTTTTCCTTCCAATAATTATTCACTCGAAAAGAGATACTCAATCCGTTCACTTTTGTAAGTCGTTTCAGACAACTTAAAATGAACTATTTTGTACATTGTCTAAAATGTCTTCAAGGTCTTATAAAAGTGAACAGAGGGAGTACTATAAATTAATTAATGAGGAGTTATTTGAAAAAAAATCAAAACGGTACCCACGCTAACGTGGATTAGAGTGTGTGTCACACAATTAGTTATTTGAATTAGAGTGTGTGTCACATAGTTAGTTATTTGAATTAGAGTGTGTGTCATGTAGCGATCTCCAATTCTAACATGGATTTCGCATTTCACTATATCCATGCTACTTTTTTGATACAAATTCATATGTATATGATGAACACCATGGTAGTGATAAAACTTTTGGATGGATTCAAACATATGACCTACAAAATAGCACAACAAACTGAGTCAATGTCAACTTTTTGAAACCTAGTATGGCACGAATTCGAAATAATTACCCGTATGCCTGGTCCTCGGTTCAAATCTTACAATGTACACCGAATTGAAACATCGATATTAAGTCTCGTACTATGTACATTCAAATGTTGTTTTTAGCCCCCCCCCCCGCACAAATGCTACATACTTCATGTATCGGTCAATCCTCCTCTCCTAACCACCTTAGGAAGCTATCGGTTTCCAACACACGTTCATTCTTTCTCTCCATGTTACCAAATGTATTTACCTCACACACCCGCCATTGCACCCATGCCGAGATCTATCTCTCTCCCCCCTCTCCCTCTCACCCTCTCGCGCTAAATACATGCATTGCCTATCTAGCCCCCCAACCTCTCATTCATGCGCACGCATGCACGTTGTATATCTAGGTCACTCCCTCGAGATTGTCTCACTCTTTCTTCCGCACGGCGGGCCACACTTGCTCAATCTCGCTCTCTTTATCTGAGTGTCGTTTAACCTCGTTTTCTTTCACACACAAATGATATATCTCCCTGTTCGGGCCTCGATCGACACACTCTATACTCTCTCACGCAGATTGTCTATCTAGGTCAATCCATCCAAGCCGCCACCACTCTTTCGACCTCATGGTGGGCCACGCTCACTCAATCTCTATCTCTCTCTCTCTCTCTTTCTCTCTCCGTATGTCTCGATTGACCTCGCTCTTTCTCGGACAAAAACGATATATCCCCATGTTTGAGCCCAATTCGACCTATTCACATTGTATACTCTCTCACGCACATCGTCTATCTAGGTCACTCTCTCCAACCCATCTCACTCTTTCTATCGCACGGCGACCCTATGTGATTGGTTGACCTTGCTTCCTCCCACGCACAATATATATCTACACGTCTGTGACTGGATCATCTCTCAAGCTCTATCTTACAGCCCTCACCCTTGCCAAAAAGCTCATTCGGAAAATATCTCTCCAGAGCATATATATTTGTTCAATGAATGTCGGACCACACTCACTTTGTCTCTCTATCTATATGTCTCTCGATTGACCTCGCTTTCTCACACTGTATCTTCCACGCGTTGAAGCTACTACCTCTCCATCCCTCGCAAAGCGAGCTATTTACATTGCGAGGGGCACTCTGACCTTGGATTAATTTGTGTAGGCATTTATTCCGGTCGGTTTAGATTATATTTTCGTAGCATTCGGCCCACAACTACTCCAAACACCGTTGCAACCCACACAACTGCCCTAGTTGATTTCCCTCTGGCTCGGTCATCGCTCTCTCGCACGTCCTTTCTCGCCTTCAACGTCGCACGATGGTATTATTGTAAAAACTATGTTGTTCTCTTTAATTATTATAAATAAGCTACAAAACTACACACCGATAGTCCACTTGGAATGGAACAAATTTCGACCCACAAATTAAAGTGGTACAAACTACACACCGAGGGGCCCACATGTCATGAAACAAATTTGGACCCATATACAAATTAAAAAATAAAGGACGAGGATCGAACATGCGACCGGGCCTTCAAGCCGCACGTCAAGAGTAGGCAACATACGTAGAATAGCAATGTTTGTTGTACCCCCTTTGTTCATATAATGTTTTTATATTACCACAACCTAATTAATGGATAACATGTAATATTATTTTTAATACTATTCGCCTTCACTTACTGGTGGGTTCCATGTGTGCTCTCTCTCTCTCCTCCCCTTCTGCGTTTAGACGCACAGGCAAACAGGAAGAACTCGCGGGCGATGTTGCCGTTGACCATATCTGGACGCGTTCACAAGTCACGGCACCAGTTTCACGTACTAGCAGCACTAGTCAGTGTGTACGTGCAATGCACGTTAATTTGAAAGTATATTAAGTGCATGCGGATATTAACTACTAGGATATTATTTGCGTGTTGTCATGTGATTAGCACTATTTTTGGCATGAAATTAACTGCACACTAAACGTGTTGAGCGCTCGACATTGAAGCAGTCTAGGTCGTTGGATGACAAGGAATACATGTGGCTTGATGACATTTTATATTTAATTTGATACGGCTCTAGCAGAACATTCAACCGATCAAACCATACATTTCTTTCAGTCTGACTCCGACTTTAAATTATACGACGATCGATATAAAATAAACGGAAATGATAAACGCTCAGATTTTAAGCATGGCAATCTAAACGTTTTCATGGCAAATTTAGATTACGCGGCGGCGGCGGGGGCGTCTCGCGGTGGGAAGCGGCTCCTCTGCCGTGCTCTGCGTGTCATCGGGCCACTGACCGACGGCGACGGCGGCTTCTTGCGCCGTTGTTGGCATACTCCTGGACGTTGGCCTAGCTTCAAGGAAGGCCAAAATGTTCTGGACTTCGGAGCGAGTCGACTTGTGGGAGGAGGCGACTGGCGTTGGTGCAAGGAAGCGGTCGACGGCGGCCATCCATGCCGCTGAGGGGGGCACTGGCACCCACGCGGGGACATGCGCTGTCAACGGCGCGGCAGAGACATTCGTGTGCACGGGCACCGGCACGGGCGCGCACGTCATTGCACGCGCAGGCGCATGCGCTGGCAGGTGCACGGGCACTGGCACGGGCGTGCGCGTCAGTGCACGCGTAGGCGCATGCGCTGGCAGGTGCACGGGCGCGTGAAAGTCGGCGGGGACCTCGTGGAACCCCATGGGATCAAGCTCGGCGACAATGTGCAACTCCCAGCCCATCAATGCCACGGGGATGGTCGCTGGCGCAGTCGGGGCAACGGGAGCCGGAACGGGAGCGGGGACAGGTGCGGCGTCTTCCCGCAAGGCCAGTTCAAGCTTGTCCCAAAGCGCCTTATGTTCTTGAGACTCCGACTGGGTGTCTTCCTCAGGAAACTGGAACACTAAGGGTAGACCATCGTGATGCGGCATGGCGTACGTTTAGGTCAGGCTAGTTGGAGGTAGACGACAGGAGAATCAGAGAGGAAGTGAGAGGATTGTAGCAATACCGGATAGTGCGGGGTTGATTTTAAACTGCGGCGCCGATGACATTAAAAGTTGGAGCAGTTGGGACGACAGTGGGCGGCGGAGCCTGGTCAAAGGGCTCGCCTCCCGGTGAGCCTGCATAGCGGTCTGCTCGCACGCCTCCCTGACAGCCGGCGCAGCGGTCTGCTTGCACGCCTCCTGTCGACTCACACACTTGCTCGGACCGCACCTACCGATGAGAAGCGGGGACTCGTGGCGGCACGTAAATGCCCACGGTTTCAATAGTGAAAGCGTTCGCCTTAACGTGACAGATATTTCTTCCAAAATACCTTGGCTCTTCATTTGTGCAACTTGTCATAAGCAGCTTGTCTCAAATTGAAGAAAAAACTTACGAAGTAATATTTGTGCCATATCACATGACCATGCTTAGTTTCAAGAATTTATGCTCACTTTTGGATTTTCTGAAATTTAAGATCCAGGATTCGAAACAATATCATAACCTGCATCATGCAATAATTTTTCAAGCCGTACATCTGTCCTGTTGTATTTCTTAAGAAAGGATTTGGTCAAACATTTTGCTTAGTTGGACTTCAGACAAGTTATATATGTAGAGTAAAAGGATAATCCCTCCGTACCAGTGCATTTCCTGATATATTAACTCAAGTACTAGGCATGAACAAACGGGCTCAATTCTGTGCTCATCCTGGTGTAGTAGTAGTAGTACTAGGCAATGCAGTTGACGGGTGACCTTGACGAGCGGCGACCGAGGGAATTGAATCGTGCTCGGCACGATAGGTAACGTTGTCTAGTTACTAAAGCATCCCTCCGTTGTTCATCGGTAGTCATTATGGACCGGGGACATGAGGGGAATTTCCTAGGGATGGAATTCTGGCCACCAGATATTTCGTCTTGAAACGCTGAGGCTCGACTGGTTGGGGTAATGGGGTTGCCTAATGTGCATACCACGCACGCCACCGAAGGACACGAGCCCGGTTTTTTTTCTTTTTTTAGGATCAACACGAGCCAAGGTCTGGCTAGTACGCCGTTGGGTCCTACCATTCGAGAATACGAAAGGAACCTTTTAAATTGCCGAATGAATCTATGTGTATTACAATACCCGTATTTTCCTTGCAAATACTAATCTCAACGTGGTAATTGATTTATGAGGAGTTGTTGAATTAGAGTGAGTTTGTGATATAGTGATCTCAACGTGGATTTCACATTTCATGGTATCCCTAGTAAGTTTTCCAATGCAAATTCAAATTTAAAAGATGAACAATATGGAGGTGAGAAAACTTTGTATGTATCAAGCATATGACCACACACACACACACACACACACACACACAGAGAGAGAGAGAGAGAGAGAGAGAGAGAGAGAGAGAGAGACAAACACAAAAACAATCCAATAAGTATAGTGCATCTATTTTTCCAAACCATGCATGTATGACACGAATTCAAAAATACTCCTTCTATTCCTAAATATTAGTCTTTTAGAGAGTTCAACAAGTGACTACATACAGAGCAAAATGAGTGAATCTAGACTCTAAAGTATGTCTATATACATCCGTATGTGCCAGTCCATTTGAAGCCTCTAAAAAGACTAATATTTAGGAACGAAGGGAGTAAAATGTAAGACATCCATGGTCCTCAGTTCAATATTTAAAATGAACATGAAACTGAAACATGAATATTAAGTCTATTACTACAGTACATTCAAATGTTCTGTTTAGGCGGAGCTATGATTGTCGGGGGTCAACCCCTCGACCTTAGATAAAATTGTGGAGCTCTATTTAGGGTTGTTTAGATTATATTTGTCCCCACCCTCCCAGCCACCGATTGGTTGTGCACCCCCACCCCTCCTCCCCGGGAGAATATCATGTGCCCCCATACCTTAGATGCTATATTCCGATACGAGTTGCTTGGAGCTTGTAGATCTGAGATATAGCAGCTCACATGATGTGTCTTAATATTTCTGCAGGAAACCTTGATGAGTTTGAGAATTGCACACAATTTGTACAAAAACTACTTAGATGCCCTTTGATCCCATATCCAACGACCTCGAAGCTCGTATCACCGTAGCATCTAAGATGAAGGAGGACATCATATTCTCCTGTATGTAACAATATCATGTGCTACCACACCTTGGATGCTTTGGTGATACAAGCTCTTCGGAAGCGTTGGATTTGTGACCCAACACCTCCTCGGTGGTTCGAATGGTTTTTTGCAGAGAAGCCCCAAAAGAGTTCGACCACTGCTTACAAGCACAAAGACTGCTCAGATGCCATTGGATCTCAGATCAAACAACCTCCAAGCTCGTATAGCCGTAGCATCCAAGCTGCGATAGCACCTTATGTTTTCTTGCACGGGAGAGTATGAGGTGCTCCCGCACCGTAGAGTCTATGGTGATACGAGTTCACTGACTAGTAATTTGTACGTGCTTTGCACGTTAGATTAAAAGTAAATATCCTATCTCATAAAAATCAGAGTACTACAATGAATTTATATATGAAGAATGCATTAGAAAAAAGCATATAGTTTTATTCCAAAAGAAATGATAAGGGCGTGTTTGTGAAATCTTTTAGTTTTTCAAATTCAAACTTATAATATAGGTAAAATCTCCCCTACTATTAAACAATCCAACAAGAACTTTCTTAGGTGCACCCCACAATTACCCCCACAACACTAGACAAGCCATTCACCACCGTAGGATTAGTCCCACATATCTGAATCTAATAGCCATAATTGATGTGATTGCTTTATGGTGTGCACTTGGCAATTTCCAATGACTGATCATACTCCACCATCCCACAACCCTTCCTCGAACTACCAGCCCCACGTCCCCCAACAATCACGCAATTCTGATCGCAGGTAGGGAAGGAATCGGCCTCTCCTCGCCTAGGAGCATCTCTGCCTTGCGTCATCATCGCGCCAACACCGCCTTCTCCTGCACGGTGACCTCGCGCCACTCCACCGCGCAGTCGCCTCCCTGCATGATCGACGTAGCGGCGGCCCAGGAGGCTGCCCCGCCCCCTAGCAGCGTCGCACAAGTCCGCCAGATCGCCCCTGCCCAGGAATCCGCCCGGCACCCGCGCGGCCGCCTCCGCCCTGCACGGCCCCTGGACCAGCTGTAATTCTTTCATGCACTCAATATTAGAATTTTCAGAATAGTTATACTCCACTGTCTATCTTTACAGAACAAGAAATCAAACATTAGTACATTAGGCATACCATTTAGATCGTAAAAGTGCACACCATTCTAGCATACCTAGGGCGGAGGAATGATAAATCGCGCTAGTCTTTCCTAATTATTGATTGCACAGCAGAATTATTCGTTTTCCATCTCTAATTACTGATTTCTATGTGGAAAATGGTTAGTGTTTGTCTACTGCAATCTTCTAACTGACTCGAGCATGCAACCTATTGTACAACTCTGTTCACACACAATATATCAACAAAAATGACAGTTTTGTATATTAACACAAACGTCGGTATTTACCTTCCCGAGCCAGTATTCTCACATGGTCAGCTATATGTTGCATTGTCAAGGGGAGTGTCCAGAGAGACGACTCGGATTTTGGCCAAGCCAAACAAGGAGGTTGATAAATCCGGAAAAGGCATAAAGAACATTGTCTACAGAGATGTTTTGGGGAGATGAGGTAGGTGCCTTATTCTATTATTTATTTGCACATAATACTATGTTATTTTATCTTTAACTTCTCCTAGGTATAACATTATTTGTTTTTCATTTGCAGGTTTTATCGAAGAAGAAGAAGCGAAAGAGGATGTAAGGTGGATGAACACAAGAGTATCTTATTCGATCCAGCAAAAGGTGAGAGCTTTGCTCTCCTTCTCCATCTGATCCCCCTCTTCCCCATCTGACCCCCCTCTGATATATAAGGCATGATCACATGGGGTATGCACATGCTATGTAATGATCTGATGGGGTACACATATATAATGATCAATGGCTAGACCCTTTTTTTCAGATAATATGAGAAAAATATATGCAACTGTGTTCTTGTGCTAATGTTTTGAGCTGCTGCGCATATTTTTGAGCTATCATGCAAAAATATTTATCTATTGTTTGGAGAATGTGCTGTTGTGCTCATGTTTTCAAATATTTCAGGGAGCTTTGGGATGTCAGGTGAGAACCGTGCAAAGGAAAAATGTTGAACAAAAAATAACTTATGGAAGAGGCAAAGGACAAATTGAGTGTCGACCTACTCCGTGATAGAGAGGACAAAGAAAGGAGTCGGCACATGAAGAGAGGCACCCAAAGTTAAAATATTGTAGTATTAATAACGTCGAGAATCTATCATGGTTATTGGCTATAGTTCAACATCAACTAAGATTGTGCACATTTGGATTACATGGTTTCATGTTTGAGCTGACTTGCTTCTTGTTAATGTCAAGCTTATTACTTATTACTACTATATTGGCTTTTTGTTAATGTCAAGCGTTATTACTTATTACTACTATCTGATCATACGTCCAGTACAGAAGTTTGCTTTACCAGCAAAATTTACGTTGGCTGAGATCATTGTCACAGAGCTATAGTACACAAATACCTTCTCTTGAAAATCATGATTAAAATTCACAAGTGATACCTTTTTTCAATCTGGTATTGTACCAATGTCGGTGTCAAAACCGGCGGATCTCGGGTAGGGGGTCCCGAACTGTGCGTCTAGGCGGATGGTAACAGGAGACAAGGGACACGATGTTTTTACCCAGGTTCGGGCCCTCTCGATGGAGGTAAAACCCTACTCCTGCTTGATTAATATTGATGATATGGGTAGTACAAGAGTAGATCTACCACGATATCAAGGAGGCTAAACCCTAGAAGCTAGCCTATGGTATGATTGTTGTTCTGTTGTTCATCCTACGGAATAAAAACCCTCATGTTTATATAGACACCGGAGAGGGCTAGGGTTACACAGAGTCGGTTACAATGGTAGGAGATCTACATATCCGTATCGCCAAGCTTGCCTTCCACGCCAAGGAAAGTCCCTTTCGGACACGGGACGAAGTCTTCAATCTTTTATCTTCATAGTCCAGGAGTCCAGCCGAAGGTATAGTCCGGCTATCCGAACACCCCCTAATCCAGGACTCCCTCAGTAGCCCCTGAACCAGGCTTCAATGACGACGAGTCCGGCGCGCATATTGTCTTCGGCATTGCAAGGCGGGTTCCTCCTCCACGTAATTCATAGAAGATTTTGAACACAAGGGTAGTGTCCGGCTCTGCAAAATAAGTTGCCACATATTGCCATAGAGAGAATAATATTTACACAAATCTAATCTGCTGACGTATTCCGTAGCGTGACATCACACCACGACCAAGCCTTTATTCGAATCGTTTCATTATCCCACCTCAGCGTGTTATGCGAGGCAGTTTCCTTGGCACGTCTTGTCAAAGCAGAGATCGTGTCCCCCTTATTCCGGGTTTCTCATCAATACGGGCGTGGGTAACCCAACCGGCCATTGATTACGGCACTTGGGAGATAAGCGAGTTTTACCAGGCGGGTGGGGATGCGTAGTTGCGTCCGCCCATATAAGGGGATAAGAATCCACCTTTCTCATCCACGCCTTCTTCCTCCTTTGCCTATCCATTTCCGCGCACTCGAGCTCCAGCGCCCAAGTCCGCACTCCCCACCTCAACCTTCTCCAGCCATGTCCGGAGTGGGAGGTAAGTGGATGGTCTCCTCCGTCACGGAGGGACACATAAAAAATTGAGGAAGGCCGGATACTTGTCTAACGACATCGCGCACCGGCTTCCCAAAGAGGGGCAGCTCATCCCCACCCCAAGGCCCCATGAGAGGGTGGTGTTCCTCCCTCATTTCCTCCGTCGACTGGGCTTCCCTCTCCACCCATTTGTCCGGGGGCTCATGTTCTATTATGGCCTAGATTTCCACGATCTGGCCCCAAACTTTATCCTCAACATCTCGGCGTTTATCGTCGTGTGCGAGGCCTTCCTCTACATCCGACCCCATTTCGGCCTATGGCTCAAGACTTTCAATGTCAAGCCAAAGGTGGTGCGCGGCAACCAGGCAGAGTGCGGAGGCGCCATGGTGGGCAAGATGCCCAATGTCCTATGGCTCGAGGGCTCCTTCGTGGAGACCCTGAAGGGGTGGCAATCGGGGTGGTTCTACGTCACCGAGCCGCGTGACCCTGAATGGGTCGCAGCCCCCGAGTTCCGACCCGGACCCCCTACGCGGCTCACGTCCTGGAAAGAGACAGGCCTGTCGTGGGGCAACAAAGGAGAGGTGACTGGACTGCAAACATGCATCCAAACCCTGGTGAACAAGAAGCTTAAACTTGTCAACGTAGTCCAGGTTATGCTCATCCGCCGGATCCTCCCGTGTCAACAACGGGCCTTCAACCTGTGGGAGTTCGACCCGGCGCAACACCAAACTCTAAGCAGGCTCTTCGACACGACATACAAAGATGCCTAGAAGGTGCTATTCAAGGGCGCCGAGGCTCCCGCATCCGCTACCGAGGATCGCGGATTCAGCACGCAGCGTCACGCTAGTGCGGTAAGCCGTTTTTACCTTTTACAGGGTATTAGCTTTTCATAGTTTGACTCTATGCGGGATCTAAGCTCCCCTTCCTTTGACAGGATTGGCGGGCGAAGTCCGGACAGATCAACTGTCCGGCTCCTTTGCCCGAAGACCCAGCAGATGCTCGCTTGGCGAAGCTGCTGGTTCTGGCACCCTACGTGGTGCCAGAGAAGAAAGCCACGAAGAAGGCCACGGGGACTCGAAAGAGTACCCGACATGTGGTGGTGTCGGATTCGTCGTCCGACGACTCCGAGACGCAATCCTCCCGTGAAGACGAGGAGGAAGAAGAGACCTCTCCCCCTCCAGCGGGGGAAGGGAAGAAAAGGAAGGCCGCCCCAACTGGGGAGGCCGGGGGGTCCAAGAAGGAGAAAACCCTTCTCCCGGACTACTCCACCAACGCCGACGACGGCGAAGAGGAGTGGCAGCACAGGGCCAAGCCCCTGGCGAAACCGTAAGTATCTGGATACTAGAGTAAGTCATAGTATTCCTTCACTGCACAACTTTTCCTTACATCAAATATGATTATGCAGTCCACCCAAAGACCGGCTCGACATGTCGTCGAGCGGTTCCCTGGACTCGTCGGATGTAAACTCTCTTCCGATGGCTACCTCCCCCCGCCCTACGGATGACGCCGAGGTGGCGTCCCACGAGGATCCGAGCCAGGAGGAGGTGGTCCTAGAGGCACCGCAAGGCGACCTTCTGGACTCCAGGCGCCAAGGGGATAGAACCCCTAAGGGCTCCAAGTCCGGCCCTAGGCCGGTCACCGCTCCGGAACCTTCAAAGGTTCCAGAGTCCGGCGGGCGACCTCCTTTCAAGAGGAGCAAGCCCACTGAGCCGGTGGCCCCCGTCCAACCAGAGGCGCCGGACAATCTGCTGGAGGTGCTTAAAGGCGCCTCCATCGACGAGGAGCACCGCACCATTATGAGTGCGGTGATTCAGAAAGTTCAGTCCGCCAAGAGCGGGCTGACCGAAGCCTGTGCCAGCCTTTTGACAGGCTTTGAGGTATGTAAAAAATATGTAAAAATATTACCGCATAGACAGTAGCCCTGATGCTTTGTTTGGCGTTCGGAAAGAAAAGCCGAATAGAGGATCTAATAAAATTCGCAGGAGTCTAACAAAAGTAAGTCAATATCCGTATGCAGGCTTCACTGCTGGCGTCCGCCGCACTGACTGCGGAGGTGGACACGCTGAAGCAGAACCTCGAGCGGTCCGAGCAAGAGCTCGGCCTTGCCAAGAAGCAGCTCGAGGACAAAGAAGGTAAGAAATACCTATTGAAATATATATATATATATATATATATATATATATATATATATATATATATATATATATATATATATATATATATATATATAAGGTGCAATTGCAAGAAAATGACAGGATTAATGTGGCTATTGTAGGGGCCACAACGGAGGTGGCGACCCTTAAGCAAGCGTTGTCCGAGGCCGAGAAGAGGACGGCCATGGAGCACACCGAGCGGGAGAAATATGAGGCGCAGGTTGGCGAGGTGCGGCAAGAGCTCCATGCTCTTGTGAAAAAACATGAGAGTTTGGATCTTGACTTAAAGACACGAGAGTCCGAGCTCGCGGCGGCCATTGAGAATGCCAAGTCTGCCAAGGCCGAAGCCCAGAAGGCCCTTCAGGAGGTTGAGGCGATGAAACAGATAGCGGCGGGTATAGCTTTCTTTATGCAAAGCAAGCATGTGAAGGTGAATTACTTGTTACTTAACCGAATCCGGAGCTCTCCAGGAGCGTTCGCAGATTTGCCCCGCAGCGTGTCCGATGCTGCCGCATTCTACCGAGCCGAGGAGGGCAGCTCGACAGAGTAGGTGTTCTAGTCTCAGTATGCTGAGGCCGGACTCCATGTTCCCTTGAGCGACCAGCTGAAGAAACTGGTCGAGCTCCACAAGGTGGCCGAATAGGCCATGAGGGGCCTCATAGTTCGGCTGTGGCCTGGAGAGGCTCTGCCTGGGAGCTACTTCGGGCTGGTGCGGCGGCTGGTGGAGGTCTGTCCAAGGCTCGAAGTCATCAAGCGCTCCGTCTGCATCGAAGGTGCCCGTAGGGCGCTTGCCCGTGCTAAGGTGCACTGGGGCAAGCTGGATGCGGAGAAGCTTGTGAAGGACGGGCCGCCGCCGGGCAAGGAGCATCGCCACCCCGAGATGTACTATAAGGGCGTTCTGGAGGGCGCCCGCCTTATGGGGGACGAATGCTCGAAAGATGTAATTTTTGAGTAAACTTGTTTATTTTGTCCTGTGCGCTGAAAACTTGTTCATGTGCGCTAAGCAATGCTTTTTGAATTTAAAATATTACCTTCTGTGCGGCCGTTTATCAAATTTTGAGAGATGGCGAGTCGTCGGCTTCTGCCCCATGCCACGAGTGCTGGGGTGTTCGGGATAAACTTGAGCGCTCTTTTTCCCATTCTTGGGTCCTTCGAGGAAGGCGCTCAACACAACGAACAAGGCAATCAGACTATAATGCTTGAACACTCTCACTTAGCCATAGAATTCTATAATTTTAAATTTCGGCGAAGTCCCTAGTGTTCGGAAGACCGAGTCCGGGGCACTATCCACGCCTAGGCCGGACAAAGCCGACTCCTCGCTCTAAGCGGCATAAGTCTTTAGGGACTCGAAAACCTCTCGAACAGCGACCAGCTCTCGCCTCATCATGACGGTCAGTTTTAGCTTTCTCTACTGACGTGCTTTAGCCCAGCTCAACTAGGGCACAATCGCAGTAGTTCTCCTAGCGTTACCTTAGCCGGTACAACGGAACATAAGGTACCAAAACATAGGAGCCGGGCAAACCCAACATTTGACCCATGACATGATTCGGAGCTGATGCATATAATGCTATAAGTTCGGGGTGCCGCACTTGTGTAAGTGTTCGGACTTCTCACACCGTGTTGTGGGGTACTTAAGCCCCTGGTGTATTGGCCGTACCAAAGTGTACGGGTGCGACATGTTATTAATGAACATATATTCTTAAAAAAGAGTAATACAATAATAGACAAAATCTATGCATTGTTTATTTAAAAAGGCTGCGATCAAAGCAGAACGATACAAATGGTGCGATAAGCAAAAGGTGGGATTATTTAACATGTCCCTTCTAGGGGCGTGCCGCGGAATGATATGCAAAACAGGTATACTGCTCGTTATAGAGACCACCTGAGAGTTCCATAGTGCGGCATGGTTTTCTTGTTCCCTGGTTCTTGCATCGTTTGTGCGGCAATTGTACTGCCGGTTAGGCCTTCCAAAGAATGGAGTCCTGCAAATAAGATAAAAGTTAAGAATCGGCAGCCCCTAGTGCGGTTTAAGCCGTGTTTTGGGCGTGCCGTGATGGTGCCCCTCCCCCTGTGCCCATGGTATTTCTAGAGCGTAGTTATGTACGCGCAACACTAGTTTCGCAATTTCGCGAGGGCTGGGGTTGGGGCCGCATTGCTACGCCTGCTTGAAATGTGCCAGGCAGTCTTGCTGTAGGTTACTCCGGGCGCGCTTAACGGTGTTCGGACATTTAATGGCCGGACTGGAGAATTGCCTTGAGAGGCTGCTTTGTACTTCCGCTGCGAGAGCCGTCGTATGCTCCTCCGTACGGAGAGAGCGTTCAGTGTTTCCATTGACCGTAATGACTCCTTGAGGGCCTGGCATCTTGAGCTTGAGGTATGCGTAATGCGGGACCGCATTGAATTTGGCAAATGCGGTTCGCCCGAGCAGAGCGTGATAACCACTGCGGAACGGGACTATGTCGAAGATTAACTCCACGCTTCGGAAATTATCCGGAGATCCGAAGACCACTTCAAGTGTGACTGAGCCTGTACAGTTGGCCTCTACACCTGGTATGATGCCTTTAAAGGTCGTTTTAGTGGGTTTAATCCTCGAAGGATCGATGCCCATTTTCCGCACCATGTCCTGATAAAGCAGGTTGAGGCTGCTGCCGCCGTCCATGAGGACTCTAGTGAGGTGAAATCCGTCAACAATTGGGTCTAGAACCAGTGCGGCGAATCCGCCGTGACGAATGCTAGTGGGGTGGTCCCTTCGATCAAAAGTGATCGGGCAGGAGGACCATGGGTTGAACTTCGGGGCGACTGGCTCCATCGCGTATACGTCCCTTAACGCATGCTTCTGCTCCCTCTTGGGGAGGTGGGTCGCGTATATCATGTTCACCGTCCGCACTTGTGGGGGGAATCCCTTCTGTCCACTACTGTTCGGCGGCCGGGGCTCCTCCTTGTCATCGCTATGTAGCTCCTGGTCTCTGTTTTTGGCATTTAATTTGCCGGCCTGCTTGAACACCCAACAATCCCTGTTGGTGTGACTGGCTGGCTTTTCGGGGGTGCCATGTATCTGGCAAGAGCGGTCGAGTATTTGGTCCAAACTGGACGGGCCCGGATTATTTCTCTTGAATGCCTTTTTTCCGCTGACCGGGTTTAGAGCCTCTGAATCCGGCATTAACTGCCGTATCCTTAGCATGGTCGTCGTTAATGCGGCGCTTGTGCTTGTTACGACACGACCTAGCACTGTTGTCCTTGGTATCCGAATTACCAGGGCTCTTGGTTATGTTATTGCTATGAGCCAGCCAGTTGTCTTCTCCCGCACAAAAGCGGGTCATGAGTGTCGTGAGGGCTGCCATAGATTTCGGCTTCTCCTGTCCAAGGTGCCGGGCATGACATTCGTCGCAGATATTATGCTTGAAGGCTGCTAGGGCCTCTGCGTCCGGACAGTCGACAATTTGATTTTTCTTTGTTAGGAACCGTGTCCAGAATTGCCTGGCCGATTCCTCTGGCTGCTGAATTATGTGGCTTAGGTCGTCGGCGTATGGTGGTCGCACATAAGTGCCCTGGAAATTGTCGAGGAATGCGGCTTCCAGGTCCTCCCAACAACCAATTGATTCTGTTGGCAAGCTGTTAAGCCAATGCCGAGCTGGTCCTTTAAGCTTGAGTGGGAGGTATTTTATGGCGTGTAAGTCATCACCGCGGGCCATGTGGATATGCAGGAGATAATACTCGATCCATACCGCAGGATTTGTTGTGCCGTCATATGTTTTGATGTTTACGAGTTTGAAACCCTCTGGGATTTGATGATCCATTACTTCATCTGTGAAGCATAGTGGGTGTGCGGCACCTCTGTATTGGGCTATATCCTGACGTAGCTCAAACGAGCTTTGTCTACTGTGTTCGGCCCGGCCGAATTTATTGTATCCGGCGTGACAATTATGGTCTCGTGCCGTGGGGCGCCCACGCGATCCGTAGATCGACCTTGTTTGCTTTGCCTTGTCCTCCAATATATCTCGCAGGTCTGGCGCATTCCCCCGTGCCTTGGTATTTTTAAAGCGGCGCTGGGGTGCGGCTTGAGTGGAGGGCCGAGAGGCCTCTCTGTTACGGCCACGTGGTGGCCGGTCGGCCGCATCATGCGCTGGTGATGTAGGTGCTTCTTCCTCTAATCGGGGTAGCAACCTGCGCTTTGGGTAGCTCTTGGAGGGGCGTTCGAGTTCATACTCTTCGGCCGCTAGGACTTCCGTCCATTTGTCGGCTAGCAAGTCTTGATCAGCTCTAAGCTGTAGCTGTTTTTTCTTGAGGCTACTCGCCGTGGCTATAAGCCTGCGTTTGAAGCGCTCTTGTTCGACGGGATCTTCAGGTACGACAAATTCGTCGTCGTTGAGGCTTGCCTCGTCTTCGGAGGGAGGCATGTAATTATCGTCCTCGACCTCTTTGTCTGCCGCTCCTTCATGAGGGCTGGCTTCCCCATCCTCTTGTGCTGAGTTTTGCTGGAGGGGGTTTTCTTCGGCACTGTCCGGAGTGTTATTATCTCCCATGCCGGAATCACCGTTTTTGCTTTGGCGGGATTTAGAGCGGCGTCGCTGACGCCGGCGCTTAGGCTGTTTCTTGGAGGGGTCATCCTCTACTGTTCCATCGCCATCGCCCTCTTTTGGGGTGTCCACCATGTATATGTCATATGACGAGGTGGCTTTCTAGTGCCCTATAGGCGCTGGTTCCTGATCGTCTCCTGCATCGGCGTCCATACCGTCGATGTCTTCAGGGTCGTAGTCGAGCACGTCGGTTAAATCATCGACAGTGGCTACAAAGTGGGTGGTGGGTGGGTTTTGAATTTCTTCATCATCCGCATCCCAACCTTGCTGACCGTAGTCCGGCCAGGGCTCTCCTGATAAAGAGAGAGACTTTAGTGAATTCAGAATATCACCAAAGGGCGAGTGCTAAAAGATGTCCGCAGCGGGGAACTCCATAATCGGCGCCCAATTGGATTCGATCAGCAGGGGCGCGGGGGGCTCGGAGTCCGGAGAGGAGTCCGGCACCTTGGAGTCACGGGCTTCGCAAGGGACAAAGCTGGTGTTCGGCTTGATCGCCGTAGAGGTTTCAGCCTCTGAGGCGGCGTCCAACCACCCGTCCTCGATCGGCGCAATCGGCTCCGAACTAAGGGTCGGAGCTGATGCGGGCGCGGCCTCCAGGACTCTGTTCGGCGGCAGAGCTAAATCATGCCCTTCGTGACAGTGCGGCGCGCTCGGCTGTGGCTCGAATCCGTCGAAGATCAAGTCCCCGCGGATGTCAGCCGTGTACTTCAGACTTCCAAATCTGACTTGATGGCCAGGGGCGTAGCTTTCAATCTGCTCTAGATGGCCAAGCGAATTGGCCCATAGTGCAAAGCCGCAGAATACGAAGATCTGTACGGGGAGAAAAGTCTCACCCTGGATCGCATCACTGCTGATGATCGGAGAAGCCATCGGGCCTAAAAGTGACGACATAGAGGAACTCTCAATGAAAGCACCAATGTCGGTGTCAAAACCGGCAGATCTCGGGTAGGGGGTCCTGAACTATGCGTCTAGGCGGATGGTAATAGGACACGATGTTTTTACCCAGGTTCGGGCCCTCTCGATGGAGGTAAAACCCTACTCCTGCTTGATTAATATTGATGATATGGGTAGTACAAGAGTAGATCTACCACGAGATCAAGGAGGCTAAACCCTAGAAGCTAGCCTATGGTATGATTGTTGTTCTGTTGTTCGTCCTACGGACTAAAACCCTCCGGTTTATATAGACACCGGAGAGGGCTAGGATTACACAGAGTCGGTTACAATGGTAGGAGATCTACATATACGTATCGCCAAGCTTGCCTTCCACGCCAAGGAATGTCCCTTCCGGACACGGGACGTCGTCTTCAATCTTGTATCTTCATAGTCCAGAGTCCGGCCGAAGGTATAGTCCGGCTATCCGAACACCCCCTAATCCAGGACTCCCTCAAGCACCAAAGCAAACTCACCTTGATCATATCATTAACGAATCAAAGACTCTTTCTCCTCGAGGGAAATCCTTGACCTCCATTGTCATCTATCTCGCCTGTTGGTCCTCATCCAACATCTGAGTTATCGGCTCCAACAGCTTGGCCATTGCGCGAAGGATGTCGTATTTGATTCTCTTGCTCCTCGATGTGTACTCATGCAGGTCATCCCTGCAAATACCACCAAGGTAGTTCAGTTAACCCAAGTATGGTATATGGACAATGGTTTCTTTCATATAAGAAATTATTTATGAAGTTTTTCCAGGCCAGGCTAGATTACTAGCGTGTATCAAATATTGAAAAAAATAATCTTTTACAAGTTAGCAGCATGGACAAGGGAAGAATGTATTAAGAGCAGACTCAAGACAGATGGGTATACCTCTTTCCATTCAAACTTGTTGCTCCCATCCCCTATCAACACCTCCTTCTTGTATCTGAACCATTAAGAGCCGCATCATCAACACAGGCACCAACAAAGAGGATGAAAGGAAAATCATAGGCTTGGAAGAAAGCTAATCTTTTTTACCAAACGATTAACAACCTCCTGCAAGTTGGCGAGCAGGAACCTACAGTGTCTCGGACCTTCCTGGCCCCGTTGGCTGCTGCGACGCACCAGACACAACCAGGCAGCAACGACGGCGGCGAAGGCAGCGCCGCACGGAACACGCCATGGCTCCTGAGCAGCTAACCCTATGGGCCGAACATTGCACACAGTGAGGCTATATAGCGATTTGATGGGGAGGAGCAGGCGGCGGGGTCGAAGAGACTAACCTGGAACCGGACAGGCGAGGAGAAGCATAGGGAGGGTCCCGAGCAGCAGCACAGCACGCGGAGTTCTTCATGGTCATCCTAATAAAGATGGAAATCTAGATGGGGTCGGAGAGCAGAGCATCCGGATCGAGGGGACTCAGGGAGAATAAGATTTGGAACCTGACCCTGATGGCGTCCCGAGAAGGGGGAGGGAAGTTCATGGCGGCGAGTGCATCAGCACGAGGGAGGGCCCCGGTGTCGCCGGCGAGCATGCCGAGCTCGAGCGCCCCGACATCGCCAGGAGGATGCAGGCCCCGACGTCACCGGATAGGAAGAAGGGGCGGGGCGGAGGAGGGGCCTGCG
This sequence comes from Aegilops umbellulata, assembly GCA_032464435.1. Classification (NCBI taxonomy): domain Eukaryota; kingdom Viridiplantae; phylum Streptophyta; class Magnoliopsida; order Poales; family Poaceae; genus Aegilops; species Aegilops umbellulata. The sequence goes on from CP136058.1 coordinate 356,925,107, forward strand.
GGTCCATTGGAAGTGCTGACAAAGGGGAGGGGTAGGGCAGAGCAGGGGCATGTGCATCCGCCGGCATTGCTGAAGAAGGGGAGGGGCAGCCACCAGCTCCGACAATGGACGGGGATCGCGTTGCAGATAAGGAACGAGGGAGTAAGGGGAGAATGGGGAAGAGAGACTGAGAGAAGTGTGAGGGGCGATGGAAGGTTGATTGGTTTTTTTATCTGTATACTATGTATAATACTAAGGCAGTGATCCCCTCAGTGATGGTGAGTGAGTGCGGCATTGTCCAAACCAAAATATATACATCTTCTAAGAAAATCCATTATACTCTCTGTTCCTAAATACAAGTCTTTTTAGATATTCTAATATGGACTACATCATTCTAAAATATGTCTATATTCATCCATATGTAGTCCATATTCAAATTTCTAAAATGACTAATATTTAGCAACGGAAGAAATATTTCATAGGGCATGTCCGGTTCACCCGCGTGGGTGAGATTTTTGTTTTCATCACGGCTGTCGGCGTTCTGGGAACGGGGGTCCCCAGACTTGCCTGCCTGCGGCGTGGCTCGAAAGGGGGCCCAGCATGGCCCATCTTCAACAACACGAGACCCAAGACCCTCGCGAGGGGCCAAGCCTCGTGGGGTGGACGACGCGACGCTTCCTCAGGCATGGCCTCGTCAGGCTGGCTCACGAGGAGGCGGAGAGATCAAGGCGGGGTACCTCACGAGGTGCCCGTGACGCAAGCCATGACGACCAAGGGTGCCAGGCGGGCGCCAGCCTGCAGTGTCTTCCCTTTCCTCTTTGGTGCAAAGGGGGCAAGCGCAGGTGAGAGGATCAAGCAAAAGGCACCCATTTCGGTGTAACGAGACCAAGACCAGTCCAACGGTAGGAATGAGCTCATCGTGGAGCCCAGAACGGTGTCACCATAGTGACTTTGGCAGGCGAGGACCAACTTTAGTCAGGATAAGTGTACCAGATGTTCCCCTTCAAATTGACCAATTGTTGGCGCCCTTCCCGCTCATATTTGGGAAGAGGCCCAGGGCCTTTGCCTATAAATAGGACTAGCCACCCCCAGGGGACGGGGACGAAGACGCGGACAAACACACACACACACACACACACACACACACACACACAGAGAGAGAGAGAGAGAGAGAGAGAGAGAGAGAGAGAGAGAGAGAGAGAGAGAGAGAGAGAGAGAGAAGGGCGGCTGAACTCCCCTAGCAGTTCATCGTCCCAGCTACGAACAGGCCCTCGCGAGGCTGTTCTCCTTTGTATCGTTCATCATCATCAGCCCAAGAGGCAATCCACCCGCCACAAACTAGAGTAGGGTATTACATCACAATGGTAGCCCGAACTAGTATAAACCCTGCGTCTCTTGCGTTGTTCTTTCAGTAGTTAGATCTTTGCGAAACGGAGAGGTAGAGGGCATAATCTCCGCGCGCACCCCAGAGTTCGAACCTTAAGGGTCTGCCGGAACCCGAAATCCGACATTTGGCGCGCCTGGTAGGGGTGCGCCGGAATTCACCTTTCTACCACTCCGCGTCCAGTCGCATCGTCATCACCATGTCCGGCGACCAGGCGGGCAGCCAAGATCCATGGGCGGCGTGGCCCGCCCATGCGGAGCCGCCCGCCTCGGGCGACCCCGCGCCCCAGGAAGCTCATGGTCCACAGGGCGCTGCGGGCTGCAGGCGACGCAGACAGGCTTCAACAACCCTCACGCCGCAGCAAGCGCGGTCGGTGGCAAGGGCCTCGAATCACGCCGCGACCACGACACCATACACCCGCCGGGAGCAGGCGAACTCGAGGGCCGCGCTCACGGTGGCCCGAGAGCTGCTGCAGTGCAGGCTGCTGGAAGGCGGCCGCGACGTGCTGCTAGAGCGGGTTGCCGAGCTCCTGGGCTTTTCTGCTTCGGGGGCTTACCCCTTCTGCATCCAGCCCCCGTCTCAAGCTCAGGGCGGCACACGCGGGGGCCCCACACGCTCCCGCGGGCCCCAAGGCTACCCCAACACCAGTGAACCCGTCGACGCTGGACTGACGAGGGCACCACCCCCGCCCCGACGCGTGAGGGAGAGGGACTCGGCACGGCCCACGGCGCCGGCGGGCAGCCGCGCTACCACCCCGCGATAGGCACGTCAAGCAGCGCTGCATGGCAGATGGAGCCCTACAGCACAGCCTTCGGGATGACGGTGCCAGAATAATACGTGCCCCTCATGATGGACCAAGGGCACGCTCACGAGGGCGAACATGGCTCGCTTCTCAGCCCCGGCTGGGGAGACGATACACCAGAAACTGAGCTCTTCCAGGAGCCCCGGGACGGCTCCATCGGCCACGCTGGAGGCGACAACTATCGGGTACCACTAATTCCTCAGGAGCAGGCGTACGCTAATCATGGATCGCAGGAGGTGCAGGTCGCCGCAGCAAGCAGCTGCCCCGCTCCCACGGTCTCCTACCCCTCGGGAGGAGGGCGCAGGGGGCTGCAGGAGAGGGGCAGAGATCCGACATCACCACCACGGTGTTCGGAGCAAGGCGTTCTCAGGAGGTAGGCCCTCCACTGGGGAGGCACCTAAGGGCCTGCCCCTAGCGGAGGACCCGTGGTCGTCGGGGAACCGCTGGCGACCGCTCTACCCCACCGGCGGTGTCCTGGTTTCCGGTCGTCGTTGGTGGCACTAGAGTGTGGCGCAAGGCGGGGCCCTCGTCTGACGATATGAAGCAAGGCCGGTACCTGTGAAGAAGGCCCAGTGCCTGTGAAGCTCGCCGCCCCGTGACACTCTCACGTAATAATGAGTGGGGCTGTACACGCCCCGGAGTCTCAGGGGTGCCGGCCTCAGGCCCTGGGGCTCCCTCCCACACCCAGTGGACAACACTTAGCTCCGCGCTGGTGAGAAGACGTCCAAGACTAGATTAGGTGCTGGACACGGCCTTTTGTCTGTTTTCATTGCCTTCTTCTTTTGGTTGTAACTTTTCCCCTGCTGGATTTAAGTTGGATTCTAATTTGAGATTTGCGTGCGTTCGGGTAAGGGGTGCTTAGTCTCGTTCGAGCCATTTCTTGCGTTCTGGTTACCGCTTCACCACAGCTGCCTCCCCTCGCGAGCCCCTCGCGAGTTGGGCCAGGCCAGGCTCATGCGCAGCCCAGACTGCCGCTATTGCTCCTTCTCGGGAGGACCTTCCGGTACCTGCGGAGGATGTCCCTTCAGGAAAAGGCCCAGAGCCTGTGAAGAAGGCGAATGCATGTGAAGCTATAGCGTTTAGGAAAAGGCCCAGAGCCTGTGAAGAAGGCGAATGCCTGTGAAGCTATCGCGTTTAGGAAAAGGCCCAGAGCCTGTGAAGAAGGCGAATGCCTGTGAAGCTATCACGTTCAGGAAAAGGCCCAGAGCCTGTGAAGAAGGCGAATGCCTGTGAAGCTATCGCATTTAGGAAAAAGCCCAGAGCCTGTGAAGAAGGCGAATGCCTGTGAAGCTATCGCGTTTAGGAAAAGGCCCAGAGCCTGTGAAGAAGGCGAATGCCTGTGGAGCCATCACATGCGGGGAAAGGCCTAGAGCCTATGAAGAAGGCCAGCGCCTGTGAAGCCCCCAGCCAGCGACACTTGCGCGTCCTACGAATTCAACTAGAGAACACTCAGGACACCACGTCCTCCCACGGGCTGCCTCGGGGCCTGCGCGAAACAAAGGTAAACCAGCCAACCGCCAGGCGTGGGTGCTCGCACAATATAATAGCTGCTAATGCGATGAATACAGGTTTTACATGAGGGGCTCCCCCTCCCAAAATGCTCTCACAGTTATCAGGCCAAACACCTGAGTTCTACTCACGCAGGACAAGGAGACATGAGCGATACATACTCACTCGAACAAATCCCCCAATGCGTCCTCAGGAGCACCTCCCGAGCCGCCGCTGGCATCGCTGAACTCGCCATCGCTGCCTGCGTCGCCACCAGCGGCATCTGGGCCGTCCATCACACTGCCCTCGTCAGCAGCCACGATCACGTCATCGTCGTCCGAAGCGAAGACTCTGACGAGAGCGTCCACGTTGTCTTCCACCCATCGCGCCAGGTCGCCTCGGACGGCGTGGGGGACTGGGGCGATGGCGGCGTCTAAGTCGAAGTGGGGATCCATGTTCCGGAGATGACTGAAGACACGGGAAAAGGCGCGCTCGAGCAGGGCGCGACTCCTCTCCTCCACCAACCTGTCGGCCCTGACCGACCGCGCCTCCAGCTGCGTCACCACGGTGGTGAAGAACTGCAGGTTGCCGGCGTAGTTGATCGCGTGCGGCTCGCCAACAGCCACCTCGCAGATGTTGCCCAAGGCTGTGTTAGCCCTCTCCCTGAGCGTAGCAAGCATGGGGCCATGCACATGCTCCAGGACCTGCCACTGGCGTATCTCGTCAGCGTTCTGGCGCTCGAAGGCCTCAGCCTCCTCCACCCGCTGACGAAGACGGAGCACCTCAGCCTGGGAGGCAGCCAACTCCTTTTGTGCTGCCTCAAAGGCGGCCCGGGAAGCGTCGGCCCGCCGCGTCACCTCATCCCGTTGGGCCCTCAGGGCTGCGGTTCTCCCCTCAGCCTCGACCCGGATCAACTCCAGCCTCCCCTCGAACTCACGCTCGAGGCCTTGGCGCGCCGTCGCCACTCGACGACCAACCTCCTCCAGGACGCGTGCTTCCCGTGCGGCGACATCATCTTCTGCCTACGTAACCAGGCGCTCCCTCATCTCCAGCCACTCGTACTCGCAGGAGCGTTCGGCGGCTTCCAGCGTCAACGCTTCCTCACGCTTCCGAAGCTCAGCTGGGTCGCCGGAGGCCACCTTCATCGATGCAAGGGCTGCCTCACGCAGTTCCACTTGTTCCTCCAACGAGTGGCACCGGGCCAGGAGCTCCCGAGCCTGTTCTCCGCTGCTTCTTGCCGTCGGTCGGCCCCCCGGGCCTCCAAAGCGGCCTGGGATCGAGCCGCCCGAGAGGCCTCCAGCGACGCCTTCACCTCTTCATCATCAAGGTCGCGCTGATGGCGCGCGAGGGCGACGGCGGCCTGCAGCTCGCGCCGCCCTGCAGCCAGGCGCAGGCCCTCGGCCTCCAGGCGTGCGTCTTCACCAGCGAGCTCCTCCCCAAGCAGGTCCACCGCGTTAGTTGCCCTTCGAAGGAACTCTTGGCGACGAGCACGACGCCCCCGAGCGCGCTCGAGCACGTCTTCCGCACCATCATCTGCCCCAAACAGGCGCCGGGGGCCACAAATCATCGCTCCCCCTTCGGGCAGGGGGCTGGGGGCTGGCGCCCTCACGACGGCCGGACGCGCCGTACCAGAAGCCCGGCCTGGGGCCAGCTCATCACCAGAAGAAGGGCGCAGGGGGCGCCTCAGCCAGTCGCAGCCCGCAGCCAGGCGGGGAGCCCACGGCAGGCTGGCTACGCCAAGAGAGGGCCCGCGAAGGAAGATCGCAGGAAGAGAAGGGCTGCAGTGCACCTCGGGACGGTCCGCCCCTTCATTCGCCCTCACCACAAGAGCAGTGCTGCTCGGAGCGCTTCGGGACGACGGGGAGGCGAAGCCAAAGGAGGCGGCGCCTCAGCGGCTCCCACGAGCTCGGCCGGAAGAGGCCTGCGGAGCAAGGATCAGTAGACGCAACAAGGGGATCAGGAGCCAGGAAAGGAGAAGGCTTACTCGTCGGTAGCGAAGTATTTCCGGCGCTTCAGCAAGCGACAAGAGAAGTCATCACCCAGGGCCTCCCTTTTCCTCCGGAGGGCCTCGAAGTCCACACAGAAGCGGCCCAAGAGAAGAGCGCAAGGATCAACCTGTGACGAAGACGGAGCATCAAAGCGGACCGCGTCAGGGGCGTCTGCCTGATGCGCGTTGTCAATCGCCTCGCCAGAAGACACGGCCGAGGCCTCAGGGGCCTCGGCCCCAGGCGCTGGGAGCGGCTGCTTGCCGCCCTCAGCCTCGGCAACACGGGTCTCAGGAGCTGCCCCCTCGAGCGCATCACCAGGCGCAGTCACCTCATCGGGAGCCCTCTCGGCCTCAGCCGTCTCATGCCTCCCTGCTCCACCACTCGAGGAGGATTCGCCTTGACCGACCGGAAGGGCGGTCACCACCACGGGGTTCTCGCGAGGCCCTTGGAAGCCAGCAGGGCGCAGCCCCCATTCGTCAAAGGAGGGCATCTGCTTCACGAAGTCGTCCCTGTTCTGGCGGAGGTACAGCAGGGCCCCTCCCCGCTGAATGCTGCCCGGGTTGGGGTCACCAGTCAGGACCAAGAGCACTGTCCTTAGCACCCCAGGCGTCAAGTCTTCCTCCTGGAGCCTCATGCGATCGTCATGCCCACTGAAGGCCCACATTCAGCGAGAGTGGCGTTGGAGAGGAGCAATGCAGCGCAGCAGGAACTCCTTCACCACCTTGGGCGCTGTCACGCCGAGCGACTTCAAGAACGCGAAGCGGTGCCAGACGAAGGCGAGACGGGGGCTCTCGAGAGTCTCCTGGCCCCAGCCCGAATTGGGTACAACATGTGAAGTTGGCTTCGCCAGCAGGGGGCTGGGCACCCCGACATCAACGTACAACCACCGCTCGCGGAACCCAGCTGAAGGCGAAGGAAGCTTGAAATCGATCCCTGAGGCTGCGGTCTCAGGCGCGGCGACGAAGTTCACACACGCCAAGCATTGAGTGGGGTCGGCAAGGCCAAGGAGAAGAAGTGGCGCAGCAAGGCAACGGAAGGAGGGATGCCCATCATCGCCTCGGAGACAAAAGCGAAGACCGAAAGAAGGGTGATGGATTCCGGACCCAGATGCATCATATGGATCTGGTAATGAGAGAGGACGGCCTTGAAGAAATCGGAAAAGGGGGGAACCAGACCCGCCCACAAGGCGTCGGCAAAATAATGGACCTCACTGATTATCCTGTCAGTGGGGCAGTGAGACGTAGGCCAAGCCGTCGTCCTCCCACACTCATTGAAGATGGTGGCCATAGCCGGGCTGAGCTTACCCAGGCACTCTCGATTGAGTATGATCGACCGGCCGACGGCGGGGGCAACCAACGGCGGCGGGCGAGACGGAGGCATGGGTTTCTTCCCCTTCTCTTTCTTCATCGGAGCCATGGCAATGGGAAGGAAGGGGAGGATATGAGATGGGATTGGAGGCAAGAGTCGGAGTTCGACGGGAGGAAGAACATGGGACGGTCGAGCAATAGGAAGGGGAGCGGCTGTGTACAACTGCGAGTCCTCCTAGCAGGGTGCAAAATAAGGAAGCGTGGGGGAACAGTGCCTCCCACGTCCAATCAACCGCCACGCGGCACCCGAGGCCGTAGGCTGTTAGGGCCCGCGGCGCTTCGCCCTTGCCCTTTCGCCTCTCAGCACGGCCAAGTCCAGGCGCGCCTTGGGCCCGGGGGCTACTGTCGGCGTTCTAGGAACGGGGGTCCCCAGACTTGCCTGCCTGCGGCCTGCGGCGTGGCTCGAAAGGGGGCCCAGCACGGCCCATCTTCAACAACACGAGACCCAAGACCCTCGCAAGGGGCCAAGCCTCGCGGGGCGGACGACGCGACGCTTCCTCAGGCATGGCCTCGTCAGGCTGGCTCACGAGGAGGCGGGGAGATCAAGGCGGGGTACCTCACGAGGTGCCCGTGACGCAAGCCATGACGACCAAGGGTGCCAGGCGGGCGCCAGCTCGCGCAGTGTCCTCCCTTTCCTCTTTGGTGCAATGGGGGCAAGCGCAGGCGAGAGGATCAAGAAAAGGCACCCATTTCGGTGTAACGAGACCAAGACCAGTCCAACGGTGGGAATGAGCTCATCGTGGAGCCCAGAACGGCGTCACCACAGGGCCTTTGGCAGGCGAGGACCAACTTTAGTCAGGATAAGTGTACCAGATGTTCCCCTTCAAATTGGCCAATTGTTGGCGCCCTTCCCGCTCATATTTGGGAAGAGGCCCAGGGCCTTTGCCTATAAATAGGACTAGACACCCCCAGGGGACGGGGACGAAGACGCGGACACACACACACACACACACACACACACACACACACACAGAGAGAGAGAGAGAGAGAGAGAGAGAGAGAGAGAGAGAGTGAAGGGCGGCTGAACTCCCCTAGCAGTTCATCGTCCCAGCTAAGAACAGGCCCTCGCGAGGCTGTTCTCCTTTGTATCGTTCATCATCATCAGCCCAAGAGGCAATCCACCCGCCACAGACTAGAGTAGGGTATTACACCACAATGGTGGCCCGAACTAGTATAAACCCTGCGTCTCTTGCGTTGTTCTTTCAGTAGTTAGATCTTTGCGAGACGGAGAGGTAGAGGGCATAATCTCCGCGCGCACCCCAGAGTTCGAACCTTAAGGGTCTGTCGGAACCCGAAATCCGACAACGGCATGTTACAGTCATGATCATTTGATGATTTTAAATTTAAAAAATATAAATCTCTATAAAAATGATACACTTTATTGAGTATATTTAAGTTTTGCAATCATGCAGGTCATCTTGTGGTCCGTGAATGGTAAATTTTATGGAGTACTTAACATGGGATATTTTGTCTAACACTCCAACACAAGTATTTTTCAGTGTGCATCATTATACTTATTCTATGTTATGTCACTATTTAAGTCTTCATTATTTCTTTAATAGGAACATATGAAAGATTTTAGAACAAAACTAGCTGTCATTTTAGTGGACTCGGAATTGAATGATGATAATATAAGAAATCACATATCACACAGAATGTATGATTCTGGATAAACCCCCTGAGAATTTCAAAACATCGAATACATCACCAAAAGTTGAGCTCATCTCGTAGTCATTTATCCTTTCACCATCTGTCAATCCAACAAACGATGACTTGATAGATGAACTTTGCTTGTTCATCGGTATGGTTGTCTCAATTTTTTATCCGATATCGATACCTACTTAAAACCGTGGTCGACAACCTAAACAGTGCGCTTCAAGCTCCAAAACCTGCATTCAAGGACGATATCTCTTAATGGGAGCGCATAGTTCCTGTTTCTCCAACAAACTCACACTGGTATGAATCTTTGTAATGCATTACAACATTTATCGATTCATTCAAAGCACATCATGTCTTTATTTCATACATGCAGTGCCCTACCGGGTTATTTGGTTTTTAATTTCATGCGCTCATTGTGTGATGGAAAAGTATGTTTTCCCATACCCCAGGTGAGTATTTACACCAAGCTTATTTGTATCCACATTGCACATGCAATTTGCTATAACAAAATGTTGTATAATGCATATGTATGATGGTTTTCAACTGAGGAAGCAATTTTTGGTGCATATTTTGAAGTATGAAGAGAATGAAGCTCAAAACAATATCCCATCCATTGAACGAAGCATCATAGATCGCATCTATAGATGGACCTTCATTGCTTCAAAAGACGACGGACCTTCAAGACATGCTTAGTTCTGGTTTTAAAATATATTTTTTGTAACAATTACAATACAATTATTATGTGACCATTAATTTTATGCGGAGACATGTTTCTGGATCATGTCTTACACGCGCGCTCATAACCGCTGGGCATTAGACACATTTAAATAGCTCAGTAAAAAACTCACTAAAATAAAAATTAGATTTATAATAGATATCTTTACTATAGATTATAGATTATGATACATGTGTTGGATCACAAATATGCCATACTTTTAAAAGTACAATTTTAGTGACATCATAACATTTTTTAGCCATTCGATTATTTTTGTAAAATTTATTTTAGTATTATACCATGTGAACTCATTTTGTTTCAGACGTGCGTTGCACGTGCATGCTTGCTAGTTAATTTGATGTTATAATTTTCATCTTTCCATACTTTCAAGTCAGCGTTTTCTCATAAACTCTATCTCATCTATGTGTTGTCGACCGCACAACAATTTAAGTAACTTAGTGTCCCCTTAGGAAAAATAAAGTAAAGTCTAAATCTAAAATTTATAATGATATTTTGAATATTTCACTCAACAAACAAAAATATTGCCATGCGTACACTTTTTTCTACCGAGTTCTAATTCTTTTGAGAAAAAAGTACTTCCCTACATGCATTCAATAGTATTCATGTGAGGAGCAAATTGCTAATATAGGCCGCTTGCCTCTACATGCACATTTGTTTAGATGCTTCTGGTGTGTACTGGAGTATTAACAGGAACATTTGACAATATGAGGCTAGCTGCGTGCTCACTTGAAGCTCTATAAAGATCCTCCCAGCCTTGTTTTGGCGCCCAATCGTGGGAGCGAATCCCACTAACCATAACCGTTGGATCAGTAGGGTTCAACTTTGATAAATGGTGGCGATTCAACCCGCGGAGGAAATCAACCCGCGGTGGCTATCCAAAGTTTGAAAATTGGTGTACTAGAGAAGATAGAGATACATTATATTTTTACACACACATTTTTCCTCCGTGCCAAGACGTGGCACACCCTACCGCGTGGTTTTGGGGTCCTCCCGGGTGGTGCACGCATATATTCTTCCTAACGTGGGACGCCCTACCGCGCGTTTTCGGGGTCCTCCTCGGTCGTAGCGCCAAAGCAAGTAAATGAGTCGTCAAATCACGAAAGACCACCTTTCCCGTCGAGTACATCAGTGAAGCACGGTGGCTAGCTAGTTGGGCTAGTTCGACCGATTAGCTAGGACGCCGCCACATTTGTTTTTTCACCCTTTTTTTATCTACTTGCCGACAGGTAAATTTAAATATCCACCGCGGCGTTGCTCTGGTGTTTGGGTGCAGCAGGATTTTTAATTTTTCGATTGACGGGAGCAGGCGCGACATGATTTTAATTTTTTGGATTGACGGGAGCAGGCGCGGCAGCAATTAGTCATGATGACTCTGCCTGTAAAAACCCAGTGCTCCCTGATGTGAGAAGTCATCGACTGGTGTTTTACCGTGGTGAAAACCAAAAGATTCCCCGCTCCCTCCGCCTTCCCGTAGATTGCATTGCCTTTCAGCCATTTAGCCCCCTTTGCTTCCTCTCCCCATTGCTTCTACCTGGTGCCATGGCGGCACAGCGGATCACGGAGTCCGAGGTGAGGCTCCTGACACAGGAGCTCCATGCCAAGGATGCGGAGCTCAGGGCCAAGGACGTGGAGCTCCGTGAGCTCAAGGAGGAGAGGAGTGACATGCTCCTCCGTTATGTGCGGGAGTTCACAGAGCTTCAAAAGCGGCAGGCGTCCACCACAAAGATGCTCGAGGCGTCAGTGGAGTTGCTGCAGAAAGCGGGAGATACGATAGGCCGTCAGGGGAGCCGGCTGGAGCGTGAGCGGGCCGATCATGACAAGGTCCAGGATCGCCTCAGCCACTTGGTGAACCAAGTTGCCATGCACGTGTTGCGGCTGCACGATGCCTACCGTCGTGCCAGCGCGACGATGCCGGCCGTCAGGCTAAACCCGTTCGACCACCCGGTCGACTTCAACAAGCTGTGGCTTCCTCACCTGGTCTCCTTCTTCACCTATATCTTCGAGGAGCTGAGCCGTCTCCGTGCGATGATGGGGGCTGAGCTGGACAAGGAGGGGTTGCGGGCTACCGTCGCCGTTGCCGGGCGAATCCTTTCAAGGCTCCATCACCGGAATCCATTCGTGCCATTGGACGCCGTCTTTGACGAGCTGGCTCCCGGTGACCGGGAGTGGGCTCTGCGGGTGGTTGCACCCTGCATCACCAACGTCGTGCGCCTCGAGAAGCAGAGGGACTTCAGTGGTGTTTAGGCGCCCTCTGCATGGGCATGTCCATGTCTCGGCGCAACATGACCGTTGGATCAAACTCAGACGGTGCAGATCAGTCACTGTAGCACAAAGCGTGTGGGTGTGTTTGGTTGCATTCTCATCTCAAAATAGTTGTTTCCTCTTCGTGTATTTTTGTCAACCTACTAGTGTGGACTCATGCACCCTTCATGCACTCTGCCAAACGCCCAAAAGTGGGTCGAGAAGGGAACTTTTGCTCCCATCCCGTGCACCCTTTATACACCCTGCCTAACACTATTCGTGCTTCATATGGTTCATGTTTCATGGAGTACTGTAGCACCATACTCTCCGTGCGATGTGGACCTAGTTCTGTTAACATTGATCTCACCATTCATTCTCGACCGGACAGTCGAAAAAGCGGTACTATGTTACATATAGGAGTAGTTGACATGCGCACAACATCATTTGTTATCGTCATATCTTACTACACTAGCAACAAGATTGTGTAGTACTGATGTATGAACCACTTCACATGCCTAGTAGTAGGAGCACTGTGTATGTTCAAGTGGCTGCCGTGTTTCGCACTCCTCCGTCGTAAGAGTGGAAACGCTTGCTGTAATCATTTTTTTCTTGTGAAAAACAGTGGACACGCTCTACCATGCGGATCCTCCTCTAGCCATGCACTAAATTCCTCACTTTCGCCGACGTGTGGGACAGCCAGCATCGGGGTCCACCAGCCATGCACTAAATTACTCTGTAGTAGAGTGACGGTAGACTACCCCGATCGAAGTGCCGCAGTAATGCCCAATGAGCCGTCAAATCACAAAACCCCCTCCTTTCCAGCAGTAAGTTGGACGGACGAAGCAACCATCATTTCACTCTTCTCTCTCAGCTTCCTCTCTACCCAACCCTCGCTTCTGCCTCATCTTGTTCCTCATTTCTTCAAGAAAACCCCGACCTGCTTCTTCCATTGTTCTTCTCTCCCAAAGAAGGAAAGGTGAGCGCATCAATGGTGTTGATTCTGGCCAAGGCCCGGTCTTGCAACCCCGAGACCGATCCTATAACTCCCCTCTTTTCTTCTTTTGGGTTTGTGATTATGGTTTCTTTTCTTTTATTTCTATTTGACAATTTCTTGATGGACGCTGGAGCACCGGCCGAAGTGATGTCTATGGCTCCGGCCAAAACCGTCGAGGCTCATGGTACGAAGAAGCGCAAGCACCCCGCCGAGACTACCGCAGACAAGCTCAAAGCCATCGCCCTGTCCAAGCCCCCCTCTCCGGGATCCCTCATTAAGCAAGTCCAGGTAATATCTCTTCTTGACGATCTTTTTCTCGATCTTGATCATGTTTTTTCATCTAACATGCAGTACTAGTACTAGTAGTACAACTTTCTGGGTGATCTTGCATGTGATTTTTGTGTGCCAAATGACGGTTCTAAATTCCTCTTTTGACCAAAACATGCGAGAGGTCGACACTGATTTCTTATAGATTACTTTCAACTACTCCCTCTATCCCAAACTTCTTGTCTTAGATTTGTCTAGATACGGATGTATCTAATACTAAAATGTGACTTGATACATCCGTATCTAGACAAATCTAAGACAAGAATTTTGGGATGGAGGGAGTACTTTATGAACATCAATGCTACCTTTTAAGAGGGTATATTTGCCTCAGTAACTTGTGTTATGGATATTGCATGTAATCCCTCTGCTCTCATGCCTTCGAAGACATGTTCTAGTGTCTTCGTTCACTCATTTCTGTGCGTATATGTAGTCATATATGGAGTATAATATCGAAAATCATCTTATATTTCTGAACGGAGGTAGTAATAAAATATGGTTTCTGTTTGAATCAGAACCAGGTCCGCGGTGGAGATGAAGTTCTCAAAGTCATGCTGTGTGAACTGGAAGACCTGTTGATGAGTTCTACTTCTGAACTATCCAGCTGCTGTGTCCTTGTCGCCTCGTGTCCTGAACTAGTGTTTTCCTGTAGCATTGTTGTCAGGCGTGTTCTCGAGGCTGTACTTGACCACAACAATTTCCTGGCTGTGCCTTCGATTACGAAGGGTGTGGTTCTTGTAAAGCTTCCCAACAAATCTAATGCGGCCTGTCATCATCATCATGTTTATGAGTGGAAAGACCACTCTGTTAGGTTCTCCAAAGTTGACAAGATGGTGATGGTGCATGTAGACATCTCACACGAAGTCCATGTCCTAGTCAGTTATGCGGGGTTCATCCCGTAGGTCGGTGGCAAAAAATAGTCGGCAGAGTTTAGTTAGTGCAACTTTTCTTGTCTGTAGTGAGTACTATTGTTCAGTACTTGATTTGTGTTTGTGAACCCTGTATTGTTTATTAGTACTGCCGCTTTTGGTGTGTGGTCAGTCCTGAGAACGGTCTATGTTAATGTCTGTCCACTCAATTCAGTCTGTATATTTTGAAGTATCCATATCATATTTTTTGTGAGGACGGTCTATAAATTATGGTTACACTCCAATATCTGTATGCATTGCAGGGTTTATCGCACCCACCAGGATTTCCAGCCCCATGGATGTTCGGTCCATACGATTTGTCACGACCTTTGGACTGTCCTTCTTGTGGGAGTAGGCGGGGCCCCTGCATGCCACGCGTAGTTGGACGATCAATCTTCTGTTTAGTACTTCAACATAGTGATTTCCTGGTAAGGATTCACTCGTGTCACATCAAGTAAATCTTATTGATTTACTGTCTAAATCTTATTGATTTAATGTCATGTTTTCTTTCTTTTCCTGCAATTTTACTATGCAGGTTTTGCCATGTGACATTCATCACAGAATAAACCGTTTGGTTTGCTCTACGATGGCTATTTTTGCAGGTTTCACTTCTTATGTCGTGTCAGTAACGAAGGCACCGTCCATCACTTATATTACTGAAAAAATTGGATCAGTCAGTTGTCTGAGTACAAGCTGAATCCCTATGATGAACTGAAGTTTGGTTTAACAAAAACGCCACAATTAGTCCTTCTAGCGTTTAAAAGAAATGAAGAAAAAGACTGGATCACGGTCACGGATCCTAGTCAAGTTAGAAAGCTGATGATAGCAGACCAGACACGATCGCCGCTGTCTCGCACAGATCGAGCACCGGCAGTTGCTCTAGCACTGACAGCGGCAGCAGCTCAGTCTGATCCAGCTGAGGATTGGGCACTGACCGCATCAGCGAATCAGTCTGATCTACCGGAGGATCGGGCATCGACACCGGCACCTGCTCCGACACCGGCACCAATTCTACAAGGAGCACCATCTCCGGCAGCAGCAGCGGCTTCGGCACCTGCACCAACACTTGCACTTGCATCTGCTCCGGCCCGTGCAGTTGCACCGGCAACAGACTGGACTGTAGTTCGCATTTCATATACCAAAGTCCTTACAAAAACCGACATGTCCACCTTCTTGGTAAGCATTGGCCGCCCAAGTGCTTCGTTCTTTTTTCTTTCCATGTTGTTTCACATGATTCACTGTGTTGATCTAACTGTTTGGGTATGTCTTCTTGTTTGCAAACAGAGAATTTCTAGAGCAACGAGGGAGTCGTTCAACAATCCGGGCAACCACGGCCAAGTTTCTCTTACCATGCGCAGCCTTGGTGTGAATGAACCTGCTCAATATACCGTAAGTACAAAGGATGGTCGCATGAAGATTGATGCTAAAGGATGGTCAAGGTTCAAATCTAAATCATATCTTGCGGTAGGGGATGATGTCAAAATCGAACTTTCTCGGCAAGGAGAGCTGGTCCAAATCAACTTTGAAATTCTTCAGTAGCAGCACGCAACTGCCGAACTGATCTATCCTCCGAGAGATTTGGATGTAATAATCTGGCATGGTGAAACAAGTGTCCTGTGTGTATAAGTAGTACAACATTATTATTTATCACATGGTATATCATTGATAGAATTGCAACTCTGATTGCTGGTTAGGAACTGTCGTTCGATTTCATTCCAACAGCTGCCGTGCTTTATTCAATTTTGTGTATTCGCCTTGCGACAGCATCTAAAACCAGCGCCGTACCGATCGCTTCCAATATGAAAAGAGCTGAGGTAGAACACATGGCCCCCCAAACATGCAGGGTCGGCCTGCGGCCCAAAGTCCAGAACCGTGAGCCTATCCGAGTATTATATTCTCAGCCGAACCCCCATAAAAAAAGCTGAACCCCCATAATGCCCGTGCATTGTAGAGGGAGTATATTTCTCGGCAAGGTGAGCCTGTGATATAAAAGATTTGTATATTTCTTTACATAGGGAGTATCTCTCTGTCAAAAAATATATTTATGTGTAACGAGTTACTCCTATCTTTCTACTTCCTTTCGCTGATATGTGGGGCAACCGGCAATGGGGTCCACGTGCCATATGCACAAATTAGAGTGCACAACTTCAAGGTAGACACACCCCGGTCATAGCGCTGTAGTAATGCCCAATGAGCCATCAAATCACAACCCCCCCTTTCCAGCTTTAGCAGTAAGCTGGACGGACAAAGCAACAATATTTCACTGGGCATGAACCCCCTTCTCCCTCGTCTGCTTGTTCAGAGAAAACCCCCTCTCGGCAATTGCATAGGGTTTTATCATGGAGAACCAGGTACGAATTCTTCATCCATCCCCGATAAACCCAACCCCCTTGGTCGCAGGTAGTCCTAGGATGGCAGCCGCCGCCGTTGATGCATTTTTCTTCCTACTGAATCTAGTGTGTATCATTTGTAGTGCCCAAAGTGCGAGTACCCTACAGGTTTCTGCGCCCTCGGTGAGACGCCACACTTGTTCCTTCTCATCCTAACACAACATTTTGAAACACCCACAATATGTTCCTAGAATCCTCTTTTCTATCCGGGAGGGTGGGGTTTTTTTGAACATGTTGTCTTCTCATATTATTTTTCCTGCAGTGTATTATTTGCTCTGCCAGAACACATGTACTCAAGATGCTCGGCCTTGCCATAACTGAATACACTAATTTAATGGTCACAGTGAAGACAAGCCATGTATATAAGTTCCGAGTTGGGTTCATGAACCAAGAAGATCGCTGCTTTTTTTATGGCCGAACTTGGATAAACTTTCTCAAGTGTTACGGACTAAAAGTTGGCGCACAAATGTTGATGGAAATAGCAGAACTTGGTCTCATCTTCACTGCGATCTTCCACCCCGACATCGTTCCAATTGTTCATCCATGTTAGTTTTGTATCTGGTTCTTGCTTGTTGCCTCGATTACTTCTTAATCCACCTATTCTGTCTTACTAATCACAATATAACTTTAGAAGTAGCAACGAATCTCTCACGAAGATGCTACTTCTAACTAATATTTTCTTATAATTGGTGGCACGTGTAGGTTTTTTCAGAGTTAAGCAGTCTGCCCGTTGGTTACTATGTAATAACTCGGCTGTTACTAATGGCACTGAAGTTGACTGGATCGACATCCACAAGTTCCTACACTTTATTGATCGTCTTGAGGTCCTTGTGGGGCGTTTCAATGGTGGAAGGGCACATGGGATATCTGTGCCACTACTGCACTCGTTGAACAGGTCCAACTGTGTCGAGAAACTTATGGTACGAGCTGTTTTCTGTTATATATGTTGTTCATAAACTATTGCTTATACACAGTTTTACAGTTGTGATCTTCTTGAAACAGGAACTGCCGAGTTCTATTGTTCCTATACAGATGCCTGACCATGGTCGGGTCAGACTTGCGCTTGGTCACAACATGATGTTTATGTCGACCTACTCAATTCCCCTTGGAGGTGAAAATATACTTATTCATGGGTGGTCTCAAATAATAAAGGCCCATCCATCTTGGAGAATGGGACAGAAGATTATGTTCATGCTTTTCCATGGCTCTAAAGTGAATATCCTGTTTATTGACCACGTTGCGAGATGAAGGCGCTTTCAGAAGGTTGTGGATGCACGGGGTGGCGCCTGGGCCTTGTCCTGGGGCTTGGCGGCCTCACCCTTGGTTAACTGTAGGCAAAGTAGCACTGTTCGAGGCGTGCTTTGTACGGTTGAACCTGTATAAGTACTCATACTGCTTTCAGCTTTGGTTGTTAAGTGCCCCTGCTGGTTTCAGTTAAGATTGTTAAGTACTCCTGCTGCTTTTACAGTCTGTCGTGTTTCTTTAGTCCTGTCTTTCTCCAGCTGCCAAAACCAAACCAGCGCCGGCGGGGCCGCCTGCTTCCGCCTCCCACGGCTGGCTGCGCCTCAGCGCACGCATCGCCGCCCCACCATCTCCTAAATCGTTAACGCCGACGTCCTCCGCGCGCTTTGGCGCGCTCGCCACGGTGCCGCCCTCTCGCGTTGTCAACATGGTCAACAAACAACAGGAATCGACCCAAGTACATGGAGAGGATGACAGTAGGGGCCCACCACATCAGCGTATGAAAAAATAAAATGCTTCCTCCTAGTGTTTTCCTGACATCTGGGACCCACGACATTGTGAGCGTATATAACCAATAGACAAGAGAACAACACAAGATTGGCTGACACCTGGGACGTAGCTACTCGAGCAGTATTTTTTTTGTTTGGTATTGTTGAGACGGAGCAGGGTTTGAACTGGGCTGTGGCTCGTCTAGCCCAGGCTTATATTTTATGTTCACCATGTGACCAGCCCAGCTATTTTTTCTTTGTGAAAATGAGCCCAGTTTATTTTTTCTGAAGAATACCTAATCCAGGCCTACTTATTTTTCAACGCCCTGATGGGCTGCAACTCTTTTAAGACGCCTGCAACTCTTGAAAGTAATATGAAATGAGTTGTAAATATAAAAACAGATGACAAATTGGCAATTACTTTATAATTTCTGAATTTTATCACATTTTCAGATTCCTATTTCACTCGGCATTAACCTAATTTAAATATATCTTCAAAGTACTTTAAATTTGGCTGGACATTTCGGTATTAAAAATAGTTTGGAACCCACAGAAATATGCGAAATTGGCCCTGGCCAACCAAAAAAACGACCGCAATAAATTGCATAAGAAGTTGCCATGAGCTATATATAAATTACTAAAAAAAGAGGGAGTGGTCTGACTTGTGGGCCTGTTTAGTTAACGCGTATGCAAGATTTTTTTTAGTTATTATATATGTCAACAAACGATTCTAGCAGATGTAACTGTTGGATGTCAATCAACAGCCATCGTGTTTCTTCAATCTCTGATCTTCTTGCTCCAGCCGCCAAAGCAGCGCCGGCGGGACCGCCTACTCCCGCCTCCTGTGGCCGGCTGTGCTGCCGCGCAGGCCTCAGCGCCCCCTACTACTCCCACCGCTGGCCAGGGCATCCCTCTACTCACCCACACCCCCTGTTATTCTGCGGCCACGGCAGCCTCACACAGCAGCCGAACCGGTGAACGCTCGTACTCCTCTTCGCTTGGGCATCCACTTCCGCGTCTTCCTCGGCTCCACGTCGTCCCCTTCCTATGCCTTGCCGTTGTCCACCGCCATGGTGCTCTCGGCGCGGCGTGGTCAATGTGGTCAACGACCGACTTCCATTGGAAGAGTACTGTATGTGGAGAGGCTGACAGCTGGGTCCACGGTAGCCGCAAGGAAGTGCCTCCTTATTACGCGGAAAATAATTATTCCTCCACCTGACAATGGGGACCCACCGGACGGGTCACCAGTATTTTGCAAAAAAATCATTTCCCCCTGACTGCTGGGACCCACAGGACGGGCCATCGTATTTCGCGAAAAAATGTTCCCCCCGCTGTCAGCTCAGACGCACCGGAAGTGCCTCCTTATTACGCACAAAAATGAATACTCCCTCGGCTAGCTAGGACCCACCTTGGTGGGAGGCTGACTTGTGGGCCTACTAAGTTGACGGGGACGAAGGGCTTTGTCAACTTAGTCAATATGAATGATTCTAGCTCCAGTGACCGTACGATGTCCATCCAACGGCCGTAGTTCTTCTTCAACCTCTGGTCTTCTTGCTCCAGCCGCCCAAAGCAGCGCCGGTCGTGCCGCATGCTCCTGCCTCCTGTGGCCGGCTGTGCTTCCGCGGAGGCCTCACCGCCCCTACTATTTCCACCGCTGGCCAGGCCCTGCGGCGACGGCAGCCTCACACCGCAGCCGAACCAGTGAACCCTCGTACTCCTCTCCGCGCGGGCTTCCACTGCCGCGTCTTCCCCGGCTCCGCGTTGTCCCCTTCCTAAGCCTCGTTGTCGTCCACCGCCGTGGTGCTCTCGGCGCGGCGTGGTCAATGTGGTCAACGACCGACTTCCATCGGAAGAGTACTGTGCGTGGAGACGCTGACAGCTGGGTCCATGGCCGCAGCAAGGAAGTGCCTCCTTATTACGCGTAAAATAATTATTCCTCCACCTGACAGCGGGGACCCATTGGACGGGCCACCGTATTTTGCAAAAAAAACGTTTGCCCTGACTGCTGGGACCCACCAGCTACATCTTCGCACGCAAGGAAGTGCCTGACAGTCAGGACCCACCTGGTCGAAGCATACGTAGCATTGTCATTCTGGTCGCGAACGTGTACGCACATATATAATGGTGGATGTAGAGGCGCGCACGTGTTATAGTAGAGGCAGCCAGGGTGTAAGAAAGAAAATACGGCCACGTATGTGTACATACGGACGGGGTCTCGAACGCCTACTCGCGCATACGTACGGCGAGGGCTCATTGACATGGCTAGGTCGGAACGGAGAAACAACGTCGTCGTCGTGTTCATGGGGAGGCAACGGAATGCGTCGTGTTCATGGGGAGGCAACGGAATGCGTCGTGTTCATGGGGAGGCAACGGAATGCGTCGTGTTCATGCGGAGGCAACGGAATGCGTCGTGTTCATGGGGAGGCAACGGAATGCGTCGTGTTCATCGGGAGGCAACGGAACGCGTGGGAGCCAACCGGCTGGGTCGGAACGGAATGTGTGGTCGTGTTCATCGGGAGGGCTTGGACGGAACAGGCGATGGAAACGAGGCCCGGCGTACCGCACAACGAAGGAAACGGACCTCCTACGTTCGGAACGGGGTCCTGTTGATCGGGAGGGGTCTGGCGTACCACAAAACGGAGGAAACGGACCTCCTATGGTCGAAACGGGGGTCCTGTTCATCGGGAGGGGTGTGGCGTACCGCAAAACGGACGAAACGGACCTCCTACGGTCGGAATGGGGGTCCTGTTCATCGGGAGGGGTGTGGCGTACCGCAAAACGGGACTCCACTGGATACTGTGCATCTCCACCGTCGACCCCCTCCAGCCTCCACGAGCTACTGTTCATCCACCGTCGACCTCCTCCAGCCTCCACCTGCGACTGTTCATCCACGTACTCCTGTTCATCCAGCCTCCACCGCGCGCTACTCCACCGGCTACTGTTCAACCAGCCCTCTCCACGGGCTCCTGTTCAACCACCCCTCCACGGGCTACTGTTCATCCTGCCCTCCACTGTCTACTGTTCATCCAGTCCTCCACGGGGTGGTCCTGTTCATCCAGCCCTCCACGGGGTCCTGTTCATCCAGCCCCAACTGGCTCGATCGATCGGGGTCCTGTTCATCCAGAGGCAACACCACGGGGTCCTGTTCATCCACCCCCACCGGGACCTGTTCATCCAAACCCCCCGGCAACGCTCACTATTCATCCAGAGGCAGCATTGATCGGCTTCAGTTAGCAGCAGTAGTGAAGGAATCGCTCGATTGGGTTCAGTTAACAGCCATCGATCGATCGCTCAGGTTCAGTAACGCATAGCCTGCAGTGCAATCGCTCGGGTTCAGTTAGAGCCCAATGCCTCGCTCGGGTTCAGTTAGAGCCAACGCCTCGCACACACGCGCGTACGTCTATGAGAGAAACGCGCATCGCTCGGCCCCCGACCTCCCACCGTAACCGGGAACTCCCTGAAATTTTCCTCGCCGTCGCTTCTACCATGGTTTTTTCCGTCATGGACGGCCCAAAGAATGTCATGCAACTGCGTCTCCGGCCCGCCCAGGACGAAAAGCCCATTTTCTGTCATGATTTTTTGTCATAGAAGTAGGAGCCCACCACATCTATGATGATACCGGGTTTCGTCACAATTATCGTCATAGAAGTGTCATATGTATGACAGAATTTTTTTCGTACGACCCAAAATGTCACGGATGTGTCTTTTTTTGTAGTAGATACACAAAATCTCAATGCAAAAGAACGTCACTTTATATTGCCCCTTATGATATGAACCTTTATTATGCAGTCCATCGCTTTTATTACTTCCACATCACAAGATCATATAAAGCTTATTTCTCCCACACATATTTATTGCTTTGCACCGATGACAACTTACTTGAAGGATCTTACTCAATCCATAGGTAGATATGGTGGACTCTCATGGAAAAACTGGTTTAAGGGTATTTGGAAGCACAAGTAGTATCTCTACTTGGTGCTGAGAATTTGGCTAGCATGAGGGGGAAAGGAAAGCTCAACATGTTAGAGGATCCATGACAACATACTTTATCTCATATATAAGAAAACATAATTCATTACATTGTATTCCTTGTCCAACATCAACTCTTTAGCATGTCATATTTTAATGAGTGCTCCCAATCATAAAAGATGTCAATGATAATATATTTATATGTGAAACCTCTCTTTCCTTATTACTTCCTATTAATTGCAACGATGACCAAAGCTATGTCTGCCAACTCCCAACAACTTTTAATCATCATACTCTTTCTATGTTAAGTCATTACTCTCAATAAGATCAATATGAACTCTTTGTTTCTTTTTATTCTTTTTCTTCTTTTCTTTTATTCACTCAAGATCATGGCAAAATAATCAAGCCCTTGACTCAACACTAATCTTTAGTATATATATAGCTCATGAACATAAAGCAAAACTCAAAACTAGATCATGCCATAAACTTTATTCTACTAAATCAAGATACTACTAATAGGATCGAACTAAGAAAAACGGTTGTCGGTGTCAAAACCAGCGGATCTCGGGTAGGGGGTCCCGAACTGTGCGTCTAGGCGGATGGTAATAGGACACGAGGGACACAATGTTTTACCCAGGTTCGGGCCCTCTCGATGGAGGTAAAACCCTACGTCCTGCTTGATTGATATTGATGATATGGGTAGTACAAGAGTAGATCTACCACGAGATCAAGGAGGCTAAACCCTAGAAGCTAGCCTATGGTATGATTGCTGTATGTTGGAGTTGTCCTACGAACTAAAACCCTCCGGTTTATATTGGCACCGGAGAGGGTTAGGGTTACACAAAGTCGGTTACAATGGTAGGAGATCTGAATATCCGCATCGCCAAGCTTGCCTTCCACGCCAAGGAAAGTCCCCTCCGGACATGGGACGAAGTCTTCAATCTTGTGTCTTCATAGTCCAGGAGTCCGGCTGAAGGTATAGTCCGGCTACCCGGACACCCCCTAATCCAGGACTCCCTTAGTAGCCCCTGAACCAGGCTTCAAGGACGACGAGTCCGGCGCGCAGATTGTCTTCGGCATTGCAAGGCGGGTTCCTCCTCCAAGTTCTTCATAAAAGTTTGTAAACACCAGGGGTAGTGTCCGGCTCTGCAAAATAAGTTTCCACATATTGCCATAGAGAGAATAATATTAACACAAATCTAATCTGCTGACGTATTCCGTAGCATGACATCACACTACGGCCAAGCCTTTATTTGAATCGTTTTTACTTCCCCACCTCAGCGCATTTTGTGAGGCAGTTTCCTTGGCACTTCTTGTCAAAGCAGAGATCGTGTCCCCCATTTACGGGATTCTCATCAATACAGACGTGGGTAACCCAACCGCGCCATTTATCACGGCGCTTGGGAGATAAGCGAGTTTTACCAGGCTGGTGGGGACGCATAGCCGCGTCCACCTTTTTACCTACGCCTTCTTCCTCCTCTGCCTATCCATCTCCTGCGCACCCGAGCTCCAGCCCCCAAGTCCGCACTTCCCACCGCAACCTTCTCCAGCCATGTCTGGAGCGGGAGGCAAGTGGATGGTCTCCTCCGTTACGGAGGGCCATGTCAAAAAGCTAAGGAAGGTCGGATACTTGTCTAACGACATCGCGCACCGGATTCCCGAAAAGGGACAGCTCCTCCCCACCCCAAGGCCCCATGAGAGGGTCGTATTCCTTCCCCACTTCCTCCGCGGACTGGGTTTTCCTCTCCACCCATTTGTCCGGGGGCTCATGTTCTACTATGGCCTAGATTTCCATGATCTGGCCCCGAACTTTGTCCTCAACATCTCGGCGTTTATCATCGTGTGTGAGGCTTTCCTCCGCATCCGCCCCCATTTCGGCCTTTGGCTCAAGACTTTCGACGTTAAGCCGAAGGTGGTGCGCGGCAGCCAGGCGGAGTGCGGAGGTGCCATGGCGGGGAAGATGGCCAACGTCCTTTGGCTCGAGGGCTCTTTTGTGGAGACCCTGAAGGGGTGGCAATCGGGGTGGTTTTAACATCACCGAGCCGCGTGACCCTGAATGGGTCGCAGCCCCCGAGTTCCGATCCGGACCCCCTACGCGGCTCACGTCCTGGAAAGAGACGGGCCTGTCGTGGGGCAACGAGGAAGAGGTGACCGGACTGCAAACATGCATCCAATCCCTGGTGAACAAGCGACTCAAGCTTGTCAATATAGTCCAGGTCATGCTCGTCCGCCGGATCCTCCCGTGTCAACAACGGGCTTTCACTCTGTGGGAGTTCGATCCGACGCAGCACCAAACCTTGAGCAGGCTCTTCGACATGACGTACAAAGATGCCTGGAAGGTGCTATTCAAGGGCACCGAAGCTCCCGCATCCGCATCCGAGGACCGCGGATTCAACACGTAGCGTCCAGCTAGTGTGGTGAGTTATCTTTACCTTTTATAGGAAATTTGTTTCTCATAGTTTGACACTATGCGGGATCTAAACTCCCTTACCTTTGACAGCAGTGGCAGGCGAAGTCCGGACAGGTCAACTGTCCGGCCCCTTTGCCCGAAGACCCAGCAGATGCTCGTTTATCGAAGCTGCTGGCTCCGGCACCTTACATGGTGCCGGAGAAGAAGGCCACAAGGACTCGAAAGAGTTCCCGGCGCCAGGAGGCATCGGATTCTTCATCCGACGAATCCGAGACGCGCTCCTCCCGTGAAAACGAGGAGGAGGAAGAAGAAACCTCTCCCCCTCCAGCGGGGGGAGGAAAGAAGAGGAAGGCCGCCCCAACAGGGGAGGCCGAAGGGTCCAAGAAGGGGAAGACCCTTCCTCCGAACAACTCCACCGACGCCGACGAGGGCGAAGAGGAGTGGCCGCAAAGGGCCAGGCGCCCGGCGGGATCGTAAGTGTTCGGACACTAGAGTAACTCATACCATTCCTTTGTTACACAGCTTTTCCTTATGTCGAATATAATAATGCAGTCCACCCAAGGCCGGGCTTGACGAGTCATCGAGCGGCTCCCTGGATTCATCGGACGTGAATTCAGTTCCGCCCGCTGCCTCCCCCCACACTGCGGACGACGCCAAAGTGGCGTCGTGACAAGCTCCGGGCCAAGAGGAGGTGGTCCTGGAGGAGCCGCGAGGCGACCTCCCGGACTCCAGGAGTAAAGGGGACAAGACCCCCCAGGGCTCCAAGTCCGGCTTTGAGCCGGACACTGCGTCGGAATCTTCAACGGTTCTGGACCGCGATAGGCGAACTCCTTCTAAGAGGAGCAAGCCTTCTGAGCCGGCGGCCTCCGTCCAACCGGAGGTGCCGGACAATCTGCTGGAGGTGCTTAACGGCGCCTCCATCGACGAGGAGCACCGTACTATTATGAGTACGGTGATCCAAAAGGTTCAGTCCGCCAAGAGCGGACTGACTGAAGCTTGTGTCAGCCTTCTAACAGGCTTCGAGGTAAGTAAAAATATGTAAAAATATTACCGCATACACAGTAGCCCCTGATGCTCTGTTTGGCGTTCGGCAAGAAAAGCCAAATAGAGGATCTAATAAATTTCGCAGGAGTCTACCAAAAAAGAGTCAATATGCGCGTGCAGGCTTCGCTGCTTGCGACCGCCGCACTGACTGCGTAGGTAGGCACCCTGAAACAGGGTCTCGAGCGGTCTGAGCAAGAGCTCGGCCTTGCCAAGCGGCAGCTTGAGGAGAAAGAAGGTAAGATATACCTAATAGAAATATATAAAAAGATGCAATTGCAAAAAATGTCAGGATTATGCTACTTATTGCAGGGGCCACAACTGAGGTGGCGACCCTCAAGCAGGCGTTGTCCGAGGCCGAGAAGAGAGCGGCTTCAGAGCGCACCGAGCGGGAGAAATTTGAGGCACAGGCCGGCGAGGCGCAGCAAGAGCTTCAGGCTCTCATGAAAAACATGAGAGTTTGGAGCTTGACTTGAAGACGCGAGCGTCCGAGCTCGCCGCGGCCATCGAGACTGCCAAGTCTGCCAAGGCCGAAGCCCAGAAGGCCCTCCAGGAATTGGATGCGGTGAAAAAGATAGCGGCGAGTAAGGCATTCTTTATGCAAAGCAGACATATAAAAGTAAGCTACTTGTTACTTACCCGAATCCGGAGCTCTCCAGGGGAGTTCGCAGATCTTCCCCGTAGCGTATTCGATGCCGCCGCATTCTATCGAGCCGAAGAAGGAAGCTCAACGGAGAAGGTGTTCTGGTCTCAGTATGCTGAGGCCGGACACCCTGTGCCCTTGAGCGACCAGCTGAAGTAGCTGGTCGAGCTCCACAAGGCGGCCGAACAGGCCATGAAGGGCTTCATAGTTCGGCTGTGGCCTAGAGAGGCCCTGCCTGGGAGCTACTTCGGACTGGTGCGGCGGCTGGTGGAGGCCTGTCCAAGGCTCAAGGTCATCAAGCGCTCCGTCTGCATCGAAGGAGCCCGGAGGGCCCTTGCCCGCGCTAAGGTGCATTGGGGCAAGATGGACGGCGAGAAGCTTGTGAAGGACGGGCCTCCGCCGGGGAAAGAGCATCGCAAACCCGAGACCTATTATAAGGATGTTCTGAAGCGTGCCCGCCTTGTGGCGGATGAATGTACCAAGGATGTAATTTTTGAATGAACTCGCTCGTGTTGTCCCGTGCGCTGAAAACTTGTTCATTTGCGCTAAGCAATGCTTGTTGAATTTAAAATATTACTTTCTGTGCGGCCGTTTATAAAAAATTGAGATATGGCCAGTCGTCGGCTTCTGCCCCCATGCCACTAGTGCTGGGGTGTTTGGGATAAACCTGAGCGCTCTTTTTCCCATGCTTGGGTCCTTCGAGGGAGGCGCTCAACACAACGAACAAGGCAATCGAACTATAATGCTTGAACACTCTCACTTAGCCACAGAACTCTATAATTTTAAATTTCGACGAAGCCCCTAGTATTCGGAAGACCGAGTTCGGGGTGCTATCCATGCCTTGGCCGGACAAAATCCGGTTCCTCGCTTTAAGCGGCATAAGTCTTTAAGGACCCGAAAAACCTCTCGAACAGCGACCGGTCTCTCGCCTTATCATGACAGTCAGTTTTAGCTTTCTCTACTGAGGTGCTCAGCCAGGTCGACTGGGGCACAATCGCAGTAGTTCTCCTAGTGCTACCTTAGCCAATATAGCGGAACGTAAGGCACCAAAACATAGGAGCCGGGCAAACCCAACTATTGACCCAAGACATGATTCGGAGCCGATGCATATAATGCTATAAGTTCGGGGTGCCGCACTTGGGAAAGTGTTCGGACTTCTCACACTGTATTAAGGGGTACTGAAGCCCCTGGCATATTTGCCGTACCACAGTGTACGGCTGCAACATGTCAATAATGAACATATATATAAAAAGAGAGTAATGCAAAAGATAGACCAAAAGCTATGCATTGTTTATAAGAAGGCTGCTATCCAAGCAGAACGATACAAATAGTGCGATAAGCAAAAGAAATTGGACTATTTAACATGTCCTGTCTAGGGGCAGGCCGCGGAATTGTATTTAAAACAGGTATACTGCTCGTAATAGAGACCACCTGGGAGTTCCATAATGCGGCATGGCTTGTCTGCTTTCCTGGTTCTTGCATCGTTTGTGTGGCAGTTTGAATTGCTGAACAGGTCGTCCGAAGTATGGAGTACTGAAAGTAAGAGAAGATAAAGAAAGAATTGGGCAGCCCCTAGTATGGTTTAAGCCATGTTCTGCGCGTGCCGTGGTGGTGCCCCTTCCCCTGCGCCCATAGTACTTTGAGAGCGTAGTTATGTACGCGAAGCACTGGTTTTGCTATTTCGCGAGGGCTGGGGTTGGGGCCGCATTGCTATGCCTGCTCAGAACGTGCCAGGCAGTCTTGTTGTAGGTTACTCCGGGCGCGCTTGACAGTGTCTGGCTTTTTGAAGGCCGGACTAGAGAATTGCCTGGAGAGGCTGCTTTGTACTTCTGCTGCGAGCGCTGCCGTATGCTCCTCCGTTCGGAGAGAGCGTTCGGTGTTTCCGTTGAACGTGATTACTCCTCGAGGGCCTGGCATCTTGAGCTTGAGGTATGCATAATGCGGTACCGCATTGAACTTTGCGAATGCGGTTCGTCCGAGCAGTGCGTGATAGCCACTGCGGAACGAGACTATGTCAAAGATTAACTCCTCGCTTCGGAAGTTATCCGGAGATCCGAAGACCACTTCAAGTGTGACTGAACCTATACAGTTGGCCTCTACACCTGGTATGACGCCTTTAAAGGTCGTTTTGTGGGCTTAATCCTCGAGGGATCAATGCCCATTTTCTGCACTGTATCCTGGTAAAGCAGGTTCAGGCTGTTGCCGCCGTCCATAAGGACTCTTGTGAGATGAAATCCGTCAATAATTGGGTCTAGAACCAATGCGGCGAACCCGCCATGACGGATACTAGTGGGGTGGTCCCTCCGATCAAAAGTGATCGGGCAGGAGGACCATGGGTTGAACTTTGGGGCGACTGGCTCCAGCGCGTATACGTCCCGTAATGCACGCTTTCGCTCCCTTTTGGGGATGTGGGTTGCGTATATCATGTTCACCATCCGCAGTTGTGGGGGAAAACCCTTCTGTCCACTGTTGTTCGGCGGCCTGGGATCCTCCTCGTCATCGCTATGCAGCCCCTTGTCTCTATTATCGGCATTTAACTTGCCTGCCTGCTTGAACACCCAACAATCCCTGTTGGTGTGATTGGCTGGCCTTTCGGGGGTGCCATGTATCTGGCACAAGCGATCGGTTATTCGGTCCAAACTGGACGGGCCCTGAGTATTTCTTTTGAATGGCTTTTTCCGCTGACCGGATTTGTAGCCTCGGAATCCGGCATTGACTGCCGTATCCTTGTTGCTGTCGCCGTTAACGCGGCATTTTTGCTTGTTCCGGCGCGACCTGTCATTTTGTCCTTGGTATCCGAATTACCAAGGTTTTTGGTTAAGTTGCTACTGCGAGCTAGCCAGTTGTCTTCTTCCGCACAAAAGCGGGTCATGAGTGTCGTGAGGGCTGCCATAGATTTCGGCTTTTCCTGTCCCAGGTGCCGGGCAAGCCACTCATCGCGGATATTATGCTTGAAGGCTGCTAGGGCCTCTGCGTCGGGACAGTCGACTATTTGGTTTTTCTTTGTTAGGAACCGTGTCCAGAATTGCCTGGCCGATTCCTCTGGCTGCTGAATTATGTGGCTTAGGTCATCAGCGTCTGGTGGTCGCACATAGGTACCCTGGAAATTGTCGAGGAATGCGGCTTCTAGGTCCTCCCAAGAACTGATCGAATCTGCTGGCAAGATGTTAAGCCAATGCCGGGCTGGTCCCTTAAGTTTGAGTGGGAGGTATTTGATGGCGTGTAGATCATCGCCGCGGGCCATGTGGATATGAAGGAGATAATCCTCGATCCATACCGCAGGATCTGTTGTGCCATCATATGATTCGATGTTCACGGGTTTGAAACCCTCAGGGATTTTATGATCCATTACTTCATCTGTGAAGCATAGTGGGTGTGCGGCGCCTCTGTATTGGGCTATATCACGACGCAGCTCGAATGAGCTTTGTCTACTGTGTTCGGCCCGGCCGGATTTATTATGTCCGGAGTGATGATCCCCGTCACGTGCCGTAGGGCGCCCACGCGATTCGTAGATCAATCTTGTTTGTCTTGCCTTGTCCTCCAGTATCTCTCGCAGGTCTGGCGCGTTTTCCGATGCCTTAGCATGTTCTAGGCGGCGCCGAGGTACGGCTTGAGTGGAGGGCGGAGAGGCCTCTCTGTCACGTCCACGAGGTGGCCGGTCGGCTATGTCATGCGCTGGTGATGTAGGTGCTTCCTCCTCTAATCGGGGTAGCAGCCTGTGCTTTGGGTAACTCTTGGAGGGGCGTTCGAGTTCATACTCTTCGGCTGCAAGGAATTCAGTCCATCTGTCAGCTAGAAAATCTTGATCAGCTCTAAGTTGTTGCTGCTTTTTCTTGAGGCTGCTTGCCGTGGCTATAAGCCTGCGTTTAAAACGCTCTTGTTCGGCGGGATCCTCTGGCACGACGAATTCGTCGTCGTCGAGCCTTGACTCGTCTTGGGAGGGAGGCATATAATTATCATCCTCAACCTCTCTGTCTGCCGCCCTCTCGTGAGGGCTAGCTTCTCCATCCTCTTGCTAGAGGGGGTGTTCTTCGGCGCTATCCGGAGTATTATTATCTCCCGTGCCGGAATCACCATTTTTGCTTTGGCGGGATTTAGAGCGGCGCCGTTGACGCCGGTGCTTGGGCTGTTTCTTGGATGTGTCATCCCCCGCTGTTCCATCGCCATCTCCATCTTTTGGAGTGTCCACCATATATATGTCGTATGACGAGGTGGCCTTCCAGCGCCCTACATGTGCTGGTTCTTGGTCATCTCCTGCATCGTCGTCCATACCCTCGATGTCTTCGGAGTTGAAGTCGAGCATGTCGGTTAAGTCGTCGACAGTGGCTACGAAGTGGGTGGTGGGTGGGCTTTGAATTTCTTCATCGTCCGTATCCCAACCTCGCTGACCGTAGTCCGGCCAGGGCTCTCCTGATAAAGAGAGAGACTTTAGCGATTTCAGAATGTCGCCGAAGGGCGAGTGCTGAAAGATGTCCGCGGTGGTGAACTCCATGATCGGTGCCCAATCGGATTCGATCGGCAGGCGCGCGGAGGGCTCGGAGTCCGGAGAGGAATCCGGCCCCTCGGAGTCACAGGCCTTGCGGAGTGCGGGGCTGGTGTTCGGCTCGATCTCCTTTGAGATCGCAGCCCCCGAGGCGGCGTCCAACCACTCATCCTCGATTGGCGCTGTAGGCTCCGAATTAAGGGTCAGGACCAAAGCGTGTGCGGCCTCCAGGGCACTGTTCGGCGGCAGAGCTAGATCATGCCCATCGAGATAGTGCGGCGCGCTCGGCTGTGGCTCGAATCCGTCGAAGATCAAGTCCCCGCGGATGTCAGCCGTGTAGTATAAACTTCCAAATCTGACCTGATGGCCAGGGGCGTAGCTTTCGATCTGCTCTAGGTGGCCAAGCGAATTGGCCTGCAGTTCGAAGCCGCCGAAGATGAAGATCTGTCCGGGGAGAAAAGTCTCACCCTGGACCGCATCGTTGTCGATGATCAAAGGAGCCATCGGGCCTAAGAGTGACAACACAGAGGAACTCTCAATGAAAGCACCAATGTCGGTGTCAAAACCGGCGGATCTCGAGTAGGGGGTCCCGAACTGTGCGTCTAGGCGGATGGTAACAGGAGACGAGGGACACAATGTTTTACCCAGGTTCAGGCCCTCTCGATGGAGGTAAAACCCTACGTCCTGCTTGATTGATATTGATGATATGGGTAGTACAAGAGTAGATCTACCACGAGATCAAGGAGGCTAAACCCTAGAAGCTAGCCTATGGTATGATTGTTGTATGTTGGAGTTGTCCTACGGACTAAAACCCTCCGGTTTATATAGGCACCGGAGAGGGTTAGGGTTACACAAAGTCGGTTACAATGGTAGGAGATCTGAATATCCGCATCGCCAAGCTTGCCTTCCACGCCAAGGAAAGTCCCCTCCGGACATGGGACGAAGTCTTCAATCTTGTGTCTTCATAGTCTAGGAGTCCGGCTGAAGGTATAGTCCGGCTACCCGGACACCCCCTAATCCAGGACTCCCTCAACGGTAAAGATAGGAGATGTGTTTGTGATACGATACCGGGGAACCTCCCCCAAGCTTGGCAGTTGCCAAGGGGAGTGCCCATACCCATGTGATTTTGTCTCTTCTTTGTTGTCGGTGAAGATGGTGGAGGTGTTGTCGATGATGCGGGCTTGTCGTCCATCTTCCAAGGCATAGGCTCACCATCATAGAAGGATGATCGAGTCTCCGGGATCCTCAAATCTGCAGCCAAACTCATCCTTTTGAATCGACATTCATACTCACAGTTTTGGTTTTGCAGGTCATAGATTTGGGCTTGAAGGTGCTCGATCTTCTCATGAAGCTTGAAGATGGCCTCCCCGATGTTGTCGGCATCCAACTTGTGGTTGGTAGTGAACTCCGCGATCATCATGTGGTTGGAGTTGAGTCCATGTTCCACCATCCCTTGACACTTGAAAACTTGTTGCTCCATTGCTTCGAGCCTCGTCTCCGTGCTTCCGGTCCCCTTTGGTCCCTCTTCATCGCGGATGTGCAACAACCCATCACGCAACTCAATGGTTTGAGGGTGTCGCAACACCTCCGCGAGGTAAGGGTTGATGACCTTCTCGTAGAACTTGTCCTTGGAAGCACTTGGGGGCGTCATGGTAATCTAGATCTCTCAGAAAAACAGCCCGAAACAAGAACAAAGGAGATTTGCGTAATACGGGAGTCAAAACCTTCGGGAGAATATATAATGAATTTTTACCGAACAAAATACGTATCATGCAAGAAAACGGAGTCCGGCGGGCACACGAGGTGCTCACGAGGTAGGGGGCGCGCCCTCCACCCTCGTGGGGCCCTCGTGTCTCTCCCGGACAGCTACTTATTTTTCTATTTTTTTGAATATTCCAGAGCGGAGAAATATTGCCTTCAAAATTGTTTTTGAGTCGGTTTACTTACCGTACCACATACCTATTCCTTTTCGGAGTCTAAAACGTTCCGGAAAGTGTCTCTTATGTATTCCTCCGGGGTTACGGTTTCAATAATATTGGTTTCAACATTTATGGGATTACCTGAGATATAGTGTTTGATTCTTTGACCGTTTACCACCTTCGGATTTGTGCCTTCGAAGTTGTTGATTTTTATGGCACCGGAACGATAGACCTCCTCGATGACGTAGGGGCCTTCCCATTTAGAGAGAAGTTTTCCTGCAAAAAATCTTAAACAAGAGTTGTATAGCAATACATAATCACCTACATTAAACTCACGCTTTTGTATCCTTTTGTCATGCCATCTTTTAACTTTTTCTTTAAACAACTTGGCATTTTCATAAGCTTGGGTTCTCCATTCATCAAGTGAGCTAATATCAAATAACCTCTTCTCACCGGAAAGTTTAAAATCATAGTTGAGCTCTTTAATAGCCCAATATGCCTTATGTTCTAGTTCGAGAGGTAAATGACATGCTTTCCCATAAACCATTTTATACGGAGACATACCCATAGGATTTTTATATGCCGTTCTATAAGCCCATAATGCATCATCAAGTTTCTTAGACCAATTCTTTCTAGACCTATTGACAGTCTTTTGCAAAATTAATTTGAGCTCTCTATTACTCAATTCTACTTGACCACTAGACTGAGGGTGATAAGGAGATGCAATTCTATGATTAACATCATACTTAGCAAGCATTTTCAGGAAAGCACCATGAATAAAATGTGAACCACCATCAGCCATTAAATATCTAGGGACACCAAACCTCGGAAAAATAACTTCCTTAAGCATTTTAATAGAAGTGTTATGATCAGCACTACTAGTTGGAATAGCTTCTACCCACTTAGTAATGTAATCAACAACAACTAAAATATGTGTATAACCATTAGAGGCAGGAAAAGGTCCCATCTTCAGAGTTGCGTTTAATTCTATCCAATAAATTCCATTTAAATTCAATAGTCTTCATCATAAAAGAGCCAGCACAAGAAGTATCGAGCATGGTGCGATCGTTTTCAGAAAGCCGAGCATACAAGTTTTGAATAATTGTTTCTCTTGGGAGCTCATGATTGGGGCATGCATATAACATTGATTTAAGCCTCCCCCAAGCTTGAGCGATGCTTTCTCCTTCACGAGGCCAAAATATATATATATAATTGCGATCACGATGAACAAGATGCATAGGATAATACTTTTGATGAAATTCCAATTTCAATCTTCTAGAGTTCCATGATCTCGTATCATCACATAACCTATACCATGTCAATGCATCTCCCTTCAAAGATAAAGGGAAGACCTTCTTCTTAGCAACATCATCGGGTATATGTGCAAGCTTAAATAATCCACAAACTTTATCCACATATATTAGGTGCTCATCAGGATGCTTTGTTCCATCTCCTGTAAAAGGATTAGCTAGCAGTTTTTCTATCATACCCGAAGGAAATTCAAAGGGAACATTTTCATATTCAATAGGTTCAGTAGGTTGAGGAGCAACTCTTTGCTCTACTGGTCGGGGTGAAGATACCCCGAACAAGCCCCTCGGAGGATTACTTTCCATAGTAACAAGTGACAGTAAATTTCAGCACACTATATAAATTTTTCCTTACCAAATTTCACCTACCAAAGGCGCTTCACTCCCCGATAACGGTGCTAGAAAAGAGTCTTGATGACCCACAAGTATAGGGGATCTATCGTAGTCCTTTCGATAAGTAAGAGTGTCGAACCCAACGAGGAGCAGAAGGAAATGATAAGCGGGTTTCAGCAAGGTATTCTCTGCAAGTACTGAAATTAGTGGTAACATATAGTTTTGTGATAAGATAATTTTTAACGAGCAACAAGTAACAAAAGTAAATAAAGTGCAGCAAGGTGGCCCAATCCTTTTTGTAGCAAAGGACAAGCCTGAAAAAACTCTTATATAAGGAAAAGCGCTCCCAAGGACACACATGAATATCGTCAAGCTAGTTTTCATCACTTTCATATATTTCGCGTTCGGTACTTTGATAATTTGATATGTGGGTGGACCGGTGCTTGGGTGCTGTTCCTACTTGAACAAGCATCCCACTTATGATTAACCTCTATTGCAAGCATCCGCAACTACAACAAAAGTATTAAGGTAAACCTAACCGTAGCATGAAACATATGGATCCAAATCAGCCCCTTACGAAGCAACGCATAAACTAGGATTTAAGCTTCTGTCACTCTAGCAACCCATCATCTACTTATTACTTCCCAATGCCTTCCTCTAGGACCAAATAATGGTGAAGTGTTATGTAGTCAACGTTCACATAACACCACTAGAGGCTAGACAACATACATCTCATCAAAATATCGAACGAGTATCAAATTCACATGACTACTAATAGCAAGACTTCTCCCGTGTCCTCAGGAACAAACGTAACTACTCACAAAGCATATTCATGTTCATAATCAGAGGGGTGATAATATGCATAAAGGATCTGAACATATGATCTTCCACCAAATAAACCAACTAGCATCAACTACAAGGAGTAATCAACACTACTAGCAACCTACTAGCACCAATCCTAGACTTGGAGACAAGAATTGGATACAAGAGATGAACTAGGGTTTTAAGATGAGATGGTGCTGGTGAAGATGTTGATGGAGATTGCCCTCTCCCAAGTAGAGGAGCGTTGGTGATGACGATGGTGATGATTTCCCCTCCCTGAGGGAAGTGTCCCCGGCTGAACAGCTCTGCCGAAGCCCTAGATTGGTTCCGCCTCGTGGCTGCGGAGTTTCGTCCCGAAAGGTTGCTTCTAGTTTTTTTCTCGAGAAAGACTTCATATAGCAGAAGATGGGCATCGGAGAGCCACCAGGGGGCCCACGAGGTAGGGGGGCGCGCCCTAGGGGGAGGGCGCCCCCACCCTCGTGGACAGGGTGTGGGCCCCCTGGCCTTCATCTTTGGCAAGGATTTTTCATTATTTATTATAAGATATTCCGTGGAGTTTCAGGACTTTGGGAGTTGTGCAGAATAGGTCTCTAATATTTGCTCCTTTTCCAGCCCTGAATTCCAGCTGTCGGCATTCTCCCTCCTTATGTAAACATTGTAAAATAAGAGAGAATAGCCATAGGTAATGTGAGATAACGTGTAATAGCAGCCCATAATGCGATAAATATCGATATAAAAGCATGATGCAAAATGAATGTATCAAACCCAATGAATAAAATTTATTTTTGTCTTTTGCTTTCTGTTCTTGAGTGTTTACAAAATTATGCTACTGTTATGATTGTGTTTTTTGTGTTTTAATTAGTGTCTGTGCCAAGTAAAGCCTTTAGGATTGGCTGATAGTTGATTTGATCCTGCTGAAAAAACAGAAACTTTTGCACTCACGAAAATAATTCTCATTTTTAATAGGAGCGTGATAAAATACCAATTCTTTTTGCAGAAGATTAATATACAAATTGCTCACGTGGTCCTAAGATTTAAGAATTTTTGGAGTTACAGAAGTATTCGAAATATCCAGATTTCTACATACTATTCTGTTTTTGACAGATTCTGTTTTCTTTGCGCTGTGTGCTTGTTTTGACGATTCTATGGTTTCCTTTGAAGAGTTTTTGCCATAGAAAAGTTGGAATACTGTAGATATAATGCAAGAATAAAATATGAATGGGTTGAAACAGTACTTATAGTAGTGATTTGTTTCCTTATACTAACGAATCTCACGAAGGTTTTGTTGAATTTTGTGTGATTGAAGTTCTGAAGTGTTTGGTGATATTACGATGGATGAAGGAATAAGGAGTAAGAGGAGCCTAAGATTGGGGGTGCCCATGGCATCCCAAGCTATTATCCAAAGAGAAGCAAGCACCTAATTTTGGGGATGCCCGAGTGGCATCCCCTCTTTCTTCTAACGACCATCGGTATTTTACTCGGTACTATATTTTTATTCGTCACATACTATGAGTTTTGCTTGGAGCGTCTTGTATGATTTGAGTCTTTGATTTTTTTGTTTTGTATTTTAATTCATGAATCCTTGCTGGACACACCTATTTGAGAGAGCCAAAATTATGCCATGACTTGTTAGAATTGCTCTCTATGCTTCGCTTAAATCTTTATGAGCAATGGAATTGCTCTAGTGCTTCATTATATCTTCTTGAGCACGGTGTGCTTTAGTATTTTTGAAGAAATGCCCTCTTACTTCACTTAGATTTATTTGAGAGTTATTATTTTTTAAATAAATTCTCTCTTCACTTAAATTAATTTGAGAGAAAGAAATATTATGCTCATGATCTTCACTTATATTTGTTTGAGCTTATCAAAAGCAACACATGGAAATTAGTTCCAAAGTGATAGATATCCAAGGAGGATATAATAAAAACTTTCATGAAGATCATTGGACAAAATATACTTGATTCCTTGTCATAGTTTTGTGGTATGATGATGTGATATGTGAGTCATGTTGATGAGTAATTATGCTTTGGTAAGAATATCGGTGTTAAGGTTTGTGATTCCCTATGCAAGCACGAAAGTCAATAGTTATGCCATGAAATTACATCCTACTTGTGGTGCATTATTTGGTGTTAATTATGCTTAATGCTCGCTTATGAGATTTTTTGTTTCTTGGTTGTTCGCTTCTCAATCTTTTGCTAGTCTTCATTTTGCACTAAGTATGATCACTACTTGTGCATCCAAAATCCTTTAAACCAGTTTTGCCACACGAGTCCACTATACCTACCTATATGCGGTATTCTTTTGCCGTTCTAAGCAAATTTGTATGTGCCATCTCTAATTGTCAAAATAAATTTCTGTTTTGTGTGCTCGTACCGCTCATGAAACAATGGGGGGTGGCTAATGTATTTCCATGCTAGACATGTTATTCTCACGATGAGTGTTTATTCACTTGTCATTGCACGAGAGTAAGGCAAATGTATTAGGGATGCCCAGTCCTGAAATGAAAAATGAATTTACTTTATGTTGTCAAATAATAAATTCCTAGGAAAGTGTTGGTATGGAAGGCACCCGTGGATATGGCTACACTACAGGAATCAGGAACTTTGCCGCCAACCATGGCGGACGGCAAAGGCACACATGGCGGACGTCAAAGACCTTTGCCGTCACATGTCCGGCTGAACATGCTACAACAAAGGCTTCTTTGCCATTTGCTGGTAGACGACAAAGATACAAAGGTCTTTGCCGTCCGCCAGCCGACAACAAAGAGCCTGGACGACGCACATGTTAGCTTAGGCCCATTAAGGGGTTAACGGCGTGCATTGCCGTTGGCTAGCGGACGACAAAGACCTTTGTATATTTGCCGTCCACCAGCGGATGACAAATAGCATTGAATCATTGCCGTCGGCCAGTGGACGGCCAAGCGTGCCACGTGGCGGCACCAGGGGGGCTAGCCTATTTGGTAGCTTTGTCGTCAGCTGGCTGACGACAAACATTAAACGTTCTTTGTCGTCCGCTGGCCGACGGCAAAGCAACAAAATAGGTAGCCTACTGCCCCAGGTTGCACAGGTAGATGACACATGGCATGTTTGTCGTCCGCTAGCTGAATGCAAAGCTCGTTGCTATCCACCAGCAGACGGCAAAGCGTCTATATAGCCCCTGTTTTTTCTTGAAATCATTCAATTTGACAGAATTTCGATAAGCATACCAACACATATACATACCAAATCATATCCCTGCCATATGGATATGATCATCCAACACATATACATAGCAAATGGTTTCATCCAACACATATACATAGCCAACATATCCAACAACAAGCATACAATGGTTTC
The DNA here is from genome assembly GCA_032464435.1 of Aegilops umbellulata. Lineage (NCBI taxonomy): Eukaryota > Viridiplantae > Streptophyta > Magnoliopsida > Poales > Poaceae > Aegilops > Aegilops umbellulata. The sequence goes on from CP136058.1 coordinate 356,963,359, forward strand.
ATCCATACATACATATATAGGTAGCAAGTTTGACATTGTTCATCGTACAAAATCAAAACAAGAAGGAAGCATAAAGAGAAGAGTAGACTCCATCAACGTAAGCTTCCTCATCTAAAGCAAATCTGCAAATTGCAAAAGAAGCAAGTTAGAAGAAGAAGAAGACTATTGCTACCTCTTGAGCACAATGTTGGTTTTCCCTTGAAGAGGAAAGGGTGATGCAGTAAAGTAGCGTAAGTATTTCCCTCAGTTTTGAGAACCAAGGTATCAATCCAGTAGGAGATCACGCACGAGTCCCTCACACCTACACAAACAAATAAGAACCTCGCAACCAATGCGATAAAGGGGTTGTCAATCCCTCAACGGTCACTTACGGGAGTGAGATCTGATAGATATGATAAGATAATATTTTTGGTATTTTTATGATAAAGAGAAATAAAGATGCAAAGTAAAATAAAAGGAAATAGAAATAACTAAGTATTGGAAGATTAATATGATGGAAAATAGACCCGGGGCCATAGGTTTCACTAGTGGCTTCTCTCAAGATAGCATAAGTATTACGGTGGGTGAACAAATTACTGTCGAGCAATTGATAGAATCGAGCATAGTTATGAGAATATCTAGGTATGATCATGTATATAGGCATCACGTCCGTGACAAGTAGACTGAAATGATTCTGCATCTACTACTATTACTCCACACATTGACCGCTATCCAGCATGCATCTAGAGTATTAAGTTAATAAGAATAGAGTAATGCTTTAAGTAAGATGACATGATGTAGAGGGATAAACTCATGCAATATGATATAAACCCCATCTTTTTATCCTCGATGGCAACAATACAATACGTGCCTTGCTGCCCCTGCTGTCACTGGGAAGGACACCGCAAGATTGAACCCAAAGCTAAGCACTTCTCCCATTGCAAGAAAGATCAATCTAGTAGGCCAAACCAAACTGATAATTCAAAGAGACTTGCAAAGACAACCAATCATACATAAAAGAATTCAGAGGAGATTCAAATATTTTTCATAGATAAACTTGATCGTAAACCCTCAATTCATCGGATCTCGACAAACACGCCGCAAAAGAAGATTACATCAAATAGATCTCTAAGAAGATCGAGGAGAACTTTGTATTGAGATCCAAAGAGAGAGAAGAAGCCATCTAGCTAATAACTATGGACCCGAAGGTCTAAGGTAAACTACTCAAACATCATCGGAGAGGCTATGGTGTTGATGTAGAAGCCCTCTGTGATCAATGCCCCCTCCGACAGAGCGCCGGAAAAGGCCCCAAGATGCGATCTCAAGGGTACAAAAGGTTGCGGCGGTGGAAATAGGTTTTTGGCTCCGTATCTGATAGTTTGGGGGTACGTAGGTATATATAGGAGGAAGAAGTACGTCGGTGGAGAAACTTGGGCCCCACGAGGGTGGAGGGTGCGCCTGGGAGGGTGGGGGTAGGCGCGCCCCCTGCCTCGTGCTCTCCTCGTTGATTACTTTGCGTAGACTCCAAGTCCTCTGGATCACGTTCGTTCTGAAAATCACGTTCCCGAAGGTTTCATTCCGTTTGGGCTCCATTTGATATTCTTTTCTGCGAAACACTGAAAGAGGCAAAAAATAGCAATTCGGGCTGGGCCTCCGGTTAATAGGTTAGTCCCAAAAATAATACAAAAGTGTATAGTAAAGCCCGTTAAACATCCAAAACAGAATATAATATATCATGGAACAATAAAAAATTATAGTACGTTGGAGACGTATCAAGCATCCCCATGCTTAATTCCTGCTCGTCCTCGAGTAGGTAAATGATAAAAACAGAATATTTGATGTGAAATGCTACTTAGCATAATTTTCAATGTAATTTTCTTATTTGTGGTATGAATATTCAGATCAGAAAGATTCAAGATAAAAGTTTAATATTGACATAAAAATAATAATACTTCAAGCATACTAACTAAGCAATTATGTCTTCTCAAAATAACATGGCCAAAGAAAGTTATCCCTACAAAATCATATAGTCTGGCTATGCTCTATCTTCACCACACAAAGTATTTAAATCATGCACAACCCCGATGACAAGCCAAGCAATTGTTTCATACTTTTGGTGTTCTCACACTTTTTCAATCTTCACGCAATATATGAGCGTGAGCCATGGATATAGCACTATATGTGGAATAGAATGGTGGTTGTGGAGAAGACAAAAAAAGGAGAAGATAGTCTCACATCAACTAGGCGTATTAACGAGCTATGGAGATGCCCATCAATAGATATCAATGTGAGTGAGTAGGGATTGCCATGCAACGGATGCACTAGAGCTATAAGTATATGAAAGATCAATAAAAGAAACTAAGTGGGTGTGCATCCAAGTCACTTGCTCACGAAGACCTAGGGCATTTTGAGGAAGCCCATCATTGGAATATACAAGCCAAGTTCTATAATGAAAAATTCCCACTAGTATATGAAAGTGATATCATAGGAGACTCTCTATCATGAAGATCATGGTGCCATTTTGAAGCACAAGTGTGGTAAAAGGATAGTAACATTGTCCCTTCTCTCCTTTTCTCTCATTTTTTATTTGTGCCTTTTCTCTCTTTTTTATGGCCTCTTTTTTTTCTCTTTTTTTCGTCCGGAGTCTCATCCCGACTTGTGGGGGAATTATAGTCTCCATCATCCTTTCCTCACTTGGGACAATGCTCTAATAATGATGATCATCACACTTTTATTTACTTACTCAAGAATTACAACTCAATACTTAGAACAAAATATGACCCTATGTGAATGCCTCCGGCGGTGTACCGGGATATGCAATGAATCAAGAGTGACATGTATGAAAGAATTATGAATGGTGGCTTTGCCACAAATACGATGTCAACTACATGATCATGCGAAGCAATATGACAATGATGGAGTGTGTCATAGTAAACGGAACGGTGGTAAGTTGCATGGCAATATATCTCGGAATGGCTATGGAAATGCCATAATAGGTAGGTATGGTGGCTGTTTTGAGGAAGGTATATGGTGGGTGTATGATACCGGCGAAAGCTGCGCGGTATAAGAGAGGCTAGCAATGGTGGAAGGAAGAGAGTGCGTATAATCCATGGACTCATCATTAGTCATAAAGAACTCATATACTCATTGCAATAATCTACAAGTTATCAAAGCAAAGTATTACGCGCATGCTCCTAGGGGGATAGATTGGTAGGAAATGATCATCGCTCGTCCCCGACCGCCACTCATAAGGAAGACAATCAATAAATAAATCATGCTCCGACTTCATCACATAACGGTTCACCATACGTGCATGCTACGGGAATCACAAACTTTAACACAAGTATTCATCAAAACCACAACTACTCAACTAGCATGACTCTAAGATCACCATCTTCATATCTCAAAATAATTATCAAGCATCAAACTTCTCATAGTATTCAACACACTCGTAAGATAATTTTTTACTAATCTTGGATGCCTATCACTTTAGGACTAATTTCTCAATTTAAGCAAATCATCATGCTGTTTTTTAGGACTCTCAAAATAATATAAGTGAAGCATGAGAGAACAATAGTTTCTATAAAACAAATCCACCACCGTGATCTAAAAGATATAAGTGAAGCACTAGAGCAAAAACTATATAGCTCAAAAGATATAAGTGAAGCACATAGAGTATTCTAATAAATTCCAAATCATGTGTGTCTATCTCAAAAGGTGTGTACAACAAGGATGATTGTGGTAAACTAAAAAGCAACGACTCAAATCATACAAGATGCTCCAAGCAAAACACGTATCTTGTGGTGAATAAAAATATAGCTCCAAGTAAAGTTACCGATGGACGAAGACGAAAGAGGGGATGCCTTCCGAGGCATCCCCAAGCTTTGGCTTTTTGGTGTCCTTAGATTATCTTGGGGTGCCATGGGAATCCCCAATATTAGGATCTTGCCACTCCTTGTTCCATAATCCATCAAATCTTTTACCCAAAACTTGAAAACTTCACAACACAAAACTTAGCAGAAAATCTCGTGAGCTCCGTTAGCGAAAGAAAACAAAACACCACTTAAAGGTACTGAATGAACTCATTATTTATTTATATTGGTGTTAAACCTACTGTATTCCAACTTCTATATGGTTTATAAACTCTTTTACTAGCCATAGATTCATCAAAATAAGCAAACAACACACGAAAAACAGAATCTATCAAAAACAGAACAGTCTGTTGTAATCTGTAACTAACGCAAACTTCTGGAACTCCACAAAATCACCAAAAATAGGAAGACCTAGGAAATTTGTTTATTGATCAGAAGCAATTGGAATCACTATTTTATCACATTCTGGTGATTTTTAACAATTGTTTTAGTGAACAGAAAGTTTCTGGAAATTACAACAAGATCAAATAACTATCATCCAAGAAGATCCTATAGGTTTAACTTGACACAAACACTAATTAAAACATAAAAACACAACTAACCATAGGCTAGAACAAATATTTATTCCTAAACAGAAGCAAAAGAAAAAAAACTAAAATAAAATTGGGTTGCCTCCCAACAAGCGCTATCGTTTTAACGCCCCTAGCTAGGCATAAAAGTAAGGATAGATCTAGGTATTGCCATCTTTGGTAGGCAATCCATAAGTGGCTCTCATGATAGATTCATATGGTAATTTTATTTTCTTCCTAGGGAAGTGTTCCATTCCCTTCTTTAAGGGAAATTGGAATCTAATATTCCCTTCCTTCATATCAATAATTGCACCAATCGTTCTAAGGAAAGGTCTACCAAGAATAATAGGTCATGAAGGATTGCTATCTATGTCAAGAACGATAAAATCTACGGGCACATAATTCCTATTTGCAACAATAAGAACATCATTAATTCTTCCCATAGGTTTCTTAATAGTGTAATCCGCAAGGTGCAAGTTTAGAGAGCAATCATCAAAATCGCGGAAATCTAGGAAATCGCACAAGTTTTGGGAATAGTGGAGACACTAGCACCCAAATCACATAAAGCATAGAATTCACGATCCTTAATCTTAATTTTAATAGTAGGTTCCCACTCATCATAAAGTTTTCTAGGGATAGAAACTTCCAACTCAAGCTTTTCTTCATAAGATTGCATCAAGGCATCAACGATATGTTTAGTAAACGCTTTATTTTGACTATAAGCATGAGGAGAATTTAGCACGGATTGCAACAAGGAAATACAATCAATAAAAGAGCAATTTTCATAATTAAATTCCTTGAAATCCAAAATAGTGGGTTTATTAATATCTAAGGTTTTGATCTCTTCAATCCCACTTTCATCAAATTTGGCATCAAGATCTAAAGACTCCGAATTTTTGGAACGCCTTCTAGGTAAAGGTGGATCATATTCAGTCCCATCATTATCAAGATTCATATTGCAAAACAAATATTTAATAGGAGACACATCAATAACTTTTAAATCTTCATCTTTATTTTCATAGAAACTAGAAGAAGACGCTTTCACAAAGCAATCTTTCTCAGCACGCATCCTAGCGGTTCTTTCTTCGCACTCATCAATGGAAATTCTCATGGGTTTGAGAGACTCATTGATATAATGCTTAGGTGGAATAGATCTAAGTTTCAAAGAATCAACATCAAGAGAAATTCTATCAACATTCCTAGCCAATTCATCAACCTTAAGCAATTTTTCTTCAAGCAAATCATTGAAATTCTTTTGCGAATTCATAAACTCCTTAACACTAGTCTCAAATTCAGAGGGCATCTTATTAAAATTTCCATAAGAATTGTTGTAGGAATTACCATAATTATTAGAGGAATTACTAGGGTACGGCCTAGGATTGAAGTTTCCTATATACGCGTTGTTACCAAAATTATTCCTACCAACAAAATTCACATCCATAGATTCGTTATTATTCTCAATCAAAGTAGACAAAGGCATATCATTAGGATCAGAAGAAACACTTTTAGTAGCAAATAATTTCATAAGTTCATCCATCTTTCCACTCAAAACATTAATTCTTCTATCACATGCACTTTTTTATTAGTAGATCTTTCGGTGTGCCATTGAGAATAATTAACCATAATATTATCTAGGAGTTTAGTAGATTCTCCTAAAGTGATTTCAATAAAAGTGCCTCTCGCGGCCGAATCTAAAAGATTTCTAGAAGCAAAGTTCAATCCGACATAAATTTTTTGTATAATCATCCAAAGATTCAAACCATGTGTAGGGCAATTATGTATCATTAATTTCATCCTCTCCCAAGCTTGTGCAACATGTTCATGATCAAGTTGCTTAAAATTCATAATATTGTTTCTAAGAGAGATGATTTTAGCGGGAGGAAAATACTTAGAGATAAAAGCATCCTTGCACTTATTCCATGAAACGATACTATTTTTAGGCAAAGACGAAAACCAAACTTTAGCACGACCTCTAAGCGAAAAAGGAAATAGCTTCAATATAAAAATATCATTGTCCACATCTTTCTTCTTTTGCATACTACACAAATCAACGAAGCTATTTAGATGGGTAGCGGCATCTTCACTAGGAAGGCCAGCGAATTGATCTTTCATAACAAGATTCAACAAAGCAGCATTAATTTCACAAGATTCAGCATCGGTAAGAAGAGCATCGGAGTTCTAAGAAAATCATTGTTGTTGGTATTGGTAAAGTCACACAATTTAGTATTATCTTGAGCCATCGTGACAACCAAGCAATCCAACACACGAGCAAACAAGAAGCAAGCCAAAAAGAGGCGAATGGAAAAGAGAGGGCGAATAAAACAACAAGGGTGAAGTGGGGGAGAGGAAAACGAGAGGCAAATGGCAAATAATGTAATGCGTGGGATAAGAGTTTGTGATGGGTACTTGGTATGTCTTGACTTGACTTGACTTGGCGTGAATCTCCCCGGCAACGGCGCCAGAAATCCTTCTTGCTACCTCTTGAGCACTGCGTTGGTTTTCCCTTGAAGAGGAAAGGGTGATGCAGTAAAGTAGCGTAAGTATTTCCCTCAGTTTTGAGAACCAAGGTATCAATCCAGTAGGAGATCACACACGAGTCCCTCACAGCTACACAAACAAATAAGAACCTCGCAACCAACGTGATAAAGGGGTTGTCAATCCCTCAACGGTCACATACGGGAGTGAGATCTGATAGATATGATAAGATAATTTTTTGGTGACTTTTTGATAAAGAGAAATAAAGATGCAAAGTAAAAAAAGGCAATAGAAATAACTAAGTATTGGAAGATTAATATGATGGAAAATAGACCCGGGGGCCATAGGTTTCACTAGTGGCTTCTCTCAAGATAGCATAAGTATTATGGTGGGTGAACAAATTAGTGTCGAGCAATTGATAGAATTGAGCATAGTTATGAGAATATCTAGGTATTATCATGTATATAGGCATCACGTCCGTGACAAGTAGACCGAAACGATTCTGCATCCACTACTATTACTCCACACATCGACCGCTATCCAGCATGCATCTAGAGTATTAAGTTCATAAGAACAGAGTAATGCTTTACGTAAGATGACATGATGTAGAGGGATAAACTCATGCAATATGATATAAACCCCATCTTTTTATCCTCGATGGCAACAATACAATACGTGCCTTGCTGCCCCTGCTATCACTGGGAAGGACACCGCAAGATTGAACCCAAAGCTAAGCACTTCTCCCATTGCAAGAAAGATCAATCTATTAGGCCAAACCAAACTGACAATTCAAAGAGACTTGCAAAGATAACCAATCATATATAAAAGAATTCAGAGGAGATTCAAATATTGTTCATAGATAAACTTGATCATAAACCCACAATTCATCGGATCTCGACAAACACACCGCAAAAGAAGATTACATCGAATAGATCTCCAAGAAGATCGAGGAGAACTTTGTATTGAGATCCAAAGAGAGAGAAGAAGCCATCTAGCTAATAACTATGGACCCGAAGGTCTGAGGTAAACTACTCAAACATCATCGGAGAGGTTATGGTGTTGATGTAGAAGCCCTCCGTGATCAATGCCCCCTCCGGCGGAGTGCCGGAAAAGGCCCCAAGATGGGATCTCACGGGTACAGAAGGTTGCAGTGGTGGAAATAGGTTTTTGGCTCCGTATCTGATAGTTTGGGGGTACGTAGGTATATATAGGAGGAAGAAGCACTAGTAGAAAACGGCCCATTTGTCCCGGTTGGTAAGGGCCTTTTGTCCTGGTTCCTGAACCGGGACTAAAGGGTCGTTACTAATTCCCTGACCCTTTAGTCCCGGTTCAGTCCAGAACCGGGACAGATGGGCCTCCACGTGGCCTGTGCGCCGAGCCCAGGCAGGAGGGCCTTTGGTCCCGGTTGGTGGCACCAACCGGGACCAATAGGCATCCAAGCGTCAGCATTTCTATGGCTGGGTTTTTTGTTTTTTAAAGGGGGGGGGGTTGGGGGTTTTGGGGGGTTAATTTAGGTGTTTCATATATTGTGTTAGCTAGCTAATTAATAGAGAGAAGTGTCCTCTCTTATGTCCGTGCTTGGTCGACGCTACGTACTATACATACGTATAGAGAGGACTAGACACGCTAGCTAGCTAGTAAGCAAACGAAGGAAACAGAAGATCGTCATGAACATATATGCATACAGAGAGAAGTGATATCGACCACCTCTCCTTCTCCGAGAGATTGGTCGAACAACAAGTTCTCGTATATCTATCCGACACTACCGGCTACATATGTACAATAATTATCTCTTACAAATATAATCTCCTAATATATGGACGCATGGTCCACATAGTACTCTCCGTCTTCAGCGATCACGTGGTCAAGAAAGAATGCCGCCAATTCCTCTTGAATTGCTCGCATGCGATCTGGTGCTAGGAGTTCATCCCGCATCCGAAACATCTAATTTGAAGAAGGGGGTCAATACATATATATATGAATGAATGAAACTCAACACAAATGATGGTAATAAAATAAAATTGTGAATATTGTTATTTACGCACTTCATATTGTTCGTCAGAGTAGCCCCGCTCACAGGTCGTGTGGCGGATGGACTCACAAACGTAGTATCCACAGAAATCATTCCCTTGTTCCTGCCACAACCACTTTACAAGAAATAGAGGTCAATCAAACTAATAAGCAAGAATGCCAAATGGTATTGATGAAACTAGCTCTTGAATCACTAGGAGATGCGCGGAACATGCTACTATAGTACTTACTTTCCGGTGTCTAAATTCCAGCTTCTTCGGCAGTCCCAGAGATTTTTTGGTGAATTTTCTCCAAACCCTACCAGACAAATAAAAAAATTACTTGATATCAGAAATGAACAAAGTTGCTGATATGGTGGATAATGATCGATTTAACTTACTTCTCGAGCATTTGAGTCGTTTCGAGTCTAAGACAGTTACTACTCCCTGCTCAAGCTTAATCTCTAGGAGAATATAGTGGAACCTGCGCACGCATGCATAACTCATCAATTACATTACTATAACCTGGACTAATATATAAGGGAAATCGAATATGCACAAGACAGTAACACTCACTTGAAGTTGTAAGGAAAGAGTATTATATCTTTGTTTTCATTTATTACCAATGATCGTAGCAAGTTGGACTCGGTATCTTCGGCTTGAAATTTAACCTCAGTTGCATCTATGAGATTTGTGTTAATGAACCCAATATCACCGACTTGTCTTTTCTTCAATTCGACGATCTTCAATCTGCATAATATAGTGAGGATAATTATAAATACATGCAATGAAAGAGCTGACCTATATAGAGAGACTTAATGACAGAAGTAGTACTACTTACAGATAGTAGCAGGTGACCGTTGCTTTATCGAGGGCCAATTGATTGAAAAACCGAAAGAACTCCTCAAATGGAACATGCAACAGTTCAATTCCAACGAGGTCATGCTCCTTTTTAACTCTCAGATACAAAGTATTCCTCCCCCAGACTCTCTGCATGTTTTCATGTACCAATCATGGAATCTTCGCATCATCGTTGTTAGAGATCTTTCATCTTTGACGAGAGGCTTCCCGTACTCGTATCTGTGTATCTGCACCTCCAAGAAATCATAATGTACATCGGCGGGCAGGTAATCTCCAAGATTGCTATAACCGAGCACCATCCTCGGATCATTAGCGACGATGTCGATAGGCACCTTGATCGGGGGGCACGATTGCTTCGCTTGTTCGCCGAGCTGGGCAATTTGTTTCCCAGCTCGTCGTTCTTTCATCCTTTGATCACTGACAGTACTTCCCGACTGCTCTGCATCGACAAATGCCTTTCCAATAATGCGCTCATAGTTGCCTTTTAGCGGAGACTTGGGTGGTTTCTCAGGGCAGCCAGAGTGCGCTTCGCTTTCACCGGATCTACCTTCTCCTCCGGAGGTGGATGTCTCTGTGCTTTCAACCCTTGAAACCAGTCCTTCACTTCGGTTCACGCGATCTTCGCGTTCACCTCCGGGGTCATCTCGTATGGTAACTTCTCTGGAGTCTTCAGAGAAGGACCAAATCTGTATTTCCTCCCGCCTCTGGCAGTACTGCTAGACGCCGGCAGAGTAGACGAAGCGGTTGTCTTCTTTCCTTGCTTACGAGGCGGAGGAGAAGGACTACGACGCGCCAGAGCAGCCGGAGCGGCGGCGGGTCTCTTCCGCCCTTGCTGACGAGGCGGAGAAGGAGGAGGCTAGCTGCTCGGGCGCGCCGGCGCTGGCAGAGAAGAAGGCGGAGTGCCTCCACGTGCCGGAGAAGGAGCCGGCCGAGTGCCCTGATCGTCACTCGTCGGAGGAGGAGGCGGTGGAGGAGGCGGAGTGCCCTGACTCGTCGGAGGAGGAGGAGGCGGAGGCGGAGGCGTCCAGTTCGGAAGGTTGATGAGCTCCTTCCGCCATAGGCATGGAGTCTTCAGAGCAGAACCCAGCCGAGTCTCCCCTTCACCAGTAGTGTGGTCAAGCTGGAGGTCCGCAAATACCTCAGTTATCTCCTCCACCATCACCCTAGCATATCCTTATGGAATCGGCCAGCAGTGAAAAATTGCGCCGGGTTCAGTAGGAAAAATAGAGCCAACAACCGCCTTGACCTTCAAATTCATCCATTGCGTCATAAGGTGGCAATTTTGAGACTCCGTGACAGCATCCATGGGATAGCTGGCAGGAGCCGTCAAGACATGCTCCGACTGAAGCAGCTTGGTGGAAGCCACGCTGCTTCTCCACTGAGATGGTGGGGTAGCTTCGGGGGAAGCTTCGGCAGTTCGTTTGCTCCGATTTGCTTCTCGTTCCTCTATCGCTTGTACCCTTGCGTGCAGCGCCTGCAGTTGGGTCTGCTGCACTTTCTTCCTCCTCTCCTGGCATTTGTAATCGTCTGCGTTCGGAAACCTAGCCTTCCACGGAACGGAGCCTGGCGTGCCTCGTGTCCGTCCAGGGTGCTCAGGATTCCCGAGGGCCATTGTGAGCTCGTCGTTCTCTCTATCTGGAACGAACTTCCCTTGCTGCACTACATCGATATAGTGCTGAAGCCTCGTGACTGGTATTTCCAATTGCTTGTCCGTCCAAATGCACTTCCCTGATACAGGGTCCAAGGTTCCGCCAGCCCCGAAGAACCAAGTCCGGCAACGGTCTGGCCAATTCATTGTCTCTGGTTCGATCCCTTTATCAAGCAGATCATTCTCAGCCTTGGCCCACTTTGGCCGGGCTACGAGGTAGCCACCTGACCCCGTGCGATGGTGATGCTTCTTCTTTGCAGCATTTTGCATGTTTGTCGCCGACATCTTCTTACTCTTTTCCGATGTCTTGTGGGCCACAAATGCGGGCCTGTCATCTATGATCTTCTCATATTTGCCCTTGAATTCTGGTGTCTCTTTTTTATCTACAAACCTATTCAGATCTTTCTTCCACCTCCTGAATAGGTCTGCCATCTTCTTAAGAGCAAAAGACTTGATTAATTGTTCTTTAACTGGCTTCTCCGGATCATCCTCAGGCGGTAGGGTGAAATTTGACTTCAGCTCAGTCCAAAGATCATTTTTCTGCATATCATTGACATAAGACACCTCAGGGTCTTCTTTAGCCGGCTTTAACCATTGGTAGATGCTGATCGGGATCTTGTCCCTAACCAGAACCTTGCACTGAGCAACAAATGCGTTCTTTGTCCGGATGGGTTCAATCGGTTGGCCGTCGCGCGCGATTTCTATGATCTCAAACCTTTCATCCGAGCTCAACTTTTTCTTCGGGCCTCGTCTCTTTACCGAAGTTGTGCTCGATCCGGAGGGCTAGAAAAAAGAACAAAGACGAGAGTTAATTAATATGTGTACATACCAAAACATTGAATGCATCAATTAGCTAGTCAACACAGGCTTAACTAATATATATATACCTGGCCGAACTCGGTTCGGTCACCGGAGCCGTCATCACGGTCTCCTTCTTGCACCGGCATTGGGTCACCGGAGCCGTCCTCACGGTCTCCTTCTTGCACCGGCATTGGGTCACCGGATCCATCATAATCATAGCGAGCTGCTTCTTCACCCTCTCCTTCCATACCATCAATGTCGTTGAGAAACAACGAGCAGACGACATCACTTCCTTGTGCGATTATGTCCCCTAACAACGCTTCTTGCGCTTCGTCTCGGGGGGTGTCCATAGTTTCTACAAATATTTACAACATGGCAATTATTATTCAAACATGACAGATGGATATATTAGTGGCAAACGTAGAACTAGCTAGCTAATCACAGTAAGGAATCATATTAATTAGTGGCCTCGACGCTGCTTCTCTAGGGTTTGGGGTGGCCTCGACAACACTTCAAGGGTTTGGGGTGGCCTCGAGAACGCTTCAAGGAGGGGGTAATATCGACAACGACGAGATACATACATGAGAAAATAATGTTATCGGGGAGGGGGTATATCGACCCCCCCCCCCACGTGTTGAAGTTATCGGGGAGGGGGTATATCGACCCCCCCACGTGTTGAAGTTATTGGGAGGGGGTATATCGAACCCCCTCGCGTTGAAGTTATCGGGAGGGGGTATATCGACCCCTCCCCCCCCACGTGTTGAAGTTATCGGGAGTTTATATCGACACGACATACGTACATGGGAAAATAATATTATCGGGGAGGGGGTATATCGACCCCCCCTCATGTTGAAGCTCTCGGGAGGGGTATATCGACGACGACAGACCCAATAAAACATAAGAAAATGAATAAGAAATAAAAATAGGAGAATAAGAAAGGAATAGCTAGAGGAGAAGATCGAAGAAAAAAAAGAAGAAAAAAAAGAGGAGAGAAAAAAGGAATAGAGGAGAAGAAGAGAAAATAGAATATTCTATTTTCTCTTCTTCTCCTCTATTCCTTTGTTCTTCTCCTCTTCTTTTTCTTCTTTTTTCTTTTTCTTATTTATTTCTCCTCTTCTTCCTATCCCCTCTTCTTCTTTCTTCCTCTTCTTATTTCCTTTTTCCTCTCATTCTTTTTCTTTTTCTTCCTTCTTAAAAACGCATGAAGTAGTATTGCTTGTTTTTTTAAATAATTTTCAAATAGAAATTTTAGAAAAAGTAAAGTTTTTGCCTAATTCATTTTTCATATGAATATACAAACATTTGCATATTTACAATAACCAATATCACCAAAAAATCTACGAACAGAAAAAAATACTATTTTTTCTAAAAATCTATCTTCTGCATATATACATGAACATATATATACACAAAGAACATATATACATACATATATACATTTTTTTTAAAATGCAAAAAACAAAAAATCTAAAAAAAGGACATATAAACATATATACACACATACATATACTCATACATATACATATAATCAGGAAAAAAACATCTATATATTTGCAAAAAAAAGGGGGAAGAGAGGGGCGGTGCCGGCCCTGACCAAAGCGAGGCAGAGGCGACGGCGGCACGGGGCAGCTGGGGCATGGCGAGGTACAGGCGACGGCGAGGCAGAGGCGACGGCGGCGCGGGGCAGCTGGGGCGTGGCGACGACGACGTGGTCGGGCAGGGGCACGCGGCATGGTCGGGGCGGGCCGCCGGCGGCGTGCGCGTCGACGAGGCAGCAGAGGGCGGCGATGGCGTCGTCGTGGCGAGCTCGGGCAGCCTGGCGGCGTCGTCGGGGCGGGGAACCGATGCAGATGAATCTGAAAAATGCCAAGTGCTTTCTTATATACTGAGAGTATTGGTCCCGGTTCGTGGCACAAACCCGGACCAATGCCACTCTTTAGTCCCGGTTGGTGGCACCAACCGGGACCAAAGGCCTCTTTTCAGCAGCCCAAAGGGCGGGAAGCGGCGGCCTTTGGTCTCGGTTGGTGGCACCAACCTGGACTAAAGGGGGGCATTGGTCCCGTTTCAAAAACCGGGACCAATGCCCCCCTTTAGTCCAGGTTGGTGCCACCAACCGGGACAAAAGGCCTTGTGCTGCCCCGCGTCAAAAGTTTAGTCCCACCTCGCTAGCTGAGAGAGCTCGAGAGTGGGTTATAAGCGCTGCTGCACCTTCCCTCTCGAGCTCCTCTCAATTGCAGGCTTTCGGGCCTAACCGTGCGCTGTGTGCCTGTGGGCCTACTGTGCCTCCTGCAGGCCTGAATCCTGGCCCATGGTAGGGTTTCTAGTCGTATTCAGGCCGTGGGGCCCTAGTAGGCGGCACTTTTTTGTTTTTTTGTTTTCTTTGTTGCTTTTTTTATTTTATTTTGTTTCTACTTACAACAAAATACTTATTGTTGCTATTTCTAATTTTCCCCCTGTTTTTTGTTTTGTTTTCTGCATTATTTATTTTCTTTTGTTTTTTGCTTTATTTTTTAATTCTTTTTTGCTTTTAGTTTTAGAAAAATTATAAACTTTCTGTTAGTGCCATTAGTTTTCAAATTTGAAACACTTTTTTTGTTTTTTTTGTTTTCTTTGTTGCTTTGTTTATTTTATTTTGTTTCCACTTACAACAAAATACTTATTGTTGTTATTTTTATTTTTTTCCAGATTTTTTGTTTTGTTTTCTGCATTATTTATTTTATTTTTTTGTGCTTTATTTTTTAATTCTTTTTGCTTTTAGGCCAGCAAAATTATAAACTTTCTGTTAGTACCATTAGTTTTAGAAAAATTATAAACTTTATGTTAGTGCCATTAGTTTTTAAATTTGAATAGTTAAAATTTGAATTCTTTGAAATTTGTGTGAATCACAAGTTTGTGATTAACTTTACTAAAAAAATGAACACAGATGCGCCAATAGAGAAAATTCAACCTAAATTCATAATATATTTCTATGAATTTCAGAGAAATTCACTATGAATTTAGGTCAAATTCTTTGTATAGGGGCATCTATTTTCACTTTGAGAGGAGCTCAACAAGGCAGAGAGGGATGGGCTTATAAACCAGTGTGAGCGCCCTTCGGTTGGCGAGGTGGGACTAAACTCTGACCGCAACGAGGACCAACCCTTTAGTCCCGGTTTGTGGCACTAACTGGGACTAATGGTCATGGGCCAGGGGCGAAGTGCATTGGTCCCGGTTCGTGCGTGGAACCGGGACCAAAAGGTCCAGACGAACCGGGACCAATGGCCCACGTGGCTGCCCTCTTGAGAGTGTTCTTGGTGAGAACATAGTTGACAAGGAGCGAACCGGGATTAATGGTATTACGAGGGCTGAACCATAAGACATTAAAGCATTTCAAATGAACTCGTCTGTTACAAAGTTGGCATGGTATCAACATAATAGTTGCGGGAGAAAGTCTTCACTTTTTCTTCGCTTGTGTCATTTGCTTATTTCGTCATAACCATGGATAATCTTCATCGTTTATCAGGATGCTTGGGTCAGCCTTGACTTTGAAGGGAGGAATTTCATGAAACTTTTCATAATCTTCAGACATGTCTGTCTTGCCCTCCACTCCCAGGATGTCCCTTTTTCCTGAAAGAACTATGTGGAGCTTTGGCTCATCGTATGATGTATTCGCTTCCTTATCTTTTCTTTTTCTCGGTCTGGTAGACATGTCCTTCACATAGATAACCTGTGCCACATCATTGGCTAGGACGAACGGTTCGTCAGTGTACCCAAGATTTTTCTGATCCACTGTTGTCATTCCGTACTGTGGGTCTACCTGTACCCCGCCTCTTGACAGATTGACCCATTTGCACTTAAATAAAGGGACCTTAAAATCATGTCCGTAGTCAAGTTCCCATATGTCCACTATGTAACCATAATATGTGTCCTTTCCCCTCT
This sequence comes from Aegilops umbellulata, assembly GCA_032464435.1. Taxonomy (NCBI): domain Eukaryota; kingdom Viridiplantae; phylum Streptophyta; class Magnoliopsida; order Poales; family Poaceae; genus Aegilops; species Aegilops umbellulata. The sequence goes on from CP136058.1 coordinate 356,979,491, forward strand.
CGGTTGTTGCATCAAAAAGGACACCGCTGTTTTGGTTGGTGCTCTTTTGATCTTGGTCAATCGTGTAAAATGTATTCCCATTTACCTCGTATCCTTTGTAAATAAATACAGTCAAAGATGGTCCCATGGACAACAAGTACATCTCATCACAAACAGTGTTGTCACCTCTAAGACGTGTTTCCAACCAACTGCTGAAAGTCCTGATGTGTTCACATGTAATCCAGTCGTCGCACTGCTCCGGGTGTTTGGAGCGCAGACTGTTCTTGTGTTCATCGACATACGGGGTCACCAAGGTAGAGTTCTGTAGAACTGTGTAGTGTGCTTGAGACCAAGAATATCCGTCCCTGCATATTATTGAGTCCCTTCCAAGTGTGCCTTTTCCAGTCAGTCTCCCCTCATACCGCGATTTAGGGAGACCTATCTTCTTAAGGCCAGGGATGAAGTCAACACAAAACCCGATGACATCCTCTGTTTGATGGCCCATGGAGATGCTTCCTTCTGGCCTAGCGCGGTTATGGACATATTTCTTTAGGACTCCCATGAACCTCTTAAAGGGGAACATATTGTGTAGAAATACATGCCCCAGAATGACAATCTCGTCGACTAGATGAACTAGGATGTGCGTCATGATATTGAAGAAGGATGGTGGGAACATCAACTTGAAACTAACAAGACATTGGGCCACATCACTCCTTAGCCTTGGTACAATTTCTAGATCGATCACTGAGGGAGTCATGGATTAGGGGGTGTTCGGGTAGCCGGACTATACCTTCAGCCGGACTCCTGGACTATAAAGATACAAGATTGAATACTTCGTCCCGTGTTCGGATGGAACTTTCCTTGGCGTGGAAGGAAAGCTTGGCGATGCGGATATTCGAGATCTCCTACCATTATAACCAACTCTGTGTAACCCTAACCCTATCCGGTGTCTATATAAACCGGAGGGTTGTAGTCCGTAGGACAATCATCATCATACACAATCATACCATAGGCTAGCTTCTAGGGTTTAGCCTCCTTGATCTCGTGGTAGATCTACTCTTGTACTACCCATATCATCAATATTAATCAAGCAGGAGTAGGGTATTACCTCCATCGAGAGGGCCCGAACCTGGGTAAAAACATCGTGTCCCTTGTCTCCTGTTACCATCCGGCCTTGACGCACAGTTCAGGACCACCTACCCGAGATCCGCCGGTTTTGACACCGACATTGGTGCTTTCATTGAGAGTTCCTCTGTGTCGTCGCCTTTAGGCCTGATGGCTCCTTCGATCATCAACAACGATGAGGTCCAGGGTGAGACTTTTCTCCCCGAGCAGATCTTCGTCTTCGGCGGCTTCGCTCTGCGGGCCAACTCGCTTGGTCACCTGGAGCAGATCGAAAGCTACGCCCCTGGCCATCAAGTCAGGTTTGGAAGCTTAAACTACACGGCTGATATCCGTGGAGACTTGATCTTCGACGGGTTCGAGCCGCAGCCAAGCGCGCCGCACTATCTCGAGGGGCATGATCTAGCTCTGCCTCCGAACAGTGTCCTGGAGGCCGCACACGCACCAGTTCTGACCCTTAATTCGGAGCCTATTGCGTCAATAGAGGATGAGCGGTTGGACGTCACCTCGGGGGCTGCGATCTCAAAGGCAATCGAGCCGAACGCTAGCCCTGCACTCCGCGTGACCCATGACTCTGAGGGTCCGGACTCCGAACCTCCCGTGCCCCTACCAATCGAATCTGATTGGGCACCCATAATGGAGTTCAACGCCGCGGACATCTTTCAGCACTCACCTTTTGGCGACATCCTGAATTCTCTCAAGTCTCCCTCTTTATCAGGAGAGCCCTGGCCGGATTACGGTCAGCAAGGATGGGATTCGGACGATGAAGAAATTCAAAGCCCACCCACCACCCACTTTGTAGCCACTGTCGACGATTTAACCGACATGCTTGACTTCGGCTCCGAAGACTTCGACGGTATGGACGACGAGGTAGGAGACGAACAGGAACCAGCACCTGTAGGGCGCTGGAAGGCCACCTCGTCATATGACATATATATGGTGGATACTCCAAAAGATGGAGATGGCGATGGAACAGCGGGGGATGACACCTCCAAGAAACAGCCGAAGCGCCGGCGTCAGCGGCGCCGCTCTAAATCCCGCCAAAGCAAAAACGGTGATTCCGGCACGGGAGATAATACTACCCCGGATAGCGTCGAAGAACACCCAACCCAGCAAGATTCGGCGCAGGAAGATGGAGAAGCCAGCCCTCATGAGATAGCGGCAGAACGAGGGGTTGAGGATGATAACTATATGCCTCCCTCCGAAGACGAGGCAAGCCTCGACGACGACGAATTCGTCGTACCATCAGACCCCGCCGAACAAGAGCGTTTCAAACGCAGGCTTCTAGCCACAGCAAACAGCCTCAAGAAAAAGCAGCAACAGCTTAGAGCTGACCAGGATTTGCTAGCTGATAGATGGACTGAAGTCCTTGCGGCCGAAGAGTATGAACTCGAGCGCCCCTCCAAGAGTTACCCAAAGCGCATGCCGCTACCCCGATCAGAGGAGGAAGCGCCTGCATCACCAGCGCACGACATGGTAGACCGGCCACCTCACGGCCGTGACAGAGAAGCCTCTCGGCCCTCCACCCGAGCCATGCCCCGACGCCGCTCAACTAAGGCACGGGAAAATGCGCCAGACCTGCGAGACGTGCTGGAGGACAAGGCAAGACAAACAAGGTCGATCTACGAATCGCGCAGGCGCCCGACGACACGTGACGATGACCCTCACTCCGGAAACAACAAATCTGGCAGGGCCGAACACAACAGACATAGCTCTTCCGAGCTGCGTCGTGACATAGCCCAGTACAGGGGCGCCGCACACCCACTATGCTTCACAGACGAAGTAATGGATCAAAAAATCCCAGAGGGTTTCAAACCCGTGAACATCGAATCATACGATGGCACCACAGACCCGGCGGTATGGATCGAGGATTATCTCCTCCACATCCACATGGCACGTGGCGATGATTTACACGCCATAAAATACCTCCCGCTGAAACTTAAAGGACCGGCCCGGCATTGGCTTAACACCTTGCCAGCAGACTCAATCGGTTCTTGGGAGGACCTGGAAGCCGCATTCCTCGACAACTTCCAGGGCACCTACGTGCGACCACCGGATGCCGACGACTTAAGCCACATAATTCAGCAGCCAGAAGAATCGACCAGGCAATTCTGGACACGGTTCCTATCAAAGAAAAACCATATAGTCGACTGTCCGGACGCAGAGGCCCTAGCAGCTTTCAAGCATAACATCCGCGATGAGTGGCTTGCCCGGCACCTGGGACAGGAAAAGCCGAAATCTATGGCAGCCCTCATGACACTCATGACCCGCTTTTGCGCGGGAGAAGACAGCTGGCTAGCTCGCAGCAACAACTTATCAAAGAACCCTGGTAATTCGGATACCAAGGACAAAAGTGGCAGGACACATCGAAATAAGCAAAAGCGCCGCGTTAGCAGTGACAGCAATGAAGATACGGCAGTTAATGCCGGATTCAGAGGCTATAAATCCGGTCAACAGAAAAAGGCATTCAAAAACAATACTCAGGGCCCGTCCAGTTTGGACCGCATACTCGACCGCTTGTGCCAGATCCATGGCACCCCCGAAAGGCCAGCCAATCACACCAATAGGGATTGTTGGGTGTTCAAGCAGGCAGGCAAGTTAAGAGCCGAAAACAAAGACAAGGGGCTGCATAGCGATGACGAGGAGGAGCCCAGGCCGCCGAACAACAATGGACATAAGGGGTTTCCCCCACAAGTGCGGACGGTGAACATGATATACGCAACCCACATTCGCAAGAGGGAGCGGAAGCGTGCGCTACGGGACGTATACGTGATGGAGCCAGTCGCCCCAAAGTTCAACCCATGGTCCTCCTGCCCGATCACTTTTGATCGAAGGGACCACCCCACTAGCATCCGTCATGGCATCTTTGCCGCATTGGTTCTCGACCCAATCATCGACGGATTTCATCTCACAAGAGTCCTCATGGACGGCGACAGTAGCCTGAACCTGCTTTACCAGGATACAGTGCGGAAAATGGGCATCGATCCCTCAAGGATTAAGCCCACAAAGACGACCTTTAAAGGCGTTATACCAGGTGTAGAGGCCAATTGTACAGGCTCGGTAACACTAGATGTGGTCTTCGAATCTCCGGATAACTTCCGAAGCGAAGAGTTAATCTTCGATATAGTCCCGTTCCGCAGTGGCTATCACGCCCTGCTCGGACGTACCGCATTTGCAAAGTTCAATGCGGTGCCGCACTACGCATACCTCAAGCTCAAGATGCCAGGCCCTCGAGGAGTGATCACGGTCAACGGAAACACCGAACGCTCCCTCCGTACGGAGGAGCACAAGGCGGCTCTCGCAGCGGAAGTACAAAGCAGCCTTCTCAGGCAATTCCCCAGTCCGGCCGTTAAAAAGTCGGACACTGCCAAGCGTGCCCGGAGTAACCTACAACAAGACCGCCTAGCATGTTCTGAGCAGGAGTAGCAATGCGGCCCCAACCCCAGCCCTCGCGATATAGCGAAACCAGTGCCTTGCATACATAACTACACCCTTGAAATACCATGGCACAGGGGAAGGGGCACAATAACGGCACACCCAAAATACGGCTTAAAACGTACTAGGGGCTGGCGGATTCCTTTTTTTCTTACTTTCAGGACTCCACACTTCGGACGACCTGTTTGGCAATTCGACTGCCACACAAACGATGCAAGATCCAGGGAAGCAGACAAAACCATGCCGCATTATGAAACTCACAGGTGGTCTCTGTTACGAGCAGTATACCTATTTTGAATACAATTCCACGGCCTGCCCCTGGTTAGGACATGTTAAATAGTCCAATACATTTCTTGCTTATTGCACTACTTGTATCGTTCGGCTCTGATAAATAGCCTCTCTATAAACAATGCATAGCTTTTTTTCTATTTTTTACATATGATTTGACATGATTGCACCCGTACATCATGGTACGGCAAATACGCTAGGGGCTTCAGTACCCCTTATCATGGTGTGAGAAGTCCGTCCACTTTCACAAGTGCGGCACCCCGAACTTATAGCACTATATGCATCGGCTCCGAATCATGATTTGGGGTCAATAGTTGGGTTTGCCCGGCTCCTATGTTTTGGTGCCTTACGTTCCGCTATAACGGCTAAGGTAGCACTAGGAGAACCACTGCGATTGTGCCCCGGTTCAGCTAGGTTAAGCACCTCAGTGGAGAAAGCTAAAACTGACTGTCATGATGAGGCGAGAGACCGGTCGCTATTCGAGAGGTTTTTCGAGTCCCTAAAGACATATGCCGCTTAGAGCGAGGAGCTGGCTTTGTCCGGCCAAAGAGGTGGATAGCGCCCCGAACTCGGTCTTCCGAACTAGGGGCTTCGCCGAAATTTAAAATTATAAAGTTCTATGGCTAAGTGAGAGTGTTCAAGCATTATAGTCCGATTGCCAGGTTCGTTGTGCTGAGCGCCTCCCTCGAAGGACCCAACCATGGGAAAAAGAGCGCTCAGGTTTATCCCGAACAGCCCAGCACTAGTGGCACGGGGGCAGAAGCCGACGACTGGCCATCTCTCATTTTTTTGATAAACGGCCGCACAGAAAATAATATTTTAAATTCAATAAGCATTGCTTAGCGCATATGAACAAGTTTTCAGCGCACGGGATAAACACGAGCGAGTTCACTCAAAAATTACATCTTTGGTGCATTCATCCGCCACAAGGCGGGCACCTGCAAGAACATCCTTGTAGTAGTTCTCGGGCTTGCAATGCTCCTTCCCTGCCGGCGGCCCGTCCTTCACAAGCTTCTCGTCGTCCAGCTTACGCCAGTGCACCTTCGCACGGGCAAGGGCCCGACGGGCACCTTCGATGCAGACGGAGCGCTTGATGACCTCGAGCCTTGGACAGGCCTCCACCAGCCGCCGCACCATCCCAAAATAGCTCCTAGGCAGGGCCTCTCCGGGCCACAGCCGAACTATGAAGCCCTTCATGGCCTGTTCGGCCGCCTTGTGGAGCTCGACCAGCTGTTTTAGCTGGTCGCTCAGGGGTAGAGGGTGTCCGGCCTCAGAATACTGAGACCAGAACACACTCTCCGTCGAGCTGCCCTCTTCAGCTCGGTAGAATGCGGCGGCGTCGGATACGCTGCAGGGAAGATCTGCAAACGCCCCTGGAGAACTCCGGATTCGGGTAAGTGACAAGTAGTTTACTTTTATATTTCTACTTTGCATTAAGAATGCCTTACCCGCTGCTATCTTTTTCACCTCCTCCAACTCTTGGAGGTCCTTTTGGGCTTCGGCCTTGGCACCCTTGGCGGTCTCAAGGGCTGACGCGAGCTCGGATGCTTGCGCCTTTGACTCAAGCTCCAAGCTCTCATGTTTTTTCATGAGAGCCTGCAGCTCTTGCTGCACCTCGCCAACCTGAGCCCCAAGTCTTTCTCGCTCGGTACGCTCCTCGGCCATTTTCTTTTCGGCCTCAGATAGCGCATGCTTGAGGGTCGCCACCTCAGTTGTGGCCCCTATAATAAGCAGTATGATCCTGTTATTTTTTGCAATCACGCCTCTCTATAGGCACCTTTTTCTGTAGGGTATTTCTTACCTTCCTTTTCCTCGAGCTGCCGTTTGGCAAGGCCGAGCTCTTGTTCGGTCCGCCCGAGGTCCTTTTTTAGGACATCCACCTACACAGTCAGTGCGGCGGTGGACATCAGCGAAGCCTGCATACGCATATTGACTCTTTATTGTTAGACTCCTGCGAAAATTAATAGATCCTCTATTCGGCTTTTCTTTCCGAACGCCAAACAGAGCATCAGGGGCTACTGTCTATGTGGTAATATTTTGACATATTTTCACTTACCTCGAAGCCTGTCAGAAGGCTAGCGCAAGCTTCAGTCAGTCTGCTATTGGCGGACTGAACCCTCTGGATCACCGTACTCATGATAGTACGGTGCCCCTTGTCGATGGAGGCGCCGTCAAGCACCTCCAGCAGATGGTCCAGCGAATCCGGTTGGACGGAAGTCGTTGGCTTAGAAGGCTTGCTCCTTTTGGAAGGAGTTCGCCTACCGCGGCTCGGAACTGTTGAAGATTCCGGCACGGTTTCCGGCTCAAAGCCGGACTTGGAGCCCTGGGGGGTCTTGTCCCCTTCACTCCTGGAGTCCGGGAGGTTGCCTTGCGGCTCCTCCAGGACCACCTCCTCCTGCCCCGGAGCTTGTCGCGACGCCACTTCGGCGTCATCCGCAGTGCGGGGGGAGACAGCGGGCGAAACGGAGTTCACGTCCGATGAGTCCAGGGAGCCGCCCGACGATTCGTTGTATTCGGCCTGGGGCGGGCTGCATAATTACATTCGACATTAAGGAAAGTTGTGCAACAAAGGAACGTCATGAGTTACTCTGACATCCGAACTTACGATGTCGCCGGACGCTTGGCCCTGTTCGGCCACTCCTCTTCGCTCTCTTCGGCGTCGTGGGAGTAGTCCGGCGGAGGGGTCTTCCTTTTCCTAGACCCCTCGGCCTCCCCTGCTGGGGCGGCCTTCTTCTCCTCTTCTCCCTTTGCTGGGGGGGGGGAAAGCCTTCTTCTTCCTCCTCCTCGTTTTCGCGGGAGGAGGGCGCCTCGGACTCATCAGACAACGAGTCTGACACCACCACGTTACGGGCACTCTTTCGAATCCCCGTGGTCTTCTTCTTCTTGACCTTCTTCTTTGGCACCACATAAGGTGCCGGAATCAGCAGCTTCACTAGGAGCGCAGGGGCTGGGTCCTCGGGCAGGGGAGCCGGACAGTTAATTGGTCCGGATATCGCCTGCCAAGCCTGTCAAAGGTAAGGGAGTTTAGATCCCGCATAGAGTCAAAACTATGAAAGGAAAAAAGAGCTTAGTATCCTGTAAAAGGCGAAGATAGCTTACCTCGCTAGCGTGACGCTGCGAGCTGTATCCACGGTCCTCGGAGGCGGATGCAGGAGCCTCAGCGCCCTTGAAAAGCACCTTCCAAGCATCTTCGTACGTCGTGTCGAAGAGCCCGTTAAGGGTTGGGTGCTGCGCCGCGTCAAACTCCCACAAATTGAAGCCCCGTTATTGGCACGGGAGGATCCGGCGGATGAGCATAACCTGGACTATATTAACAAGCCGAATTGGCTTGCTCACCAGGGACTGGATGCAAGTTTGCAATCCGGTCACCTCTTCTTCGTTGCCCCACACCGGCCCATCTCTTTTCAGGACACCAGCCGCGTGGGGGGTCTGGATCGGAACTCGGGGGCTGCGACCCATTTCGGATCGCGTGGCTCGGTGATGTAAAACCACCCGGCTTGCCACCCCTTTAGGTGTTGGGGAACGTAGTAATTTCAAAAAAATTCCTACGCACACGCAAGATCATGGTGATGCATAGCAACGAGAGGGGAGAGTGTTTTCTACGTACCCACGTAGACCAAAGCGGAAGCGTTGACGCAACGTAGAGGAAGTATTCGTACGTCTTCCCGATCCGACCGATCCAAGCACCGTTACTCCGGCACCTCCGAGTTCTTAGCACACGTTTAGCTCGATGACGATCCCCGGACTTCGATCCAGCAAAGCTTCGGGGAGGAGTTCCGTCAGCACGACGGCGTGGTGACGATCTTGATGTACTACCGACGCAGGGCTTTGCCTAAGCACTGCGACAATATGACCGAGGTGGAATTTGGTGGCAGGGGGCACCGCACACGGCTAAGGAAATATCTCAATGATCAATTGTGTGTCTATGGGGTGCCCCCTGCCCCCGTATATAAAGGAGCCAAGGGGGAGGGGCTGGCCGGCCAAGCTAGGCGCGCCAGGTGAGTCCTACTCCCTCCGGGAGTAGGATCCCCCCCCCCAATCCTAGTTGGACTAGGATTCCCCAAGGGGGAGAGAGAGAGAGAGGAGGCCGGCCACCTCTCCTAGTCCTAATAGGACTAGGGGAAGGGGGGAGGCGCGCAGCCCATGAGGGCATCCCTCTCACCTCTCCACCAAGGCCCATGTTGGCCCATTAGGCTCCCGGGGGGTTCCGGTAACCCTCCCGGTATTCCGGTAAAATCCTGATTTCACCTGGAACACTTCCGATGTCCAAACATAGGCTTCCAATATATCATTCTTTACGTCTCGACCATTTCGAGACTCCTCGTCATGTCCGTGATCACATCCGGGACTCCGAACAACCTTCGGTACATCAAAATGCATAAACTCATGATAACTGTCATCGTAACGTTAAGCGTGCGGACCCTACGGTTCGAGAACAATGTAGACATGACCGAGACACGTCTCCGGTCAATAACCAATAGCGGGACCTGGATGCCCATATTGGTTCCTACATATTCTACGAAGATCTTTATCGGTCAGACCGCATAACAACATACGTTGTTCCCTTTGTCATCGGTATGTTACTTGCCCGAGATTTGATCGTCGGTATCCAATACCTAGTTCAATCTCGTTACCGGCAAGTCTCTTCACTCGTTACGTAATACATCATCTCGCAACTAACTCATTGGTTGCAATGCTTGCAAGGCTTATGTGATGTGCATTACCGAGAAGGCCCTGAGATACCTCTCCGACATTCGGAGTGACAAATCCTAATCTCGAAATACGCCAACCCAACAAATACTTTCGGAGACACCTGTAGAGCACCTTTATAATCACCCAGTTACGTTGTGACGTTTGGTAGCACACAAAGTGTTCCTACGGTAAACGGGAGTTGCATAATCTCATAGTCAAAGGAACATGTATAAGTCATGGATAAAAGCAATAGCAACATACTAAACGATCGGGTGCTAAGCTAATGGAATGGGTCATGTCAATCAGATCATTCAACTAATGATGTGATCCCGTTAATCAAATAACAACTCTTTGTTCATGGTTAGGAAAGATAACCATCTTTGATTAACGAGATGGTCAAGTAGAGGCATACTAGTGACACTTTGTTTGTCTATGTATTCACACATGTATTATGTTTCTGGTTAATACAATTCTAGCATGAATAATAAACATTTATCATGATATGTAAGGAAATAAATAATAACTTTATTATTGCCTCTAGGGCATATTTCCTTCATTAGGGTCTCCACAAAGGAGCCCTCGAACCATAGGACGTTGGCCATCTTGCCCGCCATGGCGCCTCCGCACTCTGCTTGGCTGCCGCGCACCACCTTGGGCTTGACGTTGAAGGTCTTGAGCCAGAGGACGAAATGGGGGCGGATGCGGAGGAAGGCCTCACACATGACGATAAACGTCGAGATGTTGAGGATGAAGTTTGGGGCCAGATCGTGGAAATCCAGGCCGTAGTAGAACATGAGTCCCCGGACAAATGGGTGGAGTGGGAAACCCAGTCCGCGGAGAAAGTGGGGAAGGAAAACTACCCTCTCATGGGGCCTTGGGGTGGGGAGAAGCTGCCCCTTCTCGGGAAGCCTGTGCGGATGTCCTTGGACAGGTATCCGGCCTTCCTTAGCTTTTTTTACTTGGGCCTCCGTGACGGAGGAGACCATCCACTTGCCTCCTGCTCCGGACATTGTTGGAGAAGGTTGAGCTGAAAAGAGCGGGCTTGGGCGCTGGAGCTCGAGTGCGCAAGAGAGGGATTGGCAAAGGAGGAAGAAGGCATAGGTAAAAAGGTGGATCATTATCCCCTTATATGGGCGGATGCGGTTATGCGTCCCCACCTGCCTAATAAAACTCGCTTGCCTCCCAACCGCCGTGGTAAATGGCGCGGTTGGGTTACCCACGTCTGTATTTATGAGAATCCCGTAAAAAGGGCACACGATCTCTGCTTTGATAGGACGTGCCAAGGAAACCGCCTCGCAAAACGTGCTGAGGTGGAAAAGTAAAAACGATTCGTAAAGAACTTGGCGTAGTGTGATGACGCACTGCGGAATACGTCAGCAGATTTTATTTGTGTTAATGTTATTCTCTCTATGGCAATATGTGGAAACTTATTTTGCAGAGCCGGACACTATTTTTGGTGTTTACAATCTTCTATGAAGGACTTGGAGGAGGAACCCGCCTTGCAATGCCGAAGACAATCTGCGCGCCGTACTCGTCGTCATTGAAGCCTGGTTCAGGGGCTACCGAGGGAGTCCTGGATTAGGGGGTGTTCGGGTAGCCGGACTATACCTTCAGCCGAACTCCTGGACTATGAAGATACAAGATTGAAGACTTCGTCCCGTGTCCGGATGGAACTTTCCTTGGCGTGGAAGGCAAGCTTGGAGATGCGGATATTCGAGATCTCCTACCATTGTAACCGACTCTGTGTAACCCTAACCCTATCCGGTGTCTATATAAACCGGAGGGTTGTAGTCCGTAGGACAATCATCTTCATACACAATCATACCATAGGCTAGCTTCTAGGGTTTAGCCTCCTTGATCTCGTGGTAGATCTACTCTTGTACTAACCATATCATCAATATTAATCAAGCAGGAGTAGGGTATTACCTCCATCGAGAGGGCCCGAATCTAGGTAAAAACATCGTGTCCCTTGTCTCATGTTACCATCCGGCCTTGACGCACAGTTCGGGACCCCCTACCCGAGATCCTCCGGTTTTGACACCGACAATCACCTTCTGAGAGATTGCATTGAGGAATGCACATAGCTTCACAATGGCTAATCGGACGTTTTCCGGTAGAAGCCCCCTCAATGCAACCGGAAGCAGTTGCGTCATAATCAAGTGGCAGTCATGAGACTTTAGGTTCTGGAACTTTTTCTCTGGCATATTTATTATTCCCTTTATATTCGACGAGAAGCCAGTCGGGACCTTCATACTGACCAGGCATTCAAATAAGACTTCTTTCTCTTCTTTCGTAAGAGCGTAGATGGTAGGACCTTCATACTGCTTCGGAGGCATGCCGTCTTTTTCGTGCAAACGTTGCAGGTCCTCCCGTGCCTCAGGTGTATCTTTTGTCTTTCCGTACACGCCCAAGAAGCCTAGCAGGTTCACGCAAAGGTTCTTCGTCACGTGCATCACATCGATTGAAGAGCGGACCTCTAGGTATTTCCAGTAGGGTAGGTCCCAAAATATAGATTTCTTCTTCCACATGGGTGCGTGTCCTCAGCGTCATTCAGAACAACTAGTGCGCCGGGACCCTTTCCAAAGATTATGTGTAAATCATTGACCATAGCAAGTACGTGATCACCGGTACGCATGGCGGGCTTCTTCCGGTGATCTGCCTCGCCTTTGAAATGCTTGCCTTTCTTTCGACATTGATGGTTGGTCGGAACAAATCGACGATGGCCCAGGTACACATTCTTCCTGCATTTGTCCAGGTATATACTTTCAGTGTCATCTAAACAGTGCGTGCATGCGTGGTATCCTTTGTTTGTCTGTCCTACAAGGTTACTGAAAGCGGGCCAATCATTGATGGTCATGAACAACAACGCCTTTAGGTTAAATTCCTCCTGTCTGTGCTCATCCCACGTACGTACACCGTTTCCATTCCACAGTTGTAAAAGTTCTTCAACTGATGGCCTTAGGTACACATCAATATCGTTGCCGGGTTGCTTAGGGCCTTGGATGAGAACTGGCATCATAATGAACTTCTGCTTCATGCATATCCAAGGAGGAAGGTTATACATACATAGAGTCACGGTCCAGGTGATGTGATTGCTGCTCTGCTCCCCAAAAGGATTAATGCCATCCGCGCTTAAAGCAAATCATACGTTCCTTGGGTCCTTTGCAAACTCATCCCAGTACTTTCTCTTGATTTTTCTCCACTGCGACCCGTCAGCGGGTGCTCTCAACTTCCCGTCTTTCTTACGGTCCTCACTGTGCCATCGCATCAACTTGGCATGCTCTCCATTTTTGAACAGACGTTTCAACCGTGGTATTATAGGAGCATATACCACATCACCTTCGCAGGAACCCTCTTCCTGGGGGGCTCGTCGTCAACATCACCAGGGTCATCTCATCTGATCTTATACCGCAATGCACTGCATACCGGGCATGCGTTCAGATCCTTGTATGCACCGCGGTAGAGGATGCAGTCATTAGGGCATGCATGTATCTTCTCCACCTCCAATCCTAGAGGGCATACGACCTTCTTTGTTGCGTATGTACTGTCGGGCAATTCGTTATCCTTTGGAAGCTTCTTCTTCAATATTTTCAGTAGCTCTCCATTGCCGGTTCATCTACGTGCATTATATATAATTAAGTGTCCAAATTAATAGAAGTTAATCATCACATTAAAACCAAAGTACATACATAGTTCTCATCTAACAACATATAGCTCTCCAGAGCATCTAATTAATTAAACCATACATTGAAACTATGTAAAAAAATTCAATGCAAAAAACAAATGCAATCATAATTGCAACCAAGGTAAAAATTGATCCAACGACATAATGATACCGAGCCTCGGTATGAATAGCATATTCTCTAATCTTTCTAATCTTCAAGCGCATTGCATCCATCTTGATCTTGTGATCATCGACGACATCCGCAACATGCAACTCCAATATCATTTTCTCCTCCTCAATTTTTTTTATTTTTTCCTTCAAGAAATTATTTTCTTCTTCAACTAAATTTAACCTCTCGACAATAGGGTCGGTTGGAATTTCCGGTTCATATACCTCCTAGATAAATAAAATCTATGTCACGTTGGTTGGCATAATTTTCATAAACAATAAATGAACCAATAGTTATAAACATAATATATACCACATCCGAATCATAGACAGGACGAGGGCCGATGGGGGGCGGATACCAAAACCATCGCACTATATAAGATGCAATAATAAAAGTAAGAAAATAATACAAATATCTATGTAAACATACAAGTAAGAATATTTTTTCGTTTTAGAAAGAAGATAAGAACAAGAGGCTCACCACAGTGGTGCCGGCGATGAGCTCGGCGCGGGTGATCGACGGCGGTGAAGATTGGGACGGGGCGTGACGGACCGCTAAACCTAGACAAATATTGAGGAAAATGGAGCTTGGAGGTCGAGCTTGGAGAGGAGAAAGCTTAAGTAGTGTGGCTCGGGCATTCCATCGAACACCTTGTGTGCATAGGAGGTGAGCTAGAGCACCACCAAGCCCTCTCCCCCTCGGCGGCCAGAAAAAACAGAGCAGTGTGCTCTGCTCTCACGCGAGGGGGTATATATAGGCACCTCATTGGTCCCGGTTGGTGGCATGAACCGGGACTAAAGGGGAGCCTTTGGTCCCGTTTCAAGCCACCAACCGGGACCAATGGTGGTGGGCCAGGAGCCAGGCCCATTGGTCCCGGTTCGTCCCACCAACCGGGACCAAAAGGTCCAGACGAACCGGGACCAATGGCCTACTTGGCCCGGCCGCCCCCCTGAGCTCATGAACCGGGTCCAATGCCCCCATGGGTCCCGGTTTTGGATTGAACCGAGACTAATGGGCTAACCCGGCCTGGACCTTTACCCCTTTTCTACTAGTGAAGTACGTCGGTGGAGCAACATGGGCCCCACGAGGGTGGAGGGAGCGTCTGGGGGGGGGGGGGGTTAGGCGCGCCCCCTGCCTCGTGCTCTCCTCGTTGATTACTTTGCGTAGACTCCAAGTCCTCTGGATCATGTTCGTTCCGAGAATCATGTTCCTGAAGGTTTCGTTCCGTTTGGACTCCGTTTGATATTCTTTTTCTGCAAAACACTGAAATAGGCAAAAAAACAACAATTCGGGCCGGGCCTCCCGTTAATAGGTTAGTCCCAAAAATAATATAAAAGTATATAGTAAAGCCCGTTAAACATCCAAAACAGAATATAATATAGCATGGAACAATAAAAATTTATAGATACATTGGAGACGTATCAACTATCTAGAAAAAGAAGAAGAAGGAGAAGAAGATTTTTTCTTCTCTTTCTTTTTCTCCTCTCCTCTATTTTATCTTCTTCTTCTTCTAACTAAGGTAGGTAAAATGCCATTTTATTGCTAAGCTAGGTAAAAATGCTAAGTGTAGGTCATTTTAGAGCTAAGCCAGGCAAATAGGTCATTTTGGAGCTTACTAAGGTTATTATGTCATTTTGGAGGAAAGTAAGGTAAGTCTAGATCATTTTGGAGGTAATAAAGATTATCATGACATTTTTGAGGAAAGAAAGCTAAGTATAGCTCATTTTTTTGTCTAACTTGGGTAGTTATGCCATTTAGGAGGAAAGTAAGCTAAGTATGCATTTGTTAAGCAAAACACTAGAGAAAACTTACCCTCATCACAACAAATGCGATGAAGATCACAACTAAGGTAACAATTGATCCAACGACATAATGATACCAAGCGTCATTATCAATGGCATATTTTCTAGTCTTCTTAAGCTTCAGGCGCGTTGCATCCATCTTCAAGCGCATTGCATTCATCTTCATCTTGTGATCATCGACGACATCGGCAACATACAACTCCAATGTCATCTTCTCTTCTTCAATTCTTTTAATATTTTATTTCAAATACTCATTTTGTTTTTCAACTAAATTTAACTTCTCGACAAGATGGTCGGTTTCGAATTCCGGTTCACATACCTCCTAGATTAAAATATCTCTATGTCAACTTGATGGCCATAGTTGTCATAAATGAGAAATGCAACAAATAGTTATGAAAGAGAATTTACCACATCTGGATCATAAAGTCGGCGAGGGCCGACGGGGACAGACATCAAAACCATGGCACTATGTATAAGAAACAATCATACAAAGTAAGAAAAATATACAAGTAAATATATAAATCATACAATCATACAAGTAACTTTATAAATCAAGTACAACATAAAAATTGAATACCTAGTCATAATCTGGTTCAATAAATGCTTCGGGATCAATAAATGCATCATCACTATCACTAATGAAGTGCTCATCATCATCATTAATAAATGCATCATCATCATGTGGAAGGCCACTTCTACGTAATCTGTCAAGCATTGACAGGTCATCCTGTGGGGACCCCGACTCATAAGTCGGGATCACCGAATGCACGTGTACAGTGATCCCAGAGATCAATGCTCACTGAACACACAGAAGCTGAATAACAAGAGTCTTACATCCATACATACCGTATTACACAAGTAGGACCATTATGGTCAAGTCTTGAGTATAACATCGCAGCGGAAATCTTCGTCGATAACTTGGACCCATGCCATCTGCCTTTACCCTACAGGCATTCTGACTGGGAAGCGTCCTAGCTCGCATGCTCGTCACTGAAGTATTCTTCATCATATCCTGTTCTTTCATGCCTGGCCAATAAAATAACCAGTGGCAAGCCAATGAGTACTTTGAATGTACTCGCAAGCAACCCAAGGGTGATAATAGAATAATTACTCAAGGTACTACTGCTAATTTGGCACTTTTGCGGAAAGCTAGTTTTTCTCATGCAAGTATGATCAACATTTATCAAGGATATGAATGCGTCTGCAACAAGTATCAGGAGGTTACAGACATCAACATCGAGAGAGAGTTATGAACAACTCATGCTCAAGCTCATCGTGACTTCCTCACAAATCACGTCAATAGATTTACCAAACCGTGTTGTTTGTCAGAAACATATGGACGTAGTCTAAGCAGCACCACCCAACTGTCCTTGACCGTGGACACGGCTATTCGAATAGTTTTACACTCTGCATAGGTTGCACACTTTACCCACAAGATCCGTGGAACTTCCGTGTCATCCATGACCCGCGGTAGCTCAAGTACCAGGGGTAAGCACCCGATCACTATCTTTCCCTAGACGACACTAACAAAGAGTCCACTCGTTGTTCCGTATCCTCATGATGTACATCATACGAGACTCTCTCGAGATCGTAACATCCGAGAGGGGACACAACGGTGTATCCGGTGCCCTGTAAAAACAGTCATGGCCGCCCTACCTGGCACGACCCCGTCCCGAGAGAGAGCACCAACTCTCCCCCGTCACTAGTAATGCGGGCTCCAAGCTAGTATCGGCCTAGGTAATCAATAATGCCCTTTCCCATACAAGGGTAGAGTGGTTGCGCATGTAAGGTTGGGACAGTCGACAAATCTTAAATCTAATCTATCTCAGTAAACAACACTTTTATCGAGCCTCGGTACACTAACTCTCCACCAAGTAGTGACCTAGTTCATCATCATCTCCCAGGGGCATTAGTGGCACCCACTGGGCTGTTTGCAAGTATGTCAAACCACACTTGTTTCTTTCCATGCATAACCCTGACCCACTTGCGTAGCCATTTACTATAGCATATTTCTATAACCCACCAACACAACTCTAAGCAAGGGTAGAGTCATGAACAATGCAAGTATCAATGGAGTATGCAACGGAGGCAAGCCTAGCAAGGTTGCCATTCAAGGTATATCATGCACTCAGTGAAGCAACGAAAATGCAATCATGATGTAAAATGGTTCATCATGGTCAAAGGGCTGCTTGCCTGGCTCAACAAGGTCTTCTGGGTGTTCAAATTCTTCTGGTCCAACTCCTTCGTCAGCAATGCAATCTATCGTCGCAAAAATAATAGCGAGAAAAATAAGGCAATAATAAAACAGAAAAACCAAAGTGCTCAAAAAAATGTCAACTCATTTTTGTTAAATACTAGGGTGAAAACTAAGAAGAGGAAAATTCCTAGTTTTGGATTTGCAGTAGCAGAATAGGAGACATGGATTTTCATAGGGGAATATACTATGCTCAAATTTGAATTTAAATTTGAATAGTACAGAATAGTGTGATGGATGTGCATGTATATTACATCAATAAATAGGTGGAATTATTCTAAGATTTTAGGAGTTGGAATTATTCCATTTGGATAAATATTTTATCCTGTGGAATTTTTATAAAACAAACAGAAAAAGGAAAAGAAAAGTGGCACTGTGCCAGAAAGGCCACAGTGCAGCAGGCCCAGAGGGGATTCAGCCCGCGCGAGGCTGCCACGTCGAAGGCGTAAAGGCAAATTACGCCTTCAGCCGACGCAGCGAACCGGTACGCGCGCGCGTGTGTTTTAAACCTGACGTGTGGGACCCGAGGGGGCCGACCAACTGCCGTGTTGCGGATGTCAAGGAGCATCGGCTGGCGTGAGGGGGAGAGCCGAGGTGGCCGGAGGTGGTTGGCAGGGGGCAGCTACAGTGCGGGAGCGCACTGTAGCGCGCTCCAGAGCGTGCAAATGGTCGGCATGCCATTTTTTTGGCAAAGTGGGCACGGTGAAGCATGTCTGATAGCTCTAGGGAGGAGTAAAGAATGTGGGGAAAGCCTTGGATGCCTTGGGTGGTGTAACGCCCTCGATGCGGCTATATCTCCCACGTGTCGAGGCACGACTTAGAGGCATAACCGCATTGAAAGCAATGTCGCAAGTGAGGTAATCTTCACACAATCCATGTAATAAACAAGGGGAAAGATACATAGTTGGCTTACAATCGCCACTTCACACAAGTACATAAATAAACATTCATCATCCAGATTACACTCAAGGTCCGACTACGGTACCAAAATGAAAGAAGACTACCCCAAATGCTAAATAGATCCCCGGATCACCCCAACTGGGCTCCACTACTGATCATCTGGAAAGGAAACATAGTAACGGCCACGTTCCTCGTCGAACTCCCAAGTGAGCTCGGTCGCGTCATCTGCACTGGCATCGTTGGTACCTGCAACTGTTGTGATAGAATCTGTGAGTCACGGGGACTCAGCAATCTCACACCCGCGAGATCAAGACTATTTAAGCTTATAGGTGGGAAAGGGGTTTGTGAGGTGGAGCTGTAGCAAGCGACAAGCATATGGTGGCTACAACGCAAAAGAGAGCGAGAAGAGGAGGCAAAGCACGGTCGTGAAGCTAGAAATGATCAAGAAGTGATCCTAGAACAACCTACGTCAAACATTACTCCAACAACCGTGTTCACTTCCCGGACCCCGCCGATAAGAGACCATCACGGTTACACACGCGGTTGATGTGTTTTAGTTAAGGTCAACTTCGGGTTTTCTACAACCGGACATCAACAAATTCCCATCTGCCTCATAACCGCGGGCATGGCTTTCGAAAGATAATACCCTGCAGGGGTGTCCCAACTTAGCCCATGATAAGCTCTCACGGTCAACGAAGGATATTCCTTCTACCGGGAAGACCCGATCAATCTCGGAATCCCGGACTATAAGACATTTCGACAGCAATAAAACAAGTCCAGCAAAGCCGCCCGATTGTGCCGACAAATCCTGATAGGAGCTGCACATATCTCTGTCTCAGGGCACATCCGGATGAGACATCCTACGAGTAAAACCAAGCCTCGAGTTTCCCCGCGGTGGCCCCGCAGTCTGCTCGTTCGGGCCAGCACTTAGAGAAGCACTGGTCCGGGGGGGGATAAAATAAAGATGACCCTCGGGCTCGCGAAAACCCGGGGGAAAAATGAGTAGGTGGTGGCAAATAGTAAATCCAATGTTGGGCCTTGCCAGAAAAGTCTTATTCAAAGCGAACTGTCAAGGGGGTCCCATAAATCACCCAACCGTGTAAGGAACGCAAAATCCGGGAACATAACACCGGTATGACGGAAACTAGGGTGGCAAGAGTGGAACAAAACACCAGGCAAAAGGCCGAGCCTTCCACCCTTTACCAAGTATATAGATGCATTAATTAAATAAGAGGTATTGTGATATCCCAACAGGTAAACATGTTCCAACAAGGAACAACAAGTCCATGTTCCAATAAGGAACAAACTTCATCTTCACCTGCAACTAGCAACGCTATAAGAGGGGCTGAGCAAAGCGGTAACATAGCCAATCAATGGTTTGCTAGGATATGGATGGTTAGGGGCTGACATGGCAATATAGGAGGCATGATATAGCAAGTGGTAGGTATCGCAGCATAGGCATAGCAAAAGAGCGAGCAATCTAGCAAGCAAAGATAGAAGTGATTTCGAGGGTATGGTCATCTTGCCTGCAAGAGTCTCACAGTTGACGAAAGCTTGATCCTCGAAAGCGTTCTCAACGGGATCCTCGTTCACGTACTTGTCTCCCGGCTCTACCCAAGACAAGAGAACAAGCAAAGGAACAAATATCAACCACGATGCAATGCACAACCAACATGATGCAAAACATGGCATGATATGCGAGATGTGATATGCAATGCGTATGCGTACTTCGGAAGGAAAAGATGAACAAGGCATAATCTTGGCAAATCAAGCATGCCACTGGATAGATGAGGTGATTCCGGTTGAAATCGATATAAAGTTCACCGGAATCGGATGCACGGTTTGCAAATGACAAGCAACACAAGAATGACAAGAATCTGCCATTAACAGCATGATGCTACTTAGCAAGCAACAAGTAATTAAACTACTGCACCCAAACATGTCAAGAAAGCATATGACAGTAATCTACACAAGATGCACGACAAGAGATGAACAATGAGCTACGGCTAATTCACATCATAACAGGTTCAAACAATCATGGCAAAAGTGCAAAAGATAACAGGTTCTCAGACTTAGTGAAAATATCAACATAGCAGAAATTAACATCAGGATGACATGTTCAGGGCAATGAAACAACATGCTAAATGTTCAGAACATAGCAAAGTAAGGCACGGCATGATTCTACTCAAAGCACTTGACAGAAGTCCCTTACTGACCATAAGCCAAAAAGGATCAGAAAATATGATTACACCCATGTCAAATAAGCAAGTTTGGTTACAGGACTCAACTTCATAGGAGGTACACATCAATCATGGCAAAAATGACAAAAGTGCATGTTCAGATAAGATCCAGCCACTAACATCAACTAGCCCTCTTGTAACAGCATTTCGGGCATCAAGATGACCTCAAATGTAAATAATGCAATTGAGTGAAATTATGTACTCTTAGAGACGAACAATTTGACATATCATACGTGCGAAACGGAGCTACGGATGCAAAGTTACGATACGATGAACATGCGAAGATGATGCGAGAATTTAATGACTTAGAAATATTTCCGAAATCGGGGAAAAAGTCAACCCGGTGGCACACGGCCCGAGGATGGCCGGATCTGGCCGGAGTCGTCGGGGGCGACCGGTGGGGGTGCGGGGTCGCCGGATCTGGCCGCTCCTCGCCGGATCTGGGGCCCCACGGCGCGGGACGGCGCGATGGTGGCGGGCGCGCGCGGGTCCGGCGCGGGCGAGGGGAGGCGCGCGGGAGGCGGCTGCAGCGGCGTGGCGGCGCGAGCGAGGCGGCGGCGGCAGTCGGCGGCGGGGAGGGAGCCAGGCGCGGGAGGGCGCGGGCGGCGCGGGAGGCGACGGTCCTCGCGGGCCGGCGGCGGTGGGCGGCGCGCGGGGACAGGTGGCAGGCCGGGATTGGCCCGGGGCGCGGCGGCGGACGCGTCCGACACCGTCCGGACGTGTCCGGCGCGGGGAGCTAGGGTTACGGGTGTTTGCCCGGATTTGGAGGAGGGGGAGGCCTATTTGTAGGTAGAGGGAGCTAGGAGGCTCCAAATGAAGAGCGGTTTTCGGCCACGCGATCTTGATCGAACAGCGAAGGACATGGGAGTGTCTTAGATGGGTTATTGGGCTGTTTTGAAGGGGGTGTTGGGCTGCAACACACACGAGGCCTTCAGGGTTACCCGGTTAACCGTTGGAGCATCAAACGAACTCCGATTGACCCGAAACTTGACAGGCGGTCTACCGGTGTTATACCGATGCCACATGTCAAACCTCGGTCCATTTCGAGAATGTTTAATACCCGCTCACGAAGCAATGTAAAAGGGGACGCCGGGGGACATAGGAGCGCCGGATTGCAAAACGGACAACGGAAAAAATGCTCGGATTTATGAGACGAACACGTATGCCAATGCGATGCACATGATGACATGATACGAAATGCATGACATGATCAAATGCAAAAACGACGGGAAACCCAACCACGGAGGAAATATCATAACACATAGCCGAAAATGGCAAGAGTTGGATTACAAATATGGCAAGTTACATCTGGGGCGTTACAACACTCCACCACTACGAGAGGATCTCGTCCCGAGATCTAGGACTGAAAGAACTTCGGATACTCGGAACGTAGATGGTCCTCACGCTCCCAGGTGGCTTCTCGGTCTGAATGGTGTGACCATTTCACTTTGAGGAATTTGATTGACTTGTTGCGAGTCTTGCGCTCAGTTGTTTCAAGAATGGCAACGGGATGCTCATGATAGGACAAATCTTCTTGAAGATCAATCTCTTCGAAGTTGATGGTGCGCTCAGGCGTCTTGAAGCACTTGCGAAGCTGTGACACGTGGAAGACATCGTGCACATTTGGAAAGTTGGAGGGGAGCTCAAGTTGATAGGCGAGATCGCCTTGCTTGCCGATGATCTTGAAAGGGCCCACGTATCTAGGAGCAAGTTTCCCCTTAATACCGAAGCGACGAGTCCCTTTCATTGGAGAGACGCGGAGGTAGACATGGTCTCCGATCTCGAATGCCACATCTCGGTGTTTGCTATCATAATAGCTCTTCTGGCGCGACTGCGCGGCTTTGAGGTTCTCACGAATCACCTTGCACATAGCCTCAGCCTCTGAGATCAAATCATTGCCAAGCAATTGGCGTTCACCGGTTTCAGACCAGTTGAGAGGAGTACGGCACTTTCTGCCATAGAGAATCTCGAATGGGGCTTTGCCCGAGCTGGCTTGAAAACTGTTGTTGTAAGAGAATTCAGCATAAGGAAGGCAATCCTCCCACTTCATGCTGAAAGAGATAACACAAGCTCTGAGCATATCTTCAAGAATTTGGTTGACACGCTCGACTTGTCCACTAGTCTGAGGGTGGAAAGCTGTGCTGAAGCGAATATTGGTGCCCATGGCCTTCTGAAAAGAATCCCAAAACTTGGAGGTAAAGATGCTGCCACAGTCTGAAGAGATCAATTGCGGAATGCCGTGCAAAGAGACAATTCTGGATGTGTAAAGCTCTGCCAGCTGCGCTGCTGTGATAGACTCTTTGATAGGAAGAAAATGAGCCACTTTGGTGAGCTTTTCGATGACGACGAAGATAGCATCATTTCCACGCTTGGACTTAGGAAAGCCAGTCATGAAGTCCATTTCAATATGATCAAACTTCCATTCTGGAATAGCAAGAGGTTGGAGAAGACCAGCTGGTCATTGGTGTTCTGCTTTCACCCTTCTGCAAACATCACACTCATTCACGAATTGAGCGATCTCACGCTTCATTCGAGACCACCAATACGACTGCTTGAGGTCATGGTACATCTTCGTGCTTCCAGGATGAATGGACAGAAGAGAGTTGTGCGCTTCGTTCATAATGACTTTACGAAGATCAACCTTTGGAATCACGATCCGGTCCTCGAAGAAAAGAGTATCTCTGTCATCAACTCGATAGCACTTGTATTTGGAAATGCTCTTGTCAATACCACGTTTCACTTTCTTCACCATGGTATCCAACAATTGTGCCTCACGAATTTGATCTTCCAAAGTAGGAGAGACGATGAGGTTGGCAAGCACACCTTGAGGGACAACTTGGAGATTCAACTTGCGAAAAGCCTCACAGAGATCCGGTTGAAATGGCTTAAGGATTAAGCTGTTGCAGTAAGCCTTTCTACTCAAAGCGTCTGCAATCACATTAGCCTTGCCTGGAGTATATTCAATACTCGGATTATACTCTTGAATCATTTCGACCCATCGAGTTTGCCTGAGGTTGAGGTGAGGCTGAGTGAAGATGTACTTGAGACTCTTGTGATCGGTGAATATGTCCACTTTCCTTCCCAACAGGAGATGTCTCCATGTTATCAGAGCGTGGACCACTGCCGCCAACTCAAGATCGTGAGTGGGGTAGTTCCTTTCATTGGGCTTCAACTGACGAGAGGTATAGGCAACAACCTTCTTCTCTTGCATTAGCACGGCACCGAGGCCCTGCAGAGAAGCATCACAGAATACTTCATAAGGCTTGGATTCGTCAGGAGGAGTCAGAACTGGAGCAGTGACGAGTTTCTCTTTGAGAGTCTTGAAAGCAACGTCACACTCAGGAGACCAGACATATTTCACATGCTTCTGGAGGAGGTTGGAAAGAGGCTTGGCAATCTTGGAGAAATTCTCAACGAATCTTCTGCAATAGCTTGCAAGTCCAAGAAAACTGCGAAGCTGCTTGACATTCTGAGGCGGTTCCCAATTCACAACTGCGGACACTTTCTCAGGATTAATAGCGATGCCCTTGGCAGAGATGATATGGCCAAGATAAAGAACTTCATCAAGCCAAAATTCACATTTGGAGAACTTCGCATATAATTTGTACTCTCTGAGCTTGTCGAGTACCAATCGCAAATGTTTGGCATGATCCTCCTCATTCTTGGAGAAGACCAAAATATCATCGAGATAGACCAAGACAAATTCGTTGATGTAGGGGTTGAAGATGAAATTCATCAAGCGAGTGAAAGCTGGAGGAGCAGTGACAAGGCCGAAGGACATGACAGTATATTCATAAGAACCGAAGCTTGTTCTGAATGCTGTCTTGGGAATATCTTCTTCACGAATGCGAATCTGATGATAACCCATACGAAGGTCAAGCTTGGAGAACACCTTAGCACCTTTAAGTTGCTCAAATAGCTCATTGATGTTGGGAAGTGGGTACTTGTTCTTGATTGTCTTCTTGTTCAATGGACGGTAATCGACGCAAAGTCGGTCCGTGCCATCCTTCTTTCGGACAAAAAGAACACCACAACCCCAAGGAGAAGAACTCGGTCTGACCAGACCCATACGCTCTTGTTTATCGAGTTGTCTCTTAAATTCCTTGAGCTCATCTGGTCCAAGCTTGTAAGGACGCTTGCAAACGGGTTCTGTGCCAGGCTCAAGATCAATAACGAATTCGACTGGCCGACGGGGAGGCATACCCAGAAGGTCTTCTGGAAAAACATCTTGGTACTCACAAACGACTGGAATCTGAGAGATAGCCTCCATTTCACCATTCTCATTGAGAGAAAACAACCGAATGGTATCATCACGAGAAGCATAGATGATCACATCATTAGAAGAGTGAGTCAATTTGATTTCCCTGGCAGCACAATCAAGCTGAGCCTTGTGCTTAGAAAGCCAGTCCATCCCGAGAATAAGATCAATATCAGAGTCACCAAGAACAATTCGTTTAGCCAGAAATCTATAGTCACCCATCTTGATGGAAACGTCGGGAGCCACCAAACTAGAAGTCAAAAGCTTTCCAGGAGAAACAACTTGCATAACCTTGGACAAAATCTCTGTGTCCACGTTGTGCTTCGATGCAAAAGGATATGACAAGAAAGAATGCGATGCACCGGTATCAAATAAGACTTTTGCAGGAATATCATTAACAGGAAGATTACCCATGATCACGTCAGAAAAATCCTCCGCTTGAGCTGCATTCATCATGTTCACCTTGGCATGCTTAGGATTATGCTTGACCACTGCATTGCTGGAAGATTTCACAGGAGTAGGAGGCGGAAGGCGCCTTTGGTTGAAGCACTTGTTCGCATAGTGACCCTTCTGCTGGCATTTGTTACAAGTCACTTCTGAGAGCGGACGATGGTAAGGAGCACTTGGCCTTGGAGCTTGATTCTGAGACTTGTTCTGATAACCAGGGTTGGGTGGGTGGGAAGATCCACGACCACTTGAGTTCTTCTGCTAATAAGGCTGACGGAACGGAGGAGGAGGAGGCAACCAGAACTTCTGTTGCTTAGCTGCCACAAGTGAAGAAGAAGAAGACTGAACTGCGTCTCTGACTCTCTTCTTAGATGCCTCACACTTGAGCTGAGCAGCTTCTTGTTTTAGCGCCATGTTGTAGAATTCATCATAATTTAATGGCTCGAAAAGCACGAGAGCAAGTTGCAGATCTTCTCTGAGACCACGCCTGAACTGGTAGATCATACTCTTCTCATCAGGGATGTCTTGCCTTGCAAAGCGAGAGAGCTTCTGGAACTGAGTGTTGTATTGATAGACAGACATGGTGCCTTGCTTGAGATTGCGGAATTCCTCACGCTTAAGCTCAACAACACTTTCTGGAATGTGGTGCGCTTTGAAGTCACGGTGGAAATCATCCCAGGTAATCACACGACCTCCCCTGGAATCTTTGTATTGCTGGAACCATTCAGCAGCTTGATCTTTGAGTTGAAAAGAGGCAAACTTGACAAAGTCCTCAGGTCTCACTTTGCTACACTCAAAATGCTTGCTGATGTCCACGAGCCAGTCATCGGCGTCTGTGGCCTCGACACAGTAGCTGAAGGTCTTTGGCTGATTAGCAAGGAACTGGTTCAGTGAAGCGAAGTGCGGCTGATTGTTGCCTTGTCCATGATTCTCTTGATTAGCTTGCCCTTGGTTGCGATCTTGTAAGAGCTGAATCAGAATCTGAGCATTGGCATTTGTGGCAGTCATCAGGGCCTGCCAAGCTTCCGGAGGCGGAGGCGGTGGCGGAGGGTTAGCCTGATTCCCTTCATTGCGTTCCGGATTCTGACGCGTTGGCGGAGCCATCCTGAAGAGGGTGACATCCA
The DNA here is from genome assembly GCA_032464435.1 of Aegilops umbellulata. NCBI lineage: Eukaryota > Viridiplantae > Streptophyta > Magnoliopsida > Poales > Poaceae > Aegilops > Aegilops umbellulata. The sequence continues at coordinate 357,005,865 of CP136058.1, forward strand.
TTAGCATCTTGACAGATATATATATTGAAGCTGAATCAAAGGAACGAAATTGCAACATATAGTCTTCACAATAAACATTCGAACGAGAATGAACGAATGAATTTCCAATGTAAAATATCACACTTCCATAAGCTGAGAAGCCACTTAGAACATGGTATGGAATAAAATCAACAAGGTACGGATGTGAACAAATACTTGGTAAGGATTACCCAATCATGAACCAAATATCTGCGGAAGAAATTCTAGAGCTACAAGAATTCCCACTTATAAACTCCCGAAACTTTCTGGTTATGCAATCAGGTGTTGGGGATACAGGGGACACAAAATATATCACCCAAACTAACAATACCTAGATCCAGCTGTATCCATCCTTCAACACATAACCAAGAAATCCTCGGAAATCATCTACCTCAACCTTCGAAAAGCATCCGTTATACAAGTCATGGCGATACTCCCGCACTCGCCTCAGTACTGGCCTATCAGGGTTATCTCACCAACAACTGTACAAAAGAGATTTTCGATGTCGGCGTACTAAACTGAGGTATTCCAAAACCGCAACGATAAAATTATGACGACAACACCTCGGAGCTCAACTCCCCGGGACACCTCCTCTAAAACCCCTGCTGACGGGAGGCAACCAAGACAATGTTGTCATCATAAAACCATCGGAACGATTGTAATATACCCGCGTGATCCTAAAAAAAATTTAGTGAAATTTGAGAAGAGAAGAGTCAAAACTCTACGTCAGGATGCCTTACCAGAAGGTCGAAGGGACTGGGGAGTAAAAAGAATTCCTAAACTCTCCGATATATAATTCCTAAATGACTCAAAACATTTTTTCTAGACACAACTCGGCCACTAAAGACGATAAAATAGTGGGGGCTCCTAAGGTCGGGGAAAGGCTCTGATTACCAACTTGTAACGCCCTCGATGCGGCTATATCTCCCACGTGTCGAGGCACGACTTAGAGGCATAACCGCATTGAAAGCAATGTCGCAAGTGAGGTAATCTTCACACAATCCATGTAATAAACAAGGGGAAAGATACATAGTTGGCTTACAATCGCCACTTCACACAAGTACATAAATAAACATTCATCATCCAGATTACACTCAAGGTCCGACTACGGTACCAAAATGAAAGAAGACTACCCCAAATGCTAAATAGATCCCCGGATCACCCCAACTGGGCTCCACTACTGATCATCTGGAAAGGAAACATAGTAACGGCCACGTTCCTCGTCGAACTCCCAAGTGAGCTCGGTCGCGTCATCTGCACTGGCATCGTTGGTACCTGCAACTGTTGTGATAGAATCTGTGAGTCACGGGGACTCAGCAATCTCACACCCGCGAGATCAAGACTATTTAAGCTTATAGGTGGGAAAGGGGTTTGTGAGGTGGAGCTGCAGCAAGCGACTAGCATATGGTGGCTACAAAGCAAAAGAGAGCGAGAAGAGGAGGCAAAGCACGGTCGTGAAGCTAGAAATGATCAAGAAGTGATCCTAGAACAACCTACATCAAACATTACTCCAACAACCGTGTTCACTTCCCGGACCCCGCCGAGAAGAGACCATCACGGTTACACACGCGGTTGATGTGTTTTAGTTAAGGTCAACTTCGGGTTTTCTACAACCGGACATCAACAAATTCCCATCTGCCTCATAACCGCGGGCACGGCTTTCGAAAGATAATACCCTGCAGGGGTGTCCCAACTTAGCCCATGATAAGCTCTCATGGTCAATGAAGGATATTCCTTCTACCGGGAAGACCCGATCAATCTCGGAATCCCGGACTACAAGACATTTCGCCAGCAATAAAACAAGTCCAGCAAAGCCGCCCGATTGTGCCGACAAATCCTGATAGGAGCTGCACATATCTCGGTCTCAGGGCACATCCGGATGAGACATCCTACGAGTAAAACCAAGCCTCGAGTTTCCCCGCGGTGGCCCCGCAGTCTGCTCGTTCGGGCCAGCACTTAGAGAAGCACTGGTCCGGGGGGGCTAAAATAAAGATGACCCTCGGGCTCGCGAAAACCCGGGGGAAAAGGAGTAGGTGGTGGCAAATAGTAAATCCAATGTTGGGCCTTGCCGGAAAAGTCTTATTCAAAGCGAACTGTCAAGGGGGTCCCATAAATCACCCAACCGTGTAAGGAACGCAAAATCCGGGAACATAACACCGGTATGACGGAAACTAGGGTGGCAAGAGTGGAACAAAACACCAGGCAAAAGGCCGAGCCTTCCACCCTTTACCAAGTATATAGATGCATTAATTAAATAATAGGTATTGTGATATCCCAACAGGTAAACATGTTCCAACAAGGAACAACAAGTCCATGTTCCAACAAGGAACAAACTTCATCTTCACCTACAACTGAGCAAAGCGGTAACATAGCCAATCAACGGTTTGCTAGGATATGGATGGTTAGGGGCTGACATGGCAATATAGGAGGCATGATATAGCAAGTGGTAGGTATCGCAGCATAGGCATAGCAAAAGAGCGAGCAATCTAGCAAGCAAAGATAGAAGTGATTTCGAGGGTATGGTCATCTTGCCTGCAAGAGTCTCAGAGTTGACGAAAGCTTGGTCCTCGAAAGCGTTCTCAACGGGATCCTCGTTCACGTACTCGTCTCCCGGCTCTACCCAAGACAAGAGAACAAGCAAAGGAACAAATATCAACCACGATGCAATGCACAACCAACATGATGCAAAACATGGCATGATATGCGAGATGTGATATGCAATGCGTATGCGTACTTTGGAAGGAAAAGATGAACAAGGCATAATCTTGGCAAACCAAGCATGCCACTGGATAGATGAGGTGATTCCGGTTGAAATCGATATAAAGTTCACCGGAATCGGATGCACGGTTTGCAAATGACAAGCAACACAAGAATGACAAGAATCTGCCATTAACAGCATGATGCTACTTAGCAAGCAACAAGTAATTAAACTACTGCAACCAAACATGTCAATAAAGCATATGACAGTAATCTACACAAGATGCATGACAAGAGATGAACACTGAGCTACGGCTAATTCACATCATAACAGGTTGAAACAATCATGGCAAAAGTGCAAAAGATAACAGGTTCTCAGACTTAGTGAAAATATCAACATAGCAGAAATTAACATCAGGATGACATGTTCAGGGCAATGAAACAACATGCTAAATGTCCAGAACATATCAAAGTAAGGCACAGCATGAATCTACACGAAGCACTTGACAAAAGTCCCTTAATGACCATAAGCGAAAATGGATCAGAAAATATGATTACACCCATGTCAAATAAGCAAGTTTCGTTACAGGTTTCAGACTTGGCAGAAAACTGGACATGTCAAAAACAGATAACGACTAGGCATGTTCGTGAGCTCGATGCACTCACTACAGAGAATTGCATGAAAAACTAAGCATACATACATCAAGAAGACATGGCATAAAAACTACACATGGCAAGATCAACATCATATCATGCAAGGATCAACTACACCAAGCTTGGCAAAATCGAATAACATGTAAACAATCTGCCAGCAACATTTTGAAGCAAAAGTAGAGCTCGATTGACTCAAGCTATGGCACACCATAATTACCAACAAAGGCATGGATGGATAGAGCAAAACCTCAAGTCCAAAACACCCTTAATGATCATGCTCAAATTATGCATAGATCTCTCTGTAACAACATGAATACATGGCATGAAAATAACAGCAACATCAAGTGCCCTAGTTTGCATGCTTGTGCTAGTCACCACAAAGATCACAAAAATACATGGCAAAATTCTATGGAAAGTTAACATGGCATATTACAAAACTCATGTAGGACTCAACTTCATAGGAGGTACACATCAATCATGGCAAAAATGACAAAAGTGCATGTTCAGATAAGATCCAGCCACTAACATCAACTAGCCCTCTTCTAACAACATTTCGGGCATCAAGATGACCCCAAATGTAAATGATGCAATGGAGCGAAATGATGTACTCTTCGAGGCAAACAATTTGACATATCATACGCGCGAAATGGAGCTACGGATGCACAGTTAAGGCACGATGAACATGCAAAGATGATGCGAGAATTTAATGACTTGGAAATATTTCCGAAATCGGGGAAAAAGTCAACCCGGTGGCACACGGCCCGAGGATGGCCGGATCTGGCCGGAGTCGTCGGGGGCGACCGGTGGCGGTGCGGGGTCGCCGGATCTGGCCACTCCTCGCCGGATCCGGGGCCCCACGACGCGGGACGGCGCGGTGGCGGCGGGCGCGCGCGGGTCCGGCGCGGGCGAGGGGAGGCGCGCGGGCGGCGGCGCGACGGCGGCGGGCGGCGGCTGCAGCGGCGCGGCGGCGCGAGCGAGGCGGCGGCAGCAGTCGGCGGCGGGGCGGGAGCCAGGCGCGGGAGGGCGCGGGCGGCGCGGGAGGCGACGGGCCTCGCGGGCCCGCTGCGGGCTCGCGGGCCGATGGCGGTGAGCGGCGCGCGGGGACAGGTGGCAGGCCGAGATTGGCCCGGGGCGCGGCGGCGGATGCGTCCGGCGCCGTCCGGACGTGTCCGACGCGGGGAGAGACGCGGGGAGCTAGTGTTAGGGGTGTTTGCCCGGATTTGGAGGAGGGGAGGCCTATTTGTAGGTAGAGGGAGCTAGGAGGCTCCAAATGGAGAGCGGTTTTCAGCCACGCGATCGTGATCGAACGGCGGAGGACATGGGAGTGTCTTAGATGGGTTATTGGGCTGTTTTGAAGGGGGTGTTGGGATGCAACACACACGAGGCCTTCACGGTTACCCGGTTAACCGTTGGAGCATCAAGCGAACTCCGATTGACCCGAAACTTGACAGGCGGTCTAATGGTGTTATACCGAGGCCACATGTCAAACCTCGGTTCATTCCGAGAATGTTTAATACCCGCTCACGAAGCAATGTAAAAGGGGACGCCGGGGGACATAGGAGCGCCGGATTGCAAAACGGACAACGGGAAAAATGCTCGGATTTATGAGACGAACACGTATGCGAATGCGATGCACATGATGACATGATATGAAATGCATGACATGACCAAATGCAAAAACGACGGGAAACCCAACCACGGAGGAAATATCATAACACATAGCCGAAAATGGCAAGAGTTGGATTACAAATATGGCAAGTTACATCTGGGGCGTTACAGGTGGCCAGTGGAGTGAGGAGGGAGGTGAGGGAGAGGGGTGCAAGGGCTGTCCAGAGAAGTAAAAGAGGTGGTTTCACCCCTCAATTATTGATCTGAGATGCAGCCATTGCTACTGGAGGTAGAAGAGGTCTAGGAGGGGCCGTGGTAAAAAGTGGAGGCCATGGAGAAGAGTGGAAGAGGTCAAAACAGGGGTTTCAGTAAAATGGCAGAAGGTGTTTGATGCTTGTTTGTTTAAGAAAATGAACTCCATTTGGTAGGAGACTCCACAGGGTGAAATTGCACATATAATTAGGGCCTTACACCCATTTTGAGCTTATTTGGGCAAAGTTCACAATTTAACTTTTGTAAACCCTAGAAATTAGCAGAAATAAACTTGTGTAGATCTAGTAGAGCAAATCACTTCTCCTTGATGCACCACTTGGTGTCGTGGCCTAATTTGGTCATGTGAACATGCTCACAAAAGTTGGGGTCAAGGAGAGAAAGTTGGTAGTACAAAATTGTTCAAATTTGATTCTGGTCAAAGAGGGTTTTGGAGCATTTTGGTGAACCAAAATGACCTTGATTGATATGAGGCTTTGCAAGGTGATCACAATATTCATTTGTGACTTGCCGAATTTTCTTTGGATTTTTATGAAAATATTTCCTGTAGAAATATTTCAAATCTTTGAAATGGGCAGAAATGGTTTTGAGGGGATTTCATGGGGTTATACTATTCTCCATGATATGAGACTTGGCAAGATCATCAAACATGTCATTTTTGACATGCTAGAATTTTCTTGGAATTGTTGGGGAATATTTCCTTTGTAAATATTTCAAAATATTGAAATATCCAAAAAGGGTTTTTGAGGGATTTGACCAATATTTTGAACATGACCATGTGTTGAAACTCTTATATATGGACAATATATGTCCATTGAGATTAGCTAGGTTTTTCCAAAATATTTTTAATGCATTAAAATGATTTTAACCTATTAAAGACCATTTTTGGCCTAAAGAAAAAGCCTTTAAATAAAATAGGAAAATAACATTTAAAATTATATTTTTGTGGGTTATGGGAGTCCTATATCTAATAGGATTCAAATATACTCTTTGAAATATTTTTCATACCCTAAATCAAGTATTTGCAGTGCAATCCTCAATTCAGGGGTTTTTGGAAAACTAATTTTTGAAAATACTTTTTGGCCAAATTATTTTTGTAAGAAAATACTATATTGCTCTATACACATGGCATGATCATTGGGAAGAAGTTTGGGGCAAGGAGATGAAGTATAGAAGGTGGAGTTGTGTTGACTTTAAAGAGCACTAGAAAAACACAGAGAGAAAACCAACTCCAAATAAAAGCCAAATAGTGCAAAAGTTTTTATCAAACCACACTTTATCATGATATATTAGCTTAAGTGTTGTGGCATTAAAATCAGGGTATGATAGACCTACCCCCCTTACAAGGATCTCGTCCCCGAGATTCCCAGACTAGGCGTGGAAAGGAATACGGAAACTTGGATCTGGGGTAATCTTCACGTCCTCATACTGCTTCTGCTTCCGAGTGGTGCCCCAATGAACCTTGAAGTACTTGATGGTGTGGCTTCGTGTATGACATTCTTGCTTGATCCAGGTTGCTAAGGGGTCTCTCGCATTAGGTCAGGTTGGGTTGGGGGTCAATGGTTCGATGATTGATGCCCTGGTAGGGATCGGGCTAGTTAGGAAGTTGGAAACACTTTCGGGTGTGTGTCGCATGGAAAACGCTGTGCACAGTGGGTAACTCAGGTGGTAACTCTAGCTGGTAGTCGTCTACTCTTCGTCTCGAAGTGATCTCAAAGGGGGTTGTTGAAACTTGGAGTGATCTCGAAGGGGGCCGATGAATCTTGGTGTGGGTCTCCTTGTCGTGGAAATGCTTGGTCCCTTAGAGAGGAGTGGTTTGCAGATACGCACGGTCTTCGACGAGGAAGTTCACTTCTTGACGGTAGTGGTTGGTATAGTTCTTCCTCCTTGACATGGCGATCTTCAGATGTTCCTTAACTAGCTGAACGATTCTTCTTCCATCTTCAGCTAGATGAGTAGGTCACCAAGTAAAAGTGACAACCAACGTGACCAAGTACTCCATGAAGTTTCTGTTCATGGGGTACATAAGGTAGGCTGGGGCATTGGTGGTGGTAACAGCTGAGTGTGGGCCAAGGTGTTTTCGATCTAGAGTCAAGACCCAAAGTTATGATCCGACCATGTTGTAGCTTGGTAGGGCTTAAGGGTTTTGAGGATCTAGTGTGCGAGTGAACGTTTATCATCTTATCCTTGGGCACAGTTTCTGATATGCCAATTGTTCTATCTAGTCCTTTAAACAAATCACATCATATATGCAATAGCATCATCTCCTATAGGTCAACTCCAATCATCACTCATGCTATTCATATCATCATGACTCCTGAGAGGAGGTCTAGCAAAGTCATATATGTCTACGATCCCCAAACTCATATGTATGGCTACCCCTAAAAAATCCATGGGTAGAGCATACAAGCTTCCAAGCTGGAATAAAACATGACAATCCAAGTGCTCATCCTACTCTTCCAAGGTCTAAGATAAAGCACCTCTATCCTAAGGAAACACGTCATAAGCCACTCCAAGATCTTGTTTCCTTCCTATGAATCAACTCCAATAGCCCATTAACTTCCATTATTCGCTACATAATCCATTAATTCTACAAATCCAATGTCTATGGTGTCTCACACGAATCTTCTAATGTCCTATAGTCCCCAAATACTTGAAAGGGTTGTCTCTACTATAGTAAGTCCACCAATTTCCATTATCATGGTCAAGTAAACTCCAAGGTCAAGCTTATATCAACTCTGACAATTAATCCAATCTCCTAGTTTATTGTCCTCCGAGAAACATGGTATCATGATCGAGATCATCAGTCTAAATCCAATTTACTCCGAACCATGTTGACTTACTCACCACCTATACTCAATTAGGATCACCTATTTAAATCCAAATCTCATGTCCAACGAGAATTCCTACATGCTTCCAAGAATTCAGCTTGCAATCTTAATTGTCCCACTAAATCCAATTTATCCAGGGGTAATGAAAGCTATGCTAATCTATACTCATGATACCACCAAGTTCATCTACCAACATCAAAGCCTCATAATCCACCAAATAGTCTCATATAATTCCTCAAGTCATTGATATAAACTCATCAAGTCATTTGTCCTCTATTCCTGTATCCTCAAACTGGTCTTCCCTATGGCATCGTCAGTTCTGGTGCTATTTTAGGATGATAATGTGCTCGTTCACTATGTCCACTAGTTCCATAATGAACCTAGTGTTGTGCAAGGTTTACAGAGGCTTAACTGGTTCTCTTACAATTTCATGGGTTAAGCACATGGTTAAGGACTCGAGCTGGGGTATCTCGTGAAGTCTCGAAGGGTCTAGGAATGGGTTTCTAGTCTGGAGGGTTAAACATAATTCTACGGGGTTGCACTTGGTCGTGGAGATTGTAGCAGAAGTCTTCATTGCTAGTTGGTTGTCGAGGCAGAATCCTAGGTGTAGCTTGTCTTGCCGGTCTTCAGTTGAGGTGAGAGATGAGAGGGAGAAGTATCATAGAGGAGGGGAATGCCTAAAGGGGGTTCTATAGTGCAAGTGGAAACAAACAAGTGCCGAAAGGGTCAAACAAAAGAAGCAAGGTAAGGAAGGTGATATAGTCGCGTACTTGTTGCCTAGGGCAAAAGTGCGACCTATATCAAAACACAAACAATTAAAAACAAGCAACACACAATCATGGTTCTATTCGAACCATCATACGGACTCGACTGCGCATAGGGGGTACACGACTCATCCTACCCTAGGGGTTCTCGGATTCAGTAGTCGTGCCTTGTGCCTCATGCAGTCTTCTGAGTTTTCCTCAGGTGTTGCTACGTCTCTTGTAGTTGTTCGATGAAACGATCTGGGTTGAGCCTGAAGAGTCTTCAACAACTTCTCGCATGTTGAAGTGATGGGGTGAAGGTGGCTCTTCGTAGCTGGCATTGACTCGGTCTTCTATTGTCTTCTTAATCATGATGACCCCCTTTTCCTTCTAAGGCGTCGACGGTACCAGGTAGGTAATCCCTTATGCAATGATATTAAAAAGGCATAGTAGAGGTCCAACATGTCGGTTATGTTGATGAAAACATGGACACCAAGAGTGTTGGGGATATTGCTATTTGGGGTAAACCGGCCTACAAGGCCCGGGTTAGCTCCGTCAATGGACCCAAGATGTTAAAACCCAAGGAGAAATAGAAGGGCCCAAGGCCTATAATCGGTTTAAAGGTTTATGGCCGTAAACCGGCCTGAGGTAAACTTGCATTGTAAGTTAGGAATAGAGAGACCAACCCGGGCACGTTTATGAACCGGAGGTTGGGATTTTGTAAACCGACGGGCGTCACCCGTGTATATAAGGGGACGACCCGACGACGGTTTAGGGACAGACAACAACAACTCGAGGTTTAGGCGAAGCTTATTGCTCCCTAGCCCTCGAAACACATCGATCCCATCACAACTAGACGTAGGCTTTTACCTTCATCGAAGGGGCCGAACTAGTATAACACTCTGTGTCCTTGCGTCCGTTTTAACCCCTTTAAGTTAACCCGTTGCGATGGCTCCACGACTAAGTCCTTTTGCTAGGACATCTGCCGTGACAAGTCCACGACAGTTGGCGCCCACCGTGGGGCTATCGCGAGATGGTTTCAAGTTCTTGGAGGGCCGCTTTGAAGGACTCGAGGGTTATGCTGTGGGCCGGATGACCAAAAGTCGTCGCGGAAAACTCTACATCGACAGCACAGGCTGGGGCCCCGACGCCGGCTCGATCGAGTACGGGTACCGGGTCCCCTTTGGCGGCATCCATGTTTTCATCGGCAAGATCGGTGAACCGGGCCCCGAGCTCGGCGTCTGCACCGACCTCGTCGAGACAGCTCAGCGCACGAGATCGACCCTGGTTAAACCAACCAGGAAGCGCGCCTTCGTGGGAGTCATCCACGGAGGAAGCTACGAGGAAGGATCCGAATCCGGTGGCGAAACCGCTATCTACTCCGGCGATGAAATGTCAACCGGGGAAACCGAGTCTCTATACCAGCTGCAAGATGATCGGATTGGGGGCAGCTCCGATGGCGACAGTATTCCGGACCCCTCTGGTCTGCCCAATCGAGTTGGGATCTTCATGGCTGGAACACAGGCGGCGCCACATTCATCAACTGCGGCAGCGGTGATCTCCGGATCGGCAGCGGCAACGGCTGCGCGAGCAGGGGGCCCTGCGGACTCACTAGCCCAAGTATTGTCAGATCTGTTTGACGCACTGGCAGTGCTTATGGCGGAGGCCAACCCGGTGGATCAGGAGGTTCACAATGCCGAGATTGCCAAAGTGAGAGAACAGATCACTCAAGCTAAAGCGGGGCTGGCAACAAAAGAGGCTAGGATGACGGCAGAGCGCGCCGCTTTAAATGCACAGGCTTACAGGCTCATGATGGACCAGAATGCATCTCAGGAAGTCCTGAAGAGGAAATTCCGATCTCGATTGCCCGCAGCCCTCGATGCCAGAAATCTCTTCAACACCCCTAGAGCGGGGGCCAATAATCCGCCGGGGGTAAACCGTGCGGAAGCAACAGTTGGCGCCCCGGTTCAGCACCGTATAATAAACCTGCCTCGTCACAACACTGGTACACCACGGGCCGTGCCAACACCATCGGGCCATTATTCCAACCTGATGGATAACCTCGTTGCGGCGGCAGCTCGGTTGGAAGCCATTCCGATCGAAGGCGATTCACCGCAGGATGTAGAGACACGCCGAGTCAAGGAGCTCCTTAGGACCGCTTTGGCCCAACAAGAAGCATATTCGCAAAGCCGTGATCGGATTCACTCCACCCCTCGCCCCAGCAGGAGCTATAGTAGGCGCATGGAGGAGCCGGCTGTTTCAAGTAATGCCAGGCGTGAAGCGCTCCGCGGCAACAATCCGGCTGGCGTTGACAATGCTCAGGAGATGGTGGATCGCGCCCGTGCGCAGGAGGCCGGATTAGCAGCGCAGCATCAGGCTCGTCAGCTTACACCTATCTTCCCAACTGCTACGATTGAACCGGGGGTGGCTTCTAGTTCTTTGGGAGTACAGTGCCTTGTTCCCGCTTTGCGCAACGTACGCCTGCCTAAGGACTTCAAAGGCCCCCGCAAGGTACTAAACTACACGGCGGATCAGCCTCCGGAGACATGGGTGGAGAGCTATGAGATGGCTATGGAGATGCTGGATGTGGATGACACGGCGTGTGCGAAGTATTTTACCATGATGTTAGAAGGGACGGCCTAGACTTGGCTAAAGAGCCTACCGCCTAATTCCATTAATTCGTGGGCCCAGTTGCGAGCCCGGTTTATCAAGAATTTCAAGGACACGTGCAAACAGCCAATGTCGATAGTTGACCTAGCAGCTTGCGTTCAGCAAGAAGGGGAGTCAACTACCCATTGGGTACGCCGGGTATCAGAAGTTTTGCACTCGTCAGATCGCATCAACGCAGACACCGCCGTGGTGCTGTTGGAAGGCAACTGTCGGTTTGGCCCTTTGAAGCTAAAGTTAGGTCGGATGAAGCGTGATTGCACGGATATGGGAACGCTCATGACCGCTTTAGTGAAGTATGCGGATTCTGACAGTACCAAGGATCCTGACTCTGGTGACGACAAAGCAGGGAAGGGAAAGAAGAATAGCAATACCAAAGGCTAGCAGCATCAACCAACAGGCAATGGAGGCGGAGGTAAGCGTAAACCGGATGGGATCTTGGATTTCGTGGCCAACACCAGTGCACAGAATAAGGGCCAGCGACGTAAGGGGAAATAGCCAGGTTTTCGCGGAAATCCCGGTCCTAATCCGGAGCGTGTGAACTTTTTCTTAAACCAGCCCTGTCCGAAGCACGGAACAAAGGAGGAGCCAGCAACCCACCTTTGGAAGCATTGTTACATCATGAAGGAATTCAGAAGCTCAAACATTTTCCAAAATGATCATGGCTCTGGCGGCGGTTCAGGTTCCGGATTAGGATACGGCGGCGGAAATTCCGGTCCAGGGTTCAATGGTAATCCGGGCGGACAGAACCGCCAGAATAATCAAGGTAATCAAAGTGGTTACAGCCAGCAGCAACAGCAGCAATCAGGTTATCAGAGCAACCCGAAACAGTTGAGTAGTGGACAGTATCATGTTTTTACTACAATCTTGGATAAACGGGATAGAAAGCTTCAGAGGCGGGCAGTTAGTGCTGTTGAACCGGCCGCGCCTCACTATCTGCGCTGGTCGGAACAACCAATCATATGGAGTCGAGAAGATCATCCTCCCAGGGTTTATAATCCGGGTCAGTTAGCATTGGTGGTGGCGCCTCAGGTGGGAGGTTACAAGCTCACCAAGGTACTCATGGACGGAGGAAGCAGCATTAACATCTTGTATTATGAGACCTTCCGTCGCATGGGACTGGTGGATAAGGATCTCAAACCGACCAATACGGTGTTCCACGGGGTGGTGCCTGGCAAGTCTGCGTACCCTGTTGGTAAGATAGCCCTAGAAGTGGTCTTCGGCGATAGTCATGATTCCAGATCAGAGACGCTGACGTTTGAAGTGGTTAAAATCCAAAGTCCATACCACGCTTTGTTCGGACGACCGGCCTATGCAAAATTTATGGCACGGCCCTGCTATGTATATCTGCAACTCAAGATGCCGGGTTACAAGGGCACTATAACGGTTCATGGGAGCCGTCGAATCGCTTTGGAATGCGAGGAAGGAGATGCGACTTATGTAGAATCGGTTTGTGCTACGGAGGAGCTAAAGCAGTACAAAGACAATGTTGATCCGGAGGACATGACTTCATTAAAGAAGCCAACTACGGACCACGATCCGGCCTTGAAGTTCAAATCAGCTGCTGAAACTAAGCTTGTTGACTTCGTACCTGGCGATTCGTCCAAGCAGTTCAGCATCAGTGCAAACTTGGATCCAAAATAGGAAAGCGCGCTCATCGAGTTCATCCGTGAGAATCGGGACATCTTTGCATGGAAGCCGTCTGACATGCCTGGTGTACCGAGGCGACTCGCTGAGCACACTCTTAATGTGGATCCTAAGTATAAACCGGTAAAACAGTTCCTACGCCGGTTTAATGAAGAAAGATGTAAAGCGATTGGGGAGGAAGTAGCCAGGCTCCTGGCAGCTGGTTTTATTATTGAGGTTTTTCATCCCGAGTGGCTTGCTAATCCGGTGCTGGTTCTTAAGAAAAACGGCACCTGGCGCATGTGTGTGGATTACACAGATTTGAATAAAGCTTGTCCAGCGGATCCTTTTGCTCTCCCCCATATTGATCAAATCATTGATGCTACGGCAGGTTACGAGCGTTTGAGTTTTTTGGATGCCTATTCGGGTTATCATCAGATCAACATGGCAGTTAAGGACCAGGAGAAGACAGCGTTCATTACTCCCTTTGGAGCCTTCTGCTATGTTTCTATGCCCTTCGGGCTCAAGAGTGCGCAGGCTACTTATCAGCGGTGTGTGCAAAATTGCCTCCATGAACAGATTGGTCGTAATGTACATGCCTATGTGGATGACATTGTGGTCAAGTCACGAAAGAAGGAGACCATGGTTGACGATTTGAAGGAAACCTTCGATAACTTGAGGGTGTACCAAATGATGCTCAACCCAGCTAAATGTGTTTTTGGTGTACCTGCAGGCAAATTGTTGGGATTCTTAGTGTCCCACAGAGGAATTGAGGCCAATCCGGAAAAGATCACAGCCATCACCTCCCTAGCCAAACCGAAATGCGTCAATGATGTTCAGCGCGTGGCCGGGCGGATTCCTGCGTTAAGCCGGTTTATCAGCCGACTCGGTGAAAAGGCGATCCCCTTGTATCAAATGCTCAGGAAGACAGATCAATTTGTCTGGAGTCCAGAGGCTGATAAAGCGTTTGAGGACTTGAAGCGACAGTTAGTCAATCCGCCAGTGTTGGCAGCCCCCGTTGATAAAGAGCCACTCCTGTTATACGTTGCTGCGAGCGCCAGAGCGGTCAGCGTGGCGATTGTGGTAGAACGCAAGGAGGCTGGGAAGGAGCATCCGGTTCAGCGTCCGGTTTACTATATCAGCGAAGTTCTTATCGAGTCCAAGCAAAGGTATCCGCATTGGCAGAAGCTGGTATATGGTGTTTTTATGGCAAGTCGGAAGCTGAAGCAATATTTTCAAGGGCACCCCATCACGGTGGTCAGTTCTGCTCCTTTGGGTGACATCATACAGAACCGGGAGGCGACCGGTCGGATTGCCAAGTGGGCTATCGAGCTTGGGCCGCACGGTTTAAGATACGTACCCCGGACGGCCATAAAGTCACAAGCACTTGTCGACTTCATAAACGATTGGATAGAGTTACAAGCACCTGAGGAGAAGCCAGATAACACATATTGGACTATTCATTTTGACGGATCCAGACAATTGGAAGGCTCGGGGGCTGGAGTCGTTTTAACTTCCCCACGAGGAGACAAGTTTTGTTATGTCCTCCATTTAATGTTCCCCTGTACAAACAATGCGGCTGAGTATGAAGCTTTGCTTCATGGTCTTCGGATGGCTAAAGAGATGAATCTGAGCCGAGTTAGGTGCTTTGGTGATTCGGATCTAGTGGCTCAGCAAGTATCTGGCACCTGGGATTCTAAGGACCCGCTCATGGCTACATACCGTCGTGAAGTAGATATGGTGGCAGGGCATTTCGAAGGCTATCAAGTGGACCATGTGGACCGCAGAAAGAATGAGGCAGCGGACGCTTGAAGCCGCTTGGGCTCTCAGCATAAACCGGTCCCACCCAATGTTTTCTTGGATGTATTGTATCACCCATCGGTGCAGCTCCCCGGTGAATTGGAGTTGGCTATTCCTGATCCGGAGGCTCAGTTAGTGGCGGCTCTTCACGTCATCCCGGATTGGACGCTTCCTTATCTGGCATATCTGAACCGGGGTGAGTTGCCAGAAGACGAAATCTTGGCTCGGCAGATAGTACGGCGGTCCAAGTCTATGACCATTCTCAAAGGGGAGCTACATCATCGCAGCGTGTCAGGAGCGCTGCAACGGTGCGTATCCCCTGAGGAGGGGTGCGAAATATTACGTGAAATACATGAAGGGGATTGCGGCCACCACGCCGGTTCAAAATCATTGGTGGCTAAAGCGTTCCGCCACGGTTTCTACTGGTTAACTACTCATGCTGATGCAGAAGACCTGGTCAGGCTATGTGATGGTTGCCAGAAATTTTCTAGACGAGTGCACATACCGGCTCAAGAATTGAGGATGATTCCAATTACTTGGCCGTTTGCGACTTGGGGGCTCGATATGGTTGGGCCTTTTAAACGTTCCAAAGATAATAAGACCCACCTATTGGTGGCGGTTGACAAATTTACAAAGTGGGTGGAGGCAGAACCTGTCAGTAAATGTGATGCGGCCACGGCGGTTCAGTTTATAAAGAAGGTGATCTTCCGGTTTGGTTTTCCACACAGCATCATCACAGATAATGGTACCAATCTATCCAAAGGTGCCATGAAAGAGTTCTGCGAACGTGAGCATATATGGCTTGATGTTTCTTCTGTAGCTCACCCACAATCTAATGGTCAAGCAGAACGAGCGAATCAAGAGATCTTGAGAGGTATCAAACCCCGGCTTCTGGTCCCTTTGCAGAGGACGCCGGGTTGTTGGGTTGAGGAGCTACCGTCTGTATTATGGAGCATCAACACCATGCCTAACAAATCCACGGGGTTTACACCGTTTTTTATGGTCTATGGAGCAGAGGCGGTTCTCCCAAGCGATATATGACATGATTCACCTCGTGTGGCAGCTTATGTTGAAGCGGACAACGAGCAGGCACGGCAGAACGCTCTTGATTTGTTGGATGAAGAACGTGACTTCGCAGCTGCCCGTTCAGCGATTTACCAGCAAGATCTTCGCCGTTACCACAGCCGTCGGGTTAGAACCAGAACCTTTCAGGAGGGGGATTTGGTGCTCCGGCTCATCCAGGATCAGTCTGATATGCATAAATTATCCCCGCCTTGGGAAGGACCTTTTTTGGTCAGCAAGAATCTGAATAATGGGTCATACTACCTGATTGATATTCGAGAGCGCAAAGATTCACGCACATCAGAGGAGGAGACCAGCAGGCCGTGGAACATAGCTCATCTTCGGCCTTACTATACATGAGCCTTGGGCTCTGCTTATGTACATATCATGACCATGTATATATTATGATCAATATAATTAACCGGAGCCTCGAGTAAAGCGGGGTCTCTGTTTTTCTTCACATCATGCGTGGTTACACGGAGTTGATTCGCTTTAGGGCAACCTCCGGTTTACCCCTTGAGGTCGCTTCACAGAAGATCAACAAGGTCAGTTGGGGACCTAGTCGACCTGAACCGTAGCTACACCTCCTGGGAGCTTGGTCATGTCTTGACGACGGTAATGCCTTCTGGCTGGCACATTTGCCACTAAGTCAGTTGGGGACCTAATCGACTTGAACCGTAGTTACACCTTATGGGAGCTCGGTCATGTCTTGATGATGGTAATGCCTTCTGATCGGCTTTTAAACAGCCAATAAGTCATTTGGGGGCTTGGTCGTGTCCGAACCAATGCAATGCCACTTGATCGGCCCTAGGCCACTGAGTCACTTGGGGGCTTGGTCGAATCCGAACCAATGCAATGCCATTTGACCGGCATATTTGCCACGATTTAGTTAGGAACCTAGTCGACTTAAACTGTAGCTGCACCCCTTGGGGGCTTGGTTTTTTTTGTTTTGACGATGGTAATGCTTTCTGAACGGTTCATAGCAACCACCATTTGCACGCGTTTTACTATTGCGTTTCCTCTCGTATTTGGTTGTTTGTTATCTTCCTTCTCGTGGTGTTTTTGTTCTTTGGAACGACAAATACTTTTAAACCGATTCAGCTGACATAGCCTGGTCCGTTTTTTAACCCGGAGGCAAGTTGCCCGGTTTGGCAAAGGCGCAGCACGGTTCATATGGTTGAAAGACCGTCCTTTGTACCCAGTAAAGACAGGAAACACAAGTTGGAAAAAGTCATGGCAAGGGCATCAGTAACTATCTTATTACAAGGCAGCGTAGTGCCTGAATATATTATTTTTTGACGGGTTAACGTCACCAATTAAGGTAAACCGGAGCTTTGATTACGCCTGTTCGCCGCCTCGGTTCGAAGGTTGTGGATCATCCTGCGCCGCTTCAGCCTCCTCATGGCTACCCATTGGCTGGAAATCAGCAGTGGTCCAGTCGATTCCCATTAATGCTTGAAAGACAGCTTCTTCATGAATCAGCGAAGACGGTTCAATATCAGGGGCGTAGGTATGCTTACGGATTGGAGGAATAAGGTTTTCCGCTTCAGGGATCGGGGCAGCTACTCGCTTGTTCTGGTTATCATATTGGGCCTGATAATATGTCAGATCTGCTTCTTCAGCCAATTGACAAGCTAGGGGGCGCACCGCCCGGTTTATCGCCCTCAAGTCATTTTCGCCGAAATCTGAACCGTCTTCTTTCAAGCTGGGGTATCCTTGTGCCGCTTCGACAGGATCAAAGTCTGGTACCCACGCTTTGGCCCGGATCAAGGCAGTGATGGCTCCGGTTTGAGCAGCTGATCTTTTTAACTCTTCAATCCGGGCAGGAAGCATGGATAACCTTTTTAACGTGTCTTGAATCAGAGACGGTGCGGGGTTGTTATGCGATGCAGTGGTGATAACTCTCTGTGCTCCGGTATACAACTGTTCAATCAAAGTATAAGCAGCTTTGAGTTTCATCCGCACATCAGAACCCAAGTGTCCAATACGTGTGCCTGCAGTGTTTCAAGATGGATTACAAACCGGACATAGGATATAGCAGACAAAGTGCAAATTGGAGGAAGGGCATCGAAAGAAATTTACCAAAGACGGCAGAGGTCATGGAGTGTATTTGTCGCTTTACGGTGGATAATTCATCAACCACCGGTTTGAGAGCAGCTTCGGCATTTTCAGCCCTTTTAATCAAAAGAGCCTTTTCTGTAGCCCAATCAGCTTGTTCCTTCTTGCGGCTTTCTTTCAGCTGTTCCATGACGTTTAAGGCATTGGTCAATTCTTCCTTTGCTTTCGCAGTTTCAGCCTGCTGGGTTTTTAGGATTTCCTGAAGGTCCGAGACTTGTTTCTCTTTGGTCTTCAGATCCGCCTGCAGCAGGTCATCAGCAGTGTTCAGAAAATATTGCACGGTTTGGAAGTATCAACCACACAAGCAAGTTATGTGCTTGATGCTTGGGGGCTAATGCGTATTTGATCTTAACGCATGTTTTACATTACAAAAGTCCCAAGATTAATACAAGTATTTAAACTTGGCACTTGGGGGCTAATGGTTATTTGATGATGTTTTCTGGTTACGACCTATGTTGAAGCCCTGTTTTTATCAAACCGGACCTTGGTTGTCAAGGCAGTATGATTCGTATTAACATCTCGGGTTGGAAGAAATTGAGAAGCTAAGTTGCAATAGAATGAAGCACAAGAGAGTTACCTCAAGCTTTTCTTTCATCATCCTGATCATGCCAGCTTCATAATCGCGACTGGTATACAGTCGGTTCAGATACCCAGAGTGAAGATCTTGGGCGCTTAAAGCGACATACGTTGAGGAATCAACGTCCCATTTGCCCTTTATGGCCGAGATTTCTTCCTTAGCAGTATGCTTGGCTAAGGTAGCAGAGTTCCCCGGTTCAGAGCGACCAATGCCGGTAATCACAACATCATCATCTTTGGAATCGCTGCTCTGCATTGGCACTGTCAGTTTATCAACAGTTCCAGAAGGGTTGATGGATTCTTCAACCCGAACAGGACTGGCAGGCTGATTGGTATGGCTGGCAGGATTGGTAGGCCTTTCTTCAGCATAGGCGTCATCTTGTGGAGGTGGATAATTCTGAATGTCTTCACGAACTAGAGCATCAGCACCAGGAGTTTTCTCCGGTTCAGGGGCGGCAGTTCCTTTGGCCGGATTATCCAGACGAGCCTTCTTGCTCGGTCTAGGTTTAGCCCTGGGGAGAGACCCAAAGATTGAAGAACGGTGTAAGTTAAAAAGATTGAAGAACCATATGGAAATATGTTGTGATCGGTTCAACTTACCCAATAACTGTCTTTAGCGGTGGCAGTTGAGTGGCTGAAGATTCACCAGAAGATGAATGGGAAGTGACCTGATAATCGGAGTCAGATGGATTAAGAGGCTGACGAATTAAACCTACTTTAGGAGGAAAGCTAACGCATAAATCGGAGACCTCTGAGCGGCGTTTCCGAACCGGGCTGTTCGGTAAACCGGCGGAGGTAACTACCTGGCCACTGTGCCGGGTGGTGCGACGAGCTTCATGTTGCTGGGTCTTCACAAGAAATTTGGGATCCAAGTAAGCAAGAGGATGAGAAAATTTAACTTTCCGGTTTGCTTGGCGAGGTTTTTTCAAAGGCAAAGGAACTGGATCAGAAGAAAGAATAGTTACCTCTGGGCCTTCAGCATTACTCGCTTCAGCGTCGTCCTGACAAATATCATCATCAATAAGGCGTATAAAAAGTAAGCCAACTGAATCGAGGTCTACCTCAAGGTTCGGATTACCCACATCATCCTCATCTAATTCCGGGGTAGAGGAAGCGGTGTTCCTTTTCTTCTGAGCAGGCTTCTTCACCCTTGTTTTGGGTCGGATTACCTTTTCTGTTGGCTCTAGAAGAAGCTTCTTGCTCCAAAACGGATCATCTCCCTGTTTCAGAAAGGATTGGAGTTAACAGTATACATATAAGGAGATCATAAATTCTATAACAAACAAAGGTGAGATACTTACAGCAGGTGGTTTATTTGTAGCACAAAAGGGAAGCAGGCCGGTTCGGGCGCAAACATATTCCGGTTCATTCAGCATCTTTTTCATAGCTTCAGTAACTTCGTCTTCCGTCAGCTGAATATTGCAGTGCCTCAAAGGATCATTAACCCGGCCCGTGTATTTGCACATTAAACCGGAGCGGACACTAAGGGGCAGGATACTCCATGAAATCCAGCAACGGGCAAGATCCACTCCTGTTAAACCGTTAGCCATGAAGGCTCTGAGCTTGGACAGTTGGGGGGCATACTTACTCCTCTCTTTGGCGGTTAGCCTTGGGGGGAAGGGGTGTGTATTGCTAAGTCTCTCTGGACGGAAGCCAGGCAGAGGATTTTCTTCAGCAGGGGAAGTATCTTTGCAATAGAACCAAGTGTGATTCCATTCTTGCGGATGACTATGCAGCTTGGCGTGAGGATAAGTCACTTCTTTCCTCTTTTGAATTGCCATACCACCCAGTTCCATGTTAGGGCCATCGGTGAATTCAGTACGTCGGTTCAAATGAAAACAGTCTCGGAACAACTCTACAGTAGGTTCCTCCTGGAAGTACACCTCAAAAAGCACTTGAAAATGGCAGATATTCGTGACTGAGTTTGGACCAACATCTTGTGGGCGTAACTGAAAATTAGCCAGGACGTCCCGGTAAAATTTTGAACCGGGTGGATTAAAGCCCCGGGCTAGGTGATCCGCAAACACAACAACTTCTCCTTCCTGTGGGGTAGGAGGACATTCATTCCCTGGAACCCTCCAATGGATGGCATTTTTGCTACTCAAGGCGCCAGTCAGAACTAAGTTGTTTAATTGGGTCTCGGTGATGCGAGAGGGAACCCAGTTGCATTCGTATATCTGTTTTGCCATGAGGAAATCTACAAGACAAAGGTATTCCGGTTTGAGAACAGGCGTGATTGTAAACCGAAGATGCTCTTATATAGACCGGAGTTATCTAGAATGATATCATCTGGCGGTTCATCAAGGGGACTAATGGATATATAGTTTGGGTTGTTCACTCTGCTAAAAGTTAAACCGACCAGATCTAACAGTTATGAATATGAAAGCAGAAACAGATCCTGTACTGATTCTTTCAAAACAATGGATCTACAGCTAGGGCAAAAAAGAAGTAAAAATATGAGGTTTGGCTCGCAGCAGAACAGCACAAGTTCGACAAACAGGGAAATGAGTGAGATCTAAGGAGATGAGTACAGATTTATGGCGAATACTGAGAGTGACTACAAATCACAATATAAGTATCATAATCTGTTCACAAAAACTTGCTATGGAGATGAACAATGAACAGTGGCAGGGTAGGGATGACGAACCCTAGAACAGATTTAAAGCAAGAAGAACAGGAGCCTTACCTGGATCCAAACGGATGCGGAGGGTCGCCGCGGTACTCTGGTCCGGTCAGGTTGATGCAGCGGCCTGAGTTGATGCAGTAGTTGACGGCGGCGGCGGAGCTCCGGAGTCTGAGTCGCGAGGAAGACGAAGAAGAAGGGGACGAAAGGGAGGAAAGGAAGATGGCCTTCTAGTCCTATTTATAAGGCGCGGTGCGCGTGCCATGCGCGCGAATCCAGGAGCTGGTGATTTCAGGAGCCCAGCTGTCGCCTTGATTATTGCGGATTTAGTAAAAAGAAACGGTAACTTTGTGCTGACGTCATATCGGTTTACAGCAGCAAGAGGAGACGATGGAACGGCGGTTTAACAGTTACTGGAAGACATTTGAAGACAGAAATTTTTATTAAGGATTGACATGAACCTGTTCAAATCAATCTGGGGCCTAATGTTGGGGATATTGCTATTTGGGGTAAACCGGCCTACAGGGCCCGGGTTAGCTCCGTCAATGGACCCAAGATGTTAAAACCCAAGGAGAAATAGAAGGGCCCAAGGCCTATAATCGGTTTAAAGGTTTATGGCCGTAAACCGGCCTGAGGTAAACTTGCATTGTAAGTTAGGAATAGAGAGACCAACCCGGGCACGTTTATGAACCGGAGGTTGGGATTTTGTAAACCGACGGGCGTCACCCGTGTATATAAGGGGACGACCCGACGACGGTTTAGGGACAGACAACAACAACTCGAGGTTTAGGCGAAGCTTATTGCTCCCTAGCCCTCGAAACACATCGATCCCATCACAACTAGACGTAGGCTTTTACCTTCATCGAAGGGGCCGAACTAGTATAACACTCTGTGTCCTTGCGTCCGCTTTAACCCCTTTAAGTTAACCCGTTGCGATGGCTCCACGACTAAGTCCTTTTGCTAGGACATCTGCCGTGACAAATCCACGACAAAGAGCGAGGAACGAAGAGAACCGTTTTCCTGCTCACTATAGTGAGGCGGACCAAATGGCGAGGTTCTCATCCACCGGTGGTTGTCGATACAACAACGGTAAGGACATGGTTGCTCTATTAGCAATGTACATCATGATCTTGCATTTCCTATGCCCTGATCATCATAGGCTAAGGTCGCATCATCTTGGAGCAATGTCAAGGGTGTCACCTTCTTCTGGGCCTTCATGTCCTCATTCCTCGAGGATGTATCTTCTGTTGGTATTGTCTTGTTGTGGTGTCGCCAATCTTGTGTTCAGAAGAGGTGGGTGAGTGTTTGGCAAGGTGTACTCCTTCAAGGATTACAAGGAATCCCGGGGTCAGGGTCTTGAGGGTGCTAGCGACCGTTGCAATAGTTTTTGAAAGGGAAGAGATCAATAAGGAATGTATACCTTAGTTTTTTTTGAAAAACCGAGAAGGGAAGAGAAGTATAGGTGGTTTTGAAAACTAGTAATAGTTTTGGAAATAGTTTTGCCCTAACTAACGACCATGGTAACTAAGGCTTCCTACAGTCAACCTGGCTCTGATACCAGCTCTGTGGGGACCCCGACTCATAAGTCGTGATCACCGAATGCACGTGTACAGTGATCCCAGAGATCAATGCTCACTGAACACACAGAAGCTGAATAACAAGAGTCTTACATCCATACATACCGTATTACACAAGTAGGTCCATTATGGTCAAGTCTTTAGTATAACATCGCAGCGGAAATCTTCGTCGATAATTTGGACCCATGCCATCTGCCTTTACCATACAGGCATTCTGGCTGGGAAGCGTCCTAGCTCGCATGCTCGTCACCGGAGTATTCTCCATAATATCCCGTTCTTTCATGCCTGGCCAATAAAATAACCAGTGGCAAGCCTATGAGTACTTTGAATGTACTCGCAAGCAACCCAAGGGTGATAACAGAATAATTATGCAAGGTACTACTGCTAATTTGGCATTTTGCGGAAAGCTAGTTTTTCTCATGCAAGTATGATCAACATTTATCAAGGATATGAATGCGTCTGCAACAAGTATCAGGAGGTTACAGACATCAACATCGAGAGAGAGTTATGAATAACTCATGCTCAAGCTCATCATGACTTCCTCACGAATCACGTCAATAGATTTACCAAACCGTGTTGTTTGTCAGAAACATATGGACGTAGTCTAAGAAGCACCAACCAACTGTCCTTGACCATGGACACGGCTATTCGAATAGTTTTACACTCTGTAGAGGTTGCACACTTTACCCACAAGATCCGGGGAACTTCCGTGTCATCCACGACCCGCGGTAGCTCAAGTACCCGGGGTAAGCACCCGATCACTATCTTTCCCTAGACGACACTAACAAAGAGTCCACTCGTTGTTCCGTATCCTCACGATGTACATCATACGAGACTCTCTCGAGATCGTAACATCCGAGAGGGGACACAACGGTGTATACGGTGCCCTGTAAAAACAGTCATGGCCGCCCTACCTGGCACGACCCCGTCCCGAGAGAGAGGACCAACTCTCCCCCGTCACTAGTAATGCGGGCTCCAAGCTAGTATCGGCCTAGGTAATCAATAATGCCCTTTCCCATACAAGGGTAGAGTGGTTGCGCATGTAAGGTTGGGACAGTCAACAAATCTTAAATCTAATCTATCTCAGTAAACAACACTTTTATCGAGCCTCGGTACACTACCTCTCCACCAAGTAGTGACCTAGTTCATCATCATCTCCCAAGGGCATTAGTGGCACCCACTGGGCTGTTTGCAAGTATGTCAAACCACACTTGTTTCTTTCCATGCATAACCCTGACCCACTTGCGTAGCCATTTACTATAGCATATTTCTATAACCCACCAACACAACTCTAAGCAAGGGTAGAGTCATGAACAATGCAAGTATCAATGGAGTATGCAACGGAGGCAAGCCTAGCAAGGTTGCCATTCAAGGTATATCATGCACTCAGTGAAGCAACGAAAATGCAATCATGATGTAAAATGGTTCATCATGGTCAAAGGGCTGCTTGCCTGGCTCAGCAAGGTCTTCTGGGTGTTCAAAGTCTTCTGGTCCAACTCCTTCGTCAGCAATGCAATCTATCGTCGCAAAAATAATAGCAAGAAAAATAAGGCAATAATAAAACAGAAAAACCAAAGTGCTCAAAAAAAAGTCAACTCATTTTTGTTAAATACTAGGGTGAAAACTAATAAGGGGAAAATTCCTAGTTTTGGATTTGCAGTAGCAGAATATGAGACATGGATTTTCAAAGGGGAATATAAATGCTCAAATTTGAATTTAAATTTGAATAGTACAGAACAGTGTGATGGATGTGCATGGATATTACATCAATAAATAGGTGGAATTATTCTAAGATTTTAGGAGTTGGAATTATTCCATTTGGATAAATATTTTATCCTGTGGAATTTTTATAAAACAGACAGAAAAAGGAAAAGAAAAGTGGCACTGTGCCAGAAAGGCCACAGTGCAGCAGGCCCAGAGGGGATTCAGCCCGCGCGAGGCTGCCACGTCGAAGGCGTAAAGGCAAAATACGCCTTCAGCCGACGCAGTGAACCGGTACGCGCGCACGTGTGTTTTAAACCTAACGTGTGGGACCCTCACGTCAGGACGTGAGGCTGACGGACGGGCCCCACGGTCGTCGTCGTCAACCTTGGGTCAGAGAGGGCGGCGAGCTCACCGGCGCCGCTGTGGTCGACGGCGAGGTGATCTGAGGGCACTGGAGTGCTCAGGGCGGAGTCGTCGTTCGGGTGGAGGTGGTCACCGGGGTGTAGGGGTTCGCCGGCGACGAGGAAGCCGGCGGCAGAGCTTTGGGAGGTGCTTGCCCCGGTCGATTCCGGTTGCAAAAGAGAGGGGAAACAGACGGGGAATGGTCAGGGAGGTATGGCGGGTCCAGATCGAGAGAGAGAAGGGGCGGAGAGAGCCCGTACCCCGAGATCGACAATGACCCGAGGCAGCAGAGCTAGAGCTCGATCGCGAGCTCGGGTCCTCCTGGAGGAGAGTGGAGGGCACAGGGGGCCTATTTGGAGTAGGTAGGAGCGAGTGGTGGTGAGTGAGAGGCTCGGGGAGGCCTTTAAGTAGGCGAGCCACGGCTCACCGTAGACCCGCGCACCGGCGAGGTTGTTGCCGTTGCTGTGGGTCACGGGGGCGCACGTGGGCGTGTCTGGGGTGCTCGTGGGTTTGGTCCAGAGCGAGGGAAATAAGAGAGAGAGAGGGAGCAGGGGGCCAGAGGCACCGCGCATGTGAGCACGCTCACTGGTGCGCTCGGGCGGTCGTCGCACATGCGAGCTGGGGCGAGAGGAGGGAGAAGGAGGAGGGGGCCGACCAGCTGCTGTGTTGCGGACGTCGAGGAGCATCGGCTTGCGTGAGGGGGAAAGCCGAGGTGGCCGGAGGTGGTTGGCAGGGGGCGGCTACAGTGCGGGAGTGCACTGTAGCGCGCTCCAGAGCGTGCAAATGGCCGGCATGCCATTTTTTGGCAAAGTGGGCACGGCGAAGCATGTCTGGTAGCTCTAGGGAGGAGTAAAGAATGTGGGGAAAGCCTTGGATGCCTTGGGTGGCCACTGGAGTGAGGAGGGAGGTGAGGAAGAGGGGTGCAAGGGCTGTCCATAGAGGTAAAAGAGGTGGTTTCACCCCTCAATTATTGATCTGAGATGCAGCCATTGCTACTGGAGGTAAAAGAGGTCTAGGAGGGGTTGTGGTAAAAAGTGGAGGCCATGGAGAACAGTGTAAGAGGTCAAAACAGGGGTTTTAGTAAAATGGCAGAAGGTGTTTGATGCTTGTTTGGTTAAGCAAATGAACTCCATTTGGCAGGAGACTCCACAGGGTGAAATTGCACATATAATTAGGGCCTTACACCCATTTTGAGCTTATTTGGGCAAAGTTCACAATGTAACTTTTGTAAACCCTAGAAATTAGCAAAAATAAACTTGTGTAGATCTAGTTGATCAAATCACTTCTCCTTGATGCACCACTTGGTGTAGTGGCCTCATTTGGTCATTTGAACATGCTCACAAAAGTTGGGGTCAAGGAAAGAAAGTTGGTAGTACAAAATTGTTCAAATTTGATTCTGGTCAGAGAGGGTTTTGGGGCATTTTGGTGAACCAAAATGACCTTTATTGATATGATGCTTTACAAGGTGATCACAATATTCATTTGTGACTTGCTGGATTTTCCTTGGATTTTTATGAAAATATTTCCTGTAGAAATATTTCAAATCTTTGAAATGGGCAGAAATGGTTTTGAGGGGATTTCATGGGGTTATACTATTCTCCATGACATGCGACTTGGCAAGGTCATCAAACATGTCATTTGTGACATGCTAGAATTTTGTTGGAATTGTTGGGGAATATTTCCTTTGTAAATATTTCAAAATCTTGAAATATCCAGAAAGGGTTTGTGAGGGATTTGACCAATATTTTGAACATGACCATGTGTTGAAACTCTTATATATGGACAATATATGTCCACTGAGTTTCCCTAGGTTTTTCCAAAATATTTTTAAAGCATTAAAATGATTTTAACCTATTAAAGATCATTTCTAGCCTAAAGAAAAAGCCTTTAAATAAAATAGGAAAATAACATTTAAAATTACATTTTTGTGGGTTATGGCAGTCCTATATCTAATAGGTTTCAAATATACTCTTTGAAATATTTTTCATACCCTAAATCAAGTATTTGCAGTGCAATCCTCAATTCAGGGGTTTTTGGAAAACTAATTTTTGAAAATACTTTTTGGCCAAATTATTTTTTTAAGAAAATACTATATTGCTCTATACACATGGCATGATCATTGGGAAGAAGTTTGGGGCAAGGAGATGAAGTATAGAAGGTGGAGTTGTGTTGACTTTAAAGAGCACTAGAAAAACATAGAGAGAAAACCAACTCCAAATAAAAGCCAAATATGGCAAAAGTTTTTATCAAACCACACTTTATCATGATATATTAGCTTAAGTGTTGTGGCATTAAAATCATGGTGTGATACATCCACGGTAGTAACCTCTTTTAGTTCAGGCTCTTCTTGTTTCGACTCAGGGGTGAAGTCAGGTTCACTGTCGCTGTCTACTTCAATGTTCTGGGGTGAAGTAGAGCGGTTCTTGAAATGTTTTTTTGGAAAGACGCGCTTCTTGGAAGAATTCTCCTTCATATCTGTCTGGGTTAATGTGAGGTGCATAATCATCTTCATTGGGGGGAGGTGGTCTAACACGTGGCGGCACTTCATTAACGACATCCCAACCTTTGAGATTAGGATCACTTTGACAGGCCCACGGTAGATAGAAAACTCTGGTTGCCTGTTGAGCCATAATACAGACATCGGGAACACCCAAATGGGTGCTTTGATTGATTTCCACTAGCCCTATATGTTCAGGAGTCCTTCTAGTCTCCTTCGGCTAGAACCAATAACATTTGAAGACTACGACGTTTGGTGGGTTTGCACCATAGAATTGAAGTTCATAAATTGCTTCAACTCTTCCATAATACTCAGTATCTCCTTCGCCGATAGCAGAGACTCACCATGAAATGTCCACACCGTATAATCTAGCGTAAAACCCCACTTCTGCAGGTGTTTGCCCATATCATCCTCTGTCCTTTTGTGCCAATTGTTGCACCCGACGCAGGGGCACCATGTTGTCCTCTGGCCATTTGCAAATGCGGCTCCCAGAAACCCCTTGGTTTTTGTTAACCATTCAATTGTCATGTTTTTCTGACTGTGACCGGTGTACATCCACGCACGATCAGTCATCTTGCCTAGCTACTGGACACATAAGAAATATATATATATATATATATATATATATATATATATATATATCAGCATGTATATATTCATCATTTAATGGAGTTTATCGCTTTTATTATGTCCATGCAACCTAGACGCTAATAGGTAAAGATAGGTCCTAATCCCACCCGGGTATGTGTAGATTGGGTTTGTTTTCCCATGCTCTGCTCCGGATCCGACGCAAAATTTCGGCAGCACCTCCCCGCTATTCTCCTGATACACGTCTCGGCAATAAGCAGAGAGGATGTGTACCCGAAGAACAACAGGGAGGCACTGACGAAATTCTGCATCGGATCTGGAACAGAGCATATGGGAAAACAAACCCAATCTACACATACTCAGGCTGTCCAAGGATAATGTTGGACAATTCGAAAGAGTCACGGTTATAAATATGCAAATGCATGCATATTTATAGATGTAACCCTTTCGAACTGGAGACGCATAGTGGTCACGCATACTGATGATTGAAGACACCTATAGCTAGCTAGTTTCATCGGCACGAAGACCGGAACAGAGCAAATCAAGGGGGGGAGATGTCATTTGTGCTAACCCACAAACGCAGGGGCGGAGTTCGTTGAACACTAGACCCTCGCAGCGATGAAAAAACTGCACATTTGAATCAAAAGATGAGTTTCATAGCAATATTGTTTTTTCTGTCAACCTAACTAAATATTTACAACAGGACGAGCGGGTTAGGGGTTCCTCGACGTCAATAGAACCATAAATAGCAAGTATCATCAGTGCAAGATACATGAGGCGCTCGGCGTTGAACACTAGATCCACGTCCCACAAGTGACGTCGGCGCCTAGCGTCCCGCAACAATAGTTCTGGTGGCCGATGATGGTCAAACACCTTGGAAAATTTGTCTGGCAGTCTTTGTGATGAGGATTAAAGCCAAGTTTTGAAATTTCAAACAACCAAACCGACTTGAATCAGTCTGGGTGTTTCAAGTTTCAACACTTAGCTTTCAATCGTCATCTCAGAGGCTGCTAGACAAATTCGCAATGGTGTTCGTCCGCCATCGACGCCGAGAACTGTTGCTGCGGGATGCAGGACCCCTGTGTCACTTGTGGGACGTGGATGTAGTATTCGACACCGATGGCCACATGTATCTCGCACTAACAATACTTGCTATTTAGGGTACCATCGACACCGAGGAACCCCCTAACCCGCTCGTCCCCGGGTAAACTAAATTAGCATGCATTCAATAAGCAAAACTACAACATCTCTTGCGTCCGTACATCATCGAATATTATCACTAATACATCTCGAATAGTATCATACATATAGCACCGCTAATACAGCTAGAACCATAGCGAACGACGGGCATCGGCGCGGGCGGTGGACACCCAAAGAGAAGGAACCATCACAGGATCATAGCTCCAATGAGATCCCTGAAGAACCTGTTGATACGTCCATTTTGCACCATGCTTTTATATCGATATTTATTGCATTATGGGCTGTTATTACACATTATGTTACAATACTTATGCCTATTCTCTCTTATTTTACAAGGTTTACATGAAGAGGGAGAATGCCGGCAGCTGGAATTCTGGGCTGGAAAAGGAGCAAATATTAGAGACCTATTCTGCACAACTCCAAAAGTCCTGAAACTCTACGAAAGTCAGTTTTGGAATATATTAAAAATATTGGGCGAAGAAAGCACCAGATGGGGGCCACCCACCGTCCACGAGGGTGGGGGTCGTGCCCCTGCCTCGTGGGCCCCCTGGCAGGCCTCCAGTGCCCATCTTTTGCTATATGAAGTCTTTCGCCCTGGAAAAAATCAAAAGGAAGTTTTCGGGACGAAGCGCAGCTGTCTCGAGGCGGAACTTGGCGAAACCAATCTAGGGCTCCGGCGGAGCTGTTCTGCCCGGGCAACATCCCTCCAGGAGGGGGAAATCATCACCATCGATCCTCCCATCGGGAGGGGGTCAATCTCCATCAACATCTTCACCAACACCATCTCCTCTCAAACCCTAGTTCATCTCTTGTATCCAATCTTTGTCTCAAAACCTCAGATTGGTACCTGTGGGTTGCTAGTAGTGTTGATTACTCCTTGTAGTTGATGATAGTTGGTTTATTTGGTGGAAGATCATATGTTCAGATCCTTTATGCATATTAATACCCCTCTGATTATGAACATGGATTTGATTTGTGAGTAGGTACGTTTGTTCCTGAGGACATGGGAGAAGTCTTGCTATAAGTAGTCATGTGAATTTGGTATTCGTTCGATATTTTGATGAGATGTACGTTGTCTTTCCTCTAGTGGTGTTATGTGAACGTCGACTACATGAAACTTCACCATTATTTGGGCCTAGGGGAAGGAATTGGGAAGTAATAAGTAGATGATGGGTTGCTAGAGTGACATAAGCTTAAACCCTAGTTTATGCGTTGCTTCGTAAGGGGCTGATTTGGATCCATATGTTTCATGCTATCGTTAGGTTTACCTTAATACTTCTTTTATAGTTGCGGATACTTGCAAGAGGGGTTAATCATAAGTGGGATGCTTGTCCAAGCAAGGGCAGTACCCAAGCACCGGTCCACCTAGATATCAAATTATCAAAGTAACGAACGCGAATCATATGAGCATGATGAAAACTAGCTTGACGATAATTCCCATGTGTCCTCAGGAGCGCTTTCCTTTATATATGAGTTTGTCCAGGCTTGTCCTTTGCTACAAAAAGGATTGAGCCAACTTGCTACACCTTGTTTACACTTTCTACTTGTTACCCGTTCCGAATTACTTTATCACAAAACTATCTGTTACCGATAATTTCAGAGTTTGCAGAGAATATCTTAGTGAAAACCGCTTGTCATTACCTTCTGCTCCTCGTTGGGTTCAACACTCTTACTTATCGAAAGGACTATGATAGATCCCATATACTTGTGGGTCATCAAGAATCTTTTCTGGCGCCATTTCCGGGGAGTGAAGCGCCTTTGGTAGGTGGAATTTGGTAAGGAAAAATTTATATAGTGTGCTGAAATTTACTGTCACTTGTTACTATGGAACATAATCCTTTTAAGGGGCTTGTTCGGGGTATCTTCACCCCGACCAGTAGAGCAAAGAGTTGCTCCTCAACCTACTGAACCTACTGAAAATGTTTACTTTGAAATTACTTCAGGTATGATAGAGAAACTGCTAGCTAATCCTTTTACAGGAGATGGAACATTGCATCCCAATTTGCACCTAATCTATGTGGATGAAGTTTGTGGATTATTTAAGCTTGCAGGTTTGCCGGAGGATGTTATCAATAAGAAGGTCTTCCCTTTATCTTTGAAGGGAAAGGCATTGACATGGTTTAGGCTATGTGATGATACCGGATCGTGGAACTACAACTGATTGAAATTGGAATTTCATAGAAGTTTTATCCTATGCATCTGGTTCATCGTGATCGTGATTATATATATAATTTTTGGCCTCACGAAGGAGAAAGTATCGCTCAAGCTTGGGGGAGTCTTAATTCAATGTTATATTCATGCCCCAATCATGAGCTCTCAAGAGAAATTATTATTCAAAATTTTTATGCTCGGCTTTCTCTCAATAATCACTCCATGCTCGATACTTCTTGTACTGGTTCTTTAATTATGAAGACTATTGAATTCAGATGGGATTTATTGGAAAGAATTAAATGCAACTCTGAATATTGGGAACTCGACAAAGGTAAGGAGTTAGGTATAACACCTAAGTTTGATTGTGTTAAATCTTTTACGGATACCGATGTTTTCCGTGAATTTAGCACTAAATATGGACTTGACTCTGAGATAGTAGCTTCTTTCTGGGAATCATTTGCTACTCATGTTGATCTTCCTAAGGGGAAGTGGTCTAAATATCATACTCCCATTGAAGTAAAAGTATTTGAACCTATTAAAGTTGAAGAAAAGACTATCACTTATAATGTTGATCCTATTGTTCCTACCGCTTATATTGAGAAACCACCTTTCCCTGTTAGAATAAAGGATCATGCTAAAGCTTCAACTGTGGTCAACAAAAGTAATATTAGAACACCCAAACCCTCTGAGCAAATTAAAGTTGAACCTAGTGATGTGGACACAGACCTAGGGTAGGGTAATAGGCCCGACCTACACGTCCTACCTAAGGTCCTTGTCCTAAGAACAAATAAGTTCAAGAATCAGAAGAAGGGATCCAACAGAGATGTCGAGTGAAGTCCACTCGACCTACCATCTACTCGAAGACCCCACTTTATCCAGGTCACTTGACCACCAAACCACTCGACAATAAGAAGACCTAAAGCCGCTCCGCGCAGCAACGGTCGGGCATTTACTCAGATATTTAATGGTCATTTGTAACACTTCAATACATGCGTTACCTATAATGCCACCCCTTTATGTACATTGAATACTATGTAACGGAGGGGAGCTGGGGTCCTGGCGCAGTGTATATAAGCCACCCCCCTCCTCTGGGACAGGGGTTCGCACCCCCTATAACTCACACGCATATAATCCAGTCGACCGCCTCCGGGCTCCGAGACGTAGGGCTATTACTTCCTCCGAGAAGGGCCTGAACTCGTAAACCTTGCGTGTACAACTCGTCCACAGTTGGGATCTTGCCTCTACATTCCTACCCTCTATTCTACTGTCAGACTTGGAACCACGACAGTTGGCGCCCACCGTGGGGTAGGTGTCTTAGCGGCTTGTTGGAGAAGTTGCAATCTTTCCGATCCCCTTCATCATGGTTTCAGGCGGAGGTTTGGCTGAGGGCCGCGAGATCCGTCTCGGCGCGCTCGTGTTCATTGCCGACGACTCCGCTTGGCTTCATGAGGCTCCACTCAACGTCGACGCACTCCCCGTCCGCGGGGCAACACACTTTCGCGCGTGCGTCCACGGCGTCCTCCTGCGGCAACCATCGACCCAGTATCGGCCGGCTCTTGTGGCGTCCTCCCTCCCTGTCTCCCGCCGGCGCAAGCGTTCCGGTCGGTCGAGGCTTCGGCGGTGGGTGAGGCACGCGGTGGCTCGCCAATCGGCCACCCCCAAGTCGCGACGATCGAGCCCGACGAATCTCTCTACGACCTGTTCGACTGGCTCCGCAGAGACTGCATCTGAGTGCGACAGCAGTGATCCCGCGGCGGAGGTCCTGATGGTCGATGGTCCTCGCAGTCCTCCCGGCTTCCCCCACGTCGACGGTGGCGACAGCGGAGGCGATCCTGCGCAAGCCCATGAGGAGTACCTCCCCGAGCCCCTCTCGTCGCAGCAGAGGGAAGAACTTCGCCGTCGGAACATGGATGCACTTCACACTCCTATCGTTGGAGAAACCCCCGAGGCCCAGGCCTTGGAGGATGCGCGCGTGGCCAACCTGGCTGAGCGCACTCGACTGGAGAACCTCTAGCGAGTACTCGACAAGCGTGCGCGTCAACGGGTTCCAGAATCCAGTCGACGTCAACTCTTTCCACCTCCGACTCAGGTATAACGAACTCCGATCCAGAATCTTATGGCTGCAGCTCAAATAGCAGAGTCAATTCAGCCCTCCCAGTCAGAAGCTGGCAGAGGTCTGATGCAGATCAGAGCTTTGCTCCAGGCAGCAGGGGAACAGAATACATATGTGTCACAGTCGCAGAATAGGATCCATAGCAGGTCCGTTGTTGCAGATACAGTCCAGTCGGCTCACAGCCCAAGATCGCCCCCGAGGCGTGAGGGACGTGGAGACCAGCGTGATCAGTACAGAAACCGTGAGCAGTATGATCACCGACTCGATCGTGATGATCGCCGTCGAGTGCCCACACCTCCCCCAAGGAGTGGGTCGTACGTGCCTCGATAACAAGATGATAGACGCCCTCACAATGTCGGGCGGAGGATTCCAGTCGACCCTAGGGAACCAGGCTTTGATGCAAGATCTATTCTCGTTCAGGGTCTGGTCGACAGAAACAGGGCCCATCGGGAAGGTCATGATAGAGATTTACCAACCAGCAGCAGAGTGCATGTCTCAGGTCCAGAGTGTTTTAGCAGAGCCATCAAGGCCGCAGTGATTCCTCCCAACTTCAGGTTGGCGACTGGAGTCAGTAAGTTCACTAGTGAGTCCAAGCCTGACACTTGGCTTGAGGACTATCGAGTGGCTGTTTAGATCGGCAGTGGCAATGATGAAGTGGCCATGAAGCACCTTCCTCTGATGTTGGAGGGTTCGGCCAGGGCATGGCTGAATCAGTTAGCACCTAGCAGCATTTACAGTTGGGAAGATCTTGCCCGAGTGTTTGTGTAACGCCCCGAGACCGATGTGCCAGTTGTCCTCCAGTTATTCGCTGTGGTTGCTTTGTCTTTTGCTTGCGTGTCGCATCTTGCCATGTCATCATCCGCATTGCATCATCATGTTTTCAAAAACTTGTATCCGACCCGGTCTCTTTGTTCTCTCCGTTGTCCGTTCTGAGCCCACACACACTTGCACACGCCCGCGGCATGTCTGAAATATTATTTTTTAAGTGGCTGGGAAAATGTTCTCGGAATGGGATGAAAGTTGGCGTGCGGTGTTGTTTTGATGTTGGTAGACCGCCTGCCAAGTTTCATCGCATTCGGAGTCTGTTTTACGCCCCAACGAATAAATATAGCGGCATTATAGCCGGTCTAACGTCGGACGTTTTCGGTCTCCGGAAACCGTGCCGGGCTGCATCTCTCCCCTTTTCTCTCAGACCAAACCGCTCTTCACAATCCGCCAGACCCAACCTAACCTCTCTCGTCAGCTCGCGGACCTCCTCACGCGTGCGTCCGAAAACTGTCCCGAACCCGACCCGGACTGTCGCTACCGTTGTGTCCGGATCATCCCCTAACGTCTACAAAACATCACCGTTTTCCTATTTGGCCTCCCTAACTATTTTATTCGCAACCGTCCGATTACGATCGTAGGGATGAGGCAGCCCCTATCCAATAATCCACCTGCTATATATAATCGATGCATTTCTAGACCAAACCCTATTTCCTAGGGATCCTCCCCAGCCGCCGCCACTTCGTTTCCTTGGGATCCCTCCCGATCCAAATCCTCCCTCGATCCACGCAGCCATCCAACCAGCGCCCGAGCCCGAGCTCCTTCGAACGAAGCCACCAAGGGATCCCTGCTGCCCCGACCGAGAGCGAGGTTGTCCCGTTTGCTCCCCTCTCCATGGCGCCGTCGCCGCCGGCGAACCCAACCCCCGTCGCGCCCTCTCCTTCCTCCGTTTTCCTCCTCTCTGTATCTCATCTCGCTCTCTCCCTCGCCTCACCTCTCTACCTCTCTGCCTCCAGGAAGACGAAAAAGTTAGCCGCCATGGACACCGACGCCTGGAGCTCCAAGTCCACCGTTCGCCCGGGATCCACCGGAGCTCGCCTTCCGGCCCCGGATCCGCGCATCCTTGCCTTTCCCGCACCTGCGTTGCTGCGTCGCCGCGCCTCCGCCCGCAGCGCCAAGTCGCGGCTGTCTTGCTCCTGCATCGAGCCGCTCGAAGCCGCCGCTGCATCCCCTGCTTCGAGCGACAGAGCACAACGGGTCATGCCCGCGTTGACCGCATCGCCATCGCCTGGGCCGGCCTCGCCTCGGCCTGCATCGGCTCCCGATGGACCTCCACGTCGCCCGCGTCCGGGCCTCCTTGCGCAAGGCCCAGCGTGCCAGCACCCCTCTGCAGCCTGCTCCTTTGACCAGGCCAAGGCCCATGGTGAGCGCCCCAGCCAGCAGATTCGGCCCATATTGGGTTTTTTTTCGTTCTGCGATTTTCCTAATTACCAGTGCACTGCATATTTACAGATTGGACCCTATACTTCATGCATATAATAACTCCTAATCCGTGCATCATATGTAAAAACTTAATATATGAAACTTGCTCAGAACTTAGTGTAGATTAATAATTTGCAACTTTCACCCATGTTTAAAATGTTTAAAATGCTGTTTGGTTAAATTTGCTCCTATGCCATGTTAAAATGATTTAATTCATAACTAATTAACCGTAACTCGGATTTAAATAAATTATATATGTAAATGGGGTGGAAAAATGCCTAGTTTAACATCTTGCACTTTATTTTCCTGTTTAACAACATTAAAATTGTGTTTAGGTCAGAACAGTACCAAATCTATTAAATGCTCATGAGGAGTTTCCGGAATAGTTGTTCGTTGCTTCCGGCCTCATTTAAACTTGACTAGATAGGTAGTTTTACTTTGCTTCACCTCTTGCCATGTTAATCAACATTTAATATTTTTGGGTACATAAACGAGATCGAACCAAATAACTTGAATGTGGTGTTTCGTCAATATGCAACCCGTTGCATATTGAGTTCCACTTAATTTGTAGTATTGTTTGTGCATTTTGCCATGCTCTGCATATTTAAACCGGACATGCATCATACTTGGTTGTGCATCATGCCATGCTTATATGGTGGTTGTTTACCATGTTGTTTGCTCTTTTTCGGTGTTGCTTCTTCGGGTTGGTTCCGATAGCGTCGTGTTGTGAGGATTCGTTCGACTTCGTCCGTTTGTGTTCTTCATGGACTCGTTCTTCTTCCTTGCGGGATTTCAGGCAAGATGACCATACCCTCGAAATCACTTCTATCTTTGCTTGCTAGATTGCTCGCTCTTTTGCTATGCCTATGCTGCGATACCTACCACTTGCTTATCATGCCCCCCATATTGTTGAACCAAGCCTCTAACCCACCCTGTCCTAGCAAACCGTTGTTTGGCCATGTTACCGCTTTGCTCAGCCCTTCTTATAGCATTGTTAGTTGCAGGTGAAGATGAAGTTTGTTCCTTGTTGAAACATGGACTTGTGGTTCCTTGTTGGAACATGTTTACTTGTTGGGATATCACAATACCTCTTATTTAATTAATGCATCTATATAGTTGGTAAAGGGTGGAAGGCTTGGCCTTATGCCTGGTGTTTTGTTCCACTCTTGCCGCCCTAGTTTCTGTCATATTGGTGTTATGTTTCCGGATTTTGCGTCCCTAACGCGGTCGGGTGATTTATGGGACCCCCTTGACAGTTCGTTTTGAATAAGACTTTTCCAGCAAGGCCCAACATTGGTTCTACATTTGCCTCACCTATTACCTTTTTTTTCCTTGGGAGACGCGCATCCCAAGGGTCATCTTTATTTCAGCCCCCCCGGGCCAATGCTTGTCTAAGTGTTGGTCCGAACTAGAGCCCTTTGCAGTGCCCCCTCAGGGAAACTTGAGGTATGGTTTTAGTTGTACGGAGTGTTCATCCGGTGTTGCCCTGAGAACGAGATATGTGCAGCTCCTATCAGGATGTCGGTGCATCGGGCGGCTTTGCTGGACTTGTTTTATTACTGTCGAAAAGTCTTGTAGCCGGGGAGAAGGAATATCCTTCGTTGATCGTGAGAGCTTATCATGGGCTAAGTTGGACACCCCTGCAGGGTTTGAACTTTCGAAAGCCGTGCTCGCGGTTATGTGGCAGATGGGAATTTGTTAATGTCCGGTTGTAGAAAACCCGAAGTTGATCTTAATTAAAATACACCAACCGCGTGTGTAACCGTGATGGTCTCTTCTCGGCGGAGTCCGGGAAGTGAACACGGTTGTTGGAGTTATGCCTGACGTAGGTTGTTTCAGGATCACTTCTTGATCACTTTTAGCTTCACGACCGTGCTTTGCTCTCTCTCTTCTCGCTCTCATTTGCGTATGTTAGCCACCATATATGCTAGTCGCTTGCTGCAGCTCCACCTCATACCTTGTACCCTACCTATAAGCTTAAATAGTCTTGATCTCGCGGGTGTGAGATTGCTGAGTCCTCGTGACTCACCAGATACTTCCAAAACCAGTTTGCAGGTGCCGATGAGACCGAGCAGGTGACTCACCCGAGCTCAAGGAGGAGCCCGATGAAGACCTTGTTCATTGTGTTGTTTCGTTCTAGTCGATCAGTAGTGGGCCCAGTTGGGGTCGATCTTGGTCCTTTGTCGCTTTTGGGGTTTCTTCTTTTAATTTGGCTCCGTAGTCGGGCCCTGATTGTAACTGTATGATGTAATGTTTTATTCATGTATTTGTGTGAAGTGGCGATTGTAAGCCAACTATGTATCCCTTTCCTTTATGTATTACATGGGTCGTGTGAAGATTACCTCACTTGCGACATTGCTTTCAATGCGGTTATGCCTCTAAGTCGTGCTTCGACACGTGGGAGATATAGCCGCGTCGAGGGCGTGACAAGTTGGTATCAGAGCCTTCCCCGACCTTAGGAGCCCCCTCTGATTGATCGTTTTTAGCGGCCGAGTTGTGTCTAGAAAAATGTTTTGAGTCATTTAGGAATTATATATCGGAGAGTTTAGGAATTCTTTTTACTTCCCAGTCTCCTCATCGCTCTAGTAAGGCATCCTGACGTAGAGTTTTGACTCTTCTCTTCTCAAATTTCACAAAAAAAAAATTAGGATCACGCGGGTATCTTAGAATCGTTCCGATGGTTTTATGATGACAACATTGTCTTGGTTGCCTCCCGTCAGCAGGGGTTTTAGTGGAGGTGTCCCGGGGAGTTGAGCCCCGAGGTGTTGTCATCATAATTTTATCATTGCAGTTCTAGAATACCTGAGTTTAGTACGCCGACATCGAAAATCTCTTTTGTACAGTTGTTGGTGAGATAACCCTGATAGCCCAGTACTGAGGCGAGTGCGGGAGTATTGCCATAACTCGTATAACAGATGCTTTTCGAAGGTTGAGGTAGACGATTTCCGAAGGTTTCTTGATTATGTGTTGAAGGATGGATACAGCTGGATCTAGGTATTGTTAGTTTGGGTGATATATTTTGTGTCCCTGTATCCCCAACACCTGATTGCATAACCAGAAAGTTTCGGGAGTTTATAAGCGGGAATTCAAGTATCTCGTAGGATATCTTTCCAACAGACACATGATACGATATGGGATCTATCATATGTTTGTTTCCGGCTTATTCTGCAAGCCGAATCCTTTGTTTTGTTTTATTTGTGGTATTCGAGTTGCTTCGAAGTCAAATGTGGATTCCATACCTTTTTCTAATCGGTGTTCTAATATTTCTATGGGAGTGCTAATCCTTCTTGATCACTGAGGTTGTCTTTTCAATCCTTTCCAACCGGTGTGTCTCTCTTCAAGTGGATCCGATCACTTCAAC
This sequence comes from Aegilops umbellulata, assembly GCA_032464435.1. Taxonomy (NCBI): domain Eukaryota; kingdom Viridiplantae; phylum Streptophyta; class Magnoliopsida; order Poales; family Poaceae; genus Aegilops; species Aegilops umbellulata. Next base: position 357,044,998 of record CP136058.1, read on the forward strand.
ATTCGCAAGATAAATTATCAGTTCTTCTCAACGGTGTTTGTTTCAACCGTTCCCAAGTTGCCTTTGTTTTCCCGCCCTCCCACCCTTTTTTCTTCAAGGACTCAGATTTCTCAATCAAGTATCCATCTTATTGATGTGAAGCCTCTCCATTCTTCTCCTTCATGTTCTTACCCGGTGTTTCTCATGAAGATGCAAACGGAGCCTCAAGTTTATAATTATTTGTTCTTTTATCTTCCCCGGTGTGTTCAATGCAATCTTTCAATGGTGATCACATCTTTTCCTCGTTTCAATACCTTCTCATACCGGTGCACATCATAAGCATTCACTTCTCGTTATTCATTTGCTCTGGAGTGATCAAGATATCTCAGAAGATTCAAGTTTTCCATTCTCAATTCACTCAAGTTCTTTTGAGGATGTCATCTCATTCAAGCCATTTAACTCAACCGGTGCAATATCCCTTCCAAGCAATCTTTTCAACGGTGTTTCTTTTGAGTGGGCCCTAACCCACAGGTCTTTTCCCAGGATCTTACCTGACTCTGTTAATTTTTCCCGGAGCTTCTTAAATTCTTTTCAAAGTTTGACGTAAGAATGAAGTATCATCAGTCATATTCTTTCTCCAAGATCCTTCAATTCTTTTCATCGTTGGTTCAACCTTTCCAACTTTCATTCCGGATTGCCTCAACAATTCATGGTGGTGTTTCTCGTCATCATTCTCAACATTTGAAGACCGAAGAAGAGTTTCCCTCTAATCTTGCTCCATTCTCTTCAAAATTCATTGTTCTAGCTTGTTGCCATCCTCTCATAATTGTTTTGATTGTGAGAATTCTTTTCACCCATCCGGAGCATTTCAGGAGTCTTTTCAGTTTCATTCTCTGGAGCCATCATCTCTGATTTATTCATTCTCAGCTTTCAGCTCTCGTTCTCCAAATCATACCGGTGCATCATTCAAGTATTATCTAATCAGTTCATGATCTCTTCGTTCATTTGTATCTAAATCCTAGCAAGCATCTTCGTTCATTTGCTAATTCTTCCCGGTGTTTCCTTATCTTTTCTTCGTTCATTTTCAATTCTTACGGTGGTTCGTTCAAGAGTTCTCTTTCTTTGTTATCATATCAATCTATTCGTTGTTTCAATCCCACCAGTGGTTCATTGAAGACCTTCCTAAGTTTGTGCCATATCTATCTTAATCCTTTCTATGAGAATAAGTGGTATGCCAAGTCCATTGCTTGTCATCAATTTAAATTGGTGAAGGATACGCATAACATAATTCTTGTTCTTGTTTCTTCCAAGTGATTAATTCATTCTTTCGGAGTTTGTTCATGATGAATAAATTCTAGGTTTCAATTGTTTCATCTTTTCTCTTCCTCGGAGTTCCAAGCTCTCGCAATTCTATCACCACAGAGGTCCATCTAATCATCTCAAAGCTTTACCTTGTGTTTTCAACTTCTCGTTATTTTTATCATCCTTTTTACCGGAGTTCTTATGGAGGCTACATGATGGTTCATCAAGGATTTAATTCCTTCTCGAAGTGTTCATCGAGATTCTTTTCAGGGGAACTCAAGCATTCTTCATCTTGCATTCCGAAGTGCAATTCTTTCTACCTTATCTTTTGATGTGGTGTTATGTCATTCTTGGCAATTTTTCTTCATGCTTCATGATTTACATGTTGTCAAGAATGAGGTATTTTAAATCCATCAATTTCTTCCTTGGAGTGATCTTGGTTTAGATTTCACATAAAGCCTTCCCTAAGGATTGTTGCTATTTATGGTGCTTATAAATGACCCAAGTTCTTCTTTTATCCTCCCGGTGATATAAGTTTCTCGTTTACTTGTTGATGCCAACCAAATCTTTTGTTTCCGTTAGTGGCAAAAATTTTCATCTCGTAATTTTGAGACGTTTTCCATAAGCCCACTACAAGCTTATTCTTTTCGTTATTGGTTGTCCAACAACTCCGTTCTAACCTTCTTGGAAGGATGCTTTCCAAATTCAATTGTGGTTGAAGTTGTCATTATCTTCTCCGTTCTTTTCTTCCGACCATCTAGCTTCTATTATTTCTTCCAGAGGCATTGTAATATTGCTCTTTTCACTCATCATCTCGTTTTGCCAAGATCATGTTCTTTTCCTTGCTTATCCATTTAACCGGAGTGTTGTATCTTCTCTGCTCAAGCTCTTTTCTTCTTATCAAGTTCTGCATCTCTTTTCAACCGGAGTGGTTCCAACGTCTATCTTGTCACTTAAGCTCTTCGTTCTCGCCGTATTCCTTGTTCATTGTCCAACGGAGTATTTCTTTTCGTTCATCTCCATGGTATTCTTTCTTTCATTTTGCTCAACCTCTCAAGGTTCTTTGGTTTCACTCTTTTGTCAAAGAAGCAACTTAGTTTTACCTCTTCTCGTTCTCTTCCGTTTTCCCCTCCGGTGCCATTCTAGATCTCGGGTCGAGATCCTCTCGTAGTGGTGGAGTGTTGTAACGCCCCGACACCGATGTGCCAGTTGTCCTCCAGTTATTCGCTGTGGTTGCTTTGTCTTTTGCTTGCGTGTCGCATCTTGCCATGTCATCATCCGCATTGCATCATCATGTTTTCAAAAACTTGTACCCAACCCGGTCTCTTTGTTCTCTCCTTTGTCCGTTCTGAGCCCACACACACTTGCACGCGCCCGCGGCATGTCCGAAATATTATTTTTTAAGTGGCCGAGAAAATGTTCTCGGAATGGGATGAAAGTTGGCGTGCGGTGTTGTTTTGATGTTGGTAGACCGCCTGCCAAGTTTCATCGCATTCGGAGTCTGTTTTACGCCCCAACGAATAAATATAGCGGCATTATAACCGGTCTAACGTCGGACGTTTTCGGTCTCCGGAAACCGTGCCGGGCTGCATCTCTCCCCTTTTCTCTCAGACCGAACCGCTCTTCACAATCCGCCAGACCCAACCTAACGTCTCTCGTCAGCTCGCGGACCTCCTCGCGCGCGCGTCCGAAAACTGTCCCGAACCCGACCCGGATTGTCGCTACCGTTGTGTCCGGATCATCCCCTAACGTCTACAAAACATCACCGTTTTCCTATTTGGCCTCCCTAACTATTCTATTCGCGACCATCCGATTACGATCGTAGGGATGAGGCAGCCCCTATCCAATAATCCACCTGCTATATATAATCGATGCATTTCTAGACCAAACCCTATTTCCTAGGGATCCTCCCCAGCCGCCGCCACTTCGTTTCCTTGGGATCCCTCCCGATCCAAATCCTCCCTCGATCCACGCAGCCATCCAACCAGCGCCCGAGCCCGATCTCCTCCGAACGGAGCCACCAAGGGATCCCTGCTGCCCCGACCGAGAGCGAGCTTGTCCCGTTTGCTCCCCTCTCCATGGCGCCATCGCCGGCGGCGAACCCAGCCCCCGTCGCGCCCTCTCCTTCCTCCGTTTTCCTCCTCTCTGTATCTCATCTCGCTCTCTCCCTCGCCTCACCTCTCTACCTCTCTGCCTCCAGGAAGACGAAAAAGTTAGCCGCCATGGACACCGACGCCTGGAGCTCCAAGTCCACCGTTCGCCCGGGATCCACCGGAGCTCGCCTTCCGGCCCCGGATCCGCGCATCCTTGCCTTTCCCGCGCCTCTGCCTGCGTTGCTGCATCGCCGCGCCTCCGCCCGCAGCGCCAAGTCGCCGCTGTCTTGCTCCTGCATCGAGCCGCTCCAAGCCGCCGCTGCATCCCCTGCTTCGAGCGACAGAGCACAACGGGTCATGCCCGCGTTGACCGCATCGCCATCGCCTGGGCCGGCCTCGCCTCGGCCTGCATCGGCTCCCGATGGACCTCCACGTCGCCCGCGTCTGGGCCTCTTTGCGCAAGGCCCAGCGCGCCAGCACCCCTCTGCAGCCTGCTCCTTTGACCAGGCCAAGGCCCATGGTGAGCGCCCCAGCCAGCAGATTCGGCCCATATTGGGTTTTTTTTTTCGTTCTGCGATTTTCGTAATTACCAGTGCACTGCATATTTACAGATTGGACCCTATACTTCATGCATATAATAACTCCTAATCCGTGCATCATATGTAAAAACTTAATATATGAAACTTGCTCAGAATGTAGTGTAGATTAATAATTTGCAACTTTCACCCATGTTTAAAATGTTTAAAATGCTGTTTGGTTAAATTTGCTCCTATGCCATGTTAAAATGATTTAATTCATAACTAATTAACCGTAACTCGGTTTTAAATAAATTATATATGTAAATGGGTTGGAAAAATGCCTAGTTTAACATCTTGCACTTTATTTTCCTGTTTAACAACATTAAAATTGTGTTTAGGTCAGAACAGTACCAAATCTATTAAATGCTCATGAGGAGTTTCCGGAATAGTTGTTCGTTGCTTCCGGCCTCATTTAAACTTGACTAGATAGGTAGTTTTACTTTGCTTCACCTCTTGCCATGTTAATCAACATTTAATATTGTTGGGTACATAAACGATATCGAACCAAATAACTTGAATGTGGTGTTTCGTCAATATGCAACCCGTTGCATATTGAGTTCCACTTAATTTGTAGTATTGTTTGTGCATTTTGCCATGCTCTGCATATTTAAACCGGACATGCATCATACTTGGTTGTGCATCATGCCATGCTTATATGGTGGTTGTTTACCATGTTGTTTGCTCTTTTCCGGTGTTTCTTCTTCGGGTTGGTTCCGATAGCGTCGTGCTGTGAGGATTCGTTCGACTTCGTCCGTTTGTGTTCTTCATGGACTCGTTCTTCTTCCTTGCGGGATTTTAGGCAAGATGACCATACCCTCGAAATCACTTCTATCTTTGCTTGCTAGATTGCTCGCTCTTTTGCTATGCCTATGCTGCGATACCTACCACTTGCTTATCATGCCTCCCATATTGTTGAACCAAGCCTCTAACCCACCCTGTTCTAGCAAACCGTTGTTTGGCCATGTTACCGCTTTGCTCAGCCTCTCTTATAGCATTGTTAGTTGCAGGTGAAGATGAAGTTTGTTCCTTGTTGGAACATGGACTTGTGGTTCCTTGTTGGAACATGTTTACTTGTTGGGATATCACAATACCTCTTATTTAATTAATGCATCTATATAATTGGTAAAGGGTGGAAGGCTCGGCCTTATGCCTGGTGTTTTGTTCCACTCTTGCCGCCCTAGTTTCCGTCATATCGGTGTTATGTTCCCGGATTTTGCGTCCCTAACGCTGTCGGGTGATTTATGGGACCCCCTCGACAATTCACTTTGAATAAGACTTTTCCAGCAAGGCCCAACATTGGTTCTACATTTGCCTCACCTATTACCTTTTTTTCCCTTGGGAGTCGCGCATCCCAAGGGTCATCTTTATTTCAGCCCCCCGGGCCAATGCTTGTCTAAGTGTTGGTCCGAACTAGATCCCTTTGCAGCGCCCCCTCAGGGAAACTTGAGGTCTGGTTTTAGTTGTACGGAGTGTTCATCCGGTGTTGCCCTGAGAACGAGATATGTGCAGCTCCTATCAGGATGTCGGCGCATCGGGCGGCTTTGCTGGACTTGTTTTATTACTGTCGAAAAGTCTTGTAGCCGGGATTCCGAGACTGATCGGGTCTTCCCAGGGAGAAGGAATATCCTTCGTTGATCGTGAGAGCTTATCATGGGCTAAGTTGGGACACCCCTGCAGGGTTTGAACTTTCGAAAGCCGTGCCCGCGGTTATGTGGCAGATGGGAATTTGTTAATGTCCGGTTGTAGAAAACCCGAAGTTGATCTTAATTAAAATACACCAACCGCGTGTGTAACCGTGATGGTCTCTTCTCGGCAGAGTCCGGGAAGTGAACACGGTTGTTGGAGTTATGCCTGACGTAGGTTGTTTCAGGATCACTTCTTGATCACTTTTAGCTTCACGATCGTGCTTTGCTCTCTCTCTTCTCGCTCTCATTTGCGTATGTTAGCCACCATATATGCTAGTCACTTGCTGCAGCTCCACCTCATACCTTGTACCCTACCTATAAGCTTAAATAGTCTTGATCTCGCGGGTGTGAGATTGCTGAGTCCTCGTGACTCACCAGATACTTCCAAAACCAGTTTGCAGGTGCCGATGAGACCGAGCAGGTGACTCACCCGAGCTCAAGGAGGAGCCCGATGAAGACCTTGTTCATTGTGTTGTTTCGTTCTAGTCGATCCGTAGTGGGCCCAGTTGGGGTCGATCTTGGTCCTTTGTCGCTTTTGGGGTTTCTTCTTTTAATTTGGCTCCGTAGTCGGGCCCTGATTGTAACTGTATGATGTAATGTTTTATTCATGTATTTGTGTGAAGTGGCGATTGTAAGCCAACTATGTATCCCTTTCCCTTATGTATTACATGGGTCGTGTGAAGATTACCTCACTTGTGACATTGCTTTCAATGCGGTTATGCCTCTAAGTCGTGCTTCGACACGTGGGAGATATAGCCGCATCGAGGGCGTGACAGTTTGTCAGTACATTTGAGGGGACGTGCAAACGACCAGCAGGGCTGACAGTACTGCAGTCTTGTGTGCAGAAGACAAATGAAACTTTGAGAGATTATATCCAGAGATGGATCACATTGCATCACATGGTGGAGAACGTGTCTGATCATCAAGCAGTTTGTGCCTTCATGGAAGGCGTCAAGTACAGAGAGTTAAATCTGAAGTTCGGTCGGACCGGAGACATGTCTCTGAGTCGAATGATGGAGATTGCCACCAAGTATGCTAATGGTGAAGAAGAGGATCGGCTCCGGAGCGGCAAGCACAAATCAGTCACCCATGAAACCGGAGGAGGTAAGTCCAGTCGGAAGCAGAAGCGCAAAGCCGAGCCAGCTGCTCCTGGAGAAACCTTAGCCGTGACTCAGGGAAAATCCAAAGGGAAGCCCAAGGGGCCATGGAACCCTAAGAAAATAAAAGATCAAGATGGAAATGATGTGCTGGACTTGCCATGCCACATCCACACCACGAAAGATGAAGAGGGTAAAATCATTTAAACGAAGCATACCACTCTGAAGTGTCGGCTCCTAATCCAGCAGTTCCGAGAGAAACAACCCAAAGATAAGGAAAAAGAGTCAGACAAGGTTGAGGACAAGGAGGACAGCGATGACGGTTACCCTCATGTCAACTCCACTCTGATGATTTTTTCTGATGTTGAGAGCAAGAGTCGATTGAAAGTTATCAACAGAGAAGTGAATATGGTCGCTCCGACGACACCCAGTTATTTGAAATGGTCTTAGACTGCCATCACATTTGACCAGTCCGATCACCCGACGCACATAGCCACCCATGGGAGCCAAGCTTTGGTGGTCGATCCAGTCGTCGAAGGCACTCGACTGACCAAAGTTCTGATGGATGGTGGCAGTAGCCTGAATATTCTGTATGCAGAGACGCTGAAAGGGATGGGCATTCCGATGTCCAGACTCAGTGAAAGCAATATGAGTTTCCATGGGGTCATTCCAGGCAAGAATGTTGAATCACTCGGCCAGATTGCTCTTGACGTGGTTTTCGGTGATTCCAAGAATTACCGTAAAGAGAAGTTGACATTTGAAGTTGTGGATTTCCAGAGTGCTTATCACGCTATTCTGGGCAGGCCAGCTTATCCACGTTTTATGGCTCGACCATGCTATGTGTACCTCAAACTGAAGATGCCTGGTCCTAAGGGTGCGATCACTATCACTGGCAACAGAAAGAAGGCAGAAGAGTGCTTCCAGAAAGGCTCAAAGATCGCCGATGCGCAGATGGCAGTAGTGGAATTGCAGGAGTATCCGAAAAATGCTGATCCGAGTGATTTGCTGCGAGCTAAGAAGCCTGCAACGGATTCAGCATTTCAGTCGTCCGGTGAAACGAAACCGATTCATATCCACCCTACCGATCCCAATGTTGCTCCGACCCACATCTCTACAACACTCGACTCCAAATAGGAAGAAGCGCTCATCCAGTTCCTCCGTGAGAACTGGGACATCTTTGCATGGAAACCTTCTGACATGCCAGGTGTTCCCAGGGGACTGGCTGAGCATCGTTTGTGAGTCAACCCAAAGGTAAAACCGGTCAAGGAACATCTTCGATGGTCCGCTGTACAGAAGAGAAAAGCAGTCGGTGAAGAAGTGGCTCGGCTCCTTGCAGCTGATTTTATCCGAGAGATTTACCATTCCGAGTGGTTAGCAAATGTTGTCATTGTCCCTAAGAAGGACGACTCACTTCGCATGTGCATCAACTTCAAGCATATCAATCGGGCCTGCCCGAAGGATCACTTCCCTCTCCCTCGCATCGATCAAATAGTCGATTCGACTGCGGGGTGTGAGCTTATTCCGGGTATCATCATATCCGTCTGTATGGACCCGATGAGATTTAAACAGCTTTCATCACCCCATTCGGGTGCTTCTGTTATGTCACCATGCCATTTGGTCTGAAGAATGCTGGAGCCACATTCATGCTGATGATTCAGAAGTGTTCACTCACTCAAATCAGTCGGAATGTGGAAGCGTATATGGATGACATTGTGGTCAAGTCACGTAAAGGTTCCGACCTGCTGATTGACCTTGCTGAAACCTTTGCCAACCTCAGAAGGTATGATATCAAGCTTAATCCATCAAAGTGCACATTCGGAGTTCCAGGAGGAAAATTACTCGGTTTTCTCATTTCCAAACGGGGGATCGACGCTAACCCTGAGAAAGTTGGTGCCATACTCCGAATGAAACGCCCTGTGCATGTGCATGATGTTCATAAGCTTACTGGTTGTTTGGCCGCCCTAAGTCGATTCATTTCTCGACTCGGTGAGAAGGCACCGCCTCTCTACCGATTGATGAAGAAGTCAGATAAGTTCGAGTGGACTCCTGAAGCTGATGCAGCATTTGCAGAGCTAAAAGCCTTGCTTTCCACCCAGCCGGTGCTTGCTGCTCCAATCAGCAAAGAGCCTTTACTGCTTTATATTGCAGCCACTGTACAAGTCATTAGTATAGTACTTACGGTCGAGCGGGAAGAGGAAGGAAAAGCCTATAAAGTTCAGCGCCCAATTTATTATGTTTCTAAAGTTCTGACTCCGTCAAAGCAGAGATATCGGCACTATCAGAAGCTTGTTTATGGGATTTACATGACCACGAAGAAGGTTGCACACTATTTCTCTGACCATTCTATTAAAATCGTCAGCGACGCTCCGTTGTCGGAGATTCTGCACAACAGATATGCAATTGGTCGAGTGGCAAAATGGGCGATTGAACTCCTTCCCTTAGATATCAAGTTTGTGGCAAAGAAAGCTATCAAGTCCCAAGCAATAGCAGATTTCCTCGCCGAGTGGATTGAACAGCAACTGCCGACTCAAGTTCACTCGGAGCACTGGACCATGTTCTTTGACGGTTCCAAGATGTTGAATGGTTCTGGTGCTGGGGTGGTACTGGTATCCCCCCGAGGAGACAAGCTCAGATATGTACTCCAAATTCACTTTGATTCCTCCAATAACGAAGCAGAATATGAAGCACTCTTGTATGGGTTGCGCATGGCCATTTCACTCAGCGTCCGTCACCTCATGGTCTATGGCGACTCAGATTTGGTGGTCAATCAAGTGATGAAAGAGTGGAACGTCAGAAGCCCAGCCATGACTAGCTACTGCAATGCGGTAAGAAACTTGGAAAAGAAGTTCAAGGGGTTAGAGCTCCATCATATACCCCGACTGAAAAATCAAGCAGCTGATGATTTGGCAAAGATAGGTTCCAAGAGAGAAGCCATACCCAACAATGTATTTTTGGAACACATTCACACACCGTCAGTTTAGGAAGATCCTTTCACAGAAGAGCCCCCGCAGCCTAAGAGCACCACAGATCCAACTAAAGTTGAGGTCCCAGCAGTGGTCGACCTAATCATGGAGGTTCTGGTCATCACTCCCGACTGGACAGTACCTTACATCGCTTACATCCTTAGGAAAGAACTCCCGGAAGATGAAGAAGAGGCTCAACAGATCGTCCGTCGATCCAAAGCCTTTACTGTGATAAGGGGACAATTGTTCAGAGAAAGTGTGACTGGGGTCAGTCAGAAATGCATAACGCCAGAAGAAGGCCAAATGATCCTCAACGACATCCACTCGGGGACCTGTGTTGACCATGCGTCCTCTCGGGCCATTATGGCTAAAGCATACCGAGCCGGGTTTTATTGGCCACGAGCAAATGATATGGCGAAAGATATAGTCGACAGATGTGAAGGCTGCCAGTTTTACTCTGATATGTTTCACAAGCCAGCGCCAGCTCTGAAGACCATTCCACTCGCCTGGCCCTTTGCTGTTTGGGGATTAGATATGGTTGGACCACTGAGAATTGGAAGAAGCGGCTTCACTCATGTGCTTGTAGCAGTCGACAAGTTTACCAAATGGATTGAAGCTAAACCTATCAAGAATCTAGAAGCCAGCACCGCTGTCAGTTTCATCAGAGAATTGACATTCAGATATGGAGTTCCACACAACACCATCACTGACAATGGGTCGAACTTCAATTCTGAAGAATTTAGAGCTTTCTGCGCTTCTCAAGGCACAAGAGTCGACTATGCTTCAGTCGCTCACCCGCAGTCGAATGGACAAGCAGAAAGAGCAAATGGCCTGATTCTCAAGGGACTGAAACCCTGACTGATGCGTGATCTCAAACACGCAGCAGGTGCATGGGTTGATAAACTTCCATCAGTTCTTTGGGGATTAAGGAGAACTCCCAATCGGTCGACTGGACGAACTCCTTTCTTTTTGGTTTATGGAGCTGAAGTTGTTCTGCCAAGTGATCTCCTCCACAACGCACCCCGAGTCGAGCTCTTCTCTGAAGAGAAAGCAGAATAGGCCCGGCAGGATTCAGTCGATCTCTTAGAAGAGGAAAGAGAGATGGCCTTGATCCGGCCGGCCATTTATCAGCAAGACTTGCGTCGATTCCACGCCAGAAACGTGAGGGGTCGAGCCTTTCAAGAGGGAGACCTGGTTCTTCGTGTGGACCAACAGAAGCCACACAAGCTCGCCCCTTCTTGGGAAGGCCCCTTCATCATCACCAGAGTTCTCCATAATGGAGCATACCATCTTTACAATGTCGAGCATCAGAAATACGAGCCACGAGCTTGGAACGCGGATCTGCTCCGCCCCTTTTATACTTAAGTACTCACTCGGATGAGATGTAATAAGAAATACCTCTATAGTTTATTTATCAAAGACAAGAGTTTTATAATTTTCCCAACGATTGTTGTTACTTTTGTTTACATGTGAAATCCCCCAGTGGGTGACTTAGCTGCGAATCCATTTTGCCTAAGTTTGAAAAAATCCTACCGAGTGATGAGCAAGCCTCTCACTCGGAGGCTTAGCTGCGAATCCGTTTCTCCTAAGTTTGAAAAAATCCTATCGAGTGGTGAGCAAGCCTCTCACTCGGAGGCTTAGCTGCAATCCAGTACTCGCCTAAGTTTGAAAAATCCTACCGAGTGGTGAGCAAGCCTCTCACTCGGAGGCTTAGCTGCAGTCCAGTACTCGCCTAAATTTGTAAAATCCTACCGAGTGGAGAACAATCCTCCCACTCGGGGGCTTAGCTGCAGTCCAGTACTCGCCTAAGTTTGTAAAATCCTACCGAGTGGAGAGCAATCCTCCCACTCGAGGGCTTAGCTGCAGTCCAGTACTCGCCTAAGTTTGTAAAATCCTACCGAGTGGAGAGCAATCCTCCCACTCGGAGGCTTAGCTCCAGTCCAGTACTCGCCTAAGTTTGTAAAATCCTACCGAATGGTGAGCAAGCCTCTCACTCGGAGGCTTAGCTGCAATCCAGTACTCACCTAAGTTTTAAAAATCCTACCGAGTGGTGAGCAAGCCTCTCACTCGGAGGCTTAGCTGCAGTCCAGTACTCGCCTAAGTTTGAAAAATCCTACCGGGTGGTGAGCAAGCCTCCCACTCAGGGGCTTAGCTGCAGTCCAGTACTCGCCTAAGTTTGTAAAATCCTACCGACTAGAGAGCAATCCTCCCACTTGGGGGCTTAAATGCAGTCCAGTACTCGCCTAAATTTGAAAAATCCTACAGAGTGGAGAGCAATCCTCCCACTCGGGGGCTTTGCTGTAGTCCAGTACTCGCCTAAGTTTGTAAAATCCTACCGAGTGGAGAGCAATCCTCCCACTCATGGGGCTTAGCTGTAGTCCAGTACTCGCCTAAGTTTGTAAAATCCTACCGAGTGGAGAGCAATCCTCCCACTCGAGGGCTTAGCTGCAGTCCAGTACTCGCCTAAGTTTGTAAAATCCTACCGAGTGGAGAGCAATCCTCCCACTCGGAGGCTTAGCTACAGACCAGTACTCGCCTAAGTTTGAAAAAATCCTACCAAGTGGAGAGCAACCCTCCCACTCGGGGGCTTAGCTGCAGTCCAGTACTCGCCTAAGTTTGAAAAACATCCCGATCCGCAAGGACGATGAGGTGCAGGTCGACTGCAATCTTCTCCTTCGGAACTACGCCACAAGTACAATGTGCGCTTCATCCCGATCCACAAGGACGACTAGGTGCAGGTCGACTGCAATCTTCTCCTTCAGAACTACGCCACAAGTACAACGTGCGCTTCATCCCGATCTGCAAGGACAACAAGGTGCAGGTCGACTGCAATCTTCTCCTTCGGAACTACGCCACAAGTACAACGTGCGCTCCATCCCGATCCGCAAGGACGACGAGGTGCAGGTCGACTACAATCTTCTCCTTCAGAACTACGCCACAAGTACAACGTGCGCTCCATCCCGATCCGCAAGGACGACGAGGTGCAGGTCAACTGCAACCTTCTCCTTTGGAGCTACGCCACAAGCACAACATGTGCTCCATCCCTATCCGCAAGGACGACGAGGTGCAGGTCGACTGCAACCTTCTCCTTCGGAGCTACGCCACAAGTACAACATGCGCTCCATCCTGATCCGCAAGGACGATGAGGTGCAGGTCGACTGCAACCTTCTCCTTTGGAGCTACGCCACAAGCACAACGTGCGCTTCATCTTGATCCGCAAGGACGACGAGGTGCAGGTCGACTGCAATACGTGCTCCGTCCCTACCTACAAGGAAGATGAAGTGAATTTTCCACCTCAGAGCTGCATCTCAGGCACAAAGATTATTCCAAGTGAAGAACAAATTACAGTCGAAAGCAAACGCGAGCATATTCGGAAACAAACCAAGTTCAGATAAATCCCAAAGTTGCGGACGACGGATCAAAAGTATTCGAGCATCAAGCCCGAAGAAGTTTAACGGTTACACAATCACTCGGCATTCCGAGGCAAATAAAGGTGAAGCATAATGTTTTCGGTCACGCATCAGGAGAAGGACTGGCTGGGTTGCAGAAACTGCCAAGGTCAATGCTGTCTGCAATACGAGTGGCGGCGTCAAGGAAGATTTCCATGAAAGACTGGAAAGTGTGCCTCTTCGTGTTAGCAACCTTGAGCTCCGCCATCTTGTCTTCTTTGACATCCTTGCAGTGCACTCGGACCAGAGACAAGGCGACGTCAGCACCACAGCGAGCTGATGACTTATTCCATTCTTGCACGTGCTCAGGGATTTGATTCAGTCGAGCCATCAGGGACTCGAGATCTTGAGACAGTTCCGCCTGAGGCCAAAGTTCAGCATCAACCCGAGTCATTGCAGCTTTCAAGCGGGCCAGATAAGCAACCGCGCTGTCCATGCGAGACTCCAACCGCAGCACGTTCATTGCAACATCATCTTTGACTGGACAGTGGATGGGATCAAGACCCGTCTTGACTCGCCCAGTTTCTGCTTCAAAGTCTTGGCAATATTCTGCACAGTCGAGTGAATTATGAGTCGACGACACGATTAGATTTGTCAGTCGACAGAAATAAGATAGATTGATTAGTACCTTCAAGTTTCAAGACCAGCTTCGCAGCAAGTTGGCCCAGATAAGACTCTAGCTCACCATTCTTGGCCTTGAGACTTCCAAGATCGTTGGTCAATTTCCTTGTCCTTCTTCATTCGCTCGACCTCTTGATTAGAATCAGAAACAACAGTCTTCAGCTTGGAGTTTTCTTCTTCTAACTTACCGACTGAAGCAAGCTTCTTGTCAGCAAGTGTTGTCTTCTCGCGCGCCTCCTTCTGTGCTGCAGCAAGATCTAGATCCTTCTGCTCCAAAGCCTGCTTCATTCTCTCTAAGGAAATAACATTCTTCAAACGGGCTTGGAGTTGGCGGTTTTCACTACATACATCTGCTCGAGTGAAACCACTCGGTTCAAAAATGGAAAGTAAAAGTGCCAGACTTGGGATATAAAGTTGGCGATTAGTTACCGCCCATGGCAGCTACTTCGTCACGAGCGGTCTGAAGGTTCTTCTTGGCCAATTCCAGATCAAGATTGAGGCTGATTTGCTATTTGTTCATGGCAGAAAGTTGAGCCCCAAGATCACAAGACTTCTGCAGTTACAACCATATCAGCCGACAGAGATAAAAAGACCTCACATTGATAGTTACTCTAATACTACCGCCGAATAAACATTCAACGGCAGTCTCGGAGACTACACCCAGTGGGTGCACTTAGCGTGCCCCCACTTATTTTCAGACCACAGTCGACAGTCGACTGAATTTCATAAATTCTCAGACCATAGTCGACTGCCCGCAGGCAACTATGGTCTCGGGGACTACACCCAGTGGGTGCACTCAGCGTGCCCCCACTAGTTTTGACTCCACTCTGCGTGGCATGCCCAGCTTGAGTTGCAACAAAAAAGAGGGGTTCCTATTCTCATACCACAGTCGACTGCCCGCAGTCAACTATGGTCTCGGGGACTACACCCAGTGGGTGCACTCAGCGTGCCCCCACGAGTGCAAAGATTCGGTTTGAATCGACACAAAGAGACATACAATATCAAAACAGCCACACCCCAGTGGGCGATCAGACAAGAAATACAGTCGATTGAAAGTTCAACTAACTTGGACATTGGCTTAGATAGCAGCTCCGGCGTTGAAGGCTACTTGACTAGCCTCATGCACCACTTTCATCTGCCCCATCACAAGATTCAGCTGAAGAAGAGCTTCCTTGGCAGCAGCATGTGGGTCGGCCGGAGTTTGATATGCGGTAAAAAGAGATGAAGGCAGAGAAATCGAAGCGGCCGCCGGATCTGAAGCTGTGAGTTGTGTTGGTGCAGCAGAAGTCTGAGCAGCTGATCCTGAGGTGCAATCAGTCGACAGCGGAACACCGAAGGTGACGTTAGCTCGGGCTGGATCTGTCGATCGCTCAACCATCGTCCCGGGAGTCACAGTCGACCGGAGAACCTGGACTTCAGGCGCCTTCTTGCTCAGTTCCCTGTCCTTCTTTTTCCTCCCCCTCACCGGTACTTCTTCTTCGTCATTTGGGAGCGCAACAACGTCTCATGGAACTGCAATGAACAAAGAAAGCCATAAGGATAACTGACGGACCATTCAGTCGACCAAATGAATTCGAAACGGGCAGACTTACTGGCTTTGGAGGTGACGGCGTTGTCAGCTGGAGTCTTGTCAATATCCATGTCAGTCGCAGCCGAGGTCGGACTACACAAGTTTATCATCCGCTCGGTCAGAACAACAAAACCGGTCGAAACAGCAAGATTGATCAGAACAAGAAGATATGAGAAGAGCGTTTACCCAGAGGCAGCAGGGACGTCCATCTTGATCCTAGGAAAGGTCTTCTAAGCCTTCGAAGGATTGGCTTTGGGCTGCTTGGTGACCTTCTCAGTCAAATCAGGAGTCGGGGACCGGGCGCGCTTGTGACATGGAGCACTCGACGCCACAGCCTTGTCGCGCCTGTGCGCGGGGTCTTGACGCTGCTTGGATCGACGTTCAGAGCGAGGCGGTGAGTTGGCTACCTCCTCGTCCTCCGACTCGTCGCTCTCATCATCATCATCATCAGTTGGGGACTCCCAGTCAACGCTCTCCTCGGCGCTATCCTCGCCCTCTTGGTCTTGCTCCAGGGCTTGTTCACCATTGGGCATCGAATACATCTCCGTGTAGATCTGCAAAACAAGGGACCGATCATAAATCAGTCGGAACAACAATCAGTCGGTGAATACGTTCAGAAATTTAGTTATGATGACCAGACCTTGTCTGGCAGGTTGTTGTTGCTGAAAGGGTCGACTATCCTAGCCCCTCTAGGGTTGTCCTTGTTCCCGGTGATGCTCATAAACCCCTCGGGTATGGTTTTGGCCTCCACCTCCTCTAGATGAACCCGAGCGGTGTCACCGGCTCCAGAGTACATCCACATGGAATGGTCGCGAGCTTGGAGGGGTTGGATCCGCTGACTGAGAAACACCTCAAGCAGGTCCATACCAGTAACGCCTTGGTTGATCAGCTGGACTACTTTCTCAACTAGCATGCCTGTCTCCGCCTTCTCCGTAGCAGTCACTTTCAAGGAAGATGGGGTTTGAACACGGTCGAAATAAAAGGGAGGAAGCCCGGTCGACTGTCCTGGGGTCGCTATGTCCTGGCAGTAGAACCAGGTCGACTACCAGCCCCTGACCGACTCCGGGAGAGTCATCGGAGGAAAAGAGCTCCTCTTCCTCTTCTGAATACCCAGGCCCCCACACATCTGGATAACATGGGTTTTCTCGCCTCTTGAGTTCGCTTTCTTCACAGTTTGGGATCGGATGGTAAAGATGTGCTTGAAAAGACCCCAGTGCGGTCGACACCCCAGGAAGTTCTCACACATGGAGACGAACGCGGCGAGATATGTGATAGTATTGGGTGTGAAATGGTGGAGTTGGGCACCGAAGAAATTCAGGAAACCGCGGAAAAAGGGATGCGGTGGAAGCGAGAAGCCACGATCGACATGAGTGGCGAGCAGAACACACTCACCCGGCCGCGGTTGTGGCTTCGTTTCTCCCCTCGGCAAGCGCGCGGACTTATGGACGATTAGCCCCAACTCGGCCATGTCATCCAAATCCACCTGCCGAAGCGAAGATCGTATCCAGTCTCCCTGGATCCAACCCGACGGCAACCCCGAGCGCGATGAAGATCCCCGATTCATTTTCTTGTGCTTCGCCTCCCCCGTCGCCTTCTTCGCGCGCTCTAGCGCCACCGTTTTGTCCTTCCCCATGGTGGCGGAGTAGCGGCGACGAGAATGGATGAACTGGGCAGAGTGGGGACGCGAGAGGAAGAAGAAGAGATATGGACGCGCACAGTGCAAACGCCTCGGCCTCGCCGCTTTTAAAGGCCCGCTTCCGAGTGGCTGACGCGTGGGCCCGAGCGATCCTGTCAAATCCCCCAACAGTCGCGCGCAGGATACATGGCGAAAAAGGTGGCGCGGAAATCGAAACGATCCATTTATCTATTCCACTCACCGCGGGACGCTCCGCCTGGCGCGCCTTCACCAAAATTTCGAATCCCGTGAAATCCGGGATCCTTTGCAACCGATCACGCCAAAGATATCATGTCAGAGATACCACTCGACGGATGTCATCATATAAACCAGTCGGCAATTTTTGAATCGATCGAGGTGACTGAAATGAAGTTGAAGCTCTAGCGAATGACTCCACTTGGAGATAAGGACAAATCAAGGCAGGCACAAAAGCAAGGTCAACCCCATCCTTCTTTTTCATTCAAACCTCGATCCATTTGGGGGCTAATGATGTGGACACAGACCTAGGGTAGGGTAATAGGCCCGACCTACACGTCCTACCTAAGGTCCTTGTCCTAAGAACAAAGAAGTTCAAGAATCAAAAGAAGGGATCCAACAGAGATGTCGAGTGAAGTCCACTCGACCTACCATCCACTTGAAGACCCCACTTTATCCAGGTCACTCAACCACCAAACCACTCGACAATAAGAAGACCTAAAGCCGCTCCGTGCAGCAACGGTCGGGCATTTACTCAGATATTTAATGGTCATTTGTAACACTTCAATACAGGCGTTGCCTGTAACGCCACCCCTTTATGTACATTGAATCCTATGTAACGGAGGGGAGTTGGGGTCCTGGCGCACTCTATATAAGCCACCCCCTCCTCTGGGACAGGGGTTCGCACCCCCTGTAACTCACACGCATATAATCCAGTCGACCGTCTCCGGGCTCCGAGACATAGGGCTATTACTTCCTCAAAGAAGGGTCTGAACTTGTAAACCTTGCGTGTACAATTCCTCCATAGCTGGGATCTTGCCTCTACATTCCTACCCCCTATTCTACTGTCAGACTTGGAACCACGACACCTAGTATTGCTATGGTTAAAGACCTATTGGTTGATAATATTGATGGGCATGTTATTTACTTCTGTGATGAAGCTGCTAGAATTGCTAAACCTGATACTAAAGATAAACAAAGACCTGTTGTTGGCATGCCTGTTGTTTCGGTTAAAATAGGAGATCACTGTTATCATGGCTTATGTGATATGGGTGCTAGTGTCAGTGCAATACCTTATACCTTATATAAAGAAATTATGCATGATAGTGCACCTGGTGAGATAGAATATATTGATGTTATCATTAAGCTTGCCAATAGAGATACTATCTCACCGGTTGGGATTGTTAGAGATGTTGAAGTCTTGTGTGGGAAAATTAAATATCCTACTGATTTTCTTGTTCTTGCTTCCCCACAAGATAACTTTTGTCCCATTATATTTGGTAGACCCTTCTCGAATACTGTTAATGCTAAGATAGACTACCCCATGATAAAGAAATTCCTAGTTTAGGGGATCTGTCTCATGATTTTAATTTTGCTAAATTTCATAGACAACCCCATGATAAAGAATTTCCAAGTAAGGATGAAATTATTGGTCTTGCTTCTATTGCCATGCCTCCTAATGATCCTTTAGAACAATATTTGTTAGACCATGAAAATGCTATGTTTATGAATGAAAGAAGAGAAATAGATGAAGTATTCTTTAAACGAGGACCTATTTTGAAACACAACTTGCCTGTTGAAATTCTAGGGGATCCTCCTCCACCCAAGGGTGATCCCGTGTTTGAGCTTAAACCATTACTTGATACTCTTAAATATGCTTATCTTGATGAAAAGAAGATATATCGTGTTATTATTAGTGCTAACCTTTCAGAGCAGGAAGAAGAGAAATTATTAAAAACTCTGAAGAAGCACCGTGCTGCTATTGGATATACTCTGGATGATCTTAAGGGCATTAGTCCCACTCTATGCCAGCACCAAATAAAATCGGAGAAAGACGCTAAACCGGTTGTTGATCAGCAACGACGGTTAAATCCTAAGATGAAAGAAGTGGTAAGAAATGAAATACTAATGCTTCTGGAGGCATGTATAATTTATCCCATTGCTGATAGTCAGTGGGTAAGCCCTGTCCATTGCGTCCCTAAGAAGGGAGGTATTACTGTTGTTCGTAATGATAAAGATGAACTGATCCCACAAAGAATTGTTACAGGTTATAGAATGGTAATTTATTTCCGCAAATTGAATAAAGCTACTAGGAAAGATCATTACCCTTTACCTTTTATCGATCAAATGCTAGAAAGATTATCCAAGCATACACATTTTTGCTTTCTAGACGGTTATTCTGGTTTCTCTCAAATACCTGTTCAAAAGAGGATCAAGAAAAGACCACTTTTACTTGCCCTTTCGATACCTTTGCTTATAGACGTATGCCTTTTGGTTTATGTAATGCACCTGCTACCTTTCAAAGATGTATGACTGCTATATTCTCTGACTTTTGTGAAAAGAATGTTGACGTTTTCATGGATGATTTTTCCGTTTATGGAACTTCTTTTGATGATTGCTTAAGCAAACTTGATCGAGTTTTGTAGAGATGTGAAGAAACTAATCTTGTCTTGAATTGGGATAAGTGCCACTTTATGGTTAATGAAGGTATTGTCCTGGGGCATAAAATTTCTGAAAGAGGTATTGAAGTTGATAAAGCTAAAGTTGATGCTATTGAAAAGATGCCGTGTCCTAAGGACATTAAAGGTATAAGAAGTTTCCTTGGTCATGCCGATTTTTATAGGAGGTTCATTAGAGAATTCTCAAAAATTTCTAGGCCTCTAACTAATCTCTTACAGAAAGATGTTCCTTTCATCTTTGATGATGATTGTGTAGAAGCATTTGAAATACTTAAGAAAGCCTTGATTTCTGCACCTATTGTTCAACCACCTGATTGGAATTTACCCTTTGAAATTATGTGTGATGCTAGTGATTATGTTGTAGGTGATGTTCTAGGACAAAGAGTTGATAAGAAATTAAATGTTTTCCAATATGCTAGTAAAACTCTAGACAGTGCCCAGAGAAATTATGCTACTACTGAAAAAGAATTTTTAGCAGTTGTATTTGCTTGTGATAAGTTCAGACCTTACATTGTTGATTGTAAAGTAACTATTCACACCGATCATGCTTCTATTAAATATCTTATGGAAAAGAAAGATGCTAAACCTAGACTTATTAGATGGGTTCTCCTACTACAAGAATTTGATTTGCATATTATAGATAGAAAGGGAGCTGAGAACCCTGTTGCAGACAACTTATCTAGGTTAGAGAATGTTCTTGATGACCCACTACCTATTGATGATAGCTTTCCAGATGAACAATTAGCTATCATAAATGCTTCTCATACTGCTCCATTGTATGTTGATTATGCTAATTACATTGTTTCTAAATTTATACCACCTAGTTTCACATACAAGCAAAAGAAAAAGTTTTTCTATGATTTAAGACATTACTTCTGGGATGACCCACACCTTTATAAAGAAGGAGTGGATGGTGTCATTAGACATTGTGTACCTGAGCATGAACAGGAACAGATCCTACGCAAGTGTCACTCCGAGGCTTATGGAGGACACCACGCTGGAGACAGAACTGCACATAAGGTATTGCAATCCGGGTTTTTTGGCCTACTCTTTTCAAGGACGCCCGTAAGTTTGTCTCGTCTTGTGATGAATGTCAAAGAACTGGTAATAGTAGACGTCAAGAAATGCCTATGAATTATTCACTTGTTATTGAACAATTTGATGTTTGGGGCTTTGATTATATGGGACCGTTTCCTTCCTTTAATGGGTATACAGCTGTTGATTACATTACTAAGTGGGTAGAAGCTATTCCAACTAGTAGTGTTGATCATAACACCTCTATTAAGATGCTTAAAGAAGTTATTTTTCCAAGGTTTGGAGTCCCTATATACTTAATGACTGATGGTGGTTCACATTTTATTCATGGTGATTTTCGTAAAATGCTTGCTAAGTATGATGTTAATCATAGAATTGCATCTCCATACCACCCACAGTCTAGTGGTCAAGTAGAACTGAGTAATAGAGAGATTAAATTAATTTTGCAAAAGACTGTTAATAGATCCAGAAATAATTGGTCTAAGAAACTTGATGATGCATTATGGGCCTATAGAACTGCATATAAAAATCCTATGGGTATGTGAGGGAGTCCTGGATTAGGGGGTGTTCGGATAGCCGGACTATACCTTCAGCCGGACTCCAGGACTATGAAGATACAAGATTGAAGACTTCGTCCCGTGTCCGGAAGGATCTTTTCTTGGCGTGGAAGGCAAGCTAGGCGTGCGGATATTCAAGATCTCCTACCATTGTAACTGACTCTGTGTAACCCTAACCCTATCCGGTGTCTATATAAACCGGAGGGTTGTAGTCCGTAGGACAACCATCATCGTACACAATCATACCATAGGCTAGCTTCTAGGGTTTAGCCTCCTTGATCTCGTGGTAGATCCACTCTTGTACTACCCATATCATCAATATTAATCTAGCAGGAGTAGGGTTTTACCTCCACCAAGAGGGCCCGAACCTGGGTAAAATAAAGTGTCCCTTGTCTCCTGTTACCATCCGACCTTGACGCACAGTTCGGGACCCCCTACACGAGATCCGCCGGTTTTGACACCGACATTGGTGCTTTCATTGAGAGTTCCTCTGTGTCGTCACTTTTAGGCCCGATGGCTCCTTTGATCATCAACAACGATGAGGTCCAGGGTGAGACTTTCCTCCCCGGACAAATCTTCGTCTTCGGTGGCTTCGCTCTGCGGGCCAATTCGCTTGGTCATCTGGAGCAGATCGAAAGCTACACCCCTGGCCATCAAGTCAGGTTTGGAAGCTTAAATTACATGGCAGATATCCACGGAGACTTGATCTTCGATGGGTTCGAGCCACAGCCAAGCGCGCCGCACTATTTCGAGAGGCATGATATGGCTCTGCCTCCGAATAGTACCCTGGAGGCCGCACACGCTCCAGCCCCGATCCTTGACTCGGAGCCCGCTGCGTTCTTCGAGGATGAACGGTTGGACGTCACCTCGGGGGCTGCGATCTCAAAGGCGATCGAGCCGAACGCCAGCCCCGCACTCCGCACGGCCCATGACTCCAAGGAGTCGGATTCTTCTCCGAACTCCGGGCCTTCCGTGCCCCCGCCGGTCGAATCTGATTGGGCGCCAGTAATGGAGTTCACCGCCGCGGATATCTTTCAGTGCTCACCTTTCGGTGACATCTTGAACTCTCTCAAGTCTCTCTCTTTATCAGGAGAGCCCAGGACGGACTATGGTCTGCGAGGTTGGGATTCGGACGACGAAGAAATTCAAAGCCCACCCACCACCCACTTAATAGCCACTGTCGATGATTTAACCGACATACTTGACTTCGGATCTGAAGACTTCGACGGTATGGACGACGAAGACGGAGAAGAACTAGGACCAGCACCTATACGGCACTGGACCTCCACCCCACCTAACGATGTATTCATGGTGGATACCCCTACAGGAAACGACAACGAGGAAAAAGGGGGCGAAAAAAGGGGTAAACCCTCCGAAAAGCAGTCAAAGCGGCGACGTAGACGCCGAGCCAAGCCCCGCCTCGATCAAGACCCAGCCGTAGAGCAGGATGAGCAGGTAGACGACGACCATGCCTCAGAGCAGTCGTCCGAACAGGGCGACACGGATAGAGAGGACAGACAGCCCTCCCCCGGCCATAACAGAACTCCGGACGATCTCACGCCGGATAAAACCAGGGAGCAGAAGAATCTCCACGAAAGGCTCGTTGCCACAGCACGCAGCCTGAAAAAGCAGAAGCGGAAGCTAAAGACGGCAGAAGATGCACTCAGAACAAGATGGAGTAAGGTAATCAAGACCGCAGACAAATACGGCGGCAGCCGCCGCACCAAAAGCTATCCGAAGAGAAAACTACTGCCCGAATTCGACCAGGAGGCCCTAGAGCCCCCACATTTAAAAAATAAAAAAGCCAGACGGTCGGATAGACGACCCCACAGCCACCATAAAACGGCAAGCGGCGCCGCACTCAATGCGACATGCGACCCAATTAAAGACCCGCATCATGGCCCAGCCAGGTCCATTTACGGGCCAAGAAAGCAAGCTCTCACAAGCAATGCAAGAAATCCATCATCAGAATCCGGCACACCCAAATACAGGGGCGCTGCACACCCCCTATGTTTCACCGATGAGGTCTTGGAATATGAATTTCTAGAGGGATTCAAACCCGTCAACATAGAGGCGTACGATGGAACAACAGACCCTGGAGTCTGGATCGAGGATTATATCCTCCACATACATATGGCTAGAGGAGATGATCTCCACGCCATAAAATATTTACCCCTTAAGCTTAAAGGGCCAGCCCGGCACTGGCTTAAAAGCCTTCCCGAAAACACAATTGGAAGTTGGGAAGAGCTCGAGGATGCTTTCCGAGCAAATTTTCAAGGGACCTATGTCCGCCCCCCGGACGCAGACGATCTCAGTCACATAACTCAGTAGCCCGGAGAATCAGCTCGACAGTTCTGGAACAGATTCCTCACTAAAAAGAATCAGATAATGGATTGTCCGGACGCCGAAGCCCTAGCAGCTTTTAGGAATAATGTCCGAGACGAATGGCTCGCCAGACACCTCGGCCAGGAAAAGCCAAGAACAATGGCCGCACTCACAAGCCTCATGACCCGCTTTTGTGCAGGAGAGGACAGCTGGTTGGCACGATGCAGCCCCAGCGACCCAAGTACATCAGAAATCAGGGATGGAAACGGAAAACCGCGGCGAAATAAGGACCGTCGCCGAATCAAAGGAAAAAGTCCGAAGAGCACGGCAGTCAATGCCGGATTCAAAAGCTCACGGCAAAATCAGACAAAACCACCCCTTCAGGATAATAGGGATGATCCGTCCAGCTTAAATAGAATCCTGGACAGAATATGTCAGATACACAGTACTCCCGGGAAGCCTGCCAATCACACCCACAAAGACTGTTGGGTTTTTAAACAATCCGGAAAGCTTAACGTCGAACACAAGGGGCTCGATACACCAAGTGAAGAAGAGGACGAACCCCAAAGGCAGAACACCAGGAAACAAAAGAACTTCCCGCAAGAAGTCAAAACAGTGAACTCACTTCACGTAACAAAACGTGTGGCACCCATAAAAGTACGCATAATCAAACCTACCCCTCAGGAGTCCCGCCACTGGTCACTAAAGCCAATCATTTTTTATCAGCTAGATTATTCCAGAAATATCAAAAACGCAGGCCGGACTGCCCTGATACTGGATCCAATAATCGACGGATTCCAGTTTACCAATGTCCTTATGGACGGCGGCAGTGGACTAAACCCGATATATCAGGATACAATCCACCGCATGGGCATAAACCCAGCAAGAATCCGCCACAGCAAAACCTCCTTTCAAGGGGTAGCACCAGGCCCGGACACCCATTGTATGGGTTTTCTCCGGCTTGTAGTCATATTTGGCTCTGCCAATAACTTTCGTCGCGAAAAGCTGACCTTCCATGTAGTCCCGTTTTCAAGTCGCTATCAAGCACTAATGGGACGCGGAGCTTTCGCTCGCTTTAACGCAATACCGCATTATGAATCTCTCACGCTTAAGATGCCCGGTCCTCGAGGCATCATCTCTTTAAAGGGAGCGCACTAAAATACGCCTCCTCCAAATGGAGGATTGCGCGGCCGCTTAAACAGCCGCACAATAAAGTGGCCTCGCCAGCCAAAGGACTTTTTCGATATAAGTCATTAAAGGCCACGGACCCGGACTCAACGAGTTCGGCACAAGTCCATCATCAACGCAGGCTTAGTACGCCATATACCCCCATGCCAGGGGCTGTACGGAGAGACAATAAAGCTCAACCTTATATATTTTTTACTTTATATTTTGTTTATTATCCTTTTTGTTCCGCACGACCCATTTTCAATTTAGTTCCTCTCTTTTACAGATGAACATCGTGCGGCGCCCGTCCAGGACACGGCACAGCGGAGACACAGGCGCAGACGTGCAGTAGGGACCCGTCCTAAAGGATTCTTTTTAGATTAAGACCCTGCGTAAACCTTTTTTACTGTCTCTTGCTGCTATACATCCCCTAGGTTTTTTTCTGCTATAACCAAGGAGGAGGCTGGCGTTTTGGCATGTGGCCACGCCAGAATTCTTGCTCGTACCTGGACACTAGGGGCTCTTTTCTTTTCTTTAAGGGTGTTGCTTCACACGCACTCACAAAGAACGAAGACCTTAGGGAGTGTTCGGCGTCGCGAGTTTTGGCACTATATGCATCAGCTCCGAATCATGTCTTTGGTCAAATGTTGGGTTGCCCGGCTCCTGAGTTCGGCTACCTTGCGTTCCGCTTTATCGGCTAAGGTAGCACCAGGAGAACTAATGCGATTGTGCCCTGGTTCGGCCGGGCGAGCACCTCAGTAGAGAAAGCCGAAAACTGACTGTCATGATGTAGCATGAGACTGGTCGCCACTCGATGACTTATAGGAATTTATCGAATTCCTCCGTTTTGACGAGGGGCCGCTTCCCGGTCAGGCACGTATGCACCCCGAATTCGGGTAAACGCAGTCGCCACTAAGGGGCTACCTAAAGAGTCCCACTGTCAAGCTCCTATGGCTAAGTGAAAGTGTTAAAGCATTATAGTCCGGTTGCCTAGCCCGCTGCGCTATCACCTCCTTTATAGGACCAAGACGTTGGGTTATGTGTGGAAATGCGTCTTCTGCGCGCACCCCCGCACTATGTGCGTGGGGGTTGAAGCCAACGACTGCAATCTTTCAGAATTTATATATTTAAACGGCCGCACAGGAGGTGTTCCTAATACTTGAAGGCACAAGTCTAAAAATATGCCCCTATAATTTATCAAAATACTGTTTCATGATTACATATGCTATCATAATATAGCATCCTTCGAGCACTGCGTCTCTATTATGCGAACGCCTTCGAGGACTTCCTCAAAATAGTGCTCAGAAGGTATTCGGCTTTCATCCAAATCCCGGGACGCAACAATGGCGGGCTCCATATCTGCCCAGTATGTCTTGACACGGGCAAGAGCCAGCCGAGCGCCCTCTGTGCACGCTGACCTCTTCATAGCATCGATACGTGGCACCACGTCGAGAAATTGTTGCACCAAGCTGAAATAACTCTTCGGCTTCGATCTCCCCGGACACAGATGATCCGTGACGTACTTCATGGCGAGTCCGGACAACCTATTCAGTTCGGCCCATTGGGCCAGGCGATCGTCCACTACAAGTGGACGCTCTGGATTGATGAATTGCGACCAGAAGAGCTTCTCCACTTCATGACCCTTCTTATCTTGAAAGTGTTTGGTTGCATCAGCAGCACTAGCCGCCAAATCCAGATAGGTGTCCTCTACACTCCATGCTCGGTCCAACGGGGCAAACCTCGGGTCACAAAATTTTCTCCGCAGCAAGAAGGGATTTCCATCCGCAATTAGTCCGGCTTGACGTAGCTCTTCCCTTGCCGCTCTCATTACAGAGCGGGCGTCCTTGGCGTCAGTAACAGCCTTCTCTAAGCTCGTTTGCCTCGCCCGACCTTCTTCTTCAAGAAGCTTGCAACGGTCAGTAGCACTTTTTAACATTACGGCCATATCAGCCACCTCCTCCTTGCTTCGGCAATGGGCAGCCTGTTCGGCTTTCAGCTCTTCAAGGGCTTTCATGGCAGCCGCATCGCTTTTTCTGGCTTGTTCCTTTGCTCGGGCGAGTTCGGCCCTAAGACCTTCCACGGCGGCCGCACCATCTGCGTCAAGCATACACACGGTAAGATATTGACATAAAGCTCCTCTTACTCAAAATCGCCCAATGATTTCAATACCTTGAGCACCATCAAGCCGCTTGTTAACAAGCACGATGTGGGCTTCTGCCTCATCCAGTTGTCGCTTCAGTTCGGCAAATTCACGAGTCCGGCTTGACTCCGGACAATCAGCCACCTACATATAAAGTTGCCACTTAAAGGACCTGGGATTAAGATCCTCTGCGCGCCATACATCTTTACGACGCACAGAGTCTCAGGGGCTACTATCTACACAGGGGGCACTTTATTTATGCGCAATTAACACAAATATACGTTATTCAAAACGTACCTCAAGGCCTGCCAGTAAACTCTTGACGGCCTCGTGCAGTCCGCTTTCTGCGGATGAAATCTTTTCAATCACCGTGCTCATTAACGCGCAATGCTCCTCTGAGACAGAGGCTCGCCCCAACAGAATCTTTAGCTCCTCCGGCCGAACACCAGATGGCGCCGGACTCGTCCCATGGCCTTCCTCAAAGGCCGGACATGGAGAACCTCGGGGGGCTGCATGGCCGCCATCCGCCCCTAGCGGATCCGGAGAAATCCCCCGCGACGACACTTCAGCGTCGCCCGCCTTGCTAGGCGATACAGAAGGAGGAGGCGTTCCGCTCTCCATCACCTCCGGAAGAAGATCCCCCGAGGACGAGTTCTGCTGAGAAGGGATGAGGTCCGAACTACAAAGTAAAGTTTCGGTTAAAACTTCTCAGATATAAATCAAGGATTTCTCTTAAAAGAATAACTCTTCTTCTACTTACGGCTCGCTGGAGAGCTGTTCCCTTTGAGGGTTTAGTTCGGCCAAGGGGCTCCCCGGCGTCGGGCCCTCTGACAAGGATTCTTTCCCCCGCTTCGAAGCTATGGTTTCAGGGTCGTCAGAGGCGGCCCTTTTCTTTCCCTTAGGAGGGGAATTATCGATTCCCCCCTTCGGAATGGTCTCTTTCGAAGAGGCCACGGTCTCCTTGTCTGCCCCCTTATTTCCCTCCAAAGGCACTACCTCTAGCATCCTGACTAGCACAGGATCCAGCCTGGTTTCGGGAAGGGGAGCCGGACACCGGATCAGCTTCGCCTTCGCTATCCACTCCTATTTAAAAGGAGAAGTGCTGTTAAAGAGCAAGTTAATTATGCGGATAGAAGGTCCGGGCGCAAGGTCACCTACTTGAGTATCCGGGCGATTGCGGCTTAAACCAGCATCCTCGGTCAAATCCGGACTCACTTCTTGTGATCCGAAGAACAGTTTATACATCTCCATAGGCGTCACGCCCATAAAATTCCGGAGAGCTCGCGGTCCCTCTGGATTGAATTCCCACAAGCGAAGGGGGCGACGTTGGCCGGGCAGTGTCCGGCGAATCAGCATGACTTGTGTCAACTTGACCAGGTTGAGGTGTCCCTTCAAGAGATCCTTAATGCGGCCCTGCAGCAGAGGAACGTCTTTGGGCAAGCCCCGATCTAACCCTGTGTTGATCCACGATGATAACCGTGGTGGGGGACCCGACCGAAAGGCCGGAGGCGCCACCCATGCGGTGCCCCGAGGAGCGGTGATGTAGAACCACTCCTGTTGCCATAAGCCAAGCTCCTCTTGAAAAGCGCCCTCGGGCCATGGAGCGTCGGCATTTCTTTTTATAGCAGCGCCTCCGCACTCTGTGTGGCGCCCCTCGATTATCTTCGGTTCTACTCTGAAGGTCTTGAGCCATAATCCGAAGTGAGGGGTAACACGGAGGAACGCTTCGCACACAACTATGAACGAGGAGATATGGAGGATGGACTCCGGAGCTAGGTCGTGGAATTCCAGCCCATAATAAAACATTAGCCCCCTTACAAAGGGATCCATTGGGAAGCCTAATCCCCGAAGGAAGTGGGATATGAATACCACGCTCTCACCGGGCTGAGGGCTAGGGATCACCTGTCCTTGAACAGGCAGCCTGTGCGGAATCTCACTGGTCAGGAATCTAGCTTCCCTCAACCTTGAAACTTCCTCCTCCGTAACAGAGGAGGGCATCCATTGGCCTTGGAGGTCGGAGCCGGACATTGTCGAAGGTCCGATGCGCCCGGAATCTGGAAGCCTAGGGTGTTGGAACTCGAGGCGACGGGGGAGCTTGTTTTGAGAATAGGAGCAGGGAACAGGGCCTTGGTCTCTTTATAAGAGGCAGGATACCAAGAGCCCTCCCCGTAACCGTCTTGGACTAGCCTTTAATTAAGGCAAGACGTGCTAACGGGCACGATTGGGTTATCCACGTCCGTATTAATGAGAATCCCGTTAAAAGGGGCACATGATCTCTGCTTTGACAAGACGTGCCAAGGAAACCGCCTCGCTAAACGCGCCGAGGTGGAACGATGAAAATAATTTATATAGAAGGCTTGGTCGCAGTGTTATGACACACTGCGGAATACGTCAGCAGATTTCATTTGTGTTAATATTATTCTCTATATGGCAATATTGGAAACTTATTTTGCAGAGCCGGACACTATTTTTGGTGTTTATAATCTTCTTGAAGAACTTGGAGGAGGAACCCGCCTTGCAATGCCGAAGACAATCTGCACGCCGGACTCGTCGTCATTGAAGCCTGGTTCAGGGGCTACTGAGGGAGTCCTGGATTAGGGGGTGTTCGGATAGCCGGACTATACCTTCAGCCGGACTCCAGGACTATGAAGATACAAGATTGAAGACTTCGTCCCGTGTCCGGAAGGATCTTTTCTTGGCGTGGAAGGCAAGCTAGGCGTGCGGATATTCAAGATCTCCTACCATTGTAACCGACTCTGTGTAACCCTAGCCCTATCCGGTGTCTATATAAACCGGAGGGTTGTAGTCCGTAGGACAACCATCATTGTACACAATCATACCATAGGCTAGCTTCTAGGGTTTAGCCTCCTTGATCTCGTGGTAGATCCACTCTTGTACTACCCATATCATCAATATTAATCTAGCAGGAGTAGGGTTTTACCTCCACCGAGAGGGCCCGAACCTGGGTAAAATAAAGTGTCCCTTGTCTCCTGTTACCATCCGACCTTGACGCACAGTTCGGGACCCCCTACCCGAGATCCGCCGGTTTTGACACCGACAGTATGTCTTCGTATAAAATGGTTTATGGAAAAGCCTGCCATTTACCTCTCGAACTAGAACATAAGGCATATTGGGCCATTAAAGAGCTCAATTATGATTTCAAACTTGCCGGTCAGAAGAGACTATTTGACATTAGCTCACTTGATGAATGGAGAACTTGGGCCTATGAGAATGCCAAACTGTTTAAAGAAAAAGTTAAAAGATGGCATGACAAAAGGATACAAAAGCGTGAGTTTAATGTAGGTGACTATGTTTTGCTATACAACTCTCGTTTAAGATTTTTTGCAGGAAAACTCCTCTCTAAATGGGAAGGTCCTTATGTTATCGAGGAGGTCTATCATTCCAGTACCATAAAAATCAACAACTTTGAAGGCACAAATACAAAGGTGGTGAACGGTCAAAGAATCAAACATTATATCTTAGGTAATCCCATAAATGTTGAAACTAATGTTATTGAAACAGTAACACCGGAGGAATATATAAGGGACACTTTCCAAAATGTTTCAGACTCTGAAAAGGAATAGGTATGTGGTACGGTAAGTAAAGCGACTCCAAAACAGTTCTAATAGAAATTTTTCTCTGTTTTGGATTATTCAAGAAAATAGGAAAATAAGAAGTAGTCCGAAAGGGACACGAGGCATCCACGAGGGTGGAGGGACTGCCCTACCCCCCTGGGAGCGCCCCTGCCTCGTGGGCACCTCGTGTGCCCTCCGGACTCCGTTTTCTTGCACGATACTTCTTCTGGTCAGTAAAAATTCATTATATAATCTCCCGCGGGTTTTGACCACCGCACCACGACACAATCCTCTATTTTTGTTTTGAGCCGTCTCTGCTGTAGATTTAGAGCAAGATGTCATCTCAAGACTCCGACGGAAAGATCTATGTCTCACATCTCATTGCTGACCCAAAGACTTATGGGGACCTATCTCCTTATGGTCGAACTACGAATGATGAGGAGGATGCTCATTTGATGAGGATCGATGATTCAAGTTCGGAGGAGGAGGATGTTCCTCTACCTCAACCTGGGGATATGCACGTGAAGTTCAAGAAGTCTAGCCTCCCTAAGAGGGCTAACTGGTCTAATAACCGATCTATTCCTTCTCGTTTTTGGCAGAAAAGCAAACGAGATTTATGTGACAAGATCCTGAAGCAGGAGTCGGAGGTCGATGACCTAAAGGAGGAAATTGCTCTCCCCAACTACAATATGAAAAAGCTGAAGGCACAATTGTCATCAACAACTCCATCATCACCACCTCCGAAGAAGGAGACATAATCACATGGGTATGGGCACTCTCCTTGGCAACTGCCAAACCCTTCGGCCAAGTCTTCTCTCAAATCCACTACGGGTGCTACAAAGAAGCTTAGGTTTGCCACGTCCATTAATTATGAGGCATTTAAAGGTTATCGTTATCCTGCCTCTTCACAAGATTGTTTAACTGTTCAGGAGGCTGGGTATTTGGTTAATTCTGATGAGGAGCCTTCCTCGCCGGAGATGCACACCCCCTAGCCGTCGGTGGCCATCAAGTTTGGATCTTTGCCACCCTCTCCGGAGTCTCCGCGTTCGGTTCCATCATCGCCCGGATCTCCTGGGATTTTGAAAATTATTGTTGGGTCAAAGTTCTCGGGTTCAAAGGACTTTCCTATTGATCTAGATACCGCTGGCCCACCTAGTCCTGACACCCTGGGCCCAGATACTGTCAATGCCCCAATCGACGTATCTGATGATGATTCTATTGATGCTGGAACTCAGGCTGCTCATATTCCCTCCCCACAGGATATTGTTTCCGATCTGCAGAGTTTTGATGAGATGATTGAAGACCTCGCTGCCAAATTTTGGGACTGCCAACATTGTTTGGGTATGGCCCACACTTCAGCGACCTGCACCAACTTGGTCCGGTGCCGCAAGTGTTTTAGGTCTGGTCACATTAAAAAAGATTGCATCCGCCAACCGCCCGAGTCGTCCATCTGGGTGCCCAAAGTCCCATCGCCAGGTTTCGTTTCTCGCACCCGAACAAAGCAGCTGGCCTCTCCGCCTTCCAATCCACCGCCGCCCCCCAAAAAACCCCAATCTGCTTCTCCTCCATTGTCGTCGCCGCCTCCACTGCAACCCCCTGTGGTCGCTCCGCCTGATCTCTCAATGGCGGTCTATGCTCTTGACCCGCGGCATTTTCTTCCGACCGGCTACGACATCATCGACGGTGGCGGAGACAGATTGCCGCGCACCTACTTCACCTCCCAGCAGCCACCCCCGTGCATGCATGAGAAGTTCATGGTGGCCATTGTTGAGTCAGTGCCACCTGCTCATATGGTGGCCATCAGGCGGGAACAAGTTCTTCACTACATCACCCAAACCCTGCAAGTTCCGGTATGTTCTGCTCAGCCATGGGTTCATGGAGTTAGCCTGTTTGAGATGGATGACCCAGTAGTCTATGGATCCTTTACTTTGCACCCGCCATTTCCTTTGGTCTAGATGAGGAGGGAGAAGAGTTCTTTGTCAGATTTATTCCGCATGACCATGGTGAGGGGTTTCGTGCGATGCATGGTTATCGTACGGGATGGCTTATGTTCATTGGCATCCCTTTGGATTATCGGAATACACAGGGTCTTGCTGATGTGGTCGGGACTTTTGGTAAGTTTCATGATTGGAACCACACCGACCGTCGACGCGCCCGCTCACTTGTCAGAGATTCTTTTCCAGACAATGCTTTGGTTCCTCGCGATGTGGTTTTCCGAGAGTTTGCTAATTGGGGTGGTACGATTGTGTCTTGGACGTCTGCATGCTATATATTATCTGTTGAGTTTGCTGAAGCCATGATTGGGGCGGAAGAAGATCCGATGCCGCTGGCTGGTAATCCACACCCTTTGCCCGGAGAAAACCCCCGCAACCTTTTTGGGCTATGCCACCTTACCCAGCTTTAGGGTGGAATGCTGTCCCGCCAAATCATCAGCCACTCCAGCAAGGCTTCAATGGTTGGGAACCCAATGTTCAGCAGGATGAGGGATGGGGTGCTTGGGAAGAACAAGCTCAGAATCAGCCTGTGGATAATAATCAGGATGCCGCGCAGAATGAGGAGGAGGTTGAACAGAATTCTATGGTCATGGACGCGCCATCTTTTGGTTCGTCTGGCTCCGTAGCGCAGATGGACCAACATGGCCTCAATTTGGAGGTTCAGCAGCAATTGCACCAGCATGTGGTCGATCCAATTCAGTTGGGCATTGTGCATGTGGTCTACGGGCCGGTTCTGCCGCTGCAGATTATCTGGGAACGGACCTTCCGCATTATGTTACCTGAGATTGTTTCTGCATAGATCCCCTGCTCTCCTTCTTCGTCGGTGCTCCCGCCTTTTGTCTTGCCCACGCGCTTTTGGCCTTGGGCGATTGAGCTGGATTTTATCACCAAGATGGCATCTGCTGGATTCTTCTCGTCTGCCCTGCGCGTTCCCAGGAAGAGGTCTTCAGTTATAATTGAGCCGCTCCAGCCGCAGTCACACACCATGTCTGAACCAGAGCTGCCTACTCAGGAGGTTCAGCATGTTGATGAGCAGTCGCCCAGCCAGGATATTCCTTCTGGGGATTTTCAGTTCCACGCTCAGACTCCTCCTATCCTTGGCAAACGCACATCCTGCAGATCCCGTAAGGTTGTCCAGTTGGTTGCTGCAGGGCCAGATTTCTCCACCAGAAGGGTAACTCGGAGCTGCGCCAAGGCGACAGGATTCAAGCCCACCTATGCCATCCCGATGAAGCCTTCAAGCCTTCGTCGACCTCGGGCCAAGAAGCCACGCCTCCCTGTGCCGGATTCGGACGAAGATGGAGTTGTGCTTCCACCTCCAACGCCTATCTCTACTCTGCAGCTGCTGGGTGAGGCACTGCAAATCCCTCCAGAAGATCTTACGATGGCCAAGCTTATGGCGGGCCCAGAGTCTGATGATTCTACCAAGCCTTCCAATGATGATTGATCTTATTTATTTAGGATGGGGGAGGGTTTAGAGACCACGGTTCTTTTGGGTCGTTTTTATCCTGAACTTATGTGTTTTGGGCTTATGTGTGGTTTGGCTGAACTTTGTCAAGCTCTGCTACTCATTCTGTTATGAAGTTATGAGTTTACTATGCTTATATTCTTGTGTTCATGGATCATACGTCTTATCGTAATTGGCGAGTTCTGTGCTGGAATGTGCGCGGGCTGAACTCTGAGGACAGGCAAAGAGATGTTAGGGCTAAAATCAAGGAGAGCAAATGTTCTATCATCTGCCTGCAGGAAACTAAGGTTGAGCATTTTGATCTGCGCTCGATACGTGCTTTTTGTCCGCGTAGATTTGATAATTTTGCTTTCTCCCCTTCTGTGGGAGCGTCAGGTGGTCTCTTGGTTATTTGGAATTCCGCAGTTTTTAGTGGCACTCTGGTTGAGGTACAACGCTTTGGCCTCGTTATTTCTTTCAAGTCTGTGCACAATTTTGAAACCTGGACTTTGGTGTCTGTCTATGGCCCGTGCCAAGGGCCTCAACGGGATGAGTTTGTTCAGTGGTTGTATAACCTTCCTATACATGTGGATCAACATTGGCTCCTACTTGGGGATTTCAATTTTATCCGTTCGTTGGATAATAGGAATAGGCCTGGGGGAGATGTTAATGACATTTTTTTGTTCAATGAGATCATCGGCCACCTAGGTTTGCTTGAGTTACCACTGAAAGGCAGAGCCTACACCTGGTCTAACATGCAGGAGCAGCCTCTCCTAGAGCAATTGGACTGGTTTTTCACTACTGCTGATTGGATATCTGCCTATCCGAATACAGTAGTTCTTCCTTTGGCTAAAACCTCCTCTGATCATGTGCCTTGTGTTGTGTCGATACCACTATCCCAAAGTCGAAGATCTTCCGCTTTGAGAATTTTTGGGTGGAAATGCCAGGGTTTTTTTATTGTGTTAGGACCTCTTGGGAGGAGCCCGTTGCTGTGGGTTTATCTGCACCTGCCACTTTGTCTGTTAAATTCAAGAGGTTGAGATTTGCACTCAAGAAGTGGAGCAGTAATCTTTCCTCCTTAAAAAGGTTGGCCAATAAATGTTCTGAGGTGGTTCTGTATTTTGACACCCTTGAGGAACTCAGACCCCTAACCAGACCTGAGTTTAACTTCAGAAAAATCGTCAAGCTTCAGTATGAACGCCTTCTGAAACTGCACCATATATACTGGAAGCAGAGGTGCACTATTAGATATATCATGGTGGGGGATGAAAATTCCAAGTTCTTTCATGCTATGGCCTCGGAGAGACTTAGACGTAACTCAATCTCCTCGCTGCAGAGAGAGGATGGTTCTTTTGTCAGTGATCATGAACAAATGGCAGGAACTTTATGGAACTCCTTTAAGTCTAGGATGGGCCAAACGCAGGGTATCTCCATGGGATTTGATCTCTCCTCTCTGATCGCCCCAGTCTTGGGGATTGATGATTTGGATGCTCCCTTTTCTGATGAGGAGATTTCTGCGGTGCTTAAAGATCTGCCCACTGATCGGGCACCTGGGCCTGACGGTTTTAATGGTATGTTTGTCAAAAGATGTTGGACTATTATCGAGAAAGATTTCAAACAATTAGTTAAGGACTTTTATGAGGGGAGGATCAGCTTGCAGAACATCAATTCCTCATTCATCACCCTCATTCCCAAAATGTTGGCGCCAATGGGTCCTAATGATTTCTGGCCTATTTCCTTAACTAACACTTGCCTCAAGTTCCTTACTAAATTGCTGGCTAATCGATTACAAAAGGTAATCCTCAAGTGCATACACAAGAACCAATTTGGATTTCTGAAGCATCGGTCTATTCAGGATTGCTTGGCATGGGCGTTCCAGTACATCTACCACTGCAAGCAATCAAAGAAGCCAATCATTCTCTTAAAGTTGGATTTTGCTAAGGCCTTTGATACTGTTGAGCATGAGGCTATTCTGGCCCTTCTTATTGCAAAAGGTTTTCCTCCTAAATGGATTGGTTGGGTCAAGGAAATTATGTCCTCTGGTGACTCTCAGGTATTACTAAATGGCATCCCCGGCAATCACTTTAAGTGTAAGCGTGGGGTTAGGCAAGGGGACCCTTTTTCTCCGTTGCTTGTTTTGGCAGCAGATTTGTTACAGTCTGTTGTCAACAAGATGCTGCTTGATGGTATTCTCTCTCTGCCGATTGAATGCAATGACAAGGATTTTCCAATAATCCAGTACGCAGATGATACAATCTTGTTGCTTCCTGTGGATGAAGCCCAGTTAGTAGCCCTCAGGGACATGTTACATGTCTTTGCTGAATCTACTGGTCTCAGAGTTAACTTTGCTAAATCCATGATAGTACCTATTAATGTCCCTGAAGCTGATGCCCTTCGGCTTTATCAGGTCTTTCAGTGTACTCTAGGATCTTTGCCCTTCACCTATCTTGGTCTCCCTTTGGGAACGACCAAGCCCACAATCCTTGATCTGATGCCTTTGGTGGATTCACTTGAGAGGCGCCTGACTGCAAGTTCAGCTATGTTAAACCAAGGTTGCAGGCTCCAGTTGCTGAGATCGGTTCTTTTTTCCATGCCTATATATTTCCTCTGCTCCCTATCTATTCCACCTGGCATCATCAAGCAATTAGAATGGATCATGCGCCAATGTCTTTGGAGAGGGAATTCTGATACACCAAGGCAATCCCTTGCTGCGTGGGATATGGTTTGCAGGCCTAAGGAAAAAGGGGGATTGGGGGTCATCAATTTGCAGCTTCAGAACCAAGGGCTCCTCATTAAACACCTACCTAAATTCTACAATAAAGCTGATATACCCTGGGTATCCTTGTTGTGGGATTCATACTATGATGGAGCTGTCCCTCATGCCACTGTACTCTGTGGCTCTTTTTGGTGGAAGGATATTTTCAAGTTAGCTGATAATTACAGAGTTGTTGCCTCTATTTCAGTTAACAAAGGGGACTCGGTTCTGTTCTGGTCTGATGCTTGGAATTTGGGGGGTTCTTCGATGCCTTTGAGACAAAGATTGCCTCGGTTGTTCTCTTTTGCTTTGGATGATAAGATTTCAGTGGCAAATTTCCTTGACAGTCAAGATAGGGCCTCCTTTTTTCAGCTGCCTATTTCCCAACAGGCTGCTCTTGAACTGGATTCACTTACCTCATGGGTGAACAATTTGGCTAGGGACCCGTTGGCTAATGATATTCGGTCCTGGGTGGGACCCACATGAGCTTACACGTCAAAGAGGTACTATACCATCATGCATTCTCATATGGCCACCATTCAGCCTTGCAAATGGTTATGGAGCAGTCGATGCACGCTCAAAATCAAGGTTTTTGCTTGGCTCCTATTCTTCGACAGACTCAACACCAAGGACCTGCTGGTGAGGAGGCACTAGCGGGCTGGGGATGCAGATAATTTTTGTGTGTTGTGCCACCAGCATATATATGAGGATCGTCAACACCTGTTCTTCTCCTGCAACTTCAGTGCAAGAATCTGGACCTATTTGCAGATTGATTGGTCTGGTGGCTCTAATGTGCATCAATGCATTTCTTTGGCCAGGCAAAGATTTGCTCAAAGCTTCTTTTTTGAGGTGGTGTTCACAACAGCTTGGAACATTTGGATTCTTCGGAATGGAAGGACTTTCAGAAGGGAACGACCTACGTTTAGTGCTTGGCGTTGTAAATTTGTGATTTAACTTTGCTTTCCCATAGAGTTAAGGCTCATGTCAGACCCCTCCTTCTAACCTGGTTGGATGGGTTACCTTGAGTCTTCCTTTGTATAGGTAGGTATAGGTAAGTTTGCCTCCCCTGGCCTTGTTTTTTTTGTTCTTTCTGTATTTAGTTAACTTGTATTGGACTATTCTTTTCTTTGGAATAAAAGACTGTGGGGCTGTGCCTTGCAGTAGTTAGTCAAAAAAACTGCCAAGCTTGGGGGAGGTGCCCCGGTATCGTATCACCATCACACTCCTATCTTTACTGTTTTTCTTAGTTCAATACTTTTGGTAATATCTTGATCTAGTAGAACAAAGTTTTAGTATGATCTAGTTTTGAGTTTTGCTTTATGATCCTACTATGTAATCGAGACACTGAGCTATATATAATAAAGATTAGTTTTGAGTCAAGGGCTTTGTTATCTTGCTATGATCTTGAGGGAATAAAAGAAAAGAGAAAGAATAAAAAGAATTAAAGAGATCATATTGATCTTATGGAGAGTAATGACTTCACATATAAAGAGTATGATGAATAGAAGTTGTTGAGAGTTGACAAACATAGTTTTGGTCATCGTTGCAATTAATAGGAAGTAACAAAGAAATAGATGTTTTCACATATAAATATACTATCTTGGACATCTTTTATGATTGTGAGCACTCATTAAAATATGACATGCTAAAAAGTGGATGTTGGACAAGGAAGACAATGTAATGGGTTATGTTTTCTTATATCCGAAATAAAGTATATTGTCATGGATCATCCAACATGTTGAGCTTGCCTTTCCCCCTCATGCTAGCCAAATTCTTTGCACCAAGTAGAGATACTACTTGTGCTTCCAAATATCCTTAAAACTGGTTTTGCCATGAGAGTCCACCATATCTACCTATTAAAATTGCTCCCTAAATATGTGTGATCGATCTTGTAATATGGAAGCAATAAAAGTGACGGACTACATAATAAAGGTCCCTATCACAAGTGGCAATATAAAGTGACATTCTTTCGCACTAAGATTTTGTGCATCCAACCATCAAAGCACATGGCAACCTCTGCTTCCCTCTGCGAAGGGCCTATCTTTTATTCTTGTCTTATACCTTATACAAGAGTCATGGTGATCTTCACCTTTCCTTTTTACATTTTATCCTTTGGCAAGCACATTGTGTTGGAAAGATCCTGATATATATATATATATATATATATATATATATATATATATATATATATATATATATATATATATATCCAATTGGATGTAAGTTATCACAAACTATTATTGTTGACATTACCCTTGAGGTAAAAGGTTGGGAGGCAACACTGTAAGCCCCTATCTTTCTCTGTGTACGATTAAAACTCCATACCCATAAGTATTGCGTGAGTGTTAGCAATTGTGAAAGACTAAATGATAGTTGAGTATGTGGACTTGCTAAAAAGCTCTTATATTGACTCTTTCCAATGTTATGATAAATTGCAATTGCTTCAATGACTGAGATCATAGTTTGTTAGTTTTCAATGAAGTTCCTGATTCATACTTGACATTGTGAATAGATTGTTACTTTAGCATAAGAAATCATGTAAATGTATATATATATATGTGTGTGTGTGTGTGTGTGTGTGTGTGTGTTATAAGAATGATCATGATGCCCTCATGTCCGTATTTTATTTTATCGACACCTCTATCTCTAAACATGTGGACATATTTTTCGTTATCGGCTTCCGCTTGAGGACAAGCGAGGTCTAAGCTTGGGGGAGTTGATACGTCCATTTTGCATCATGCTTTTATATCGATATTTATTGCATTATGAGCTGTTATTACACACTATGTCACAATACTTATGCCTATTCTCTCTTATTTTACAAGGTTTACACGAAGAGGGAGAATGACGGCAGCTGGAATTCTAGGCTGGAAAGGGAACAAATATTAGAGACCTAT
This sequence comes from Aegilops umbellulata, assembly GCA_032464435.1. NCBI lineage: Eukaryota > Viridiplantae > Streptophyta > Magnoliopsida > Poales > Poaceae > Aegilops > Aegilops umbellulata. Next base: position 357,084,556 of record CP136058.1, read on the forward strand.
TATGCACAACTCCAAACGTCCTAAAAATCTAGGAAAGTCAGTTTTGGAATATATTAAAAGTATTGGGCGAAGAAAGCACCAGAGGGGGGCCACCCATCCTCCACGAGGGTGGGGGGCGCGCCCCCTACCTCGTGGGCCCCCTAGCAGGCCTTCGGTGCCCATCTTTTGCTATATGAAGTCTTTCGCCCTGGAAAAAATCAGAAGGAAGTTTTCGGGACGAAGCGCCGCCGTCTCGAGGCGGAGCCTGGCGAAACCAACCTAGGGCTCCGGCGGAGCTGTTCTGCCGGGGAAACATCCCTCCAGGAGGGGGAAATCATCACCATCGATCCTCCCATCGGGAGGGGGTCAATCTCCATCAACATCTTCACCAACACCATCTCCTCTCAAACCCTAGTTCATCTATTGTAACCAATCTTTGTCTCAAAACCTCAGATTGGTACCTATGGGTTGCTAGTAGTGTTGATTACTCCTTGTAGTTGATGATAGTTGGTTTATTTGGTGGAAGATCATATGTTCAGATCCTTTATGCATATTAATACCCCTCTGATTATGAACATGAATATGATTCGTGAGTAGTTATGTTTGTTCCTGAGGACATGGGAGAAGTCTTTCTATAAGTAGTCATGTGAATTTGGTATCCGTTAGATATTTTTATGAGAGGTATGTTGTCTTTCCTCTAGTGGTGTTATGTGAACATCGACTACATGACACCTCACCCTTATTTGGGCCTAGGGGAAGGCATTCCTAAGTAATAAGTAGATGATGGGTTGCTAGAGTGACAGAAGCTTAAACCCTAGTTTATGCGTTGCTTCATAAGGGGCTGATTTGGATCCATATGTTTCATGCTATGGTTAGGTTTACCTTAATACTTCTTTTGTAGTTGCGCATGCTTGCAAGAGGGGTTAATCATAAGTGGGATGCTTGTCCAAGGAAGGGCAGTACCCAAGCACCGGTCCACCCACATATCAAATTATGAAAGTAACGAACGCGAATCATATGAGCATGATGAAAACAGTGACGGCCTGATTTTTAGCCCTTTCTTTTTCTTTTGTTTTTCTGAGGTTTTTTGCCTGAGTTTTCTTTTTCCGTGGCTTTGTGGTCTGGAAAGTGAAGAAGCCGAACTCTTCTTTGCTTCCAGAGTGCCTTGTCATTCCCAAATCCATCCCTAGACCCTGTCATTTTCATCCTAGCCCAAATCCCAATATTATTTTTATTGGGAATATTCCTTTTCTATTAAAGGAATAACTCAAATTGCCCTAGGTTGTGAAGCAACCTGTATTTCTATCACTCCTAAAAATCCCAGATAATTCTCAGAATTTTTTTGGGTCCTATCTTCATCAAATATGGCAAAATATTTAATTTGCCATGTTCCCCATCATGCTCAATTAATGCATTTCCTATTCTATCCTGAATGGCAGAATGTGCAGCAAGTGCTATTTTTGTTTTCGCAATCGACCTCAAACTCCTTGGACACCTTTTCCTGTCCATATCATTGCCACATGCCAAAGTGCAACCTCATTTGCCTAGTAATTATTTAATTATGATTTTCCAAAGTTCCTGTCTGAGGGAACTGGTTGTGAAGGAAGTACAAGCTAGGCATATCCAAATGCGTTTCCATTTTGCATGATCCTTCATATCATCATATCATAGCCCTCCACCAATGTAGAGCTCATGGCATGCCTCCATGAGAGCTCAACTTCAATTCTTTGATTCTGTCCAAAATTTCAGTTTGTGAAGCAAGTATATTTTAGCTTGCTCCATTATGGCTGCCAATATTTTTAGGCCTTCTATTATCCATATAACCTACCTCCACCCATTTTGGGCATGTTTCATCAAGCCATTTGTCCTCTGGAATTTTTGCAAGTTTCTGTCCAAAGGAGATGTTTGTGAAGCAAGTACCAGTTTGGCTTGGGCAATTGGTATGAGACTTTTTGAGCATGTTCATAGGACCAAATGACTTTGACTTCCCATTTGAGCTCAATTTGACACTCCATGTGAGTGCATCATCCTAATCTTGATTCTGGACCATATTTGGTAGTTGCAAAGCAACTCTGTAAAATCTTGATCCAAACCCCTCCATAGTTACCAGGATGAAAGTTCTTCTTTACCTCACCCTCCCACACAACTCCATTTGACCCAATCACCTCCCTGTTGAGCAGCAGTACATGATCAAGTTTACTGCAGTAAACTTCAGAGGTTAATTACCTTTCAACCGAAGCTCTTTTAACCAAACTACCACCTCGGTTGCAACCTTCCCAGGAAGGACCAACCCCTAGACATCATTTGCCAGTTGTTTGCCTCCCACACATGCCAGTACTGGTGATGACCACCGCTTTGACATGCAGTGTGCGCGGCCAGAACGTCGTTTGTGCTCGGGCCCCTCCTCCCCTCGTCGTCTTAGCGCACGTGAGCATGTCCATTGTCTTCCTCTCGTCGTCGCCGATCACCTGGACCCCTCTCCCCCTTCGTCCGCTTCCTCACCGGCGCAAGCCGCCGCGCGCCCACGAGCGAGCTATAGCCGACAAGGCATTAATGGCGTTCGACCGCTTCTCCTCTGCGCCCCTCGGCCCCTCCTGCCCTGTGCACTTCTGTAGCTCCTCCGCTCCCCCTTCGTCGCGATCCCACGCCTCCCCGTGACCGCTGCGCATCGCCAGAGCCTTGGCCGAGCTCGTGCGGTGGTGACCGGCTCGGGCACCTCGCCCCGCCTATAAAATGGCTAGCCCCGAGCCACTTGAAGCATCCCAAGCAACTCCCCCTCTTCCCAGAAACCTCCCGAGCCTCTCCCCTGAGCTCGAGCCTCTCTCCTAGCCGCCCATCACTGCAACGGCCGCCGTCATCGCTTCCTATGATTCCGGCGACCCAGGCCTCCATCCCCTCCTCCTCCTCCACCTCCAGGCGCCTCCTCCACCACCTAGAAGCCTCCCCGGAGCCCCTCTTCTCCTCCGGTGGCTGTCTGCCACGAGTACGCCGGCGCCACGAGACTCCGTCCGCCGGTGTCGAAGCCGTCGTCGCCTTAGCACACCTTGCTGGTCGCCAAGAGGACCGAGGGATGCGGCTCGACGCACTGATCTCGCCAGTGTGCAGAACATCCCGGGAGGTGGCCTACATCGCCGGCACTCACCGTCGGGGTACGCCCCTGCCTCGGCCACGCGCGGGCTGGAGGTTGAAGGCGATGACCCAGATGGTGGTCCCCACCTACCCACGGGCCCTGCGTGTCAGCACCTCAACCGTTGACCCGCATTGGCCACGTAAGTAAGTGGAAACGTATTTCGGTGAAGTGCGCTTTCGGTTAGCACAAACGTAGTTCTGCTCTTCTTTGCACAGAATGCATTTTCCACTTCCGAAAGCGTATTTCCTTTCTTCTTCGGCTTTAAGTACGTTTCTCAGTTCTGAAACCGTATTGCCTGAAATACGTTTTCTCTTTTTCAGCCTAGGGGCCTGTATGTAGAGTTTCTTTTACAGATTGGTCCCTGGATTTCAAACGCTTATATCTTTTTTCTCGAGACTCCGATTAAGGTGAATCCAAAGCTCCTTCGTCTCTTCAAGCTCTATATTTTGATAACATTTTCACTAGGTGGTCCCATAGTGAAAATGACCTTTTTGCCCTTGGACATGAACAGCCCCTTCGAGAGAGAATTGTTTCTGGCAAATCTTTCCGCAACTTCACCGCACTTCTCCCTGATGCCTTCTTCATCCCCAAGCAAGCCACAATACCCACTTGCATGATAGTCATGCAGTAGCCATGGTTTTCAACTTGAATATTTATTAAATGATTGCTTGTTTAAAATATGGTTGTCGTTGTTCCGGTAATGCTTCTAGGTTAGTTCTTACTTGCTTGCTATGTTGCTATGCACCTGGTTATCATGCCCTGCTGGTTGCTAGTATTACTTTCATATTTCCATGCTTGATAGTCGTACATGTTGGGTTGGTCATGTTCTTCGATGCATGACTAACATCGGTTACCGAGTACTGTTAATATGCATTGTTCCTTTACTACTAGTTGGTTAAGTGTTTACTCAGTAATGTTATTGATGAGTTCTCGCATGGTATTTATGGTTGATGCTAGTGGTCATGTTATACTATGAGTAGTGTTGCACTTGTAATATTTATGCTCGTCATTATGCCATGTTCAATTGGAGATTATTCATAGTTGATATGGTGGCTAGTTATGTTGCATCCCGTGCTTATGTTGATAACATGCTCATGCTTTGTATATGCATCATGTTATTTTATCATGGCTTAGCATATTGCATTCAAGTTTAACTAGATTAAATTGAACTTGAACAACTGTTGGCTGAGTCATGGTGCCACCATATTGAAACTGACCAGTGCAACCACGCTTACCTTATGGGAAGGTCCTAATTGGGTCTATTATCGTGCCTCTCGCCGGTGCCTCCCACGAGGGAAGGTTATGGGCGTGAATACCCTGATCAGGTAAGCAGACATAACCTTGTGTGCCAGTTGTTATTATTTTTATGGATCCGGTCCCCGCGAGGGACGTTTGGCCATGACGATGGTCGTTGTGTCTTTGGTAGACACAGGGCCACCTAGGACTAGCCCAGTTGGGAGTGAGTCGGAGTGGCCGGGAGAGTGTCATGACAATAGATCGGTTTGTCGGAACGCCGTTGGTCCACTCGAATGGGAATGCGAGGCCATGGGTTCCGTGGTGTGGGTACAGTGTACTAACCTCTGCAGAGTGTATATTAAATCTATCTATAGCCGCGCCCGCGGATAAGGGCCCAGTTCGTGTCGTTCACATCGTGAGTCAACAATATTAATAATAATAATAACTTCATTAATGACAACTCCGGTTCGACGATGAGATAAGTTGGTTCTGATCGCCGGAAAGATCACCGTTTGAGACCAAGTGTTGGTCTTGGTTGTGATCGCCGGAAAGATCACCGTGGTATCGAGGATACCGAGTTGTTGTATATTCGTGATGTTGTGGGAGAATCATGGGTAAAGATCAAGCTCCTTGTGGTCATTTAATGATTACTACGGTATTGTTATACCAAGCTTGATTTGATCCTGAGATAATTGTGTAATGTCCGAGGTTGGTAAGTGATGCATGTGATGGTTACGAGGTAACCCGAACAGAATAAATAGTGCATATAGTGTCATCATGTTGCATGCAAGTATCATCAGATTCATATGTTTATGCCATGCTCATGTTGTTCTAGCTGTATCATGTTCATGTTGTTCATGCCATGGTATCATGAAGATCTCATAATAATTCCTGCTTAACCTGTAATTGCCATGTTGTTGTTTGTCTTGATTGCTTCTGGTTATTGTGAGCTTGCAAGTACATTCAATGTACTGACCTGGCGTGTCATGCTAGCTTGCAGGTCGTGCCTGGATTGCTTGCTTGTTTGGTGTTGTTCCCGTGTTCGCGAGCTAGGATAAGCGTTCCAGCCAAAGTCCCTGCGGAGTGGAGTTCACCACCGTCGTTGTTGTTCCGCTGCTAGAAGTTTTTCCATTGCTTCGAGTTGTTCTGCTGCTTGCATAGAGCAACTGAGGATGGCGTAGTGTCGACGTGCCGATGTTATTCATTGTAATATCGGAGACCTTGTATTGACATTCGTGTAATAATAGAAAGCTGGTTTGTTCTATGCTAAGCAGTGCCGTATTCCAGAAGACTTCTCCTTGATCTCTAGGCTGGAATACGGGGCGTCCCGGTTTCTCTGAGCCGGGGTGCCACAGGCTTGGTATCAGAGCAGGTCTGGCTGTAGGATGCCTTAGCCCGCGCGAACGTTAGAAAGCGGTAGTATAGACCCCGGTTGGATTGTTGAACTTGATTGTTGCATTAGTTTGTCGCATATCATGCATATTGATTATTAGTTTGTCACTAACGGTTAATCTTGTGAGTGTAGGTGGTATCGATTCTGATCCACTACCTACGCCCTCCTTCTTAGCATGCCTGCTCTTCAGTGTGATTCGACCACATCATCATCCATTGCCCTCCATCTCGTCCCCTTGGCAACCCTTGTGATCTCTGTTATCAAAAAAGGGCAATGTCAATAAACCCAGTCTTCCACTGTTATCTTGCCATGTCATTTCATTCTTTGGACGGGTACAATTCCCTTCGTACACTTGATGAAGAGGTGGTCGTGACTTTTGTGTCTCGCTACTTGATCGTCAAGTCCGTTCTCACCTATGTATCCATCCAGATCCAGCCACTGTTCAGCCAGTGCTTGGTGTAGCATCGGTTACGCCAACTCCTTTCACACATGGATATAATGTTCGCGCACACCGCCACAGCATATTAGACCGTAATACCGGAGTTTCCTTGCGATTTGTGTGCTTAGGTGTGCATGCATATTATGGTGTGAGTAGCAGTAATATGCGATGATTGCTTGATTAATTAAATTAGTAGTATGTTTGGGTGCTTTTGTTTTAGTTGTTTCTTTTGTTTCTTTCTTTGGGCCTTCGGTGTTACAAATTTTCCCCCTATTAAAGTTGCTCGCTAGACGACACCGGACCCGAAGAGTCAGCAAAAAATGCATATATTTGGAAACTCAGCTAAACATAATGGAATTGTCAGCAGACTGCAGTGAAATTGGAAATAGCTCGTCTGAATACAAAAGAAATCCTGGATGGAATGTCACTATAAATTTTGCATTAACGTGCACTCCTCACAACAGTATGGAATTCTCAGCCGACTGCATTCAGATTGTGGGATATCTGATCATGTTACTGAGTGTCAAGTCTCTCTCAGCGTGCACTCCTCATAGCAGAAATGATCAAACCAGCAAGAAGACAAAATTCTGTGCAAGGTTGACAGAATATTATCAGAGGTATGGCTCAGAAACAAGTTTAATTTTTCGTTGAGGATGATTTTGGAACCCGATGTACCTGGACAAGAAAAAATATGGCAGGTACTCAGAAGGGAGGATAGTCCTGCATAACCCCGTTTCATACAAGAAATCAATAACAAAATTTTTAAGATGGTTATATATGTGGAAATCGGTCCGCATATCACAATAAGAAGCTTCTGGTGTAAGCAACCCAATCTTCCCTCACAAGATACCCGAGAAGCTTCCAAGGCAAGATTCATCTATCTTCCTCAGTACCATATATGGATGATTTCCCGTACAAGGTACTCTGCCTTCTTCAGTAAGCAACCGCAAAAGCTTCCGGCATAAGGTACTGATTCTTTCCCTGGCAGAGTCTATAAGGGGGTAAGGTTCTGAAGCACGATACCCAGTCTTCTTCAGCAAGCTGTCCGATGAAAGTTTCGAGCACAAACCAGCCAATCTTCCTCAGTAAGACATTGGTACAAGATAGTACGCTGTGAATTGACAGCATATGGCAGTGAATCCCAAGAATGAGATCTGCAACATTTTGGTCAGAAGCAAGAATCAGTCAGAATACACGTCGGTCTCGGGAATCAGATTCCCATATATATGCGGTGAGCATACCACCAAAATCTTACAAGTCACTCGGATGAGGATCTGACAACCACGTGAGGATGGTTAAGAGAAGAAAGCCAATATACACCACAGTGTGAGAAAGGATTATGAGGATTGACGACATCAATGAGCTCAATACAGGTACCTGTGAACCTGGAAAATGATCCTGATGAGCCTTGTCCCCTTTTTCTCTATGATGACACCGCGCCTGTGATCTAAGCTGTTTTTAGCTATCCGGGGTGGATGCCGATTTCTATTTCTCTCTTTAACGACTGTCACGAGTTCTGAGCTGCTTTTCGGCCGTCTTGAGCCATGGTTGAGGTATTTCAGTAAAGTCCCAGATCTGAGTTGTAAAGACCGTTCTGGTGGCTACTGATTTATTTGCCGATTTCTTGCAAAGGTTCGGATGATCATTTTCCTGCGGTCAGAACTTGAGGGGTGTTGAACCTACAATTTAATGGGGTACCCTGTCAGAAAAATGAGGATAAGCTGCGACGGCCGAAAAATTGTACCAACAGTACCTATGGTGATACGAAGAAGCAATATGACCCATCTCTTTCAGCCAATGATACAGACCAAGAAAACAATAATAAAGGAGCAAGACCAGTGATGCAGGTATGAAAATTGTTGCAAGACCCACGTGGTGCAGAACCACCATCAGTCAAGTCTGCAGACATTATCATACAGGTCAAACTCTTATGCTAGCCACGCCAGGCGACAATCAAATATTTGGTACGGATGCGATACTCAAGACAGTGGAACCAGTTAAGATGATTCAGAAACTTCCACGATAAGCCAAAATCTGTCAGGAAAGCGGTTATGACCCAACTCACTGTTTGGGACCCGAAGGACCTGCATTTAGTGGAGAAACCCAATGCAAGGAGTTAGAGCTTGGGTGTCCACTAGAAAAATCTGATCACCACTTCATGAAAGATTGTCAGTGCCGGATGACACAACCAGCAGAAATCACTCTTGGATTTGTGAGACCGACATATATTTCAGTCGTGAGAATCAATCACAGTCAATTAAGTCAGCAGATCTAAAAAGAAATGGGGCCTGTATAAGCATGAACAAGCAAGGTAAGGTCTGTCAGAATATGGATATATTAAAGCAAACCACCCTAGGGCCAGTCAGATAAAAAGTTTTACTGGGAACAAAAATAACAAAAATGATACCCGGGTTGGAAACGGTTTCCTTAAGTCAGTATCTTCATACTTGTTCCCTAAGAAACCAAATCTCGAGGACGAGATTTCCTTAAGGGGGTAAGGTTTGTGACTGCCTGATTTTTGGCCCTTTCTTTTTCTTTTGTTTTTCTGAGGTTTTTTGCTTGAGTTTTTCTTTTTTCGTGGCTTTGTGGTCTGGAAAGTGAAGAAGATGAACTCTTTTTTGCTTCTAGAGTGGCTTGTCATTCCCAAATCCTTCCCTAGACCCTATCATTTTCATCCTAGCCCAAATCCCAATATTATTTTTATTGGGAATATTCCTTTTCTATTAAAGGAATAACTCAAATTGCCCTAGGTTGTGAAGCAACCTATATTTCTATCACTCCTAAAAATCCCAAATAATTCTCATAAATTGTTTGGGTCCTATCTTCATCAAATATGGCAAAGTATTTAATTTGCCATGTTCCCCATCATGCTCAATTAATGCATTTCCTATTTTGTCCTGAATGGCGGAATGTGAAGCAAGTGCTATTTTACTTTTCCCAATTGAACTCAAACTCCTTGGACACCGTTTCCTGTCCATATCATTGCCACATGCCAAAGTGCAACCTCATTTGCCTAGTAATTATTTAATTATGATTTTCCAAAGTTCCTGTCTGAGGGAACTTGTTGTGAAGGAAGTACAAGCTAGGCATATCCAAATAAGTTTCCATTTTGCATGATCCCTCATATCATCATATAATATCCCTCCACCAAAGTAGAGCTCATGTCATGCCTCCATGAGAGCTCACCTTCAATTCTTTGATTCTGTCCAAAATTTCAGTTTGTGAAGAAAGTATATTTTAGCTTGCTCCATTATGGCTGCCAATTTTTCTAGGCCTTCTTTTATCCATATAACCTACCTCCACCCATTTTGGGCATGTTTCATCAAGCCATTTGTCCTCTAGAATTTTTGCAAGTTTCTGTCCAGAGGAGATGTTTGTGAAGCAAGTACCAGTTTGGCTTGGCCAATTGGTATGAGACTTTTGAGCATCTTAATAGGACAAAATGACTCTGACTTGACCAATTTGAGCTCAATTTGACACTCCATGTTAGTGCATCATCCTAATCTTGATTCTGGACCATATTTGGCAGTTGCAAAGCAACTCTGTAAAATCTTGATCCAAACCCCTCCATAGTTACCAGGATGAAGGTTCTTCTTTACCTCACCCTCCCAGACAACTCCATTTGACCCAATCACCTCCCTGTTGAGCATCAGTACACGATCAAGTTTACTGCAGTAAACTTCAAAGGTTAATTACCTTTCAACCGAAGCTCTTTTAACCAAACTACCACCTCGGTTGCAACCTCCCCAGGAAGGACCAACCCCTAGACATCATTTGCCAGCTGTTTGCCTCCCACACACGCCAGTACTGGTGGTGACTACCGTTTTGGCATGCAGTGTGCGCGGTCAGAACGTCGTTTGTGCTGGGGGCCCTCCTCCTCTCGTCGTCTTAGCGCGCGTGAGCATGTCCATTGCCTTCCTCTCGTCGTCGCCGATCACCTGGACCCTCGCCCCGTCTGTCCGCTTCCTCACCGACGCAAGCCGCCGCGCGCCCACGAGCGAACTGTAGCCGACAAGGCATTAATGGCGTTCGGCCGCTTCTCCTTTGCGCCCCTCGGCCCCTCCTGCCCTGTGCGCTTCTGTAGCTCGTCCCCTCCCCTTTCGTCGCGATCCCGCGCCTCCCCGTGATCGCTACGCATCGCCAGAGCCTTGGCCGAGCTCGTGCGGCGGTGACCGGCTCGGGCACCTCGCCCCGCCTATAAAATGGCCAGCCCCGAGCCACTTGAAGCATCCCAAGCTCCTCCCCCTCTTCCCAGAAACCTCCCGAGCCTCTCCCCAGAGCTCGAGCCTCTCTCCTTGCCGCCCATCACCGCAACGGCCGCCGTCATCGCTTCCTCTGATTCCGGCGACCCAGGCCTCCATCCCCTGCTCCTCCACCTCCAGGCGCATCCTCCACCACCTAGAAGCCTCCCCGGAGCCCCTCTTCTCCTCCGGTGGCTGTCTGCCACGAGTTCGCCGGCGCCAGGAGACTCCGTCCGCCGGTGTCGAAGCCGTCGTCGCCTCAGCCCACCTCGCTGGTCTCCAAGGGGACCGAGGGATGCGGCTCGACGCGCTGATCTCTCCGGTGTGCAGAACGTCCCGGGAGGTGGCCTACATCGCCGGCACTCACCGTCGGGGTGCGCCCCTGCCTCGGCCGCGCGCGGGCTGGAGGTTGAAGGCGACGACCCAGCTGGTAGTCCCCACCTGCCCGCGGGCCCCGCGCGTCAGCGCGTCAGCCGTTGACCCGCATGTGCCACGGCAGTAAGTGGAAACGTATTTCGGTGAAGTGCGCTTTCGCTTAGCGCAAACGTAGTTCCGCTCTTCTTTGCATGGAATACGTTTTCCACCTCCGAAAGCATATTTCCTTTCTTCTTCGGCTGCAAGTACGTTTCTCAGTTCTGAAAGCGTATTGACTGAAATACGTTTTCTCTTTTTCAGCCCAGGGGCCTGTATGTAGAGTTTCTTTTATAGATTGGTCCCTGTATTTCAAACGCTTATATCTTTTTGCTCGAGACTCCGATTAAGGTGAATCCAAAGCTCACTTCTTCACCTCGTCGAGCTCTATCTTTTGGTAACATTTTCACTAGGTGGTCCCATAGTGAAAATGACCTTTTTGCCCTTGCACGTGAAATGCCCCTCCGAGAGAGAACTGTTTCCGGCAAATCTTTCCGCGGCTTCACCGCACTTCTCCCCGATGCCTTCTTCATCCCCAGGCAAGCCACAATACCCACTTGCATGATAGTCATGCAGTAGCCATGGTTTTCAACTTGAATATTTATTAAATGATTGCTTGTTAAAATATGGTTATCGTTGTTCCGGTAATGCTTCTAGGTTAGTGCTTACTTGCTTGCTATGTTGTTATGCACCTGGTTATCATGCCCTGCTAGTTGCTAGTATTACTTTCATATTGCCATGCTTGATAGTCGTACATGTTGGGCTGGTCATGTTCTTCGGTGCATGACTAACATCGGTTATCGAGTACTGTTAATATGCATTGTTCCTTTACTACTAGTTGGTTAAGTGTTTACTCGGTAATGTCATTGATGAGTTCTCACATGGTATTTATGGTTGATGCTAGTGGTCATGTTATACTATGAGTAGTGTTGCACTTGTAATATTTATGCTCGTCATTATGCCATGCTCAGTTGTAGATTATTCATAGTTGATATGGTGGATAGTTATGTTGCATCCCGTGCTTATGTTGATATCATGCTCATGCTTTGTATATGCATCATGTTATTTTATCATGGCTCAGCATATTGCTTTCAAGTTTAACTGGATTAAATTGAAGTTGAACAACTGTTGGCTGAGTCATGGTGCCATCATATTGAAACTGTCCAATGCAACCACGCTTACCTTATGGGAAGGTCCTAATTGGGTCTATTGTCGTGCCTCTCGCCGGTGCCTCCCACGAGGGAAGGTTATGGGCCTGCGTACCCTGATCAGGTAAGTAGACATAACATTGTGTGCCCGTTGTTTTTATTTTTATGGATCCGGTCCCCGTGAGGGACGTTTGGCCACGATGGTGGTCGTTGTGTCTTTGGTAGACACGGGGCCACCCAGGACTAGCCCAGTTGGGAGTGGGTCGGAGTGGCCGGGAGAGTGTCATGACAATAGATCGGTTTTGTCGGAACGTCGTTGGTCCACCCGAATGGGAGTGCGAGGCCATGGGTTCCATGGTGTGGGTACAGTGTACTAACCTTTGCAGAGTGTATATTAAATCTATCGATAGCCGCGCCCACGGATAAGGGCCCAGTTCATGTCGCTCACACCGTGAGTCAACAGTATTAATAATAATAACTTGATTAATGACAACTCCGGTTCGACGATGGGATAAGTTGGTTGTGATTGCCGGAAAGATCACCGTTTGAGACCAAGTGTTGGTCTTGGTTGTGATCGCCAGAAAGATCACCGTGGTATCGAGGATACCGAGTTGTTGTATATTCGTGATGTTGTGCGAGAATCATGGGTAAAGATCAAGCTCCTTGTGGTCATTTAATGATTACTACGGTATTGTTATACCAAGCTTGATTTGACCCTGAGATAATTGTGTAATATCCGAGGTTGGTAAGTGATGCATGTGATGGTTACGAGGTAACCCGAACAGAATAAATAGTGCATATAGTGTCATCATGTTGCATGCTAGTATCGTGAGATTCATATGTTTATGCCATGCTCATGTTGTTCTAGCTGTATCATGTTCATGTTGTTCATGCCATGGTATCCTGACGATCTCATAATAATTCCTGCTTAACATGTAATTTCCATGCTGTTGTTTGTCTTGATTGCTTCTGGTTCTTGTGAGCTTGCAAGTACATTCAATGTACTGACCTGGCGTGTCATGCCAGCTTGCAGGTCGTGCCTAGATTGCTTGCTTGTTTGGTGTTGTTCCTGTGTTCGCGAGCTAGGATAAGCGTTCCAGCCAGAGTCCCTGCAGAGTGGAGTTCACCACCGCCATCGTTGTTCCGCTGCTAGATGTTTTTCCGCTGCTTCGAGTTGTTCTGCTGCTTGCATAGAGCAACTGAGGATGGCGTAGTGTCGCCGTGCCGATGTTATTCATTGTAATATTGGAGACCTTGTATTCACATTCGTGTAATAATAGAAAGTTGGTTTGTTCTATGCTAAGCAGTGTTGTATTCGAGAAGACTTCTCCTCGATCTCTGGGCTGGAATACGGGGCGTTCCGGTTTCTCTGAGAAGGGGTGCCACAAATACTAGCTTGACGATAATTCCCATGTGTCCTCGGGAGCGCTTTCCTTTATATAAGAGTTTGTCCAGGTCTGTCCTTTGCTACAAAAAAGATTGGGCCACCTTGCTGTACCTTGTTTACACTTGTTACTTGTTACCCATTCCAAAATACTTCATCACAAAACTATCTGTTTCCAATAATTTCAGTGCTTGCAGAGAATACCTACTGAAAACCACTTGTCATTTCCTTCTGCTCCTCGTTGGGTTCGACACTCTTACTTATTGAAAGGACTACGATAGATCCCCTATACTTGTAGGTCATCACCTGCCAGGTATTGTCGAACCTGCCCTCCAACGCAACCATGTAGCGACAGACGTGCTCGTCCTCCTAGCTGACACGACGTACCACCTCTGTGGTGTCCGAAAGCCTCGGCACCGTCACTGGCCCATGCGACCGCCACCAAACAAGGTTCGGGTCAACGATGGGCTGGCTCCTCACCAACCTGCGTCCCCCGGAAGGTAGAACCTCCCAGTACCAGCCTGGCGGAGCCCAGTCTCAGACATGGCCCCTCTGATCAAGCGGGCCTCCTCCGCCGAGTCAACGACAAGGATGCGGGATTAGCATCGTCGACGTTGAAGCAGGAATAAATGCTTGAACTAAAAAAATAACAAACAAATTTGACATGTTCAAAATAAACCAGAAACTTAACCTAAAGTAAACTAAACTAAACCTAAACTAAACTAACTAAACTAAACCAGAAACTTGACCTAAACTAAACTAAACTAAACCTAAAGTACACTAACTAAACTAAACAAAACCTAAACTAAATTATACTAAACCTAATTAAACTAAATCTAGAAAACAGAAGAAGAAAAATTGAAAATGTCTCACCTTGGAGCGGCCGAGGCGGGGCAGACCGGCGCGGAGGGGCGGGGCGGCCGGGGCAGCGAGGAGGCCCGGGCGTGGCGGGGCGGGGCGGCCGGGGCGGCGACGCGGCCCGGGGCTACGCGGCGAGGGGGCGGAGGCACAGGGTTGGGATGAGGAGAGGGAGAGAGAGGGGCAGAGCGCGAGGGCGTTTTGTTACATATAGGGCACAACTCTTTGCCGCCCGCTAGCTGACGGCGAAGAGCCTAGCTAACGGACGTTAGACCGGCCACTTTCTTTGTCGTCTGCTAGCGGATTTCAAAGTTTCTTTGCCATCAGCTAGCTGACGCCAAAGAAAGTGGTCGTTAGCTTCCCCTCGCTATCGGCCCATCTTGCCTCTTTGCCGTCCGCTAGCGGACGCCAAAGGTTCTATGTCGTTAGCTAGCTCACGACAAACACTTTCTTTGCCGTCAGCTGCTTCTTTGCCATCAGTTTTCTTGAAGCTGATGGCAAAGACCCTCTTTGCCATCAGCTAGCTGACGACAAAGAAACGGATGACGGCAAAGTTCCTGATTGCAATAGTGCTAGCCATGGCAAGTGAAAGTATGGTTGAAAAAGGAATAAACTTTAATTTCTGTATGGGAACCGCCTATGATATATCTAGCATGGAAAGTATTGGAACTACTCGATCATTCTCGTTGACAGGAAAAGCATGCCTCTCAAAATGTTTTTATCTCTATCTTTTTCGCTTTGAACTCTGGCACCTCTACAAATCCCTACTTCCCTCCGCGAAGGGTCTATTTTTTACTTTACGCAATTTTTATTTTAAATTTGAGTCTCCATCTTCTCTTATAAAGCACCAACTAAGGGGCACTATGATCGTACTTGAGCATTGGGTGTAGCTAATATGCGAGTGTGTTCCATGAATAGATCAATGATTGAGCATAATGGGCTAGGGATAACTTATTTTCGCGTTTATATTTTGAAAGACATGGTTGCTTGTTGATATGCTTGAGTATTTAAGTCTCATGTCAAAACTAGACTATTGCTTTGAATCATATAAAAGTCCAAATGTCAATGTGATATGTCTCCAACATATCAATAATTTATGAAGTATTCATGCTATTATATTGTCCTTCTAGGATGTTTTATATGCATTTATATGATATTTTATATGATTTTTGGGACTAACCTATTAACCTAGAGCCCAGTGCCAGTTTCTGTTTTCTCCTTGTTTTTGAGTTTTGCAGAAATGGAATACCAAACGGAGTCCAATTGACGAGCCAATTTTTGATGATTTTTGATGGACCAAAAGAAGACCACGAAGTATCGGAGTTGGGCCAGAAGATTCCCGAGCTGCCCACGAGGGTGGGGGTGCGCCCACCCCCCAGGGCGCGTGGGCCTGCCTCGTGGACAGCTCGGGCACCTCCTTGACGTGAGACCGACGCCAAGAATTCCTATAAATACAGAAACCTTGGAAAATTAACCTTGATCGGAAGTTCCGCCGCCGCAAGCCTCTGTAGCCACAAGAAGTCAATCTAGGCCCTCTCCGGCACCCTGCCGGAGGGGGCCATCATCACCGGTGGCCATGGAGGAGTATCCCGGAGGGGCCATCATCACCATGAAGGCCAAGGACCAGACGGTGGAGGCCATGGAGGAGGAAGCACAAGGGGGAGAACCTCTCCTCCTCTCTTCCGGTGGCGCCGGAGTGCCATCAGAAGGGGAATCATCGCCACGGTGATCGTCTTCATCAACATCACCATCATCATCACCATCCTCATCTCTTTTACGCGGTCAACTCTCTCGCACCCTGCTGTAATCCCTACTTGAACATGGTACTTTATGCCACATATTATGATCCAATGATGTGTTGCCATCCTATGATGTTTTGAGTAGATATCTTTTTTCTTTGGGTTGATTGATGATTTAGATTGGTATAAGTTGTATGTTTTACTTTGGTGCTGTCCTATGGTGCCCTCCGTGTCGCGCAAGCGTGAGGGACTCCCGCTGTAGGATGTTGCAATACGTTCATGATTCGCTTATAGTGGGTTGGTGAGTGACTGAAACACAAAGCCGAGTAAGAGGGATTGTTGCGTATGGGAATAAAGAAGACTTGATGCTTTAATGCTATGGTTGGGTTTTATCTTAATGATCTTTAGTAGTTGCGGATGCTTGCTAGAGTTCCAATCATAAGTGCATATGATCCAAGTAGAGTGGGGATGGCAATGGGTAGGGTATGGGCAGGGTAGAGCAATACCATACCCATACCCGTATAGTCAGTGGGTACAAAATTCTACCCATACCCGTACCCATAGGTATGAAACTGTACCCATACCTATACCCAACGGGCACCCCTACCCATTGGGTACCGAGCGGGTAGAACAGATAGTACACGAGTTGTTCACAATTTTACGCTCATTGGTAGCACATTTGACAAAAAATCAATTATCTCACCTCAATAATAAGAAGATGGGTAAATGACATATATCAAAATTTACAAATCAAAACATACTGTTAATTCAATAGGAGTAGACAAGTCACATGACAAATTAATAATTAATTGATGACAAGTTAAGATTAGTTCACAGACGGGCAGGGTATGGGTATACCCGCGGGTACAAGGCTATACCTGTACCCTACCCATGATTTAACGGGTAGGGTATGGGTACTACCCATGGGTATAAAAGTGCGCCCATACCCTGCCCATGCGGATATGGTACCCTTGGGTAAAATTGCCATCCTTAAAGTAGAGAAAGTATGTTAGCTTATGCCTCTCCCTCATATGAAACTGCAATAGTGATTACCGGTCTTGTTAATAATTGCCTAGGACAATTTCGCACACCGATCCACCATTATTCCACACTCGCTATTTATATTATTTAGTAATATATTCTAACTTTATTATAACAACACATACTTTTATGTTTTAGCTCTCCGATATCATGCAAAGTTATCCTCTTCATACCCACAACGTAGTTTTATTTCTTGTTTCTAGTTGGAAGTAAACGTTCGGTGCGCGTAGAGTCGTATCAGTGGCAGATAGGGCTTGAGAGAATATTGATCTTACCTTTAGCCCCTTGTGGGTTCGACACTCCATACTTATCACTTACACCTTTGGAAAGTGCTACGATGATTCCTTGCACTTGGGGATTATCAAGCTGTTTTCTGGCGCCGTTGCCGGTGAGCAATAGCGTGGGGTTGATATTCTCGTGTGTGCTTGTTTGCTTTCTTCACTAAGTAGATTTTGTTTTTCCTTTTTGTTTCTGTTTAGTTGTGGGTGAAACATCCAAAAAAAATTAAAAATGAAAATACAAAAAAATTATTACTTGACTCTCATGCCTAAAAAGTTTTTCAAAAAGAGAAGTGATTGGAAAGTTATGCATTGAAGAAGTGAGGGTCGACCTTGAGCACTTGTGTTCATGCTCATGGAAACAATGTAGAATTTTTCATGGAAGTTTCTCTGTAAATAATTATCCCCCTTGTATATATTCATTGTATTATAAAAATAATGTGCCAAGCTTTGGTTTTAGGATGATTAGATTGCTTGTTTAGTATGTGCAGAACAAAAACAGAAACTTTGGCTGTAGTGCGTGAATTTACATTTTTTTACTGGAAAGTCAAATGGGTCTGAAACTTTTTTCACATTACTTCCGTATTTTTTTTTCAAATTGTCAAATTTATTTCATAATTTTAGGAGTTACAGAAGTTTACCAAACTTCCAGATTACTACAGACTGTTCTGTTTTTAACAGATTTTGTTTTGCGTGTGTTGTTTGCTTATTTCGATGAATCTATGGCTAGTATCGGGGGGTATGAACCATATATAAGTTGGAATAAGTAGGGTTAACACAAATATAAGTAAATAATGAGTTCATTACAGTACCTAAAGGTAGTGATTTGCTTTATTACACTAACCGATCTCACAAGTTTTTGTTAAAGTTTTGTGTGTATGAAGTGTCCGAAGGTCGAGGAGCTATCAATATGAGAAGAATAAAGAGAGGCAAGAGTTCAAGCTTGGGGATGCCCAAGGCACCCCAAGTAAATATTTCAAAGGATACTCAAGCATCTAAGCTTGGGGATGCCCCGGTTGGCATCCCATCTTTCTTCTTCAACAAATATCGGTATACCTTGGTTTTTGTTTTGTTCACATGATTTGTGTCCTTTGTGTTTTTCCTTTTCTTCAAGAACCATGCTATCATGATATAGACCTTCATTGATTTATAGAATACTTCATGAGCTTCACTTATATCTTTTAAGTATGATTTTATAGAATTGCTCCTTGTGCTTCACTTAAATCTTTTGAGTATGGTTTTATAGAATGCTTCGTGCGCTTCACTTATACATTTTGAGCTTGGTTAGTCTATATTAATTGTAGAATGCTCCATGAACTTCACTTATATCCTTTGGAGTATGAATAATGCTATCATTTAAAGTGGGTTTGGAAGAGTGTCAACTTTAGGAATTAGTGATCCCACTATCTTAGAGGGTGTTGAATCTTAGTGTGATATTTATGAAAGTGCATTTGGAAGAGTGTCAACTTTAGCTAGTAATGATTCCACTATTTCGGAAGAGGTTCCAATTGAGTATGAGAACAAAGTTGCTATCCATGATGCTACTGAAAATTATTATGAGGGAGGAATACATGCTTATAGGAGTGCAATAATATCAAGTTTCCTCTCTATGTGCTTAAAATTTTGAAGTTATACTTGCTTTGCCTTCCTATGCTAGTTGATTGTTGTTCTTATAAATTGTGTGCTCAAAAAATTCCTAGGCATAGGAAGTAGGTTATATTTAAGTGTGCTAGTCATATTCTTCAAGATGCTCTCTTTGTGCTTCAATTCCTATCTTTTATGTGAGCATCATTGAAATCATCATGCCTAGCTAAAAGGCATTAAAGAAAAGCGCTTGTTGGGAGACAACCCAATATTTACCCATACTGTTTTTGTGTGTTTACATGATTAAGCTACTATAATAATCATGTTTTATATCTTTTGTTTCAATAAAGTGCCAAGTAAGACCTTTGGGAAGACTCGGGTGAAAGTTAATGTGATCTTGCTGTAAAAAAAACAGAAACTTTGCGCTCACGAGATTAGCTGTCATTTTTTACAGAAGAGTGCTTTTGAGTTGATTCTTTTTTGCAGAAGATTAATAGACAAATTCCTCACGTCCACCAATATATTTCATAATTTTTGGAGTAGCATAAGTATGGTTATTGTTCAGATCATTACAGACTGTTCTGTTTCTGACAGATTCTGTTTTCATTGCATAGTTTGCTTGTTTTCTAGTTCCTATGGCTTATATTCTTCAGTATAAATTGTACAAATGATATGGTATAGTAGGAATTGTGTGAGAACAATTATGAACCTTGTCTTTGATAGTACCAACGTGAATGGTTTGCTCTTTATCATACTAACCTATCTCATGAAGTTTGGTTAAGTTTTGTGTGATTGAAGTTTTCAAGTTTTGGGTGAGATATCGATATAGGGAGAATAAGGAGTGGAAAGACCCTAAGCTTGGGGATGCCCAAGGCACCCCAAGGTAATACTCACGGAAGACTCAAACGCCTAAGCTTGGGGATGCCCCGGAAGGCATCCCCTCTTTCGTCTTCAAAACTATCGGTATGCCCTACTCAGAGCTATATTTTTATTCGTCACATGATATGTGTTTTGCTTGGAGCGTGTTTTCGATTTTACTTGCTGTTTGAATAAAATCATTGGATCTGAAATATTGACTGAAAAAGAATCCTCCCATGGCTAATTAATTATTCGACTACTCAGTGTTCTTCACTCATATCTTTTGGAGTAGTTTGTCATTTACTTATGTGCTTCACGCATATCCTATGAGTAAATGGTTGAATAAATTGAATGTCATAAATCTGAAGTTATATATGTTTCATATGCCTATAACATGGGGAGTAATGACTTCACACATAATAAGTATAGGTAGTAAACTTATTGAAAGTTAGCAAACGTAGAATTGGTCACTTGAACAATTCATGAAAAAATATTGAAGGGAGAGGATTTCACATATAAATATACTATCTTGGACATCTTTTGTAGTTGTGAGCACTCATTAAAATATGACATGCTAAAAGGTTGATGTTGGACAAGGAAGACAATGTAATGAGTTATGTTTTCTTATATCTGAAACAAAGTATATTGTCATGGATCGCCCAACACATTAAGCTTGCCTTTCCCCCTCATGCTAGCCAAATTATTTGCACTAAGTAGAGATACTACTTGTGCTTCCAAATATCCTTAAACCAAGTTTTGCCATGAGAGTCCACCATACCTACCTATGGAGAAGATCCTTCAAGTAAGTTGTCATCAGTGCAAGCAATAAAAATTGCCCTCTAATTATGTATGATTGATTGGTGTGGAGGAAATAAGCTTTATACAATCTTGTGATGTGGAAGAAATAAAAGGGACAGACTGCATAATAAAGGTCCATATCACAAGTGGCAATATAAAGTGACGTTCTTTCGCATTAAGATTTTGTGCATCCAACCCTGAAAGCGCATGGCAACCTCTGCTTCCCTCTGCGAAGGGCCTATCTTTTACTTTTATCTCCAACCCTTATGCAAGAGTCACGGTGATTTTCACCTTTTCTTTTTACATTTTATCCTTTGGCAAGCACCTTGTGTTGGAAAGATTCTGATATATATATGTAACACCCCGAGAATCATGCTACAATAATCACCTTCAAATGATGCCTTGTCATCATTGTTACTGTTGCTAATCTCACTTTGATTCTATTCCAGTCCAAATCTTAATTACAAATTAAAGTCAAGTTCTAAATTGCTCAAACATGGAAACTAAAATGCTCATCATGTGTCAAATATCCTTTTGGCAATATTGGTGGTGAACCAACATTTTTGCAAAGCGTTTAAATGCCCTAAACTAATTAAAACAATGGTTAAAACATTCTTTAAATGCCTTTTTGTTTTATAAAAATGCTAAGCTAATTTATTTAACTACCAAACTAATTGTGGTAGTAGTCTAAATTATAGTAATAATTTAGGTTCAAGCTTTGTGTTTTATAAAACTGTTTTGCCTTTTGAAATTAAAAGAAAACATAGGAGTTTAAAAAAAAGCCCCCCCACTGGGCCAACCGGCCCAGCTGGCCACCAGGCCGAGTAGGCCGGCCCAAGGCCCCCCACTACTAACCCCCTGGCACCCAGAAACCCTAGCGCACAACCCCCCACTATCCCCACTCCCCGATCTCTCCTCCCTCGTCTGCCCCACCCCTCGATCCCGCTCTGGATCGAGGGCGCTCGCCCCCGACCCTGGTGACCGCGTCGCCCCGCGCGACGACCCCGCCACCGAATCGCCGAGCGCCGCCCCTCACGGCCTCCTCCCCGCAGCCTCGTCCCCTCTCCCTCGTGGCCCGACGTCTGCTCAACGCCGTCGACATCGCCGCCACCTCGTGCCATCACCGGACCCCGCCGGACGCCTTCTCGACCCCGCCCGCCTCTCCATCGCCGGAGCCGCTCCGCGTCGCCTCGCCTCCTCATCTCTCCCTCATCGGCTCCGTTGAGCCTCACCGGCCCTTTACTCTGCAACAACCGTGAGCGCCTCCCTCCATCTCCCCTCTCTCTCCGTCGTCCCGAGCGCCACCACGCCGGTGCACACGCCTGCACCTGCGGCGGTCGCCGCGCCTACGCGCTTTGCCCGCCGCGCTCACCGCGCCTCACAGCCCGCGACCTGCCGCGCTCCCGCCATCGCCTGCGCAGGCCCCTGACCTCTGCCCGCTCGACCCGCCCGCGTCGCGGCCGACCCTCCCCCCCCCCGGCTCGCCCGTGCCTCTACGACACCTGCCGCGACGCCCTACTCCGGCGAGCCACCATGGCCGGCGCCCCATGGGGGCCTCGTACACAAAACGGGCGCCGACGCCCGGCGCACACAACCGCACCCGCTGGCGCCCAACACCGCTCTCCCAGGGCCACTGCCAGAGGGGCCCCACGCCCTGTGTTAAAAAAATGTATTAAATATGATTAATTAATTGGTTAATTAATTAATTAACTTAATTAACTTTGTTTAATTAACCCAATGAACAATTTAGTCTAATTAAGCCTGTTTAGTTAAATTGTGCCAATGACAGCAGGGCCCCACAAGCCCCTTTGACTAGTCTGAAGGAAATATGCCCTAGAGGCAATAATAAAGTTATTATTTATTTCCTTACATGTCATGATAAATGTTTATTATTCATGCTAGAATTGTATTAACCGGAAACATAATACATGTGTGAATACATAGACAAACAGAGTGTCACTAGTATGCCTCTACTTGACTAGCTCATTAATCAAAGATGGTTATGTTTCCTGGCCATGAACAAAGAGTTGTTATTTGATTAACGAGATCACATCATTAGTTGAATGATCTGATTGACATGACCCATTCCATTAGCATAGCACCCGATCGTTTAGTATGTTGCTGTTGCTTTTATCCATGACTTATACATGTTCCTTTAACTATGAGATTATGCAACTCCCGTTTACCGTAGGAACACTTTGTGTGCTACCAAACGTCACAACGTAACTGGGTGATTATAAAGGTGCTCTACAGGTGTCTCCGAAGGTACATGTTGGGTTGGCGTATTTCGAGATTAGGATTTGTCACTCCAATTGTCGGAGAGGTATCTCAGGGCCTTCTCGGTAATACACATCACATAAGCCTTGCAAGCATTGCAACCAATGAGTTAGTTGCGAGATGATGTATTACGGAACGAGAAAAGAGACTTGCCGGTAACGAGATTGAACTAGGTATTGGATACCGGCGATCGAATCTCGGGCAAGTAACATACCGATGACAAAGGGAACAAACGTATGTTGTTATGCGGTCTGACCGATAAAGATCTTCGTAGAATATGTAGGAGCCAATATGGGCATCCAGGTCCCGCTATTGGTTATTGACTGGAGACATGTCTCAGTCATGTCTACATTGTTCTCGAACCCGTAGGGTCCGCACGCTTAAGGTTTCGATGACAGTTATATTATGAGTTTATGAGTTTTGATGTACCGAAGGAGTTCGGAGTCCCGGATGAGATCGGGGACGTGACGAGGAGTCTCGAAATGGTCGAGACATAAAGAATTATATATTGGAAGCCTATGTTTGGACATCGGATGCATTCCGGGTGAAATCAGGATTTTACCGGAATACCGGGAGGGTTACCGGAACCCCCCGGAAGCATAATGGGCCAACATGGGCCTTGGAGGAAAGGTGAGAGGGCAGCCCTAGGGTCTGCGCGCCTCCCCCCCCCTTCCCTAGTCCTATTAGGACTAGGAGAGGTGGGCACCCCCTCTCTCTTTCTCTCCCCCTTGGAGCAATCCTAGTCCAACTAGGATTGGGGGGGAGGAATCCTACTCCCAGAGGGAGTAGGACTCTCTGGCGCGCCCTGGCTTGGCCGGCCAGCCCCTCCCCCTTGACTCCTTTATATACGGGGGCAGGGGGCACCCCAAAGACACACAAGTTGATCTACGGATCGTTCCTTAGCCGTGTGCGGTGCCCCCTTCCACCAAATTCCACCTCGATCATATCGTTGCAGTGCTTAGGCGAAGCCCTGCGCCGGTAACACATCAAGATCGTCACCACGCCGTCGTGCTGACGGAACTCTTCCCGAACGCTTTGCTGGATCGGAGCCCGGGGATCGTCATCGAGCTGAACGTGTGCAGAACTCGGAGGTGCCGTACGTTCGGTGCTTAGATCGGTTGGATCGCGAGGAGAACGTACGACTACTTCCTCTACGTACGACTACTTCCTCTACGTTGTATCAACGCTTCCGCTTCGGTCTACGAGGGTATGTAGACAAACACTCTCCCCTCTCGTTGCTATGCATCACCATGATCTTGCGTGTGCGTAGGAAATTTTTTGAATTTACTGCGTTCCCCAACAGTGGCATCCGAGCCAGGTTTTTATGGTATGATGTTATTTGCACGAGTAGAACACAAGTGAGTTGTGGACGATACAAGTCATACTGCCTACCAGCATGTCATACTTTGGTTCAGCGGTATTGTTGGATGAGACGATCCGGACCAACCTTACGCGTACGCTTACGCGAGACCGGTTCCCTCGACGTGCTTTGCACAGAGATGGCTTGCGGAAGACTGTCTCTCCAACTTTAGTTGAACCGAGTGTGGCTACGCCCGGTCCTTGAGAAGGTTAAAACGGAGTCTATTTGACAAACTATCGTTGTGGTTTTGATGCGTAGGTAAGATGAGTTCTTGCTTCAAGCCCGTAGCAGCCACGTAAAACTTGCAACAACAAAGTAGAGAACGTCTAACTTGTTTTTGCAGGGCATGTTGTGATGTGATATGGTCAAGACGTGATGCTAAATTTTATTGTATGAGATGATCATGTTTTGTAAACCAAGTTATCGGCAACTGGCAGGAGCCATATGGTTGTCGCTTTATTGTATGCAATGCAATCGCGATGTAATGCTTTACTTTATTGCTAAACGGTAGTGATAGTCGTAGAAGCATAAGATTAGCGAGACGACAACGATGCTGCGATGAAGATCAAGGTGTCGCGCCGGTGACGATGGTGATCATGACGGTGCTTCGAAGATGGAGATCACAAGCACAAGATGATGATGGCCATATCATATCACTTATATTGATTGCATGTGATGTTTATCCTTTTTATGCATCTTATCTTGCTTTGATTGACGGTAGCATTATAAGATGATCTCTCACTAAATTATCAAGAAGTGTTCTCCCTGAGTATGCACCGTTGCGAAAGTTCTTCGTGCTGAGACACCACGTGATGATCGGGTGTGATAGGCTCTACGTTCAAATACAACGGGTGCAAAACAGTTGCACACGCGGAATACTCAGGTTTAACTTGACGAGCCTAGCATATACAGATATGGCCTCGGAACACGGAGACCGAAAGGTCGAGCGTGAATCATATAGTAGATATGATCAACATAGTGATGTTCACCATTGAAACTACTCCATCTCATGTGATGATCGGACATGGTTTAGTTGATTTGGATCACGTGATCACTTAGAGGATTAGAGGGATGTCTATCTAAGTGGGAGTTCTTAAGTAATATGATTAATTGAACTTTAATTTATCATGAACTTAGTCCTGGTAGTATTAGCATATCTATGTTGTAGATCAATAGCTCGCGTTGTTACTTCCCTGTGTTTATTTTGATATGTTCCTAGAGAAAATTGTGTTGAAAAATGTTAGTAGCAATGATGCGGATTGGATCCGTGATCTGAGGTTTATCCTCATTGCTGCACAGAAGAATTATGTCCTTGATGCACCGCTAGGTGACGGACCTATTGCAGGAGCAGATGCAGACATTATGAACGTTTTGCTAGCTCAATATGATGATTACTTAATAGTTTAGTGCACCATGCTTAACTGCTTAGAATCGGGACTTCAAAGACATTTTGAACGTCATGGAGCATATGAGATGTTCTAGGAGTTGAAGTTAATATTTCAAGCAAATACCCGAGTTGAGAGATATGAAGTCTCCAACAAGTTCTATAGCTAAAAGATGGAGGAGAATCGCTCAACTAGTGAGCATGTGCTCAGATTGTCTGGGTACTTCAATCGCTTGAATCAAGTGGGAGTTAATCTTCCAGATAAGATAGTGATTGACAGAATTCTCTAGTCACCATCACCAAGTTAGTAGAACTTCGTGATGAACTATAATATGCAAGGGATAACGGAAAATATTCCCAAGCTCTTCACGATGCTAAAATCGGCGAAGGTAGAAATCAAAGAAAAACATCAAGTGTTGATGGTTGACAAGATCACTAGTTTCAAGAAAAGGGCAAAAGGAAAGAAGGGGAACTTCAAGAAGAACGGCAAGCAAGTTGCTGCTCAAGTGAAAAAGCCCAAGTCTGGTCCTAAGCCTGAGACTAAGTGCTTCAACTGCAAAGGAACTGGTCACTGGAAGCGGAACTACCCCAAGTGATTGGCGGATAAGAAGGATGGCAAAGTGAACATAAGTATATTTGATATACATGTTATTGATGTGTACTTTACTAGTATTCATAGCAACCCCTCAGTATTTGGTACTAGTTCAAGTTGCTAAGATTAGTAACTCGAAACGGGAGTTGCAGAATGAACAAAGACTAGTTAAAGGGCAAGGTGACGATGTGTGTTGGAAGTGGTTCCAAGATTGATATGATCATCATCACACACTCCCTATACTTTCGGGATTAGTGTTGAAACCAAATAAGTGTTATTTGGTGTTTGCGTTGAGCATGAATATGATTTGATCATGTTTATTGCAATACGGCTATTCATTTAAGTAAGAGAATAAATTGTTGTTCTGTTTACATGAATAAAACCTTCTATGGTTATACACACCAACGAAATGGTTTGTTGGATCTCGATCATAGTGATACACATATTCATAATATTGAAGCCAAAAGATGCAAAGTTAATAATGATAGTGCAACTTATTTGTGGCACTGCCGTTTAAGTCATATTGGTGTAAAGCGCATGAAGAAACTCCATACTGATGGACTTTTGGAGTCACTTGATTATGAATCAATTGGCACTTGCGAACCGTGCCTTATGGGCAAGATGACTAAAACACCGTTCTCCGGTACTGTGGAGAGAGCAACAGATTTATTAGAAATCATACATACTGATGTATGTGGTCCAATGAATGTTGAGGCTCGTGGCGGATATCGTTATTTTCTCACCTTCACTGATGATTTAAGCAGATATGGGTATATCTACTTAATGAAACACAAGTCTGAAACATTTGCAAAGTTCAAAGAATTTCAGAGTGAAGTGGAAAATCATCGTAACAAGAAAATAAAGTTTCTACGATCTGATCGTGGAGGAGAATATTTGAGTTACGAGTTTGGTCTACATTTGAAACAATGCGGAATAGTTTCGCAACTCACGCCACCCGGAACACCACAACGTAATGGTGTGTCCGAACGTCGTAATCGTACTTTACTGGATATGGTGCGATCTATGATGTCTCTTACCGATTTACCGCTATCTTTTTGGGGTTATGCTCTAGAGACGGCCGCATTCACGTTAAATAGGGCACCATCAAAATCCGTTGAGACGACACCTTATGAACTGTGGTTTGGCAAGAAACCAAAGTTGTCATTTCTTAAAGTTTGGGGCTGCGATGCTTATGTGAAAAAGCTTCAACCTGATAAGCTCGAACCCAAATCGGAAAAATGTGTCTTCATAGGATACCCAAAGGAGACTATTGGGTATACCTTCTATCACAGATCCGAAGGCAAAATTTTTGTTGCTAAAGTCGGAAACTTTCTAGAGAAGGAGTTTCTCTCGAAAGAAGTGAGTGGGAGGAAAGTAGAACTTGATGAGATAACAGTATCTACTCCCTTATTGAGAAGTAGTACATCACAGAAATCTGTTTCTGTGACACCTACATCAAATAGGGAAGAAGCTAATGATAATGATCATGAAACTTCAGATCAAGTTTCTACTGAACTTCGTAGATCAACCAGAGTAAGATCCGCACCAGAGTGGTACGGTAATCCTATTTTGGAAGTCATGTTACTAGACCATGGTGAACCTACGAACTATGAAGAAGCGATGGTGAGCCCAGATTCCGCAAAGTGGCTTGAGGCCATGAAATCTGAGATGGGATCCATGTATGAAAACTGTGGACTTTGGTTGACTTGCCCGATGATCGGCAAGCAATTGAGAATAAATGGATTTTTAAGAAGAAGACTGACGCTGATGGTAATGTTACTGTCTATAAAGCTTGACTTGTTGCAAAGGGTTTTCGACAAGTTCAAGGAATTGACTACGATGAGACTTTCTCACCCGTAGCGATGCTTAAGTCTGTCCGAATCATGTTAGCAATTGCCGCATTTTATGATTATGAAATTTGGCAAATGGATGTCAAAACTGCATTCCTGAATGGATTTCTGGAAGAAGAGTTGTATATGATGCAACCAGAAGGTTTTGTCGATCCGAAGGGAGCTAACAAAGTGTGCAAGCTCCAGCGATCCATTTATGGACTGGTGCAAGCTTCTCGGAGTTGGAATATACGCTTTGATAAGTTGATCAAAGCATATAGTTTTATACAGACTTGCGGTGAAGCCTGTATTTACAAGAAAGTGAGTGGGAGCACTACAGCATTTCTGATAAGTATATGTAAATGACATATTATTGATCGGAAATAATGTAGAATTATTCTGTAAAGCATAAAGGAGTATTTGAAAGGAGTGTTTCGAAGAAGGACCTCGGTGAAGCTGCTTACATATTGAGCATCAAGATCTATAAGAGATAGATCAAGACGCTTGATAAGTTTTTCAATAAATACATACCTTGAAAAGATTTTTGAAGTAGTTCAAAATGGAACAGTCAAAGAAAGAGTTCTTGCCTGTATTACAAGGTGTGAAATTGAGTAAGACTCAAAACCCGACCACGGCAGAAGATAGAAAGAGAATGGAAGTCATTCCCTATGCCTCAGCCATAGGTTCTATAAAGTATGCCATGCTGTGTACCAGAGCTATTGCATACCCTACCACTGAGTTTGGCAAGGGAGTACAATAGTGATCTAGGAGTAGATCACTGGACAAGCGATCAAAATTATCCTTATTGGAATAAGGATATGTTTCTCGATTATGGATGTGACAAAAAGGTTCGTCGTAAAAGGTTACGTCGATGCAAGTTTTGACACTAATCTAGATGACTCTAAGTCTCAATCTAGATACATATTGAAAGTGGGAGCAATTAGCTAAAGTAGCTCCGTGCAGAGCATTGTAGACATAGAAAATTGCAAAATACATAACGGATCTGAATGTAGCAGACCCGTTGACTAAGATTCTCTCACAAGCAAAACATGATCACACCTTAGTACTCTTTGGGTGTTAATTACATAGCGATGTAAACTAGATTACTGAATCTAGTAAACCCTTTGGGTGTCGGTCACATAGCGATGTGAACTATGGGTGTTAATCACATGATGATGTGAACTATTGATGTTAATCACATAGTGATGTGATCTAGATTATTGACTCTAGTGCAAGTGGGAGACTGAAGGAAATATGCCCTAGAGGCAATAATAAAGTTATTATTTATTTCCTTACATGTCATGATAAATGTTTATTATTCATGCTAGAATTGTATTAACCGGAAACATAATACATGTGTGAATACATAGACAAACAGAGTGTCACTAGTATGCCTCTACTTGACTAGCTCATTAATCAAAGATGGTTATGTTTCCTGGCCATGAACAAAGAGTTGTTATTTGATTAACGAGATCACATCATTAGTTGAATGATCTGATTGACATGACCCATTCCATTAGCATAGCACCCGATCGTTTAGTATGTTGCTGTTGCTTTTATCCATGACTTATACATGTTCCTTTAACTATGAGATTATGCAACTCCCGTTTACCGTAGGAACACTTTGTGTGCTACCAAACGTCACAACGTAACTGGGTGATTATAAAGGTGCTCTACAGGTGTCTCCGAAGGTACATGTTGGGTTGGCGTATTTCGAGATTAGGATTTGTCACTCCAATTGTCGGAGAGGTATCTCAGGGCCTTCTCGGTAATACACATCACATAAGCCTTGCAAGCATTGCAACCAATGAGTTAGTTGCGAGATGATGTATTACGGAACGAGAAAAGAGACTTGCCGGTAACGAGATTGAACTAGGTATTGGATACCGACGATCGAATCTCGGGCAAGTAACATACCGATGACAAAGGGAACAAACGTATGTTGTTATGCGGTCTGACCGATAAAGATCTTCGTAGAATATGTAGGAGCCAATATGGGCATCCAGGTCCCGCTATTGGTTATTGACTGGAGACATGTCTCAGTCATGTCTACATTGTTCTCGAACCCGTAGGGTCCGCACGCTTAAGGTTTCGATGACAGTTATATTATGAGTTTATGAGTTTTGATGTACCGAAGGAGTTCGGAGTCCCGGATGAGATCGGGGACGTGACGAGGAGTCTCGAAATGGTCGAGACATAAAGAATTATATATTGGAAGCCTATGTTTGGACATCGGATGCATTCCGGGTGAAATCAGGATTTTACCGGAATACCGGGAGGGTTACCGGAACCCCCCGGAAGCATAATGGGCCAACATGGGCCTTGGAGGAAAGGTGAGAGGGCAGCCCTAGGGGCTGCGCGCCTCCCCCCCCTTCCCTAGTCCTATTAGGACTAGGAGAGGTGGGCACCCCCTCTCTCTTTCTCTCCCCCTTGGAGCAATCCTAGTCCAACTAGGATTGGGGGGGAGGAATCCTACTCCCAGAGGGAGTAGGACTCTCTGGCGCGCCCTGGCTTGGCCGGCCAGCCCCTCCCCCTTGACTCCTTTATATACGGGGGCAGGGGGCACCCCAAAGACACACAAGTTGATCTACGGATCGTTCCTTAGCCGTGTGCGGTGCCCCCTTCCACCAAATTCCACCTCGATCATATCGTTGCAGTGCTTAGGCGAAGCCCTGCGCCGGTAACACATCAAGATCGTCACCACGCCGTCGTGCTGACGGAACTCTTCCCCGACGCTTTGCTGGATCGGAGCCCGGGGATCGTCATCGAGCTGAACGTGTGCAGAACTCGGAGGTGCCGTACGTTCGGTGCTTAGATCGGTTGGATCGCGAGGAGAACGTACGACTACTTCCTCTACGTACGACTACTTCCTCTACGTTGTATCAACGCTTCCGCTTCGGTCTACGAGGGTATGTAGACAAACACTCTCCCCTCTCGTTGCTATGCATCACCATGATCTTGCGTGTGCGTAGGAAATTTTTTGAATTTACTGCGTTCCCCAACAGTGGCATCCGAGCCAGGTTTTTATGGTATGATGTTATTTGCACGAGTAGAACACAAGTGAGTTGTGGACGATACAAGTCATACTGCCTACCAGCATGTCATACTTTGGTTCAGCGGTATTGTTGGATGAGACGATCCGGACCAACCTTACGCGTACGCTTACGCGAGACCGGTTCCCTCGACGTGCTTTGCACAGAGATGGCTTGCGGAAGACTGTCTCTCCAACTTTAGTTGAACCGAGTGTGGCTACGCCCGGTCCTTGAGAAGGTTAAAACGGAGTCTATTTGACAAACTATCGTTGTGGTTTTGATGCGTAGGTAAGATGAGTTCTTGCTTCAAGCCCGTAGCAGCCACGTAAAACTTGCAACAACAAAGTAGAGAACGTCTAACTTGTTTTTGCAGGGCATGTTGTGATGTGATATGGTCAAGACGTGATGCTAAATTTTATTGTATGAGATGATCATGTTTTGTAAACCAAGTTATCGGCAACTGGCAGGAGCCATATGGTTGTCGCTTTATTGTATGCAATGCAATCGCGATGTAATGCTTTACTTTATTGCTAAACGGTAGTGATAGTCGTAGAAGCATAAGATTAGCGAGACGACAACGATGCTGCGATGAAGATCAAGGTGTCGCGCCGGTGACGATGGTGATCATGACGGTGCTTCGAAGATGGAGATCACAAGCACAAGATGATGATGGCCATATCATATCACTTATATTGATTGCATGTGATGTTTATCCTTTTTATGCATCTTATCTTGCTTTGATTGACGGTAGCATTATAAGATGATCTCTCACTAAATTATCAAGAAGTGTTCTCCCTGAGTATGCACCGTTGCGAAAGTTCTTCGTGCTGAGACACCACGTGATGATCGGGTGTGATAGGCTCTACGTTCAAATACAACGGGTGCAAAACAGTTGCACACGCGGAATACTCAGGTTTAACTTGACGAGCCTAGCATATACAGATATGGCCTCGGAACACGGAGACCGAAAGGTCGAGCGTGAATCATATAGTAGATATGATCAACATAGTGATGTTCACCATTGAAACTACTCCATCTCACGTGATGATCGGACATGGTTTAGTTGATTTGGATCACGTGATCACTTAGAGGATTAGAGGGATGTCTATCTAAGTGGGAGTTCTTAAGTAATATGATTAATTGAACTTTAATTTATCATGAACTTAGTCCTGGTAGTATTAGCATATCTATGTTGTAGATCAATAGCTCGCGTTGTTACTTCCCTGTGTTTATTTTGATATGTTCCTAGAGAAAATTGTGTTGAAAAATGTTAGTAGCAATGATGCGGATTGGATCCGTGATCTGAGGTTTATCCTCATTGCTGCACAGAAGAATTATGTCCTTGATGCACCGCTAGGTGACGGACCTATTGCAGGAGCAGATGCAGACATTATGAACGTTTTGCTAGCTCAATATGATGATTACTTAATAGTTTAGTGCACCATGCTTAACTGCTTAGAATCGGGACTTCAAAGACATTTTGAACGTCATGGAGCATATGAGATGTTCTAGGAGTTGAAGTTAATATTTCAAGCAAATACCCGAGTTGAGAGATATGAAGTCTCCAACAAGTTCTATAGCTAAAAGATGGAGGAGAATCGCTCAACTAGTGAGCATGTGCTCAGATTGTCTGGGTACTTCAATCGCTTGAATCAAGTGGGAGTTAATCTTCCAGATAAGATAGTGATTGACAGAATTCTCTAGTCACCATCACCAAGTTAGTAGAACTTCGTGATGAACTATAATATGCAAGGGATAACGGAAAATATTCCCAAGCTCTTCACGATGCTAAAATCGGCGAAGGTAGAAATCAAAGAAAAACATCAAGTGTTGATGGTTGACAAGATCACTAGTTTCAAGAAAAGGGCAAAAGGAAAGAAGGGGAACTTCAAGAAGAACGGCAAGCAAGTTGCTGCTCAAGTGAAAAAGCCCAAGTCTGGTCCTAAGCCTGAGACTAAGTGCTTCAACTGCAAAGGAACTGGTCACTGGAAGCGGAACTACCCCAAGTGATTGGCGGATAAGAAGGATGGCAAAGTGAACATAAGTATATTTGATATACATGTTATTGATGTGTACTTTACTAGTATTCATAGCAACCCCTCAGTATTTGGTACTAGTTCAAGTTGCTAAGATTAGTAACTCGAAACGGGAGTTGCAGAATGAACAAAGACTAGTTAAAGGGCAAGGTGACGATGTGTGTTGGAAGTGGTTCCAAGATTGATATGATCATCATCACACACTCCCTATACTTTCGGGATTAGTGTTGAAACCAAATAAGTGTTATTTGGTGTTTGCGTTGAGCATGAATATGATTTGATCATGTTTATTGCAATACGGCTATTCATTTAAGTAAGAGAATAAATTGTTGTTCTGTTTACATGAATAAAACCTTCTATGGTTATACACACCAACGAAATGGTTTGTTGGATCTCGATCATAGTGATACACATATTCATAATATTGAAGCCAAAAGATGCAAAGTTAATAATGATAGTGCAACTTATTTGTGGCACTGCCGTTTAAGTCATATTGGTGTAAAGCGCATGAAGAAACTCCATACTGATGGACTTTTGGAGTCACTTGATTATGAATCAATTGGCACTTGCGAACCGTGCCTTATGGGCAAGATGACTAAAACACCGTTCTCCGGTACTGTGGAGAGAGCAACAGATTTATTAGAAATCATACATACTGATGTATGTGGTCCAATGAATGTTGAGGCTCGTGGCGGATATCGTTATTTTCTCACCTTCACTGATGATTTAAGCAGATATGGGTATATCTACTTAATGAAACACAAGTCTGAAACATTTGCAAAGTTCAAAGAATTTCAGAGTGAAGTGGAAAATCATCGTAACAAGAAAATAAAGTTTCTACGATCTGATCGTGGAGGAGAATATTTGAGTTACGAGTTTGGTCTACATTTGAAACAATGCGGAATAGTTTCGCAACTCACGCCACCCGGAACACCACAACGTAATGGTGTGTCCGAACGTCGTAATCGTACTTTACTGGATATGGTGCGATCTATGATGTCTCTTACCGATTTACCGCTATCTTTTTGGGGTTATGCTCTAGAGACGGCCGCATTCACGTTAAATAGGGCACCATCAAAATCCGTTGAGACGACACCTTATGAACTGTGGTTTGGCAAGAAACCAAAGTTGTCATTTCTTAAAGTTTGGGGCTGCGATGCTTATGTGAAAAAGCTTCAACCTGATAAGCTCGAACCCAAATCGGAAAAATGTGTCTTCATAGGATACCCAAAGGAGACTATTGGGTATACCTTCTATCACAGATCCGAAGGCAAAATTTTTGTTGCTAAAGTCAGAAACTTTCTAGAGAAGGAGTTTCTCTCGAAAGAAGTGAGTGGGAGGAAAGTAGAACTTGATGAGATAACAGTATCTACTCCCTTATTGAGAAGTAGTACATCACAGAAATCTGTTTCTGTGACACCTACATCAAATAGGGAAGAAGCTAATGATAATGATCATGAAACTTCAGATCAAGTTTCTACTGAACTTCGTAGATCAACCAGAGTAAGATCCGCACCAGAGTGGTACGGTAATCCTATTTTGGAAGTCATGTTACTAGACCATGGTGAACCTACGAACTATGAAGAAGCGATGGTGAGCCCAGATTCCGCAAAGTGGCTTGAGGCCATGAAATCTGAGATGGGATCCATGTATGAAAACAAAGTGTGGACTTTGGTTGACTTGCCCGATGATCGGCAAGCAATTGAGAATAAATGGATTTTTAAGAAGAAGACTGACGCTGATGGTAATGTTACTGTCTATAAAGCTTGACTTGTTGCAAAGGGTTTTCGACAAGTTCAAGGAATTGACTACGATGAGACTTTCTCACCCGTAGCGATGCTTAAGTCTGTCCGAATCATGTTAGCAATTGCCGCATTTTATGATTATGAAATTTGGCAAATGGATGTCAAAACTGCATTCCTGAATGGATTTCTGGAATAAGAGTTGTATATGATGCAACCAGAAGGTTTTGTCGATCCGAAGGGAGCTAACAAAGTGTGCAAGCTCCAGCGATCCATTTATGGACTGGTGCAAGCTTCTCGGAGTTGGAATATACGCTTTGATAAGTTGATCAAAGCATATAGTTTTATACAGACTTGCGGTGAAGCCTGTATTTACAAGAAAGTGAGTGGGAGCACTACAGCATTTCTGATAAGTATATGTAAATGACATATTATTGATCGGAAATAATGTAGAATTATTCTGTAAAGCATAAAGGAGTATTTGAAAGGAGTGTTTCGAAGAAGGACCTCGGTGAAGCTGCTTACATATTGAGCATCAAGATCTATAAGAGATAGATCAAGACGCTTGATAAGTTTTTCAATAAATACATACCTTGAAAAGATTTTTGAAGTAGTTCAAAATGGAACAGTCAAAGAAAGAGTTCTTGCCTGTATTACAAGGTGTGAAATTGAGTAAGACTCAAAACCCGACCACGGCAGAAGATAGAAAGAGAATGGAAGTCATTCCCTATGCCTCAGCCATAGGTTCTATAAAGTATGCCATGCTGTGTACCAGAGCTATTGCATACCCTACCACTGAGTTTGGCAAGGGAGTACAATAGTGATCTAGGAGTAGATCACTGGACAAGCGATCAAAATTATCCTTATTGGAATAAGGATATGTTTCTCGATTATGGATGTGACAAAAAGGTTCGTCGTAAAAGGTTACGTCGATGCAAGTTTTGACACTAATCTAGATGACTCTAAGTCTCAATCTAGATACATATTGAAAGTGGGAGCAATTAGCTAAAGTAGCTCCGTGCAGAGCATTGTAGACATAGAAAATTGCAAAATACATAACGGATCTGAATGTAGCAGACCCGTTGACTAAGATTCTCTCACAAGCAAAACATGATCACACCTTAGTACTCTTTGGGTGTTAATTACATAGCGATGTAAACTAGATTACTGAATCTAGTAAACCCTTTGGGTGTCGGTCACATAGCGATGTGAACTATGGGTGTTAATCACATGATGATGTGAACTATTGATGTTAATCACATAGTGATGTGATCTAGATTATTGACTCTAGTGCAAGTGGGAGACTGAAGGAAATATGCCCTAGAGGCAATAATAAAGTTATTATTTATTTCCTTACATGTCATGATAAATGTTTATTATTCATGCTAGAATTGTATTAACCGGAAACATAATACATGTGTGAATACATAGACAAACAGAGTGTCACTAGTATGCCTCTACTTGACTAGCTCATTAATCAAAGATGGTTATGTTTCCTGGCCATGAACAAAGAGTTGTTATTTGATTAACGAGATCACATCATTAGTTGAATGATCTGATTGACATGACCCATTCCATTAGCATAGCACCCGATCGTTTAGTATGTTGCTGTTGCTTTTATCCATGACTTATACATGTTCCTTTAACTATGAGATTATGCAACTCCCGTTTACCGTAGGAACACTTTGTGTGCTACCAAACGTCACAACGTAACTGGGTGATTATAAAGGTGCTCTACAGGTGTCTCCGAAGGTACATGTTGGGTTGGCGTATTTCGAGATTAGGATTTGTCACTCCAATTGTCGGAGAGGTATCTCAGGGCCTTCTCGGTAATACACATCACATAAGCCTTGCAAGCATTGCAACCAATGAGTTAGTTGCGAGATGATGTATTACGGAACGAGAAAAGAGACTTGCCGGTAACGAGATTGAACTAGGTATTGGATACCGACGATCGAATCTCGGGCAAGTAACATACCGATGACAAAGGGAACAAACGTATGTTGTTATGCGGTCTGACCGATAAAGATCTTCGTAGAATATGTAGGAGCCAATATGGGCATCCAGGTCCCGCTATTGGTTATTGACTGGAGACATGTCTCAGTCATGTCTACATTGTTCTCGAACCCGTAGGGTCCGCACGCTTAAGGTTTCGATGACAGTTATATTATGAGTTTATGAGTTTTGATGTACCGAAGGAGTTCGGAGTCCCGGATGAGATCGGGGACGTGACGAGGAGTCTCGAAATGGTCGAGACATAAAGAATTATATATTGGAAGCCTATGTTTGGACATCGGATGCATTCCGGGTGAAATCAGGATTTTACCGGAATACCGGGAGGGTTACCGAAACCCCCCGGAAGCATAATGGGCCAACATGGGCCTTGGAGGAAAGGTGAGAGGGCAGCCCTAGGGGCTGCGCGCCTCCCCCCCCTTCCCTAGTCCTATTAGGACTAGGAGAGGTGGGCACCCCCTCTCTCTTTCTCTCCCCCTTGGAGCAATCCTAGTCCAACTAGGATTGGGGGGGAGGAATCCTACTCCCAGAGGGAGTAGGACTCTCTGGCGCGCCCTGGCTTGGCCGGCCAGCCCCTCCCCCTTGACTCCTTTATATACGGGGGCAGGGGGCACCCCAAAGACACACAAGTTGATCTACGGATCGTTCCTTAGCCGTGTGCGGTGCCCCCTTCCACCAAATTCCACCTCGATCATATCGTTGCAGTGCTTAGGCGAAGCCCTGCGCCGGTAACACATCAAGATCGTCACCACGCCGTCGTGCTGACGGAACTCTTCCCCGACGCTTTGCTGGATCGGAGCCCGGGGATCATCATCGAGCTGAACGTGTGCAGAACTCGGAGGTGCCGTACGTTCGGTGCTTAGATCGGTTGGATCGCGAGGAGAACGTACGACTACTTCCTCTACGTACGACTACTTCCTCTACGTTGTATCAACGCTTCCGCTTCGGTCTACGAGGGTATGTAGACAAACACTCTCCCCTCTCGTTGCTATGCATCACCATGATCTTGCGTGTGCGTAGGAAAATTTTTGAATTTACTGCGTTCCCCAACATAGTCAAAGCTGACCAGTCAACTGCTGACTGTGCAGTTGACTGGCCCCACGTGTCAGCCTCTTTATGCCCTGGCTGGGTACACTTCTGAGAACCCATAGCCTTTTTGCAAAAAAAAAATTCGAATTATAAGATAAATCCCGAAAATCTTTTAAAACTTAGAAAAATCATATAAATTAATCTGTATCTCGGATGAAAAAGTTTTATACATGAAAGTTGCTCAGAACGACGAGACGAATCTGGATACGCTCTCCGTTCGTCCGCCAGTCATCCCTAGCAAGCGAACCTGCAACCGTCCCCCTCCGGTTCGTTTGTCCGAAAATGCCAAACTTCGGGGAAACATTCCCGGATGTTCTCCCCCTTCGCCGTATCGTGTAGCACCGCGTTAGAGCACGCCTAGCGCTAAGTATCGTCTTGTCATGCTTAGTGATACCTATGTTTGCTATGTATTTATTGTGTCTTCCCCCTCTTCTCTCCGGTAGACCCTGAGACCGATGCTGCCCCTGTGATCGACTACGTCGACGACGACCCCTCCTTGCCAGAGACACCAGGCAAGCCCCCCCTTTGATCATCCCGATATCGCCCATTCCATTCTCTCATGCTTGCATTAGATTTTTGCTACTGTTATTGTTTGCTCCTATTCTGATGCATAGCCTGCTTTTGTATCTGTTGTTGTACCTTATCCGCTTATCCTAAACTGCTTAGTATAGGTTGGTTAGTGATCCATCAGTGACCCCCACTTGTCCTTGTTGCCCCTGCTTCATCATTGAAGACCCGATCAACGGGATCGAAGACCATGCCCCGGCACCACACATCACTTTCCCCTTAGTTGCTCGACGCTAATGGGTTACTATCGAGTGCCGAGGGTGAAACCTCTACAGCACTTCTGATGTTAACCTGCAGTGTAGCTATATGGTCATGGTCATCGAGGGTGATTTCCTCCTTAACCACTTCGATACGGCTCTGTCATGCAACCCCTCAAGTGTGAACCTCGAGGGTGGATCCTCTTACGTTCACCTTGATGATTACATCGAGTGGAATTCACCGGGGGTGATTCCTCGGGTTTTCCCCTTGATGTTTGGACACATGGTTACTATGGTTACTATGACTTTACACTGATCCAGGTTACTAAAGACGGGATGACCCTGAGGGGTACCCGCGCGAGCTTAATTGCGAGTGATGTGGAGACGGGTTGACCTGGAGGGTGCCCGCAAGATAATTACGAGGCTTGGCCGGGCATTCCTAGCCCTTGCCGCCAGTCCTCGAGACGGGGCAACGGGGTCACATCTTTCGTGAGTCTCTGCTTGTTAGCGCGCGTTCCTAATCCACTATGATTTGAATATTTGATCTGAGGGGCCTCTGGCCTGATAGCTCTAACCATCACGTGGGCATAGTATGGGCGTTCTGCGTCGTATACATCAGCCGAAGCTTAATAGACGTCAGCAACTGAGCGGCGCGCGCCGCGTTGGACTGCGTAAGCGCCTGCCTTGTTGAAGGAGGTAGCTAGGTCTGCTCACCAGCCGCCCTCGCAACGTGCAGGAGTTCCCGGGGAGATGGCCCATGACCCCTGGGGGCATAGGTTTAGTCCGGCGTGCTGGCCTCTCTATTAAGCCTAGGTCGGGTTGCGGCGTATTGTTTAGCCGAGGCCGGGCATGACCCAGGAAAGTGTGTCCGGCCGGAGTTAATAGAGCGTGGTGGGTAAGTTGGTGCACCCCTGCAGGGAAGAAAACATCTATCGATAGCCTGTGCTACGGTAACGGACACTTGGAGTTGTATCCCGATCGATACAACTAGAACTGGATACTTGTGATGAGAACTGGTTGGTGATGAGAATTGGATTGTGATGATAACTGGATAGTATGGCTCTGGGATGCCTTTCTTGCAGGGAGTCGAGAAAGGATCTCCGGCCGAGGTTGATAACACTTCTACTACTTTACTTTATGCTACTCTACTCCCTCCGGTTGCTGCAAGATGGTGGTTTCCAGAAGATGCTAGTCTTCGATAGGACTAGGCCTTCTCTCTATTCTGGCATTTCTGCAGCCCAGTCCACATATACAGCCTTCCTTTGATAATGTTGCATATGTAGTGTAGATCCTTGCTTGCAAGTACTTTGGATGAGTACTCACGGTTGCTTTGCTTCCCCCTTTCCCCCTTCTTTCTTCTTTCTGGTTGTCGCAACCACATGGTGGAGCCCAGGATCCAGACGACACCACCGATTACTACTACTACCCCGAGGGTGCCTACTACTACGTGAAGGCCGCCGACGACCAGGAGTAGTTAGGAGGCTCCCAGGCAGGAGGCCTTGCCTTTTCGATCATAGATGCTTTTGTGCTAGCCTTCTTAAGGCAAACTTGTCTAACTCATGTCTGTACTCAGATATTGTTGCTTCCGCTGACTCTTGTGTTTTCGAGCTTATGTATTCGAGCCCTCGAGGCCCCTGGCTTGTAATATAAAGTTTGTATTATTTTAATTTGTGTCTAGAGTTGTGTTGTGATATCTTCCCGTGAGTCCTTGATCTTGATCGTACACATTTGCGTGTATGATTAGTGTACGATTGAATCGAGGGCGTCACAAGTTGGTATCAAAGCCGACTGCCTGTAGGTAGCCCCCTTTCCAATTCCTTGGCCGAAGTCGAGTCTAGTCTTTACAAAACTTTTACTAACTTGGTTGTGTGTCTTACGGACCCATGTCGCCATTTGATGGTATTAGGATCTTTTATTCCTCGTCTATACTCTGGGACTCTGATCTCTCGTCTATTCGGGTTAAACATTTTACTAACTCTGACATTAGGTTCTCGTACCCACTTCCTCCCGGAGAGCCCCGACATTCCCGATGATCGCTTGCTTTGCCAGAAGATTCTGAAGATACTTCTTGATGTATCCCGAGCCCCTATGTCCACTGCCTTGCAATTTCTGACCGCCGGTAAATCCCCGTGAATAGCATCCTTGCCGCCTGTACCTTCATTCCCAATTGCTCCTGTTGTTACGAGATAACCCTAGTACTCTCCGTTGTTCCGAGAATCCTTTGTGCCTTCTGCTTTGCAGCTTCTTTTGCACTGTGGATAATTCAGTTAACCGGGGTTCGTTCATCCCCAGTTGTTCTTATGCTTTCCTAAATACTTGGGAATATTATCTGATCTTCCGAAAATCCTCTGCAGCCTATTACTCCTAATTCTCCTTGCCTGCTTGCATTATGGTTAATTCCTATGTCTAGTAATCTCCGTTAACCTCTCTTGTCATTACCATTTTGAGCTCCTTGATTCATTGTGTTGCGAATTCTCGCAATCATCAGTCGAACCCTGAAAATTGACCTTCCTGCGCAGACGTCATTCTGGACATGAGTTGGATCTCGGCCAATCATGTTGCAATTGATTGACCACCTAGTTCCCTTCAACTTGAACGCCGAATTATTCAGCTGATTCTATAATCTGATGCCTTTGCATTCTTTCCTTCTTCTGATTGAGTACTGATAGTCTGATACTCACATCAGATCCATTGAGGACCGCTGAATCCTTTGTTGGATTATTATCCGGCAGTGTCCTTCATATTCAAAGAACCTCGTGAAGTTCTTTCCCAGATACATAATGCCTTTGGTAATTGTATCCTCTCCTTTTGTCAACCATGCTCTGCTTTCGAGCTTGTGTTGTTTACTTCTGAAGTTTGTGGAATAGGTTCCTAAGATGCCCCTCTGGGTTGAACCTATGCCTCCCGTAATCCGTTTGAACCCAAGAGTTTTAACGAGTCTTACTCTTCTGGTGTTTAGCCAGATAACATTTCAACACTACAACTTCATCGAAAGCAAGAAATAGATGAAATGATATGCATTGAAGAAGTGGGAGTCGACCTTGAACTTTGCGTTCATGCCCATGGACACGATGTAGATCTTATCATGGAAGCTTCTCTTAAAATTAATTAACCCCATGGTATAAGATCATCTTATATTTGGGATTTGATCCTTTGCAACCGTGGTTCTGACCATGAGTGTTCCCCTTTGATCCCATTTCTCGGACAAGTTGAAGTACTTGTCTTCTGCAAACCAATATGCCTGCCCAACCTCTATTCTGATTTACCCTCGAGTGTTACCCCTTGGTATCTCAGGAATATCGCAGGAACTACATAACTTCTTATGAGTTCTTCATCAAACTACTATTGTTCACCAATTCCAATATCCTCGGGTTCTGAGTGGTTGATCACTCGAGAACACCGGTAAGTGAATCGATTCTGCACTCCGATTCGATAACTCTAAGTAACTTTCATTGCTTATGAGTTTAATAATCCTTCCAGTCATTCCTAGCCTGATCGACTATATCCCTATCGGGCTAAATTTTAACTTTGCTACCTGGTCCTTCTTTCCCGAGCACAATTTCCAACGATAAGCTAAGCTTACGTCGTTCTTTCTCATCTTATCATTTCACCTCAAACAACAAGATTGATTTCGAGCTTGTGTCGCATCCGTGGTTCCATTAACCTTTCGCTTCATCATTCCTTTTGCTTGATGTCGTCGTTGTTCGATGGCCTCTTCATAGTACCTCGACAAAATCTGTCGTGATCCCCATCAATATACTAACTTGTTTCAAGCTCTCAATCGAATTCATGATGAGAAATACCATCCTCCCCCCTCGATGATTGTGTTATCATTGACAACGTCCTTGACTTCCTGCCAACACAGACCTGATTTTGTTTGGTTATACCTTACGTTCCAAGATAATCTTGGAAATGTTCCTTTGGATCTCTTATGATCTACATACCCAATGCTTAATTGAAACACCATATCAGTGCTATCTCGAAGCATGACTGTGGTATTCAGAATATCAACACGAACATTTGAAGCGAAATGCTAAATGCTTCTTGATCTATTATCCAAACGCCGTTGTATGGGTAATATCCTAATTCTTCGCCCGCCCCTTATTTAAATGCTTTTGCACTTAATATCCTATCATGTATATCATGCTCCGCCTTTCTTTGGGAAGGATATACTCCCAATTCTTGTGTGAAACACATTTTCCTTTCCATTGGTTTGTTAAGTTTGATAGACACATTTTCCTTTCTGTTGGTTTGATTAACCTCTCTTATAATTTTTATGATCTATGCAGTAATAAATACCTGCTTAAGTAAGCACCTCGGTGCACAGCTCTGTCAGTAAGACCCTGTTACTATTGCTGATGACATTTCGGTAACCACCGATGGACGAGAACTTTGCCTATTGGTCCGCCTCGTTCAACGAGCAGGAAAATGGTTCTCTTCGTCCCTCGCCCTTGGTACCAGTGTTGTTGCCAACATAATTGGCAGGCTATCCCCTGACCTGCCTTGCTATCATGAGCGTGCAAAATTTTAGTGCCTTCCTGCTTTTAACCCACATGAGGGCCCATAACCCACAGTTCCACACGATCGAAACCTGACTCTCCTATACATCTCTGTCTTTCAAAAATTGTTCCTCGCGCTTGGCTTCATATGTAATTCACGAGCCACCTTCTTGTGATATGTTCTAGTATCAGACGCAATACTTATTCCCATTGCTCTAAACCCCTTTCACCCTCTGTTTCAGGCAACGAACGATTGCCTACCCGGTTGAAGCTTCTTATTTCTCCTTATTACCATGCTCTCGATGCATTTCTTGAATTTCAATTCGAGAGATGCATCTATGCCACGTTCACCGAGATAGCCCCCAGGTACCTATCTTGTTTTGAACTCCATCCATCCCGAGTCTTCCCCATTACTCCACCTCTTAAATCTCAGGACGAGATTTCTTGTAGTGGAGGAGATTTGTAACACCCCGAGAATCATGCTACAATAATCACCTTCAAATGATGCCTTGTCATCATTATTACTGTTGCTAATCTCACTTTGATTCTATTCCAGTCCAAATCTCAATTTCAAATTAAAGTCAAGTTCTAGATTACTCAAACATGGAAACTAAAATGCTCATCGTGTGTCAAATATCCTTTTGGCAATATTGGTGGTGAACCAACATTTTTGCAAAGCGTTTAAATGCCCTAAACTAATTAAAACAATGGTGAAAACGTTCTTTAAATGCCTTTTTGTTTTATAAAAATGCCAATATAATTTATTTAACTACCAAACTAATTGTGGCAGTAGTCTAAATTATAGTAATAATTTAGGTTCAAGCTTTGTGTTTTATAAAACTGTTTTGCCTTTTGAAATTAAAAGAAAACAAAGGAGTTTAAAAAAAAGCCCCCCCACTGGGCCAACCGGCCCAGCTGGCCACCAGGCCGAGTAGGCCGGCCCAAGCCCCCCCACTACTAACCCCCTGGCACCCAGAAACCCTAGCGCACAACCCCCCACTATCCCCACTCCCCGATCTCTCCTCCCTCGTCTGCCCCACCCCTCGATCCCGATCTGGATCGAGGGCGCTCGCCCCCGAACCTGGTGACCGCGTCGCCCCACGCGACGACCCCGCCACCGAATCGCCGAGCGCCGCCCCTCACGGCCTCCTCCCCACAGCCTCGTCCCCTCTCCCTCGTGGCCCGATGTCTGCTCAACGCCATCAACGTCGCCGCCACCTCGTGCCATCACCGGACCCCACCGGACGCCTTCTCGGCCCCGCCCGCCTCTCCATCGCCGGAGTCGCTCCGCGTCGCCTCGCCTCCTCATCTCTCCCTCATCGGCTCCGTTGAGCCTCGCCGGCCCTCTACTCTGCAACGGCCGTGAGCGCCTCCCTCCATCTCCCCTCTCTCTCCGTCGTCCCGAGCGCCACCACGCCGGCTCACGCGCCTGCACC
Organism: Aegilops umbellulata; assembly: GCA_032464435.1. Classification (NCBI taxonomy): domain Eukaryota; kingdom Viridiplantae; phylum Streptophyta; class Magnoliopsida; order Poales; family Poaceae; genus Aegilops; species Aegilops umbellulata. The sequence goes on from CP136058.1 coordinate 357,129,126, forward strand.
TGCTGCGGTCGCCGCGCCTACGCACTTTGCCCGCCGCGCTCACCGCGCCTCACAGCCCGCGACCTGCCGTGCTCCCGCCATCGCCTGCGCAGGCCCCTGACCTCTGCCCGCTCGACCCGCCCGCGTCGCGGCCGACCCCCCCGCTCGCCCGTGCCTCTACGGCACCTGCCGCGACGCCCTACTCCGGCGAGCCGCCGTGGCCGGCGCCCCATTGGGGCCTCGTACACGAAACGGGCGCCCACGCCCGGCGCCCGCAACCGCACCCGCTGGCGCCCAACACCGCTCTCCCAGGGCCATTGCCAGAGGGGCCCCACGCCCTATGTTAAAAATGATTAATTAATTAATTAACTTAATTAAATTTGTTTAATTAACCCAATGAACAATTTAGTCTAATTAAGCTTGTTTAGTTAAATTGTGCCAATGACAGCAGGGCCCCACTAGCCCCTTTGACTAGTCAAAGCTGACCAGTCAACTGCTGACTGTGTAGTTGACTGGCCCCACGTGTCAGCCTCTTTATGCCCTGGCTGGGTACACTTCTGAGAACGCATAGCCTTTTTGCAAAAAAAAAATCGAATTATAAGATAAATCCAGAAAATCTTTTAAAACTTAGAAAAATCATATAAATTAATCTGTAGCTCGGATGAAAAAGTTTTATACATGAAAGTTGCTCAGAACGACGAGACGAATCCGGATACGCTCTCCGTTCGTCCGCCAGTCATCCCTAGCATAGCGAACCTGCAACCGTCCCCCTCCGGTTCGTTTGTCCGAAAATGCCAAACTTCGGGGAAACATTCCCGGATGTTCTCCCCCTTCGCCGTATCGTGTAGCACCGCGTTAGAGCACGCCTAGCGCTACGTATCGTCTTGTCATGCTTAGTGATACCTATGTTTGCTATGTATTTATTGTGTCTTCCCCCTCTTCTCTCCGGTAGACCCCGAGACCGATGATGCCCCTGTGATCGACTACGTCGACGATGACCCCTCCTTGCCAGAGCAACCAGGCAAGCCCCCCCTTTGATCATCCCGATATCGCCCATTCCATTCTCTCATGCTTGCATTAGATTTTTGCTACTGTTATTGTTTGCTCCTATTCTGATGCATAGCCTGCTTTTGTATCTGTTGTTGTACCTTATCCGCTTATCCTAAACTGCTTAGTATAGGTTGGTTAGTGATCCATCAGTGACCCCCACTTGTCCTTGTTGCCCCTGCTTCATCATTGAAGACCCGATCAATGGGATCGAAGACCAGGCCCCGGCACCACACATCACTTTCCCCTTAGTTGCTCGACGCTAATGGGTTACTATCGAGTGCCGAGAGTGAAACCTCTACATCACTTCTGATGTTAACCTGCAGTGTAGCTATATGGTCGTGGTCATCGAGGGTGATTTCCTCCTTAACCACTTCCGATACGGCTCTGTCGTGCAACCCCTCAAGTGTGAACCTCGAGGGTGGATCCTCTTACGTTCACCTTGATGATTACATCGAGTGGAATTCACCGGGGGTGATTCCTCGGGTTTTCCCCTTGATGTTTGGACACACGGATACTATGGTTACTATGACTTTACACTGATAAAGGTTACTAAAGACGGGACGACCCTCAGGGGTACCCGCGCGAGCTTAATTGCGAGTGATGTGGAGACGGGTTGACCTGGAGGGTGCCCGCAAGATAATTACGAGGCGTGGCCGGGCATTCCTAGCCCTTGCCGCAAGTCCTCGAGACGGGGCAACGGGGTCACATCTTTCATGAGTCTCTGCTTGTTACTGCGCGTTCCTAATCCACTACGATTTGGATATTTGATCCGAGGGGCCTCTGGCCTGATAGCACTAACCATCACGTGGGCATAGTATGGGCGTTCTGCGTCATATACATCAGCCGAAGCTTAATAGACGTCAGCAACTGAGCGGCGTGCGCCGGGTTGGACTGCGTAAGCGCCTGCCTTGTTGAAGGAGGTAGCTAGGTCTGCTCACCGGACGCCCTCGCAACGTGCAGGAGTTCCCGGGGAGATGGCCCATGACCCCTGGGGGCATAGGTTTAGTCCGGCGTGCTGGCCTCTCTATTAAGCCTAGGTCGGGTTGCGGCGTATTGTTTAGCCGAGGCCGGGCATGACCCAGGAAAGTGTGTCCGGCCGGAGTTAATCGAGCGTGGTGGGTAAGTTGGTGCACCCCTGCAGGGAAGAAAACATCTATCGATAGCCTGTCCTACGGTAACGGACACTTGGAGTTGTATTCCGACCGATACAACTAGAACTGGATACTTGTGATGAGAACTGGTTGGTGATGAGAATTGGATTGTGATGATAACTGGATAGTATGGCTCTGGGATGCCTTTCTCGCAGGGAGTCGAGAAAGGATCTCCGGCCGAGGTTGATAACACTTATACTACTTTACTTTATGCTACTCTACTCCCTCCGGTTGCTGCAAGATGGTGCTTTCCAGAAGATGCTAGTCTTCGATAGGACTAGGCCTTCTCCCTATTCTGGCATTTCTGCAGCCCAGTCCACATATACAGCCTTCCTTTGATAATGTTGCATATGTAGTGTAGATCCTTGCTTGCGAGTACTTTGGATGAGTACTCACGGTTGCTTTGCTTCCCCCTTTCCCCCTTCTTTCTTCTTTCTGGTTGTCGCAACCAGATGGTGGAGCCCAGGATCCAGACGACACCACCGATGACTACTACTACCGCGAGGGTGCCTACTACTACGTGAAGGCCGCCGACGACCAGGAGTAGTTAGGAGGCTCCCAGGCAGGAGGCCTTGCCTTTTCGATCATAAATGCTTTTGTGCTAGCCTTCTTAAGGCAAACTTGTCTAACTCATGTCTGTACTCAGATATTGTTGCTTCCGCTGACTCTTGTGTTTTCGAGCTTATGTATTCGAGCCCTCAAGGCCCCTGGCTTGTAATATAAAGCTTGTATTATTTTAATTTGTGTCTAGAGTTGTGTTGTGATATCTTCCCGTGAGTCCTTGATCTTGATCGTACACATTTGCGTGTATGATTAGTGTATGATTGAATCGAGGGCGTCACAATATATATATATATATATATATATATATATATATATATATATATATATATATATATATATATATATCCAGTTGGATGTAAGGCATCATGAACTATTATTGTTGACATTACCCTTGAGGTAAAATGTTGGGAGGCGAAACTATACATCATCATGGACTATTATTGTTGATATTACCCTTGAGGTTAAAGGTTGGGAGGCGAAACTATAAGCCCCTATCTTACTCTGTGTCTGATTAAAACTCCATAACCACAAGTATTGTGTGAGTGTTAGCAATTGTGAAAGACTAAATGATAGTTGAATATGTGGAGTTTGCTACATCAAAGCTCTGACATAGACTCTTCCTGAAAATAAGATGAATTGCAATTGTTTGATGACTGAGAATATTGTTTGTTAGTTTTCAAGAAGTTTATGATCTATACTTTAAACATGTGATTTGCTTGTTACTTGATCATGAAAAGTTCTATGAGATGATCTATTGTTATGACATATAATGATGCTAGAAAAAGTGATTGGAATTATCATTGATCAAACTTAAGCACTTGCTAGCATTCCCACTTCATAAATTATTTCTTTTATTATTTACCTACTCGAGGACGAGCAGGAATTAAGCTTGGGGATGCTGATACGTCTCCAACGTATCAATAATTTATGAAGTATTCATGCTATTATATTATCCTTCTAGGATGTTTTATATGCATTTATATGATATTTTATATGATTTTTGGGACTAACCTATTAACCTAGAGCCCAGTGCCAGTTTCTGTTTTCTCCTTGTTTTTGAGTTTTGCAGAAAAGGAATACCAAACGGAGTCCAATTGACGAGCCAATTTTTGATGATTTTTTATGGACCAAAAGAAGACCACGGAGTATCGGAGTTGGGCCAGAAGATTCCTGAGCTGCCCACGAGGGTGGGGGGCACGCCCACCCCCCAGGGCGCGTGGGCCTGCCTCGTGGACAGCTCGGGCACCTCCTTGACGTGAGACCGACGCCAAAAATTCCTATAAATACAGAAACCTCGAAAAATTAAACTAGATCGGAAGTTCTGCCGCCGCAAGCCTCTGTAGCCACGAGAAGTCAATCTAGACCCTCTCCGGCACCCTGCCGGAGGGGGCCATCATCACCGGTGGCCATGGAGGAGTATCTCGGAGGGGCCATCATCACCATGAAGGCCAAGGACAAGAGGGTGGAGGCCATGGAGGAGGAAGCACAAGGGGGAGAACCTCTCCTCCTCTCTTCCCGTGGCGCCGGAGTGCCACCGGGAGGGGAATCATCGCCACGGTGATCGTCTTCATCAACATCACCATCATCACACCATCCTCATCTCTTTTACGCGGTCCACTCTCCCGCACCCCGCTGTAATCCCTACTTGAACATGGTGCTTTATGCCACATATTATGATCCAATGATGTTTTGCCATCCTATGATGTTTTGAGTAGATATCTTTTGTCTTTGGGTTGATTGATGACTTAGATTGGTATGAGTTGTATGTTTACTTTGGTGCTGTCTTATGGTGCCCTCCGTGTCGCGCAAGCGTGAGGGATTCCTGTTGTAGGGTGTTGCAATACATTCATGATTCGCTTATAGTGGGTTGGTGAGTGACTGAAACACATACCCGAGTAAGAGGGATTGTTGCGTATGGGAATAAAGAAGACTTGATGCTTTAATGCTATGGTTGGGTTTTACCTTAATGATCTTTAGTAGTTGCGAATGCTTGCTAGAGTTCCAATCATAAGTGCATATGATCCAAGTAGAGAAAGTATGTTAGCTTATGCCTCTCCCTCATATGAAACTGCAATAGTGATTACCGGTCTTGTTAATAATTGCCTAGGACAATTCCGCACACCGATCCACCATTATTCCACACTCGCTATTTATATTATTTAGTAATATATTCTAACTTTATGATAACAACACCTACTTTTGTGCTTTAGCTCTCTGATATCATGCAAAGTTATCCTCTTCATACCCACAACGTAGTTTTATTTCTCGTTTCTAGTTGGAAGTAAACGTTCGGTGCGCGTAGAGTCGTATCAGTGGTAGATAGGGCTTGAGAGAATATTGATCTTACCTTTAGCTCCTCATGGGTTCGACACTCCATACTTATCACTTCCACCTTTGGAAAGTGCTACGATGACTCCTTGCACTTGGGGATTATCACAATGCTACAAAGAAAAGAATATGTGATGAGCATGTTAAGCAGCATTCCACATCAAGAATTCTGTTTTTATCATTTACCTACTCGAGGATGAGTAGGAATTAAGCTTGGGGATGCTGATACGTCTCTAGCGTATCTATAAATTTTTTATTGTTCCATGTTGTTATATTATCATTCTTGGATGTTTTAATATCATTTTATAGTCATTTTATATCATTTTTTGGTACTAACCTATTGACATATTGCCCAGCGCCGGTTGTTTTTTCTGCATGTTTTTTACATCACAGGAAATCAATACCAAACGGAGTCCAAATGCAGCGAAACTTTTTGTGGATTTTTTTGGACCAGAAGACATCCAGTGGGCCAAAGAAGTACCGAAGAGGGAGCCCGAGGTGAGCACAAGACACCAGGGCGCGCCTGGAGGCCCAGGCGCGCCCTGCTAGGTTGTGCCCACCTCGGTGGCCTCACGAACCACCTCTTTCCTCTATAAACACGCCAATATTCCAAAAACCCTATGGGAGTCGATGAAAATCAATTCTAGCCTCTGCAAGTTCCAGAACCACCAGATCCAATCTAGACACCATCACAGAGGGGTTCATCATGTCCATTGGTGCCTCTCCGATGATGCGTGAGTAGTTCTTTGTAGACCTACGAGTCCGTAGTTACTAGCTAGATGGCTTCCTCTCTCTCTTTTGATTCTCAATACAATGGTCTCTTGGAGATCCATATGATGTAACTCTTTTTGTGGTGTGATTGTTGGAATTTGATGAACTTTGAGTTTATGATCAGATCTATCTTTTTATCCATGAAAGGTATTTGAGTTTTTTTATCCCTTATATGCATGATTCCTTATAGCCTCGTATTTCTTCTCCGATATTACGGTTTTGTTTGGCCAACTTGATCTATTTATCTTGCAATGGGAGGAGGTGCTTTGTGATGGGTTCGATCTTACGGTGCTTGATCCCAGTGACAGAAGGGGAACCGACACGTATGTATCGTTGCCATTAAGGATAACAAGATGGGGTCTATTTCTACATAAATAGATCTTGTCTACATCATGTCATCGTTCGTATTGCATTACTCCGTTTCTCCATGAATTTAATACACTAGATGCATGCTGGATAGCGGTCGATGTGTGGAGTAATAGTAGTAGATGCAGGCAGAAGTCGGTCTACTAATCTTTGACGTGATGCCTATATAATGATCATTGCCTGGATATCGTCATGATTATTTGAAGTTTTATCAATTGCCCAGCAGTAATTCTGAGAGGATCGAGAAGAGGTGTCTAGAGGGGGGGTGATAAGACACTAAGTGCCAAAAGTTGCAGTTTTTAAAATTCTTAAGTTTAGGTGGAGTTTAGGCACAAGTTTAACAAGCACAATACATATCAAGCAAGCATGCAATGAGTATATGAGAGCGGAAAGTAAAGCATGCAACTTGCAGAATGTAAAGGGGAAGGGTTTGGAGTATTCAAACGCAATTGGAGACATGGATGTTTTTGGCGTGGTTCTGATAGGTGGTGCTATCGTACATCCACGTTGATGGAGACTTCAACCCACGGAGGGTAACGGTCGCGCGAGTCCACGGAGGGCTCCACCCACGAAGGGTCCATGAAGAAGCAACCTTGTCTATTCAATCATGGCCGTCGCCCACGAAGGACTTGCCTCACTAGCGGTAGATCTTCACGAAGTAGGCGATCTCCTTGCCCTTACAAACTCCTTGGTTCAACTCCACAATCTTGTTGGAGGCTCCCAAGTGACACCTAGCCAATCTAGGAGACACCACTCTCCAAGAAGTAACAAATGGTGTGTTGATGATGAACTCCTTGCTCTTGTGCTTCAAATGATAGTCTCCCCAACACTCAACGCTCTCTCACAGGATTTGGATTTGGTGGAAAGAAGATTTGAGTGGAAAGCAACTTGGGGAAGGCTAGAGATCAAGATTCATATGGTAGGAATGGAATATCTTGAGCTCAACACAAGGGTAGGTGGTTCTCTCTCAGAAAATGTGTATTGGAAGTGAAGATCTGTTCTGATGACTCTCTCCACGAATGAAGAGTGGGTGAGGGGTATATATAGCCTCCACACAAAATCTAACCGTTACACACAATCTGCCAAACTCGATGGGACCGAATCGTTAAACTCGGTCGGACCGATTCAGCAAACCTAGTGACCGTTAGGATTTTCGGTGGGACTGAGATGCAACTCGGTAGGACCGATATGGTTAGGGTTAGGGCATAACGTAATCTCGGTGTGACCGATTACACAAACTCGGTGGGACCGATTTTGGTAATAAGCTAACCAGAGGGTTGGTCAGGCAAACTCGGTGAGACCGATTACACAAACTCGGTGGGACCGATTTGGTAATAAGCTAACCAGAGGATTTGCATTGTAATCTCGGTAGTACCAATTGCGCGAACTCGGTGAGACCGATTTTGGCAATGGTCATACACAGTGAGATTGCAATCCCATCTCGGTGAGACCGAGATCCCTATCGGTGAGACCGATTTGCTAGGGTTTGTGGCAGTGGCTATGACACGTGAAACTCGGTGGCTCCGGATAGGTAGAATCGGTGGGGCCGAGTTTGACTTTAGGTTTGGGTCATATGTGGATATGGAAAGGTAGTTGAGGATTTTGGAGCATATCACTAAGCACATGAAGCAAGAGGCTCATTAAGCAACACATCATCCCTCCTTAATAGTATTGGCTTTTCCTATGGACTCAATGTGATCTTGGATCACCTAAATAGAAAAATGTAAAGTCTTGATCTTGAAGCTTGAGCCAATCCTTTGTCCTTAGCATCTTGAAGGGGTTCCACATCCTTTAGTCCATGCCACTCCATTGTTGAACTTATCTGAAACATACGAGGTAAAAGTGTTAGTCCAACAAGAGATATGTTGACATTAATTACCAAAACCACCCAGGGAGCACTTGTGCTTTCAATCTCCCCCTTTTTGGTAATTGATGACAACATACATCAAAGCTTTAGATAAAGATATAGAGAATAGCAAGTAAAGCTTTGGAAAGACATGTAACATGCATAGGCTCCCCCTACATGTATGCAATCATGTGAATATGGAACATAGGAGCATGTGAATGCATAAACATGACAGAGTAAGCAATGTGTTACATGTATCTTGGCTATATGCATCAGAGCAAATGATGTGACTATGAGAAAAGTACCTTCATGCTTATGAGTCCTTCTTGCAAACAATATGTACATCAGCAAGAACTTCTCATTCACATGACTGTGATGCATATACTTACCTTGTGGTCTTGAGTTGGATTAGGATGGGATGAACCTGCGCAAACAAGGTTAGATAAAATAGATACACCTACTAACCAGAGCAAACAAGAGAAACCACAAGAGAACCAAGACTGGGATGACATGTAGAGTGAGTACTAAGTACTACATTGGATATAGACATGTCCCCAAAGTTAAAGATATGCAATAAAATCAGAGATTTCCTTTCCTTAGATGTCTCTCTCCCCCTGAATCTAACATGAGATATTGGGAGAAGATAGGAACGGAAAATCAGAGCAATAGAAAATAATTGAGCTAAAGCAAGCAAACAAACATGTCTTTCCCCTCTTAAAGACATGTGATATCTCTCCTCTTGAACACCAAGCATCTGGGGTTCATTGATGATATTACTTACTCTCCCCCTGAATATTCTCTTTTTCTCCCCCTATAGGAAAGATTAAGATTTGATGTGATCTCTCTCTCCCCCTTTGACATCAATTTCCAAGAAGGGTCTTCTAGTCATGTGATACAAATGGGTTGGTCCTTGAGTCACAGAGCAAAGCAACATGTGTAACATGATGCTGGTAGAGGACAACAATCATTGAGTGGAGCTAGAGCAAATAGAAATCAGGAATAAGTGGCAAGTTGGTTTTCCTGTCGTGAAATCGGTTACTCCGAGTTGTGTGCTTCGGTTGCACCGAAAGATTTCGGTTAGACCGAAGTAAACAAACCGGTGTGATCGAGTTCATCAGAGTTGAACCACTTGTCACCTCAGCTCACTAGAAAAGTAGAATCTCACAAGGATTTGCAAGGAATTAACTGAGGGATTTGCAATGAATTGGATGCAGAAAATGCAGAACAAAAAGAAAGGAAAATAAAATAAAAGTTCTAGATGAAGTTTTTTTTGTTTGAAAAAAAAGAAAGGGAAAACAAATATGCAAGGAACAAATGCAATAACACAGAAAATAACACACGAGAGAACTTCATCTAGAGTTGGGCGGTGACAAAGTCACCTATGTTAGAGTATATTGACTTAGGAGTCAAGTGAGAGCACTTGATCATGGGTCATACTCATCGTTTAAGCTCAAAATGGGGTTACCATTTTTCGTTTAAGCATCTTGATGTATTCACATCTTGTTGAGTTTCTTTGACTCATGACTTTGAGTAAAGCTTCTCTAAGATGGAATATCATACCTTGGGTGGTGGTGTGGGTCTAGCTCATGTAGTCGAACTTGTGTGGGTTGCTCAAGGTTGATGTAGGTCATCAAGAGTTGGGAGCATCACTTGGAGTTTGAGTTCATCTTCCTACATGGGTTAGTCTTGCAAGGAAGAGAACTTGTGTATCCAAAATGACAATTATAGGATTTATCATAGAATTTGTCAAAGGATATATTTGAATGGCTTCGTGCTTCCTTGTCTTCAACCGCCATTATGTAGAGACTTGGTGATGTAGAGATTGCTCAAGATGTGAGTGTGTTGCAATCTCATAGAATTAGATTCTTCCAAGTACCTACACGGGTTAGATGACATGCAAGGTGCAAATATATCCAAGACATATGAATAGCATCATAAGAGAAATATCAAGGATTAGTCATAGGCTCATGCCTCGCATGTATCAAACGGAGTTCCTACTCCAAGTTTGAAGCATCAATGATGTTCAATTCACCTCTTAACCTGCAAAACACTTTTTCATGAATATATCCGCCAATTGCTTATCGGTGCGAACATGCTTAAGGTTATGTCCCCTTTGGCAACATGATCTCGAATGAAACGATGACGAACTTCAATATGCTTAGTTCGAGAATGTTGCACGGGATTGTGAGCAATCTTAATAGCACTTTCATTGTCACATAGCAATGGAGCATGTTTCACATATATCCCATAATCTTTAAGAGTTTGGGTCATCCAAAGTAATTGAGCACAACATGAACCAGCGGCAATGTATTCCGCTTCAACGGTGGATAAGGATACCGAGTTTTGTTTCTTGGAAGACCAAGACACAAGAGATCTACCAAGGAATTGACAAGTACCCGAAGTGGACTTTCTATCAACCTTGTCTCCGGCATAGTCCGAGTCGGAATAGCCAACAAGATCAAAAGAGGACCTCTTAGGATACAAAATGCCAAAATTTGGTGTATGGATTAAGTATCTCACTATCCTTTTCACAGCCTTAAGATGACATTCTTTAGGAGCAGCTTGATATCGTGCACACATGCACACACTTAGCATAATATCAGGACGTGAGGCACATAGATATAACAATGAACCGATCATAGAGCGATAAACCTTTTGATCAACCGGTTCACCATCTTTGGTCAAATCAAGATGTCCACTAGTAGGCATGGGTGTAGGCATACCTTTGCATTCTTGCATATTGAACTTCTTGAATAAGTCTTTGGTGTAATTCGTTTGAGAGACAAATGTACCTTCCTTAGTTTGCTTGATTTGCAAACCGAGAAAGAATTTGAGTTCACTCATCATAGACATCTCAAACTTCTCCGACATTAGCTTTCCAAACTTTTCACTAAAATGAGGGTTAGTAGAACCAAATATGATATCATCAACATAAATTTGGCACACAAATAGTTCTCCATTAACCCTTTTAGTAAAAAGAGTAGAATCAATTTTACCAATTTCAAAGCCTTTTTCAGTAAGGAACTTGGTCAAGCATTTATACCATGCTCTAGGAGCTTGTTTAAGACCATAAAGAGCTTTATGAAGTTTGTACACATGATTAGGTTTCTTAGGATTAACAAAGCAGGGAGGTTGCTTAACATAGACTTTCTCCTCAATTTTGCCATTTAGAAAAGCACTTTTAATGTCCATTTGGTATAAGGTGATATCATGGTGATTAGCATAGGCAAGTAAGATGCGAATGGACTTAAGTCTCGCAACAGAAGCATATGTATCACCATAGTCCATACCTTCAACTTGTGTATAGCCTTGGGCGACGAGACATGCTTTGTTGCGAACCACTTGTCCATCTTCATCTTGCTTGTTGCGAAACACCCATTTGGTACCAATGATGTTGTGGTTGTTGTTGGGCTTCTCGACTAATGTCCACACTTGATTTCTCTCAAAGTTGTGTACCTCTTCATGCATAGCATTTATCGAATCCGGATCCTTCAATGCTTCTTCAACCTTCATAGGTACAATTTTAGAAATGAATGAGTAATGTTCACAAAAGTTAGCTAAACGAGTTTTAGAGCGAGTGATTCTCCCGGTTTGGATATCTTTGTAGATTTGCTCGACGGGATGATCTTTGGCAATTCTTGCTCGAACTCGTGTAAGCTTTTGCTTGGGTCGGGGTGGAACATCCTCTTCATCTTGTTCTTCTTCTTCTTGGCCTTCTTCATTGTTAACGTTGTTGTTCTCTTGTCGTGGTGGAGAAGGAGGTTGTTGATGTTCATCTTGGTGTACTTCCTCGTTTTCTTCATCTTGACGTGTCCCACTTGTGGATGCTTCCGTATCAACTCTTGGTTCACCTTGACATGATGTAGAAGCTTCCACTTGGACGGACGAGGTACTCTCCTTCATTTCCATTGGACGAATCTTGCCAATGGACAAGTCTTGAATTGCTTCCGAGGGTCTTTGTCTCCTACATCAATTGGCAATTGCTCTACTTGCGAGCCGTTAGATTCATCAAACTTCACATCCACCGTCTCTTCAACCTTTTGGGTGAAATTGTTGTAGACATGGTAAGTGTGAGAGTTTGAGCCATAACCAAGTAGAAAACCTTCATGAGACTTAGGAGCAAATTTAGAACGACGATGCTTATCAAGAATGTAGCACTTTGAGCCGAATACTCGAAAGTATCCAACTTGGGGTTTGTTACCGGTGAGGAGCTCGTATGCCGTCTTGCCGAGTAGCTTGTGAAGATACAAGCGATTTGTTGCATGACAAGCTGTCTCAACTGCTTCTGCCCAAAAGTGCTTTGGCGTCTTGTACTTATCAAGCATCGTTCTTGCCATCTCGATAAGAGTCCGGTTCTTCCTCTCAACAACTCCATTTTGTTGAGGTGTGTACGTAGCCGAGAACTCGTGCGAAATCCCTTCTTCGTCAAGAAAGGTGTCCACATTTGTGTTCTTGAACTCCGTTCCATTGTCACTCCAAACCTTCTTGATCTTCACGTCAAACTGATTTTGGGCCTTCCTAGTGAAGTTTTTGAAGATCTTTTGGACCTGCGACTTGTCATCAAGAAAGAACACCCACGTGAATCTTGGAAAATCATCAACTATGACTAGACCAAATGAGTTACCACCGAGACTCTTGTATGCATTTGGAACAAAGAGATCCATGTGAAGTAGCTCGAGTGGTCTTCTCGTGGTCATGATGTTCTTCACGCGGTGACTTCCTCCAACTTGTTTTCCTGCTTGACAAGCACTACAAAGTCTATCCTTGTCAAATACGACATCTTTAATTCCAAGGATATGATCACCGTTAATAAGCTTATCAAGATTTCGCATTCCAACATGACCTAGTCTTCTATGCCACAACCAGCCTTTAGAAGATTTAGCGATTAAGCAAGTTTTAGGTTGAGCCTTTTTAGTGAAATCAACAATGTAAAGATCTCCTCTACGTATACCGGTAAAAACCATCTTATGATTGTCTCTACGAAACACTTGTCAATCTACTTCAGTGAATAAGACATTGAAACCGAAATCTGCAAGTCTAGAAACTAAAAGTAAATTGTATCCAAGGGATTCACCGAGCATGACATTTTGTATGGAGCTATCGTGTGAGATGGCCACCTTACCAAGGCCAACCACCTTACCCTTTGAATTATCACCAAAGGTGACATATTTTCGAGGGCCGTCATTTTCAGCAAGCTCACGGAACATCTCTTCATCTCCGGTCATATGATCAGTACATCCACTATCAAGGACCCATTCCTTTCCTCCAGCCATGTAGCCGTGAAGATTTGCCATAAGACCAAAATGTCTCATTGCATCATCAAGATCATAGTCACTATCATTATCTTCATCATAATATCCATGTTCAACATCATCTTGTGATTGATCAAATCCTAGAGAGCGTAATTCATTAGGTACATGATCATCAAAGTGGTTACCTTTATGAGTTCTCATAGCTTCGGATATGATATCACTAATGATTCCAACATTTCCTTTAGCATGCATGAGATTGGTAAGCTCAAATAGACAATCACCAAAACTAGGATCACTAGAGTTCATCTCACTCAAGGCAATAGATTTATGGAGAATTTCGTCTAAATTTTTCAAGGAGTAATCGGGAAATCGTTCCTCAAGAAATTTCCATATAGCATAGGCACACTTAAGAGTAGGCAAACTAGCAATCAAATTTTTGGGCAATCCTCTAATGATGAACTCAACGGTTCTAAGATTGCGAATCATGTCAATATCCTCATCTAGGGTAGGGTGCAAAATATCAATATGAGGTGCACAAGGTCTAGCAATGTACTTGTTCAAATGATATTCATTGAAAATCTCAAGCATTTCATTTTTCCACTCATTAAAATACTCTCCATCAAGAATGGGCACTCTATGTCTAAGACTCCCTAAAGTAGACACATCCATCTTCCTCCAAAGGTGTTTAAACCAAGGCAATGGAGACCAAAGCTCTGATACCAATTGAGAGGATCGAGAAGAGGTGTCTAGAGGGGGGGTGATTAGACACTAAGTGCCAAAAGTTGCAGTTTTTAAAATTCTTAAGTTTAGGTGCAGTTTAGGCACAAGTTTAACAAGCACAATACATATCAAGCAAGCATGCAATGAGTATATGAGCAGCGGAAACTAAAGCATGCAACTTGCAAGAATGTAAAGGGGAAGGGTTTGGAGTATTCAAACGCAATTGGAGACACGGATGTTTTTGGCGTGGTTCCGATAGGTGGTGCTATCGTACATCCACGTTGATGGAGACTTCAACCCACAGAGGGTAACGGTCGCGCGAGTCCACGGAGGGCTCCACCCATGAATGGTCCACGAAGAAGCAACCTTGTCTATTCCATCATGGCCGTCGCCCACGAAGTACTTGCCTCACTAGCGGTAGATCTTCACAAAGTAGGCGATCTCCTTGCCCTTACAAACTCCTTGGTTCAACTCCACAATCTTGTCGGAGGCTCCCAAGTGACACCTAGCCAATCTAGGAGACACCACTCTCCAAGAAGTAACAAATGGTGTGTTGATGATGAACTCCTTGCTCTTGTGCTTCAGATGATAGTCTCCCCAACACTCAACGCTCTCTCACAGGATTTGGATTTGGTGGAAAGAAGATTTGAGTGGAAAGCAACTTGGGGAAGGCTAGAGATCAAGATTCATATGGTAGGAATGGAATATCTTGAGCTCAATACAAGGGTAGGTGGTTCTCTCTCAAAAAATGTGTATTGGAAGTGAAGATCTGTTCTGATGGATCTCTCCACGAATGAAGAGTGGGTGGAGGGGTATATATAGCCTCCACACAAAATCTAACCGTTACACACAATCTGCCAAACTCGGTGGGACCGAATCGTTAAACTCGGTCGGACCGATTCAGCAAACCTAGTGACCGTTAGGATTTTTGGTGGGACTGAGATGCAGCTCGGTAGGACCGATATGGTTAGGGTTAGGGCATAACGTAATCTCGGTGTGACCAATTACACAAACTCGGTGGGACCGATTTTGGTAATAAGCTAACCAGAGGGTTGGTCAGGAAAACTCGGTGAGACCGGTTACACAAACTCGGTGGGACCAATTTGGTAATAAGCTAACCAGAGGATTTGCATTGTAATGTCGGTAGTACCGATTGCGCAAACTCGGTGAGACCGATTTTGGCAATGGTCATACACAGTGAGATTGCAATCCCATCTCGGTGAGATCGATTTGCTAGGGTTTGTGGAAGTGGCTATGACACGTGAAACTCGGTGGCTCCGGATAGGAAGAATCGGTGGGGCCGAGTTTGACTTTAGGTTTGGGTCATATGTGGATATGGAAAGGTAGTTGAGGATTTTGGAGCATATCACTAAGCACATGAAGCAAGAGGCTCATTAAGCAACACCTCATCCCTCCTTAATAGTATTGGCTTCTCCTATGGACTCAATGTGATCTTGGATCACCAAAATAGAAAATGTAGAGTCTTGATCTTGAAGCTTGAGCCAATCCTTTGTCCTTAGCATCTTGAAGGGGTTCCACATCCTTTAGTCCATGCCACTCCATTGTTGAACTTATCTGAAACATACTAGGTGAAAGTGTTAGTCCAACAAGAGATATGTTGACATTAATTACCAAAACCACCCAGGGAGCACTTGTGCTTTCAAATTCGCTTACCCACCGTTTGCTATTTTTCTCGGGAGAAGCCACTAGTGAAATCTAAGGCCACGGGTCTCTTCTTTATTATATTTGCCTTCGCGATCTATTTTTTACTTTTATTTTCCGATCTATTAGTCCAAAAATACAAAAATACCTTGCTGCACTTTATTTTATTTGGCGATCTATCTATCAATTTATTACAACTTTCTCACGTCCACTTGCCAATTTTTGGCGCTGTTACCCTAAAGGGATTGACAACCCCTTTAATACGCCGGGTTGCGAGTATTTCTTATTTGTGTGCAGGTGCCGTTCACGTAGTGTTGCGTGGTTCTCCTATTGGTTCAATAACCTTGATCTCATTACTGGGGGGGGGGGGAATACCTACCGTTGATGTGCTGCATCATCCCTTCCTCTTTGGGTAAATACCGACGTAGTTCAATCAAACATCATCCAGTGCTACTAGTATTTTGTTTTTTATTTTTTTTATTTTTAGTGTATTTATGTGCCGTTATACAAATTTTGATACAATACCAATTAAGAGGTTGTCATATCATTATGTCCATGATGAATTAATATATCATTGTGAGGAAGAAACATGGATTAGATTCATTTGGATGAATCAAAAGTTGAATTAGGACGGCGATCCTACTATTTCAAATTTTGTCACTTTTGATCCATCCACACGAATCTAATCCGTGTTCCTTCCACCGATGATATAATAACTAATCATGATCACAATAAAAAATCATCATGATAATCATGATCAACATAATCATCATCATATTAACATAAAAACTCTTGCATCATATCATCACCAACAACACTAGCTAATAATCATCATAGTCATTACCACCAACACTATTTAATCATCATAGTCATGGTGTAGCTATCTAATCACCACCAACAGTAGCTAATAATAATCATGATAGTCATTACCACCAACACTAGCTATGTATTCATCATAGTCATAGTGTAGCACATCATCATGTTCAAACTCATTCACGCTAGCTAATCACTCCTGCTGCTCTCTCTCAGGGAAAATAGCATAAAACATGTGTAGCACTCCTGCTTCATCATATTGGAGCATGCAGATGAACCTGTCTCCTATTTGTGGGATGTGCTTCTGATTGCTGCCTCCTAGTACTTATCTGTTGCGATCCTTCACAATTTTGCTCCAGTCTTTGACTATTAAGACTTGCTCGCTTCGAGAAATGATGAATGCACTCATGTGCAATGCGGGATATCTTGGTCGTATCATTGCCATTCGACCTTTAGGCTCGATCCAACGAGACACAACACTCATCGGGAGTCCCTGTTGAAGAACATCGTAGTAACATACTTAGCAATGAAGTTTAGCTTAAAAAATAATTGTATGTAAAAGATGCACTGACGACAAATAGTAAAATTCTTACCATCTTTCCTAAATAGATTTGACTGTAGTTCAATACGCACACTAGTGGTCACACGTTTTGATTACTAATATCTCGAAGTCCAGGAAAATAACCTGTCTTGACAGTATCAAGATCCTCAAGCCATGAAATAAAATGACCTATCTCCTCACAGTTTAGTTCAGCCCCGGGACAGTAGTAGGTGCTGTCTACCAAGCGTTGGACATGTTTGCTTGAATGGAAATAAGCTGTCAATAGAAATTAGTTGTCAACTATTTTTAAATAAACAATATGAATTACTAAATAAATATGGTTGAGAAACTCACATAATGGTAGAACTGGAGGCGTCTGCACATCGACCCATATGTCGATATTACCTTCAATTTCATCTTCCGGACGAATATCAAAGGTGATAAGCATATTAGGCTCAAATGCATAAGCCTTGCATAGTGCTCTCCAATTTTTGCATTCGAAATAGGAGTAGATGTCTGCATTGTATAATTTTATGGCAAAAGTATAGCCATGCTCGGTCCTCAAGTGAACTCTCTTTACCTCCATACTTTCCATAGTACTGAACCCGATCTTATGCAAGACATACATTCTTGCATGGCAGGGGATACGCTAGTAGAATTGTAAAAAAATAAAATTATAAATTGAAGCAAAAGAAGCAGAAGTCATGCTTAATTACGAAAAAGACATGTCGTTGTGACTTATTGTATCCACTTCGAAGGTCTCATCCAGCATGACGCTGAAGCGCCTACCACCAACTAGGTGAGGGCTGTCTCACAGGCCGCACTCGTCTTCACAATATTCACACATAACGAATTCCCTTTCATCGTCAGACATTTCTTATGTTCATTGTTGAAACATTAATTGAAAATCGATCGAAGGCAACTACCAGGAAACTCAACACACAGATCACTATTACTTAATATGCAACGGGTTGACTGTAGGTCTGTCGAGTCTTCCTTCCTAAACTCTCATCTCACGTATATGGTGGGCACTCCCTCTCTGATATTGCGACCATCGGTGATGGTCGCTACTCCTCCTTTCCCTAGTGCGTTACAAATATCTAGCACAAGGAAAAGAAGGAGAAGCGACCCCCATGACAACAGTCGGCATTCTTCTTCTCTCATATATGGTGGACACTCCCTCACCGATTTTTTGACCGTCGATGATGGTCACTACTGCTTCTTCCCCTAGTGCATAACAAAGGTATAGCACAAAGAGAAGAAGGAGAAGCGACCCCCACGACAACAGTCGGCATTCTTCTTCTCTCATATATGGTGGAGACTCTCCCTCACTGATTTTTTGACTGTCATGTATGGAGCCCCGATAGACTTAAAGTCAACTCAAAATGTCGTTTAATTCTCTTTCTAGCAAATCCGGGGCACTCAATATTTCCTACATATTCTAGCACAAGTCATGCTTAAATTCACGAAAAAAATCCGGCATGACCTTTGCTAAAATAGGACATATCGGGCGTCTGAAAATTGCCGGAACGGAAATGAATCAACACTCCGGCAAAACATAGGCCACTCGGAAATGAATCAACACTTCGCACATGAGCATAAACTGGTGCTCATTGCATTTCAATGGTTCAATATTGGCAAAAACATTTCAATATATCTTATAACCCGAACATTTCATTTGGTTAAGAAGCATAACTAAATACCCTAGTCCTACTCTATTCAACACCGAGGAGTGGAGAAGGAGGAGGTGGACTTTTAGCTCTCCGACTTGGGTGTAGAGGAAGTAGAGGTAGCTCGGATGACGATCACTCCAAGAAGACACGACTCTACAAAGCCTGCATATTCCACCGAGTAAAATTTTAATTAGATCATCAAATCTCATATAGCATTCTTTGATGATAAAGTGATAATGACATAAATTCAACTAGTTCTACTAATTCAACTAGTTCAACTAACCACTTACTAAAAATAAACTAGTTCTATTAATTTTCTTACTAAAAATAAACTAGTTCTATAGTAAAATTTTAATTAGATCATCAAATCTCATATACCTAAATTTTCTTACTAAAAATAAACTAGTTCTATTAATTCAACTAGTTCAACTAAGCACTTACTATAAATAAAAATAATTAATTTTTTTACTAATTCAACTAGTTCTATTAAGCACTTACTATAAATAAACTAGTTCTATTAACCACTTCATAAATAAACTATTTCTATTAAACACTTACTAAAAAATAGTAAAAAACTACATTATGCAAAAATAGTAAAAAAATAGTTTAGGGTTTAGGAGAGATGGAGGGAGGAGGGGGTGGGAGGAGGGAGGAGAGAGGAGGAGGGGAGGGCGGTGGGAGGAGGGCTGCCGACGGAGGGTCTGGCCGGAGGAGGAGGGAGGAGGGGGCGGCCGGAGGAGGAGGGAGGGTGCGGTAGGAAGGAGGGAGGGGGAAGGAGGAGAGAGGACGAGCAGGGAGGAGGGAGGAGGAGGGATGGAGGGGCTACCTCAGTGGAGGAGGAGCAAGAGCGTCGGCGGCGGCGGGCGACGACGGTAGTCGGGGAACGGCGACGGCGGCGGACGACGGGGGGTGCGGGGGAGAGTGAGAGTGGAGTGGAGAGGGGCGGCCGGTTGGAAGATAGGATAGCTTTAGCAGTAGCGCGCGTTGGGATAAAGCGCTACTGCTAAACGACATAGCAGTATCACGTTTAGGGAATAGGCGCTACTGCTATACCTAGTCTGGCTGCAAAGTCGTGTCAATTGTAGTAGTAGCGTTGTTTCTTCCAGACACGGTACTGCTATGTGGATAGCAGTAGAGTGCTACTGCTACGTAGCAGTAACGCCTATTTTTAAACCGCACTGCTGGTAATATTCTGTATATGAGGTTTTCCCTAGTAGTGGTGGTTGCGGGAAGGAGATGGAAAGAGGAGACGTCTAACACATCTGCTCTTTTTCCCGATACGCTGTGCTTGTCTTAGCCTCCACGCGAGGGACGATTACAGGCCTAGTAGGTCCAATTTAATCCTAGAAGCCGAATAAAGTCACCAGAGTAGCGGCCCAAGAAGGGTTAGCGCTCATTAGGATCGAACAAAGCGACTGGGGTGCAATTAAAAGATAATCGGATGGCAGAAAACGCCCAGAAATGAGGATCCAACGGCCACCAATACTAGTGGCCCGAGAAGGCAGGAAAAGTGCTCAGTTATAATGTATACAGGGCCGGCCCTGGGGGTATGACGGATGGGGAGACCGCCTAGGGCCAGGTCTGGCAGGGGCCCCATGATCGGTAATGCATGTATATGTATAGCCCAGTAAGAAAAATAGAAGGAGGAGCGTGAATGCGTGATGGACTTGGCGGCTGATCGCTAGCGAGGAAAAGGCCAAGCGTCGCATTGCTTCTCGCACACATCCATTCATCCATAGGGATCGCTACTTTCTCTGGATTGAAATGATTATGTCCTGTGTTTCATCAGTGAGGTATAAAGTAAGATTCAACTCTCAAGAAACTGATATTTTTACCCCTTCTAGGGGAATTAGACAGGGGGACCTTCTCTCCCCATATTTATTCCTCATTTGTGCAGAAGGATTATTTAGTATGTTGTAGTATGAAGAAGAAGTTGGTGGCATGGAGGGAATTAGAGTGTGCAGGAATGCACCATCAGTATCACACCTTTTATTTGCTGACGATTCTCTAATTCTCATGAGAGCAGATGTGTTAAATGCAACTTCTTACAACAAGTACTGGATACCTATTGTGCAAGTTCAGGGCAAATGGTGAGTCTGGCTAAATCAAGTATATTTTTCAGTCCTAATACTAGTGTGGTGTCTAAGGCAGAAATTAGCCAAATTCTTCATATAGACACCGAAGCTCTTTCAGATAAATATCTTAGGCTACCAGCTATAGTTGGTGCAGATAAGAGTGATTGTTTCAGGCATTTTGTTGAAAGAATTAAGGAGAGATTACTAGGATAGATGGAAAAACAATTGTCTGTTGGGGGCAAAGAAATTTTGTTAAAGGCGGTGGCACAAGCTATCCCTGTTTTTGCTATGTCTGTTTTCAGTTTGCCCAAGGGGATATGCAAAGAAATTACAGATATTATTGCCCAGTTTTGGTGGGGTGGTGATGAAGATCATAGGAGAATGCACTGGATGGCATGGTGGAAGCTCTGTATTCCAAAAAGTGAAGGAGGTATGGGCTTTAGAGACCTATATTCTTTTAATCTAGCTATGTTGGCTAAACAGTGCTGGAGACTCGTCACTGATGCAGATTCTTTGATGGTGAGAGTTTTAAAAGCTAAATATTATCCTAATGGAAGCATTCTTACTGCTACTCCAAAAAATGGGTCATCCTTTACTTGGCAAAGTATCCTTAAGCGACTGAAAACTTTTAAGAAAGGGTATATTTGGAGAATTGGGACCGGGGAAGAAGTGAATATATGGAAGGATCCTTGGATCCCAGCTAGTTCTGATTTGAAGGTTATCACTCCTCGGGGCCAAACAGTGTTGACACGGGTGTGTGAGTTAATTGATCCTATGACGGGCACTTGGGATGAGGACTTACTACAACATATTTTCTATCCTGTAGATGTCCGCAGAATACTACAGATTCCTATCAATCTCCACGCCTTTGATGATTTTATTGTGTGGCAACCAAGCCGGACTGGTATTTTTTCTGTTCGCACAACTTACCATTTACAATGGATGCATACTTTTCGAGCACATGCAACTAGGATGGAGACCCCTGGTGGATCCACACCTCTCGCAGTCTGGAGTACACTTTGGAAACTCCCAGTTCCACGTAAAGTTCAAGTGTTTGGATGGAGGTTGTTACGAGGAATCATCCCGCTGCGAGCTATCCTCACTAATAGGCATGTCGGGTCTAATGGAGCCTGCCCAATCTGCCATCAGGGGGCGGAGGACATCAAGCATCTTCTATTCCAGTGCACGCATGCAAGGGATTTGTGGGACCGACTAGGCTTGCTGGAGCTAGTGAATCTGTCATTGCCAGTGGATAGATCGGGATCGATCATTGTCGCGCATATACTTTCACTTCCGATTAGTCATCTATCTATGCATCCGAACATCAATTTTAAACAGGCCATTTTGGTGGGAGCGTGGTACCTATGGTGGATTAGGAGGCAGGCCACACACAATGAAACATACCCACCCTCATGGAGATGGCCTATCTCAGTCCTGTCCATTGTGAGGAATTTCCAAAATGCCTCTAACCAAATGACCGAGTTGCCTGAAACAAAATGGAGGAAACCGGACCCAAGATTCATAAAACTTAATGTTGACGCAGCTTTTTTTTGCACATGAGGGCATTGGTGCAACTGCAGCTATTCTCAGAGACAACAGGGGAAATTTTATTGCGGCTCACTGCAAATTCATTGCTATTGCTGCCGATGCTATCACCATGGAGGCAATGGCCATGAGAGATGGATTACTATTCGCTAATTCCCTTGCTTTTAGTAGAATAGAAGCGGAGTCTGATTCCCTTCAAGTCATTAATTTCTGCTCTGGACAAACAAGATGGTGGGATGAAGCTGCAGTCTTATTTGCAGAGTGCATAGATATTTGTTCTTCTATTGGAAAGGTCACCTTTAAGCATTGCCTACGATCATGTAATAATGTAGCGCATGTGCTAGCTAATCATAGTTATCGTAATAAGTCCTCTTTTAGTTGGTTGGATGAGCCTCCCGATTTCTTGATGAGGGAACTCGTGGACGATGTAAGCATGTTTTAATTCAGTAAAGCTAGCCATGATGGCCTTTCCTCAAAAAAAAAAGAATAGAAAAAACATAACGCGATCGCTGCCTCATCGTCTTTGTGTTCGTCGCTTGAGACCCAACCGTCGCTCCAGTTTCTTGCCGCTTGCCGCCGCTCAGCGCCTTGCTGGCTGCCGCCGCTACAGCCTGCTGGCTGCCGCCCTGGCTTCGCTCCCGATTTTTGCACTCCTGCACCGTGCCATCGTTGACACGTCTTGATCTTGCCGTCCGGCCATCCGCGAGGGTAGGAGTTCATTGATCACCGTCCTCTCAGTTTTTCAAAGGTACGCAATGATTCATCCGTTAGCAATTTTAGTATACATGGTATTGCATTGTTAAGGTGTTTCTAACTCTATGTACTATTTTTCTTCATCATGTATGGCTGAAAAATTACTCTTAATGTTTTGCAAATGAAGATGTATGGCTGAAAAATTACTCTTAATATTTTGCAAATGAAGTTAGACATACACTACATGCTTATATAATGTGCAGAAACATACATATATGTATAGTATTAAGGGCCCACGTCGTCGAGTTCGCCAAAGGCCCTCTGAGGGAGTCCTGGATTAGGGGGTGTTCGGGTAGCCGGGCTATACCTTCAGCCGGACTCCTGGACTATGAAGATACAAGATTGAAGACTTCGTCCCGTGTCCGGATGGGACTTTCCTTGGCGTGGAAGGCAAGATTGGTGATGCGGATATTCAAGATATCCTACCAATGTAACCGACTCTGTGTAACCCTAACCCTATCCGGTGTCTATATAAACCGGAGGGTTGTAGTCCGTAGGACAATCATCTTCATACACAATCATACCATAGGCTACCTTCTAGGGTTTAGCCCCCTTGATCTCGTGGTAGATCTACTCTTGTACTACCCATATCGCCAATATTAATCAAGCAGGAGTAGGGTATTACCTCCATCGAGAGGGCCCGAACCTGGGTAAAAACATCGTGTCCCTTGTCTCCTGTTACCATCCGGCCTTGACGCACAGTTCGGGACCCCCTACCCGAGATCCGCCGGTTTTGACACCGACATTGGTGCTTTCATTGAGAGTTCCTCTATGTCGTCGCCTTTAGGCCTGATGGCTCCTTCGATCATCAACAACGATGAGGTCCAGGGTGAGACTTTTCTCCCCGGGCAGATCTCCGTCTTTGGTGACTTCGCTCTGCGGGCCAACTCGCTTGGTCACCTGGAGCAGATCGAAAGCTACGCCCCTGGCCATCAAGTCAGGTTTGGAAGCTTAAACTACACGGCTGATATCCGCGGAGACTTGATCTTCGACGGGTTCGAGCTACAGCCAAGCGCGTCGCACTACCTCGAGGGGCGTGATCTAGCTCTGCCTCCGAACAGTGTCCTGGAGGCCGCACACGCACCGGTTCCGACCCTTAATTCGGAGCCTATTGCGTCAATCGAGGATGAGCGGTTGGACGTCGC
Organism: Aegilops umbellulata; assembly: GCA_032464435.1. Lineage (NCBI taxonomy): Eukaryota > Viridiplantae > Streptophyta > Magnoliopsida > Poales > Poaceae > Aegilops > Aegilops umbellulata. Next base: position 357,153,360 of record CP136058.1, read on the forward strand.
CTCGGGGGCTGCGATCTCAAAGGAGATCGAGCCGAACGCCAGCCCCGCACTCCGCGTGACCCGTGACTCTGAGGGTCCGGACTCTTCTCCAGACTCCGAACCTCCCGTGCCCCTACCAATGGAATCTGATTGGGCACCCATAATGGAGTTCACCGCCGCGGACATCTTTCAGCACTCGCCTTTTGGCGACATCCTAAATTCTCTCAAGTCTCTCTCTTTATCAGGAGAGCCCTGGCCGGATTACGATCAACAAGGATGGGATACGGACGATGAAGAAATTCAAAGCCCACCCACCACCCACTTTGTAGCCACCATCGACAACCTATACGACGTGCTCAACTTCAACTCCGCAGACATCGACAACATGGATGACGATGCAGGAGATACCGACGAACCAACGCCTATAGGGCATTGGACAGCCACCTCATCTCACGATGTGTACATGGTGGATACCCCTAAAGGAAGTGACAACGAGGAAAAAGGGGATGGAACGGGAGATAGACCCCCCGGAAAGCAATCAAAGCGTCGGCATAAACGCCGACCCAAGCCCCGCCTCAATAAAAACCCAGCCATAGAGCGGGACAAGCCGGTAGACGACGAGCAGGCCTTAGAGCAGCCGTACGAACATGGGAACACGGATAGAGAACCCGAAACTCCCTCCCCCGGTGAAAACGGCATTCCGGACGACCTTACGCCGGGTAAATCTATGGAACAGAAGAGTCTCCACAAGAGGCTCGTTGCAACTGCACGCAGCCTGAAAAAGCAGAAGCGGAAGCTAAAGACAGCGGAAGATGCACTCCAGATTAGATGGAGTAAAGTAATCGACACCGCAGATAAATATGGCGACGATCGCCGTACTAAAAGCAATCCGAAGAGAAAGCTACTGCCTGAATTCGACGAAGAGGCCATAGAGCCCTCGCATTCAAAAAATAAGAAAGCCGCACGGTCGGATAGATGACCCCATAAAGCGGCAAGCGGCGCCGCACTTAAATCGGCATGCGACCCACTCAAGGATTCGCATCATGCCCCAGTTCAGTCCATTTATGGGCCAAGAAAGCAAGCTCTCGCAAGCAATGCAATAAAGCCATCATCAGAATCCGACACACCCAAATACAGGGGCGCCGCACACCTCCTATGTTTCACCGATGAGGTTCTGGACTATGAATTTCCAGCGGGATTCAAACCCGTAAACATAGAGGCATATGACGGAACAACAGACCCTGGAGTCTGGATGGAGGACTACATCCTCCACATACATATGGCCAGAGGAGATGATCTCCACGCCATCAAATATTTACCCCTCAAGCTTAAAGGGCCAGCCCGGCATTGGCTTAAGAGCCTTCCCGAAAACACAATTGGAAGTTGGGAAGAGCTCGAGGATGCTTTCCGAGCAAACTTTCAGGGGACCTATGTCCGCCCTCCGGATGCAGACGATCTTAGTCACATAACTCAACAGCCCGGAGAATCAGCTCGGCAGTTCTGGAATAGATTCCTCACCAAAAAGAATCAGATAGTCGACTGTCCGGACGCCGAAGCCTTAGCATCTTTCAGGCACAATGTCCGAGACGAATGGCTCGCCAGACACCTCGGCCAGGAAAAGCCAAGAACAATGGCCGCACTCACAAGCCTCATGACCCGCTTTTGCGCAGGAGAGGACAGCTGGTTGGCAAGGCGCAGCCCCAGCGACCCAAGTACATCCGAAACTAGGGATGGAAACGGAAAACCATGACGCAACAAGGATCGTCGCTGGACTAAAGAAAAAAGTCCGAAGAGCACGGCAGTTAATGCCGATTCAAAGGCTCACGACAAAATCAGACAGAACCACCCCTCCAGGATAACAGGGATGATCCGTCCAACTTAAATAGAATCCTGGACAGGATATGTCAGATACACAGTACTCCTGGGAAGCCTGCTAACCATACCCACAAAGACTGTTGGGTTTTCAAACAATCCGGCAGACTCAATGCCGAACACAAGGGGCTCGACACACCAAGCGAAGACGAGGACGAACCCTAGAAGCAGAGCACCAGGAAACAAAAGAACTTCCCACAAGAAGTAAAAACAATGAACTTACTTCACGTAACAAAACGTGTGGCACCCATAAAGGTACGCACCACACAATCTATCCCCAAGGGGTCCGGCCACTGGTTATTAAAACCAATCACTTTCGATCAGCTAGACTATTCTAGAAATATCAAGAACGCAGGCTGGACTGCCCTGATACTCGATCCAATAATTGGCGGACTCCAGTTTTCAAATGTCCTGATGGACGGCGACAGTGGACTAAACCTGATATATCAGGATACAATCCATCACATGGGGATAAACCCAGCTAGAATCCGCTGCAGCAAAACCTCCTTTCAGGGGGTAACACCTGGTCTGGACACCCATTGTACGGGTTGTCTTTGGCTCGAAGTTATATTCGGCTCTGCCGATAACTTCCGCTGCGAAAAGCTGACCTTCCATATCGTCCCGTTCTCCGGTCGCTATCCAGCACTACCGGGACGCGAAGCTTTCGCTCGCTTTAACGCGATACTGCATTACGCATCCCTCACGCTTAAGATGCCCGGTCCACGAGGCATCATCTCTGTAAAGGGGATGCACTAAAGCACGCCTCCCACAAGCGGAGGACTGTGCGTCCGCTTTAACAGCCACACAGCAAAATTGCCTCACCAGCCAAAAAAAACTGCGAAATAGGTCATTAAAGACCACGGACGCGGATAGACGAGTTCGGTAAAAAATCATCATCGATGCAGGCTCAGTGGCCATATACCCCCGCACGAGGGGCTACATGCAGAGACAATAAAGCTCAATTTTATATAAACTTATTTTACATCTTGTTTACTTTAAACTCTTGTTCGGCACGACCCGTTTTCAACTAAGTTCCTCTTTTTTACAGATGAACGTCGTGCGGCGCCCGTCCAGGATACGGCACAACGGAGACACAGGCGCAGACGTGCAGTAGGGACCCGTCCTAAAGGATTCTCTTTAGATTAAGACCCTGCGTAAACCTTTTTTACTGCCTTTTGTTGCTAAACATCCCCTGGTTTTTTCCGATATAACCAAGGAGGAGGCTGGCGTCTTGGCATGTGGCCACGTCAGAATTTTTGCACGTACCTAGACACTAGGGGCTTTTTTTAGCAAAGAGTGTTGTTTTGCCCGCACTCATAAAGACCGAACACCTTAGGGAGTGTTCGGCGTCGCGAGTTTTGGCATTATATGCATCAGCTCCGAATCATGTCTTTGGTCAAATGTTGGGTTGCCCGGCTCCTGAGTTCGGTTACCTTACGTTCCGCTCTATCGGCTAAGGTAGCACCAGGAGAACTACTGCGATTGTGCCCCGGTTCGGCCGGGCGAGCACCTCAGTAGAGAAAGCCGAAAACTGACTGTCATGATGTAGCGTGAGACTGGTCAGCCACTCGATGACCTATCAGAATCTATCGGATTCCTCCGCTTTAACGAAGGGCCGCTTCCTGGTCAGGCACACACGCGCCCTGAACTCGGGCGAGCGCAGTCGCCACTAATGGGCTACCTAAATAGTCCCACTGTCAAGCTCCTATGGCTAAGTGAAAGTGTTAAAGCATTATAGTCCGGTTGCCTGGCCCGCTGCGCTATCACCTCCTTTGTAGGACCAAGACGTTGGGTTAAGTGTGAAAATGTGTCTTCTGCGAGCACCCCCGCACTATGTGCGTGGGGGTTGAAGCCAACGACTGCAATCTTTCAGATTATATAAACAGGCCGCACAGGAGGTGTTCATAATACTTGAAGGCAAAAGTATAAACAGGCCACTACAGTTTATCAAAATATCACTTCATCATTACACATGCTATAATAACATAGCATCCTTCGAGCACTGCGTCTCTATTACACGAGCGCCTTCAAGGACTTCCTGAAAATAGTACTCGGAGGACACTCGGTTTTTATCCGAATCTCGGGACGCAATAACGGTGGTCTCCATCTCTGCCCAGTATGTCTTGACACGGGCAAGAGCCATCCTTGCACCCTCTACACACGCCGACCTCTTCATTATATTAATGCGCGTCACAGCGTCAAGGAATTTTTGCACCAAGCTGAAATAACTCTTCGGCTCCGGCCTACCCGGCCACAGATGACCCATGACGTACTTCATGGCGAGTCCGGACAACCTATTAAGTTCGGCCCATTGAGCCAAACGATCATCCACGGCCAGTGGACGCTCTGGATTGTGAAATTGTGACCAGAACAACTTTTCCACTTTGCGATCTTTCAGATCTCGAAAGTGTTCGGTCGCGTCAGCAGCACTCGCTGCCAAATCCAGGTAGGTGTACTCCACACTCCACATCCGGTCCAACGGAGCAAACTTCGGATCGCAAAATTTTCTTCGCAGTAGGAAGGGCTTTCCAGCCGCAATCTGTTCGGCCTGACGCAGCTGCTCCTTCACAGCTCTCATCGCAGAGCGCGCGTCCTTGGCATCAGCAACGGCCTTCTCTAGGACCGTCTGCCTCGCCTGGTCTTCTTTTTCGAGAAGTCTGCAACGGTCTGTAGTGCTCTTTAACTTTTCGGCCATATCGGCCATCTCTTCCTTGCTTCGGCAATGAGCAGCCTGTTCGGCTCTCAGCTCTTCAAGGGCTTTCTTGGCAGCCGCATCACTTTTCCTGGCTTGATCTTTAGCTCGGGCAAGTTCCGCCCTAAGACTCTCCACGGCGGCCACACCATCTGCGTCAAGCACACACATCGTAAGACACTGGCATAAAGTTCTTCTTACCTAATGCTGCCCGAGGAATCACATACCTTGAGCCTCATCCAACCGCTTGTTGACAAGCGTCATGTCGGCATCTGCCACGTCCAGTTGCCGCTTTAGTTCGGCAAAACCAGCAGTTCGGCTTGATTCCGGACATCCTGCAGCCTACATTAAAAGGCGACATTTTAGACCTGGGATTATGATCCTCCGCGTGCCTTCATTTCTTGACAACGCGCAGAGTCTCAGGGGCTACTATCTACATAGGGCACATCTTATTTAGGCGCCACTGACAAAAGTGTACATTATCTAACGTACCTAAAAATCCGTCAATAAACTTTCGACGGCCTCACGCAGTCCGCTCTCTGCGGATGAAATCCTTTCAATCACCGTTCCCATCAATGCACGGTGCTCCTCCGAAATAGAAGCTCGCCCCAGCAGAACCTTTAGCTCCTCCGGCCCAGCACCAGGTAGTGCCAGACTTGTCCCATGACCTCTTTCGAAGGCCGGACGCGGAGAACCTTGGGGGACCCCATAGCAATCTTCCGCCCCTGCCGGACTCGGAGAAACCCTCCACGACGACACCTTAGGGTCGCCTGCCTCGTTAGGCGGCACAGCAGAAGGAGGCGTCCCGCTCTCCATCATCTCCGGAAGAAGATCCCCCGAGGACGAGCTCTGCTGAGAAGGGCTGAGGTCCGAACTACAAGGTAAAAATTCGGTTAGACTTCTCAGATATAAATCACGGACTCCTCTCCTCCCTCGAAAGGAAAATCTTTCTCTACTCATGGCTCGTTGGAGGGCTGATCTCCTTGGGTACGTAGTCCGGCCGAGGAACTCCCCGGCGTAGGGCCCTCTGACGAAGACTTTTCCCCCCGCTTCGAGGCCATGGCCTCCGGGTCGTCAGAGGCAGCTCTTTTCTTCCCTTTAGGAGAGGAGTTATCTGTTCCTCCCTTCGCAGCGGCCTCCTTCGAGGAGGCCATAATTTCCTTGTCCTCCCCCCCGCTTCCCTCCAATGGCATTATCTCCAGCATCCTGACTAGCACGGGATCCGGCCTGGTATCGGGAAGGGGAGCCGGACACCTTATCAGCTTTGCCTTCGCTATCCACTCCTGTTTAAAAGGACAACTATTTTAAGGGCAAGTTTATGACAATTATACGGATAGAAGGTCCGGGCACAAGGTTACTTACTTGAGTATCCGGGCGATTGCAGCTTAGTCCTGCGTCCTCGGTTAAATCCGAACACACTTCTTGTGATCCGAAGAACAATTTATACATCTCCGCGGGCGTTGCGCTCATAAAATCCCGGAGAGCTCGTGGTCCCTCTGGATTGAACTCCCACAGGCGAAGGGAGCGGCGTTTGCCGGGCAGTATTTGGCGAATTAGCATGATCTGTGCCACCTTGACCAGGTTGAGGTCTCCTTCCAAGAGATCCTTAATGCAGCCCTGCAACAAGGGCATGTCTTTGGGCAAACCCCAATCTAACCCTCTGTTGACCCATGACGTTAGCCGTAGTGGGGGACCCGAGCGAAAGGCAGGAGGCGCCACCCACGTGGTGCCCCGGGGAGCGGTGATATAAAACCACTCTTGTTGCCACAAGCCTAGCTCCTCTTGAAAAGAGCCCTCGGGCAATGGAGCATCGGCATTTTTGCTTATAACAGCGCCTCCGCACTCTGCGTGCCGTCCCTTGATCATCTTCGGCTCCACCTTGAAGGTCTTGAGCCATAATCCGAAGTGAGGGGTAACACGGAGGAACGCTTCACACACGATAATAAACGAGGAGACATGGAGGATGGACTCCGGAGCTAAATCATGAAATTCCACCCCGTAATAAAACAATAGTCCCCTCACAAAGAGATCCATTGGGAAGCCCAACCCTCGGAGGAAGTGAGACATGAACACCACACTCTCACCGGGCCGGGGACTGGGAATAGCCTGCCCTTGAGCAGGCAACCTATGTGAAATTCCACCAGTCAGGAACTTAGCCTCCCTCAACTTTAGCACGTCCTCCTCCGTGACGGAGGAGGGCATCCACCGGCCTTGAAGGTCTGAACCAGACATTGTCGAAGATCCGAAGAGCCTGGGGTGTTGGAACTCGAGGCGACGGGCGAACACGCTTGAGATTGAATAAAGAAGTAAGGCCTTGGTCTCTTTATAAGAGGTCGAATACCAAGAGCCCTCCCCGTAACCGTTTGGGACTCGACTTTAATCGAGGGAAACGTGCTAACGGGCACGATTGGGTTACCCACGTCCGTAATGATGAGAATCCCGTAAAAAGGGCACACGATCTCTGCTTCGACAGGACGTGCCAAGGAAACCGCCTCGCAAAACGTGCTGAGGTGGAAAAGTAAAAACGATTCGTAAAGAACTTGGCCGTAGTGCGATGACGCACTGCGGAATACGTCAGCAGATTTGATTTGTGTTAATGTTATTCTCTCTATGGCAATATGTGGAAACTTATTTTGCAGAGCCGGACACTATTTTTGGTGTTTACAATCTTCTATGAAGGACTTGGAGGAGGAACCCGCCTTGCAATGCCGAAGACAATTTGCGTGCCGGACTCGTCGTCATTGAAGCCTGGTTCAGGGGCTACTGAGGGAGTCCTGGATTAGGGGGTGTTCGGGTAGCCGGGCTATACCTTCAGCTGGACTCCTGGACTATGAAGATACAAGATTGAAGACTTCGTCCCGTGTCCGGATGGGACTTTCCTTGGCGTGGAAGGCAAGCTTGGCGATGCGGATATTCAAGATCTCCTACCAATGTAACCGACTCTGTGTAACCCTAACCCTATCGGGTGTCTATATAAATCGGAGGGTTGTAGTCCGTAGGACAATCATCTTCATACACAATCATACCATAGGCTAGCTTTTAGGGTTTAGCCCCCTTGATCTCGTGGTAGATCTACTCTTGTACTACCCATATCATCAATATTAATCAAGCAGGAGTAGGGTATTACCTCCATCGAGAGGGCCCGAACCTGGGTAAAAACATCGTGTCCCTTGTCTCCTGTTACCATCCGGCCTTGATGCACAGTTCGGGACCCCCTACCCGAGATCCGCCGGTTTTGACACCGACACCCTCTGAAACATAGGGCCGGCCCTGAATGTATATAAATAAATATGAGCCCCATGCCTCAAATAGGTTTCACAATGTTTTTTCTATAATTTAAAAAACTGACCGTCATCATTGCCTTGAGATTGTGTTGGGTGTTTTTGGGCAGTCTCGCGCGTTGGAGATGTGTTTTCTATAAATATACAACATAAAAGTATGGTCATTACAACTATCAATGAATTCCATTAGAGAATTATAATAACAAAGGAATAACATTACCATTATTAACAATGATTGGTTGGGTTTGGTGTTCCGAACCATTTACGCCTTTCATATTCATCGACGGGGTGTCATCCATCGGTACAGTCTCATTCTTCTTCTATACCTATTAATAAAAGAAATAGGTATCCTTAGTCCGTTTCATTATTTTATAGAAAACTCCCTAATGTTTCTGACATTAAACCCATAGTGCATATCAAATGTTTTTTAAAATACTCATATCTTCTAATCCGTAACTTCAAATTTAACATGCTATATATGGAATTTAATTAGAAAAAATATATAAATCTGAATATGATGGTATTTTATCTGTTAACAATTTTAAAAAATACTATCTAAGCTGCAATGTTAATCAACAATGCATTATTCGTCTTTTTTCACTCCAGTACGGATTCAGATTGACGATGAACACTCAGCAAAATCAGGATTGGACATGAAATTAAAGATAAATTTGCTAGAGATACCCAATAAGTAAGGACATGCATGACAAGAAATAAAAGAATGACCCAATAAAAATGGAATGTCAACTATAAAAGAAACAAAAGAGAAAATGCAGAGAAGATCCTATAAAGATGAGATGTTGCGTATTCTCCGAAAGCGGCGATAGCGAGGACGAGCTCGCCTGCTCCCGCAACGCGTGCCAATGGGACGGTGCCGCGTCCATGCATGTATTCAATGTGATCGTATGAATGAAAGTATGATACGGCCCATCGAACAGTACTATACAGAGACGGCACCGGCAACATGACTGCCCCCGTTCAGTCTGTTCCGTTGGTACTTAACGCGGGGTGAGTGGTACATGACATCTGACCGCCTGCGTAGTCTATCACAAGTAACGCCGTGTTTGTAACCGATTAGCATATATCACCGTGGGTCCCTGCTCCCCCTGCTGCACGCTTGAAGAAACCAAATAAATCCCTTGGGTCGCAGCACTGGCGCATAGCTCATGGCTATGGCGACTGCGGAGGCGGGAGACGGTGGATTTGAGGGAAGTTCCTATCAGATCCGGTGGATAGGTATGGTCCTGTCCCGTGTTTTATCTTTGTAGTTGCGGCCGCTGTAATTAGGCGACTAGCTTAGTAGTGTGCTCCCTTCTCTTCATAGGTTTCCCCTGCCGGATCTTGCCGGCGGCGAGTCCATACTGGGCAACGAACCCACTCAAACTCTAGTCTGCACGCCCGCTGAGTCCAGCATCGGTGATGCGGGTGATGCAGCGCTGACAGTACAACTAGATGTAAACAGTACTTGCGAGGATGCGATCCTGTCGGCGCCGAAATCAGAGCAATCAACTGGCAAAGACGATCCTCAGAAGCCTGGATTGACCAGGAGGTATATGAATCTGACCCTGTATTCTTAGTTCGTATATCCTTTGAATTCGATTACACTATGTGAACTTTGTTGTGCTGAATCGTATTTGATCTGAATTGATTTTCACGGACAGACATGGCATGTATTCATGGAGTAGTATTTAGGGACTCTGTCCATTATTTAGGGACGCTGTCTACATAACATATTATCTGTCATATACTTGCAACAACAGGTAAACGAACTGAAACATTTGCTCTTTTTGTTCAAATGTTCACAGGGGGTCCCAAAAAAAGTAACACACGTTCCTACCGTTGCAAGTGTCCCACAATGATATAGTTACTCTGATCAAATGACAACGGCTAGTACATAAGTGAGCACATGCCATCACACAATCACTCACTGACAGACTAGTGTATTGATTTTCCATTCTTGTTAGCACACTCTTTGTGATGTCCTCTCTTTTTCAGTATACTAGTTCAATAAAATGAATGTTGAGCTGCATTTGCAGATCAGTGCAGGGCGATGGAAGTAGCAATAGAGAAAGTGATGCCAGACACGACTCACCGTTGATGCTAGTGGCACGTGCAATTGGTCATTTCATGGGGCTAAAAGCTCCAGAACGAAAACAAAAGCCTGGTCGACCAATTACCAGCAGGGGTAAACTTCCGTATGTTGATCGTGGTGCAAAAAGCAAGAAGTACATACCGACAGCAAATGCACAAGCTGAAAATGGATGCAGGACAAGTAAACAAACTCGCTTCTCCAGTATATGTCGAGAACCAGGGCACAAGAGCACCACATGTCCACAAAGAGGTGATCTTCCTCAAAAAGAAAGGAAAGACGCAAAATGCTCGAAACTGTGGCGTCGGTGGTCACAGAAAAAAAACACCTGCAGCAAGCCTAGGGTTGTACTCCATGTTGAAAATGCTACCTTAGAGCCAAATGCAATTTGCGGGTGACTTCATGTAGATTCAGTGTTTTTGTTCTGTGTTGTTGAGGGCTTTGTAGCCATTAATTTTAACCGCAAGGCTCTCTGTTGTAATAATAACCGTCAGTGAAGAAGTACTACGTGTTGTTTGTGGTCAGGTTGTCACTGTGGTTTGAATGTTTATCACGTAGAAGAAAAAATGTATGAGATTAAGACTTGCCTAATGTTGCAGTGTGCCTATGCATGCCCCCTTCTGTATTTCACTGCGTTCTTGTTTGAGAAATCAATCTGGTCTGGTGCCTTGTGTGAGGGGAGATTCAGTTTATTTTATCTGTTCCCCACTTACAAATTGCTTGACATCATGTTCCTCTGCACCGCTGGGCAGTAGTAGCAGTAATTCAATACAGGTGACGCCTTACAGGTGTCGACGCGGCCCCTGCTGTGTGCAATTGGCAGGAATCCTGTTAGTTTGATTTTCAAACCCTTTGAGAGGGATCCGTCAGAGTTAACCTTCTCTTTTTACACTCGCTTAGTTAAAAACTGACTTTCATTAATATTAGTTGCACAAACGAGAGTACATCTCACGGCTTAAACTCGATCATTACAAAAGTACGCCATCAGCAACACCCTAGCTGCGCCTACACCATTACATACTTGGCTGCTAACCTATGATACAACTGTCATAATACTTGATTTGCGAGTACAATGGTACGTCGTGCTCCCTTATTGGCAGCTGACGCCTAACCAAGCACGCGCATGACCATGTCGGCCACAACCAACAAAAGGAATGCCACGCCAATGACGAGGTTGGCCACGGAGACCACCAGATTAATGGATGCACCGTCAGCGGCAATGGTTCCCTGGCGCCCAGCAGCTGGAAGCGCGGCGAGCATGTATCCTGCAGCGGCGCTGACTGAAGAAACGAACTGGGTGCCGTCCGACATGCCGTTCTGCTACCCTGTGGTGCGTGCGGCACCTGAATCTTGAACTCCCAAAGCTTGGCCGCCTTGCTCCTATCCTGGTTCGATTTGCGCCAATGGGGGTGCGGCTGGACCAAGGGACGCGAGGTGGTCGGCGTACGCTTGCTGCCACCTATAGGAATCGTATCAACCACCTGACGTCTGTAGTTGACCGGCGAAGAAGGTTCAGCCAAGAAATGTTGAACAAATCTAAAGAAATCTATGCAAAAACTGGACACTTACATTTTGATTGCGGCACTTGTAGAATCACTCGCCGGCGTTCGGCCCGCCACGATCAAGGTAGGCGACTACGTTCCTGCCACAGTCCAGGCAAGGCACGATTGGAAGTGCCGCCAGATAAGCACCTTGATTCAGATTTGCTAACTTTTCTGCGACTGCTATTCCTTGCTCCGATTTGGGGATCTATTGAGGAACAGTGTGCAACTAGGATTTGTTTCTTCGATTTGGGGACGGATTGTTATAGACTGAGCTGCCGCCGATGACAGATGAGGAGTTAAATGGAGTAGGTAGGCCGACCCCAAGCGGAATTCAGTCTGGCAGAGATACACGTTGCGTCGCTAGCACCTCAACGTCCGTCACCGGCACCATACAAACAATGTTTCTTCCCGTTAGCGTCAACCATTAAATGAGCTGTCATTTACGAGCTGGAATACGATGTGTGTTCCATATCCCGACGAGGACCGACGCCTACGGATAACGTGAGCAGGCGAGCTCGTGCACGCCAACGAATTTTCGCGTATTCTCCTATATATAAGAAGAACAAAAGGAGGACATACATGAAAAAAAGTAAAAAAATGCATGCATGACAAAAAATAAAATGAAAGACAAGTTTGTTAAGATATAAATAGAGATGAAACAGGGACCAATACGTATGACATGTATGGCAAGAAATAATGATGAAATAGGGGCGCAAGTACCTGCGTCCATAGAAGACCATACAAAAATGTTCTTTTCCAGGCAAAAATAAATCTCTTTTTATGATTAAAAAATCCTGTATCTTTTTAACAACCTTTTTAACAACTCTTCATGTATTTAAGAGATATGGTGTTCAAGAGTTACCCTAAGTTGGTGATTTTTAAACTGAAAACTGCCATTGATGCACACATATCTCTGTAGCGTGCACTAATGTGTCATCGTTTGTTTCTGTCGTTTTTCTTTACTCGCCCGTAACAACACCCAATTCTAAACATGACATGAATAAATGCATGATTACTTGCCCGTTTCTTTGTACGGATTAAATCAACATGCAAGCCGTGTTGAAATAGAACACCGGTAGAATCTTAAACCGCACTTTTATAGGTTAAGACCATCTTTGTTTGGGCCGTAGCTACAAATTCTCAGATTATAGACATTTTTTTTATAAATTAAGAGCATGTGATATTTTTTTCTCCCGGTGCGTTGCACCGGCCTTTTTGCTAGTAGTACTTTCATAGAATGCTTCGTTTCGACGACACATTAATGCATGCTGTTGTCCATGTGTTATATGCTTTCTCTGTGATATTTCACTGACATCCATATCATGGGTCTCCCCATCGGACATCTGCTCCGAAGCAGACTGGATATAAATAGGGGTTCCGCTGACTTCAAGAATAGACCAATCACATGTGGGTATGGAGCCATGAGGAACAATCTTAGGGATATACAATGGGTTCTTCATGGCTATGGAATCCTTGCTCAGAGTATTGAGCGCTGCACACGCAATGCCATCTTTGTGTGCTTTTGCTTGGGAGTCAGATTGGCATAGTGTGCCCTATCCTTCGCACGTATTGATTCAAGTTTCTCTAATGAAATCACATGATAATGCTAAAGTAAGAGTTGTGGTTGACATGGAAATATGATGATCAATCTGTGTTAAATGATATTACTGGCATATTTGACCAACGTTAGGCAACTTTTACTTGACGATGATTTCCGCCTCACGCTGTCTTTTTAGAAGCTCATCTTTTTTCTTGCTATCCATCAATGCATATCGTTCCCTATCCCGTAGCCTCTTCGGCTCTTTGGAATCTAGGGGTTGTGGTTGAATCATCAATGATGTGGGCCCATCATTACTGCAAGAATATCTACAAATGAAAAAAATTCACATATTTAGTACAGTATGACAGCTCTAATATAAACTGCAGTATGGACAAGGTGGATATTCATAGGATTTTAGGCTAACAGTCTCTTGTGCAGCTGTGTTCTGCATAGTCTGAGATGCCCCTAACTTTTTAACCGATGAGCAAATAAATCATATATTCTGGACATAACATAGTTCACTGCCTAATTTTGCATAGTTTAACTGATAATTTATAGCATGCTTTCATCTAGCAATTTCTGGCATGTGATGTGTACTTCGGAACAATTAATTTTATGAAGCACATTTTATAGCAATAAGAGCACGCATGTTCAGAAAACAAACAGACAAATACTTCCAAAGGATACTACTGTGAGTTAGCAACATATACGCGTCTCCCAAGTCTCACCACAAATGGTAGATTTCAGCTCATAATCAACTTCTGGCTCATGCAGCAGCAGTTCAAGCGCACAGAGATTTCTAGTGTTTTTTCAGTAACAAAACACATAGGAGGAGCTATGGTAAAACTTCAGTATACACACTATCTTCAGCATTAGCATGTGAACAATATCTTCAGTATTAGCACAAAACTTATAGCCATCTGAGGTTCTAGATAGTTTAAATAGCACAAAACATACAGGCAAAGAGGGAAAGTTTAAATAGCTTTCACTGTACTACGTCCGCGCATCCATTTATACATTTTGCCAGCTTGTTAAATGGGACAGATAGAGCAAAAAGGGAATTGGACAGTTTCCTACTCAAATTCCAAGAAAGACAAGGATGGAATCAAACGTGCATTGGACATCATATATGGATCGTGAGACCAATAAATCCAACAAGTGGTGCAGGTTTATCAATGAAATTGCAAGTCACTGCATTTGGCAAAGGGTCTATCTATGTCACATCTAGATGTGAGATAATATCTCACATCTAAGCTGACATCATCCTCTAATCTGCCCCACTGGTTGACAAACAACCAGCCCTGGTTCTCCCCGATCACCCCCACACACATCGACGTTTGTTTGTTTGTTGGTGTCGGCCTGTTTGTTTGTATCTGGGCAGCCCAACCCTTCCAGCCCAACTACGCCCCTGGACCTTGTTTTGTTGGGGCTTTATATGTCTGTTCGTTTGTTTGAGACAGATCTGGGACTTGTTAGTAGAAAAAACACACAGTTGCAAAAAGAAGCTTAGGTGGCTCAGGAAAAGTGCAGAAAACCCCAGACAACTTTGTCTTCTTCCTCTGGCCAGCTTTCAATTTTGACGTTCTTACCAAGGTGAGTTCATAGTACAGAAGTTGTCCTCTCCTTTAGATCCTATCTACCAAGATCACCTTGTAGATCCTTTTCTGATGGTAGATCCTTAGGCAATTGGTATGCTTAGCAAGATCCTGTGCTCGTAATTATCCTTCTCTTTTTCTATCAAACATATGCTTGTCCTGATCTCTGGAAAACACACACAACAATTCAACAGTATGCTCGCATCAGAAATTCAGATAAAAAAATCTTGCTATCTTGCAGACCATATGTACAACAACACAGAGACAACATTGTGTTGCTGTAAATAATAGAAGTGCATCCAACCTTTGTATGATCTAGCCTCATAGAACACATAGTTAGCACATGTATGATCTAGCCTCAGAAAAAACTGATCTACCTAAGAAACTGATCAGCGAAAAAGTGCGTATTACTGTCATTTGCATGGGCAGATAGCTTGTTTGTTTCAGATATGTTGTGCTTAATACGTGTGCTAACTGAAAAATGATAAGAAAAAAGTAACTCCTTGTTCTAGATTATTCAGAGGGCATTTTGTTCCCATTTATTCAGAGAAAAAGTACTTTCAAAGAACAAATAGAAGGCATTTGTTCCAGTTTTTTCAGAGAAAATGTTCTTTCAAAGTACTTTCAGAGAAAAGGTACTTCGAAAGAAAAACTACTTTCAGAAAGAAAACACGTTGTCCCAGTTTTTTTAGAGGGCATTTGTTCCCATTTATTGCAGTAAAAGACAATGCCTTTCCAGAATTTGTATCTACAATCTGATCAACAAAAGATGCATAATTACAGAACAAAAATAACAAACATATCTGAAAAATGGCGACTCTGAACATGTACACATCTATTTTCATGTAAGAAAAAGAAGAAGAACTCATAAGAAATAGAACTTAGGGGTGTGTTCCTCCATTGCGTACAATCTTTATGTGAATTGTACAACAACATAAATGTTAATTTTTGGAAAAACTGATGTCTGCAGGAAATGAAGATAGGTATGCAGGAGACTACATTGGGACTTAGGTATGAATTGGAAGAAACACAACAAAAATATTTGTTCATAAACACATGGGACCATAAACAAAACATAACAGGAAATAACATAATGAAACTTACTGATAAATTTTGATTGTAGCCTGTGTAGTCCCAGTACCCAGCAGTGGTGTTTGACCCGAGGCTTTTTCAAATGCAAAGCAATAGACAACAATTTCTGCAGATGATTCCACCTTACTCATTCACCTCTCTAGTTCATGAGTTTGCAACACAATCAAATCCTCTGAATCTTGTGAGTAGCAGATCAAACCCACTTGCTGGTCAACATGCTGGCCGTTTTGTCCAGCAGAAACAATATGTAAGTCGGTTATTGTTTTGGAACAGATAAAATTACAAAGTGCAAGCCCCCCCCCCTGCGAGTAGATGGTGGACTTGCAACTGGGGAGATTACAAAAGTGCAAAAGAACGATAGTTGCGAGTCGAGGTTCGATTTGCAAGTGGCATGAAACAAGAACAACAGACTAGAGTTGCGAGACGATGGTGGACTTACAACTGGGTCGGTTATAAAACTAGAAAAAAGAACCACAGTTGCGAGTCGAGGGGTTGCTTGCAACTAGCACAAAAACAAAAGAACTAAGGCCAAGAGTTGCGAGTCGATATTGGATTTGCAAACTGGGGCGATTACAAACTACAGCCCCGAGTTGCGAGCCGAGGATGGACTTGCAACTGGGGCGATTACAAAACTAGACAAAGAACGACAGTTGTAAGTCGAGTGATTGCTTCCAACTGTCAAGAAAACAAATAACTACGGCCCCCGAGTTGCAAGTCAATGGTGCACTTGCAACTGGCGTGATTACAAACTACAAGCCCCGAGTTGCGAGTCGATGGTTGACTTGCAACTGGGGCGATTACAAGTACAATATAAAGTTAGTTGTGAGTCGAGGGTCGATTTGTAAGTGACATGAAAACAAGAACTACAAAACCGAGTTGCGAGTCAAGGGTGGACTTGCAGCTGGTCGCAAAAACAAACTACAAAGAAACCCCCTAGTTGCGAGTGAAGGGGCAACTTGCAAGTGGCATGAAAACAGAAAAAACTATGTCCCGAGTTGCGACTCGATGCTTGACTTGGAACTGGGGTTTGATTTGCAAAAGGTGGCATGGAAAGAAGAACAACAACCCGAGTTGCGAGTCGATGGTGGACTTGCAACTGGGCGATTACCATTACATAGAAACCCCTAGTTGCGAGTGTTGGGTCTAATTGGAAGTGGCATGAAACAAGAACAAACAACCCCGAGTTGCGAGTCGATGGTGGACTTGCAACTGCATCGATTACAAAACTAGACAAAGAACCACAGTTGCGAGTCGAGGGGTTGCTTGCAACTAGCATGAAAACATGGAACTACAGACCGAGTTGCGAGTCGATGGTGGACTTGCAACTGGGGCGATTACGAACTACAGCCCAAGTTGCGAGTCGATGGTGGACTTGCATCTAGGGGGCAATTACAAATACACAGACCCTCCCCGAGTTGCGAGTCGAGGGTCGATTTGCAAGTGGCATGAACACAAGAACAACAACCTCGAGTTACGAGTCAATGGTGCACCTGCAACTTGGGCGATTACTAGACTAGACAAAAAAGAACCACATTGCCGAGTCGAGGGGTAGCTTGCAACTGGCACAAAAAACAAAAAGACTACTATGACCCGAGTTGTGAGTCGATAATAGACTTGCAAACTAGGGCGATTACAAACTACAACCCTGAGTTGCGAGTCGATGTTGGCCTTGCAACTGGGCGCGATAAAAACTAGATAAAGAACCATAGTTGCGAGTTGAGTGAGTGCTTGCAAGTATGGCCCGAGTTGTGAGTCGATGGTGGACTCGCAACTGGGGTGATTACAAACTATAGCCTTGCAAACTGGGGTGATTACAAAAGACTACTACGACCTGAGTTGTGAGTCAATAGTAGACTTGCAAACTGGGGTGATTACAAACTATAGCCCCGAGTTGCGATTCGATGGTGGACTTGCAACTGGGTGCGATTAAAAAAACTAGACAAAGAACCCAAGTTGCGAGTCGAGTGGCTGCTTGCAAGTATGACATAAGTTGCGAGTCGATGGTGGACCCGCAACTGGGGCGATTATAAAACTAGAACCCCGAGTTGCGAGTCAACGGTGGACTTGCAACTGGGACGAGTACAAAAACTAGACAAAGGAAACCAAAGTTGCGAGTCGAGGGGTTGCTTGCAACTGGCACGAAAACAAAGAACTCCACCCTCCAGTTGCGAGTCGATGGTGGATCCGCAACAGGGGCGATTACAAACTAGAGGCCCCGAGTTGGAAGTCAATGGTGTACTTGCAACTGGGGCATTTACAAATACACAGAAACCCCTAGTTGCGAGTCGAGGGTCGATTTGCAAGTGGCATGAAACAAGAACTATAAAACCGAGTTGCGAGTCAAGGGTGGACCTGCAACCAGTCGCAAAAACAAACAACAAAAAAAAAACCTAGTTTGCGAGTCAAGGGGCAACCTGCAAATGGCATGAACACAAAATAACTACGACCCTGGTGGCAACTCAATGGTTGACTTGCAACTGGGGCGATTACAATTACATAGAATCCCCGTGTTGCATGAAAAACAAGAACAACAACTTTGAGTTGCGAGTCGATGGTGGACATGCAACTGGGCGAAAACAATATACACAGAAACCCCTAGTTGCAAGTCAACGATCTAATTGCAAGTGGCATGAAACAAAGAACAAACAGCTCCGAGTTGCGAGTTGATGGTGGACTTGCAACTGGGTCGATTAAAAAACTAGACAAAGAACCACAGTTGCTAGTCGAGGGGCTTCTTGCAACTAGCACGAAAACAAAGAACTATGGGCCGAGTTGCGAGTCGATGGCGGTCTAGCAACTGGGGCGATTACGAACTACAGCCCAAGTTGCGAGTTGGTGGTGGACTAGCATCTAGGGGGCAATTACAGTTACACAGAAAATCACCCCCCCTCCTAGTCGCAGTCGAGGCCGATTTGCAAGTGGAATGAGACAAGAAGAACAACCTCTAGTTCATGGCCATCAATGATGACATCCTCTTCATCCAAGATCTCAACTTCTTGAACAAACTCCCCCCTCTTCTTCACCCTCAACTACAACCACATCATGTGTTAAGTATGCCTTGGCCATCCGTCCATCCATTTCAAAAACCACTACTTGGCCCTGCCCCACATTGCACTCGCGTCTGAACATCAACAACATACCTATGACCATGTGCTTTAAACTTCAGTACAGACTTTTGGTTAAACTGGTTCCTTTCAGTACATGGGATGTTCTCTAAAACAAACAAAAGATTCAAAAGGAAAAAGAAAAAAGAAAAAACATCAAATGGTTAGTAAAAAAGGGTGATTTTTTGGCAAAGACAAGAAAAATCAGTAAAAAGAAAAGGAATTACTGTTGTTGCTTCGGAGCCCTCACGAATGACAATGCCAAATCTCTGCTCATCGTAAGTCTTGCAATGCGAATGGCAGACTGCGCACACCATCCTGCATGGGTAAAAGAAAAAAGTTCCCAAACTAGACACCTACGGGTTCAGACTACTTATTTCTAAATCAATGAGCAACTGTAAAATGCTAAAAAAAGGAGATTATTAAAACAGACCTATGGAAAGAAAGGATTAGTGATCAATACTTATGCAGATAAAAAAGCAGATTTAGTTGAGTGAATCCAACTCACCAGTCTGACAGTAAATGCAAACTCACAGTAACAATAAATACAGTAAGAAATTCAACTAACCTAGAAGTGTAGAAACTACTAAATGAACCAAAACAATTACTGGGACAACTACAAACAACCAGAAGACACCAACAGTAGCTCACTAACTGACCAAATTCTTCAGTTAGTACGAACAACGAAGAGTAATCATTGAAAAAAAAACAGGTATCTAGTGAGACAATTTGTTTGAGGAAGCAGCCAACCACATACATACACAACACAAAAAAGCATATCTGAGTGCATTTTTCCTGAGAGCAAACTTACAGCAGAACGAGACGTATTACGCATCTACATTTGTACTTTGAATCAAGGATTAGAAAACTTCAAAACAGATGACCTTCAGTCTGTTACACACACAGACAACATTAAGCTCATTACATATTAAGGAAATTCTAGCCAGTTCAATAAAAGTGGCAAACAAGTACACCAGAATACAGAAACACTATAACTAAGAGAGTGAATGCTAACTCCTGCATACGACCAACTCAAGTGTCGCACACAGCAGAAATTCTAACTAACGAGGATGACAAAAAACATGTACCATTCAAAGGCATCAACATGAATGCTAGTTGCTATCATTCAAAGTCATCCTCTAAAAAAAAACTAGTTGCTATCACTGCCCACCAATTCATACTAGTTTCTATCATTCAAAGGCATCAGCATAATACTAGACAAAATCACAAAAACATGTAGAAAAAATATAAAAAATGGGAGCAGAGGGGACATGTAGCTAAAATACTAGAAAAAAAAACTTAACAAAAAGGGCACAACATGGATCTAGAATAAAAGAGGGAATGGGCCTTAAATGATACAAAGATGAAAAGTAGCAGACATGAAAAAAGATGGTTAGCAAATCAAATCCTACCCCCTGAAATCAAACAACCTAAAAAGTGATTAACCCTTATTTCCTATCACCCACAAACAACTTAAAAACACTGTTGCACACATCTTTATCTGGAACAAACTTAAAAAAGAACCTACACCTGCTGAATCTAGCAAAAAAATGTAAAATCAATAAAATAAACTACCACATAAACTACCCCTACCATTACACTGAATAATCCCCCCACACACACACCAACTACACGAGGAGATTCACAAACAAAGACAGTCAATGATGCTAATGGGGGGGGGGGTTGAACACAAGCCCTACATGATGAACAGACTTACATGATGAGATACAAAACAGGGGATTCCTACAAAAAAACGGGGGAGAGAAGGAAGAACCGCACAGAAACAAAAAAGAATGGAACCCACTTCACCGGCGCTCTCCCCATCTTCCCTTCTCGCTCTTCAAAATCGCCGCCGCCTGCGAGAAGGTCTGCCTGGGGAGATGATGAATGGGGAACAGCCGAATGAATGTGAGGGGGGAACTGGGGGGACGACGCTCTCGAGAGGAATCTGAGACGACGGCGGACAAAACAGAGGACACCAGCCCAATAGCTCGACAAAAAAAAAAAGCAACGGCCCGCCTCAACTAACAACAACGTGCACGGGCCGCGCGCGAGACAAAACGACCCACTAGCGAGCGCGCCAGCCAGACAACTGCCTTCACGCGAATCTCAAAGAGAGGGCAAGATCCAGCGGCTTAGAGGTTAGATGTGAGATAGTTATTTCACATCTAGACGTGAAATAGCAAATCTGTTTGGCAAATTATTGTATCTTTCTTATTCACATAGATCAGTAGTAAACTGCACAGGTTCATGGATCCCTTAACCCAGGGGCACTATGCACTCAACATGAAAACACTGGTTGGTAACAGATTACCAAAATTAACAAAGGGATGATGATGGATTTCTGAAGATCTATTCGTGATGCGAGATCCGAGAATAGAAAACTGCAAGAAATAAGAATAACATGATGCAAGTAGGCACACGTGATCTATGGAGATGTACGTCGGCGTATGTGCTTGAGCCTAGGCACAGGTTGGACATGAGCAGCCAGCGGCAGTGGGCAGCGCGTGCTAGATAGGGAGAGGAGGCAGAAAGGGGAGCAATGGAGGTGGAAGAGGTAGATGGTGGCTGGACGTGCTGGTCGGGGCGATGTATGAGCAGGGGAGGCGCGACTATGGAAGTATGGAGAAGCTCGCCGACATGGCCGTGGGAGATAGTTGGGCGACACACATACCTAGTGCAGGCGGAGCTTGTCCGTCGTGCCGTTCCCACGGCAGGGCGTGGGGCTGCTGGGCGTGGCGTTGATGTAGGCAAGGGGGCGTGGTGCAGCCGCCGCCGGCGGACGGGAGGACGTGGCTTTGCCGAGCGCGGCGTTGCTGTAGGCGGAGAGGCGCGATGCAGTCGTCGCTGGACGGCAGGGCATGGACGCGGCGTTGTTGTAGGCGGAGAGGCGCAATGCAGTCGTCGCCGGATGGCAGGGCGTGGACACGGCGTTGTTGTAGGCGGAGAGGCGCGATGCAGTCGACGCCGGACGGCACGGCATCGCGGTGCGGTCGCAGCCGACGGGCGGTGAGACGAGGGCGACCACGGGGCAACACAGCACGTTCGGAGGCGGCGGTTTCCTTGTACCAATCGTGAAAAGAACACAGATTAAGAGCATCTCCAACGGCCGCACAAAAATCTCACGCCAAATAAAAGTTATAGCGTGCCACTTTAGCATTTTTCGTGCGCTTGGACCAATATTGCTTTAGAGACGCCCAAAGACGCGCGTCCAAAAAGCAGATAGTGCAAATTGTGAAGCGCGCGCAATCCGGAGCCCAAAATATGCTGCGCGCGACAGCGTTTTTCAGCGCGCGCCCAAAATTTTTTAGCGCTACAGCTTCTGCTGAAGCTGTTGGGCGCCCAAAAAACGAATTTTTAGTGCGCGGTGCTTTTTTTGGGCGCCTGTTGAAGATGCTCTAAAAAAGGGATTAGGGAGGCAATTTAACTATGAGTAAAAAAACCAAACGTGGATGAAGAGATTCATTGCGTAGGGATGTGGAGGTTGGACGATGGGTGCAAGCGAAATGGGAACCTGCCTATTTAAGTCAAGAAAAGCAATGAGAAATATGGCCGAGAGGGCTGGGCAAAAATGTAGTGTTTGTGTGACTAAGGAGGAGGGCTCTTGGCAAAGCTGGTGTTGGTGTCTTCCTTGGCGTGTGCGTGTGTATGTGTTGAGTTTTCTCATCATGTGTGTTCTTGAGAGAAACTACAAGTGAGAGTTTTGTGAGGAAGAAGAAGAGCGACGCTACGAGAAGCGGCGGTGCCAACACCGGGGACTGCAGAAGCAGCGTGCCCACGCTACCAACTAGGGCTCCCAGCGTGGAGCACGTTGGAGGCTCTCGGACCCGTCGCTGCTCCTCCGGCATCCAACGGACGGCATTAGGAGCGGTGACCCTGACCGGCGGGCTGCGCAACGGCACCCGATCGGCTCAGCCGCGACGACCGCAGCCCACGTCGAGGCGCCCTTCAAGGTTGTGTGGCGGCACACAACGCCCGTGATTGCGGCCACACACGGCGTAGCTGCCGATGTCGACGGTGGTTCACAGATCCTTGTGGACATTGGCGGTGGCTCCCCATGTCTGGATGACCCCGGCGCGGGCGTAAGCGGCGCCGTCCACTTCTGCCCTTACCGGTGGGTGCGGCGGTTACTAGATTTCTCCTGCAGAATCTGTTGTCGGATTTCGGGTTCCGGCAGACCCTTAAGGTTCGAACTCTGGGGTGCGCGCGGCGATTATGCCCTCTACCCCTCCGTCTCGCAAGGATCTAAACTACCAAAAGAACAACACAAAGGACACAGGGTTTATACTAGTTTGGGCCACCATTGTGGTGTAATACCCTACTCTAGTTTGTGGTGGGTGGATTGCCTCTTGGGCTGATGATGATGAACGGTACAAGGGGGAACAGCCTCGCGAGGGCGTGTTCTAGTTGGGACGATGAAATGCCAGGGGAGTTTTGCCGCCCTTCTCTCTCTCTCTCTCTCTCTCTCTCTCTCTCTCTCTGCTCAGATTCTGGATACCAGATACCTCTACCCTGGGGGTGGCTAGTCCTATTTATAGGCAAAGGCCCTGGGCCTCTTCCCAAATATTGAGCGGGAAGGGCGCCAACAATTGGCC
Organism: Aegilops umbellulata; assembly: GCA_032464435.1. Taxonomy (NCBI): domain Eukaryota; kingdom Viridiplantae; phylum Streptophyta; class Magnoliopsida; order Poales; family Poaceae; genus Aegilops; species Aegilops umbellulata. The sequence continues at coordinate 357,176,743 of CP136058.1, forward strand.
AATTCGAAGGGGAACATCCAGTACACTTGTCCTGACTAAAGTTGGTCCTCGCCTGCCAAAGGCCCTGTGGTGACGCCGTTCTGGGCTCCATGATGACCTCCTTCCCACCGTTGGACTGGTCTTGGTCTTGTTGCACCGAAATGGATGCCTTTACTTGATCCTCTCGCCTGCGCTTGCCCCCTTTGCACCAAAGAGGAAAGGGAGGACACTGCGCAGTCTGGCGCCCGCCTAGCACCCTTGGTCGTCATGGCTTGCGTCATGGGCACCTCGTGAGGCACCCTGCCTTGATCTCTCCGCCTCCTCGTGAGCCAGCCTGACGAGGCCGCGCCTGAGGAAGCACCGTGTCGTCCGCCCCGCGAGGCTTGGCCCCTCGCGAGGGTCTTGGGTCTTGTGTTGACGAAGTTGGGTCGTGCTGGGCCCCCCTTTGAGCCACGCCGTAGGCCGCAGGCAGGCAAGTCTGGGGACCCCCGTTCCCAGAACGCCGACAGTAGCCCCCGGGCCTAAGGCGCACCCGGACTTGGCCATGCCGAGAGGCGAAAGGGCAAGAGCGAAGCGCCGCGGGCCCTAACAGCCTGCGGCCTTAGGCGCCGCGTGGCGGTTTGATTGGACGTGGGCGTCTCCGCTTCCCCACGACGCCTTGGTAACTGCATGACTTGACTAGTCCCTGCATGCATAGATACGGGTCATTATTACCTACGATCGTGGTGCTCGGCGGTTGGCCTTTTTCGGCTATAAGTACGGGGCCGCGTGAGCTCCGCCAGTCCGCCCCTTCCTACTTCTCTTCTTCTTCTCCTTGGCCACTCGCCGCTCTCATGGCTCCAAAGAGGTTCTCTGCCGCAGAGAAGGGGAAGGCCAGTCGGGTAGGGCCCGACTCCCCCCCGGCCAAGCGAGACCGGGGTCGTCCCCGCAAGCATCCCGCGGTCCCCGTTGCGGCTCCCCGTGGCCACAGGGGTGGTTCCCCGCGTGGTGGTGAGCGCTCGGCTGCCAAGGGGAGGCAGGCCGTGACTGCGCGGCCCCCCAGGCCGCGCTTTCGCTCGGCGGAGTTGCTGCAGGAGTTCGTCGCGTGGTCGGCGGACCCGACCAACACCTGGCTCCAGCTCCCTCGCTTCTTCATTGGCGAGCTGCCGGCCAGCGCCCGGTGCGGCTTCTGGCTTCATGCTGACGATTGTTGCAGCAGGGCCTCCTGGGTTTCGCTTGAGGTCTCCCCTTCTGGGAACGGGGCCCTGCCTCGCGGCTGGCAAACGTTTGCCCGCGCACGTGGCCTGAGTCAGCGGAGCACCCTACACTTCAAGTTCGACGGCGACGGCACCCTCTATGTGAGGGTGTTTGGGGAAGATGGTCGCCGCGCTGGATGCTGCCCCGAGGGCGACGACCGTGGCCAGGGGCCTCGCTCCGACAACGATGGAGGAGACAGCGCCCGCTCGGATGGTGGCGCTCGATGCTCCCCAAGCTCCACCAACTCTTCTTCAGGCGGCTCCTCCAGCGGTGGCCGCAGCCAGCCCCCATGCCGTCGCGCTTGCTTGGGGGGTGGCGATTCATCCGCCCGTCGCTGCGCCCTGGTGAAGCACGAGAGGGAGTCCGCCTGAGCCCTGGAGGCATCCCGGGTCGCCTCGGCTGGCCGGACGAGGCGTGCCGCGCCTGGATCGTCCTTTCTTTGCCTTTTGTTTCCTGTGTAAAAGAGAACAGCTGCATGGTGCCCTGTGGGGGCGTGTTGGAAGTTATTGCTGTTAAAACTAACTTGATTTGGCTTTCGCGCTTTTCAGCTGTGTGTCTGCACGTAAATAGTTCCCGGCCCCAGCCGTGGGGGGCGACCGACCCAGGCCCCGTGTGCGTGTCGCGGTGCCCGAGGGGCACGGACCGGAGGGGTGCTCCCGTAATGGACCCGGGTCGTGAAACCTCAGAACGAGTAGGACAGGAACCCTCGCGAGGGCACTCGGCTGCTCCCCCTCGCGAGACTTATTGCAAGAGGAATCAAAACGGGGGAGTGAAAATCGACGAAATGTAAACCAATAACGGCGATAATTCCAATAAAACTTCAAATGCGAACAAAGCGAACCAACTGCGGAAAGCAAATGAAAAAGCCGCGTCCGGCACCTAGTCTAGTCTTCGAACCAGCGCGGAGCTAAGTGCTGCCACTGGGCGTGGGAGGGAGCCCCAGGGCCTGAGGCCGGCGCTCCTGAGACTCCGGGGCGTGTACATCCCCACTCATTATTACGTGAGAGTGTCACGGGCGGCGAGCTTCACAGGCATTGGCCTTCTTCACAGGCTCCGGGCCTTTCTTCTCGGGGTAACGAGCTTCACAGGCGTTCTCCTTCCTCACAGGCTCTGGGCCTTTTCCAAAAAAGGATTAATCTTCACAGGCTCATGGCCTTTTCCAAAAAAGGATTAATCTTCACAGGCGTTCGCCTTCTTCACAGGCTCAGGGCCTTTTCCAAAAAAGGATTAATCTTCACAGGCGTTCGCCTTCTTCACAGGCTCAGGGCCTTTTCCAAAAAAGGATTAATCTTCACAGGTGTTCGCCTTCTCCACAGGCTTAGGGTCTTTTCCAAAAAAGGATTAATCTTCACAGGCGTTCGCCTTCTTCACAGGCTCAGGGCCTTTTCCAAAAAAGGATTAATCTTCACAGGCGTTCACCTTCTTCACAGGCTCAGGGCCTTTTCCAAAAAAGGATTAATCTTCACAGGCGTTCGCCTTCTTCACAGGCTCATGGCCTTTATAAGTAGAACCTCCGGAGGTGTTGGATGTTCCACGCGTTCTGGATCGGCTCCCCTTCCTGAGTCTCCAAGCGCACGGAGCCTGGACTGGAAACATGAACAACCTTGAACGGGCCCTCCCACATGGGAGAGAGCTTGTGCATCCCTTCCCTGGAGAGAACCCGTCTGAGCACGAGGTCTCCTACCTCGAGGGTCCTGGGGCGGATGCTGCGACAGTGATATCGCCGCAGCGCCTGCTGGTACCTCGCCGCTCGCAGCGCGGCTTCTCGGTGGCGTTCCTCCCCCAGCACGAGGTCCACCCCCCGCATGGCGTCCTGTTGCGCCTCATCGAACGCCAGGACCCGCGCGGAGCGATGTCTGACCTCGTGAGGGAGGACTGCTTCGGCTCCGTAGACCAGGAAGAACGGGGTCTCCCCGGTTGGCTTGGTCGCGGTTGTGAGGATGGACCACAACACGGACTGGAGCTCATCGTACCAACCTCTGCCGCAGGCCTCCAACTTCTTCTTGAACGTCCTTGTCTTGAGGCCCCTCAGGACCTCCGCGTTAGCTCGTTCGGCTTGGCCGTTGCTCCGCGGGTGCACCACCGAAGCGTAGCATATCTGCGTTCCAAGGTTAGCACAGTATGTTTTGAAGAGGTTACTGGTGAACTGCGAACCGTTGTTTGTGATGATGCGGTTCGGCACCCCGAACCGGCTCACGATGCCCCTGATGAACCTGACCACGGAACCCGCGGGAATGGTGCGGACAGCCTCCACTTCTGCCCACTTGGTGAATTTGTCAATGGCGACGTAGAGGTATCGGTAGCCCCCTGGCGCCCGAGGGAACGGGCCCAGAATGTCTAGCCCCCAAACTGCAAATGGCCATGAAAGGGGTATAGTCTGCAAGCCTCCTGCCAGCTGATGGATCTGTTTGGCATGAAATTGGCAAGCCTCACAAGCCTTCACCAGCTCGACAGCGTCGTTGAGCGCGGTGGGCCAATAGTACCCGCTGCGGAATGCTTTGCCTATGAGGGTCCGTGATGACGAGTGATGCTCGCAGTCCCCACCGTGTATGTCCTCCAGCAGTTCCTTCCCTTGCTCCCTGGAATGCAGCGCAGGGATACGTCGTTTGGACGCCTCCGGTAGATCTCTCCGTCCCTGATGCAGTATGCCGTGGATTGCCGCGCCACACGCTCCGCTTCTTCCTCCTGCTCCGGCAGGGCCCCCTGTGTTAAATAACTCCGGAGTTCAGTGATCCAGCATTCCTCCTGAGGTTCCATAGTCAGGAGCAGGCGTGCCCCTGAGGCAGGGCCGCAGGCCGGGGCTCCTGAGGCCGGTGGTTGGGGGAGTTCCTCCCGAGCCTGGGCGGTTCTTGACAACGACGGCTGGGCTGAGGGCTTGAAGAGCCGTTCTTCAAATACGCCAGGCTCCTGAATCAACCGCCTTGACGCCCGTCTGGCAATGTCATCGGCTTCCTGATTGGTGCCATGGGGCACATGCTTTAATTCCAGCCCCCAGAATTGCTTCTCCATCCTGCGGACCTCCGCTAGATAGGCCTCCATGTGCTCATCCCTTGGTTTGTACACCTTGTTAGAGAAGTTGACAAGGAGCTGCGAATCACCCTTGACGGTGAGGCGCTTCACCCCCAAAGCTGCTGCTGCCTTTAACCCCGCTATCAAACCCTCATATTCCGCTATGTTGTTCGAGACATTTTCGCCTTGCTGGAAACAGAGCTGTACGACGTAGTAGAGCTTGTCCTGAGTGGGTGATATCAGCACCGCTCCTGCCCCGGTGCCATGCCTGGAGAACGCCCCATCGAAGTACACGACCCAGCCTTCCGGTGCCTCACTCCCTGGGGAGAGGGACCGATCCTCGTTGTTCTCGAGGCCGGGTACTTCAGTCCATTCTGCTACAAGGTCTGCTAGAGCTGCCCCTTTGATGACTCTGGTCATGCTAAACTCGAGCTGGAACGCCTGTAGTTCTATGTTCCACTCGGGGACCCATCCAGCTGAGTTAGGGCTCCTGAGCACTCTCTCCAAGGGGTATGACGAGACGACCTTGATGGGGTGCCCTTGGAAGTAGTGACGCAGCTTGCGCAAGGCCACCAGTAGTGCAAGGAGGAGCTTTTGGGGCATGGGGTACCGTGCCCTCGCGTCCCGCAACACCGTGCTGACAAAGTAGACTGGATGCTCAACAAGGCCGAGAGCATTAGTGTTCGCGGCGCCCTCCGGAGGCAAGGGCGCTTCGCGAGGTGATGTGGCCTCGGGAGGTCGTCTGTCCAGAGGAGTGGCCTCTCCTGCCCCTGGTGCACCCTTTGACGGCTGATCTTCCTCAGCTGTAGTTACGTCTCCCGTGGGCCTTCCTTGTCCCTGCCTTGCCTTGTCTCGGGCTGCCGATGTGGCTCTGATTTGGCGCTCTTCCCTAACCGCCACCAGGGCTGCGCTGGCGGAGTAGGGAGTGGCAGCGAGGTAGAGCAGCAAGGGATCTCGAGGACGCGGAGTCACCATGACTGGAGGACTGGTTAGGTACCTCTTGAGATCTTGAAACGCCTTATCTGCCTCTTCAGTCCATTCAAAAGGTCCCTTCTTCTTCATCAGCTGGAAGAAAGGCAGTGCTCGCTCCCCCAGTTTGGAGATGAAGCGCCCTAGCGCGATCACGCGTCCGGTGAGCTTCTGCATTTCTCTGAGGGTTTTCGGCGGGCTCATGTCCTCGACCGCCTTGACCTTCTCCGGGTTAGCCTCGATGCCCCGATGGGACACGAGAAAGCCCAAGAGCTTGCCTGAGGGGACTCCGAACACACACTTCTCTGGGTTGAGCCGCAGGTTCACTGCGTCGAGGCTCGCGAAGGTCTCCTCCAGGTCCTGTATCAGGGTCTTGGCCTCCCGAGATTTCACCACTATGTCGTCGACGTAGGCTTCGACGTTCTTCCCGAGCTGCAGGCCCAAGGCGATGTGCATCAGCCGCTGAAAGGTCGTCCCTGCATTACGCAACCCAAATGGCATGCATGTATAGCAGTACACCCCGCATGGGGTTAGGAAGGCGGTCTTATCGACGTCTTCTACCGCCATCTTGATCTGGTGATACCCAGAGAAGGCGTCCAGGAAGCAGAGTAGGTCGCACTCCGCGATGGAATCGACGATCTGATCGATGCGGGGGAGCGGGAACGGATCTTGCGGGCATGCCTTGTTGAGGTTGGTGAAGTCGACACACATGCGTTCCTTTCCCCCCTTCTTGGGCACAACGACAGGGTTGACCAACCAATCAGGGTATCGGACCTCGTGAATGACCCCAGCGGCCTCCAACTTGCGGGTTTCTTGGACGATGAAGGCCTGCTTCTCTACGGACTGCCGCCTGGCTTTCTGCTTCATGGGGCGCACGTTTGGGCACACGTTGAGGCGATGCTCGATGACGCTCCGGGGGATCCCTACCAACTGATCAGGCTCCCAAGCGAATACCTTCTTATTTGCGCATAGGAACCTGATCAGAGCTTCCTCTTGCTCAGGCTCGAGATTGGCGCCTATGGTGAAAGTGGCACTGGAGGACCCGTCTTCGTCGATAGGTATCTGCTTGGTTTCTGCTTTGTCCTGGGTGAACAACTGCCTCTTCTTGGCTGGCGCAGCCCCCTTGGGTTCGGGGGTCTCCGCGTCGGCTGGCTGTGCCGAGGCCGCTGCCTTGTAGGCGAGCTTGAGTACCCGCAGGGCATCTCCGGTGTCCCCAGGCATGGTGAGGACACCGCTGCTCCCGGGCATCTTCATGAGGTTGTACGTCGGGTGCGTGGCGGCCATGAACTGGGCCAGCGCCGGTAGCCGAGGATGGCGTTGTAAGGAAGGCTGATGGGGGCAATGTCGAAGTCGACCATTTCCGTGCGAAAGTTGTCGTAGGTGCCGAAGGTTACTGGGAGCCGGATCTGTCCCAGGGAGCTGGATGACCCGCCCCCGACGCCTAAGAAAGACCGACTGGGTTGCAGCCGCTCCAGGGGTATGCGGAGGAGGTTGAAGGTCTCAACCTAAAGCACGCTGAGGCCGGCGCCGCCGTCGACGAGGGTTCTGGTGACAGCCACCTGACAGATGGTGGGGGTGCACAACATGGGGAGCGCGCCCGAGCCAGCCAAGTTGGCGGGATGGTCCTCCGAGCCGAAGGCCAGACCGGCATCGCGCGCCACTTGGTCCATGGGAGCCCCCTGCCGTGCGGAAACGGCGCCGACCCGGCGGACAAACGGCTTGACATGGCGACTTGTGGGCGGCTCCTGCGAGCCGCCCAGGAGGGCCGCGACGACCGGGGGTGTTGATGTAGCGGTGCGGTTATCTTGCCGCACAGGCAGATGCCGGGATGACGCTTGCTGCTCGTTCCCCGCCGGGCCGGTGGCGGCGTTGATGGCGGGCGACGGGGAACGACGAGGATGCCCGTCGATGGGAGCCGTCTGGGCGACGCGGGAGGTGATGGCGGCCCGGCGCTCAGCGCGAGCCCGACGAGCGTTAGACATGGACGCGACGGTCGGAGGAGAACGAAGCGGTGGAAGACAAATTCCGGCGCACCCCTACCTGGCGCGCCAAATGTCGGATTTTGGGTTCCGGCAGACCCTTAAGGTTCGAACTCTGGGGTGCGCGCGGAGATTATGCCCTCTACCCCTCCGTCTCGCAAGGATCTAAACTACCAAAAGAACAACACAAAGGACACATGGTTTATACTAGTTCGGGCCACCATTGTGGTGTAATACCCTACTCTAGTTTGTGGTGGGTGGATTGCCTCTTGGGCTGATGATGATGAACAGTACAAGGGGGAACAACCTCGCGAGGGCGTGTTCTAGTTGGGACGATGAACTGCCAGGGGAGTTCTGCCGCCCTTCTCTCTCTCTCTCTCTCTCTCTCTCTCTCTCTGCTCAGATTCTGGATACCAGATGCCTCTACCCTGGGGGTGGCTAGTCCTATTTATAGGCAAAGGCCCTGGGCCTCTTCCCAAATATTGAGCGGGAAGGGCGCCAAGAATTGGCCAATTCAAAGGGGAACATCCAGTACACTTGTCCTGACTAAAGTTGGTCCTCGCCTGCCAAAGGCCCTGTGGTGACGCCGTTCTGGGCTCCATGATGACCTCCTTCCCACCGTTGGATTGGTCTTGGTCTTGTTGCGCCGAAATGGATGCCTTTGCTTGATCCTCTCGCCTGCGCTTGCCCCCTTTGCACCAAAGAGGAAAGGGAGGACACTGCACGGTCTGGCGCCCGCCTGGCACCCTTGGTCGTCATGGCTTGCGTCATGGGAACCTCGTAAGGCACCCTGGCTTGATCTCTCCGCCTCCTCGTGAGCCAGCCTAACGAGGCCGCGCCTGAGGAAGCACCGTGTCGTCCGCCCCGCGAGGCTTGGCCCCTCCCGAGGGTCTTGGGTCTTGTGTTGATGAAGTTGGGCCGTGCTGGGCCCCCCTTTGAGCCACGCCGCAGGCCGCAGGCAGGCAAGTCTGGGGACCCCCGTTCCCAGAACGCCGACAACTGTTGGTGAACATAGCATGCAATTTTAAAAAAAATCCTACGATCACGCAAGATTTATCTAGGAGATGCATAGCAACGAGAGGAAGAGTGTGTCCACGTACTCTCGTAGACCGAAAGCGGAAGCGGTAGGTTAACGCGGTTGATGTAGTCGAACGTCTTCATGATCCAACCGATCCAAGTACCGAACGTACGGCACCTCCGTGTTCAGCACACATTCATGTCGATGACGTCCCTCAAACTCTTGATCCAGTAGAGGGTGGAGAGAGAGTTCTGTCAGCACGACGGCGTGGTGACGGTGATGGTGATGTGATCCACGCAGGGCTTCTCCTAAGCACTACGACGCTATGACCGGAGGAGTAAACTGTGGAGGGGGGCACCGCACATGGCTAAGAGAACAACTGTTGTGCCTTTGGGGTGCCCTGCGCCCCCGTATATAAAGGAGGGGAGGAGGTGGTGGCCGGCCCTAGGGGTGGCGCGCCATGGGGGGTCCTACTAGGACTCCACTCCTAGTAGGATTCCCCCCTCCTTCCAACGGAGAGGTGAAAGGGGAAAGAGGGGAGAGGGAGAAGGAAAGGGGGGCGCGTCCCCACCCCCTTGTCCAATTCGGATTGGGCAGGGGGCGCGCCCCCTCTTGTGGCCTGCCTCCCTCTCTCCACTATGGCCCATGAGGCCCATTAACTTTCCCTAGGGGTTCCGGTAACCTCCCGGTACTCCGAAAAATCCCCGAACCTCTTCGGAACCATTTCGGTGTCCGTATATAACCTTTCAATATATGAATCTTTATTTCTCGACCGTTTTGAGACTCCTCGTCATGTCTGTGATCTCATCCGGGATCCGAACAAACTTTGGTCACCAAAACACATAACTCATAATACAAATCGTCATCGAACGTTCAGCGTGCGGACCCTACGGGTTCGAGAACTATGTAGACATGACCGAGACACATCTCCGGTCAATAACTAATAGCGGAACCTGGATGCTCATATTGGTTCCTACATATTCTATGAAGATCTTTATCGGTCAAACCACATAACAACATACGTCATTCCCTTTGCCATCGGTATGGTACTTACCCAAGATTCAATCGTCGGCATCATCATACCTAGTCCAATCTCGTTGCCGGCAAGTCTCTTTACTCATTCTTTAATGCATCATCCCGCAACTAATGAGTTAGTCATATTGCTTGCAAGGCTTATAGTGATGTGCATTACCGAGAGGGCCCAGAGATACCTCTCCGATACACAGAGTGAAAAATTCTAATCTTGATCTATGCCAACCCAACAAACATCTTCGGAGACACCTATAGAGCATCTTTATAATCACCCAGTTACGTTGTGACATTTGATAGCCACAAGGTGTTCCTCCGGTATTCGGGAGTTGCATAATCTCATAGTTAGAGGAATATGTATAAGTCATGAAGAAAGCAATAGCAATAAAACTAAACGGTCGTAATGCTAAGCTAACGGATGGGTCTTTTCCATCACATCATTCTCTAATGATGTGATCCCGTTCATCAAATGACAACATATGTCTATGGTCAGGAAACTTAACCACCATCTTTGATTAACGAGCCAGTCAAGTAGAGGCATAGTAGGGACACTCTCTTTGTCTATGTATTCACACATGTACTAAGTTTCTGGTTAATACAGTTCTAGCATGAATAATAAACATTTATCATCATATAAGTAAATGTAAATAACAACTTTATTATTGCCTCTAGGACATATTTCCTTCAGTCTCCCAATTGCACTAGAGTCAATAATCTAGATTACATAGTAATGATTCTAACACCCATGGAGTCTTGGTGCTAATCATGTCTTGCTCATGGAAGAGGCTTAGTCAACGGATCTGCAACATTCAGATCCGTATGTATCTTGCAAATCTCTATGTCTCCCTCCTTGACTTGATCGCGGATGGAATTGAAGCATCTCTTTATGTGTTTGGTTCTCTTGTGAAATCTAGATTCCTTTGCCAAGGCAATTGCTTCAGTATTTCACAAAAGATTTTCATTGGACCCGATGCACTAGGTATTACACCTAAATCGAATATGAACTCCTTCATTTGCTGCTTCCGAAGCAGCTATGTACTCCGGTTCACACGTAGATCCCGCCACGATGCTCTGCTTGGAACTGCACCAACTTACAGCTCCACCATTCAATATAAATACGTATCCGGTTTGTGACTTTGGGTCATCCGGATCAGTGTCAAAGCTTGCATTGATGTAACCATTTACGACAAGCTCTTTGTCACCTCCATAAACGAGAAACTTATCCTTAGTCCTTTTCAGGTATTTCAGGATGTTCTTGACCGCTGTCTAGTGATCCACTCCTGGATTACTTTGGTACCTCCCTGCTAAACTTATAGCAAGGCACACATCAGGTCTGGTACACAACATTTGCATACATGATAGAACCTATGGCTGAGGCATAGGGAATGGCTTTCATTTTCTCTCTATCTTCTGCAGTGGTTGGGCATTGAGTCTGACTCAACTTCACACCTTGCAACACATGCAAGGACCCTTTCTTTGACTGATCCATTTTGAACTTATTCAAAACTTTATCAAGGTATGTGCTTTGTGAAAATCCAATTAAACATCTTGATCTACCTCTATAGATCTTGATGCCCAATATATAAGCAGCTACACCGAGGTCTTTCATTGAAAATTTCTTATTCAAGTATCCTTTTATGCTATCTAGAAATTATGTATTATTTCCAATCAACAATATGTCATCCACATATAATATTAAAAATGCTATAGAGCTCCCACTCACTTTTTTGTAAATACATGCTCCTCCAAAAGTCTGTATAAAACCATATGCTTTGATCACACTATCAAAGCATATATTCCAACTCCGAGAGGCTTGCACCAGTCCGTAAATGGATCGCTGGAGCTTGCACACTTTGTTACCACCTTTAGGATCGACAAAACCTCCTGGTTGCATCATATACAACTCTTCTTTAAGAAATCCATTAAGGAATGCAGTTTTGACATCCATTTGCCAAATTTCATAATCATAAAATGCGGCAATAGCTAACATGATCCGGACATACTTAAGCATCGCTATAGGTGAGAAAGTCTCATCATAGTCAACTCATTGAACTTGTTAAAAACCTTTCGCAACAAGTGGAGCTTTGTAGACAATAACATTACCGTCAGCGTCAGTCTTCTTCTTGAATATCCATTTATTCTCTATGGCTTGCCGATCATCGGGCAAGTCAACCAAAGTCCACACTTTGTTCTCATACATGGATCTCTTCTTAGATTTCATGGCCTCAAGCCATTTTGCGAAATCTGGGCTCATCATCACTTCCTCATAGTTCGTAGGTACATCATGGTCTAGTAACAAGACTTCCAGAACAGGATTACCGTACCACTCTGGTGCGGACCGTACCCTGGTTGACCTACGAGGTTTGGTAGTAACTTGATCTGAAGTTTCATGATCATCATCATTAACTTCCTCACTAATTGGTGTAGGCATCTCTGGAACTGATTTATGTGATATACTACTTTCCAATTCGGGAAAAGGTACAATTACCTCATCAAGTTCTACTTTCCTCCCACTCACTTCTTTCGAGAGAAACTCCTTCTCTAGAAAGGATCCATTCTTAGCAACGAATATCTTGCCTTCGGATCTGTGATATAAGGTGTACCCAACAGTTTCCTTTGGGTATCCTATGAAGATGCATTTCTCCAATTTGGGTTTGAGCTTATCAGGTTGAAGCTTTTTCACATAAGCATCGCAGTCCCAAACTTTAAGAAACGATAGCTTAGGTTTCTTGCCAAACCACAGTTCATATGGTGTCGTCTCAACGGATTTAGATGGTGCCCTATTTAACGTGAATGTAGCCGCCTCTAAAGCATAACCCCAAAGCGATAACCGCAAATCAGTAAGAGACATCATAAATCGCATCATATCTAATGAAGTACAATTACGACGTTCGGACACACCATTACATTGTGGTGTTCCAGGTGGCGTGAGTTGTGAAACTATTCCACATTGTTTCAAATGAAGACCAAACTCGTAACTCAAATATTCTCCTCCACGATCAGATCGTAGAAACTTTATTTTCTTGTTACGATGATTTTCCACTTTACTCTGAAATTCTTTGAACTTTTCAAATGTTTCACACTTATGTTTCATTAAGTAGATATACCCATATCTGATCAAATCATTTGTGAAGGCCAGAAAATAACTATACCCGCCGTGAGCCTCAACACTCATCGGACCGCATACATCAATATGTATTATTTACAATAAGTCAGTGGCTCGCTCCATTGTTCCGGACAACGGAGTCTTAGTCATCTTGCCCATGAGGCATGGTTCGCAAGCATCAAGTGATTCCAATAGCCCATCAACACGGAGTTTCTTCATGCGCTTTACACCAATATGACCTAAATGGTAATGCCCCAAATAAGTTGCACTATCATTATTAACTTTGCATCTTTTGGCTGCAATATTATGAATATATGTATCACTACGATCGGGATTCAACAAAAATAGACCACTCATCAAGGGTGCATGACCATAAAAGATATTACGCATATAAATAGAACAACCATTATTCTCTGATTTAAATGAATAACCGTCTCGCATTAAACAAGATCCAGATATAATGTTCATGCTTAACGCTGGCACCAAATAACAATTATTTAGGTCTAAAACTAATCCCGACGATAGATGTAGAGGTAGCGTGCCGACGACGATCACATCAACCTTGGAACCATTTCCGACGCGCATCGTCACGTCGTCCTTAGCCAATCTTTGTTTAATCCGTAGCCCCTGTTTCGAGTTGCAAATATGAGCAACAGAACCAGTATCAAATACCTAGGCGCTACTACGAGCATTAGTAAGGTACACGTCAATAACATGTATATCAAATATACCTTTTACTTTGCCATCCTTCTTATTTGCCAAATACTTGGGGCAGTTCCGCTTCCAGTGACCAGTCCCTTTGCAATAGAAGCACTCAGTTTCGCTTAGGTCCAGACTTGGGCTTCTTCCCTTGAGCAGCAACTTGCTTGCTATTTTTCTTGAAGTTCCCCTTCTTCCCTTTGCCCTTTTTCTTGAAACGAGTGGTCTTGTTAACCATCAACACTTGATGCTCCTTCATGATTTCTACCTCCGCGGCTTTTAGCATTGTGAAGAGCTCGGGAATTGTCTTTTCCATCCCTTGCATATTATAGTTCATCACGAAGCCTTTATAGCTTGGTGGCAGTGATTGAAGAACTTTGTCAATAACACTATCACCAGGAAGATTAACTCCCAGCTGAGTCAAGTGGTTATGGTACCCAGACATTCTGAGTATGTGTTCACTGACAGAACTATTCTTCTCCATTTTGAAACCGTAGAACTTGTTGGAGACTTCATATCTCTCAACTCGGGCATTTGCTTGAAATATTAACTTCAACTCCTGGAACATCTCATATGCTCCATGACGTTCAAAACATTTTTGAAGTACCGATTCTAAGACGTAAAGCATGACACACTGAACTATCGAGTAGTCATCAGCTTTAGTCTGTCAGACGTTCATAAGTCCGGAGTTGCTCCTGCAGCGGGTCTTGCACCTAGCGGTGCTTCTAGGATGTAATTCTTTTGTGCAGCAATGAGTACAATCCTCAAGTTACTGACCCAGTCCATGTAGTTACTACCATCATCTTTCAACATAGCTTTCTCTGGGAACGCATTAAAATTCAAGGGAACGGTAGCATGGGCCATTGATCTACAACAACATAGATATGCAAAAACTATCAGGACTAAGTTCATGATAAATTAAAGTTCAATTAATCATATTACTTAAGAACTCCCACTTATATAGACATCCCTCTAGTCATCTAAATGATCACGTGATCCATATGAACTAAACCATGTCCGATCATCACGTGAGATGGAGTAGTTTTCAATGGTGAACATCACTATGTTGATCATATCTACTATATGATTCACGTTCGACGTTTCGGTCTCAGTGTTCTGAGGCCATATCTGCGTATGCTAGGCTCGCCAAGTTTAACCTGAGTATTCTGCACGTGCAAAACTGGCTTGCACCTGTTGTATGTGAACGTAGAGCTTATCACACCCGATCATCATGTGGTGCCTCATGTGGCGTCTCGGCACGACAAACTGTAGCAATGGTGGATACTCAGGGAGAACACTTGTACCTTGAAATTTAGTGAGGGATCATCTTATAATGCTACCACCGTACTAAGAAAAATAAGATACATAAATGATAAACATCACATGCAATCAGAATATGTGATATGCTATGGTCATCATCATCTTGTGCCTTTGATCTCCATCTCCAAAGCACCGTCATGATCTCCATCGTCACCGGCTTGACACCTTGATCTCCATCGTAGCGTCATTGTCGTCTCGCCAACCATTGCTTCTATGACTATCTCTACCGCTTAGTAATAAAGTAAAGCGATTACATGGTGATTGCATTTCATACAATAAAGCGACAACCATAAGGCTCCTGCCAGTTGCCGATAAATTTTTACAAAACATGATCATGTCATACAACAATTTATATCTCATCACGTCTTGACCATATCACATCACAACATGCCTTGCAAAAATGAGTTACATGTCCTCTACTTTGTAGTTGCAAGTTTTACGTGGCTGCTACGGGCTTCTAGCAAGAATCGTTCTTACCTACGCATCAAAACCACAACGATTTTTCATCAAGTGTGCCGTTTTAACCTTCAACAAGGACATGCCGTAGTCAAACTCGCTTCAACTAAAGTTGGAGAAACAGGCACCCGCAAGCCACCTGTGTGCAAAGCATGTCGGTAGAACCGGACTCATGAACATGGTCATGTAATGTTGGTCCAGGCCGCTTCATCCAACAATACCGCCGAATCAAAGTAAGACATTTGGTGGTAAGCAGTATGACTATTATCGCCCACAACTCTTCGTGTTCTACTCATGCATATCATCTACGCATAGACCTGGCTCGGATGCCACTGTTGGGGAACGTAGCATGCAATTTCAAAAAAAATCCTACGGTCACGCAAGATCTATCTAGGAGATGCATAGCAATGAGGGGGAGAGTGTGTCCACGTACCCTTGTAGACCGAAAGCGGAAGCGTTAGGTTAACGCGGTTGATGTAGTCGAACGTCTTCACGATCCAACCGATCCAAGTACCGAACATACGGCACCTCCGTGTTCAGCACACGTTCAGCTCGATGACGTCCCTCGAACTCTTGATCCAGTAGAGGGTCGAGGGAAAGTCCCGTCAGCACGACGGCGTGGTGACGGTGATGGTGATGTAATCCGTGCAGGGATTTGCCTAAGCACTACGACGCTATGACCGGAGGAGTAAACTATGGAGGGGGCACCGCACACGGCTAAGAGAACAACTGTTGGGCCTTTGGGGTGCCCCCCGCCCCCGTATTGTCACCTCCCTAGTCTAGTAATGACCTAGGCTAGTTATTGTTTGTTGCATCATGTATAAATTCAATTTGAATTTGAATTGGCCACATTCAAAAGCCTCAGGAATCATTTTGAAAATGATCAAGATAAAAATTGCTTAAAACGGATCCAAGAAAATGTTCCTGTTTTTCTCTGAAAATATTGGACACAGGTAAAATTTAATCCAACATTTTAGGAGCACAAATATTTATTTTGGGCCATTTGAGTTAATCCAATAATTATTTTCATTGGATTTATACTTGCTATATATTTAGTATGATCCAATAATTCTGGAAAATGGTGAGAGGCTCTGAATATATCAAATCTAGCCACACGATAATTTTCAGAATCTAAAAAAAATGGTTTGGTCCTTGAACTAAATCAAAACAGAATAGCAAAAATAGAAAAACAGAAAGAATTAGAAAAGAGAGTGAGAGAAGGACTCACCTGGGCTTGCTTACCTGGTCGGCCCAGCCCAGTTGGCTGCTGCCAATCGTCCCCTGCCTCTGACAGTAGGCAGAGGCAGGACAGCGAGCGCATGCGCCGAGCGGCCACCTCCTGCTTCGCGCTGTCGACGCCTCCTGTGTCCTCGCCTTGAGTCGTGGAAACGCCTGGATGCCCTGGACTTTCTCCCTCTTCCTCTGCTCACTTTTTCCCCTCTCTCCCTCGCTCCCCACCTCATGGTTGAGGCCGCCATGGCCGCACCGTCGTTGTCTGCGTAGCCGCAGCCACCCCTCCCCTCACCACCATATCAAGAAGAAGTGCCTCGACGTCCTCTCGCCTTCCACCAAGCCAAGCTAGCTCGGGGCACACTGCTTCGTCGCCATCGTCTTCGTCTTCAACGTCAGCCATCGGAGGGAGCCGCCATCGATCTATCGTCTGTCGGTCGTCCCCGAGCTCTCCAAGCCCCCCAGTTCTACTCCAAGTGAGGCCACCGTCGTTTCCCCTCTCTCCTCTCTGTTAATTTCATCCCCTAGACCCATTCCCCATCGACGCCGTTCTCCGGCAGCCGCCGCAGGCTCCACTCCGGCGAGCTCCGGCCTCCCCACGACCCAGCACCTGCACCGTTCGACGCGCGGGAGCAAGGGCTTTCCAACGCACCAGGCACGCTTCAAACGAGGCCCTGTAGCGCATTTCCGAGCCGTGTTGCCATCTCGGCCCTCGCCGGCAGCTAAATGCCGGTGGGTTTGACCTTTTTGACCGGGGGTTTGACCACCTCGGGTCACTGACGTGTGGGCCCAAGCCTCTAACTAAATTAGGTTTAGTGTTAACCCAGTGCTAATTAACCCTGTTAATTAGATGTGAGACTAACATGTGGGTCCCAGCCGTCAGGTTTGACCTAGACTGCACTATTGACCTGCTGACACCAACGTGACGCATTGCTCACGCAGTAATGTTTTCTGGATTTTAAATAAATCTAAATGATTTATTTATTTTCAGAAAATAAACTAGATTTCGAAAAATCATAGAAATTCAACCGTAACTCGAAATTAATTTATATATGAAAAATGATCAAAAAAATCCAATCTATCCAATGGTACTGTTTTCATGCATTTTAGAACAACTTTTGTCTACTGTTTAGGGCAAATCAAATGAATGGCATTTGAATAATCACATATGGAGTTTAACTTTGAACCTTTGGTTCAAACCAACCTCCTTTAATCTTGTTGCTAGTTGCATTAGCTCAATCAATAGCATATTGCCATGTCATGATCATGCATCATATTGTTGCATTGCATTGATTGTGTTCCTTCTTTGTTGCTGGTGTTTGTTCCCTCTCGGTAGCAGACGATTCCGATGATGTGATCAGTGACACAGATGAAGAGCTATACTATCATAAGAAGTGCCAGGCAAGCAAACCCCCATTGAACATTCCGATACAATCCCACTCTCTCGCTCTTGCTCTCTTTTACTGCATTAGGACAACAACATTTCAACTGTTACATGTTGCGGTAGTTGAACCCATTTCCTCTGCATGATCTGCCTTTGCAATAGTAAATAGTTGAAACCCACTAGCATGAGTAGGAGTTGTTTGAGCCACGATGTGCCTACTCATCCATGCTTGCTTGTCATGCTTTCTACTGCTTAGAGTTGAGTCAGGTCTGATTCATCGCGGATGAATCTGAACGTGGTGAACATGTCCTACTGTTAAGAGCTTAGTATGTGAACATGATTTGGTAAAGGTAGCGATGAGAGGCCATGTAGGATTACATGGTGGGTTGTCTCATTGGGACCGTCCTCAGGAACTGAGTTCTGTGTTTGTGATCCAAGACAGTTACTACCATGCAGGAATGCTTAAGTGCCCCTCTCGACTTATTAACCGCCTCGATCTCTCTCCAGGAGTTGCAACCAGTTTCTGGTGTTTGTAGGTAGTGCTAGTAGTCTACCAAGTGGCACCCGGTATAGGTGGGCTTGGGACAGACTAGGTGCAGTGGCACGGTGTACCAAGTGGCACCCAAGTGGTTGCTACCTCTTGAGCACTGTGTTGGATTTCCTTGAAGAGGAAAGGTGATGCAGCACAGTAGCGTAAGTATTTCCCTCAGTTTTTGAGAACCAAGGTATCAATCCAGTAGGAGGCTATGCGCGAGTCCCTCGCACCTGCACAAAACAAATAACTCCTCGCAACCAACACGATAAGGGGTTGTCAATCCCTTCACGGTCACTTACGAGAGTGAGATCTGATAGATATGATAGGATAATATTTTTGGTATTTTTGTGATGAAGATGCAAAGTAAAATAAAAGCAAAGTAAAGAGCAAAGGAAATAACTAAGTGATGGAATATTAATATGATGTAGATAGACCCGGGGGCCATAGATTTCACTAGTGGCTTCTCTCAAGAGCATAAGTATTTTATGGTGGGTGAACGAATTACTGTTGAGCAATTGACAGAATTGAGCATAGTTATGAGAATATCTAGGTATGATCATGTATATAGACATCACGTCCGAGACAAGTAGACCGACTCCTGCCTGCATCTACTACTATTACTCCACTCATCGACCGCTATCCAGCATGCATCTAGAGTATTACGTTCAAGAAAATAGAGTAACGCCTTAAGCAAGATGACATGATGTAGAGGGATAAATTCATGCAATATGATAAAAACCCCATCTTGTTATCCTCGATGGCAACAATACAATACGCGCCTTGCTGCCCCTACTATCACTGGGAAAGGACACCGCAAGATTGAACCCAAAGCTAAACACTTCTCCCATTGCAAGAAAAACAAATCTAGTAGGCCAAACCAAACTGATAATTCGAAGAGACTTGCAAAGATAACCAATCATACATAAAAGAATTTAGAGAAGATTCAAATATTGTTCATAGATAATCTTGATCATAATACCACAATTCATCGATCTCAACAAACACACTGCAAAAAGAAGATTACATCGAATAGATCTCCACGAGAGAGGGGGAGAACATTGTATTGAGATCCAAAAAGAGAGAAGAAGCCATCTAGCTACTAACTATGGACCCGAAGGTCTGAAGTGAATTACTCACACTTCATCGGAGAGGCTATGGTGATGATGTAGAAGCCCTCCGTGATGGATGCCCCCTCTCGCGGAGCTCCGGAACAGGCCCCAAGATGGGATCTTGTGGGTACAGAAGGTTGCGGCGGTGAAATTAGGTTTTTGGCTCCGTATCTGATCGTTTGGGGGTACGTAGGCATATATAGGAGGAAGGAGTACGTCGGTGGAGCAACAGGGGGCCCACGAGGGTGGAGGGCGCGCCCTAGGGGGTGGGCGCGCCCCCCTACCTCGTGCCTTCCTATTTTGTTTCTTGACGTAAGGTCCAAGTCTCCTGGATCATGTTCGGTGAGAAAATCACGTTCCCGAAGGTTTCATTCCATTTGGAATCCGTTTGATATTCCGTTTCTTCGGAACTCTGAAATAGGCAAAAAAACAGCAATTCTGGGCTGGGCCTCCGGTTAATAGTTAGTCCCAAAAATAATATAAACGTTAATAATAAAGCCCAATAGTGTCCAAAACAGTAGATAATATAGCATGGGGCAATCAAAAATTATAGATACGTTGGAGACGTATCAAGCATCCCCAAGCTTAATTCCTGCTCGTCCTCGAGTAGGTAAATGATAAAAAAGATAATCTTTGATGCAGAGTGCTACTTGGCATAATTTCATTGTAATTCTTCTTAATTGTGGTATGAATATTCAGATCCGAAAGATTCAAGATAAAAGTTCATATTGACATAAAAATGATAATACTTCAACCATACTAACTAAGCAATTATGTCTTCTCAAAATAATGTGGCCAAAGAAAGTTCATCCCTACAAAATCATATAGTTTAGTCATGCTCCATTTTCGTCACACAAGAATGCTCTCTTCATGCACAACCCCGATGACAAGCCAAGCAATTGTTTCATACTTTAGAAATCTCAAACCTATAAACTTTCACGCAATATATGAGCGCGATCCATGGACATAGCACTATCGGTGGAGTAGAATATGATGATGGGGGTTATGTGGAGAAGACAAAAAAGGAGAAAGTCTCACATCAACAAGGCTAATCAATGAGCTATGGAGATGCCCATCGATTGATGTTAATGCAAGGAGTAGGGATTGCCATGCAACGGATGCACTAGAGCTACAAATGTATGAAAGCTCAACAAAAGAAACTAAGTGGGTGTGTGTCGGTGTACTAAAGTAGGGGTACCTTAGTACCCCGAACTTGTGCACGGGCAGTAGTAGCGTCCCGCGGCAAGGCTTGCCAAGGGAGCGACAAGAGTCTCCACGGCCCTTTCTGGGCCGGACGAAGGCCAAGTGATCGAGCCTAGAAGACCAGGCCCCGGCAAGAGGAGCTTGCCGGGCCAAGAAGGCGAGGTCCGGCAAGAGGAGCTTGTCGGGCCAAGGTGGCAAGGCCCCGGCAAGAGGAGCTTGCCAGGACGACCAAGCCGAAGCACCAAGGCCCCGGCGGGAGGAGCTCGCCAGGACGGCCAAGCCAAGGCTCCCCAAGAGAAGCCTGCCACGGCGCGCCGCGCGCCCCGGCAAGGCCTGACGAGCGACAAGCTCTCAGGTGCGGCAAGACAACCACCGCGGCAAGCCACTTGCCGTGGCAAACCACCACCTCAGGCCTGCGCTCCAGCTCACCTTGCCCACGCGTCACTCTGGAGCTCTCCCAGAGGCACGTGGCGGGGCGCCGCGCAACCTGAGGTGTGCAATGGCACGCAACGTTGACAGAGTCGCCCCTGTGGCGAGCGGAGGCGCCCCTAACGGTCCGCCTCAGCACTATTCAGGCGATCCAGATGGGCATTCAATGCCTTTGTCCCCGGCCGTCAGAGTTAGGTGCGATAGCACTGTGCGATCATTGTGCGCACAGTTTCTTGCCATTTTTGCCCTTACCTGCGTCGCTACCTGTGGGTAACCCCTTAGCATATAAAAGGAGGCCCATGCGCACGTAGGGAAGGAGGAGGACACCCAGTAGACCCTCGTCTACGTCCAGCTCCAACTTACTGTAGCTTCTTGCGCTCCAGAGCAAGAACCCGAATCAACCAGACAAGCAGCAGTAGGGTTTTACGCCTCCGTGCGGCCCGAAGCTGGGTAAAACCGTTGTGTGCGTGTGCGTGTGTCGCCTCGATCTGCTCTTTGTGCAACCTCCGCCCCCCGCCGAACCGAAAAGGGGCTCCGTCCCCATAGGTGCTCGAGGAGGCCGATTTCCCCCGACATCTCTGGCGCGCCAGGTAGGGGGTGCGTCGAGGTTGTGTGAATCAGATCCGGCGTTCGCGCAAGCCAGACTCTCATCGTTTGCGCCGGCATGGCGCCGAAGAAGAAATCTCCGGAGGCGACCGGTCCGTCAGCGTCGAACCCACCGCCCGTGGAGCAGGCGGGTGGTGGGGAGGACACCGGCGGAGGAACGGGCACCGTCGAACCAGTTCTTGGTCCCGCGACGTCCGAGCTCGCCCCGCGCCCCTCTCAGGAGGCACGAAAACAGCAGCGTCATGGTACCCAAGGTACCATACGCTCGCTGGACCCAGACCGTGCTGGTGGGTCCCAAGGCGCTCAGGGCCAGCATGCAATTCAGCGTGCAGGAACGAGCGTCGCGCGACTGCCTGGACCGGGTGCTGCTCCTTCTAACATAGTTAGGAGTTCGAGCACATCCCGCTCCTCGCGCCGTTCACCGCCTCTGCCCGCCACCCCAGCGGAAGCTCTCGCGTGAGCTCAGCTACTCCTAGACTACCCTCCGACGCCGGACAAGCTCGACGACTGGAGGGCAACCATCCAGAGCCTCATCGGTTTCTCCAACGGCGACACTCTGCAGCAGCACAGCGCGTCGCAGCCGCGGCCAGTCACCCAGGCGAGAACCGATGGCGCCAAGAATGGCGGGGGTGCGACCACCGTGCACTCCCCGCCCCAGAAGCCGCGGTCGCCGACTCGCCGGGCTCACCTCGACAACGACTCCACCGCGTCGTTGAACCCGCGAACTCGCCGTGACCAACGCCAAATCCTTCACGAACGAAGGGAAGAAGACGCTCGAACCCGCATCGAGCGCAGAAGAGAGGCGCGGCGTCAATCAGACCAGCGCGTTGAGCCCTCTAGAGACATGCACGCACCGGGGGAACCAGGCGAACTACCGTATTCGGTAGGCTGCCCCGCGTTCACCCGCGAGCTGCGGCAAGTCCAGTGGCCCAGCACGAAGAACTTCAAGCCCGAAGTGCTCGAGAAGTACGACGGCAAGTCGCATCCGTCGGAGTTCCTCAGCATCTACACCATTGCGGTGCAGCCTGCCGGGGGACGGGACGACAAGATCCTTGCCAACTACTTCCCGCTGGTACTCAAGCCCAACGTCAGATCCTGGCTCATGCACTTGCCAGACGGCTCCATCTCCTCCTGGCCAGATCTATGCCATCAGTTTGTTGGCGCCTTCACGGGCAGCCACAAACCCCATGGCCAGGCAAGCGACCTTCATCTGCTTGTTTAGAAGGAGGGGGAGCCTTTGCGCAAGTTCATCCAGAGGTTCAGCCGTGTGCACTACAACATCCCAGACGTCCACCCCGCCGCGGTGATCAGCGCGTTTTACCAGAACGTGCGCAACCGCAGGATGCGGGAGGAGATGGCGATGTGCAAAATCAAGGAGGTCAGCGAGCTTTACACCCTGGCCGACAAGTGCGCACGCGCTGAGGAGGGGAGGAAGCTCCCCGGAGAAAGTGTTGGAGAAGGAGAATCCGACAGTGAAGGTACCGCCCCGGCAAGGAGAGGCCGGCGGCGAAACGGCAAAAAGAAGAAAAACCCAGAGGTGCTGGTTGTCGAGAAGTCTGGCAGCGAGGGCTCCGCTAAGAAAGCCCGGGCGGGAGGCCCCGGCAAGGAGATTGCCGGGTGCGCCAACTGCCGGGCAGTGGCGGCTGCCGATAAGCGGGACGGTACCGACAAGAAGTACTGCAAGATCCACCGCACCAGGGGCCACGACCTCCAGAGTTGCAAACAGGTCGAGCGACTCGTCGAACTGCAGAAGGCCGAGTACGAACGACGCGACAAGGAGAGAGCCCAAGCAGGCGGCGGGGGATCTGGCATGAAGCGTCCCGGCCAAGGGGAGTGCCGCGGCAAGAACAAGCAGCAGCAAGCCGACAGACCTCCCCGGGGCCGCGACAAAGACGAAGACGACTACGACGACGAAGACATGGAAGACCGCGAGACCAGCGAACAGGAGTTTCAGAAAGCCACTGAGGTCTTGTGTGTGGACGGCGGTGCTTCCCTGCACGCTTCCCACCACCAGCTTAAACGGTGGGTGCGGGAAGTCAATGCAGCGGAGCCACCCGTCGAAACGCGCAGACCCCTGAGATGGTCCAGCACGCCTATCATCTTTGATATTGAGGACCACCCTGATCGCACAACCGCGGTCGGGTGCTTGCCGATGTTGGTTTCCCCAATGATCCGCAACCTCAAGGTCACTAAGATGCTAGTTGACGGCGGGGCCGGCTTGAATCTGATCTCCTCCGCTGTTCTCCGAAGGCTCCAAGTTCCCGATAGCGAGCTTGAAGAGACCGGCACATTCCAAGGAATAAACCCGGGAAGGAGCAAGCCGAAGGGAAAGATCACGCTGCCGGTAACATTTGGCAGCGAGCTGAATTTCAGGACTGAGAGGGTCACCTTTGACGTCGCCGACTTTCCGTTGCCTTACAACGGGATCCTCGGCCGACCAGCGCTCGCCAAGTTCATGGCGGCCTCTCACTACGCATACAACATGCTCAAGATGCCTGGCCCGATAAGCGTCATTTCTGTCCCCGGCGACAAGAAGGACGCCCTTATCTGCGCTGACCAAATATACCGGGACGCGACAGCGGCAACGGCCCGCGGCCCACTTGCCGCTGGAGCTTCCGGGGGAAAGAAGAAGCCCGGCAAGTGCTCTGGCGCCCACTCCGGCGAGCGCGCCTCCTTGGAGTGCTGCGCTGCCGTCGAGGACGTGCCATTGAGCTCTTCCGGCAAGAAGACCAAACCCGGCGAGTGCTCTGGCGCCCACTCCGGCAAGCGCGCCTCTTCGGAGTGCTGCGCTGCCGTCGAGGACGTGCCATCGAGCCCCGCCGGCAAGAAGACCAAGCCCGACAAGTGCTCTAGCGCCCACTCCGGCAAGCGCACCTCTTCGGAGTGCTGCGCTGCCGTCGAGGACGTGCCATCGAGCCCCGCCGGCAAGAAGACCAAGCCCGGCAAGTGCTCTGGCGCCCACTCCGGCGAGCGCACCTCTTCGGAGTGCTGCGCTGCCGTCGAGGACGTGCCATTGAGCTCTTTCGGCAAGAAGGCCAAGCCCGGCGAATGCTCTGGTGCCCACTCCGGCAAGCGCACCTCTTCGGAGTGCTGCGCTGCCGTCGAGGACGCACCATCAAGCCCCACCGGCAAACACAAGAAGACGACGGCTGCTCCGCCAGCGACCAAGAAGGTGCCCGCCAAGGAGGACGGCACTGGTGGTACCTTCACCGTCAGTGCCACTCTCGACCCCAAATAGGAAAGCGCGCTCGTTGCTTTCCTGCGGGCGAATGTCGATGTGTTTGCCTGGCAACCATCTGACATCCCCGGCGTTCCCAGGGAAGTGATTGAGCACCACCTTGCCGTGTGTCCTCATGCGCGGCCCGTCAAGCAAAAAGTCAGGAAACAAGCGGTGGAGCGCCAAGAGTTTATCGCGGAGGAGATCAGGAAGTTGGAAGCGGCAGGCCTCGTCAGAGGCGTGCTCCATCCGACGTGGTTGGCCAATCTTGTTGTCGTGCGCAAAGCAAACGGGAAGTGGAGGCTTTGCATCGATTTCACTGATGTCAACAGAGCTTGCCCTAAAGATCCATTTCCCTTGCCGCGCATCGACCAGATTGTTGACTCCACGGCCGGATGTGACCTGCTTTCATTCCTCGACGCCTACTCCGGGTACCACCAGATTTTCATGGCCGAAGAAGATGAAGAGAAGACTGCGTTCATCACTCCATGCGGCACATACTGTTTTGTGCGGATGCCTTTTGGACTGAAGAACGCAGGCTCGACGTTTGCGAGGGTTGTCCACACTGCTTTCGAGCCACAGATCCACAGAAATGTGGAGGCCTACATGGATGACATTGTGGTTAAGAGCAGAGACAAGGCAACCTTGGTTCAAGACTTGGAAGAGACCTTTGCGAACTTGCGCAAGATCAGCCTCAAGCTCAACCCCGAGAAGTGCGTGTTCGGAATTCCCTCCGGCAAGCTTCTCGGGTTCTTCGTGTCTCAGCGTGGGATCGAAGCCAACCCCGACAAGATCAAGGCCATCGAGCAGATTGAAGCACCAACGCGTGTCAAGGACGTGCGAAGACTTGCCGGCTGCGTGGCGGCTCTCAGCAGGTTTATTTCCAGGTCTACGGAACGCGCCTTGCCATTTTTCAAAGTCTTGAAAAAGGCAGGTCCAGTAAAATGGACTCCGGAAGCGGAGGCTGCGCTGCAAGACTTGAAGAAATACCTGTCCTCTGCTCCTATACTTGTCGCGCCTAGACCGCAAGAGAAGTTGCTGCTCTACCTAGCGGCAACCAATCAAGTGGTTAGTGCTGCGTTAGTACCGGAGAGGGAAGCTGATGACGAGCCAGCGGCCACGGCAAGCGCGTCCGACGACAAGCAGGGAGCTTCCCCGGCAAGCTCTGGCCCCGGCAAAGGCGAATCCGCGCAAGCACAAGGGGAAGTGCAGAAGAAGAAGATGGTGCAGCGCCCAGGTTACTTCGTCAGTTCCCTCCTGCAGGGGGCTAGGTCGAGGTACTCTGGTGTGCAAAAATTGCTCTTCGGCCTCCTCATGGCCTCGAGGAAGCTGCGCCATTACTTCCAAGCACACGAGATCACAGTGGTCACTCGCTTTCCGCTTAAGAGGATACTGCAGAATCCCGAAGCAACAGGCAGGATTGTCGAGTGGGCACTGGAACTGTCAAGCTTTGGCCTCAAGTTCGAGAGCACATCGACCATCCAGAGCAGAGCATTGGCAGAGTTCATAGCAGAGTGGACGCCGACACTGGACGAAGAAATTCCAGAGACGAGCATCCCCGGCAAGGAAGCAACCAAAGAGTGGCTGATGTACTTTGATGGTGCCTTTTCGTTGGAAGGCGCCGGTGCCGGCGTGCTGCTCATCGCGCCCACCGGAGAGCACCTCAAGTACATCGTCCAAATGCACTTTCCCAAGGAGCAAGCAACCAACAATACGGCAGAATATGAAGGTTTGCTCGCCGGTCTCAGGATCGCGGCGGAACTTGGGATCAAGAAGCTCATTGTCAGGGGTGACTCGCAGCTCGTCGTCCGCCAAGTGAACAAGGACTACCAATGCCCATTGATGGAGGCTTACGTTGATGAAGTGAGGAAGCTGGAAGAGAGCTTTGACGGCCTGCAAATGGAATACGTTCCAAGAGCAGAAAACGACATCGTCGATGGCCTGTCTAAGTGCGCCGCACTAAAGCTACCTGTGGAACCAGGTACTTTTGTGCTCAAGCTAACTCAACCATCCGTGACACCATCGACCGGGCCAAGCAAGAAGAGGAAGTCGGTCTCCGGCGACTATCTCCCGGCAGAGCTTCCCGAAGCCGCCGCCAAGAGAGTCCCCAGGATCGACGCTAAGAGCGCTGAGGAGTGGCCTGCTCCGGCAAGCCCTAGGGTTTGTCCCGACGAAGCAGGCGCTCCCGGCAAGCCATGCCCCTGCAAGCTTGCCGGGGAACGTCAAGCTCCGGTTGAGCCCCAAGTCCTCGCCGTAGAAGCTGATGTTCCCGCAGCCGCATACATGCCTTTAGTCCTCGTCGTCGAGCCACAGGCTCCGACGTGGGCGCAGCAGATCGTCCGTTTCCTCCAGACAGGAGAACTTCCCAAAGAACAAGAAGAAGCGGAAAGAGTAGCCCGGCGGTCCAGTATGTACCAGTTCGTCGACAGCGCACTGTACAGAAGAGGACGCAATGGGGTGAAATTGAAGTGCATTCACCGGGAAGACGGGCAGAAGCTGTTGGCGGAGATACACGGAGGCATATCTGGACACCACATTGGCGCCAGAGCACTTGCCGGCAAAGCGTTCCGGCAAGGTTTCTTCTGGCCAACAGCCCTCCAGGATGCAACTGCACAAGTAACCAAGTGTGAAGCGTGCCAGTTCCATTCCAAGAAGATACACCAGCCAGCTCAAGCTCTCCAGACGATCCCTTTATCCTGGCCCTTCTCGGTCTGGGGGCTCGATATCCTCGGCCCCTTCCCCCGAGCCGTCGGGGGCTTTGAGTACTTGTTCATTGCCATCGACAAGTTCACAAAGTGGCCAGAAGTGGAACCAGTGAGGAAGGTGACAGCCCAGTCCGCGATCAAATTCTTCAGGTCGATTGTTTGCCGCTTCGGGATCCCCAACAGGATCATCACCGACAACGGTACGCAGTTCACAAGCCACGCCTTCATGCAGTACACCCAAGACCTCGGCACCAAGGTCTGCTTCGCTTCTGTTGCTCATCCCAGGAGCAACGGTCAAGCGGAAAGGGCCACCGCCGAGGTACTGCGCGGGCTCAAGACCAGAAGTTTTGACAAGCTGCTCAAGCGCGGACGGAACTGGATCAAGGAGCTGCCGGCGGTTCTTTGGTCAGTCAGAACGACGCCAAATCGAGCCACCGGCCAGACACCATTTGCTCTAGTCTATGGAGCAGAAGCAGTTACCCCCACGGAACTCGTATACGGGTCACCTCGAGTGCTCGCTTATGATGAGCTTGAGCAAGAGCGGTCGCGTGAAGATGACACACTGCTCCTCGAGGAGGATCGTCTCCAGGCTGCTGTGCGATCCGCTCGCTACCGGCAAGCTCTGCGTCGCTATCATAGCCGCAAAGTTAAAGCCAGGAGCCTCGAGGAAGGCGACCTTGTTCATCGGCGCGTTCAGTCGGCCAAGATACACAACAAGTTGACGCCGAAGTGGGAAGGCCCTTACCGGGTGAAACGAGTCACGAGGCCCGGCGCCGTCTGCCTCGAGACCGAAGATGGCACTCCGGTGAGCAATTCCTGGAATATTGAGCATCTTCGCAAGTTTTACCTGTAAGGCGCGGTTGTCGGACCCCGTCCGGCAACCAACTCTTTGTACAAAAGTCTTGCCGCAGTTGCATGTAATCCTTTGTACAAAGCCAGGCGCAGACCCTGGCCGCAATGAAGCGCTGGCGCCCCCAAGTTTTAGCATGCATGCTGAGTCGAGTCTCGTCCTTGGTTAGGGTTGATAGTGCCTAACGAGTCGCTAACCCCTAACTTAGAGGTCGAGTCCGCGTCTTTTTCCCGTCCTTTCCCTTTGGCTCGCAGGAATTGCATACCCTTGCCGAGCCGCTCAAGGACAAAGAAGGGGAGAAGGGCGAGCCAGCACCCGCCCCCCAGCAAGCCAGAGTCGCCGGGGGCTGCAACCTCAGATAAGTCTTTACATCCCTTATCATGCATTCTCTCGTGAGCTGCGGAATGCGAAAACCTTGCTTCCTCCTAAAAGCTGCCGTGCTCTATTAAGCGACAAACCCCGGAGCGCGTTCCCGGGGCCCGCTTCTGATAGTAGCCGCGGCGGCAAGGGGAGGAAGCGAGGGGCCAGAACCCGCCTTCTCCCTGCCTCCGCCAAGAGCGTGAGGAGGGCCAAGGGGCGCGGGAAGACGGCAGGGCCTGTTGCCAGGCGGGGAAGTGTCTATCTTAACGATGCAAAGGGTTCGCTCCTTGCCGCGGGATGTACCCGCGAGACAAATGATCCGGCAAACATCCCCTTTTCATTAAAAACATTCCACTCAGGTACAGTTCAGAGAGAATGAAAAACATGAAAGATGGGATTACAAGATTTAAACGCAACTAAGGCCCAAGGGCTTACAAGGTAAAAAGAGATAAGGTGCCCGTGATCCCTTTCTTGTCTCTCTCCTCGGGAGGTAGGGCAAGGAGGCGAGAAGGACAAAAGGGGCGCCTAGACGAGCTACGGGTGACAGAAGACGCCAAGAGAGCACCCGGGGCTCTGCCCGGGGGCTCCGGAGGCTGGATGGAGACGGTGACGCCGGAAGCGGAGCTCGAAAAGGAGGCGGCGGGACGTCAACACGCTGTCGTGGGCATTTAGCCCTCGTACTCTGAGTTGACGGCCTTGCCGCCGGCCTCTTCCCTTTCCGCGGCCTCGCCACTCCGGCCGCCCGAGAAGACGAAGCCCCGGCAAGAGGAGCTTGCCGGGCCAGAGGGAAGACCCCGGTGGTCGTCGCCGCGAGCAAGGGTGGTGACGGCGTCTGGGGCGAAGCTGGGAGACGAGGCAGCGGCCTTGCCGCCCGCCCTCTTCCTCTTCTGCAGCCTCCCTACGCCAGCCGCCCAAGGAGACGACCCCGGGGAGTTCACGGCGCCAGCGACGCGGATGATGGGGTCGCCGGTGCCACGCGGAGCTGCGACCGGCACCTAGTCGGGCCCGTCATCCCGGCGACCGCTCCCCTCGTCGTCGCTGTCGCTCCCCTCCTCGTCACTCTCGCTCGAGGAGGAGCCTTCGCTGTCAGAGGAGCTATCCACGCAGCACCGGGCCCGGGTGCCAAGGTCCCCGAAGACCTTGACGGAGAGGAGACCACCCTCCATCAGCTTGAAATGGAGGGTGAACTCCTCCGTCAAGCTGTGGATCCGGGCGAACGACTTCCACCCTCGGCCAAGATACATCACGCCGGGGGCTCGGGATTCGACGTGGACTCGCATACCACTGATCCCGCAGCCCCTCATGCGCAGTCTCAGCGTCTCGTGTTGCTCCGCCTCCAGGACGTCCACGAAGGGAGCCGGGAGGCGGAGGCGACGGCGAGGCGCCCGGCGCACCCTGATGATGAACTCGCAGGGGTCGTCCCCGAGATGAACCGCCGGGAGAAACGGAGCCGCCGGCGGAGGCGAGGCCGGCGTGCCGCCCCGCCCGCCTCGAACGCCTCGGCCCCGTCCATGGCCTCGTCCACGACCTCGCCCCCTCCCCCTTCCCCTTATGGTTGGCTCCGTCACCACGGGCGCAAGGGGAGGAGGGGGGCGCTGCCTGGCGGCAACCCTTGCCGCCACCTAAGAAGGACCAGGGTTCCCTTTCTCCATGACAGTTGGGGAGAGGGGACCAGGGATCTAAGAGAAGAAAGAAGGAAGGAGTGCGGACCCTCATCACCCCCTTCCGTTCCTTATAAAGGGGCGGAGTGGGGGCTCGGCCGCCCCGCCCAACCAAATCAAAGCGATGGAAGGGCAGGCGACGGGGCCGACCCACTACTTCGACCCGCGTCGGCCCGGTTTCCTGCCTCCACCTCCGCGGCCCCAAGTGCATGGAGGCCGCGTGGCAGGCGCGCAGGGCCAAGGCGACAGGTGAGGCGACCTCTCCCAACCCCGTGATCGTGGGGAGCGGGCGCCCCAAAAGACGCGCCTTGACCCCGTTCATTCGCCAAGCCACGCCTCCGCGTCTCCCCCTTCCCACTTACAGTGGGAGCGGGCGTTTCGCCTTTTCGAATAAAGGTATCGTGCTCGACGTGACGCGTGCCTGCGGGCCTCAGCCCCGCGCACGCCACCCACATCACGCACGCCTCGCACGCCTCGCCCCCCACGACGCCGCGATAAGCGCGCGCCACTTGGGGAGGGCGTGACGGGCACGGAGTTAAGGAGCAGCGCAACCCAGGCCACGCGTGCCCGTGCACTGTTAGGGCCTGGCCCAACAATGCTCGGCACCGTGTATGGCCCAGGCCCGGGGGCTCCTGTCGGTGTACTAAAGTAGGGGTACCTTAGTACCCCGAACTTGTGCACGGGCAGTAGTAGCATCCCGCGGCAAGGCTTGCCAGGGGAGCGACAAGAGTCTCCACGGCCCTTTCTGGGCCGTACGAAGGCCAAGTGATCGAGCCTAGAAGACCAGGCCCCGGCAAGAGGAGCTTGCCGGGCCAAGAAGGCGAGGTCCGGCAAGAGGAGCTTGCCGGGCCAAGGCGGCAAGGCCCCGGCAAGAGGAGCTTGCCGGGACGACCAAGCCGAAGCACCAAGGCCCCGGCGGGAGGAGCTCGCCGGGAGGGCCAAGCCAAGGCTCCCCAAGAGAAGCTCGCCGCGGCGCGCCGCGCGCCCCGGCAAGGCCTGACGAGCGACAAGCTCTCAGGTGCGGCAAGACAACCACCGCGGCAAGCCACTTGCCGCGGCAAACCACCACCTCAGGCCTGCGCTCCAGCTCACCTTGCCCACGCGTCACTCTGGAGCTCTCCCAGAGGCACGTGGCGGGGCGCCGCGCAACCTGAGGTGTGCGGTGGCACGCAACGTTGACAGAGTCGCCCCCGTGGCGAGCGGAGGCGCCCCTAACGGTCCGCCTCGGCACTGTTCAGGCGATCCAGACGGGCATTCAATGCCTTTGTCCCCTGCTGTCTGAGTTAGGTGCGATAGCACTGTGCGATCACTGTGCGCACAGTTTCTTGCCATTTTTGCCCTTACCTGCGTCGCTACCTGTGGGTAACCCCTTAGCATATAAAAGGAGGCCCATGCGCACGTAGGGAAGGAGGAGGACACCCAGTAGACCCTCGTCTACGTCCAGCTCCAACTTACTGTAGCTTCTTGCGCTCTAGAGCAAGAACCCGAATCAACCAGACAAGCAGTAGTAGGGTTTTACGCCTCCGTGCGGCCCGAAGCTGGGTAAAACCGTTGTGTGCGTGTGCGTGTGTCGCCTCGATCTGCTCTTTGTGCAACCTCCGCCCCCCGCCGAACCGAAAAGGGGCTCCGTCCCCATAGGTGCTCGAGGAGGCCGATTTCCCCCGACAGTGTGCATCCAACTTCCTTGCTCACGAAGACCTAGGGCACTTGAGGAGGCCCATTGTTGGAATATACAAGCCAAGTTCTATAATGAAAAATTCCCACTAGTATATGAAAGTGAAAAAACAAGAGACTCTCTATCATGAAGATTATGGTGCTACTTTGAAGCACAAGTGTGGCAAAGGATAGTAGCATTGTCCCTTCTCTCTTTTTCTCTCATTTTTTGGGCCTTTTTTTGGCCTTTCTTTTTTTATTCCTCACTTGGGACAATGCTCTAGAAAATGATGATCATCCCACTTCTATTTATTTATAACTCAATGATTACAACTCGATACTAGAACAAAGTATGACTCTATATGAATGCCTCCGGCGGTGTACCGGGATATGCAATGAACCAAGAGTGACATGTATGAAAGAATTATGAACGGTGGCTTTGCCACAAATACTATGTCAACTACATGATCATGCTAAGCAATATGACAATGATGAGTATGTTATGATAAACGGAATGGTGGAAAGTTGCATGACAATATATTTCGGAATGGCTATGGAAATACCATAATAGGTAGGTATGGTGGCTGTTTTGAGGAAGATATAAGGAGGTTTATGTGTGAAAGAGTGTATCATATCACGGGGTTTGGATGCACCGGCGAGGTTTGCACCAACTCTCAATGTGAGAAAGGGCAATGCACGGTACCGAAGAGGCTAGCAATGATGGAAGGGTGAGAGTGCGTATAATCCATGGACTCAACATTAGTCATAAAGAACTCACATACTTATTGCAAAAATATACAAGTCATCAAAAACCAAAGCACTACGCGCATGCTCCTAGGGGATAGATTGGTAGGAAAAGACCATCACTCGTCCCCGACCGCCACTCATAAGGAGGACAATCAAAGAACACCTCATGTTTCAAATTTGTTACATAACGTTTACCATACGTGCATGCTACGGGACTTGCAAACTTCAACACAAGCATTTTTCAAATTCACAACTACTCAACTAGCACGACTTTGATATTATTACCTCCATATCTCAAAACAATCATCACTCATCAAACTTTTCTTAGTATTCAACACACTCATAAGAAAGTTTTTACTATTCTTGAATACCTAGCATATTAGGATTATTTAATAAAATTACCATGCTATTTAAGACTCTCAAAATAATCTAAGTTAAGCATGAGATATCAATAGTTTCCATAAAACAAATCCACCACCGTGCTCTAAAAGATCTAAGTGAAGCACTAGAGCAAAACTATATACCTCAAAAGATATAAGTGAAGCACATGGAGTATTCTAACAAATTCCAAATCATGTATGGCTCTCTCAAAAGGTGTGTACAGCAAAGATGATTGTGTTAAACTAAAAAGCAAAGACTCAAATCATACAAGACGCTCCAAGCAAAACACATATCATGTGGTGAATAAAAATATAGCTCCAAGTAAAGTTACCGATGGAAGTAGACGAAAGAGGGGATGCCTTCCGGGGCATCCCCAAGCTTTGACTTTTTGGTGTCCTTAGATTATCTTGGGGGTGCCATGGGCATCACCAAGCTTAGGCTCTTGCCACTCCTTGTTCCATAATCCATCAAAAATCTTTCACCCAAAGCTTGAAAACTTCACAACACAAAACTCAACAGAAATCTCGTGAGCTCCGTTAGCAAAAGAAAACAAAAGACCACTTCAAGGTACTGTAATGAACTCATTCTTTATTTATATTGGTGTTAAACCTACTGTATTCCAACTTCTCTGTGGTTTATAAACTATTTTACTAGCCATAGATTCATCAAAATAAGCAAACAACACACGAAAAACAGAATCTATCAAAAACAGAACAGTCTGTAGTAATCTGTAACTAAGGCAAACTTCTGGAACTCCAAAAAATCATCCAAAATAGGAAGACCTAGGAAATTTGTTTATTGATCAGCAGCAATTGGAATAACTATTTTATCACGTTCTAGTGATTTTTAACAATTGTTTTCGTGAACAGAAAGTTTCTGGAAGTTACAGCAAGATCAAATAACTATCATCCAAGAAGATCCTATAGGTTTAACTTGGCACAAACACTAATTAAAACATAAAAACACAACTAACCAGAGGCTAGAACAAATATTTATTGCTAAACAGAAGCAAAAGCAAAAAAACTAAAATAAAATTGGGTTGCCTCCCAACAAGCGCTATCGTTTAACGCCCCTAGCTAGGCATAAAAGCAAGGATAGATCTAGGTATTGCCATCTTTGGTAAGAAATCCATAAGTGGCTCTCGTGATAGATTCATATGGTAATTTTATTTTCTTACCAGGGAAGTGTTTCATGCCCTTATTTAATGGAAATTGGAATCTAATATTCCCTTTCCTTCATATCAATAATTGCACCAATCGTTCTAAGGAAAGGTCTACCAAGAATAATAGGACATGAAGGATTGCAATCTACGTCAAGAACGATAAAATCTACGGGCACATAATTCCTATTTGCAACAATAAGAACATCATTAATTCTTCCCATAGGTTTCTTAATAGTGGAATCCGCAAGGTGCAAGTTTAGAGAGCAATCATCAAAATCGCGGAAATCTAGCAAATCGCACAAAGTTTTGGGAATAGTGGAGACACTAGCACCCAAATCACATAAAGCATAGAACTCATGATCCTTAATCTTAATTTTAATAGTAGGTTCCCACTCATCGTAAAGTTTTATAGGGATAGAAACTTCCAACTCAAGCTTTTCTTCATAAGATTGCATCAAGGCATCAACGATATGTTTAGTAAACGCTTTATTTTGACTATAAGCATGAGGAGAATTTAGCGCGGATTGCAACAAGGAAATACAATCAATCAAAGAGCAATTTTCATAATTAAATTCCTTGAAATCCAAAATAGTGGGTTTATTAATATCTAAGGTTTTGATTTCTTCAATCCCACTTTCATCAAATTTGGCATCAAGATCTAAAGACTCCGAATTTTCGGAACGCCTTCTAGGTAAAGGTGGATCATATTCAGTCCCATAATTATCAAGATTCATATTGCAAAACAAAGATTTAATAGGGGACACATCAATAACTTTTAGATCTTCATCTTTATTTTCATAGAAATTGGAAGAACAAGCTTTAATAAAGGCATCTTTCATAGCACGCATCCTAGCGGTTCTTTCTTTGCACTCATCAATGGAAATTCTCATGGCTTTGAGAGACTCATTGATATCATGCTTAGGAGGAATAGATCTAAGCTTTAAAGAATCAACATCAAGAGAAATTCTATCAAAGTTCCTAGCCAATTCATCAACTTTAAGCAATTTCTCTTCAAGCAAAGCATTGAAATTCTCTTGCAATTCCTAAAATCTTTAACACTAGTCTCAAATTCAGAGGGCATCTTATTAAAATTTCCATAAGAGTTGTTGTAGGAATTTCCATAATTATTAGAACGATTACTAGGGTAAGGCCAAAATTATTCCTACCAACAAAATTCACATCCATAGATTCATTATTATTCTCAATCAAATTAGACAAAGGCATATCATTAGGATCATAAGAAACACTCTTACTAGCAAATAATTTCATAAGTTCATCCATCTTTCCACTCAAAACATTAATTTCTTCTATCGCATGCACTTTTTTATTAGCAGATCTTTCAGTGTGCCATTGAAAATAATTAACCATAATATTATCTAGGAGTTTAGTAGCTTCTCCTAAAGTGATTTCCATAAAAGTGCCTCCCGCGGACGAATCCAAAAGATTTCTAGAAGCAAAATTCAATCCAGCATAAATTTTTTGTATAATCATCCACAAATTCAAACCATGAGTAGGGCAATTACGTATCATTAACTTCATCCTCTCCCAAGCTTGTGCAACATGTTCATGATCAAGTTGCTTAAAATTCATAATATCGTTTCTAAGAGAGATGATCTTAGCAGGAGGAAAATACTTAGAGATAAAAGCATCTTAGCACTTGTTCCAAGAATCAATACTATTTTTAGGCAAAGACGAGAACCAAGGTTTAGCACGATCTCTAAGCGAAAAAGGAAATAGCTTCAATTTAACAATATCAATATCAACATATTTCTTCTTTTGCATATCACACAAATCAACGAAGCTATTTAGATGAGTAGCGGCATCTTCACTAGGAAGGCCGGCGAATTGATCTTTCATGACAAGATTCAACAAAGCAGCATTGATCTCACAAGATTTAGTATTGGTAAGAGGAGCAATCGGAGTGCTAAGGAAATAATTATTGTTGGTATTGGTTGAAGGAAATATGCCCTAGAGGCAACAATAAAGTTATTATTTATTTCCTTATATCATGATAAATGTTTATTATTCATGCTAGAATTGTATTAACCAGAAACATAATACATGTGTGAATACATAGACAAACAAAGTGTCACTAGTATGCCGCTACTTCACTAGCTTGTGCATCAAAGATGGTTATGTTTCCTAGCCATAGACATGAGTTGTCATTTGATTAACGGGACCACATCATTAGGAGAATGATGTGATTGACATGACCCAATTCCGTTAGCTTAGCACCCGATCGTTTAGTATGTTGCTATTGCTTTCTTCATGACTTATACATGTTCCTATGACTATCAGATTATGCAACTCCCGTTTGCCGGAGGAACACTTTGTGTGCTACCAAACGTCACAACGTAACTAGGTGATTATAAAGGAGCTCTACAGGTGTCTCCAAAGTTACATGTTGGGTTGGCGTATTTCGAGATTAGGATTTGTCACTCCGATTGTCGGAGAGGTATCTCTGGGCCCTCTCGGTAATGCACATCACTTAAGCCTTGCAAGCATTGCAACTAATCAGTTAGTTGCAGGATGATGTATTACGGAACGAGTAAAGAGACTTGCCGGTAATGAGATTGAACTAGGTATTGAGATACCGACGATCGAATCTCGGGCAAGTAACATACCGATGACAAAGGGAACAACGTATGTTGTTATGCGGTCTGACCGATAAAGATCTTCGTAGAATATGTGGGAGCCAATATGAGCATCCAGGTTCCGCTATTGGTTATTGACCGGAGACGTGTCTCGGTCATGTCTACATAGTTATCGAACCCGTAGGGTCCGCACGCTTAACGTTACGATGACAGTTATATTATTAGTTTATATGTTTTGATGTACTGAAGGTTGTTCGGAGTCCCGGATGTGATCACGGACATGACGAGCAGTCTCGAAATGGTCGAGACATAAAGATTGATATATTGGACGACTAT
This sequence comes from Aegilops umbellulata, assembly GCA_032464435.1. Classification (NCBI taxonomy): domain Eukaryota; kingdom Viridiplantae; phylum Streptophyta; class Magnoliopsida; order Poales; family Poaceae; genus Aegilops; species Aegilops umbellulata. The sequence continues at coordinate 357,213,705 of CP136058.1, forward strand.
ATTCGGACACCGGAAGTGTTTAGGGTGATTTCAGAGAAAACCGGAGTGCCGGAGGGTTACCGGAACCCCGCTGGAGAAGTAATGGGCCTTATGGGCCTTATTGGAGAGAGAGGGCTGGCCTAGGGCAGGCCGCGTGCCCCTCCCCCTCTGGTCCAAATTGGACTAGGAGAGGGGGGCGGCGCCCCCCTTTCCTTCTCCCTCTCCCCCTTCCTTTCCCCCTCCTGGTAGGAGTAGGAAAGAGGGGAGTCCTACTCCTACTAGGAGGAGGACTCCTCCTCCTGGCGCGCCCTGCAAGGGCCGGCCGGCTTCCCCCTTGATACGTCCATTTTGCATCATGATTTTATATCGATATTTATTGCATTATGGGCTGTTATTTCACTTTATGTCACGATACTTATGGCTATTCTCTCTTATTTTACAAGGTTTACATAAGGAGGGAGAATGCCGGCAGCTGGAATTTTGGGCTGGAAAAGGAGTAAATATTAGAGACCTATTATGCGCAACTCCAAAAGTCCTGAAACTCCACGGAACATATTCAAATAAATGAAGAAAAATCCTCGCCAAAGATGAAGGCCAGGGGGCCCACACCCTGCTCACGAGGGTGGGGGGCGTGCCCCCCCTTAGGGCGCGCCCCTACCTCGTGGGCCCCTGGTGGCTCTTCGACGTCCATCTTCTCCTATATGAAGTATTTCGATGAGAAAAAAAATAAGAAGCAACCTTTCGGGACGAGACTCCGCCGCCACGAGGCGGAACCTTGGCGGAACCAATCTAGAGCTCCGGCAGAGCTGTTCTGCCGGGGATACTTCCCTCCGGGAGCGGGAAATCATCACCATCGTCAGCACCAACGCTCCTCTCATTGGGAGAGGGCAATCTCCATCAACATCTTCACCAACACCATCTCATCTCCAAACCCTAGTTCATCTCTTGTATCCAATTCTTGTCTCAAAGTCCGGGATTGGTGCTAGTAGGTTGCTAGTAGTGTTGACTACTCCTTGTAGTTGATGCTAGTTCGTTTATTTGGTGGAAGATCATATGTTCAGATCCTATATGCATATTATTACCCCTCTGATTATGAACATGAATATGCTTTGTGAGTAATTACGTTTGTTCCTGAGGACAAGGGAGAAGTCTTGCTATTAGTAGTCATGTGAATTTGGTATTCGTTTGATATTTTGATAAGATGTATGTTTTCTAGCCTCTAGTGGTGTTATGTGAACATCGACTACATAAAACACTTCACCATTATTTGGGCCTAGAGGAAGGCATTGGGAAGTAATTAGTAGATGATGGGTTGCTAGAGTGACAGAAGCTTAAACCCTAGTTTATGCGTTGCTTCGTAAGGGGCTGATTTGGATCCACATGTTTCATGCTATGGTTAGGTTTACCTTAATACTTTTGTTGTAGTTGCGGATGCTTGCAATAGAGGTTAATCATAAGTGGGATGCTTGTTCAAGTAAGAACAACACCCAAGCACTGGTCCACACACATATCAAATTATCAAAGTATCGAACGCGAATCATATGAACGTGATGAAAACTAGCTTGACGATATTCCCATGTGTCCTCGGGAGCGTTTTTCCTACTATAAGAGTTTGTGCCGGCTTGTCCTTTGCTACAAAAAGGATTGGGCCACCTTGCTGCACCTTATTTACTTTTGTTACTTGTTGCTCGTTACAATTTATCTTGTCACAAAACTATTTGTTACCACTTATTTAAGTACTTGCAGAGAATACCTTGCTGAAAATCGCTTATCATTTCCTTCTGCTCCTCGTTGGGTTCGACACTCTTACTTATTGAAAGGACTACCACTACTAGGAAAAGGCCTACTAATGGCGCACCAGTTTTGCCTACTAATGGCGCATCACTGGTGCGCCATTAGTATCACGCCACTAGTATTTATTACTAATGGCGCACCACTGGTGCGCCATTAGTATCTGGTATACTAATGGCGCACCACCCAGTGCGTCATTAGTATAGAACACCATGCGCCATTAGTATGCCTCCACATGGTGCGCCATTAGTATATAGTAGTGGCGCACCACTTCTCTGGTGCGCCATTAGTGTCAATTTCATCTTTAGCACTTTTCCTAGTAGTGTACGATAGATGCCCTATACTTGTGGGTCATCAAGACTCTTTTCTGGCGCCGTTGCCGGGGGGTGTAGAGCCTTTGGTAGGTGGAATTTGGTAAGGAAAAATTTATATAGTGTGCTGAAATTTACTATCACTTGCTACTATGGAAAGTAATTCTCTGAGGGGCTTGTTCGGGGTATCTTCATCCCATCCAGTAGAGCAAAGAGTTGCTCCTCAACCTACTGAACCTATTGAAAATGAAACTCCTTTTGAATTTCCTTCGGGTATGATGGAAAAACCGATAGCTAACCCTTTTACGGGAGATGGAACGAAGCATCCTGATGAGCACTTAATATATGTGGATGAAGTTTGTGGATTATTTAAGCTTGCAGGTGTACCCGATGATGTTGCTAAGAAGAAGGTCTTCCCTTTATCTTTGAAGAGAGACGCATTGATATGGTATAGGCTATGTGATGATACGAGATCATGGTACTATAAAAGATTGAAGTTGGAATTTCATCAAAAGTATTACCCTATGCATCTTGTTCATCGTGATCGCAATTATATATATAATTTCTGGCCTCGCGAAGGAGAAAGCATCGCTCAAGCTTGGGAGAGGCTTAAATCATGTTATATTCATGCCCCAATCATGAGCTCTCGAGAGAAATAATTATGCAAAGTTTTTATGCTCGACTTTCTCATAATAATCAAACCATGCTCGATACTTCTTGTGCTGGCTCTTTTATGATGAAGACTATTGAATTTAAATGGAATTTATTGGATAGAATTAAACGCAACTCTGAAGATCGGGACCTCGACGAAGGTAAGGAGTCAGGTATGACACCTAAGTTTGAATGTGTTAAATCTTTTATGGATACCGATATTTTCCGTAAGTTTAGAGCTAAATATGGACTTGACTCTGAGATAGTAGCTTCTTTCTGTGAATCTTTTGCTACTTATGTTGATCTCCTAAGGATAAGTGGTTTAAATATCATCCTCCCATAGAAGTAAAAGTAGCTGCACCTATTAATGTTGAAGAAAAGACTGTCACTTATAATGATCCTCTTGTTCCTACTACATATGTTGAGAAACCACCTTTCCCTGTTAGAGTAAAGGATCATGCTAAAGCTTCAACTGTTGTTCGTAAAAGCAATATTAGAACTTATACACCTCCTCAGCAAGTTAAAGTAGAACCTAACATTGCTATTGTTAAAGATCTCTTGTCTGATAATATTGATGGGCATGTTATTCAGTTCGAAGGTGAAACTGCTAGAATTGTTAAGCCTTGTGCTAAAGATAAACATAGACCTGTGGTAGGCGTGCCTGTTATTTCTGTTAAAATAGGAAATCATTGTTATCATGGCTTATGTGATATGGGTGCGAGTGCTAGTGTTATACCGCATACTTTATATGAAGAAATTAAGAATGAAATTGCACCTGCTGAGTTAGAAGGAATTGATATCACAATTAAACTTGCCAATAGAGATACTATTTCACCAATTGGGATTGTTAGATATGTTGAAGTCTTGTGTGGGAAAACTAAATATCCTGCTGATTTTCTTGTTCTCACTTCTCCGCAAGATAGCTTTTGTCCCATTATATTTGGTAGACCCTTCTTGAACACTGTTAATGCTAGGATAGATTGCGAAAAGAATGTTGTTACTATTGGCTTGGATGATATGGTTCATGAGTTTAATTTCTCTAAATTTAGTAAACAACATCGTGAGGAAGAATTACCTAGTAAGGATGAAATTATTGGTCTTGCTTCTATTGCCGTACCTCCTAGTGATCCTTTAGAACACTATTTGCTAGACCATGAAAATGATATGTTCATGAATGAAAGAAGGGAAATAGATGAAGTATTCTTTAAACAGGAACCTATTCTGCAACACAATTTGCCTGTTGAAATTTTAGGGGATCCTCCTCCATCCAAGGGTGATCCCGTGTTTGAGCTTATACCGTTGCGTGGTAATCTTAATTATGCTTATCTTGATGAAAAGAAGATATATCCTGTTATTATTAGTGCTAACCTTTCAGAGCATGAAGAAGAAAGATTATTGAAAACACTGAAGAAGCACCGTGCTGCTATTGGATATACTCTTGATGATCTTAAGGGCATTAGTCCCACTCTATGTCAACATAAAATAAATTTGGAAGCAGATGCCAAACCAGTTCGTGATCCTCAACGACGTCTGAATCCTAAAATGAAAGAAGTGGTAAGAAAAGAAATACTCAAGCTTCTGGAGGCAGGTATAATTTATCTCGTCGCTGATAGTCAGTGGGTAAGTCCTGTCCATTGTGTCCCTAAGAAGGGAGGTATTACTGTTGTCCCTAATGATAAAGATGAATTGATTCCACAAAGAATTATCACATGTTATATGATGGTAATTGATTTCCGTAAATTAAATAAAGCAACCAAGAAAGATCATTACCCCTTACCTTTTATTGATCAAATGCTAGAAAGATTATGCAAACATACACATTACTGTTTTCTAGATGGTTATTCTGGTTTCTCTCAAATACCTGTGTCGGCTAGAGATCAATCAAAGACTACTTTTACATGCCCTTTTGGTATTTTTGCTTATAGACATATGCCTTTTGGTTTATGTAATGCACCTGCTACCTTTCAAAGATGCATGATGGCTATATTCTCTGACTTCTGTGAAAAGATTTGTGAGGTTTTCATGGACGAATTTTCTGTCTATGGTTCCTCTTTTGATGATTGCTTGAGCAATCTTGATCGAGTTTTGTAGAGATGTGAAGAAACTAATCTAGTCTTGAATTGGGAAAAGTGCCACTTTATGGTTAATGAAGGTATTGTCTTGGGGCATAAAGTTTCTGAAAGAGGTATTGAAGTTGATAAAGCCAAGGTTGATGCTATTGAAAAGATGCCATGTCCCAAGGACATCAAAGGTATAAGAAGTTTCCTTGGTCACGCCGAATTTTATAGGAGGTTCATTAAGGACTTCTCAAAAATTTCTCGGCCTCTGACTAATTTATTACAAAAAGATGTACCATTTGTCTTTGATGATGATTGTGTAGAAGCATTTGAAATACTTAATAAAGCATTAGTCTCTGCACCTGTTGTTCAGCCACTTGATTGGAATTTACCCTTTGAAATTATGTGTGATGCTAGTGATTATGCTATAGGTTCTGTTCTAGGGCAAAGAGTTGATAAGAAATTAAATTTTATTCATTATGCTAGTAAGACTCTAGACAATGCTCAAAGGAATTATGCTACTACTGAAAAAGAACTTTTAGCAGTTGTATTTCCTTGTGATAAGTTCAGACCTTATATTGTTGATTCTAAAGTAACTATTCACACTGATCATGCTGCTATTAAATATCTTATGGAAAAGAAAGATGCTAAGCCTAGACTTATTAGATGGGTTCTCTTGTTGCAAGAATTTGATTTACATATCGTTGATAGAAAAGGAGCTGAGAACCCCGTTGCAGACAACTTATCTAGGTTAGAGAATGTTCTTGATGACCCACTACCTATTAATGATAGCTTTCCTGATGAAGAATTAAATGTTATAAGTACTTCTCGTAGTACTCCTTGGTATGCTGATTATGCTAATTATATTATTGCTAAATTTATACCACCTAGCTTCACGTACCAACAAAAGAAAAAAAATTCTATGATTTGAGACATTACTTTTGGGATGACCCACATCTTTATAAAGAAGGAGTAGATGGTGTTATTATACGTTGTGTACCTGAGCATGAACAGGAACAAACCCTACGCAAGTGTCACTCCGAAGCTTATGGAGGACACCACGCTGGAGATAGAACTGCACATAAGGTATTGCAATCTGGTTTTTATTGGCCTACTCTCTTCAAGGATGCCCGTAAGTTTGTCTTATCTTGTGATGAATGCCAAAGAATTGGTAATATTAGTAGACGTCAAGAAATGCCTATGAATTATTCACTTGTTATTGAACCATTTGATGTTTGGGGCTTTGATTATATGAGACCTTTTCCTGCCTCTAATGGATAAACACATATTTTAGTTGCTGTTGATTACGTTACTAAGTGGGTAGAAGCTATTCCAACTAGTAGTGCTGATCATAACACTTCTATTAAAATGCTTAAGGAAGTTATTTTTCTGAGGTTTGGAGTCCCTAGATATTTAATGACTTATGGTGGTTCACACTTTATTGATGCTGCTTTCCGTAAAATGCTTGCTAAATATGACGTTAATCATAGAATCGCATCTCCTTATCACCCACAGTCTAGTGGTCAAGTGGAATTGAGCAATAGAGAGCTCAAATTAATTTTGCAAAAGACTATTAATAGGTCTAGAAAGAATTGGTCTAAGAAACTTGATGATGCATTATGGGTTTATAGAACTGCATATAAAAATCCTATGGGAATGTCTCCATTTAAAATGGTCTATGGAAAAGCATGTCACTTACCTCTTGAACTAGAACATAAGGCATATTGGGCTATTAAAGAGCTTAACTATGATTTTAAACTTGCCGGTGAGAAGAGATTATTTGATATTAGCTCACTTGATGAATGGAGAACCCAAGCATATGAAAATGCCAAGTTGTTTAAAGAAAAGGTTAAAAGATGGCATGACAAAAGGATACAAAAGCATGAGTTTAACGTAGGTGATTATGTATTGCTATACAACTCTCGTTTAAGATTCTTTGCAGGAAAACTTCTCTCTAAATGGGAAGGCCCCTATGTTATCGAAGAGGTCTATCGTTCTGGTGCCATAAAGATCAACAACTTCGAAGGCACAAATCCGAAGGTGGTAAACGGCCAAAGAAACAAACATTATATCTCAGGTAACCCCATAAATGTTGAAACCAACATTATTATAACCGTAACCCCGGAGGAGTACATAAGGGACACTTTCCAGACCGTTTCAGACTCCGAAAAGGAATAGGTATGTGGTACGGTAAATAAACCGACTCCAAAACAATTTTTAAGGCAATATTTCTCTGTTTTGGAATATTTAGAAAAATAGAAAAATAAGTAGCAGTCCGGGAAGGACACGAGGGCCCCACGAGGGTGGAGGGTGCGCCCTACCCCTCTAGGCGCGCCCCCTACCTCGTGAGCACCTCGTGTGCCCTCCGGACTCCGTTTTCTTGCACGATACGTATTTCGGTTGGTAAAAGTTCACTATATATTCTCCCGAAGGTTTTGACTCCTGTATCACACAAATATACTCTGTTTTTGTTTTGAATTGTTGCTGCTGCAGATTAGAGCAAGATGTCTTCTCAAGAGTCAGTCGGGGAGAGCCGGGTATCTAACCCGGCACCGGAACCAAGGGCAAACAGCGACGCTGACCACTTTGGGCCAGCAACGGAGGAAGAGATGGAGGCTGACCTGATGAGGGTAGATGGCATGGAGGATCAAGAAGTCACCTCTCACTTCTGAGCTGGGTTGACAATGGGAGAACTGCAGAGCTCAGCTATTCCAAAGTCGGTTATCCCTTCCAATGTTAGATTTCTTTCTTATGAAAATATGAGGAGGAGTGTCTCTTGTTCTCCCGCAGCTATGCAACACCCTTGGGTGCAAGGAGCTTTATTCATCACAAGAAAGCTTCGTAAGCAAATAATGGACCTCAAGCAGCAAGTCAATAAGCTCGAGGAGGAGAACCGTATCTTGAGGGGAATCATCGCCAAGAATATTACACCAACAACAAAGAAGGAGACATAATCACATTGGTATGGGCACTCCCCTTGGCAACTGCCAAGCTTGGGGGAGGTGCCCCGGTATCGTATCACAATCACATCTCCTATGGTTACCATTTTTCTTAGTTCGATCCTATTAGTAGTATCTTGATCTAGTAGAATAAAGTTTATGGCATGATCTAGTTTTGAGTTTTGCTTTATGATCTCTCTTTCTAATCGAGTCCGTGAGCTATATAATAAAGATTAGTGTTGAGTCAAGGGCTTGATTATTTTGCCATGATCTTGGGTGAAAAAAATAAAAGAAAAAAAGGGGATAAAAAGAAACAAAAAGTTCATATTGATCTTATTGAGAGTAATGACTTCACATAGAAAGAGTATGATGATTAAAAGTTGTTGGGAGTTGACAGACATAGCTTTGGTCATCGTTGCAATTAATAGGAAGTAATAAGGAAAGAGAGGTTTCACATATAGATATATTATCATTGACATCTTTTATGATTGGGAGCACTCATTAAAATATGACATGCTAAAGGGTTGACGTTGGACAAGGAAGACAACTTAATGAGTTATGTCTTTCTTATATCTGAGATAAAGTATGTTGTCATGGATCCTCTAACTTGTTGAGCTTGCCTTTCCCCCTCATGCTAGCCAAATTCTCAGCACCAAGTAGAAATACTACTTGTGCTTCCAAATACCCTTAAACCAGTTTTGCCATGAGAGTCCACCATATCTACCTATGGATTGAGTAAGATCCTTCAAGTAAGTTTTCATCGGTGCAAAGCAATAAAAATTGCTCTAAATATGTATGATTGATTGGTGTGGGAGAAATAAGCTTTATACGATCTTGTGATGTGGAAGTAATAAAAGCGACGGACTGCATAATAAAGGTTCATATCACAAGGGGCGATATAAAGTGATGTTCTTTCGCATTGAGATTTTGTGCATCCAACCATAAAAGCGCATGGCAACCTCTGCTTCCCTCTGCGAAGGGCCTATCTTTTATTATTATCTTCTACCTTATGCAAGAGTCACGGTGATCTTCACCTTTCCTTTTTCATTTTATCCTTTGGCAAGCTCAGCATGTTGGAAAGAACATGATATATATATCTAATTGGATGTAGGGGAGCATGAATTATTATTGTTGACATTACCCTTGAGGTAAAAGTTTGTGGGGCAAAATTATAAGCCCCTATCTTTCTCTGTGTCCGATTAAAACTCTGTAACCACAAGTATTGCGTGAGTGTTAGCAATTATGAAGGACTAGATGATAGTTGAGTATGTGGACTTGCTTTTAAGCTATGCCATAGACTCTTTCCGATGTTATGATAAATTGCAATTGCTTCAATGACTGAGATTATAGTTTGTTGGAGCCCAATAAGGTTTATGATTCATACTTTTGCATTGTGAATTGATCATCACTTGAACATGAGTAATCATATGACAAATTCTATATATGTTTCTGTTATGAGAATAATCATGATGTCTTCATGTCCGTATTTTATTTTTATCAACGCCTCTACCTCTAAACATGAGGACATATTTATTGTTATCGGCTTTTCGCTTGAGGACAAGCGAGGTCTAAGCTTGGGGGAGTTGATACGTCCATTTTGCATCATGCTTTTATATCAATTTTATTGCATTATGGGCTGTTATTTCACTTTATGTCACAATACTTATGGCTATTCTCTCGTATTTTACAAGGTTTACGTAAGGAGGGAGAATGCCGGCAGCTGGAATTCTGGGCTGGAAAAGGAGAAAATATTAGAGACCTATTCTGTGCAACTCCAAAAGTCCTGAAACTCCACGGAACATATTAAAATAAATAAAGAAAAATCCTCGCCAAAGATGAAGGCCAGGGGGCCCACACCCTGCTCACGAGGGTGGGGGGCGCCCCCCCTTTGGGCACGCCCCTACCTCGTGGGCCCCCTGGTGGCTCTCCGACGTCCATCTTCCCCTATACGAAGTCTTTCGATGAGAAAAAAAATAAGAAGCAACCTTTCGGGACGAGACTCCGTCGCCACGAGGCGGAACCTTGGCGGAACCAATCTAGAGCTCCGGCAGAGCTGTTCTGCCGGGGATACTTCCCTTCGGGAGGGGGAAATCATCACCATCGTCAGCACCAACGCTCCTCTCACCAGGAGAGGGCAATCTCCATCAAAATCTTCACTAGCACCATCTCATCTCAAAACCCTAGTTCATCTCTTGTATCCAATTCTTGTCTCAAAGTCCGGGATTGGTGCTAGTAGGTTGCTAGTAGTGTTGATTACTCCTTGTAGTTGATGCTAGTTGGTTTATTTGGTGGAAGATCATATGTTCAGATCCTATATGCATATTATTACCCCTCTGATTATGAACATGAATATGCTTTGTGAGTAATCACGTTTGTTCCTGAGGACAAGGGAGAAGTCTTGCTATTAGTAGTCATGTGAATTTGCTATTCGTTTGATATTTTGATAAGATGTATGTTGTCTAGCCACTAGTGGTGTTATGTGAATGTCGACTACATAACAGTTCACCATTATCTGTGCCTAGAGGAAGGCATTGGGAAGTAATAAGTAGATGATGGGTTGCTAGAGTGACAGAAGCTTAAACCCTAGTTTATGCATTGCTTCGTAAGGGGCTGATTTGGATCCATATGTTTCATGCTATGGTTGGGTTTACCTTAATACTTTTGTTGTAGTTGCGGATGCTTGCAATAGAGGTTAATCATAAGTGGGATGCTTGTTCAAGTAAGAACAGCACCCAAGCACTGGTCCACCCACATATCAAATTATCAAAGTATCAAACGCGAATCATATGAACGTGATGAAAACTAGCTTGACGATATTTCCATGTGTCCTCGGGAGTGCTTTTCCTACTATAAGAGTTTGTTTCGGCTTGTCCTTTGCTACAAAAAGGATTGGGCCACCTTGCTGCACCTTATTTACTTTTGTTACTTGTTGCTCGTTACAATTTATCTTGTCACAAAACTATCTGTTACCACTTATTTCAGTACTTGCAGAGAATACCTTGCTGGAAACCGCTTATCATTTCCTTCTGCTCCTCGTTGGGTTCGACACTCTTACTTATCGAAAGGACTACGATAGATCCCCTATACTTGTGGGTCATCACCCCCTTGCTCCTTTATATACGGGGGCAGGGGGCAACCCATAGATACAACAATTGATCAAGTTGATCTTTTAGCCATGTGCGGTGCCCCCCTCCACCATAGTCCACCTCGATAATACTGTAGCGGTGCTTAGGCGAAGCCCTGCGTTGGTAGAACATCAACATCGTCACCACGCCATCGTGCCGACGAAACTCTCCCTCAATACTCGGCTGGATCGGAGTTCGAGGGACGTCATCGGGTTGAACGTGTGCTGAACTCGGAGGTGCCGTGTGTTCGGTACTTGATCGGTCGGATCGTGAAGACGTACGACTACATCAACCGCGTTGTGCTAACGCTTCCGCTTTCGGTCTACGAGGGTACGTGGACAACTCTCCCCTCTCGTTGCTATGCATCACCATGATCTTGCGTGTGCGTAGGAAATTTTTGAAATTACTACGTTCCCCAACAGTGGCATCCGAGCCTGGTTTTATGCGTAGATGTCATATGCACGAGTAGAACACAAGTGAGTTGTGGGCGCTATAAGTCATACTGCTTACCAGCATCTCATACTTTGGTTCGGCGGTATTGTTGGATGAAGCGACCCGGACCGACATTACGCGTACGCTTACGCGAGACTGGTTCTACCGACGTGCTGTGCACACAGGTGGCTGGCAGGTGTCAGTTTCTCCAACTTTAGTCGAACCGAGTGTGGCTACGCCCGGTCCTTGCGAAGGTTAAAACAGCACCAACTTGACAAACTATCATTGTGGTTTTGATGCGTAGGTAAGAACGGTTCTTGCTAAGCCCGCAGCAGCCACGTAAAACTTGCAACAACAAAGTAGAGGACGTCTAACTTGTTTTTGCACGGCATGTTGTGAAGTGATATGGTCAAGACATGATGCTAAATTTTATTGTATGAGATGATCATGTTTTGTAACTGAGTTATCGGCAACTGGCAGGAGCCATATGGTTGTCGCTTTATTGTATGCGATGCAATTGCCCTGTAATGCTTTACTTTATCACTAAGCGGTAGCGATAGTCGTAGAAGCATAAGATTGGCGAGACGACAACAATGCTACGATGGAGATCAAGGTGTCGCGCCGGTGAAGATGGTGATCATGGAGGTGCTTCGGAGATGGAGATCACAAGCACAAGATGATGATGTCCATATCATATCACTTATATTGATTGCATGTGATGTTTTTCTTTTATGCATCTTATCTTTCTTTGATTGACGGTAGCATTATAAGATGATCCCTCACTAAATTATCAAAGTATAAGTGTTCTCCCTGAGTATGCACCATTGCGAAAGTTCTTCGTGCTGAGACACCATGTGATGATCGGGTGTGATAGGCTCTACGTTCAAATACAACGGGTGCAAAACAGTTGCACACGCAGAATACTCAGGTTAAACTTGACGAGCCTAGCATATAACAGATATGGCCTCAGAACATGGAGACCGAAAGGTCGAGCGTGAATCATATAGTAGATATGATCAACATAGTGATGTTCACCATTGAAACTACTCCATCTCACGTGATGATCGAACATGGTTTAGTTGATTTGGATCACGTGATCACTTAGAGGATTAGAGGGATGTCTATCTAAGTGGGAGTTCTTAAGTAATATGATTAATTGAACTTAAATTTATCATGAACTTAGTACCTGATAGTATCTTGCTTGTCTATGTTGATTGTAGATAGATGGCGCGTGCTGTTGTTCCGTTGAATTTTAATGCGTTCCTTCAGAAAGCAAAGTTGAAAGATGATGGTAGCAATTACACGGACTGGGTCCGTAACTTGAGGATTATCCTCATTGCTGCACAGAAGAATTACGTCCTGGAGCACCATTGGTTCCAGGCCTGCTGCAGGAGCAAGACCAGATGTTATGAACGTCTGGCAGAGCAAAGCAGATGGCTACTCAATAGTTCAGTGTGCCATGCTTTACGGCTTAGAACCGGGTCTTCAACGATGTTTTGAACGTCATGGAGCATATGAGATGTTCCAGGAGTTGAATCTAATATTTCAAGCCAATGCCCGGGTTGAGAGATATGAAGTCTCCAATAAGTTCTACAGCTGCAAGATGGAGGAGAATAGTTCTGTCTGTGAGCATATACTCAAGATGTCTGGGTATAATAATCACTTGATTCAAATGGGAGTTAATCTTCCAGATGATAGCGTCATTGACAGAATTCTTCAATCACTGCCACCAAGCTACAAGAGCTTCGTGATGAACTATAATATGCAAGGGATGGATAAGAGAATTCCCGAGCTCTTCGCAATGCTAAAGGCTGCGGAAGTAGAAATCACGAAGGAGCATCAAGTGTTGATGGTCAAACAAGACCACTAGTTTCAAGAAAAAGGGCAAAGGGAAGAAGAAGGGAAACTTCAAGAAGAAAAGCAAGCAAGTTGCTGCTCAAGAGAAGAAACCCAAGTCTGGACCTAAGCCTGAAACTGAGTGCTTCTACTGCAAGCAAACTGGTCACTAGAAGCGGAACTGCCCCAAGTATTTGGCGGATAAGAAGGATGGCAAGGTGAACAAAGGTATATGTGATATACATGTTATTGATGTGTACCTTACTAATGCTCGCAGTAGCACCTGGGTATTTGATACTGGTTCTGCTGCTATTATTTGCAACTCGAAACAGGGGCTACAGATTAAGCAAAGATTGGCTAAGGATGAGGTGACGATGCGCGTGGGAAATAGTTCCAAAGTTGATGTGATCGCGGTCGGCACGCTACCTCTACATCTACCTTCGAGATTAGTATTAGACCTAAATAATTGTTATTTGGTGCCAGCGTTGAGCATGAACATTATATCTGGATCTTGTTTGATGCGAGACGGTAATTCTTTTAAATCTGAGAATAACGGCTGTTCTATTTATATGAGTAATATCTTTTATGGTCATGCGCCCTTGAAGAATGGTCTATTCTTATTGAATCTCGATAGTAGTGACACACATATTGATAATGTTGAAGCCAAAAGATGCAGAGTTGATAATGATAGTGCAACTTATTTGTGGCACTGCCGTTTAGGTCATATCGGTATAAAGCGCATGAGAAACTCCATACTGATGGACTTTTGGAACCACTTGATTATGAATCACTTGGTACTTGCGAATCATGCCTCATGGGCAAGATGACTAAAACGCCGTTCTCCGGAACTATGGAGAGATCAACAGACTTGTTGGAAATCATACATACAGATGTATGTGGTCCGATGAATGTTGAGGCTCGTGGCGGATATCGTTATTTTCTCACCTTCACAGATGACTTAAGCAGATATGGTTATATCTACTTAATGAAGCATAAGTCCGAAACATTTGAAAAGTTCAAAGAATTTCAGAGTGAAGTTGAAAATCATCGTAACAAGAAAATAAAGTTTCTACGATCGGATCGTGGAGGAGAATATTTGAGTTACGAGTTTGGTGTACATTTGAAACAATGTGGAATAGTTTCGCAACTCACGCCACCCGGAACACCACAACATAATGGTGTGTCCGAACGTCGTAATCGTACTTTACTAGATATGGTGTGATCTATGATGTCTCTTACTGATTTACCGCAATCGTTTTGGGGTTATGCTTTAGAGACGGCCGCATTCACATTAAATAGGGCACCATCAAAATCCGTTGAGACGACGCCTTATGAACTGTGGTTTGGCAGAAACCAAAGTTGTCGTTTCTGAAAGTTTGGGGCTGCGATGCTTATGTGAAAAAGCTTCAACCTGATAAGCTCGAACCCAAATCGGAGAAATGTGTCTTCATAGGATACCCAAAGGAGACTATTGGGTACACCTTCTATCACAGATCCGAAGGCAAGACTTTTGTTGCTAAATTCGGAAACTTTCTAGAGAAGGAGTTTCTCTCGAAAGAAGTGAGTGGGAGGAAAGTAGAACTTGATGAGGTAACTGTACCTGCTCCCTTATTGGAAAGTAGTTCATCATAGAAACCGGTTTCTGTGACATCTACACCAATCAGTGAGGAAGTTAATGATGATGATCATGGAACTTCAGATCAAGTTACTACTGAACCTCGTAGATCAACCAGAGTGGTACGGTAATCCTGTTCTGGAAGTCATGCTACTAGATCATGATGAACCTACGAACTATGAAGAAGCGATGGTGAGCCCAGATTCCGCAAAATGGCTTGAGGCCATGAAATCTGAGATGGGATCCATGTATGAGAACAAAGTATGGACTTTGGTTGACTTGCCCGATGATCGGCAAGCAATTGAGAATAAATGGATCTTCAAGAAGAAGACTGACGCTAACGGTAATGTTACTGTCTACAAAGCTCGACTTGTTGCAAAAGCTTTTCAACAAGTTCAAGGGATTTACTACGATGAGACCTTCTCACCCGTAGAGATGCTTAAGTCTGTCCGAATCATGTTAGCAATTGCCGCATTTTATGATTATGAAATTAGGCAGATGGATGTCAAAACTGCATTCCTGAATGGATTTCTGGAAGAAGAGTTGTATATTATGCAACCAGAAGGTTTTGTCGATCCAAAGGGAGCTAACAAAGTGTGCAATCTCCAGCGATCCATTTATGGACTGGTGCAAGCCTCTCGGAGTTGGAATAAACGCTTTGATAGTGTGATCAAAGCATTTGGTTTTGTACAGACTTTTGGAGAAGCCTATATTTACAAGAAAGTGAGTGGGAGCTCTGTAGCATTTCTAATATTATATGTGGATGACATATTGCTAATTGGAAATGATATAGAATTTCTGGATAGCATAAAGGGATACTTGAATAAAAGTTTTTCAATGAAAGACCTTGGTGAAGCTGCTTATATATTGGGCATTAAGATCTATAGAGATAGATCAAGACGCTTAATTGGACTTTCACAAAGCACATACCTTCACAAAGTTTTGAAGAAGAAATGGATCAAGCAAAGAAAGGGTTCTTGCCTGTGTTACAAGGTGTGAAGTTGAGTAAGACTCAATGCCCGACCACTGCAGAAGATAGAGAGAAAATGAAAGATGTTCCCTATGCTTCAGCCATACGCTCTGTCATGTATGCAATGCTGTGTACCAGACCTGATGTGTGCCTTGCTATAAGTTTAGCAGGGAGGTACCAAAGTAATCCAGGAGTGGATCACTAGAGAGTGGTCAAGAACATCCTGAAATACCTGAAAAGGACTAAGGATATGTTTCTCATTTATGGAGGTGACAAAGAGCTCATCGTAAATGGTTACGTTGATGCAAGCTTTGACACTAATCCGGACGATTCTAAATCGCAAACCGGATACGTGTTTACATTGAACGGTGGTGCTGTCAGTTGGTGCAGTTCTAAACAAAGCTTCATGGCGGGATCTACGTGTGAAGCGGAATACATAGCTGCTTCAGAAGCAGCAAATGAAGGAGTCTAGATGAAGGAGTTCATATCCGCTCTAGGTGTCATACCTAGTGCATCGGGTCCAACGAAAATCTTTTGTGACAATACTGGAGCAATAGCCTTGGCGAAGGAATCCAGATTTCACAAGAGAACCAAGCACATCAAGAGACGCTTCAATTCCATCCGGGATCTAGTCTAGGTGGGAGACATAGAGATTTGCAAGATACATACAGATCTGAATGTTGCAGACTCGTTGGCTAAGCCTCTTCCACGAGGAAAACATGATCAGCACCAAGGCTCCATGGGTGTTAGAATCATTACTGTGTAATCTAGAATATTGACTCTAGTGCAAGTGGGAGACTGAAGGAAATATGCTCTAGAGGCAATAATAAAGTTATTATTTGTTTCCTTATATCATGATAAATGTTTATTATTCATGCTAGAATTGTATTAACCGGAAACATAATACATGTGTGAATACATAGACAAACAAAGTGTCACTAGTATGCCTCTACTTGACTAGCTTGTTGATCAAAGATGGTTATGTTTCCTAGCCATAGACATGAGTTTCCATTTTCTTAACGGGATCACATCATTAGGACAATGATGTGATTGACATGACCCATTCCGTTAGCTTAGCACCCGATCGTTTAGTATGTTGCTATTGCTTTCTTCATGACTTATACATGTTCCTACGACTATGAGAATATGCAACTCCCGTTTGCCGGAGGAACACTTTGTGTGCTACCAAACGTCACAACGTAACTGGGTGATTATAAAGGAGCTCTACAGGTGTCTCCAAAGGTACATGTTGGTTTGGCGTATTTCAAGATCAGGATTTGTCACTCCGATTGTCGGAGAGGTATCTATGGGCCCTCTCGGTAATAAACATCACTTAAGCCTTGCAAGCATTGCAACTAATGAGTTAGTTACGGGATGATGTATTACGGAACGAGTAAAGAGACTTGTCGGTAACGATATTGAACTAGGTATTGATATACCGACGATCGAATCTCGGGCAAGTAACATACCGATGACAAAGGGAACAACGTATGTTGTTATGCGGTCTGACCGATAAAGATCTTCGTAGAATATGTGGGAGCCAATATGAGCATCCAGGTTCCGCTATTGGTTATTGACCGGAGACGTGTATCGATCATGTCTACATAGTTCTCGAACCCGTAGGGTCCGCACGCTTAACGTTACGATGACAATCATATTATGAGTTTATATGTTTTGATGTACCGAAGGTTGTTAGGAGTCCCGGATGTGATCACGGACATGACAAGGAGTCTCAAAATGGTTGATACATAAAGATTGATATATTGGACGACTATATTCGGACACCGAAAGTGTTCCGGGTGATTTCGGAGAAAACCGGAGTGCCGGAGGGTTACCGGAACCCCCCGGGAGAAGTAATGGGCCTTATGGGCCTTAGTGGAGAGAGAGAGGGCTGGCCTAGGGCAGGCCACGCGCCCCTCCCCCTCTGGTCCGAATTGGACTAGGAGAGGGGGGGCGCCCCCCTTTCCTTCTCCCTCTCCCCCTTCCTTTCCCCCTCCTAGTAGGAGTAGGAAAGAGGGGAGTCCTACTCCTACTAGAAGGAGGACTCCTCCTCCTAGCGCGCCCTGCAAGGGCCGGCCGGCCTCCCCCCTTGCTCCTTTATATACGAGGGCAGGGGGCACCCCATAGATACAACAATTGATCAAGTTGATCTTTTAGCCGTGTGCGGTGCCCCCCTCCACCATAGTCCACCTCGATAATACTGTAGCGGCGCTTAGGCGAAGCCCTACGTTAGTAGAACATCAACATCGTCACCACGCCGTCGTGTTGACGAAACTCTCCCTCAACACTCGGCTGGATCGGAGTTCGAGGGACGTCATCGGGCTGAACGTGTGCTGAACTCGGAGGTGCCGTGCGTTCGGTACTTGATCGGTCGGATCGTGAAGACGTACGACTACATCAACTGTGTTGTGCTAACGCTTCCGCTTTTTGTCTACGAGGGTACATGGACAACACTCTCCCCTCTCGTTGCTATGCATCACCATGATCTTGCGTGTGCGTAGGAAATTTTTGAAATTACTACGTTCCCCAACATTGGTGAAGTCACATAATTTGGTATTATCTTGAGCCATCGTGACAAGCAAGCAATCCAACACACGAGCAAACAAAAAGGGAAGCAAAAAAGAGGCGAACATAAGAGAGAGGGCGAATAAAACGGCAAGGGTGAAGTGGGGGAGAGGAAAACGATAGGCAAATGGCAAATAATGTAATGCGGGAGATAAGGGATTGTGATGGGTACTTGGTATGTTGACTCTTGCGTAGACCTCCCCGACAACGGCGCCAGAAATTCTTCTTGCTACCTCTTGAGGACAGCGTTGGATTTCCTTGAAGAGGAAAGGTGATGCAGCACAGTAGCGTAAGTATTGTCGGCGTTCTGGGAACGGGGGTCCCCAGACTTGCCTGCCTGCGGCCTGCGGCGTGGCTCAAACGGGAGCCCAGCGTGGCCCATCTTCATCAACACAAGGCTCAAGACCCTCGCGAGGGGCCAAGCCTCACGAGGCGGACGACATGGCGCTTCCTCAAGCACGGCCTCCTTAGGCTGGCTCGCGAGGAGGCGGAGAGATCAAGGCGGGCACCTCACGAGGTGCCCATGACGCAAGCCATGACGACCAAGGGTGCCAGGCGGGCGCCAGCTCGCGCAGCGTCTCCCTTTCCTCTTTGGTGCAAAGGGGGCAAGCGCAGGCGAGAGGATCAAGAAAAGGCACCCACTTCGGTGCAACGAGACCAAGACCAGTCCAACGGTGGGAAGGAGGTCACCATGGAGCCCAGGACGGCGTCACCACAGGGCCTTTGGCAGGCGAAGACCAACTTTAGTCAAGATAAGTGTACCAGATGTTCCCCTTCGAATTGGCCAATTGTTGGCGCCCTTCCCGCTCAATATTTGGGAAGAGGCCCAGGGCCTTTGTCTATAAATAGGACTAGCCACCCCCAGGGTAGAGAGAAAGGAGAGAAACCATCTAGAACGCAGCAACACACCCAGAGAGTAAGAAGGGCGATCGAACTCCCCCTAGCAGTTCATCCCCTAGACAAAAACAGACCCTCACGAGGTTGTTCTTTCTTGTACTGTTCTTCCTCATCAGCCCAAGAGGCAATCCACCCACCACAAACTAGAGTAGGGTATTACACCACAATGGTGGCCCGAACTAGTATAAACCCTGTGTCTCTTGTGTTGTTCTTATTGTAGTTAGTTCTTTGCGAGACGGTGAGGTAGAGGGCACGATCTCCGCGCGCACCCCAGAGTTCGAACCTTAAGGGTCTGCCGGAACCCGTGATCCGACATTTGGCGCGCCAGGTAGGGGTGCGTCGGAATCTGTCTTACACCGCTCCGCTCTCCTCCGACCGTCGCATCCATGTCTGACGCTCGTCGGGCCCGCGCCGAGCGCCGGGCCGCCATCGCTTCCCGCGTCGTCTAGACGGCCCCCGTCGGTGGGCGTCCTCGTCGTTCCCCGTCGCCCGCCGTCAATGCCGCCACCGGCCCGGCGGGGAACGAGCAGCAAGCATCCTCTCAGCACCCGTCCGTGCGGCGAGATGGCCGCACCGCCACTCCGTCGCTCACCCCGGCCGGTTCTTCGTCGCACGCACTTCACGTGCCCTTGGAGGCTCGAGCTGCGCTCATCGCGGCGAACGAGCTCCTGCGCTACCGCCCCGTCGACAACGTCTACGAGGAGTGGCTCGACCGCGTCGCCGAGCTCGTCCGCACCGCAGGGGGCTCCCCCGCGCCTTCCGCACCACTGCGCCACACTCCGCCCCGTGTGGGCAATGAAGCCCCGGGGGCATTCCAGCCGCCTCCTTTCCAAGAAGATGCCATGGCCCCAAGGCGCGCAGCTCCTGGGCGGAACCCGCTCCGTCATGCGCCGGCCCAGCAGGAACGGAGCTGCCAAAAAGTCCCGCGACCGCAAGAGGCCGCCCGAGCGTTCCCAGCCCCGGCTCGCCGAGACCCCGCTCCAGCTCCGGCACGTCAAGACCCCGCGCTGCTCCCAGCTGCGGCGCAAGGGGACCCGCAAGGACAAGCTCTCCCTCAACCAAAACCTCCCGCGACCACTGCTGGCTGCCGCGCCCACACCGCCGAGCTGCGCGGAGTCGCATGACCCGGCAAGTTCAAGCCGGACCTGCCCCCTCGCTACGATGGCACGACTAATCCCACGGAATTCCTCCAGCTCTACGAGCTGGGAATCGAAGCTGCCAGCGGGGACGAAAAGGTCATGGCGAACTGGTTCCCCATGGCGCTGAAGGAAGGTGCTCGCACTTGGCTCCTGAACCTGGCTCCAGGCACGATCTCCTTCTGGGACCAGATGCGTACTCGCTTCGTCGCCAACTTCCAAGGTACCCGCGACCGGCCTCCCGCCGTGAGCGACATGCGCCGCATCAAGCAGCAACCTGGGGAGACCCTACAAAAGTACATCCAGCTCTTCAACAGTGCGCGCCTCAAGATCCCCAGGGTGTCCGAGGAAGCCATCATTTCGGCCTTCTCCGATGGCGTGCGTGACGTCAAGATGAAGGAGGAGTTGGCGATGCATGAAGACCTCTGCACCTCCCTGGAGCTGTTCAACCTGGCGACCAAGTGCGCCAGGGCTGAGGAGGGATGCCTCTCCCTCCTCGAGCTGCCTGCCGCAGACCCAGAAGAGAAGAAGCCCAAGGCGAAGGACGTGAAGCGCAAGGGGGCTGCCGTGATCGCGGCAGAGCCGGACACCAAGCGGGGCAAGGATCTGCCCGAATCCTCCAGGGGCAGCTGGTACTGTGTGTACCACGACCTCCACACCCACAACACCATGAATGCCAAGAACTTCGCGCCGTGCGAGAAGGAAGAGTCGGCCGACGCCCTGACCGTGCTGACCGGGGCTACGGCCGAGGAGGGGGAAGGAACCCGGGACGCTGGGAAGATCGTGGCCCACGTCAAGGCTGGCGTGACCAACCTCGCGAGGACCGCTGGCGTGACCCGCCTCGCGAGGGGGACTGGAGGGATCAGCCTCGTGAGGATCTCCCTCATGGCAACCCAGGCCTGCCGCCGTTGCCGCCTCAGGCAAGAAGGAATGAAGACCGCCACCAAGACGAGGGGGCTGGGGGCTTCCAAGAGCCTCGCGCCATTGCCTGCATCCTGGGCGGAGCTCAAGCCCCAGCCTCTCAGCGTATCTTCAAGCAGTTTGCTCGCGAAGTGAATGCAGTTCTCCCCAAGCTCGAAGCAACGCGTCCCCTCAGGTGGTCGACCCGCGCCATCACGTTTAGCTCAGCAGACCAGCTCAAGTGCGCGGCCACAGCCGGAGTCCTCCCAATGCTTTGTTCCCTAGTCATCAACAATGTTCTGGTCACCAGGACCCTCATCGACGGAGGGGCTGGGCTCAATGTCTTGTCCGTGGAAACATTCAACAGCCTCCAAGTGCCCTATGACCAGCTTCAGCCAACCAAGCCCTTCTCCGGAGTCACCGACGGTTCCACAGTCCCGATCGAGCAGGTCCGCCTCCCAGTCACCTTCAGGGCCCGCAACAACTACCGCACCGAGCTCATCGACTTTGATGTCGCCCACATCCGCCTGCCGTACAACGCCATCCTCGGGTACTCGGCGCTGGCCAAGTTCATGGCCGTGACTCACCACGGCTACAACGTCCTCAAGATGCCAGGAAGCGGCGGCGTCATCACGGTGCCCTATGAAGAGAAGGATGCAGTGTGTTCCCTGGAGCGAGCCTTTCAGGCCGCGTCACTAGAAGACCCAGATCGCGGAAGCAGGAGGCTTCCTGAGACCACCCCCAAGAAGAAGAAGACGACGTCAGGCTCAACCCCTCAGGAGGCAGGCTCTTCAGGTCCCACGTCTGCCCAGGGGGATCCTCCTTCAATCGCATAGGAAAGCGCGCCCGGCGCCCTCCTCAGGCAGGGCTCGGGGGCTCTCACCTGGAGGGCCACCGACCTCGCCAAGGTCACGAGGGAGGCGCTTGGTCACCATGTGGAAGCGTGCTTCGAGGCACGTTTCCCTCGAAAGGAAGCCAGGGAAAGAAGGTCAGACCAGCAGGAGTTTGTTAGCAAGGCCATTCAAGAACTACAGGAGTCAAGGATCATAAGAGGTTGCCGTCGCCCACCAGCTGTGGCTCCCCATCCAGGCGAGGATGGTGGGCTGCGCGTCTGCGTCGACGTAAAAGGGCTCAATCAGATCGCCACGGCGGAGCGCCTCTGGCCCTCACAAGTGGGGCGCTGCGGAGGACCACCCCACAGCTACGTTCACATGCCTTATGGCCTGCCGAGCGTGGCTGCGGCGTACTAGCGCCTCATGAGGAGCGTCTTGGAGGCGCAAGAAGACAGGCGTTCCACAGCCCTAGCGGAGATGGAGGCTGCTCACGAGGAGCCACCAGTGCCTCCGGAGCCTCCTGAGGCCCCTGGGCCTGGGGGCTCGTGAGGATCGGGTTCTGCAGCCCACCGAGTCTGCTGCACCAACGCCACTGCACCGACGACATCTTCAGGTGACACCTTTCAAGTTTCAGTCCCAGCTGGGAGCGCCCTCCCAGGGTTGCGTCATTCCCAGGCCGCGTGGGTTCGTCCCTGTGGCATGTATCCCTTTTTATCTTTTCAGTAGCTAGCTTGCTTTGCTGGGGGCGCCCCTCGGGCTGCATCATCCCCAGGCCACTCGGGCTAGGCCCAGCGGCATGTGTCCCTTCCGCGTTTATTTCCAATTATGCATTCGCCCATCATGCTTGATTACTTGATGCCGTCCACGGCACCTTTTTTTCTTCATGTTGACCACTTGCACGTTAAAGGGGGGGTGCCTGAGCATCGCGACTCAGGGCTCTTACTAGCTCTCCAGCCCTCACCCTCTGGCCTTGTCCACGGCATCGCGACCTGGCATACCAGCGACGGCTGAGACAAGCTCGAGGGCCGGGACCCGAGGACGTAGAGTGCCGGCATCTAACCAGATTTTGCAGGAACACATCTTAGGATACGGCCCAGTGCCAGGCGCAACCTGCCTAGAGGTAGGGCCTCGTGAGTCCCGCGCTGGCTCACGGGTGCCCAGACACACCTCGCCCGCTCCAACCAGCGAGCTCCTGAGCGACTAACAATCAACTAATGGCCGCTATGGCAACCCCGTCTTCTTTTTGTGATGAATCTGCAGGGCCCAGAGAGGGAACTGCGCTAGCCAAGGCCCTCACGGTGTTCCCTTCGCCCTCGCCCATGCGAACCGCTTGCACGTTAAGGGGGGGGTGCCTGAGCATCGCGACTCAGGGCTCCTACTGGCTCTCCAGCCCTCACCCTCTGGCCTTGTCCACGGCATCGCGACTTGGCATACCAGCGACGGCTGAGACCAGCTCGAGGGCCAGGACCCGAGGACGTAGGGAAGAAAGGGGAGCAAAGGCGAGGGAGAAGGGGCACGCGAGGACCTCGGCCAGTGACTCCGCTCAAGCTACCCCCGGACCCAACGACGCGCTGGGGATGATCCACGACCCCCAAAGATAAGTTACCCTCCGAAACATTGGATACCATATCACTGCCCCCTCACCTAAAGCGACTCCGTGCTAGCAAGGTTGCTTCCCTTTCTCACCAAGCGACGGCTGCTTGGGCGCCAAAGGGGACCTCCTGAGCATCGCGACTCAGGGGCTCTTACCGGACCCCGGGTCGCTCACCTCCTGGCCTTGACCACGGCATCGCGACCTGGCATACCAGCGACGGCTGACGCTGCCTTGGGACTGGGACCTGTCGACGCAGAGCACCAAGCCCTCGCGAGGTGTCAAAGGGAGAACCAAACTATGACGGAATTTGCGATTCACACAGATCCATAGCAAGGGTTACATATTAACAACAAGGATCACAGCCGCCTTACAAGCCCCTATGGGGCACAATGTGATTCCTCGCAGGGAACGGATCCTAAAGGGTGCTAACTACACGCGCCCTTGCAGAAGATGCCATCATCAACAGTGGGCCGTCAAGCACCGGCGCCAACCCCATCCCGATCAGGATCGGCGGCGACCAAGCGAGCCTGCCCTGCTCCCTGAGTGGCGTTGGCTCGTAGGCTCGTAGCTGTCGTCGCTCGTCTCCGGAGTCGCGAAGACTTCGCTGGAGTCACTGGATCCTCCGGTGCTCCCGTCGCTTGTGGAGCTGTCCGGGAGCGGCCGGCGGGCCCAGCCCTCGCCGTGGCAGGGTCCTGGCTGCCTCTCCTGGGGCAGCACTCCAGCCAGCGCCCGATCGCGTCGAAGATCTTGAAGAACATCACTGAAGCGCCGTCGTACTCCAGGTGGATTGTGAGGGCGCCCCTCGTTCTCCAGCCCCGAGTGATTTCGCCCCAGCCGCGAGTCATGAAGACCTCGCCCAAGGCAGTGATCGCGACCTCTGCCTCGGTCGCAGGAGTGCTGCAGTCGGCGTGCTGCAGCCACAGCTCCAGGAGTCTCCCCTGCCGGAAGACGAAGGTGAAGAAGGGAGGAAGGCGAATCCAGGTTCGAGGAGGCATGGCGGCGTGGAGCACAAGCTCGCGGGAGGAGCCCTCGGCATGGACCCCAGGAGGGACGACCAACACCCTTGTGACCCGTCGGCGCCGACGACAGCGCTGGCCGCGGGGAACGGCACCGTCCCCCTCAAGGTCCGCGGCATGCAAAGGATGTGGGAACCCCGGCGGAGGCCGCTCGTACTAATGCCTCGGCGCCACCTGACGGCCCTCCTCATCGGGGCCGCAGAGAGCAGGTCGCTTCTTCGGCGGGAGAGGGTCCGGCCCCTCTTGGGGAGCCTTTCCCTTCTCCGCCGTAGAAAACCGGCAAATTGGAGCCATCACGCCAAGATGGAGCAAGAACTGAGGCGGAGGACGAAGCAAGGAGAGATGGACTAGAAGGGCACGCCCAGTGCCGTACATATTGCCGGCGAAGGCCAACAATCATGACACGATTTGCATGCAGGGACTTGTCAAATCTGCGCAGTCACCAAGGCATCGTGGAGAAATGGAGACACCCACGTCCAATCAACCGCCACGCGGCGCCCAAGGCCGCAGGCTGTTAGGGCCCGCGGCGCTTCGCCCTTGCCCTTTCACCTCTCGGCACGGCCAAGTCCATGCGCGCCTTGGGCCCGGGGGCTACTATCAGCGTTCTAGGAACGGGGGTCCCCAGACTTGCCTGCCTGCGGCCTGCGGCGTGGCTCAAACGGGAGCCCAGCGTGGCCCATCTTCATCAACACAAGGCTCAAGACCCTCGCGAGGGGCCAAGCCTCGCGAGGCGGACGACATGGCGCTTCCTCAAGCACGGCCTCCTTAGGCTGGCTCGCGAGGAGGCGGAGAGATCAAGGCGGGCACCTCACGAGGTGCCCATGACGCAAGCCATGATGACCAAGGGTGCCAGGCGGGCGCCAGCCCGTGCAGCGTCTCCCTTTCCTCTCTGGTGCAAAGGGGGCAAGCGCAGGCGAGAGGATCAAGCAAAGGCACCCACTTCGGTGCAACGAGACCAAGACCAGTCCAACGGTGGGAAGGAGGTCACCATGGAGCCCAGGACGGCGTCACCACAGGGCCTTTGGCAGGCGAAGACCAACTTTAGTCAGGATAAGTGTACCAGATGTTCCCCTTCGAATTGGCCAATTGTTGGCGCCCTTCCCGCTCAATATTTGGGAAGAGGCCCAGGGCCTTTGCCTATAAATAGGACTAGCCACCCCCAGGGTAGAGAGAAAGGAGAGAAACCAGCTAGAACGTAGCAACACACCCAGAGAGTAAGAAGGGCGATCGAACTCCCCCTAGTAGTTCATCCCCTAGCCAAGAACAGACCCTCACGAGGTTGTTCTTTCTTGTACTGTTCTTCCTCATCAGCCCAAGAGGCAATCCACCCACCACAAACTAGAGTAGGGTATTACACCACAATGGTGGCCCGAACTAATATATAAACCCTGTGTCTCTTGTGTTGTTCTTATTGTAGTTAGTTCTTTGCGAGACGGTGAGGTAGAGGGCACGATCTCCGCGCGCACCTCAGAGTTCGAACCTTAAGGGTCTGCCGGAACCCGTGATCCGACAAGTATTTCCCTCAGTTTTTGAGAACCAAGGTATCAATACAGTAGGAGGCTACGCGCGAGTCCCTCGCACCTGCACAAAACAAATAACTCCTCGCAACCAACGCGATAAGGGGTTGTCAATCACTTCACCGTCACTTACAAGAGTGAGATCTGATAGACATGATAGGATAATATTTTTGGTATTTTCGTGATAAAGATGCAAAGTAAAAAAGCAAAGGAAATAACTAAGTGATGGAAGATTATATGATGAAGATAGACCCGGGGGCCATAGATTTCACTAGTGGCTTCTCTCAAGAGCATACGTATTTTACGATGGGTGAACGAATTACTGTTGAGCAATTGACAGAATTGAGCATAGTTATGAGAATATCTAGGTATGATCATGTATATAGGCATCATGTCCGAGACAAGTAGACCGACTCCTGCCTGCATCTACTACTATTACTCCACTCATCGATTGCTATCCAGCATGCATCTAGAGTATTAAGTTCAAGAAAACAGAGTAACGCCTTAAGCAAGATGACATGATGTAGAGGGATAAATTCATGCAATATGATAAAAACCCCATCTTGTTATCCTCGATGGCAACAATACAATACGTGCCTTGCTGCGCCTACTGTCACTGGGAAAGGACACCACAAGATTGAACGCAAAGCTAAACACTTCTCCCATTGCAAGAAAGACCAATCTAGTAGGCCAAACCAAACTGATAATTCGAAGAGACTTGCAAAGATAACCAATCATACATAAAAGAATTCAGAGAAGATTCAAATATTGTTCATAGATATTATTGATCATAAACCCACAATTCATCGATCTCAACAAACACACCGCAAAAAGAAGATTACATCGAATAGATCTCCACGAGAGAGGGGGAGAACATTGTATTAAGATCCAAAAAGAGAGAAGAAGCCATCTAGCTACTAACTATGGACCCGAAGGTCTGAAGTAAATTACTCACACTTCATCGGAGAGGCTATGGTGATGATGTAGAAGCTCTCCGTGATGGATGCCCCCTCCGGCGGAGCTCTGGAACAGGCCCCAATATGGGATCTCGTGGGTACGGAAGGTTGCGGTGGTGGAATTAGGTTTTTGGCTCCGTATCTGATCGTTTGGGGGTACGTAGGTATATATAGGAGGAAGGAGTACGTCGGTGGAGCAACAGGGGGCCCACGAGGTAGGAGGGCGCGCCCCCTACCTCGTGCCTTCCTCTTTTCTTTCTTGACGTAGGGTCCAAGTCTCCTGGATCATGTTCGGTGAGAAAATCACGTTCCCGAAGGTTTCATTCCGTTTGGACTCTGTTTGATATTCCGTTTCTTCGAAACTCTGAAATAGGCAAAAAACAGCAATTCTGAGCTGGGCCTCCTGTTTATAGGTTAGTCCCAAAAATGATATAAAAGTGAATAATAAAGCCCAATAGTGTCCAAAACAGTAGATAATATAGCATGGAGCAATCAAAAATTATAGATACGTTGGAGACGTATCAGTGGTGGGCTTGGGAACCCTGCTCACATCGTTTGGGGCCGTGAGTGAAACCCCATCCAGATCTCCTTGCGGATGGAACCTGAATAGGCGATAAACACGGTCTAGAGTCTTGTGTGGTTAGTCAGGTCGTGGCCGACACCCTCGCCAGGCTTCCGCTTGAAGGTTGCCGAGATACATGACGTGTACATGGCGGTAAGTGGCAAGAGCGTGTGTGAAGAAGTAACCCTGCCACTGCCATTACCTACTTCTGCTTGGACTGACATCTCCCTGGATTTCTTTGAGGGTCTTCCCCGTTCTGGCTCAGATGGCGAGGGATTGCTATAACTATTTTTAGAAGCATTAATGAGAACATGATCTATTCGAATAGTCGCGTCCGCGGTAAAGGACTATTTAGTTGCTTATACAATTCATAGACAAGTGAAAGTGGATACTCTAAAATACGCAAGATAAGCGTGAGTGCTATGGTTGGCCTTCTCGTAGGGAGACAAGAGCGGATCCATAGTGGTGTATTGATATGGTGAATATGTGGACCCGTGTGCGCCACCTCAAAAGAGTTACCAGCAGACGTAGAACAGGATAGCCACTGAATCAAAGCTAGCTTGCTCCAGTTAAACTCCACCACCCCTTTTTTGATACTGATGCATATGTAGCTACACTACAAAAAAAGTCACATCCGTGACATTTTTGGCCAAACAATTTTTTTCCTGTCATGCTTATGACACTTCTATGACGATAATTGTGACAAAACCCGGTATCATCATAGATGTGGTGGGCTCCTACTTCTATGACAAAAAATCATGACAGAAAATGGGCTTTTCGTCCTGGGCGGGCCGGAGACGCAGCTGCATGACATTCTTTAGGCCGTCCATGACGGAAAAAACCATGGTATAAGCGAGGGCGACGAAAATATCGGGGTGTTCCCGGTTACGGTGAGTGGTCGGGGCCGAGCGATGCATGTTTCTCTCATACACGCATGCGCGTGGGTGCAAGGCGTTGGGCTCTAACTGAACCCGAGCGAGGCATTACGCTCTAACTGAACCCGAGCAATTGCACTGCAGGCTACGCGTTACTGAACCCGAGCGATCGATCGATGGCTGTTAACTGAACCCGATCGAGCGATTCCTTCACTACTGCTGCTAACCGAAGCCGATCGATGCTGCCCCTGGATGAACAGTGAGCTTTGCTGGGGGGTTGGATGAACAGTTCCCGGTGGGGGTGGATGAACAGGACCCCATGGTGTTGCCTCTGGATGAACATGACCCTTATCGATTGAGCCGGTTGGGGTTGGATGAACAGGACCCCATGGAGGGCTGGATGAACAGTACCACCCCGTGGAGGGCTGGATGAACAATAGATGGTGGAGGGCTGGATGAACAGTCGCCCGTGGAGGGGTGGTTGAACAGGAGCCCGTGGAGAGGGCTGGTTGAACAGTAGCCGGTGGAGTAGAGCGCGGTGGAGGCTGGATGAACAGGAGCCCGTGGATGAACAGTCGCAGGTGGAGGCTGGAGGAGGTGGACGGTGGATGAACAGTAGCCCATGGAGGATGGAGGTGGTCGACGGTGGAGATGAACAGTATCCCGTGGAGTCCCGTTTTGCGGTACGCCACACCCCTCCCGATGAATAGGACCCCCATTTCGGCCGTAGCGCTCCAACACAAGTCTGTTTCCTCCGTTTTGTGGTACGCCACACCCCTCCCGATCAACAGGACACCCGTTTCGGCCGTAGGAGGTCCGTTTCCTCCGTTTTGTGGTATGCCAGACCCCTCCTGACGAACAGGATCCCGTTTTGGCTGTGGCTGGTCGAACACAAGGCCGTTTCCTCTGTTCTGCGGTACGCCAGGCCTCATTTCCATCGGTTGTTCCGTCCAAGCCCTCCCGATGAACACGACGACACATTTCGTTCTGACCCAGCCGGTTGGCTCCCCATGACCACGACGACGCAGTTTCTCCGTTCCGACCCAGCCATGTACACGAGCACTGGCCGTACGTATGCGCGAGTAGGCGTTCGAGACCCTGCCCGTATGTACGTATGTGGCCGTATTTTCTTTCTTGCACACTGGCCGATGTATGTACTGAAGGAAATATGCCCTAGAGGCAATAATAAAGTTATTATTTATTTCCTTACATCATGATAAATGTTTATTATTCATGCTAGAGTTGTATTAACCGGAAACATAATACTTGTGTGAATACATAGACAAACAGAGTGTCACTAGTATGCCTCTACTTGACTAGCTCATTGATCAAAGATGGTTATGTTTCCTAGCCATAGACATGAGTTGTCATTTGATTAACGGGATCACATCATTAGGAGAATGATGTGATTGACTTGACCCATTCCGTTAGCTTAGCACTTGATCGTTTAGTATTCTGCTATTGCTTTCTTCATGACTTATACAAGTTCCCATGACTATGAGATTATGCAAATCCCGTTTACCGGAGGAACACTTTGTGTGCTACCAAACGTGACAACGTAACTGGGTGATTATAAAGGTGCTCTACAGGTGTCTCCGAAGGTACTTGTTGGGTTGGTGTATTTTGAGATTAGGATTTATCACTCTGATTGTCGGAGAGGTACCTCTGGGCCCACTTGGTAATGCACATCACTATAAGCCTTGCAAGCATTGTAACTAATGACTTAGTTGCGGGATGATGTATTACGGAACGAGTAAAGAGACTTGCTGGTAACGAGATTGAACTAGGTATTGAGATACCGAGATCGAATCTCGGGCAAGTAACATACCGATGACAAAGGGAACAACGTATGTTGTTATGGGTTTGACTGATAAAGATCTTCGTAGAATATGTGGGAGCCAATATGAGCATCCAGGTTCCGCTATTAGTTATTGACCGGAGACTTGTCTCGGTCATGTCCACATAGTTCTCGAACCCGTAGGGTCCGCACGCTTAAAGTTCGATGACGGTTATATTATAAGTTTATGTGTTTTGATGTACTGAAGGTAGTTCGGAGTCCCGGATGTGATCACGGAGATGATGAGGAGTCTTGAAATGGTCGAGACATAAAGATCGATATATTGTACGACTATATTTGGACACCGGAATGGTTCCGGGTGAGATTAGGATAATACCGGAGCACCGGGAGGTTATCGGAACCCCCCGGGAGGTATATGGGCCTTAATGGGCTCTAGTGGAAAGGAGGGGAAAGGAGCAAGGGAGGGGGCGCCCCCCAGGCCCAATCCGAATTGGGAAGGGGGCCGGGCCCCCCTTTCCTTCCTCCCTCCTTCCTCTTCCTTCCCTCTCCCTCTCCAAATAGGAATAGGAGAAGTCCTACTCCCGGTGGGAGTAGGACTCCCCCCTTGGGCGCGCCTCCTCCCCTTGTCTGGCCCTCTCCTCTCCCTTTATATACAGAGGAGGGGGCACCTCATAGACACAACAATTGATCTCTTGGATCTCTTAGCCGTGTGCGGTGCCCCCCTCCACCATAATCCACCTCGATAATATTGTAGCGGTGCTTAGGCGAAGCCCTGCGTTGGTAGCAACATCATCATCGTCACTGTCGGTGTACTAGAGTAGGGGTACCCTAGTATCCCGAACTTGTGCACGGGCAGTCGCAGCACCCCGCGGCAAGGCTTGCCAGACGACCGCCAAGGTCCTCCGTGGTTCCCTGTGGAGCCATTCAAGAACAAAGTATTCGAACCAAAGACACAAGGCCCTGTCAAGAGGAGCTTGCGGGAAGGCCACCCGAAGAACAAGACCCCGGCAAGAGGAGCTTGCCGGGAAAGCCACTCGAGGCACAAGACCCTGGCAAGAGGAGCTTGCCGGGAATGCCAGCCAAGGCACTTAAGGAAACTTGCCGCGACGCGCCACGCGTCCCAGCAAGGAGCTCCCAGATGAGACAAGACAACGACCGCGGCAAGGCGCTTGCCGCAGCAAGCTACTACTCCGCAGCCCGCGCTCCAGCTCATCCACCGACGTGTCACTCTGGGACCATTCCAAGCGTACGTGGCGAGAGGTTGTGTAGCCAGGGGGATGCGGTGGCAAACGGCGCTGACAAGATAGCCATCGTGGCGAACGGTGGCGTCCCTGATGGTCCCTTTTCGCACTGTTTAGGCGATGCAGACGGGCATTTAATGCCCTTGTCCCCTGCCTCAGAGTTAGGTATGATACACTGTACAAGTAGCTGTACCCAACACAACACTTCTCCATTTTTACCCTTGCCTACGTTGCCACCTGTCGGTGACCCCTTGAGCATATAAAAGGAGGCCCATGCGCAACGTAGAATAGGAGGAGGACACTCATGCTCGGTCTCGCCAGCAGCTTGTGTGTACTGTAGCACTCAGCGCTCCCGAGCAAGAACACAATACAATCGACAAAGCAGCAGTAGGGTTTTACGCATCCGTGCGGCCCGAAGCTGGGTAAACCCCTCGTGTGCCTCGCCTCGATCCGCTCTTCGCGCGACCTCCGCCCCCCACCGAACCGAAAAGGGGCTCCGCCCCCATAGGTGCTCGTGGAGGCAGTTTCCCCCGGCATCTTTGGCGCGCCAGGTAGGGGGCCATTGAGGAGCGGCTGGTGGTTCTTTGGTCGATCCGGTCGACGCCAAATCGAGCCACTGGCCAAACACCTTTCGCTCTAGTCTATGGAGCAGAGGCAGTTCTCCCCACGGAACTCGTATACGGGTCACCTCGAGTGCTCGCTTATGATAAGCTTGAGCAAGAGCAGCTGCGAGAAGACGACGCGCTGCTCCTCGAGGAGGACCGTCTTCAGGCTGCTGTGCGAGCTGCTCGCTACCAGCAAGCTTTGCGCCGCTACCATAGCCGCAAAGTTAAAGCCAGAAGTTTCGAGGAAGGCGACCTTGTTCTTCGGCGCGCTCAGTCCGCCAAGAATTCCAACAAGTTGACGCCGAAGTGGGGAGACCTTTGCCGGGTGAAATGAGTCACTAGGCCTGGCGCTGTCCGCCTTGAGACCGAAGATGGCATTTTCGCGCCAAACCCCGGTAAACAATAACGAGCCATAAGGTTCCATGTCGTTATTTTCTCTTCTTTCTTTTTTTCAAGGAAAGGAAGGTTCCCTCGCCCACAAGTTTGCCAGGGGGAGGAGAAGATGAGGATATGGACCAGGCGTCGTTCAAGAGAGTTTCGCCTTGCCGAGGAGCGGCCTTGCCGGAAAGCAAACAACAGAAAAGCTAAGTTGCCAAAGTTTGAGCAATCAGATCTTTAAAAAAAAATTAAGTTATCTTCCTTGAACGACCGTGCTTTGTATGGAAAACCTGTGGGCGGAGGAACCAGCTCGTGGCTAGTTGCGCCCTTACTTCGTTTCGAGTCCGCTCAACGACTTAAGTGTGCCGCGACTAGAGTCGCGCCCTTACTTTGTTTCGAGTCCGCTCAACAACTTAAGTGTGCCGCGACTAGAATCGCGCCCTTACTTTGTTTCGAGTTTGCTCAACAACTTAAGCGAGGCTGCAACTAGTCGCGATAAGGTTTCTTGTCGGTAACGGCACCGCCAACAGGCTACTGACGTTCCGCACCCAGCGCTAGCGGCAAAGGTGCCTGTACCGGCAAGTTCCCTAAAAGCGTAGGGCAAAAACATACAAAGGAAGGAATCAAGTAAAGGAAATAACATTGCAATTACTACCCAAAATAGAGTTATGTTACAAGATAGCTTGTCGCAGCTCTAATAAATTATTTTCATAACATGACCAGCAGCGGCAAGAAAAGAAGGAGGCGGGCGGCCTAGTCTACACGGTCGCCCTCAACCCTCTTAATCTCGCTCACCCTGTCCACAATGGGTGCGACGAGGGCCTAGAGCTCCTCCAGATCAGCTTCCGACGGCAGAGATCTGAGGACGTTGGTGAGACGGAGGCCCGGGTTGCGGAAGGCCACTTTCATCAGCACCTTCTTGAGAGCTCCCGCACAGATCTCGCGCGACTCGTCGGCCAGCTGCTTTCGGATCCTCTCCCGGAGTTGCTGGAGGGCCATCGCCACGCCTTTGAAGAACAAGGTGAGCTTGTCGCTGGATGGGAGGTTCTCCTCAGTGGGATACCCGAGACCCTCCACCCCCAGCAGCGCCAGCTCCTTGTCGATGTCTGCGGCAACATTCACAAGACCCTCCGTCCACTGCTCCACAGTCTCTCTGAAGCTGTTCTGGGTGGTAGCGACGCTCTCCAGCAACGCCTTGTCGGCCTTGATCTCCTTCCTCAAGGCCGCCTCCTGCTCCCTGGCGCCGTCCAGCGTCTTGGTCAGAGCATCCAGCTTCAGCTCAAGATCGGCGTTGGAGTCCTTGGCGGCGCTAAGCTCCTTGACCTTCTCGGCGAGGCGACCTTGCAGCTCACCAAAGGTGTAGCCGTCCTTCTCGCGCTCCTGCTTGAGCGCGGCAAGCTCTTCGCTGATCGCCTTGAAATCGGTCTCCAGCTGCGCCACCTTCGTCTCCAGCTCCTTCTTGGCGGCCTCGGCACCTGCAGCAGCGTCCTTCGCTTCCTTGAGAGTCCCGCCAAACGTTTGCTCGTGCGCAGCAAGATCCTCCTCGTGGCTGTCAAGGTCGACCTTCCGCTGTGCCAACTCGCCCTCCTGCGCAGATAGCTTCTCAACGGCAAGCCGCTGTTGCTCTTCAACTTCCGCCTGCTCGAGGATAAAGGCTTTCTGCGCCTCGGCGAGTTGCTCCCGCTCCTCCGCCAGGGCCTGGAGAGCTTCCTGTCTCTGACCCCGGAGCTCCTCCACGCGCTTCTCGAGATCCGCTCCCGCCTTCACGGCAAGCGCCTCGCGGGACTCCAGCTTAGCCTGTCGAGCGCGGTAGAGCGACACCAGCTTCCGGAGCAGCCGCTCCTCCTCAGACTCGCCGCTGCTGCCGCTTGGCGCATCGACCAGCTTCAGCCCGGCGGAGGCGAGCACTTCTCCGTCGAAGGTTTCTCCCTCGACCGGCGCCCTGGAGCTTGACTCCCAGGGGAGCTTGATGAAGACGTCGTCGCCGGCCTTCAAGTACACGCCTGGCTGGGGCTCTTCGGAGCCCGGCGCTGCGGCGGTAGCGGGAGGGTCGGCGGTCGGCGTAGCGCCTGTCGCTCCTGCGGCCCTAGGGCCGTCAGTGCAATCGCCAGACCCCTCGTCAGCTGCTGCGGCAGCAGCTTTGGCGGCCTCTTCGCCAGCAGGATCGTCAGCGTCGATCGTTTCGTCGGTGACGACGGGGTAGTCGACAGCGACCTCGGTCTCCATCGGCTCCGCGGTAGATGGGACTGACAGCCGGGAAAGGAAGAAAAGTCAAGCAAATATGCGAAAAGAAGATCAAACAAAGAAGAGTCCAAGGGAAGTTTCAAAAAGCAAGGGGATTACCTGTACTGGGCTCTGCGGTTGTGGTCTCCGCTGACGGGGGATCGCTGGCACCGTCCCTTGCCGGAGACTGCTCCCTTGCCGAAGACTGCTCCCTTGCCGGAGAGCTCCCCCTTGCCGGAGAGCTCTCCCTTGTCGGAGGATCCTCCCTTGCCGGAGATCTCTCCCTTGGCGGTGTAGTCGAAGCAGGTGGCGTGTTGGGGGCGGTCTCTGGACGTTCCTAGTGAGGCTGCTCTGCTCCTACATAGATCAACAATCATATATCATCAAACAGAGAGTACCCATGCGCGCCTAACAGCAGGAAGTAAACCATATACTTACGCTGGGGGCTGCGCTGGGGGCTGATCTGAAGATCAGTTGCCGGGTCCGGTAAGGATGTCTCGGGCGCACCCCCTGCCATCACGGTGGGTTCGTCATCGAGGACAACCAACGGAACCTTGGCTCTCTTTGCCGCTCTCTGGGCCAGAGTCCTGAAAGGGAATGAGTTCAGAGTAAAGCAAATGAGTTGCAAGACAAAACAACAAGAATTGAAGAAAGGCAAGTACGACAAGGATCTTACTCATCTTCTTCCTCGTCGGAGCTGAGCGCAGAGAAGTCAAAGCTTGGCCCACCTCCAGCGCGAGGAGGCGGAGGAGTCGGTTCCCTAGGCCGCTTGGCGGGAGCGGGAGCGGCGGCCCGCGAAGACCCCGCCCCAGTTGCCGCGGTAGAACGCGTCTCGCGGCGCGGCGGCCATTGACCCGTCTACCGCTCCACCGCGTCCCCGGCCTTGCGGAGACGCCTTCTTTGTGGAGCCGGGGGCTCTGCTTGCGACGAGCTGCCCAGAGGAGGGGCAGAAGAGGAGTCGATCTCCGGCAAGCCACTCGTATCCTCGAGGGGCTTGCCCGACTCGGCATTGTCCCCAGCGGGCTCCTCCTTGCCGGCGAGCTCCACTCGCTCGACAAGACTTGCCGCCTCTGCTGCCTCTGCCTCGTCCACGGTGAACCCGAACTCACCCGCGGCTGCGGCTTCCGCCGCCTCTTCCAGCCTGGTGGCGATGCGCTCCATCTCCTCATCGGAGCTATCCCGGGTGAGGCCCTTCTGCTTGTCGGGGCGGATCGGCACCTCTACCAAGCCATCGAAGAACGCCTGCACAACGTCGTCTGCGGGCTCTTGCCAAGTGGGGTCGATCCCATGCGAGTCACACAGCGGCATCATTGCAAGGATGCGGCTGAGCGAGGAATTGTTGCACAGGGGAACGACACCTTGCGGCAGCCTGAACCATTCGGGATGCTCAGGGTCGTGCTTGAACAGCTCCTTGAGCGTCCCGTCAAGCTCCAGGACAGTGAAATTGAAGTTGAGGCCCGGGCGCAGCCTCATGATATCCGCCGCATTCTGGAACTCCCAGGCGGGTCTCTTCCTCTCCTGCAGGGGTGTGATGCGGCGGCGAAGGAAATCCGCGCCAACGGCGCCTACGATGAGCCCGGCAAGCCTGAGGTGTAGGATCCGAGCGACGACAATCTTCAGCTTGTCGTCTTCCGGGGCCGCATTGCTCCAATCGCTGCCGTGCACTGCTGCGTTCGGCGCAGGGCGGTAAATGACTGCGGGTTCTCCTCGACGATCCAGCACCAGTCTGCTCTCCACTCCTCCCATTTGCTGCGGAACTCTCCCTCCAGATAGGCCTCCTTCTTGCCGGTCTTTGAGATCCAGCCGATTCCGCCGGACAAAGGCTCTCCTCTCTCAACTCGAGGCGTAAAGAAGTGGCGAAAAATGGCTACGTTGGGGTGGACTCCGACAAAGTTTTCGCAGAGATGTGCGAAAACTGCCATGGTCAGGACGACATTGGGGGTGAAGTCAAGGAGGCGAAACCCGTAGGTGTTCATGATGTCGCAGAAAAATTCAGAGAAAGGCGGGCAGAGCCCACAGTAGAAGAACAAGGCGAAGAAAGGGTATCCGGTCGGGGCTCTTGCCCGGGCGGCGGCTTGAAGTACCTTCGTGCGCAGGTGCGCCCGCGTCTCCGTCGACTAGAAGAGGTAGTAGTACTCCCTCAGCTCCTCCGCCTCGAGCTTGGGGGGGGGGGGAGATTGCCCGCTCCTTTCGCAGCGCCTCGAGCCGCTGCGCCTCGGCCGACTTCGTGGCCTTCCCCTTCCCCTTGTCACCCTTCGGGGCCATGGCTGAAGCGGTGAAGGAGGTCGACAGCGTCGGTGGTGCTGGTGGCAATGGGGGGCGGAGCGCTGCTCTCCTTCAACTTTGGGAAGAAGGGGGGTGGCGAAGGTTTTCGGAGTCAGAATAGCAACGGGCGGATGAGCGAACTGCCCCTATTCCCCCTGCTTATAAGGAGGAGGGGGCGGACGTTTCGCTTTTCCCAGAATAAAGAAACCACCTACGACGTGACGTATGCATGCGGGACTCAGCCCCACGCACGCCGTTCACGTCGCACACGTCTCCCCCCACGACGCCGCAATCGACGTGTGCCGTTCGAGAAGGGCGTGGTGGATATGGAGGAACATACGGTGTGACCCAGGCCGCGAGTGCCCGTGCCCTGTTTTGGGCCTGGCCCAACAGCGCTCGGCACCGTGTATGGCCTAGGCCCGGGGGCTCCTGTCGGTGTACTAGAGTAGGGGTGCCCTAGTATCCCGAACTTGTGCACGGGCAGTCGCAGCACCCCGCGGCAAGGCTTGCCAGACGACCGCCAAGGTCCTCCATGGTTCCCTGTGGAGCCATTCAAGAACAAAGTATTCGAACCAAAGACACAAGGCCCTAGCAAGAGGAGCTTGCCGGGAAGGCCACCCGAAGCACAAGACCCCGGCAAGAGGAGCTTGCCGGGAATGCCAGCCAAGGCACTTCAGGAAACTTGCCGCGACGCGCCACGCGTCCCGGCAAGGAGCTCCCAGATGAGACAAGACAACGACCGCGGCAAGGCGCTTGCCGCGGCAAGCTACTACTCCGCAGCCCGCGCTCCAGCTCATCCACCGACGTGTCGCTCTGGGACCATTCCAGGCGTACGTGGCGAGAGGCTGTGTAGCCAGGGGGATGCGGTGGCAAACGGCGCTGACAAGATAGCCATCGTGGCGAACGGTGGCGTCCCTGACGGTCCCTTTTCGCACTGTTTAGGCGACGCAGACGGGCATTTAATGCCCTTGTCCCCTGCCGTCAGAGTTAGGTATGATACACTATACAAGTAGCTGTACCCAACACAGCACTTTTCCATTTTTACCCTTGCCTACGTTGCCACCTGTCGGTGACCCCTTGAGCATATAAAAGGAGGCCCATGCGCAACGTAGAACAGGAGGAGGACACTCCCGCTCGGTCTCGCCAGCAGCTTGTGTGTACTGTAGCACTCAGCGCTCCCGAGCAAGAACACAATACAATCCACAAAGCAGCAGTACGGTTTTACGCATCTGTGCGACCCGAAGTTGGGTAAACCCCTCGTGTGCCTCGCCTCGATCCGCTCTTCGCGCGACCTCCGCCCCCTGCCGAAAGGGGCTCTGTCCCCATAGGTGCTCGTGGAGGCAGTTTCCCCCGGCAGTCACCATGCCGTCATTCTGATGGAACTCTCCCTCAAAGCTCGGCTGGATCGGAGTTCGAGGGACGTCATCGAGTTGAACGTGCACAGAACTCGAAGGTGCCGTGCGTTCGGTACTTGATCGGTCGGATCGTGAAGACGTACGACTAGATCAACCGAGTTGTGCTAACGCTTCAACTTTCGGTCTATGAGGATACATGGATACATTCTCCCCTCTCGTTGCTATGCATCACCATGATCTTGCGTGTGCGTAGGAATTTTTTTGAAATTACTACGTTACCCAACAGTGGCATCTGAGCCTGGTTTTATGCATTGATGTTATATGCACGAGTAGAACACAAGTGAGTTGTGGGCAATACAAGTCATACTGCTTACCAGCAAGTCACACTTTGGTCCGGCGGTATTTTTAGATGAAGTGGCCCAGACCGACATTACGCGTATGCTTACGCGAGACTAGTTCTACTGATGTGCTTTGCACACAGGTGGCTGACGGGTGTCAGTTTCTCCAACTTTAGTTGAACCGAGTGTGGCTACGCCTAGTTGTTGAGAAGGTTAAAACAACACTAACTTGATGAACTATCGTTTTGGTTTTGATGCATAGGTAAGAATGGTTCCTTCTCAGCCTGTAGCAGCCACGTAAAACCTGCAACAACAAAGTAGAGGACATCTAACTTGTTTTTGCAGGGCATGTTGTGATGTGATATGGTCAAGGCATGATGCTATATTTTATTCTATGAGATGATCATGTTTTGTAACCTTGTTATCGACAACTGGCAGGAGCCATATGGTTGTCGCTTTATTGTATGCAATGCAATCGCCCTGTAATTGCTTTACTTTATCACTAAGCGGTAGCGATAGTCGTAGAAGCAATAGTTGGCGAGACGAAAACGATGCTACGATGGAGATCAAGGTGTCGCGCCGGTGACGATGGTGATCATGACGGTGCTTCAGAGATGGAGATCACAAGCATAAGATGATGATGGCCATATCATATCACTTATATTGATTGCATGTTATGTTTATCTTTTATGCATCTTATTTTGCTTTGATTGACGATAGCATTATAAGATGATCTCTCACTAAATTTTAAGATAAAAGTGTTCTCCCTGAGTATGCACCGTTGCCAAAGTTCGTCATGCCGAGACACCACGTGATGATCGGGTGTGATAAGCTCTACGTCCATCTACAACGGGTGCAAGCCAGTTTTGCACACGCAAAATACTCGTGTTAAACTTGACGAGCGTAGCATATGCAGATATGGCCTCGGAACACTGAGACCGAAAGGTCGAGCGTGAATCATGTATTAGATATGAACCATTGTAAACTACTCCATCTCACGTGATGATTGTACATGGTTTAGTTGATTTGGATCACATGATCACTTAGAAGATTAGAGGGATGTCTATCTAAGTGGGAGTTCTTAAGTAATATGATTAATTGAACTTAAATTTATCATGAACTTAGTACCTAATAGTATTTTGCATGTCTATGTTGTTGTAGATAGATGGCTCGTGCTGATTTTCCGTTGAATTTAATGCGTTCCTTGAGACAACAAAGTTGAAAGATGATGGTAGCAATTACATGGACTGGGTCCGTAACTTGAGGATTATCCTCATTGTTGCATAGAAGAATTACGTCCTGGAAGCACCGCTAGGTGCCAAACCTACTGCAGGAGCAACACCAGATGTTATGAACGTCTGGCAGAGCAAAGCTGATGACTACTCGATAGTTCAGTGTGCCATGCTTTATGGCTTAGAACCGAGACTTCAACGACGTTTTGAACGTCATGGAGCATATGAGATGTTCCAGGAGTTGAAGTTAATATTTCAAGCAAATGCCCGTATTGAGAGATATGAAGTCTCCAATAAGTTCTACATCTGCAAGATGGAGGAGAATAGTTATGTCAGTGAGCATATGCTCAGAATGTCAGGGTATAACAATCACTTGATTCAACTGGGAGTTAATCTTTCGGATGATAGCGTCATTGACATAATTCTTCAATCACTGCCACCAAGCTACAATAGCTTCATGATGAACTATAACATGCAAGGGATGGATAAGACGATTCCTGAGCTCTTCGCAATGCTAAAAGCTGCAGAGGTAGAAATCAAGAAGGAGCATCAAGTGTTGATGGTCAATAAGACCACCAGTTTCAAGAAAAATGGCAAAGGGAAGAAGAAGGGGAACTTCAAGAAGAACAACAAACAAGTTGCTGCTCAAGAGAAGAAACCCAAGTCTGGACCTAAGCCTGAGACTGAGTGCTTCTACTACAAGCAGACTGGTCACTGGAAGCGAAACTGCCCCAAGTATTTGGTGGATAAGAAGGATGGCAAGTTGAACAAAGGTATATGTGATATACATGTTATTGATGTGTACCTTAACAGAGCTCGCAGTAGCACCTGGGTATTTGATACTGGTTCTGTTGCTAATATTTGCAACTCGAAACAGGGACTACGGATAGGCGAAGACTGGCTAAGGGCGAGGTGACGATGCGCGTGGGAAATGGTTCCAAAGTCGTTGTGATCGCCGTCGGCACGCTACCTCTACATCTACCTTTGGGATTAGTTTTAGACCTAAATAATTGTTATTTGGTGCCAGCGTTGAGCATGAACATTATATTTGGATCTTGTTTGATGGGTGTCGGTTATTCATTTAAATCTGAGAATAATGGTTGTTCTTTTTATGAGTAATATCTTTTATGGTCATGCACCCTTGAAGAGTGGTCTATTTTTGTTGAATCTCGATAGTAGTGATACACATATTCATAATGTTGAAGCCAAAAGATGCAGAGTGATAATGATAGTGCAACTTATTTGTGGCACTGCCGTTTGGGTCGTATTGGTGTAAAGCGCATGAAGAAATTCCATACTGATGGACTTTTGGAATCACTTGATTATGAATCACTTGGTACTTGCGAACCATGCCTCATGGGCAAGATGACTAAAACGCCGTTCTCCGGAATTATGGAGCGAGCAACTGATTTGTTGGAAATCATACATACTGATGTATGTGGTCCAATGAATGTTGAGGCTCACGGCGGGTATCGTTATTTTCTCACCTTCACAAATGATTTAAGCAGATATGGGTATATCTACTTAATGAAACATAAGTCTGAAACATTTGGAAAGTTCAAAGAATTTCAGAGTGAAGTTGAAAATCATCATAAAAAGAAAATAAAGTTTCTATGATTTGATCGTGGAGGAGAATATTTGAGTTACGAGTTTGGTCTACATTTGAAACTATACGAAATAGTTTTGCAACTCACGCCACCCCGAACACCACAGCGTAATGGTGTGTCCGAACGTCGTAATCGTACTTTACTAGATATGGTGCGATCTATGATGTCTCTTACTGATTTAGCGCTATCGTTTTGGGGCTATGCTTTAGAGACGGCCGCATTCACGTTAAATAGGGCACCATCAAAATCCGTTGAGACGACGCCTTATGAACTGTGGTTTGGCAAGAAACCAAAGTTGTCATTTCTTAAAGTTTGGGGCTATAATGCTTATGTGAAAAAGCTTCAACCTGATAAGCTCGAACCCAAATCGGAGAAATGTGTCTTCATAGGATACCCAAAGGAAACTGTTGGGTACATGAGGGAGTCCTGGATTAGGGGGTGTCCGAACAGCCGGACTATAACCTTTCGCCGGACTGTTGGACTATGAAGATACAAGATTGAAGACTTCGTCCCGTGTCCGGATGGGACTTTCCTTGGCGTGGAAGGCAAGCTTGGCAATACGGATATTTAGATCTCCTCCTATTGTAACCGACTCTGTGTAACCCTAGCCCCCTCCGGTGTCTATATAAACCGGAGGGCTTAGTCCGTAGGACACAAGAACAACAATCAGACCATAGGCTAGCTTCTAGGGTTTAGCCTTCCTGATCTCGTGGTAGATCCACTCTTGTACTACCCATATCATCAATATTAATCAAGCAGGAGTAGGGTTTTACCTCCATCGAGAGGGCTCGAACCTGGGTAAAAACATCGTGTCCCTTGTCTCCTGTTACCATCCGCCTAGACGCACAGTTCGGGACCCCCTACCCGAGATCCGCCTGTTTTGACACCGACATTGGTGCTTTCATTGAGAGTTCCTCTCGATCATCATCATCAGGCTTGATGACTCCTTCGATCATCGTTAGCGATGCAGTCAAGGGTGAGACGTTTCTCCCCGGACAGATTTTTGTATTCGGCGGCTTTGCACTGCGGGCCAGTTCACTTGGCCATCTGGAGCAGATTGAAAGCTACGCCCCTGGCCACCAGGTCAGGTTTGGAAGTTTAAACTACATGGACGATATCCGCGGAAACTTGATCTTCGACGGATTTGAATCCCTGCCGAGTGCGCCGCACTGTCACCATGGGCATGATTTAGCTCTGCCGTCGAATAGTGTCCTGGAGGCCGCACCCGCATCCGCTCCGACCTTTAATTCGGAGCCAACTGCACCGACCAAGGGCGGGTGGCTAGACCCCGCCACGGAGGCTGCAGCCTCAACGGCAATTGAGCCAAACACAAACCTTATCCTTCGCGAGGCCCGTGACTCCACATTATCGGACTCTCCTCTGAACTCCGAACCATCCGCGCCCCTGCCAATCGAATCCGATTGGGCGCCGATCATGGAGTTCACCACCGCGGATATCTTTTAGCACTCGCCCTTTGGTGACATACTGAATTCACTAAGGTCTCTCTCTTTGTTAGGAGAGTCTTAGCCGGATTATGACCGGCGGGATTGGGATGCGGATGACGAAGAAATTCGACGCCCACCCACCACCCACTTAATAGCCACTGTTGATGATTTGACCGACATGCTCGACTTCGACTGCGAGGACATCGACGGTATGGATGACGATGTAGGAGACGAATAGGAACCAGCGCCTATAGGGCACTTGAAAGCCACCTCGTCATATGACATATATATGGTGGATACACCCAAAGAAGGCAATGGCGACGGAACAGCAAGGGTTGACCCCTCCAAGAAGCAACCTAAGAACCGGCGTCAGCGGCGCCGCTCTAAGTCCTGCCAAAGCAAAAACGGTGATACTGGCACAGGAGATAATAACACCCCGGGCAGTGCCGAAGACAACTCCCTCCAGCAAGATTCAGCGCAGGAGGATGGAGAAGCCAACCCCCCTGAGAGAGCGGCAGACAGAGAGGAGGAGGATGATAATTACATGCCTCCATCCGAAGACGAGGCAAGCCTCGATGACGACGAATTTGTCATGCCTGAGGATCCCGTCGAGCAAGAGCACTTCAAGCGCATGCTTATGGCCACGGCGAGTAGCCTTAAGAAAAAAACAGCAGCAGCTTAGAGCTGATCAAGACTTGCTAGCCAAGAGATGGACTGAAGTCCTTGCGGCCGAGGAATACGAACTCAAACGCCCTTCCAAGAGCTACCCAAAATGCAGGTTGCTACCCCGATTAGAGGAGGAAGCATCTAAACCTACATCTCCAGCGCATGACGCGGCTGACCGACCACCTCGTGGCCGTGACAGAGAGGCCTCTCGGCCCACAACTCAAGCCGCACCCCGGTGTCGCTCAAAAAATACCAAGGCACGGGGAAATGCGCTAGACCTGCGAGATATGTTGGAGGACAAAGCAAGGCAAACAAGATCGATCTACGGATTGCGTGGGCGCCCCATGACACGAGACGATAACCGTCACGCC
Organism: Aegilops umbellulata; assembly: GCA_032464435.1. Classification (NCBI taxonomy): domain Eukaryota; kingdom Viridiplantae; phylum Streptophyta; class Magnoliopsida; order Poales; family Poaceae; genus Aegilops; species Aegilops umbellulata. The sequence goes on from CP136058.1 coordinate 357,257,786, forward strand.
GGATACAGCAAAAGTAAATCCGGCCGGTCCGAACACACCAGACAAAACTCATTTGAGCTACGTCGTGATATAGCCCAGTACAGAGGTGCCGCATACCCGCTATGCTTCACAGATGAAGTAATGGATCATCAGATCCCAGAGGGTTTCAAACCCGTAAATATCGAATAATACGATGGTACGACAGATCCTGCGGTATGGATTGAGGACTATCTCCTTCATATCCACATGGCCCGTGGCGATGATATACACGCCATCAAATACCTCCCACTCAAGCTTAAAGGACTAGCTCGGCATTGGCTTAACAGCTTGCCAGTAGAATCCATTGGTTGTTGGGATGACCTGGAAGCCGCATTCCTGGACAATTTTCAGGGCACCTATGTACGACCACCAGACGCGGAAGACCTGAGCCACATAATTCAGCAGCCAGAGGAATCGGCCAGACAATTCTAGACACGGTTCCTAACCAAGAAAAATCAAATCGTCGATTGTCCGGATGCAGAGGCCCTAGCGGCTTTTAAGCATAATATCTGCGATGAGTGGCTTGCCCGGCACCTTGGATAGGAAAAGCCAAAATCTATGGCAGCCCTCACGACACTCATGACCCGCTTTTGCGCGGGAGAAGACAGCTGGCTGGCTCGCAGCAATAACATGTCAAAGAACCCGGGTAATTCGGATACCAAGGTCAGCAATGGCAGGTCGCGTCGCAACAAGCACAAGCGCCGCATTAACAGCGACAATGCTGAGGATACGACAGTTAATGCCAGATTCAGAGGCTCCAAGCCCGGTCAGTGGAAAAAGCCATTTAAAGGAAGCACTCCGGGCCCGTCCATTTTGGACCGTATACTCGATCGCTCGTGTCAGATACATGGCACCCCCGAAAAGCCAGCCAATCACACCAACAGGGATTGTTGGGTGTTTAAACAGGCTGGCAAGTTAAATGCCGAAAACAGAGACAAGGGGCTACATAGCGACGGTGAGGAGGAGCCCCGGCCGCCGAACAATAGAGGACAGAAGGGTTTCCCCCCACAAGTGCGGACGGTCAACATGATATACGCAACCCACATCCCCAAGAGGGAGCGGAAGCGTGCGTTAAGGGTCGTATACGCATTGGAGCCAGTCGCCCCAAAGTTTAGCCCATGGTCCTCCTGCCCGATCACTTTCGATCGAAGGGACCACCCCACTAGTATCCACCATGGCGGATTTGCCGCATTGGTTCTAGACCCAATCATTGATGGATTTCACCTCACTCGAGTCCTTATGGACGGCGGTAGCAGCCTGAACCTGCTTTATCAGGACACAGTGCGGAAAATGGGCATAGATCCCTCAAGGATTAAACCCACAAAAACGACCTTTAAGGGCGTCATACCAGGTGTAGAGGCCAACTGCACAGGCTCAGTTACACTTGAAGTGGTCTTCGGATCCCCGGATAATTTCCGAAGCGAGGAGTTAATCTTCGACATAGTCCCGTTCCGCAGTGGCTATCACGCACTGCTCGGGCAAACCGCATTTGCAAAGTTCAATGCAGTGTCGCATTACGCATACCTCAAGCTCAAGATGCCAGGACCCCGGGGAGTCATCATAGTCAATGGAAACACGGAACGCTCTCTCCGAACAGAGGAGCACACGGCGGCCCTCGCTGCGGAAGTACAAAGCAGCCTTTCAAGGCAATTCTCCAGTCCGGTGATAAAACGTCCGGACACCGTCAAGCGCGCCCGGAGTAACCTACAACAAGACCACCTGGCACATTCCGAGCAAGCGTAGTAATGCGGCCCCAACCCCAGCCCTCGCGAAATGGTGAAATCCGTGCTACGCGTACATAATTACGCTCTGAAAATACCATGGGCACAGGGGGAGGGGCACGACCACGGCACGCCAGAAACGCGGCTCAACCGCACTAGGGGCTGCCAATTTCAATATTTTTCTTACTTTCAGGACTTCGATCTCTGGAAGACCTATTCGGCAGTACAATTGCCGAACACACGATACAACAACCATGGAGGCAGAAAGCTACGTCACACTGTGGTATTCCCAGGTGGTCTCTATAACGAGAAAAATACCTGTCTTAAATACTATCCCGCAACTCGCCCCCGGAGGGGACATGTCAAGTAGTCCCATCTCTTGCTTATCGCACTATTTGTATCACCTTGCTTTTAATGCACCTTTTTCGAATAAACAATGCTTAGCTTCAGTCTATTATTGCATTCTTTATTCACTCCTTTTTATGTATATATGTTCATTCATGACATTCAGCACCCGTACACTATGGTACGACTAATACGCCAGGGGCTCAAGCACCCCATAATATGGCGTGAGAAGTTCGAACACTTTCTCGAGTGCGGCACTCTGAACTTATAGCATTATATGCATTAACTCCGAATCATGTCTTTGGTCAATAGTTGGGTTTGCCCGGCCCCCATGTTTAGGTACCTTACGTTCCGCTATATCGGCTAAGGTAGCACTGGGAGGACTACTGTGATTGTGCCCCGGTTCAACTGGGCTAAGCACCTCAGTAGAGAAAGCTAAAACTGACTGTCATGATAGGGCGAGAGCTGGTCGCTGTTCAAGAGGTTTTGAGTCCCTAAAGACTTATGCCGCTTATAGCGAGGAGTCGGCTTTGTCCGGCCAAGGCGTGTATAGCGCCCCGAACTCGGTCTTCCGAACACTAGGGGCTTCGCTGAAATTTAAAATTATAGAATTCTCTGGCTAAGTGAGAGTGATAACACATTATAGTCTGATTGCCTTGTTCGTTGTGCTGAGCACCTCCCTCGAAGGGCCCAAGTATGGGAAAAAGAGTGCTCATGTTTATCCTGAACACCCCAGCACTAGTGGCATGGGGGCAGAAGCCGACGACTCGCCGTCTCTCAGATTTAATAAACGGCCGCATAGAAGGTAATATTTTAAATTCAAACAGGCGTTGCATAGCGCATATGAACAAGTTTTCAGCGCACAAGATCACACGAGCGAGTTTACTCAAATATTACATCCTTGGAACATTCATCCGCCACAAGGCGGGCACCCTTCAGCATGCTCTCATAATACATCTCAGGGTGGAGATGCTCCTTGCCCTGCGGTGGTCCATCCTTCACCAGCCGCTTCGCGTCCATTTTGCCCCAGTGTACTTTCACACGGGCAAGGGCCCTGCAGGCGCCCTCGATGCAGACGGAGCGCTTGATGACTTCAAGCCACGAACAGGCATCCGCCAGCCGCCTCACCAGCCCGAAGTAGCTCCCAGGCATGGCCTCTCCAGGCCACAGCCGGACTACGAGACCCTTCATGGCCTGTTTGGCCACCTTATGGAGCTCTTCCAGTTGCTTCAGCTGGTCGCTCAAGCGCACCGGGTGTCCGGTCTCAGCATACTGAGACCAGAACACCTTCTCCGTCGAGCTCCCTTCCTCGGCCCGGTAATAGGCGGTGGCATCTGACACGCTATGAGGCAAATCTGCGAATGCTCCTGGAGAGCTTCGGACTCGGGTAAGTAACAAGTAATTCACTTTCACGTGCTTGCTTTGCATAAAGAATGCCTTACCCGCCGCTATCTTCTTCATCGCCTCAATTTCCTGGAGGGTTTTTTGTGCTTCGGCCTTGGCAGACTTGGCACTCTCGAGGGCCGCAGCGAGCTCGGACTCGCGAGTCTTCTAGTCAAGCTCCAAACTCTCATGCTTTTTCACGAGAGCCTGGAGCTCTTGCTGCACCTCGGCAACCCGCGCCTCCTGCTTCCCCCGCTCGCTACACTCCATGGCCGCTTTATCTTCGGCCTCGGATAGTGCTTTCTTCGGGGTCGCCACCTCGGCCGTGGCCCCTAGCACATCAATAACGATCCTATCATTTTTGCAACTGCATTCTTTTTATATACACACATAAACAAAGCATTACGTACCTTGGTTCTCCTCGAGCTACTTCTTGGCAAGGCCAAGCTCTTTCTCGGACAACTCGAGGTTCTGCTTCAGCGCGTCAACCTCTGCAATCAGTGCGGCAGAGACCAGCAGTGAAGCCTGCGTACGCATATCGACATAATTATGTTAGACTCCTGCGAATATTATTAGATCCTCTATTCGGCTTTTCTTTGTGAACACCAAACAGATCATCAGGGGCTACTGTCTATGCGGTAATATCTTCATATGCTTTTGACATACCTCAAAGCCTGTTAGAAGGCTGGCACAGGCTTCAGTCAGCCCGCTTTTGGCGGACTGAACTTTCTGGATCACCGCACTCATAATAGGGCGGTGCTCCTCGTCGATGGAGGCGCCATTAAGCACCTCCAGCAAGTTATCCGGTGCCTCCGGTTGGACGGAGGTCATCGGCGCGGTAGGCTTGCCCTTCTTAGCGGGGGGCCGCCCGCCGGACTCCGGAACCGCTGAAGGTTCCGGTGCGGTGTCCGGCCCAGGGCCGGACTTGGAGCCCTTTGGAGTCTTTCCCCCTTTGCGCCTGGAGTCCGGGATGTCGCCTTGCGGCGCCTCCAAGACCACCTCCCCTTGTTTGTAACCTTTTGGGACAACACCTCGGCGTTGTCCGCAGGGCGAGGGGTGGAAGCGGTCGGAAGTGAAAAGCTATTCACATCCGACAAACCCAAGGAACTGCTCGACGACACGTCGAGCCGGGCTCGGGGCGGACTGCTTGATTATATTTGGCGTCAGGGGAAGCTGTGCAATAAATGAACGCTATGAGTCACTCTGGTGTCCGAATACTTACGACTTCGCCAGGGGCTTGGCCCTGGGCGTCCACTCGTCTTCGCTATAAACGGCGTTGGTGGAGTAGTCCGGAGGAAGGGTCCTACCCTTCTTGGACCCCCCGGCTCCCCAGTTGGGGCGGCCTTCCTTTTCTTTTCTCCCCCCGCTGGAGGGGAAGAAGCCTCTTTTTCCTCCTCCTCGTCTTCGTGGGAGGAGTGCGCCTCGGAGTCATCGTATGATGAGTCCAACACCACAGGGCGCCGGGAACTCTTTCGGGTTCCAGTGGCCTTCTTCTTGGCCTTCTTCTCCGGCATCACGTAAGGTGCCGAACCAGCAGCTCCGCCAAGCGGGCGTCTGCTGGGCCTTCGGGCAAAGGAGACGGACAGTCGATTAGTCCGGACGTCTCCTGCCAATCCTTTCAAAGGTACGGGAGCTTAGATCCCGCATAGAGTCAAACTATGAAAAACAAGTATCCTGTAAGAGGTAAAACAGCTTACCGCGCTGGCTTAGCGCTTCGCGCTGAATCTGCGATCCTCAGTAAGGGGGGGGGGGAGGAACCTCGGCGCCCTTGAATAGCACCTTCCAGGCATCCTCGTGCGTTGTGTCAAAGAGCCTGTTCAGAGTTTGGTGCTGGGCCGGGTCGAACTCCCACAAATTGTAAGCTCGTCGCTGACACGGGAGGATCCGGCGGACGAGCATGACCTGGACTACGTTGACGAGTTTGAGCTTCTTGCTCACCATGTTTTGGATACATGTTTGGAGTCTGGTCAGCTCTCCCGAACTACCCCAGGACAGGCCCTTCTCTTACCAGGAGGTGAGCCGCGTGGGGATGCCAGATCGGAACTCGGGGGCCGCTGCCCATTCAGGGTCACGCGGCTCGGTGATGTAGAACCACCCCGATTTCCACCCCTTTATGGTCTCCATGAAGGAGCCCTCAAGCCATGTGACGTTGGGCATCTTGCCCACCATGGCGCCTCCGCACTCCGCCTGGTGGCCGCTCACTACCTTCGGCTTGACATTGAAGGTCTTCAGCCAGAAGCCGAAGTGGGGCTTGATGCGGAGGAAAGCCTCGCACACGACGATAAACGCCGAGATGTTGAGGATGAAGTTCGGGGCTAGATCGTGGAAATCCAGGCCGTAGTAGAACATGAGCCCTCAGACGAACGGGTGGAGAGGGAATCCCAGTCCGCAGAGGAAATGGGTAAGGAACACTACCCTCTCGTGGGGCCTAGGGGTGGGGATGAGCTGCCCCTCATCTGGGAGCCGGTGCACGATGTCGTCGGGCAGGTATCCGGCTCTCCTCAGCTTCTTGATGTGTCCCTCCGTGACGGAGGAGACCATCCACCTGCCTCCCGCTCCGGACATGGTTGGAGAAGGTTGAGGTGGGAAATGCGGACTTGGGCGCTGGAGCTCGAGTGTGCGAAAATGGATGAGCAAAGGAGGAAGAAGGCGTGGATGAAAAGGTGAATCCTTATCCCCTTATATGGGCGGACGAAACTATGCGTCCCCACCAGCCTGGTAAAACTCGCTTATCCCCCAAGCACCGTAATCAATGGCACGGTTGGGTTACCCACGCCCTATTGATGAGGATCCCGTGATAAGGGGACACGATCTCTGCTTCGACAAGACGTGCCAAGGAAACCGCCTCGCAAAACGCGCTGAGGTGGGACAGTAATAAACGATTTGAATGAGGGCTTGGCTGTGGTGTGATGTCACGCTGCAGAATACGTCAGCAGATTAGATTTTTGAAAATGTTACTCTCTCTCTCTCTATGGTGGTATGTGAAACTTGCTTTGCAGAGCCGGACACTATCCTTGTGTTTAAAATCTTCTATGAAGTATTCAGAGGAGGAACCCACCTTGCAATGCAGAAGACAATCTGCACGCCGGACTCGTCATCATTGAAGCCTGGTTTAGGGGCTACTGAGGGAGTCCTGGATTAGGGGGTGTCCGGTCATCCGGACTATAACCTTTGGCCGGACTGTTGGACTATGAAGATACAAGATTGAAGACTTCGTCCCGAGTTCGGATGGTACTTTGCTTGGCGTGGAAGGCAAACTTGGCAATACGGATATTTAGATCTCCTCCTATTGTAACCGACTCTGTGTAACTCTAGCCCCCTTCGGTGTCTATATAAACCGGAGGGCTTAGTCCGTAGGACACAAGAACAACAATCGTACCATAGGCTAGCTTCTAGGGTTTAGCCTTCCTGATCTCGTGGTAGATCCACTCTTGTACTACCCATATCATCAATATTAATCAAGCAGGAGTAGGGTTTTACCTCCATCGAGAGGGCCCGAACCTGGGTAAAAACATCGTGTCCCTTGTCTCCTGTTACCATCCACCTAGACGCACAGTTCGGGACCCCCTACCCGAGATCCGCCGGTTTTGACACCGACAGTACACCTTCTATCACAGATCCGAAGGCAAGACATTCGTTGCCAAGAATGGATCCTTTCTAGAGAAGGAGTTTCTCTCGAAAGAAGTGAGTGGGAGGAAAGTAGAACTTGATGAGGTAACAGTACATGCTCCCTTATTGGAAAGTAGTTCATCACAGAAACCGGTTCCTATGACGTCTACACCAATTAGTGAGGAAGTTAATGATGATGATGAAACTTCAGATCAAGTTGTTACTGAACCTTGTAGGTCAACCATATTAAGATCCGCACCAGAGTGGTACGGTAATACTGTTCTGGAGGTTATGTTACTAGACCATGACGAACCTACGAACTATGAAGAAGCAATGGTGAGCCCAGATTCCGCAAAATGGCTTGAGGCCATGAAATCTGAGATGGGATCCATGTATGAGAACAAAGTATGGACTTTGGTTGACTTGTCCGATGATCGGCAAGCCATCGAGAATAAATGGATCTTCAAGAAGAAGACTGACGCTGACTGTAATGTTACTGTCTATAAAGCTCGACTTGTTGAAAAAGGTTTTTGACATGTTCAAGGGGTTGAATACGATGAGACCTTCTCACCCGTAGCGATGCTTAAGTCTGTCGAAATCATGTTAGCAATTGCCACATTTTATGATTATGAAATTTGGCAAATGGATGTCAAAACTGCATTCCTGAAGGAATTTCTGGAAGAAGAGTTGTATATGATGCAACCAAAAGGTTTTGTTGATCCAAAGGGAGCTAACAAAGTGTGCAAGCTCCAGCGATCCATTTATGGACCGGTGCAAGCCTCTCGGAGTTGGAATAAACGTTTTGATAGTGTGATCAAAGCATATGGTTTTATACAGACTTTTGGAAAAGCCTGTATTTACAAGAAAGTGAGTGGGAGCTCTGTAGCATTTATGATATTATATGTGGATGACATATTATTGATTGGAAATGATATAGAATTTCTGGATAGCATAAAAGGATATTTGAATAAGAGTTTTTCAGTGAAGGACCTCGGTTAAGCTGCTTATATATTGGGCATCAAGATCTATGGAGATAGATCAAGACGCTTAATTGGACTTTCACAAAGCACATACCTTGACAAAGTTTTGAAGAAGTTCAAAATGGATCAAGCAAAGAAAGGGTTCTTGCCTGTGTTACAAGGTGTGAAGTTGAGTAAGACTCAATGCCCGACCACTGCAGAAGATAGAGAGAAAATGAAAGATGTTCCCTATGCTTCAGCCATAGGCTCTATCATGTATGCAATGCTGTGTACCAGACCTGATGTGTGCCTTGCTATTAGTTTAGCAGGGAGGTACCAAAGTAATCCAGGAGTGGATCACAGGACAGCGGTCAAGAACATCCTAAAATACCCGAAAAGGACTAAGGATATGTTTGTCGTTTATGGAGGTGACAAAGAGCTTGTCGTAAATGGTTACGTCGATGCAACCTTTGACACTGATCCAGACGATTCTAAATCGCAAACCGGATACGTGTTTATATTTAAGGTGGAGCTGTCAGTTGGTGCAGTTCTAAATAAAGTGTCGTAGCGGGATCTACATGTGAATCAGAGTACATAGCTGCTTTGGAAGCAGCAAATGAAGGAGTCTGGATGAAGGAGTTCATATCTGATCTAGATGTCATACCTAGTGCATCGGGTCCAATGAAAATCTTTTGTGACAATACTAGTGCAATTGCATTGGCAAAGGAATCCAGATTTCACAAGAGAACCAAGCACATCAAGAGACGCTTCAACTCCATCCGGGATCAAGTCCAGGTGGGAGACATAGAGATTTGCAAAATAAATACGGATCTGAATGTTGTAGACCCGTTGACTAAGCCTCTTCCACGAGCAAAACATGATCAACACCAAGGCTCCATGGGTGTTAGAATCATTACTGTGTAATCTAGATTATTGACGCTAGTGCAAGTGGGAGACTGAAGGAAATATGCCCTAGAGGCAATAATAAAGTTATTATTTATTTCCTTATATCATGATAAATGTTTATTATTCATGCTAGAATTGTATTAACCGAAAACATAATACTTGTGTGAATACATAGACAAACAGAGTGTCACTAGTATGCCTCTACTTGACTAGCTCGTTGATCAAAGATGGTTATGTTTCCTAGCCATAGACATGTGTTGTCATTTGATTAAGGGGATCACATCATTAGGAGAATGATGTGATTGACTTGACCCATTCCTAGCCATAGACATGAGTTGTCATTTGATTAAGGGGATCACATCATTAGGGATTGACATGTTGTGGTAGCACTTGATCGTTTAGTATTCTGCTATTGCTTTCTTCATGACTTATACAAGTTCCTATGACTATGAGATTATGCAACTCCCGTTTACCGGAGGAACACTTTGTGTGCTACCACAACATAACTGGTGATTATAAAGGTGCTCTACAGGTGTCTCCGAAGGTACTTGTTGGGTTGGCGTATTTCGAGATTAGGATTTGTCACTCTGATTGTCGGAGAGGTATCTCTGGGCCCACTCAGTAATGCACATCGCTATAAGCCTTGCAAGCATTGTAACTAATGAGTTAATTGCGGTATGATGTATTATGGAACGAGTAAAGAGACTTGCCGGTAACGAGATTGAACTAGGTATTGAGATACCAACGATCGAACCTCGGGCAAGTAACATACCGATGACAAAGGGAACAACGTATGTTGTTATGCGGTTTGACCAATAAAGATCTTCTAGAATATGTGGGAGCTAATATGAGCATCCAGGTTCCGCTATTGGTTATTGACCGGAGACGTGTCTCGGTCATGTCTACATAGTTCTCGAACCCGTAGGGTCCGCACGCTTAAAGTTCGATGACGGTTATATTATGAGTTTATGTGTTTTGATGTACCGAAGGTAGTTCGGAGTCCCGGATGTGATCACGGACATGACGAGGAGTCTCGAAATGGTCGAGACATAAAGATCGATATATTGGACGACTATATTTGGACACCGGAATGGTTCCGGGTGAGATCGGGATAATACTAGAGCACCGGGAGGTTATCGGAACCCCCCGGGAGGTATATGGGCCTTAATGAGCTTTAGTGGAAAGGAGGGGAAAGGATCAAGGGGGCCGGGCCCCCTTTCCTTCCTCCCTCCTTCCTATTCCTTCCCTCTCCTTCTCCAAATAGGAAAAGGAGAAGTCCTAGTCCCGGTGGGAGTAGGACTCCCCCCTTGGGCGCGCCTCCTCCCCTTGGCCGGCCCTCTCCTACCCCCTTTATATACGGAGGAGGGGGCACACCATAGACACAACAATTCATCTCTTGGATCTCTTAGCCGTGTGCGGTGCCCCCTACACCATAATCCACCTCGATAATATCGTAGCGGTGCTTAGGCGAAGCCCTGCGTTGGTAGCAACATCATCATCGTCAGCACGCTGTCGTGCTGACAGAAATCTCCCTCAAAGCTCGGCTGGATCGGAGTTCGAGGGACGTCATCGAGTTGAACGTGTGCAGAACTCGGAGGTGCCATGCGTTCGGTACTTGATTGGTCGGATCGTGAAGATGTACGACTACATCAATCGCATTGTGCTAACTCTTCCACTTTCGGTCTACGAGGGTACGTGGACACACTCTCCCCTCTCGGTGCTATGCATCACCATGATATTGCGTGTGCGTAGGAAATTTTCTGAAATTACTACGTTACCCAACACGTACGTGTACATGCTACGTGCGCGCCTCTACTACGACACACGCGCGCCTCTACATCGACCGGTATGTATGTACACGTTCGCGACCGAAATGACAACACTATGTACGCTTCGACCAGGTGGGTCCCCACTATCAGGCACTTCCTTGCATGCGAAGATGTAGCTGGTGGGTCCCAACAGCCAGGGGGCGAAACGTTTTTTTTGCCTGGACGGACTTCCTTGCGTGCGAAGATGTAGCTGGTGGGTCCCAACAGTCAGGGGGAAACGTTTTTTCCCAAAATATGGTGGCCCGTCTGGTGGGTCCCCGCTGTCAATTGGAGGAATAATTATTTTGCGCGTAATAAGGAGGCACTTCCTTGCTGCGACCGTGGACCCAGCTGTCAGCCTCTCCACGTACAGTCCACGTCCGATGGAAGCCGTTCCTTGACCACGTTGACCACGCCGCACCGAGAGCACCAGGGCGGTGGACGACAGCGAGGCCTAGGAAGGGGATGACACGGAGCCGGGGAAGACGCGGCAGTGGATGCCCACGGGTAGTGGAGTATGAGGGTTCACTGGTTCGCTGCGGTGTGAGGCTGCCGTCGTCGCAGAATAACAGGGGGGTGTGGGTGAGTAGAGGGATGGCCTGGCCAACGATGGGAGTAGTAGGGGGCGGTGAGGCCTGCGCCGCATCGCAGCCGGCCACGGGAGGCAGGATCACGAGGCACGAGCGGCGCTGGTTTGGGCGGCTGGAGCAAGAAGACCAGAGGTTGAAGAAGCACTATGGCCGTTGGATGGACATCGTATGGTCACTTGAGCTAGAATCGTGCATATTGACTAAGTTGACAAAGCGCTCCGTCCCCGTCAACTTAGTAGGCCCACAAGTCAGCCTGCCACTATATTGGGTCCCAGCTAGCAGGGGGAGTATTCATTTTTTTGTGCGTAATAAGGAGGCACTTCCTTGCGTGCGAAGATATAGCTGGTAGGTCCGAGCTGTCAGCGGTGGTAACATTTTTTTTGCGAAAACAGAGGCCCTTTCGGTGGGTCCTAGATGTCAGGTGGAGGAATCATTATTTTGCGCGTAATAAGGAGGCATTTCCTTGCGTGCGGCCGTGGACCCAGCTGTCAGCCTCTCCACGTACAGTCCACTTCAGATGCATGTCGGTCATTGACCACGTTGACCAGGCCGCGCCGAGGGCACCAGGGTGGTGGACGAGGCGAGGCCTATGAAGCGAATGACACGGAGGCAGGGAAGACTCGGCAGTTGTTTCCCACACGGAGGGGAGTATGACTATACGAGGGTTTACTGGTTCGTCTGCCGTCACCGGAGAATAACAGCAGGTGTGGGTGACTAGAGGGATGGCTAGGCCAGCGATGGGAGTACGGTAGGGCGGTGAGGCCTGCGCGACAACACAGCTGGCCGCGGGGAGGAGTGAGCAGGCAGTCCCGTCGGTGCTTGTTTGAGCGGCTGGAGCAGGAAGAGCAGAGATTGAAGAAGCATGGCGGCCGTTGGATGGACATCCAACAGTCACTGCTTGTGCGTCAACCTTTTTTTAGGAAAGCCTCAAATCTGTGGAAAACAACATACAACCCATCTACCATTATTTCTAATAATTTACAGCCCATTTGCTAATTCTTAAGGTTTTTTTGGAGCCCATATTTTTTTTGTTAGCATTACAACCCATATTATGGCCACGGTTAAAACATTGTACGAAAATTTTCATATTTCGGTGCGATCCAAACTGTTTTTAATCCCGAAATTTTGAATCGCATTCGAACTAATTTTAAAAATAAATGTATATGAATATAAAATCCAACAAATTGTCCACGCATAAAAAGTCAATGCAATTTAAAATCTCAAAATGAAAAAAATAAATTTGAAATTAATTTTCGGTTTGATGTGTTTTAAAAATGTACAACCCATTTCTCATTACTGATAGGCCATTTTCTCGGCTAGCCGAATGAAGCTCTCCTTGTCTTGAAAGATTTACAGCCCAACAGGCCTGACAAAGCGACTTACTTGGAAAATCACAAAAAAACTAGGATGTGGGCGTGGACCCAGCTGTCAGCCTCTCCACTTACAGTACTCTTCCGATGGAAGTCGGTCGTTAACCACATTCACCACGCTCTGCCGACAGCACCAAGGCGGTGGACGACGGCAAGGCCTAGGAAGGGGATGACGCGGAGCCGGGGAAGACGCGTCAGTGTATGCCCACGCGGAGAGGAGTACGAGGCTTCACTGGTTTGGCTGTGGTGTGAGGCTGTCGTCGCTGCAGAATAACAGGGGTTGTGGGTGAGTAGAGGGATGCCCTGGCCAGCGGTGGGAGTAGTACGGGGTGGTGAGGCCTCCGCGGCATCACAGCCGGCCACGGGAGGCAGGAGCACGCGGCACGACCGGCGCTGGTTTGGGCGGCTGGAGCAAGAAGACCAGAGGTTGAAGAAGCACTACAGCCGTTGGATGAACATCGTACGGTAACTGGAGCTAGAATCGTTCATATTGACTAAGTTGACAAAGCCCTCCGTCCCCGTCAACTTGGTAGGCCCACAAGTCAGCCTCCCACTATGCTGGGTTCGAGCTGGCAGGGGGTATTCATTTTTTTGTGCATAATAAGGAGGCACTTCCTTGCGTGCGAAGATAGCTGGTGGGTCCGACCTGTCAGCAGGGGCACGTTTTTTGCGAAATACAGAGGCCCTTTCAGTGGGTCCCAGATGTGAGGTGGAGGAATCAAAGACTTGAGAAGTTGTACAGAACAAGCTAGTGTACCAGTAAAGAGACGTTGCTGAGTTTTAGAGAAAAGACAGACGTGCTCCTGTAGCTGGTTCGAATCCAAACCTAGACTATAACTATATATGGTGCTATTCTAATCTGCAAGTAATGAAATTGACATATCCGACGTTCGCTTCTCCTCTTCTCTACTTACTCTGCCTAGCATCAGAAGCTCTGGCCGCAGCAACCATGTCCGATGGCTGCTCGTCCACCCGCTCTTCAGCAGGCAACAACCAAATATGCGCCAAGTCGCCACCCGTACCATCACCTGTGGGTCTCATCACACCCCTGCCGGCACGCGCACTGCAGTCGGTTGCTCATCGCAACCTACTGCCGTTGGTGTGGTGCAACTGCTGCAAATCACGCAGAGTCATCCGTCGCATCTCAACCACAATCCTCAACCCTGGCCGAGTCTTCTACAAATGCCCGAATCATGGGGTAATAATATGTTTAAGTGTTGTTCTGCTGCTTTCAGTTGCTGATTTTTCTAATAGTTTCGTTGATGATCTTCCAATTTGGTTCATGCAGAAAAGGGAAGATTCATGTGATTTGTATTTCTGAGAAGTTGCTGATGTGGGGTAGTGCAACTACGCTGATTATTTGGTTAGCCGAGGAATCCCAATACTAGCAGGTTGGGGTGTTGGAAAAGTAACTGAAGGAACGACAGAAGAGGAAGATGCAGAGCAGAAGGTTAAAGATGCAGTTCCTCTGATCATGGCCAAGCAACAGCTGCTGAACAGCCTTGACAGCAATGAGGAGATGAAAGAGCTTGTGAAGATAATGGGCAAAATCGATGTGCTCTGTAGGATGATTGTCTCTTTATTTGCAGTGTATGTAGCACTCGTGATGTATTCAGTTGCTATGACATGAGCACTTTGCTGAAACTAGTAATGAATGAAACCTGTGTAGCAGGATGGGCGTAGTGTTGTGAACATCTAATGATTTCTATTAATGGAAATCAGGGGGTATCCCCTTTTTCTCATAAATAAATAAATATCAGAGGCCCTCTTGGCAATAAATAAATAAATTAGCAGAGGCCCTGTCGGGTTAGCTTTGTTCCCATTCAAAGACGTCGAGCAAATTACAGTCCAACATCAAACTATGTCATCAAATTCAAGTTTCACAGCGAAATATGAGTACAATTAAACAACAATGTCATCATGTTTTAGTCGTCATACAATCACCAAACACAAATCAGCATAGATAAAAAGTGATGTTCTCATAGGAAAATACTAAACAACATGTTCACCAGGTTTCAGTTGTCATAGCAAACACAATTTCACATAGTAGATAAAAACGTCTTCTGACAAGCAAATACGACAAAAGCAATGTAATCATCATCCGCAGTAGCAGCATCAACATCTTCGCCATGTGTATTAGTCTGAATTGTAATTCCCCACGGTGTCATCTTCTTCTTCATCCTCAACGTCCTTGAACGTTGGCTTCTTCTTGATCAACTCTTGTATGTCCACAGCACGACAGGCAATCTTTTCGCCGGCATCACTGATGTGATGGTTCTCAAAGATATTAGGAACATCTGTGTTATCTTGTACACCAGGACCAGTGTAAGCATCATCTTGTTGTGCAACTTCATTAAACGAATTCCTCTACTCAAACCTTTGCAATACTCTCCAGTCATCGCTACGTGCAAATGTGTCTTCCAAGAAAAATATCTGTGTTGCTTGATTTGCCAAAATAAAAGGCTCGTTGGTCTAGTACGCCGCCTTGACACTGATGGATTTGAAATAATCATCAGCTCTGGATTTTGCGATCCTGGAAAACATGTTATACCAACGACAACACAACAAAACCACACACCGATGATCCTCGAAACTGGAGATATACTGCAACTAAACAATGTCTGTTATGTTAGCATACATTTCAGTTGTCTCTTTGTCATACGTATTGGTGCTCATGATGGCACTATTTTGTGTCTTCCTGCCTTCGTCTCGTGCAAGGGTGTTGTAGCGCACATCTCCAACAACGCAAGATTCATAATGTCTTACCCGAGTATTAGGACCCATTGCTAGTGAGTAAAGGGCATCATCAACTGCCTGGCCATCCTCCCGCATCTTCTTAACCTATGGTTAGAAAATAGACAAGCTGATCATCTTATGTACTCAATATATTAAAAAACTGACAGTGCAATTCAAAAGCTTACATGGTTTGAACCATTTCGCAAATCCTGCCATAACCAGTTTGTCAATGTTTCTTGGATTTTGCGGCAGTAACTCCTTTTTGTAGATGTTGCACAACATAGTGATCGCGTCAAACATCTAAATATATAAGAATGTGCTGCATGTTTAGTAGATTACAATGTATAAGCTGTAGTACTTAGCACTTACTTGATATAAGGTAGTATCTCAGGACAGTTATTCAACACATACCAAACCATTTTGTCCAAATCTTTAGGTTTTTCCTCTTGTTGACTCTTCCCTATAACTCAAACAGAATAATCGAAAACATTGAGCCCGAGATTGTCTTCATCCACCTCTTTGCTAAGCTGATCAGCTGTTTCAATGTATTTTGAGCATAATGTCAACGCTTCTATAGCAATGTAGGCCTTTGCAATGGAACCCTTGGGTCTAGCTCTGTTGCTAACATAGCCCTTGAAAGTGCCTAGCCGCCTTTTAATAGGGTACATCCAACCATACTGTACTGGACCTCTAAGTAGTGCCTCATCGGGTAGATGAACAGCCAAATGCACCATCACATCAAAGAAGGCTGGAGGATATATCTTCTCAAGGTCGCATAGGATAGTTGGTATCTTGTCTCTAAGACACTCCAAAGCATCTATCCTGATATTTCTACTGCAGAGTTCCCTGAAGAATTGTCCCAACTCTGCAACTGCTCTGTATAAGTCAGGGCAGCCCGATCCTCTAAGGATAACAGGTAAAACCCTTTGAAGTAGGATGTGGCAGTCATGAGTTTTCAACCCTTGTACCTTGTTTCCATATGCAATGACTCTCCTTTCAGGGTTGGTAGCAAATCCATGTGGGAATCTCACACGTGACAGGTACACAGCTGGTTGCATATCCTGGTTTACCTTCATCTTGTACCTGCAAATCCTGTCTCATACCCAGGTGTGTCAAATCAATCCTAGATTTTAAGGTATCTTTCGTCTTGCCTTCAATATTAAGAAGTGTGCTGATAATGCTGTCACATATATTTTTCTCGATGTGCATCACATCAAGATTATTCCGTAGATCCAAATCTTTCCAATACTCCAAGTCCCACAAAGTGGACCTGCGGGTAAACAATAATATCTCTTCTGCCTTGCCATGCTTCCTTTTCCCGCTACCATTATCAGGATGGTTTCCTAGTGTAATATGCCTGACCTTCTCTAATTCCACTTGCAACTCATCGGTGGTGAGCCTCTTTGGCGCATCACGGTTTTCATGCTTTGCATTGAACACATGTCTTCGGTATTTTCTAGGATGTGGCTTGTCCTTGGCAAGCAAACAGCGGTGTCCAATGTAACAGATCTTGCTAAGTATTGCGTATGACAGTGGATTCCTGTCACAGTGAACACATGCATTGTAACCATGTGTCGTTCGCCTTGACATAGTGCCCAAAGCCGGATAATCATGGATGCACCAAATTATAACAGCACGCAGAAAGAAATCAGCTGCTGGGCTGCTATATAGGTCTCGAGTGAGAACACCCCTCCATAGCTGTTAAAGTTCCTCCACAAGAGGCTCCGCGAACAAATCAAAATCCTTTCCAGGACTTTTTGGACCTGGGATGAGCAAGGCCATCATGTAGTTTGATTCTTTGGTGCATACATTTGGAGGCATGTTGTAAGGGATAACAAGCACTGGCCACATGCTATATGTGTCGCTCTGGTGGCCAAATGGGTTAAATCCATCTGAAGCTAAGCCAAGTCTAATGTTTCTTGGGTCAGCAGCAAACTTTTCGTGTTTCTGACTGAAGCTTTTCCACTCACAACCATGTGATGGATGGCTCATTACATTCTGATCTCTGTACTCCTGGTTCCTAGAATGCCACAGTACATCCTCTCTTGTTTCAGCATCATGAAACAACCTCTGCAATCTTGGTGTAATTGGAAAATGTCTCAGAACATTATGAGGAATCCTCTTCACAGCATCACCATCTTTCCATCTTGATGATTTGCATTTTGGGCATTCACTTAAGTTGGCATAATCCTTCCGGAACAGAACACAACTATTCTTACCAACATGGATCATATCATATCCAATTCCAACTGCACAAAGGAAATTCTTCATTTTACTGTAGGTGTGTGGCAGCTCAGACGCATCTGGGAAAGCTTTGCGGAAAGCAGCCAACATCGCATCGAATGATTTGTTGGTCATCCGCTCAGATGTCTTCACCTGAAGAAAGGTGACCATAGCTGAGAATACTGACAGCTTATTTCCTGGGGTGACAGCCACGTTGCATTGTTCCAACATGCAGGCCCACCATTTTTCTTCTACAGGTGAAAGTTCACGGAATGCACGAGCATTTCGTAGCATTGTTTCAATGTTGGTCAAATTCACTGGCTCCGCCGCCACCTCCTCCTCCTCCTCCTCCTCCTCTTCCACTTGAGCATCAGGCAGATCAACATGGTGATCTGCTGCTTCCACGTAGTCAATAACATTGACGTTCATAGCTTCACCATGATGAACCCACCTAGTATATGTGACCGACATCCCATACAAGTGTAGATGATTTTGCACAGTTGACTGGGGTCTTGTAACTGAATTCATACAACTGCTACACGGGCAGAGCACATCTGATTTTGGACCACCGTACTCAGCTATGATAAAGTTCATGAAGTTTTCAACCCCCTCGACATATGCAGCGGAGAATCTTCGAGCAGAAGTTATCCAAGTCCTATCCATCTGTTAGACATACTAATTAGTTCTTCTACTAGATATTATAGGAAAAACACAAATGCTTTTTTATGAAGTCCAGAAGAAAATACCTAGGTCGATGTCTAAAGCTATGGCAAGATATTTGGACGAGCATATCTAAGTAATGGAATATATGTAAAGCTAATTCAGCAAACAGATTTGAGTGCTAAATTATGGCAGGCTGTTTTAGCAGTCAATGAGGCCGAGCACACAGCCATCGAACTATCGAAGGCCATCGCAGCAACAAAGATCGAGTATAAAACGGTGTAGAGCTATTTCACCTAACAGATTGGCTACCAGACCAGGGTAATCTACGTCACAATAAATATATGGCAGGATATTTTAGCAACTAATCGTCCTTGGCATGCCATCTCAGCTAAGAAGATTGAGTGCAGAACAGGGCAAGGAAGCTTCTTAAGCAAAGCATATTGACTATAAACTACTTCGGCAAACAGTGAGATTAACAGCGTCTATCAGCTAACATTCAGTGCTACAGCGACATGAAGTGGGAGAAGCTGGCCGCCGTGCGTCTCCACACGAACGTTGCCAGCGGTGGCGGCGCTGACCGCCGTGCGCCTCCACAAGAACGTCGCCAGCGGTGGCGGTGCGGCTAGAGGACGGCAGCCTATGAGAGCGTACTGTGGGAGTGAGAGGATCATCTGCGTCCCCTCGAGGAACCGCGGCGCCGACGTATCGGCATGGCGGGGAGGGCGGCGTTGGCGGAGCGAATGGACTGGAGGGGGATGGGGGGAGGGGGTTTGGGGAATATTATTGGCTAGTTGGCGGAAGGGCGGTTGAATCTAGGATTTGGGGGGATTTTTGGGTGGGGGGGGGAGGATTTTCGCATGGTGGGCGCGGGGAGTTTGGCGCATGGTCGGTTTCTCCAAGTGCCGTCCCACGTGTCAGTGAAGAGGCAAGCTGAAGCGCGTTCCGTTTGCGTGAGCCGTGTGCAGGACCGAACGTGTGTGGGGTGCAATGCGATCGCAACAGGGGTGCAGTGAGTGTACTGCCTTTTTTCTTTAAAACTAGGTGCTTTGCCCCCTAAAAAAACTTGTTGCTTCGCGTGATCCATCGATACTACTACTAGTAATCCGGTAATCCCGACTAAAACAGCGCGGCCGGGTCTTTTCCCGCGCGATATGCTGGGAGGTTGGCTTAGTTGGTTTTTTTAGGACGAGTAATGCTATTCCTACGTAGTCCCAGTTACGTGATTAAGATAATGTGAAACGTGTGAGCTGTTGATTGTAGATTGGGGGGAGGGAGGGGCCCACCACCATGAAAATCAGGGGAGGAGAGAGAGGCAATTTACGTTAACCCTTTCGTAGGTTCCCGTAGATGTAGAAAGATGTGAAATGCGTGAATGTGCATTTGCAGATAAGGCCTTCCCTCGTTCATCCTTTTCTCCCACAAGATCTTGATCTTCCGTGCAATGCACGGGCATCTTGCTAGTACTCCTACAATATACTATATTATTGTGAAAGTTCATATACACCGGCCGAGATTAATGCAAACACGGCAGATTTTCATTACATTTTGAACTTTTATAGGACAGAAAAATAAAATAAACCCGACCCTAAACCTATTCTACGGCGGCGACTGACGTCCTCCATCTGCGATCTCCATGTACAGGGGCGGGGTTCAAGACCCGTGAAGTGAAGGTGCGGTCTCCAGCGAGGAAAAGTAGAACACGGGAGATGGACCGGCCAGTTGGCACACCATTCCCTGCCGCCTCCCATGCCCTACTCATCCTCGGAGGAGTCCCCGACCTCGGCGGTGCCGGACGTTGGACGGTGGCAAGTAGGATGTGTGGCTGACGGTGCTCTCATCATCGGCCGCCAGCGTGGCCACCGCTTGTGCGGCGACTTGAGCGAGGGCGGCAACCTCAAGCATCATCCCCAAAGACAAGCTCTCCTGCAGAGCGTCCGCGCTTGCGGTCATGGCGGATGTGGTGCCAGGTAGGAGGACGATGCGCTATGGTGTGGAGGTTAGCTGGTCGTTGCCGCTTTAAGTAGCGCATTCCGGTGAGGCCAAGCGTCCTGGTGTGTCATTAAGTTGCCGAAGTTGGTTCCTCGGGCACCAAGTCTCTTAATGATGGCATATAGATGGACGGCATGAATGCGGGCAGCTGGCGCCGGCTGGGAACGCACCGCGCGACGGCGCGAGGGACGAGGGTTTTTGGTGTGCCAGAGTAGTCAGTTGCGGTCGTGGCAACGTTGGATATGCCCTTTGCTCACATGCGATCGACGCATGTCATTGAAAAAGCAAGACGACCCGGCATGGTCTCAGGTCCTGAGGATGCAGTTGGCCGTGCTACACCACTCCATGGACGCGTCCCGGCGCCCCGTGCATCCTTGACGAGCCGGGTGTTGGGGTGTGTTTGGATTGTGGCCAAAGTGCACCTTACCAAAATTTTGGTCAGGACCCAAAGATTGGTCTTTGTTTGGATGGTTGCCATTTTTTTGGCATGCCAATGAACTCTAGCCAACTCTAGTTCATTTTTCTTACCGATGTCGGCCAAATCATGGGCAACCAAACCTGAACCAAATTTTTTGCTACCCAATGCTTTGATGGGGCAACCTTGGGCACAAACCAAACATACTGTTGGTCGTGCCACAGCACTAACGCCACCCTCGGCACACTGAAACCGACCGTGTCTAGCAACGATGAGCGTGTCGCTCACCGCGGTCGCCGTGTCCAGAGGCGGTGCTGGAGCTGCGCCATGTTGTTGGCCCCCATGACCCACATGAACGGTTACCGGTGGCGAGGAGGTCATGGGCCAGCTCCTCCATTGGACTAGTTTGCGCTACGTTGTCCCGATAGGTGTGCCCCACATGTCGGTTTCCCTGTTTTCCCGGCCATATTCGAGTGTCAGTGCTCCGCGTTGCGCATTAGGCCTTTCACTATGTCGGCCAAGCGAGACAACTTATCGTTTATTTGAGCCGTTCAAGTATAATCATGTGGCGTTTGCTTATTTCTCATTACTCTCCAACCCTCTTCTCCATCGATCATGTCACCCTCCGGTCGAGTCCATCCTCCCGCATGCCTCATTTGAACATTCCGCCGAGTATCATTCGCATGTGGGCCTAGACCATGCTTGTATTTCCAATGTTTTGTAACTTGTCCGACATGCATACAAACAAATGGTTCATTTAAAGTTTCACTTTGCCTCCACTATGTGTCACTTGGCATCTTAGTTTTGACATCCCATTCGGTTCATGCCCCGACACATGTTGACGAGATCGATTGATGTTCAGAGATCAATTGCGTGTCATGCAAGAAGATAAAGGTTTGGTCTGCTTCTATGATAGAAATGAACCGCGGGGGTGGGGGTCTGTGGGGACCAGAGGGAGGATATTGTACGTCCATAAGCGAAACGAACGTATTGTACCCACCCTAGTCCTCTTTCAATCGATCTCCGGACCCCGAGATGAAATTGAGAGAGAACGAGTGGGGGTATGTGTGATACCTAAGGCGGATTCAAAATTTTGAACCGGTGATCATAGCATCCGCAAATCATATATAAAGGGTATTCAATGTTCGTTTTGTTTTTGAACGTACAATATACTCCCTCCTATCCTTTCTAGTTTACATATAAGTTTTATGTGTAGTCAAAGTATCTCTACTTTGATAAAAAAAATCAACATTCAACAACGCCCAATCAATATTGTTAGATTCGTACGTACTCCTAGATTTGTACTCGAGATGGTTTCCAATTTGTTTTCAACCACGTGAATGTGCTTGTTCTCGCGCATGCTCTTCCTAATAGGATTTCGCCACGTATAGCCAGTCCAATAGTAACTTCTTTTAAGCTCCCTGTCCAATAGTACTAGTGGAGTACTGACAACATCTGTACTAGAGTATGCAGTGCTCATAGTTGTACTCCCTCCTTCCATTTATATAGGGCCTATGTGGAGGAGAGAGATGTGAAAAAGTAAGGGGAGTGAGCTCTCATGCAAGAGCCTAGCTATATACGCATTCCTACTTAAATACAATAATTATGAAGAAAGAGATGGAGAGGAGATGGAAAAAAGTACTAATACAATAGCGACCCTTATAATTTTTTTTTGCGGGAAATAGCCAACCTTATAGCCCACACTACTGTATGAGTGCATATAATATATGATGGCTATAGATGACATGGCAGTTCCTTCTAGCCATCGACTGGCTATATTATTAACCATGCTCTAATGCGTTTTTCAAAACCGCATTTGACTATTGACAAGATTAATAGTACATGAGATGTATAATGTGAAAATTATATCATTGGAAGCTCCTTTCACATATGAATTTGACCGTATGCTTTGTGTAAGTTGCATGTCATATATTATTACTCTAACATTTGGTCAAAGTTAGCCTCGAAAAACGCATTAGGCCCTGTATAGTGAATGGAAGGGGGAGTAGTAGTGGAAGTGGATCCTTTAACGTAGGTATCCCTACCTTACCCTCCCTTTCGGTCACTTACTGGCGGACCCCATGCTTGCTAGGCTCCACATGTCAGTTACTCAATGGGTTCGGCCATGTTAGGGGATCCTCATCCATAGTATACTCCCTCTGTTTTTATTTACTCTGCATAAAATGACACGGGCGGGGAGGGGGAGGGATGTCGGTTTGCTCTCAACTGCGGTCCCACAAGCGAGCGAAAATGCAAGATGAAGCGTGTTCCATTTGGTGAGCGACATGGAGGGTCCAGCGTGCCGGGCTGCAACGCGAACGCGACAAGAGCGATGTATAGTCAAAAACGATTGACCGGTCATCACCGGAACCACTATTCACACCAGAACCTTCGCTGCTCGGCCTACGCTAGACACTGCCCTAAAACCACACCTAATCTCTAGCCGCTTCCCCCACCTTTTGATCCCCTAGCCCGCATCAAGCGTCCCCTAGTTCGCCGGGAAGCCATGGTGAGCCGCAAGATCACATACTACAAGATGCTGACGCCGGAGCACCGCGCAGAAATCACGGCGGCGGTCGGCGCCACAGACCTCCGTTCCCAAGCTCGCTTTGCGGCGGGCCAATCCCCGAGTTCTCTGGAGCCAAGCTACGAGGAGGAGGAAGCTGATCCAATGTTCATGGCAGAGGTCGCGGTGCAGAAGGCCCCCGATGGGTATGAGACGATGGACATCGACTTCGTGCCGGCGTCCGAGTCCCCCATGGTGCAGGTGGACCAGCGGTTCAACCTGGTGATACTAAAGGAGGACCGGGAGACAGAGGCTCAACTCGACGCGGAGCGCGCGCATGCCGCTGCCATTGATGCTCTCCTGCAGGCGGAACCGGATGTCGTGGATGTGAACCGGGCGGCGGAGCCCCAACTTGAGGTGGAGCGCACGGATGTCGCTGCCATCGAGGCCCTCCTGCAGGCGGAACCGGACGTCCTAGCCTTGAACCGGGCGGCAGAGGCTCAACTCGACGTGGAGCACGTGGATGCCACTCTCATCGAGGCCCTCCTGCAGGCGGAACCGGACGTCCTGGACTTGAACCGGGCGGCGGAGGCTCGACTCAACGCGGAGCGCGCGGATTCCGCTACCATCGAGGCCCTCCTGCAGGCGGAACCGGACGTCCTCGACTTGAACTGAGCAGTGCTCTCGTCCGTGTAGAGCGCCCGCACGCTCCGCGTGAACGAGTAGCTGGAGGCCGAGGACAACCACGGTGCGGAGACACACGTCGGCAACTACGGCTGGTTCGCGCCGGCAGCCAAAGACGACGAGGTCGTCTCGTTCTGCGAGCAGTGATAGTTTTCTTTATGTTGTTGTTTTTATGGATCTTTTGCTGTGTAAAAACATATATTGTTATGCAAGTCACCTGACTTGGGTCAGTCTACCATTTCAGGCGGTTGGATGAATATCCTACATCTCCTAACCCTTCTTCCTCACCTCTTCTTCTTCCCCAACATATCACCGCACGGGCCGTACTGATACTCCCCAACATGCGGTTGGATAAACTCTATGAACGAAAATTATGTGTCAGCGGTAGGATGGCTGAGTTTGGTTTGTTCACATGCGACAGCACGTGTCAGTGAGGGTGCGTTCCCTTGGTTGGGTTTGCGGCGTGCAGGAGCGACTGTGTGAGGGTGCGGTGCGACCGCGGCGTGCAGGAGCGACCGTGTGAGGGTGCGGTGCGACCACGACAGCCGTGCGCAAGTGTACCTCCTTTTCATTTTGAAAACTTTAGGCAAGCTTGGAAAAAATGTGTGGCGAAGTATGGCAATGCAAGGCCTAGACCCAAATAGGATAAGTACGTACTACGTACTAGGAGTACTAGTGTTAAAAAAGAAAGGCGGGGTTTTCCTTCGCGGGATTAATCGATACAAATCCTCGTTTCACGTGTCAATTAATGCGTATTTTTTTCTCCAAAGCCCAAAGAGCTAACCATCTCACTCCTCATCGCTTGATTAATGTAGCGCCATGCAAACCAACCTTCTCACTTCCGCATGCATGTAGGGGATATTAATGTCCTTGGTTGCTAGTACGAGGCAAACCCCATCAATTTTGCCTCGATTAGTGTTAGTGGCCTTTTGCAAATTGTAATTTTGATATACTGGCCTTGTGTACAAAAAAAATGGAGGTAGTAACTATATTTGACTTCCTTCCCCATTGCGGTGACGTCGACGATATCTTGAACGTTGTGGTTTGGCGAAGTGCGTTCGACGGAGAAAACCATTGAGGGAGACCACGGTAAGTCGTCCACAAGTGCCGCCTGCAAGCCAAGACAACCACCTTATTTGCATCCAGGAAGTCCGTTGAACCAAAGGACGCGTAAATGTACTAGTACTACTCGTACACAATAGCGTCGTCCGTCCAGCTTAGTGCGGTGAGATGGTTTCTCAAAGAAGACGATGGAGAAGCGAAGTCAGCGAAGAGTGAAATGATGGTTGCTTCGTCCGTGCTTTGTGATTTGACGCCTCACTACTTTGAGATTTGTGATAGAAGGGACATGGGAGTATACTCTGTGCCCTATACTATACATGCATCCAAGCACGGGAGAAAGAGGAGAGTGATACGTCCATTTTGCATCATGCTTTTATATTGATATTTATTGCATTATGGGCTGTTATTACACATTATGTCACAATACTTGTGCCTATTCTCTCTTATTTTACAAGGTTTACATAAAGAGGGAGAATGCCGGTAGCTTAAATTCCGGGTTGGAAAAGGAGCAAATATTAGAGACCTATTCTGCACAACTCCAAAAGTCCTGAAACTCCACGGAAGTTATTTTTGGAAATAATAAAAAATACTGAGCAAAGAAAATACCAGAGGGGGCCCACACCCTGGCCACGAGGGTGGGGGGGGGGGGGCGCCCTACCCCCCTGGGCGCGCCCCCTGCCTCGTGGGCCCCCTGGTGGCCCTCCGGTGCCCATCTTCTGCTATATGAAGTCTTTCATCCGAGAAAAAATCATAAGCAAGCTTTCGGGACGAGACTCCGCCGCCACGAGGCGGAACCAATCTAGGGCTCTCGTGGAGCTGTTCTGCCGGGGACACTTCCCTCCGGGAGGGGGAAATCATTGCCATCGTCATCACCAACGCTCCTCTCATTGGGAGGGGGCCAATCTCCATCAACATCTTCACCAGCACCATCTCCTCTCAAACCCTAGTTCATCGCTTGTATCCAATTCTGGTCTCTAAGTCTGAGATTGGTACTTGTAGGTTGATAGAAGTGTTGGTTACTCCTTGTAGTTGATGCTAGTTGGTTTATTTGGTAGAAGATCATATGTTCAGATCCATTATGCATATTAATACCCCTCTGATTATGAACATGAATATTGAGGGAGTCCTGGATTAGGGGGTGTTCGGATAGCCGGACTATACCTTCAGCCGGACTCCAGGACTATGAAGATACAAGATTCAAGACTTCGTCCCGTGTCCGGAAGGTTCTTTCCTTGGCGTGGAAGGCAAGCTAGGCGTGCGGATATTCAAGATCTCCTACCATTGTAACCGACTCTGTGTAACCCTAACCCTATCCGGTGTCTATATAAACCGGAGGGTTGTAGTCCGTGGGACAATCATCATCATACACAACCATACCATAGGCTAGCTTCTAGGGTTTAGCCTCCTTGATCTCGTGGTAGATCCACTCTTGTACTACCCATATCATCAATATTAATCTAGCAGGAGTAGGGTTTTACCTCCATCGAGAGGGCCCGAACCTGGGTAAAATAAAGTGTCCCTTGTCTCCTGTTACCATCCGACCTTGACGCACAGTTGGGACCCCCTACCCGAGATCCGTCGGTTTTGACACCGACATTGGTGCTTTCATTGAGAGTTCCTCTGTGTCGTCGCCTTTAGGCCCGATGGCTCCTTTGATCATCAGCAACGATGAGGTCCAGGGTGAGACTTTTCTCCCCGGACAGATCTTCGTCTTCGGCGGCTTCGCTCTGCGGGCCAACTCGCTTGGCCATCTAGAGCAGATCGAAAGCTACGCCCCTGGCCATCAAGTCAGGTTTGGAAGCTTAAACTACACGGCAGATATCCGCGGAGACTTGATATTCGACGGATTCGAGCCACAGCCAAGCGTGCCGCACTATCCCGAGGGGCATGATATAGCTTTGCCTCCGAACAGTGTCCAGGAGGCCGCATACGCTCCGGCCCCGATCCTCGACTCGGAGCCCGCTGCGTCCTTTGAGGGTGAACGGTTGGACGTCACCTCGGAGGCTGCGATTTTAAAAGCCATTGAGCCAAACGGAAGCCCCACACTCCGCATGGCCCATGACTCCGAGGAGCCGGATTCTTCTCCGAACTCCGAGGCTCCCGCGCCCCTGCCAATCGAATCAGATTGGGCGCCTGTAATGGAGTTCACCGCCGCGGACATCTTTCAGTGCTCACCTTTCGGTGATATCCTGAATTCTCTCAAGTCTCTCTCTTTGTCAGGAGAGCCCAGGCCGAACTATGGCCTGCGAGGTTGGGATTCGGACGATGAAGAAATTCAAAGCCCACCCACCACCCACTTAATAGCCACTGTCGACGATATACCCGACATGCTTGACTTCGGCTCCGAAGACTGCGACGGTATGGACGACGAAGGAGGAGACGAACAAGAACCAGCACCTGTAGGGCGCTGGACGGCCACCTCATCATATGACATATACATGGTGGATACTCCAAAAGATGGAGACGGCGATGGAACAGCGGAGGATGGCACCTCGAAAAAGCCTCCAAAACGCAGGTGTCAGCGGCGCCGCTCTAAATCCCGCCACAGCAGAAACGGTGATTCCGGCACGGGAGACAATACTACCCTGAACAGTGTCGACGAACACCAAAACCAGCAAGATTCGGCGCAGGAAGATGGAGAAGACTGCCCTCACGAGGGAACGGCAGAGCGAGAGGTCGAGGATGATAACTACATGCCTCCCTCCGAAGACGAGGCAAGCCTCAGCGATGATGAATTCGTCGTACCATCAGATCCCGCCGAACAAGAGCGCTTTCAACGCAGGCTTTTATCCACGGCAAACAGCCTAAAGAAAAAGCAGCAACAACTTATAGCTGATCAAGACCTGCTAGCTGACAGATGGACTGAAGTCCTTGCGGCCGAAGAGTATGAACTCGGACGCCCCTCCAAGAATTATCCCAAGCGCAGGCCATTACCCCAATCAGAGGAGGAAGCACAAGACATGGCGGATCGGCCACCTCGCAGCCGCGACAGAGAAGCCTGTAGAACATTCAAACAAACCATGCCCCGCAGCTGCTTCACCAAGGCACGAGAAAACGAGCCAGACCTCCGAGACATCCTAGAGGACAAAGCAAGGCAAACAAGATCGATCTATGGATCGCGCGGACGCCCGACGGAACGTGATAATTTTCACCCCGGACATAATAAATCCGGCCGGGCCGAACACAACAGGCACAGCTCCTCCGAACTGCGTCGTGACATAGCCCAGTACAGGGGCGCCGCACACCCACTATGCTTCACAGACGAAGTAATGGATCATAGAATCCCAGAGGGTTTCAAACCCGTCAATATCGAGTCGTACGATGGTACGACAGATCCGGCGGTATGGATTGAGGACTATCTCCTCCACATCCACATGGCACGTGGCGATGATTTGCACGCCATCAAATATTTACCCCTTAAGCTTAAGGGACCAGCCCGGCACTGGCTTAACAGCCTCCCAGCGGACTCAACCGGCTCTTGGGAGGACCTGGAGGCCGCATTGCTCGATAACTTTCAAGGGACCTATGTGCGGCCACCAGACGCCAACGACCTAAGCCATATAATACAGCAGCCAGAAGAATCGGCCAGACAATTCTGGACACGGTTCCTAACAAAGAAAAATCAGATAGTCGATTGTCCGGATGCAGAGGCCCTAGCGTCCTTCAAACACAACATCCGCGACGAATGGCTGGCCCGGGACCTGGGACAGGAGAAGCCGAAATCAATGGCAGCCCTCACGACACTCATGACCCGCTTTTGCGCGGGCGAAGATAGCTGGCTAGCTCGCAGGAACAACTTATCGAAGAAGCAAGGTAATTCGGATACCAAGGACAAAGGTGGCAGGTCACGACGGAACAAACAGAAACGCCGCGTTAGCAGCGACAGTAATGAAGATACGGCAGTAAATGCCGGATTCAGAGGCCATAAATCCGGTCAGCGGAAAAAGCCATTTAAAAAGAATACCCAGGGCCCGTCCAGTTTGGACCGGATACTCGACCGCTCGTGCCAGATTCATGGCACCCCCGAAAGGCCAGCCAATCACACCAACAGGGATTGTTGGGTGTTTAAGCAGGCAGGCAAGTTAAGAGCCGAACACAAAGACAAGGGGCTGGACAGCGACGACGAGGAGGAGCCCAGGGCGCCGAACAACAATGGACAGAAGGGGTTTCCCCCGCAAGTGCGGATGGTGAACATGATATACGCGACTCACATTCCTAAGCGGGAGAGGAAGCGTGCGCTACGGGACGTATATGCGATGGAGCCAGTCGCCCCAAAGTTCAACCCATGGTCCTCTTGCCCGATCACCTTCGATCGAAGGGACCACCCCACTAGCATCCGTCACGGCGGTTTCGCCGCATTGGTTCTTGACCCAATCGTTGATGGATTTCACCTTACAAGAGTCCTCATGGACGGCGGCAGTAGCTTGAACCTGCTTTACCAGGATACAGTGCGGAAAATGGGCATAGATCCATCAAGGATCAAGCCCACAAGGACGACCATTAAAGGCGTCATCCCAGGTGTAGAGGCCAATTGCATAGGCTCCATAACACTTGATGTGGTCTTCGGATCTCCGGACAACTTCCGAAGCGAAGAGTTAATCTTTGACATAGTTCCGTTCTGCAGTGGCTATCATGCTCTGCTTGGACGAACCGCATTTGCTAAATTCAATGCAGTGTCGCACTATGCATATCTCAAGCTCAAGATGCCAGGCCCTCGAGGTGTAATCACGGTCAGCGAAAACACCGAACGCTCCATCCGTATGGAGAAGCACACGGCGGCCCTCACAGCGGAAGTGCAAAGCAGCCTCTTAAGGCAACTCTCGAGTCCGGCCGCTACAAAGCCGGACAAAGCAAAACGCGCCCGGAATAACCCGCAGCAAGACCGACTGGCGCGTTCGGAGCAAGCGTAGCAATACGGCCCCAACCCCAGCCATCGCTACATAGCGGAGCTAGTACCTCGAGTACACAATTACGCCCTTAAAATTCCATGGGCATAGGGGAAGGGGCACATCAAACGGCATGCCAACAATACGGCGTCAAACGTACTAGGGGCTGCCAGATTCTTCTTTTCTTTCAGGACTCCATACTCTGGATAAAGTGTTCGGCCTTGTTGCCGTACAGACGATACAAGACCCAGGAAAGCAGACAAAACAACGCTGCATCATGGAACTCTCAGGTGGTCTCTATTTCGAGCGATATATCTGTTTCTAAATTCCGCGGCCTGCGCCTGGTCAGGACATGTTAAATAGTCTAATTTTTTTTATCGCACTACTTGTATCGTTCGGCTTGAATAAACAGCCTCCTTATAAATAATGCATAGCTTTTTGTCTATTTTTTGCATTATCTTCTTTTAATATACATATGTTTATTCAATAACATGATCGCACCCGTACACCATGGTACGGCAAACCACGCCAGGGGCTTTATTACCCTTCTATCTGGTGTGAGAAGTCCGTCCACTTTCACAAGTGCGGCACCCCGAACTTATAGCATTATATGCATCGGCTCCGAGTCATGATTTTGGTCATATGTTGGGTTTGCCTGGCTCCTATGTTTTGGTGCCTTACGTTCCGCTATATCGGCTAAGGTAGCACTAGGAGAACCACTGCGATTGTGCCCCAGATCAGGTGGGCGAGCAACTCAGTGGAGAAAGCCAAAATAGACTGTCATGATAAGGCGCGAGACCGGTCGCTGTTCGATAGGTTTTTCGAGTCCTTAAAGGCTTATGCCGCTTCGAGCGAGGAGCTGGTTAAGTCCGGCCAAAGGCGTGGATAGCGCCCCGAATTCGGCCTTCCGAACTAGGGGCTTCGTCGAAATTTAAAATTATAACGTTCTATGGCTAAGTGAGAGTGTTCAAGCATTATAGTCCGATTGCCTGGTTCGTTGTGCTGAGGGCCTCCCTCGAAGGACCCAACTATGGGAACAAGAGCCCTCAGGTTTATCCCGAACACCCCAGCACTAGTGGCATGGGAGCAGAAGCCGACGACTAGCCATCTCTCATTTTTTGATAAACAGCCGCACAGAAAATAATATTTTTAATTAAACAAGCATTGCTTAGCGCATATGAACAACTTTTCAGCGCACAGGACACAAACGAGCGAGTTTATTCAAAAATTACATCTTTAGTACATTCATCCGCGACAAGGCGGGCTCCGGCAAGAACTTCCTTGTAGTAGTTCTCGGGCTTGCGATGCTCCTTCCCCTGCGGCGGCCCATCCTTCACCAGCTTCTCTCCGTCCAGCTTACCCCAGTGTACCCTTACACGGGCAAGGGCCCTCCGGGCACCTTCAATGCAGACGGAGCGCTTGACAAGTTCAAGCTGTGGACAGGCCTCCACCAGCCGCCGTACTAGCCCGAAATAGCTCCCAAGCAGGGCCTCTCCAGGCCACAGCCGAACTAATAAGCCCTTCATGGCCTGTTTGGCCGCCTTGTGGAGCTCGGCCAGCTGTTTCAGCTGATCGCTCAAGGACACAGGGTGTCCGGCCTCAGAATACTGAGACCAGAACACACTCTCCGTCGAGCTGCCTTCTTCAGCTCGGTAGAACGCGGCGGCGTCGGATGCGCTACGGGGAAGATCGAAGAACGCCCCTGGAGAACTCCGGATTCGGGTAAGTAATAGGTAATTTACTTTTATATTCCTACTTTGCATTGAGAATGCCTTACCCGCTGCTATCTTTTTTACATCCTCCAACTCTTGGAGGGCCTTTTGGGCTTCGGCCTTGGCACTCTTGGTGGTCTCAATAGCCGACGTGAGCTCGGATGCTTGCGTTTTTGCCTCAAGCACCAAACCCTCATGTTTCTTCATAAGAGCTTGCAGCTCTTGCTGCACCTCGCTGACTTGGACCCCAAGCCTTTCTCGCTCGGCGCGCTCCTCGGCCGCTTTCTTCTCGGCCTCAGCCAGCGCCTGCTTCAGGGTTGCCACCTCGGTTGTGGCCCCTACAATAAGCAGTACAATCCTGTTATTTCTTTTTGCAATCAAGCCTCTCTATAGGCACCTTTTTTTAAAGGGTATTTCTTACCTTCCTTTTCCTCGAGCTGCCTTTTGGCAAGGCCGAGCTCTTGCTTGGACCGCTCGAGGTCCTTTTTCAGGACTTCCACCTGCGCAGTCAGTGTGGCGGTGGACAGCAAGGAAGCCTGCATACGCATATTTGACCTTTTATTGTTAGACTCCTGCGAAATTTACTAGATCCTCTATTCGGCTTTTCTTTTCCGAACACCGAACAGAGCATCAGGGGCTACTATGTATGCGGTAAATAATTTAACACATTTTTTGTTTACCTCGAAGCCTGTTAGAGGGCTAGCGCAAGCTTTAGTTAGTCCGCTCTTGGCGGACTAAACCCTTTGGATTACCGTACTCATAACAGTACGGTGCTCCTCTTTGATGGTGGCGCCCTCAAGCGCCGCCAGCAGATAGTCCGGCACCTCTGGTTGGACAGAGGTCGCCGGCTCAGACGGCTTACTCCTCTTGGGAGGAGTTCGCCTACCGTGTACCGGGACTGTTGAGTCCGGCGCGGTGTCCGGCACAAAGCCGGACTTGGAGCCCTGGGGGGTTTCATCCCCTTTACTCCTGGGGTCCGGAGCATTGCCTTGCGGCTCCTCCAGGACCACCTCCTCCTGCCCTGTTTGGCGGGGCGCCACTTCGGCGTTGTCCGCCCTGCTGGGGGAGACTGCGGGCGGAACAGAGTTTATGTCCGACGAATCCAGGGAGCCGCTCGACGAATCGTCGAGTCCGGTCCAGGGCGGGCTGCACAAATAACATTCGACATTAGGGTAAGCTGCGCACTTGAAGATACTATGAGTCATTCTGGTATGTAAATACTTACGATATCGCCGGGCGCTTGGTTCTGTCCGGCCACTCCTCTCCGCCCTCTTCGGCGTCGAGGGAGTAGTCTGGCGGAGGGGTCTTCCTTTTCCTCGACCCCTCGGCCTCCCCCGTTGGGGCGGCCTTCTTCTTCTTCGCTCCCCTCGCTGGAGGGGGAGAGCTTCCTTGTTCCTCCTCCTCATTTTCACGAGAGGAGGGCGTCGCAGACTCGCCAGATGACGAGCTCGACACCACCATATTGCGGGCACTCTTTCGAGTCCCGGTGGTCTTGTTCTTCTTGACCTTCTTCTCCGGCACCACATAAGGCGCCGGAGCCAGCAGCTTTTCTAGGAGAGCTGGGGCTTGGTCTTCGGGAAGAGGAGCCGGACAGTTGATGGTTCCGGCTATCTTCAGCCACGCCTTTCAAAGGCAAAGGGAGTTTTTAGATCCCACATGGAGTTAGTCTATGAAGAAGAGCTTAAACGAACCTGTAAAAGGTATAGATGGCTTACCTCGCGAGCGTCGCGCTGCGAGCTGTATCCGCGATCCTCGGAAGCGGATGTGGGGCACTCGGCGCCTTTGGTTAGCACCTTCCAGACGTCTTCATACGTCGTGTCGAAGAGCCTATTGAGGGTTTGGTGCCGCGCCGGGTCAAATTCCCACAAAGTGAAATCCCGTTCTTGGCACAGGAGGATCCGGCGGACGAGCATGACCTGGATGATGTTAACATGCCAGATTGGCTTGTTCATCAGGGACTGGATGCAGGTTTGCAATTCGGTCACTTCTTCTTCGTTGCCCCACGATAGGCCCGTCTCTTTCCAGGACATGAGCCGCGTGGGGGGTCCGTATCGGAACTCAGGGGCCACGACCCATTTCGAGTCGCGTGGCTCGGTGATGTAAAACCACCCTGCCTGCCACCCCTTTAAGGACTCCACAAAGAAGCCATCGAACCAGATGGCGTTGGCCATCTTGCCGGCCATAGCACTTCCGCACTCTGCCTGGGTGCCGGACACCACCTTAGGCTTGACGTTAAAGGTCTTGAGCCAGAGGCCGAAGTGGGGGCGGATGCAGAGAAAGGCCTCACACACGACGATGAACGCCGAGATGTTGAGGACAAAGTTCGGGGCCAGATCGTGAAGTCCAGGCCGTAGTAGAACATGAGCCCCCGGACAAAAGGGTGGAGTGGAAAACCCAGTCCGCGGAGGAAGTGGGGAAGAAAAACTACCCTCTCATTGGGCCTTGGGGTGGGAAGAAGCTGCCCCGCCTCGGGAAGCTGATGCGGGATCTCCTTGGACAGATATCCAGCCTTCCTAAGCTTTTTGATTTGACCCTCCGTAACGGAGGAAGTCATCCACTTGCCACCCGCTCCGGACATCGCTGGAGCAGGTTGAGGAAGAAAGAGCGGACTTGGGCGTTGGAGCTTGAGTGCGCAGGAGATGGATGGGCAAAGGAGGAACAAGGCGTAGTTGAAAGAGGTGGATCTTTATCCCCTTATATAGGCTGATGCCATTATGCGTCCCCACCTACCTAATAAAACTCGCTTGCCGCTCAAGCGCCGTGGTAAATGGCACGGCTGGGTTGCCCGCGTCCGTATTAATGAGAATCCCGTTAAAAGGGGCACACGATCTCTGCTTCGACAAGACGTGCCAAGGAAACCGCCTCGTTGAACGTGCCACGGTGGAACAACAAAAAATAATCCATACAAAAGGCTTGGTCGCAGTGTTATGACGCACTGCGGAATACGTCAGCAGATTTGATTTGTGTTTGTATTATTCTCTATATGGCAATACGTGGAAACTTGTTTTGCAGAGCCGGACACTGTTTTGGGTGTTTATTATCTTCTTGAAGAACTTGGAGGAGGAACCCGCCTTGCAATGCCGAAGACAATTTGCGCGCCGGACTCGTCGTCATTGAAGCCTGGTTCAGGTGCTACTGAGGGAGTCCTGGATTAGGGGGTGTTCGGATAGCCGGACTATACCTTCAGCCGGACTCTAGGACTATGAAGATACAAGATTCAAGACTTCGTCCCGTGTCCGGAAGGTTCTTTCCTTGGCGTGGAAGGCAAGCTAGGCGTGCAGATATTCAAGATCTCCTACCATTGTAACCGACTCTGTGTAACCCTAACCCTATCCGGTATCTATATAAACCGGAGGGTTGTAGTCCGTAGGACAATCATCATCATACACAACCATACCATAGGCTAGCTTCTAGGGTTTAGCCTCCTTGATCTCGTGGTAGATCCACTCTTGTACTACCCATATCATCAATATTAATCTAGCAGGAGTAGGGTTTTACCTCCATCGAGAGGGCCCGAACCTAGGTAAAATAAAGTGTCCCTTGTCTCCTGTTACCATCCGACCTTGACGCACAATTCAGGACCCCCTACCCGAGATCCGCCGGTTTTGACACCGACAAATATGCTTTGTGAGTAGTTACATTTGTTCCTAAGGACATGGGAGAAGTCTTGCTATTAGTAGTTATGTGAATGTGGTATTCGTTCGATATTTTGATGAGATGTATGTTGTCTCTCCTCTAGTGGTGTTATGTGAACGTCGGCTACATGACACTTCACCATTATTTGGGCCTAGAGGAAGGCATTGGGAACTAATAAGTAGATGATGGGTTGCTAGAGTGACAGAAGCTTAAACCCTAGTTTATGTGTTGCTTCGTAGGGGGCTGATTGGATCCATATGTTTCATGCTCTGGTTAGGTTTACCTTAATACTTCTTTTGTAGTTGCAGATGCTTGCAATAGGAGTTAATCATAAGTGGGATGCTTGTCCAAGTAAGGACAACACCCACCCACATATCAAATTATCAAAGTACCGAACATGAATCATATGAATGTGATGAAAACTAGCTTGACGATGATTCCCATGTGTCCTCGGGAGCATTTTCCTTCATATAAGAGTTTTTCCAGGCTTGTCCTTTGCTACAAAAAGGATTGGGCCACCTTGCTGCACTTTATTTACTTTTGTTACTTGTTGCTCATTACAAATTACCTTATCACAAAACTCTCTGTTACCTATAATTTCAGTGGTTGCAGAGAATACCTTGTTGAAAACTGCTTATCATTTCCTTCTGCTCCTCGTTGGGTTCGACACTCTTACTTATCGAAAGGACTACGATAGATCCCCTATACTTGTGGGTCATCAGAGAGACGTTGCATTTTTCTATTCCTTCAATCAATCAATCAATCAGGGAGCTTTGGTTCCATCCTTTTGGCTTTGGCAACACGGTCCACAATGGTTCCCACGATGCCAAAAGCTATTTTCACATTTGGCTACACATTGTGGATGCCCTTAATCGTACCACTTGGTTTTGCTCCTGTGTGCTGATACGTCTCCAACGTATCTATAATTTTTGATTGCTCCATGCTATATTATCTACTGTTTTGGACAATATTGGGCTTTATTATCCACTTTTATATTATTTTTGGGACTAACCTATTAACTGGAGGCCCAGCCCAGAATTGCTGTTTTTTGCCTATTTCAGATTTTTGCAGAAAAGGAATATCAAACGGAGTCCAAACGGAATGAAACCTTCGGGAACGTGATTTTCTCACCGAACGTGATCCAGGAGACTTGGACCCTACTCCAAGGAAGCAAAGAGGTGGTCACGAGGGTGGGGGCACCCCCCCTAGGGCGCGCCCCCTGCCTCGTGGGCCCCTTGGTGCTCCACCGACGTACTCCTTCCTCCTATATATACCTACGTACCCCCAAACGATCAGATACGGAGCCAAAAACCTAATTCCCCCGCCGCAACCTTCTGTACCCATGAGATCCCATCTTGGGGCCTGTTCTGGAGCACCGCCAGAGGGGGCATCCATCATGGAAGGCTTCTACATCATCACCGTAGCCTCTCCGATGAAGTGTGAGTATTTTAGCGCAGACCTTCGGGTCCATAGTTAGTAGCTAGATGGCATATTCTCTCTTTTTGGATCTCAATACAATGTTCTCCCCCTCTCTCATGGAGATCTATTCAATGTAATCTTCTTTTTGCGGTGTGTTTGTTGAGACCGATGAATTGGGGGTTTATGATCAAGATTATCTATGAACAATATTTGAATCTTCTCTGAATTCTTTTATGTATGATTGGTTATCTTTGCAGGTCTCTTCGAATTATCTGTTTGGTTTGGCCTACTAGATTGGTTTTCCTTGCAATGGGAGAAGTGCTTAGCTTTGGGTTCAATCTTGCAGTGTCCTTTCCCAATGACAGTAGGGGCAGCAAGGCACGTATTGTATTGTTGCCATCGAGGATAACAAGATGGGTTTTTTATCATATTGCATGAATTTATCCCTCTACATCATGTCATCTTGCTTAAGGCATTACTCTATTTTCATGAACTTAATACTCTAGATGCATGCTGGATAGAGGTCGATGAGTGGAGTAATAGTAGTAGATGCAGGCAGGAGTCGGTCTACTTGTCTCGGACGTGATGCCTATATACATGATCATACCTAGATATTCTCATAACTATGCTCAATGTTGTCAATTGCTCAACAGTAATTCGTTCACCCACCGTAAAATACTTATGCTCTTGAGAGAAGCCACTAGTGAAATCTATGGCCCCCGGGTCTATCTTCATCATATCAATCTTCCTACACTTTATTATTGCCTTAGCTTTTTACTTTGCTTTTATTTTACTTTGCATCTTTATCACAAAAATACCAAAAATATTATCCTATCATATCTATCAGATCTCATTCTCGTAAGTGATCGTGAAGGGATTGACAACCCATTATCATGTTGGTTGCGAGGAGTTATTTGCTTTGTGCAGGTACGAGGGACTTGCATGTAGCCTCCTACTAGATTGATACCTTGGTTCTCAAAAACTAAGGGAAATACTTCCGCTACTTTGTTGCATCATCATTTCCTCTTCAAGGATATCCAACGCAGTGCTCAAGAGGTAGCAAGAAGAATTTCTGGCGCCGTTGCCAGCGAGTCTACGCAAAAGTCAACATACCAAGTACCCATCACAATCCCTTATCTCCCGCATTACATTATTTGTCATTTGCCTCTCGTTTTCCTCCCCCCCACTTCACCCTTGCCATTTTATTTGCCCTCCGTTTTCCATTCGCCTTTTTCTTTGCTTGTTTTTGTTTGCTCGTGTATTAGATTGCTTGCTTGTCACAATGGCTCAAGATAATACCAAATTATGTGACTTTACCAATACCAACAATAATCATTTCCTTAGCACTCTGATTGCTCCTCTTACCAATACTGAATCTTGTGAAATCAATACAGCTTTGTTGAATCTTGTCATGAAAGATCAATTCGCTGGTCTTCCTAGTGCAGATGTCGCTACTCATCTAAATAGCTTCGTTGATTTGTGTGATATGCAAAAGAATAAATATGTTGATAATGATATTGTTAAGTTGAAGCTATTTCCTTTTTCTCTTAGAGATCGTGCTAAAGCTTGGTTTTTGTCTTTGCCTAAAAATAGTATTGATTCTTGGAACAAGTGCAAAGATGCTTTTATCTTTAAGTATTTTCCTCCCGCTAAGATCATCTCTCTTAGAAATGATATTATGAATTTTAAGCAACTTGATCATGAACATGTTGCACAAGCTTGGGAGAGGATGAAATTAATGATACGTAATTGCCCTACTCATGGTTTGAACTTGTGGATGATTATAAAAACTTTTATGCCGGGTTGAATTTTGCTTCTAGAAATCTTTTGGATTCGGCCGCGGGAGGCACTTTTATGGAAATCACTTTAGGAGAAGCTACTAAACTCCTAGATAGTATTATGGTTAATTATTCTCAATGGCACATTGAAAGATCTACTAATAAAAAAGTGCATGCGATAGAAGAAATTAATGTTTTCAGTGGAAAGATGGATGAACTTATGAAATTATTTGCTACTAAGAGTGTTTCTTCTGATCCTAATGATATGCCTTTGTCTACTTTGATTGAGAATAATAATGAATCTATGGATGTGAATTTTGTTTGTAGGAATAATTTTGGTAACAACGCGTATAGAGGAAACTTTAATCCTAGACCTTATCCTAGTAATTCCTCTAATAATTACGGAAATTCCTACAACAACGCTTATGGAAATTTTAATAAGATGCCCTCTGAATTTGAGACTAGTGTTAAAGAGTTTACGAATTCGCAAAAGAATTTTAATGGTTTGCTTGAAGAGAAATTGCTTAAAGTTGATGAATTGGCTAGGAACGTTGATAGAATTTCTCTTGATGTTGATTCTTTAAAGCTTAGATCTATTCCTCCTAAGCATGATATCAAGAGTCTCTCAAAGCCATGAGAATTTCCATTGATGAGTGCAAAGAAAGAACCGCTAGGATGCGTGCTACGAAAGATGCCTTTATTAAAGCGTGTTCTTCCAATTTCTATGAAAATAAAGATGAAGATCTAAAAGTTATTGATGTGTCCTGTGACGCATGGATAAAGCTACAATGAATCTCTGCTAATGATGCCACGTCTCCTTGATTACCATTGCTAATCTCGCGTTAGTTCGAAAACCGGTTCGAATTCAAATCCAAAATCAAGCAAACTATAAAAGTCTTCGGATGTCAAAACTAAAATGTTCAATGGGTTGGAAATATTCACTAGATAATTCTCATGCCTTAACCAACATTTTTAGAGATGTTTAAAATGACCGTGGATATGAAAACAGTACCAAAATAGCCCCATTTTAAGTCATTTACTTTTTAATCAAAATACAAACAACTTCAAACCACTCCCAAACTTTTTAAGGCAGTATGGTATATTGCATACTAAATATTGAGACCAGCCACACAATTTACAAACGCGGATTATTGTTAAAGTGCAAAAGAAAGTAAAATAGAAAACAAAGCAAAAACAAACAAAGGGAAACAAAATAAATGGAAAACCCCCCTGGGCCTTAACCACCGAACCGGCCCAGCTGGCCTAGCCCAGCCCACTCACTCCCCTGCGGTCGTCCGCTTCCCCCTGTTCATCCGACCGAGGTGCGCACCCGCGCGAGGGCGTCGCTGTCGAACCCGCTCACCCCCTACGTCTCGCCGCCGAGGGCATCGGCCTTATCCCCTCGGCCTCGTCAGCTTCCTCCCCCTCCCCTCGTGCAGATATTTCTGTTCCTCCTCCTCCACCTATCCCCTTGCCCAGATCCCCTTTCCCCTCCTTCCGAGCTCCGCCATGGACGCCACGCCGGCATAGCCACAGCTACCACTGCCCCCGAGCGCCTCCGACGCGTTCACCAGCATCTCTGTTGTCGGCCACGTCTTCGTCGTCCCTTTCCACCTCGACCGCCACCGCCACCCGATGTCGACTCGCTGCTCTGACGTCTCCCGGTCCTCCCCGAACTCACATTCGCACAACTACAGGACCCCGTGAGCTTCCCTTCCTTCCCTAACCCCCCTGTGCTTCCGTTCGTCCGCGAATCCCTGACGCCCAAGCTCACCGCGAGCACGCAGTCGCTGAAGCACCTCTGCTGCCCCGCCACGCTCCCTGGCCCCTGGGCCATTCTGGCCGCGCGCCAGTCGCTCCTCCTTGCCGCCGCATAGCCGCCCTGCGCGCCCGCCGCTTCGCTCCCCCTCCCGCGAGCCTGCGCTGTCCCAGCTCGCGCCAACCGGCTCCGCCGCCCGCGACCACGCGCCCGACGCAGCCGCCCCTGCCGCGCGTTCCCGCGGCTGGCCCCCTCCTCCGGTCGGCCGCGCTCGCCACACCGCCTACCGCTGGCCGCCGCCCGCGCCTAGTCCTGACCGGCCTTGCCGGCCCCGTTACTCGCTGCTGCCGCCGGCCATGGCCGTGTGCCCGAGCGCCCGTGTGTGTTGTGTGTGTGCGTGTGTGTGGATCAGCTGAGCAACTTTTTAGTGGGGCCACCCCCTTTTAGGTTTTAGTTAGTTTAATTAGGACCTAATTCGCCTAATGATCCTATGGCAGAAGGGCCCCACTATTGTTTAACAAAAATGATTGTTATAATAAAGCCAGAGACAATGACAAGTGGGACCTAAACACTATTCACCTTTTGACCAGTCAAATGTTGACTGGGTCAACTCTGCTGACTGGACCACTCCTGGACCCGACTGGTCATACACTCAGGCTAGTATAGAGCTAGGTGACAAATGTTTATTCTGTTTTTAATTCAAATCAATAATAAATTACACTCAGGATGGAAAAACTTTGTACATGGAAGTTGCTCAGAACAACGAGACGAATCCGGATACGCAGCCCGTTCGTCCGTCACACACCCCTAGCATAGCGAACACGCAACTTTCCCCCTCCAATTCATTTGTTCGAAAACGCAAAACACCGGGGATACTTCCCCGGATGTTTTCCCCCTTCACCGGTATCACCTCATACCGCGTTAGAACATGTCTAGCTCTACCTGTTGTCCTGTTATGCACTTGCTTGCTATGCATTTATTGTTTCTCCCCCTCTTCTCTCCGGTAGATCCCGTGACGATGTTGATGCCCCTGTGGTCGACTACGTGACCGACGACCCCTCCTTCTTGGCAGAGCAACCAGGCAATCCCCCCCCTTGATCACCAGATATCACATATTCTTCTCTATAATGCTTGCATTAGAGTAGTGTAGCATGTTACTGCTTTCAGTTAATCATATACTGCTGCATAGCCTGTCCTTGCTACTACTGTTGTTACCTCTACCTGCTATCCTACTACTTAGTATAGGATGCTAGTGTTCCATCAGTGGCCCTACACTCTTGTCCGTCTGCCATGCTATACTACTGGGCTGTGATCACTTCGGGAGGTAATCACGGGCATATACTATATACTTTACATTGTTTCATTACCTGTGATACTGTTCGGAGATGGGGGGTTGAAGGGGCAGGTGGTTCCACCCAGGTAGTGATGGGCCTGGGTTCCCGACGGCCCCCGACTGTTACTTTGTGGCGGAGCGACAGGGCAGGTTGAGACCACCTAGGAGAGAGGTGGGCCTGGCCCTGGTCGGCGTTCGTGGATACGTAACACGCTTAACGAGATCTTGGTATTTGATCTGAGTCTGGCTACCGACCTATACGCACTAACCAACTACGCGGGAACAGTTATGGGCACTCGACATCGTGGTATCAGCCGAAGCCTTTGTAACATAAGTGAATGAGCGGCGCGCGCCAGATTGGACTGGAATGCCTGCTAGGCTAGGTCTGCTTCCGGACGCGCTCGCAACATGCAGGTGTGTAATGGGCGGTGGGCTCAGACCCCTGCGCCATAGGATTTAGACTGGCGTGCTGACCTATCTGTTGTGCCTAGGTGGGGCTGCGACGTGTTGATCTTCCGAGGCCGGGCATGACCCAGGAAAGTGTGTCTGGCCAAAGGGGATCGAGCGTGTTGGGAAATATGGTGCACCCCTGCAGGGAAGTTTATCTATTCGAATAGTCGTGATCTTCGGTAACAGGACGACTTGGAGTTGTACCTTGACCTTATGACAACTAGAACTGGATACTTAATAAAACACACCCTTCCAAGTGCTAGATACAACTTGGTGATCACTCTCTAACAGGGCGACGAGGAGGGGATCGCCGGGTAGGATAATGCTATGCGATGCTATTTGGAGGACTTCAGTCTACTCTCTTCTACATGCTACAAGACGGAGGCTGCCAGAAGCGTAGTCTTCGACAGGATTAGTTATCCACCTCTTATTCTGGCATTCTGCAGTTCAGTCCACTGATATGGCCCTTTACACATATACCCATGCATATGTAGTGTAGATCCTTGCTTGCGAGTACTTTGGATGAGTGCCCACGGTTGCTTTCTCCCC
Source organism: Aegilops umbellulata (assembly GCA_032464435.1). Classification (NCBI taxonomy): domain Eukaryota; kingdom Viridiplantae; phylum Streptophyta; class Magnoliopsida; order Poales; family Poaceae; genus Aegilops; species Aegilops umbellulata. Next base: position 357,300,295 of record CP136058.1, read on the forward strand.
CTTTTTTCCCCTTTCCTTTCTTTCTGGTTGTCGCAACCAGATGCTGGAGTCCAGGAGCCAGACGCCACCGTCGACGATGACTCCTACTACACTAGAGGTGCCTACTACTATGTGCAACCCGCTGACGACGACCAAGAGTAGTTTAGGAGGATCCCAGGCAGGAGGCATGCGCCTCTTTCAATCTGTATCCCAGTTTGTGCTAGCCTTCTTAAGGCAAACTTGTTTAACTTATGTCTGTACTCAGATATTGTTGCTTCCGCTGACTCGTCTATGATCGAGCACTTTTATTCGAGCCCTCGAGGCCCCTGGCTTGTATTATAATGCTTGTATGACTTATTTATGTTTTTAGAGTTGTGTTGTGATATCTTCCCGTGAGTCCCTGATCTTGATCGTACACGTTTGCGTGCATGATTAGTGTACGATTCAATCGAGGGTGTCACATGTCCCCTATTAATCTTTGTTTTGCAATATTAATCTTGATAATGATGGACTGAATATGATCCACCTTTACCTAGAAGGCGTTCCAAGAATTCGGAGTTTTTAGATCTTGATGCTAAAATTGATAAAAGTGGGATTGAAGAAATCAAAACCCAAGATGTTGCTAAACTCACTATTTTGGATTTCAAGGAATTTAATTATGAAAATTGCTCTTTGATTGATTCTATTTCCTTGTTGCAATCCGTGCTAAATTCTTCTCACACTTATAGTCAAAATGAAGCGTTTACTAAACATATCGTTGATGCCATGATACAATCTTATGAAGAAAAACTTGAGTTGGAAGTTTCTATCCCTAGAAAACTTTATGATGAGTGGGAACCAACTATTAAAATTAAGATTAAGGATCATGAATTTTATGCTTTATGTGATTTGGGTGCTAGTGTCTCCACTATTCCCAAAACTTTGTGTGATTTGCTAGATTTCCGTGATTTTGATGATTGCTCTCTAAACTTGCACATTGCGGATTCCACTATTAAGAAACCTATGGGAAGAATTAATGATGTTCTTATTGTTGCAAATAGGAATTATTTTCCCGTAGATCTTATCGTTATTGATATAGATTGCAATCCTTCTTGTCCTATTATTCTTGGTAGACCTTTCCTTAGAACGATTGGTGCAATTATTGATATGAAGGAAGGGAATATTAGATTCCAATTTCCATTAAAGAAAGGCATGGAACACTTCCCCAGAAAGAAAATAAAATTACCATATGAATCTATCATGAGAGCCACTTATGGATTGCCTACCAAAGATGGCAATACCTAGATCTATCCTTGCTTTTATGCCTAGCTAGGGGCGTTAAACGATAGCGCTTGTTGGGAGGCAACCCAATTTTATTTTTAGTTTTTTTTGCTTTTGCTTATATTTAGGAATAAATCTTTGATCTAGCCTCTGGTTAGATGTGTTTTTATGTTTTAATTAGTGTTTGTGCCAACTTAAACCTATAGGATCTTCTTGGACGATAGTTATTTGATCTTGCTGTAATTTCCAGAAACTTTCTGTTCACGAAAACAATTGTTAAAAATCACCAGAACGTGATAAAATAGTGATTACAATTGCTGCTGATCAATAAACTAATTTCCTAGGACGTCCTATCTTGGTAGATTTTTTGGAGTTCCAGAAGTTTGCGTTAGTTACAGATTACTACAGACTGTTCTGTTTTTGACAGATTCTGTTTTTTGTGTGTTGTTTGCTTATTTTGATGAATCTATGTCTAGTAAAATAGTTTATAAACAATAGAGAAGTTGGAATATAGTAGGTTTAACACCAATATAAATAAAGAATGAGTTCATTACATTACCTTGAAGTGGTCTTTTGTTTTCTTTCGCTAACGGAGCTTACGAGATTTCTGTTGAGTTTTGTGTTGTGAAGTTTTCAAGTTTTGGGTGAAATCTTTTGATGGATTATGGAACAAGGAGTGGAAAGAGCCTAAGCTTGGGGATGCCGATGGCACCCCCAAGATAATCTAAGGATACCAAAAAGTCAAAGCTTTGGGATGCCCCGGAAGGCATCCCCTCTTTCGTCTACTTCCATTGGTAACTTTACATGGAGCTATATTTTTATTCACCACATGAAATGTGTTTTGCTTGGAGCGTCTTGTATGATTTGAGTCTTTGATTTTTAGTTTACCACAATCATCCTTGCTGTACACACCCTTTTTGAGAGAGCCATACATGATTTGGAATTTTATAGAATACTCATTGTGCTTCGCTTATATCTTTTGAGTTATATAGTTTTGCTGTAGTACTTCACTTATATCTTTTAGAGCACGGTGGTGGATTTGTTTTAAAGAAACTATTGATCTCTCATGCTTAAGTTAGATTATTTTGAGAGTCTTAAATAGCATGGTAATTTTCTTAAATAATCCTAATATGCTAGGTATTCAAGAATAGTAAAAAAATTCTTATGAGTGTGTTGAATACTAAGAAAAGTTTGATGCTTGATGATTGTTTTGAGATATGGAGGTGATAATATTAAAGTCGTGCTAGTTGAGTAGTTGTGAATTTGGGAAATACTTGTGTTGAAGTTTGCAAGTCCCGTAGCATGCACGTTGGTAAACGTTATGTAACAAATTTGAAACATGAGGTGTTCTTTGATTGTCCTCCTTATGAGTGGCGGTCGGGGACGAGCGATGGTCTTTTACTACCAATCTACCCCCCTAGGAGCATGCGCGTAGTGCTTTGGTTTTTTAATGCTCGTAGATTTTTGCAATAAGTATGTGAGTTCTTTATGACTAATGTTGAGTCCATGGATTATACGCACTCTCACCCTTCCATCATTGTTAGCCTCTTCGGTACCGTGCATTGCCCTTTCTCACATTGAGAGTTGGTGCATACTTCGCCGGTGCATCCAAACCCCGTGATATGATACGCTCTTTCACACATAAACCTCCTTATATCTTCCTCAAAACAGCCACCATACCTACCTATTATGGCATTTCCATAGCCATTCCGAGATATATTGCCATGCAACTTCCCACCATTCCATTTATCATGACACATTCATCATTGTCATATTGCTTGGCATGATCATGTAGTTGACATTGTATTTGTGGCAAAACCACCGTTCATAATTCTTTCATACATGTCACTCTTGATTCATTGCATATCCTGGTACACTGCCGGAGGCATTCATATAGAATCATACTTTGTTCTAGTATCGAGTTGTAATCATTGAGTTGTAGATAAATAGAAGTGTGATGATCATCATTTTCTAGAGCATTGTCCCAAGTGAGGAATAAAAAAAGAAAGGCCAAAAAAAGGCCCAAAAAATGAGAGAAAAAGAGAGAAGGGACAATGCTACTATCCTTTGCCACACTTGTGCTTCAAAGTAGCACCGTAATCTTCATGATAGAGAGTCTCTTGTTTTGTCACTTTCATATACTAGTGGGAATTTTTCATTATAGAACTTGGCTTGTATATTCCAACAATGGGCCTCCTCAAGTGCCCTAGGTCTTCGTGAGTGTTGGAGATATAACTAGTTGTGTAAGCCCCCCAGGAGGGGCCAGGTTACGCAAGGAGGACTCATCAGAAAGAAGCCCATGACCAAGCATGAAGATGGTGGTTCAATAAAGGATCTAAGGCCCGCAGGCGGCTTAAGGCCCATAGTGGTAAACCGCCATGATGGCATGACTTGTAACATAAGGTAGAATTAACTAGTCACCGAGCCGGACATTGTCTATGATCCGGTCGGGATCTGTAGGCCGCAGGGCGTTAACCCGTGTATATAAGGGGACGACCCGCCAGCGGCTTAGGGCAAGAAACAACTCATCAAGAACCGGGCATAGCGTATCTCGCTCCCTGGTCATCGAAACCTCATCAATACCAACCCAACTAGACGTAGGCCTTCCTTCACCGTAAGGGGCTGAACTAGTATAAACTCTCTTGTGTCCTTTGTCTCGATTAACCCCTTTAAGCTTCCTAGCTGCGATGGCTCCACGACTAAGCCCTTGCAAGAGGACATCTGTCGTGACAATTCCACGACAGTTGGCGCCCACCGTGGGGCCAGCGCAAGGTGGATTTGAGTTCTTGAAGGGCAACTTCGAAGGGCTCAAGGGATACGCAGTCGGCCGGATGACTAAGAGTCGTCGCGGCAAGATCTACATCGACGACGAAGGCTGGGGCCCCGATGCCGGCTCAATTGAGTATGGGTACCGGGTCCCCTTCGACGGAATCCACGTCCTCATCGGCCGGATTGGTGAGTCGGGCCCTGAGCCGGACAACTGCACCGACCTCGTCGAGACGGCTCAGCGCGTGGGACCCGCCCGGGCTCAACCCGTCGTGAAGCATGCTTTCATGGGCTGCATCCACGAAGGGGAACTTTCTGAAGGATCTAAAGATGGTGGTGAGACGGTCGTCCTCTCTGATGGTGATTCGTCCGTCGGTTCAACAGATTTGCTGTATCAAGTGCAAGATGGCGTGCTTGGGGGCTGTTTCAATGGCTCCAGTATTCCGGACCCCTACGAGCCGCCAAACTGGGCAGGAGTCTTCATGGCTGTGACTTAGCCCGGCTCAAACTCTACAGCCGCAGCGGCAATAACGTCCGGGTCAGGAGCGGCCGGGGCAGGAGGCCCTGCGCGCTCGCCGTCTCAGGTGCTGATGCATCTCATGGATAAGCTTACGGCCCTGTTAACCGCTACAGTCATCCCTGTGAACCAAGATGAGCATAATGCAGAGGTGGCACAGGTTCGTGAGGAGATAGCTCGGGCCAAGGAGGCCTTAGCAGCTGAGGATACCAGATTGGCCACAGAACGGGCAGCTTTGGACGCACGGGCGTAGCAGCTCCAGTCAGAAGCTTTTCAGCTTACGATGAGCCTGAACGCGTCTAATGAGGTAATGAGGAGGCGGCATCAGAAAACTCAATCCCGTTTGCCTCCGATTTATGACCCTCGGAACCTCTTTGCTACACTCGGAGCCGGCCCTAGTAACCCGCCAGAGGTGAATCAGTTCATGACAACCAGGGCCCGGTTCAGCCTCAGGTGACGGCACCTCCTCATGGGAACATGGCACCGCCCCGTTATGTGCCAATACCGCCGGGTCACTTTTCCAACCCCGTGGAGAATTTAATCGCAGCATCAGCGCGTTTGGCGGGACTCCCAGTGGACGGTGATGATCCGACAATGGTGGAGACCCGTAGGATCAGAGAACTTGTCCAGACAGCTTTGGCTAAGCAAGAGACTTATTCCTACAGCTGGGAATTGATTCATTCAACCCCTCTGCCCTGGTTAGCTCCGCCTCGCCCAAACCGGAGCCCGAGTTACAGCAGACACATGGAGTTAGAGGCCTTGTCAAGCAACGCCCAGCGCTGTAACCAACCCGGTAGCTATAACCCGGTGCAAGACCGAATACGTCAGGAGGACGAGCGGGCGGCTCAGCTAGCGGCACAACAAACGGCTCATCAGGATTTTCCAGAGTATCCGACGACTTCCGTTGAGGCAGGAGTGTCCACTAGAACCGGCGGTGTTCCTTGTTCGGTGCCGGCTCTAAGTAATATACGTTTACCCAAGGATTTCAAGGGACCTCGAAAGGTGCCAAATTACAAGGCCGACTTACAGCCCGGAGCATGGATCGAGAGTTATGAGATGGCCATGGAGCTGTTGGAGGTTAGTGATGCAACAATGGCTAAGTACTTCACCATGATGTTGGATGGAACAGCTCATTCTTGGTTAAAGGGCTTGCCACCCAATTCCATTAGTTCATGGGCAGAGCTAAAGGCCCGATTCATCCAGAACTTCAAGGACACTTGCAAGCAATCTATGTTGATTGTGGACTTGACAAATTGTAAGTAGGAGGAGGGAGAATCCACAACTCATTGGGTGCGTCGGGTTAAGGAGATAATACATTTGTCTGACAAGATGGATGCCGGCTCTGCAGTCCTCATGTTGGAGAAGAATTGCCGCTTTGAGCCGCTGAGGCAGAAACTCGGGCGCCTTAAATGTGATTGCAATGATATGGGCATGCTGATGGAAGATTTAGTAAAATACGCCGACTCTGATAGTACCAAGGATCCCGCATCTGATGTGGAAAAGACAGGGAAGGGAAAGAAGAACGGCAATGGAAAAGGTCAGCAGCATAACCCGACGAATCAAGGAGGAAATAAGCGTAAGTCGGAGGGTAACCCGGAGTTCGTGGCCAACGCCAACGCGCAGGATAACAATCAGAGACGTAAGGGAAAACCGCCTCCTCGAAACACCGGGTCAGGTCCATCTCTTGAGCAGCTACTCAATGAGCCCTGTCCGAGAGACGGCACCCGGGAGCGGCCCGCCACCCACTTGTGGAAAGATTGTGCAATCATGAAGGCTTTCAAGAATTCCAATACGTTTGATGGCAATCATGGGTCGAGCGGCGGTTCAGGTGCCGACGGCTTCCATGGCCCGGGCGGTGGTTCAGGTTCCGGCTTTCAGGGAAATCAAGGCGGCTATAATCAACAACAGTCTCGTCAAGGAGGACAACAACAGCAGTAGTCGGGTTATCAAAGCCATCCGAAGCAGTTGAATAGTGGGCAGTATCATGTGTTCACCACTAGCTTGTGTAAACGTGACCAGAAGATTCATAAGAGGGCCGTGAATTCTGTTGAGCCGGTAGTTCCCCGTTACTTAAGGTGGTCAGAGTAGCCTATTGTATGGGGCAGGGAAGATCACCCTCCTGGGGTTGATAATCCGGGTCAGTTAGCCTTGGTGGTGGCGCCTCAGGTCGGTGGATATAAATTCACCAAGGTACTCATGGACGGAGGTAGCAGCATCAATATCCTCTATTATGAGACCTTTCGACGCATGGGTTCGACTGACAAAAATCTAAAGACATCCAACACCGTTTTCCATGGAGTGGTGCCTGGTAAGTCGGCATACCCGGTCGGTATGATTGAGTTGGAGGTGGCTTTTGGAGATGAGTATAATTCCAGGGCCGAGAAATTAATGTTTGAGGTGGTCAAAATCAAGAGTCCATATCATGCTTTGTTTGGGCGGCCGACTTATGCCAAGTTCATGGCACAACCGTGTTATGTTATCTACAGCTCAAAATGTCGGGTTACAAGGGTACCATCACTTTACATGGGAGTCGAAAGGTAGCCTTAGAATGTGAAGAGGGTGATGCAGCTTATGCTGAGTCTGTGTGTGCAGCAGAGAAGTTGAAGTTTTATCAAGATAATGTTGACCCGGCGTATATGACCTCTCTGAAGAAGCCAACCACAGAGCATGACCCGGCAATGAAGTTTAAGTCGACTGCTGAAACTGAACTTGTTGATTTCACTCCGGGCGACTCATCCAAGCAGTTCAGCATCAGTGCCAACTTGGATCCTAAATAGGAAAGCGCGCTCATCGAGTTCATCCGTGAGAACCGGGACATCTTTGCATGGAAACCTTCTGACATGCCGGGTGTACCGAGAGAACTCGCTGAGCACACTCTTAATATTGATCCGAAGTATAAGTCGGTCAGGCAGTTTCTTCGACGGTTCAATGAGGAAAGACGGAAAGTTATTGTAGAGGAAGTGGCCCGGCTCTTAGCGGTCGGGTTCATTGGAGAAGTTTTTCACCCGGAGTGGTTGGCTAACCCAGTGCTCGTGCTCAAGAAAAATGACACCTAGCGAATGTGTGTGGATTACATGGACTTAAATAAGGCTCGTCCGGCTGATCCTTTTGCTCTGCCCCGTATTGATCAAATCATTGATGCTACGGCGGGTTGTGAGCGTTTGAGCTTTTTGGATGCTTACTCTGGTTATCATCAGATCAAGATGGCAGTTAAGGACCAGGAGAAGACGGCTTTCATCACTCCATTTGGAGCCTTCTGCTATGTATCTATGCCGTTTGGGCTCAAGAGTGCCCAGGCGACTTATCAGCAATGTGTGCAGAACTGTCTCCACGATCAAATCGGGCGCAATGTTCATGCTTATGTGGATGACATCATGGTGAAATCCAGGGAGAAGGAAACCTTAATATCTGATTTAAAGGGGACCTTTGATAATCTCCGGGTTTATAAGATGATGCTTAACCCGGAAAAGTGTGTATTTGGTGTAACTGCAGGCAAGCTTTTGGGTTTTCTGGTCTCAAACAGAGGCATTGAAGCTAATCCGGAGAAGATCAAGGCAATTACCATTTTGGCTAAGCCGGCGTGCATCAATGATGTTCAGCGATTGGCAGGTCGTGTCGCCACTTTAAGCCGGTTAGGTGAGAAGGCACTACCGCTGTATCAGATGATGAAGAAAACAGACACTTTTGTCTGGAGTGACGCTGCTAATGTTGCTTTTGAAGATTTAAAGAGACAGTTGCCTGAGCCGCCATGTCAGGACCCCGATTCTAAGCCACATCGATCCAGCGTGTAACACTTCATATCACTTTGCGGCCTCACGCACGGTACTCCCACGGGTGCCACCTTACCTGGCCCGGGACCGTTTGCGCCTTTTGGCTCACGTATATGATAGTGTCGCTAGCATCCATATGACAGAGAACCCGGGCCGACAAGGCTAGTCGTGAACCCGAAGCGGCGCTAGCCTATGAGGACAGGCATACATGAATCACATCGAGCATGTCGGTCATCAACGTATCTATTCGGGCTGTAGCACTGGGCTAACAGGACTCCGGTAACCCGGGCTGTAGCAGGCTAGGCAGGACTCCGAATATCAGCGCGTGACATTTCCCCGAAGGGACAGACATAGGAACGACGTGAAACACATGCTGGCCAGTCAAGTGTCCAAGCAGTAGTGCTGGGCTAGCAGGACTCCGGTGAACCGGGCTGTAGCGGACTACTATCGCTCAGAAGCACAAGACTTACATTTCCCCATATGAAAGGCTGCCAAGGATAAACAACTAGATAGTCGGATCCCACTCATACCAAGCATTTCAATCATACACACAATATGCCCGATATGAGTAAATACAACATGGCATCACAACAGTACTCTACGACTCAAGTACTTTATTTAGAAGGCTCCGAGGAGCCATACATATCATCCATACAGATAGGGGTCACATGACCCAACACTCAAGTCATACAAACATACAAGCACATGCGGAAGCAAAGTAGTCTGAGTACAGACACTAGAAAGAAAGAAGGCTTGACGAAGCCTGTCTATCTACAACGACCCTTCACAAGTCTTGGATCACCACCTGGGTGATAAGTCACTCGTCAACGTCGAGGTCTACATAGAACCCATCAGAGGGGTTGGTGCAGTCGTCTGAAAAACATGATTAAAGCAACATGAGTACGGAGGTACTCAGCAAGTCTTACAACAGGAACCTACTATACATGCACATTCTCAAGAAGGTAGTGGGGTTATTGCAGCAAGCCAGCTTTGACTCTTGGCTAAGCTATCCTACGAAAGACACCACTTGTAAAACATTTGTCGCACACGAGTCCACTAACACCAACACAATACTCCACCGTGGATCCTCTCTCGCCATCCTACGAGAGGGCCATCCGCGGTACTCACACTTATCTTGAGAGTTTTAGTAGTATCCATTTAACTTGTCTATGAACTGATATAGGCAACCCAGAAGTCCATTACCGCGGACACGGCTATTCGAATAGATCATTTATAACCCTGCAGGGGTGTACTTCTTCACACATGTTTCCACCACTTAGCGTCTGCACACGACATGTGCTCGGCAGACTTCAAGCGAAAGCCGACGTGGGTGTAGACCACGACCTACCTAAACACTCAAGTCTCTAGTCCAGGTTTATCGCCTATTCGGGTTCCATCCGCAGGGAGTCCGGCCGAGGTTTCCACTAACGGCCCCGAACGATGTGAACAGGGTTCCGAGACACCAAACGGGCGCCCGGTTGACCCGGCCACGTGCCTACCGCAACACAGCCCACCCCGATGGTCAGCGCCGCGTGCGGCCCCCACCATACTACAAACACCAGAAACTAATTGCAACTCCTGGACAGAGGACAAGGGCGGATAAGAAGTCGAGCGGGGTCATATTTCAGGGCCCAAAGTGTGGTAGTAGCTGTATCATGGATCACAAACACAGATCTCAGTTCTTAAGGACGGCCTCAATGAAACAACCCACCATGTACTCCTACATGGCCTCTCATCGATTCCTTTACCAAATCGTGTTCAACACTTCACTCTTGTCACCGACACAACCTTTCACTCCAGTTCATCATCCCGATGAGCCAGACCTGACACAACTCTAAGCATAGCAAGCATAGCATGGTAGGAACACACACACATGTATTGGCTCAATCAACTCCTACACATGCTAGTGGGTTTCATCTAGTTACTGTGGCAATGACAGGTCATGCAAAGGAAGTGGGTTCAACTACCGCAACACACAGCAGTTTGAAACGCGTTGTCTTAATGCAGTAAACAAGGGCAGAAGCGAGGACATGGGTTTGTATCGGAATGATCAATGGGTTGCTTGCCTGATGGAGTGGTCGTGGGATACTGCCCTTCAGTTGGATACTCGGAGATATCCTCGGAGGCAGAACCTACCACGATGAACACATCGGAACACAATCAATACATGGCAATATGCAACAATATGATGCATGCTATGACATGGCAATATGGATGTGTCCTGACCTAGTGCAAGTTAAACCAGAAGGGAATGAACCCATTTGAACCAAAGATTCAAATGGTAGCTCATTAATGAAGATCATATTAGTGTATCAACTTGTAATGCCTAAACAGTGGGTTTAACTTGTTCTGACATGCATGAAACCAGTACCAATGGATAGGTTGGATTTTTCTGATAATTTTTCATATATAAAACTTTGCATTTGGAGTTATAGATAAATTTCTATGAATTTTTGAAGTTTGATCTAATTTCTGGATTTTCCTGTATAAAATTAATTCCAGTAAAAAAATTACTGCGTCAGCATGAGGTCATGCTGACCTCAGCAAGTCAACAGCCGGTCCAGGTCAACTGACCAGTGGGCCCAGGGGGTTAGTGATTAATTAAACCTGTTTAATTAGTTTTAAACTAATCCAGTGATTAACAGAAGAGGGCCCCACCTGTTATTGACTCATCAGAGTCAACCAGGGCCCACCAGTCAACGGTCAGGGTCAACTCGCCGGCGTCTAGCCGCCGGCGAGGCCAGACGCGGCGGAGCAGAGTGGATTTGGCCGTTCCGGCCACCAAATGGGGCGCGGAAGGCATCTACGCACTCCTGGGAACGAGCCGCGGCTACTGGTGGAGTCAGTTGGGGTCGGGGTGGCCGGAGTTGGCGCCGGCGACGAGTTTGGCGGCGCCGGGGCTTGGGTGAAGGTGAAACCGGGGCTGCGGGGCACGGCGAGGCGCGTGGAGTGATGCTTCGGGGCCCTGGGTGTGCGGTGAGTATGTTAGATATGGTGAGGTGGCCGGAGTTGGCCCGGAGACACGTCAGCGACGAGCTCCGCGGCGGTGCGTGCGGCGAGCTCCGTGTACTCGCTATGTGGCGTTAGAAGGAGAGAGAAGAGGATGGGTAGGCTCAGCAGCTCACTGAGAAGCAGCAGAGAGGGTCAGCTTGCTCGGGGAAACCTTGGTGCGGTCGGGACGGCGACGGCGATCTGGCGGCCCGAGGTTGAAGACGACGGCGGTGAGGACGATGCAGAGGCTCCGGCGTCGTGTGGCTCGGTGGGGCGAAGCAAGAGGGAGTGGCGGAGCTGTAGGACACGGTGGAGTGGCACGGGGGCGACGGGGAGCGTGGTTTCACGGCGGCGCGGGCGCGGCAGCGTCGGCCATGACCGAGAGGGAGCGAGAGAGAGGGCAGGGGGGAGGAGTGAGGTGTCCACGGGGTCGGGGGTGTGACGTGGGGGTCGCCCAGCGTCCAGGCGCGCGAGGCGGCAAGCTGCTGGCGCCGTGGCGAGCTCGCGCTCGCCGGCGTCAGCTCCCTGCCTGCCTGGCGGGGACGAAGCAGCTGGCTGGCGCGGGCCAGCACAGTGCTGGGCCGCCAGGTGGGCCGGCAGGTGGGTAGCGTCCAGGTTAGTTTTCCTCTGATTAACTGTTTTCTTTTTCTATTATTTCTGCAACTTTGTGGACTTATTTAAAAATACTTAAACAACTCCAAAAATCCCCAAACTGCTCATGCATACTATTTAAAGTATAAACAACATGAAACATTTCAGTTTAGGAATATTTGAACATTTAAAATATTTTATGAATTTTAAATGCCCAAATTCAAATACTTATAACTTAATTCAAAAACCTTAGGATGACCTAGAAAATTATGCACCACTTTTGGCAGAGGTTCTGAACCAAGGCAAAAAATGATGGACATTTAGAAGGGCATTTCAGGTTCATTGAAAATATTTTTAGTAAACCCTAGTTGATTCAGGAGGGGTGCTGGGGGTTCTGCCTTCCCCATTTCAATTTTCTTGTCAAAAGAAAACATGATGCACACTCTAATGCATGAACTAGGTAGGATGTGACAACTCACCCCCACTCAAAAGAATCTCGTCCCGAGATTTAGGATCTGTCGGAAAGAAGGTGGGGTACTCAAGTCGAAGACGATCCTCCCTTTCCCAAGTAGCTTCTTGCTCGGAATGGTGTGACCATTGAACCTTGAGAAACTTGATGTTGTGGCGTCGAGTGGTACGCTCGGCTTGATCAAGGATACGAACGGGGTATTCCCGATAAGTGAGGTTATCTTGGAGATCAAGCGTTTCGTGGTCCACTCCGCGGATAGGATCCGAGAAGCAACGCCTGAGTTGAGAAACGTGGAAGACATCATGAACTCTGGAGAGATGCGGAGGTAGTTCCAGTTGGTAGGCAACTTCCCCTCGTTTGGCAAGAATGCGAAAAGGTCCAATGTAACGAGGAGCCAATTTGCCTTTGATACCGAATCGATGGGTCCCCTTTAAAGGTGTAACCCGAAGGTAAGCCATCTCGCCGACTTCATAAGCCATGGGCTTATGCTTGCGATCATACTGACTCTTTTGTCGAGACTGGGCGGTCTTCAACTTCTCACGAATAATGCGAACCTGCTCTTCTGCATCCTGGATCATGTCCGGGCCAAAGAGTTGTCTCTCGCCGGTTTCTGACCAGTTAAGAGGCGTCCGACATTTTCGTCCATAAAGAACTTCGAAAGGAGCTTTACCCAAGCTAGCTTGATAACTGTTGTTATAAGCGAACTCGGCGAATGGAAGGCACTTCTCCCAATTCATACCGAAAGAGATAACAGAAGCTCGGAGCATATCCTCCAGAATTTGATTGACTCGTTCTACTTGACCACTTGACTGAGGATGGAAGGCGGTGCTAAAGGAGAGACGAGTTCCCATAGCATTTTGGAAACTCTCCCAAAATCGTGAGGTGAAAAGACTTCCACGGTCTGAGTTAATTTCTAATGGAACACCATGGAGAGACACTATTCGAGAGATGTACAAATCAGCTAGCTGGCTAGCGGTTATACTCTCGCGAACAGGTAAGAAGTGGGCTACTTTGGAAAGACGATCGACAACAACGAAGATAGCATTATTCCCTCTGTTGGTTCTGGGAAACCCGGTAATGAAATCCATACCGATTTTATCCCATTTCCATTCAGGAATCTCCAATGGTTGAAGGGTGCCAGCAGGCCGTTGATGCTCTGCTTTAACACGACAACAGACGTCGCAAGTTGCAATGTATTGAGCGATTTCTCTCTTCATCCTGGTCCACCAAAACCTCTGGCGTAAGTCTTGATACATTTTAGTACTACCGGGATGAATGGTGAGAGGGGATTCATGAGCTTCCTTAAGGATCAATTGTCGTAAATGTTGTTTCTTGGGAACCACCAAGCGGTTCTCGAAGAAGACAACACCTCGTTCATCCATGGAAAAACATTTAGCAACTCCGCTAGCGATGTTTTCCTTAATCCGGGATATGCCCTTATCGCGCTTCTGGGCAGCTATGATTTGATCCGTAAGGTTAGGTTTCGCCACCAGGGTGGAAAGGAATCCTCGAAGAACAATGTGAAGGTTAAGCTTATGAAATTCCTCGTGGAGAAGTGGTTGACCTTGTTGTAACATCAGGTTGTTACAATAAGATTTACGACTTAGCGCATCAGCCATGACATTGGCTTTGACTGGGGTGTAAGTTATTCCTAAGTCGTAATCCGAGATCAACTCGACCCAACGTCTTTGCCTGAGATTCAAATCCGGTTGGGTGAAGATATATTTCAAACTTTGGTGATCAGTGTAAATTTCGCAACGATTACCCAGAAGGTAATGTCGCCAGGTTTTGAGTGCATGGACTACTGCTGCAAGCTCTAGATCATGTGTGGGATAATTATCCTCATGTGGACGCAACTGTCGAGAAGCGTAGGCAATCACATGACGATCTTGCATGAGTATGCAACCTAGTCCTTGTCGCGAGGCGTCGCAGTAAATAACAAAGTCCTTAGAGAAGTCTGGTGGTACCAGTACGGGAGCAGATGTCAGGCGTCTTTTCAGTTCCTGAAAGCTGAACTCGCACTGTGGGGTCCACTCGAACTTTTTATCTTTCTTGAGGAGTTCAGTTAGAGGCTTAGCAACCTTGGAGAAATTCTCGACGAAGCGGCGGCAATAGCTCGCTAAACCAAGAAAACTCCGAACTTGCTTGACCGTTTCAGGTGGAGTCCAGTCAAGGACAGCTTGAACTCGCTCGGGATTGACAGCAATGCCCTTGCCAGAGATTACATGGCCCAGATAGGTCACTTCTGGCAACCAGAATTCGCACTTGGAGAATTTGGCATAAAGGCGATGCTCTCGAAGTTTCATCAATACTAGCCTTAGATGTTCAGCATGTTCTTCCTCATTCTTGGAGTAGATGAGTATATCATCGAGGTATACCACGACGAATTTATCCAAGTACTCCATGAAGATCGAGTTCATTAACCGAGAGAAGGTGGCTGGAGCATTGGTTAAACCGAAGGACATGACGGTGTACTCATATTGGCCGTAACGAGTGACAAAGGCCGTTTTGGGAATGTCCCCGTTCTTGATTTTGATTTGATGGTAGCCCAACCTCAAATCCATCTTGGAAAAGACTGAGGATCCAGCGAGCTGGTCATACAGGTCGTTGATCCTGGGGAGCGGATACTTGTTCTTGATAGTGACCAAATTGACAGGTCGGTAATCTACAACCATCCGATCCGTTCCATCCTTCTTCTTGACGAAGAGGACGGGGCAAGCCCATGGAGATGATCTAGGACGGATGAAACCCTTTTGCAAGGACTCATCGAGTTGTTTCTTAAGCTCAGCTAGTTCTAGGGGTGCCATCTTATAAGGTCTTCTAGAGATTGGGACGGTTCCTGGAACAAGGTCTATCACGAACTCGACATCTCTGTCAGGTGGAACACCTGGCAATTCCTCTGGAAAGACATCCGGGAAGTCACGGACTACCGGAATATCTTCGAGGTCTGGAAGGGGATTGGCATTTAGAGAGTAGAGCTGACGCTCCGATACTCGGGTCAAAACATTGACTGTATTGCCCGATGGATGGGTAAGTTGGACAGTTCTAGTTGAGCAATCAATCTTGGCGTAATGGGCTGACATCCAGTCCATACCCAAGATGATGTTTATGTCCGAAGACTTGAGAGCTATTAGTGACGCGAGAAAAACCAATCTGTCGACAAGAATTTCATTTCCATGGCTGATCCTAGAGGTTTGCCATCTAGAACCGGGAGTTTGAATTTCCATGGAGGTGGGCATGTCACAAAAGGTAGTGTTGTGCAATCGAGCATAGCTCTCAGAAATAAATGAATGAGATTCTCCAGTATCAAAGAGAACAGTTGCCGGGTGGCAATTAACAAGGAGCGTACCGAGAACGACGTTGGAGTCCTCTTGAGTCTCTTCAGCTGAAACGTAGTTGACATGGCCACGAGCAGTGGTGGCTGGCTTGGCGACAAGCACTTTTGCTGTTGACTTACCACGGCCAACAGACTTTCCGAACTGGCTGGGGTTGTTCTGGGGACACTCACGGATGTAGTGGCCCGGCTCACCACACTTGAAGCAAGTTATCGAAGTGGGGCGTGGAGCAGCATTGGCAGGGGAACCACCAAAAGTCTTGGGCGGCACATACCGCTGATTGGGGCGAGGCGCCTCAAAGGATGGCCTCGGAGTATACCTGGGTGGCATGGCAGAATTTGGGATCCAGACCCGGCGCTTCTGAGATCCAGAGCCGGATGAAGATCCATAGTCACGGGAGTGTTTGCGTGAGGCTTCAAAATCATTCTGCCCTGTCTCGGCACTGATGGCCTTATTGACTAGCTTCGGAAAAGAAGTGCATTCATGCAGACGAAGGTCACGGCGGAGTTCAGGGCTAAGTCCCTTGCGGAACCTTGCCTGCTTCTTGGCATCGGTGGATACCTCTTCGGGAGCATAGCGTGCAAGCTTTCCAAACTCGCGACTGTATGCATCCACAGTCAGCTTCCCCTGGGTGAAGTTACAGAACTCCTCCCTCTTGCGATCCATGAGACCTTCCGGAATATGATGCTCACGAAAAGCGGCACTGAAATCAGCCCAAGTAGTGAGTTGGCCGACCGGACGCATAGCTTCATAATTCTCCCACCAAAGGCTGGCAGGGCCTTCGAGGTGATAGGCAGCAAAGGTGACTTTATCATCTTCAGCCACGTTGGCAGAACGTAGCTTGTGGGCGATGCTGCGGAGCCAGTCATCCGCATCGAGAGGTTCGATGGAATGATTGAACTTTGGCGGGTACAGCTTGACAAAGTCATTGATGGACACCGAATTGATCCTCTGCTGGCGTGCAGTGTTCTGCTCAATCCGCTCTAACAAGCGGTTGGTGTCGCGCCTGTTGCGCTCTGCCTCCAGCATCACTTCGGCCAGAGAAGGTGGTTGAGGCAGACTTTCCTCTCTAGGTGCACTAGCTTCTCCCTGCTCCGAAGCAGCAGGGTTGCTGCGGGTGTTGACCATCCTGGGAAAACAAAACAACGATTTAAACCAGGATGGCAAAATCTGGCCAAAGAAGTGCGGAATGTAATGGGTATCAAGGAATGCAGAGATGATCATCCGTATGACATGGTAATATAGAAACTGCCATATATATACCAACGGTCATACACATCATACATGGTTTAGTACAAGCTCAAGCTGAAGTACAACTAAGACGAGAGACGTTACATCTCATCAGAGGCATTCCAAGCTCCTATACATTATTTTTCTACACCTCCGGAATTGATACACACTAAGTTATATTCCACAATCACGCAGGACGGTGGACATACAACTATTACAATACCAGCGAGACTGCTACTAGCTCACACGGCTCCGTAGAAGTCCTCATAGAAATCACCACCCAGACCTGGAAGCGGAACATGGTCATCTGGGAACAGACGGTCCTGCGGTGCTTGTGGACCATAGGGACTTGGGTGCGGCCTCGGTCCAACAGATGGCGGTAGAAGAGTCCCACGAGGAGGGGTGATGCCTCCCACCTCACGCCATTCCATGAAGTCTGGCAGACTAGCCCGCACAGGGTACAAGTCTCTCGTGTCCATGTATCCGGCTTGCACAGCAGGTGCAAACCTCGTCAAGGTGGCCCAATGATCAGCACGAGCATTAAAGAGCTCCATACGCAAGGCCCGGTTTTCACGGTCCTTATCTTCCAACATCTCAGTAGTGGTGCAAAGGAGTGAGTCCTCATGGGATGCATCACTGTACATGCCCTGAAGGTAACCATGCGCCCCAGGGAGGGATGCTAGCATGTAGCGAAAATCAGTGTTGCTCAACAAGGCAGTTCTAGCTCGCATAATGGTCATCATCGAGTAGGCTGCATCTTGAACAGACATCCCAATAGTGATCCCGAGTCCATAAGAACGGTGGAGTGGTTCCGTGGCTCCGGGATATGATGGATATATCCTGACCGTGCACAGATATTGGCTCTGGTTAAAATCTCTAAACTGCTCTTCGACGGTGTATTCAGGGTACCATCGGTAACCTGCCTCAACCATCACTCGAACCAACATGGCGGTATGACCACATACACCGATGCAACGGGTCAGACGAACCACTTGGTTTTGGGGACAGGTAGCCATCTGAAAGCACAAAATAGTGCAAAGGCATTAGAATTTCTGGATGAAATTGGACAACATAACGGCTGTAAATGCTCAGAAAAAGAATTGAGACATCCACAACAGTTTGCGAAACCACTCAACAACAACATATCAAGGTTCTGGTTCAATTGGCAACATACTAAAATTTAGTAGAACTGAACTGGGTTGTATCCAACAATCCTATAAGTTACTACGGATTTAGTAACACGTGAACCTGATAGAGAGAAGAGAGCCTAGTCCTTAACCCACGTAGAATGAGAAGAGAATGACTTAGAATAGAGGGCATAAGGTAAAGAAGTAAAAGAGCCTTACGTTCCCTCCCACAATCAATTCCCCTACATATAACTAAAGCATTTCTAGACTCGACATCGACCGGTTTGGCTTAGCGAACCTACAGGCAGTCCGGCTCTGATGCCAACGCTGTCAGGACCCCGATTCTAAGCCACATCGATCCAGCGTGTAACACTTCATATCACTTTGCGGCCTCACGCACGGTACTCCCACGGGTGCCACCTTACCTGGCCCGGGACCGTTTGCGCCTTTTGGCTCACGTATATGATAGTGTCGCTAGCATCCATATGACAGAGAACCCGGGCCGACATGGCTAGTCGTGAACCCGAAGCGGCGCTAGCCTATGAGGACAGGCATACATGAATCACATCGAGCATGTCGGTCATCAACGTATCTATTCGGGCTGTAGCACTGGGCTAACAGGACTCCGGTAACCCGGGCTATAGCAGGCTAGGCAGGACTCCGAATATCAGCGCGTGACATTTCCCCGAAGGGACAGACATAGGAACGACGTGAAACACATGCCGGCCAGTCAAGTGTCCAAGCAGTAGTGCTGGGCTAGCAGGACTCCGGTGAACCGGGCTGTAGCGGACTACTATCGCTCAGAAGCACAAGACTTACATTTCCCCATATGAAAGGCTGCCAAGGATAAACAACTAGATAGTCGGATCCCACTCATACCAAGCATTTCAATCATACACACAATATGCCCGATATGAGTAAATACAACATGGCATCACAACAATACTCTACGACTCAAGTACTTTATTTAGAAGGCTCCGAGGAGCCATACATATCATCCATACAGATAGGGGTCACATGACCCAACACTCAAGTCATACAAACATACAAGCACATGCGGAAGCAAAGTAGTCTGAGTACAGACACTAGAAAGAAAGAAGGCTTGACGAAGCCTGTCTATCTACAACGACCCTTCACAAGTCTTGGATCACCACCTGGGTGATAAGTCACTCGTCAACGTCGAGGTCTACATAGAACCCATCAGAGGGGTTGGTGCAGTCGTCTGAAAAACATGATTAAAGCAACATGAGTACGGAGGTACTCAGCAAGTCTTACAACAGGAACCTACTATACATGCACATTCTCAAGAAGGTAGTGGGGTTATTGCAGCAAGCCAGCTTTGACTCTTGGCTAAGCTATCCTACGAAAGACACCACTTGTAAAACATTTGTCGCACACGAGTCCACTAACACCAACACAATACTCCACCGTGGATCCTCTCTCGCCATCCTACGAGAGGGCCATCCGCGGTACTCACACTTATCTTGAGAGTTTTAGTAGTATCCATTTAACTTGTCTATGAACTGATATAGGCAACCCAGAAGTCCATTACCACGGACACGGCTATTCGAATAGATCATTTATAACCCTGCAGGGGTGTACTTCTTCACACATGTTTCCACCACTTAGCGTCTGCACACGACATGTGCTCGGCAGACTTCAAGCGAAAGCCGACGTGGGTGTAGACCACGACCTACCTAAACACTCAAGTCTCTAGTCCAGGTTTATCGCCTATTCGGGTTCCATCCGCAGGGAGTCCGGCCGAGGTTTCCACTAACGGCCCCGAACGATGTGAACAGGGTTCCGAGACACCAAACGGGCGCCCGGTTGACCCGGCCACGTGCCTACCGCAACACAGCCCACCCCGATGGTCAGCGCCGCGTGCGGCCCCCACCATACTACAAACACCAGAAACTAATTGCAACTCCTGGACAGAGGACAAGGGCGGATAAGAAGTCGAGCGGGGTCATATTTCAGGGCCCAAAGTGTGGTAGTAGCTGTATCATGGATCACAAACACAGATCTCAGTTCTTAAGGACGGCCTCAATGAAACAACCCACCATGTACTCCTACATGGCCTCTCATCGATTCCTTTACCAAATCGTGTTCAACACTTCACTCTTGTCACCGACACAACCTTTCACTCCAGTTCATCATCCCGATGAGCCAGACCTGACACAACTCTAAGCATAGCAAGCATAGCATGGTAGGAACACACACACATGTA
Organism: Aegilops umbellulata; assembly: GCA_032464435.1. Classification (NCBI taxonomy): domain Eukaryota; kingdom Viridiplantae; phylum Streptophyta; class Magnoliopsida; order Poales; family Poaceae; genus Aegilops; species Aegilops umbellulata. Next base: position 357,320,557 of record CP136058.1, read on the forward strand.
TTGGCTCAATCAACTCCTACACATGCTAGTGGGTTTCATCTAGTTACTGTGGCAATGACAGGTCATGCAAAGGAAGTGGGTTCAACTACCGCAACACACAGCAGTTTGAAACGCGTTGTCTTAATGCAGTAAACAAGGGCAGAAGCGAGGACATGGGTTTGTATCGGAATGATCAATGGGTTGCTTGCCTGATGGAGTGGTCGTGGGATACTGCCCTTCAGTTGGATACTCGGAGATATCCTCGGAGGCAGAACCTACCACGATGAACACATCGGAACACAATCAATACATGGCAATATGCAACAATATGATGCATGCTATGACATGGCAATATGGATGTGTCCTGACCTAGTGCAAGTTAAACCAGAAGGGAATGAACCCATTTGAACCAAAGATTCAAATGGTAGCTCATTAATGAAGATCATATTAGTGTATCAACTTGTAATGCCTAAACAGTGGGTTTAACTTGTTCTGACATGCATGAAACCAGTACCAATGGATAGGTTGGATTTTTCTGATAATTTTTCATATATAAAACTTTGCATTTGGAGTTATAGATAAATTTCTATGAATTTTTGAAGTTTGATCTAATTTCTGGATTTTCCTGTATAAAATTAATTCCAGTAAAAAAATTACTGCGTCAGCATGAGGTCATGCTGACCTCAGCAAGTCAACAGCCGGTCCAGGTCAACTGACCAGTGGGCCCAGGGGGTTAGTGATTAATTAAACCTGTTTAATTAGTTTTAAACTAATCCAGTGATTAACAGAAGAGGGCCCCACCTGTTATTGACTCATCAGAGTCAACCAGGGCCCACCAGTCAACGGTCAGGGTCAACTCGCCGGCGTCTAGCCGCCGGCGAGGCCAGACGCGGCGGAGCAGAGTGGATTTGGCCGTTCCGGCCACCAAATGGGGCGCGGAAGGCATCTACGCACTCCTGGGAACGAGCCGCGGCTACTGGTGGAGTCAGTTGGGGTCGGGGTGGCCGGAGTTGGCGCCGGCGACGAGTTTGGCGGCGCCGGGGCTCGGGTGAAGGTGAAACCGGGGCTGCGGGGCACGGCGAGGCGCGTGGAGTGATGCTTCGGGGCCCTGGGTGTGCGGTGAGTATGTTAGACATGGTGAGGTGGCCGGAGTTGGCCCGGAGACACGTCAGCGACGAGCTCCGCGGCGGTGCGTGCGGCGAGCTCCGTGTACTCGCTATGTGGCGTTAGAAGGAGAGAGAAGAGGATGGGTAGGCTCAGCAGCTCACTAAGAAGCAGCAGAGAGGGTCAGCGTGCTCGGGGAAACCTTGGTGCGGTCGGGACGGCGACGGCGATCTGGCGGCCCGAGGTTGAAGACGACGGCGGTGAGGACGATGCAGAGGCTCCGGCGTCGTGTGGCTCGGTGGGGCGAAGCAAGAGGGAGTGGCGGAGCTGTAGGACACGGTGGAGTGGCACGGGGGCGACGGGGAGCGTGGTTTCACGGCGGCGCGGGCGCGGCAGCGTCGGCCATGACCGAGAAGGAGCGAGAGAGAGGGCAGGGGGGAGGAGTGAGGTGTCCACGGGGTCGGGGGTGTGACGTGGGGGTCGCCCAGCGTCCAGGCGCGCGAGGCGGCAAGCTGTTGGCGCCGTGGCGAGCTCGCGCTCGCCGGCGTCAGCTCCCTGCCTGCCTGGCGGGGACGAAGCAGCTGGCTGGCGCGGGCCAGCACAGTGCTGGGCCGCCAGGTGGGCCGGCAGGTGGGTAGCGTCCAGGTTAGTTTTCCTCTGATTAACTGTTTTCTTTTTCTATTATTTCTGCAACTTTGTGGACTTATTTAAAAATACTTAAACAACTCCAAAAATCCCCAAACTGCTCATGCATACTATTTAAAGTATAAACAACATGAAACATTTCAGTTTAGGAATATTTGAACATTTAAAATATTTTATGAATTTTAAATGCCCAAATTCAAATACTTATAACTTAATTCAAAAACCTTAGGATGACCTAGAAAATTATGCACCACTTTTGGCAGAGGTTCTGAACCAAGGCAAAAAATGATGGACATTTAGAAGGGCATTTCAGGTTCATTGAAAATATTTTTAGTAAACCCTAGTTGATTCAGGAGGGGTGCTGGGGGTTCTGCCTTCCCCATTTCAATTTTCTTGTCAAAAGAAAACATGATGCACACTCTAATGCATGAACTAGGTAGGATGTGACACGCCAGTCCTTGCGGCTCCCATTGATAGAGAGCCATTGCTATTATATGTCGCTGCTAATTCGCGAGCCGTCAGCGTTGCCATCGTGGTGGAGCGCAAGGAGGCTAGCAAGGAGCATCCGTTTCAACGGCCGGTTTACTACATCAGTGAGGTCCTCACTGAGTCTAAACAAAGGTATCCACATTGGCAGAAACTTGTTTACGGAGTGTTCATGGCATGCCGGAAGCTGAAGCAGTACTTCCAAGGTCATTCTATCACTTAGTAAGCTCTGCCCCCTTGGGAGACATCATACAGAATAGAGAGGCCACAGGACGAGTCGCCAACTGGGCCATTGAGCTTGGGCCTCATGGTTTGAAATACATGCCTCGGACTGCTATCAAATCTCAAGCCCTGGTGGATTTTATCAATGATTGGACAGAGTTGCAGGCACCTGAGGAGAAGCCAGATAACACATATTGGACTATTCACTTTGATGGGTCCAGGCAGTTAGAAGGCTCGGGGGCTGGAGTTGTTTTAACTTCCCCTCGAGGTGACAAATTTTTTTATGTGCTCCGGCTTATGTTTCCTTGTACTAACAATGCAGCTGAGTATGAGGCCTTACTCCATGGTCTCCGGATGGCCAAAGGGATGAATTTGAGCCGGGTAAGGTGCTTGGGCGACTCAGATCTCGTGGCTCAACAGGTGTCAGGCAAGTGGGACTCCAAGGATCCCCTTATGGTGGCTTACCATCGTGAAGTTGATGCGGTGGCAGGACACTTCAAAGGTTATCAAGTGGAGCACATTGATCGAAGGAAGAATGAGGCGGCTGATGCCTTAAGCCGGCTAGGATCTCAGCATAAGCCGGTGCCTCCTAACACCCTTCTCGATGTCTTGCATAATCCTTCTGTCAAGTTGCCCATAGAAGAAGACTTGGCAGTGCCAGACCCGGAGGCACAGCTGGTAGCGGCTCTCCATGTCATCCCAGATTGGACAGTGCCTTATTTGGCTTACATGACCCGGGGAGAGTTACCTGAGGATGAGACCTTGGTGAGACAAATCATCAGGCGGTCCAAATCTATGACGATTGTTCATGGCGAGTTACATCACCGCTATGTCACTGGGGCGTTTCAACGTTGTGTGTCGCCTGCGGAGGGTTAGGAGATACTTCATGAGATCCATGAAGGAGATTGTGGCCATCATGCCGGCTCAAAATCTCTTGTGGCCAAGGCTTTCCGTCATGGTTTCTATTGGCTGACGGCTCATGCTGATGCGGAGGAACTAGTCAGCAAATGTGACGGATGTCAAAAATTCTCACGGCGAGCTCATGTGTCGGCTCAAGAGTTGAGGATGATTCCAATTACTTGGCCGTTTGCGGTCTGGGGGCTTGATATGGTTGGACCTTTCAAAAGGTCTAAAGACAAAAAGACACACCTCCTCATGGAAGTGGATAAGTTTACAAAGTGGGTTGAGGCAGAGCCGGTCAGTAAGTGTGATGCAGCCATGGCGGTTCAGTTCATGAAGAAGGTGATCTTTCGTTTTGGTTTTCCACACAGCATCATAACTGATAATGGTACCAATCTCTCCAAAGGTGCCATGGAAGAGTTCTGTCAACGAGAACATATCCGGCTTGATGTTTCGGCTGTTGCTCTTCCTCAATCCAATGGTCAAGCAGAAAGAGCAAATCAGGAGATCTTGAAGGGCATTAAACCCCGGCTCTTGGTCCCCTTACAGCGGACGCCGGGTTGTTGGGTGGAGGAGTTACCCTCTGTACTTTGGAGCATCAACACTACACCTAACAGATCTACGGGTTACACACCTTTCTTCATGGTGTACGGAGCAGAGGCGGTCCTGCCAAGTGACATCCGTCATGACTCACCCCGCGTGGCGGCTTACATTGAGGCTGACAACGAAAAAGCTCGTCAGGATGCACTTGACTTGTTGGACGAAGAGAGAGACTTGGCCATAGCCCGCTCAGCGATTTACCAACAAGACCTGCGCCGCTACCATAGCCGCCGGGTTAGGTCCAGAACCTTTCAAGAAGGCGACTTAGTGCTCCGGCTCATACAGGATCAATCTGATATGCACAAGCTATCCCCTCCTTGGGAAGGACCCTTTGTGGTCAGCAAGAACCTGAACAATGGGTCATATTACCTCATCGATGTTCGAGAGCACAAAGACTCACGTAAGTCGGAGGAGGAGACCCGCCGACCGTGGAACATCACTCATCTTCGGCCTTACTATACTTGAGCCACCGGCTCTCAAGATGTATATATTATATTTATATAAAGTAATAAAGCAGGACCTCTGTCCTTTTCACCCTCAAAGGTTTACATATCTTCTTTAGAATGTGGTGGAAACAACCAACAGGGAGCGGATCATATCTAAATCCAGCTTTCCTTTTGGTCCGGCTTATGATCATATCTGAATCTAGCCATGATCACTTGGGGGCTTCCTGTTCAAACATAGGTCGTATTCGAACCAAAGAGAACATAGCTGTCAATACCCACTTGATCGGCATACTGCCAAACCCACTTGGGGGCTTCTTGATCATATTTGAATCATAGCTTAACCCCTTTGGGTCTAACGTGGATCGTATTCGAATCAGCGTCATTAAACAACTCTTATGGTCACTTGGGGGCTTCCTGTTCAAACATAGGTCGTATTTGAACCAAAGAGAACATAGCTGTCGATACCCACTTGATCAGCATCGCCAAATCCATTGGGGGCTATATGATCGTATCCGAATCTTAGCTTAACCACTTTGGAACGGTTTACTGATCGTATCCGAAATAGAAGCCTTAAATTTTGTTTATTATTCATCATACTTTGTAAGTGTAAATATTTGACTATCTTGAGACCCTCTTGAAAGTATTATGGAGTGGATTTCATTCCACCGGTTTAATACTGGTCGCTTCAGGTTGTTAAGTGCCAGGTGAACATTATGTGTGCCAACTTTCAGGAGTTACACTTACCCTCATGGGTTGGGTCGTATAACCCAGTGAGATAACCACAAGAGTCACATGTATGATATTATGATTATGTCCAATAGGTCTAATCGTAAGTCGGCCTTCCTAAGATTGTTTGGTATACATTCCGGGTTATCAATACTTTATGTGACCCCCGATGCGATAAATCGCCAAGGGAATTTTTCTTGTTTTATATGCAGGATAAGAAAAGAAAAATTTTAAACATCAAGGAGATAAAAGATCAACATAAGCTGGAAGTATATAGCGAGGGCGGCTTACGAAGGTATTAAGCGCCATAAAACATGCGCGAAGGCATGGCAAAAATCGAGAGGTTTTTCTACCCTATTACAAGACTCCCCGAGTCTGAATAATGAAGCATTGTTTTCACAGTCATAAACGTCTAGTGGTTCACTCCTTTGGTTGGCTTGAAGATTCTGGGTTATCCTTCTCTGCCTCTCCGTCGGCTACCCTGTCCTGGAAGGTTGATGAGGCCCAATCAAGCCACTTAAGGCTTCAAACTTAGCTTCATCATCTATTAAACCGGTTGGGTCGACTTCAGGGGCAAAGGTATGCTTACGAGTTGGAGGGATCAGGCTGACTTCATCATAATGAGGTGTTGGAATCCTCCGGTTCTCGCTGTCATAACCCGGCTGATACTTGGTAAGATCAGTGTCGTTCCCAATGAGAGTAGCTACAGGGTGTATGTCTTTCACACAGGCGGTGAAGTCTGCTTCATCAAACAAGGTTCCATCCTCCTTGAGACTCGGGTATCCAAGAGTCAGGTCGGCCGAGTCTAGTTCTGGAATCCATGCTTTAGCTCGGCTCAATGCAGCTATAGCTCTGGCTCTTGTAGATGCCCGCCTTAGTTCTTGAACTCGCTGAGGGAGCACAACAAGCCGCTTCAGCACATCTTGCAGGAGATGAGGAATGTCATTTGTTAAATCCACAACGGCCAGAGCACGTTGTGACCCGGTGTAGAGCTGTTCCACCAGAGTATACACTGCCTTTAGCTTGATCAACATGGTCTGCTTGAGGTTTGTGCTCCTGGGGCCTACATTATTAAACATAAGGTGAGCCGGAGGTAATAATTAAAGTGGTCATAAAAGGAAGGCTTGCAGTACTTAAGGTTTATATGTCATCACTTACCGAAGATGACTGAGACCATTTGAGATATCTGGCGCTTTAAGCCGGACAGCTCGGTTTTTGCTTCCGCAAGTGATGCTTCTGCTGTCTCGGCCTGGGTCACCAGTGAGGCCTTTTTATCAGCCCAGGTTTTCTTCTCCGCCTCAAAGTTCTTCTTCAGCTTCTCTTCTTCAGAGACGCTGAATTCAAACTTGGAGTTGGCTTTTTGAATTTCAAGTTCCTGGGCTGCCAGGCGGCTCTTCAGGTCAGCAATCTCCGGCTCAAATTGACTTATGGTGGCCTGCATGGATGTCGGGTTATAGTCAGGATCATGGTAAAATAACATTAAGTCCCAAGCACTTTGCAAGAAAAGATACTTGACACTTGGGGGATAATGTATGCTGAAGAACTCTGAATTGCTACGCCGGTTCATGAAAATTAAGTCCCAAGCACTTTGCAAGCAAAGATACTTGACACTTGGGGGCTAATGTGTATCGCAAGTTCAAGACATTATGCTATAGCCGGGTTAAATATTTTCTTTCTAAAGCCGGACAAGCAGTGCTAGGCAGTTTTTCTAAGTCTACAACATATTTATTCATAAGCAATAGACTTGGGGGCTGGTACAGTAAGCATGATTAAGAAAAAGTAGCATAAGTCATACCTCAGATTTTGGCTGTATCTGCTTCACCATGTCAATTTCCAGGTCACGGCTGCTATGTACTTGATTGATATAGCCAAAAACGATCTCTCCAATACTCAAATGAGTGTAGTCAGCGACGTCCAGCTTGGCCTTTCGGCGTTCTAATAATTCCTACTTAGCAGAACACTTGGCGAGTACACTGGGTTGTGTCGGCTCAACAAATTGAGTCTTAAGAATTTCAACTTCCGGATCGTATGCCTTGGCAGGGCTAGGAGCCTCCGGGTTATCGGAATCATTGATGGCTTGCTCAGCAGGCAGGTCAGAAGAAGTTACAGGAACATCATGAGACGGTTGAGGTGGCGGCTCGTGAGCAGAGGCATCAGGAGCAGCCGCTCCAAGCGCTAGCTCTGTTACAACAGGGTCCTGGGACGGCTTATCCTTCTTTGCTTTCTTCCTGGGCTTCACTTGCATGCTGTGGACAAGGCAGAAGGATGGGTACAAAGCATGAGTAAGATAAAGCATAAGGTAAACAAAATTATATTACCCGGGGGCGGTTTTGAAAGCCGGCATGTTGGATTGCATAGACTCGCCGGAGGAAGGAGAGGTATCCTGATAATTGGAGTCGGATGAATTGAGAGGTTGACGAATTAAACCCGCCAAAGGTGAAACAGAATGTAAGTCGGAGATAACCTCATTGCGACACTTCCTGGTTACGTCAGGTAAGCCGGAGGAGAGCTCTGCATCCTTGCTGGTCTGGGTCTGCCTCCGGCTTTCAATTTGCTGTCGCTTCAAAAGAAAGTCAGGATCTTGCTAAGCCAAAGGATGTGAAAATCTTACTTTCCTGGTTACTCCTTGAATTTTCTGAAGCGGCGGGGGCTCGGAGTCGGAGGAGATGATAGTTACCTCTTCCTCGACGGCTTGGCTGTTTCCCGTGTCCTCCTGGAAATTGTTAATATCAGTAAGGTGATGATAAAAGAGTCAGGGAAGTTAAAAGTTACCTCTTCTTCATCCTCATCAGAATCATCAAGTTTGAACATCTCTGAGGCGCTTGGCTTCCTCTTCTTCGAAGTTCCAGGCTTGGCGGCTTTTCTTTCGGCTCTCTTGTCTACTTTGGCTTGTTTGGCTGCCTCATGGTCATACTTGACCTTCTAGAAGTTGTCATTTCCCTATGAAAAAAATGATAAAGGGTTATGAGTAAAAGCAAGGTATAACATAGTAAAGACTATTTATTGCGGTTGATGACTCACTGCAGGGGCCGGGTTCTTCTTGCAAAAGGGAAGTAAGCCAAAGGCATTACTAGTCACTGTGCCCTCTTTCAACAAGGTCTGGGTCATAGCCTCCACTGCCTCATCTGGTAAGTCGTCAGGACTGTGATGCAGGGGGTCGTCCTTCTCGCCTGAGTAAGTGCACATTAAGCCGGGGCGGCGGCTTAACAGAATCACTCGCCAAGCAACCCAGACTCGGACCAGGTCGGTGCCATCTAAGTCGTTCCCCAAAAGAGCTTTGATTTTCTTAATCGTAGGGGTGAGTGGCAGATGTTCAACAGCAGCCAACTTGTTCGACAGCGGGTGGTTGGATTCAAGGTGCAAGGCGCGAAAGCCGGGCAGTGGGTTTTCACCAGCCGGAGAAGTATCTTGGCAATAGAACCATGTCTGGTTCCAATCTTTTGGATGACTCGGCAGTTCAGCATAAGGAAAAAGACAGTCTCTCCACCGCTGAATCGAGATGCCCCCGAGTTCCAGACTGGGCCCATTGGCACGTTCGTTCTGCCGGTTTAAATAGAACAATTCCCTGAACAAAAGTAGGCTGGGCTCTTCTCCAAGGTAGACCTCGCAGAAGACTTGGAAGTTGCAAATATTTGACACGGAATTGGACCCAATGTCTTGAGGTCTTAAGTCAAAGAACTGCAAAACATCCCTAAAGAATTTTGAACCGGGTGGAGCAAATCCCCGGCTCATATGCTCAGTGAAAATGATCACCTCCCCCTCTTTGGGATGAGGTTTCTCCTTAGACAGGTCAGGAGCGCGATAAGACAGGATCTCCTTCTTGGGCAGATATCCGCATTTCAGAAATTCAGACAATGTGCTCTCTGTGACAACGGACTTGACCCAGTTACAGGTCACAGGAGCCTTGGGAGCCTTAGGTGCCATTACGCAAGTAGAAGCCTATGACAAAATAAAGAGTTTCCGGTTCAACTTTGACCCGCAGGAGAACATTATTAATTTATCTAAAATGGCAACTTAAGATGGGGCCTAATGACATATGGGTAACTGTGCAGTGATATTTAAGCCGCTACATGTGTCAATGACAGTTAGATTTTCGTAAGTCGGCGGAAGCAAGCAAAGGTATCATTTTCTTAAACCGGCCACACCGATGACCATGGTCAACAGCGACAGTGTTTTTTGACTAAGTGTGGCACAAACAGGTTTCACAAGGTGCAGATATTATTTTGGATCAAACAGTCGTTCTAAATAGAAAATTTTTTAGACCTAAAAATAGGACAGAGAAGTTCATACATTCGAGTGAGGTTTCTAAACAAGGGAGAACAGATCTATTTGTATTCAGGATAAGCACAAACAATCACCGCAGCAGTTTACGCTATTTTGACGATCTAAACAGGGCATTAGAGGTGAAAACGGTCAAGGGTTTGGCTCAGGCGGTGAAGAACATCAGTGAACTCGAAGAAGCTCTAGTGCAGATCTCAGAAAGTAAAAGAAGGGAACTTACGGATGTGGACGAGCTGCGGAAGTTCACCGTCGATCTCTTGTCAGATTCAGGTTGATGCAGCGGCCTGAGTCGATGAAGACGAGGGGCTCAGACGGCGGCGGCGACGGAGCTCGAGTGGCAGAGAGACAGCGCGAGGAGGAAGACGACTGAAGAAGGAGAATGGGAAAAGACCTAGGTCACGCCTATTTATAAGGAAGGGCCGACTAAGACAGCGCGAGAAACGAGGAGATTGAACATTATTATCCAGCGGCCCCGACGCCTCGGTTTTTGGGATGGTCGGTAAAGGCAAGGATCCGTTGAGGATATGGCGGAATAAAATATGAAGTTAGTGGAAGATGACATCACGGCGGGTTATCACGAATCCAGAAGATGACATCACGGCGGGTTACGACCTTTGCACTGACAGAAGACATGAAGATGTATTTTGAAGGTATTTTAAGATTGACATGAACCGGTTCAAATAAATCTGGGGCCTAATGTTGGGGATATAACTATTTGTGTAAGCCGCCCAGGAGGGGCCGGGTTACGCAAAGAGGACTCATCATAAAGAAGCCCATGACCAAGCATGAAGATGGCGGTTCAATAAAGGACCTAAGGCCCGCAGGCGGCTTAAGGCCCATAGTGGTAAACCGCCATGATGGCATGACTTGTAACATAAGGTAGAATTAACTAGTCACCGAGCCGGACATTGTCTATGAGCCGGCCGGGACTCTGTAGGCCTCAGGGCGTCAACCCATGTATATAAGGGGACGACCCGCCGGCGGCTTAGGGCAAGAAACAACTCATCGAGAACCGGGCATAGCGTATCTCGCTCCCTGGTCATCGAAACCTCATCAATACCAAACCAACTAGACGTAGGCCTTCCTTCACCGTAAGGGGCTGAACTAGTATAAACTCTCTCATGTCCTTTGTCCTGATTAACCCCTTTAAGCTTCCTAGCTACGATGGCTCCATGACTAAGTCCTTGCAAGAGGACATATGCCATGACAATTCCATGACAGTGAGCAAGCAAGTTGGATGCACACCCACTTAGTTTCTTTTGTTGAGCTTGCATACATTTATAGCTCTAGTGCATCCGTTGCATGGCAATCCCTACTCGCATTAACATCAATCGATGGGCATCTCCATAGCCCATTGATTAGCCTCGTTGATGTGAGACTTTCTCCTTTTTTGTCTTCTCCACATAACCCCCATCATCATATTCTATTCCACCCATAGTGCTATGTCCATGGCTCGCGCTCATATATTGCATGAAAGTTTATAAGTTTGAGATTACTAAAGTATGAAACAATTGCTTGGCTTGTCATCGGGGTTGTGCATGATGAGAGCATTCTTGTGTGACGAAAATGGAGCATGACTAAACTATATGATTTTGTAGGGATGAACTTTCTTTGGCCATGTTATTTTAAGAGGACATATTGTTTAGATAGTATGCTTGAAGTATTATTGTTTTTATGTCAATATGAACTTTTGTCTTGAATCTTTTGGATCTGAATATTCATACCACAATTAAGAAGAATTACATTGAAATTATGCCAAGTAGCACTCTGCATCAAAAATTCTGTTTTTATCATTTACCTCCTCGAGGACGAGCAGGAATTAAGCTTGGGGATGCCTGATACGTCTCCAACGTATCTATAATTTTTGATTGCTCCATGCTATATTATCTACTGTTTTGGACAATATTGGGCTTTATTATCCACTTTTATATTATTTTTGGGACTAACCTATTAACCGGAGGCCCAGCCCAGAATTGTTGTTTTTTGCCTATTTCAGAGTTTTGCAGAAAAGGAATAACAAACGGAGTCCAAACGGAATGAAACCTTCGGGAACGTGATTTTCTCACCGAACGTGATCCAGGAGACTTGGACCCTAAGTCAAGTAAGCTTCCAGGAGGGCACGAGGTAGGGGGCGCGCCCTCCACCCTCGTGGGCCCCACATTGCTCCACCGACGTACTTCTTCCTCCTATATATACCTACGTACCCCCAAATGATCAGATACGGAGCAAAAAACCTAATTCCACCGCCGCAACCTTCTGTACCCATGAGATCCCATCTTGGGGCCTGTTCCGGAGCTCCGCCGGAGGGGGCATCCATCACGCAGGGCTTGTACATCATCACAATAGCATCTCCGATGAAGTGTGAGTAGTTTACCTCAGACCTTGGGGTCCATAGTTAGTAGCCAGATGGCTTCTTCTCTCTTTTTGGATCTCAATACAATGTTCTCCCCTTCTCTCCTGGAGATCTATTCGATGTAATCTTCTTTTTGCAGTGTGTTTGTTGAGAACGATGAATTGTGGGTTTATGATCAAGATTATCTATGAACAATATTTGAATCTTCTATGAATTCTTTTATGTATGATTGGTTATCTTTGCAAGTCTCTTCAAATTATCAGTTTGGTTTGGCCTACTAGATTGGTTTTTCTTGCAATGGGAGAAGTGCTTAGCTTTAGGTTCAATCTTGCGGTGTCCTTTCCCAATGACAGTAGGGGCAGCAAGGCATGTATTGTATTGTTGCCATCGAGGATAACAAGATGGGGTTTTTATCATATTGCATGAATTTATTCCTCTACATCATGTCATCTTGCTTAAGGCGTTACTCTGTTTTCATGAACTTAATACTCTAGATGCATGCTGGATAGCGGTCGATGAGTGGAGTAATAGTAGTAGATGCAGGCAGGAGTCGGTCTATTTGTCTCGGACGTGATGCCTATATACATGATCATACCTAGATATTCTCATAACTATGCTCAATTATGTCAATTGCTCAACAGTAATTCGTTCACCAATTGCTCAACAGTAATTCGTTCACCCACCGTAAAATACTTATGCTCTTGAGAGAAGCCACTAGTGAAATCTATGGCCCCCGGGTCTATCTTCATCATATCAATCTTCCTACACTTTATTATTGCCTTAGATTTTCACTTTGATTTTATTTTACTTTGCATCTTTATCACAAAAATAACAAAAATATCATCCTATCATATCTATCAGATCTCATTCTCGTAAGTGATCATGAAGGGATTGACAACCCCTTATCACGTTGTTGCGAGGAGTTATTTGCTTTGTGCAGGTACTAGGGACTCGCGCCTAGCCACCTACTAGATTGATACCTTGGTTCTCAAAAACTGAAGGAAATACTTACGCTACTTAGCTGCATCATCCTTTCCTCTTCAAGGAAATCCAACGCAGTGCTCAAGAGGTAGCATGTGCTATCTATACAAATCTCAATTATATTGATCTAAAAAATTATAGAATCAAGATTAGTAAAAAGGAGGTAATTTTGCCGCGCGGATGGCGGGGGGAGGTTTCTTATTTTTAGAGGACGTTGTCCTGGCGGTTTGCTAATATGCGGTCCCACGTGTCAGTGCTTTAACAAGCCGATCCGCTTCCCACATGAGGCAGAACAATGGCAGAAGCAACACGTGGTTAACTTGAAGAAGATGAGGGAGAAGCGGATTTAGCAACGAGTGAAATGATGGTTGCTTCGTCCCTCCAACTTCTTTTTTTAGCATTATTACTTCGTCCCTCCAACTTAACTGCGGGAAAGGTGCAGCTTTGTGAATTGATGCCTCATTGCTCATTACTACGCCGGTGCCATGACTGGGTGCTTCACCCCGGCTGCTCTGCACTGTATTTTGGTATGGCACGTGGACCTGGTGGCTTGATGTCCCACATGTCGGCGAAAGGGACTAGAAGATTCATGAAAGCGAGCGCTCCACCCTTACGATGGAGGAGTACACGACACGACGGCCCAGTGAACTGTCACTTGTACTGTATATAGTACTATAGTTTTGTTGTTTCGCACGATCCATCGATACAAACCCTATTAAACAGGAAAGGGCAGGATTTTTCCCGCGCGGTATATGATACTGGCCATACGTTTCAATGGCAATTTTAATGTATGCAAACTGAATAATTAACTAACAATATGATATCTAGTAAAACTAAAAACACATATGATTTATTGTGCTAGAGTGTAGTAGTAGTGTTGTATTGCATAGTTGTTAGATGTAACATGCGAGAACGTGTAGAGATGTAGTTTTGGACGGCCTACAGAGAGAAAAGTGTAATACATTCACCGAACTTTAGAATAAGCTGATTACGGTCTCTATAAACATTTTTGCAGTGATTATACGGTCACTTGCTCACGGTTCAACATCGGATTGCACTCTGTTGACCGGCCAAATAGTCTGCGTGGCACCATGTTGACTAGTTAAATTGATCATGTTCCTTGTGGGTCCCACCTGTCAGTTCGCATAGAGAAAAGGTCAGATAAACACAAATTTACGCAGGCGCGACAAGACTCCACCCCGTGCGCGGGAATCACCTGGTTGTGTATGTGTCTGTCAGGGCCTCATGTGTTTGCATGCACGTGTAGGTTGAGCACTTGAGCGTGAGAGTGTGTGTTGGTCGTGTGGTGTACTGGTGTGTGCATGCATGCGTGCATGTGTGCGTGTGAGTGTTGCGTGCGTGCGTGGCTGCGTGTGTATGTGTGAGTGTTGCGTGCGTGCGTGGGTGCATGTGTTCGTGTGAGTGTTGCGTGCATGCAGTTCGTGTGCATGCGTGCGTGTGTGTATAATCACCACACCAGCTCCTGTGTGTTAAAACAGATGGTTCAGCATACCAATACAAGGCCACCTTGTCCGTTGTGCCCGCGGTCATGACTTCGAACCACCGTCCAATATTTTTTTGTCGTTTGTTTTCATTCTTACTAGCAAGATGCCCGTGCATTGCACGTAACATCAAGATGCATTTGTATGACTACTTTATCTTGTGAGAGAAAAGGATGAACGAGGGAAGGCCTTATTTGCAAATGTGGAGAGGTGTGTGGGTACCTTTTTGCAAAATTGTCATAGTTTCTTTCCTATCCGTCGGATATAAATCGAACGGCCTATATTGCAGGATGGCAGGCACACCATCATCACCAACTCTATTTTTTTATAAGAGTGTATTTTATATTTTATAAGAGTGTAGATGTAGAGTAGATACAAGCCGATAGGTGGGCCCGATGTTAGTGAGATAATGTGATGCAACACTAGAGGTGCCATGTAGAGCATTTAACTGGTCAACTAGTCATGTCTTGAGAAAATACAGAGTTGTACGGTGAGCCCGTGACTGTATAATAACCACAAAACATAAATGGTGACCGTAATGAGTGGATTCTGAAGTCCAATGTACGTATCGTGCTTTCTCTTCAAATACAATGATCATCACTGTATATATCGCGAGAGAAAGATGAAACATGCGTGAATGTGTTGGGGGCTTACTTTTAGAGGACCTGGAGATAGTTTGTGTGCGTACGTGAAAGGGGCGTAGAGGGGGGTATGCAATGGAGAGAGAGATGCTCTTCGTTTCTCTTTATTATGACTAACTTTATATATAGTATAAAAATATACAAATTCACAATGCGGAATAAATATCATTGTGGGCACCATGCAATGCAAGCGTCCGTACTCCTCCATATAACTTTGTAATGTTGTATATATGTAGAAATTCTAAAATATTTTTTTGGCCACACTTTATTCAAAAGGAATGTTGTATGCGAAATAAACGTGAAGAGAGGGATTTTTAGATCAATGGGGTACATGATGTAACATGTGTGAATGTGTAGTTGATGCATTTGGCAGGGCCTAGAGAGGTATATGTGTGTATTACGTATTCGAGAGAGCCATGGATAGAGGGGTCGGCGGGGGGACGTGGAAGAGATAGCACGAGAAATGAGAGTGGTCTAGATAGAGACGAATATGACGTCACGGCGAGAGATTCCCTTGAGTGTGTATATGCAAGGGGGGAGTGGATAGAGGCACCAGGTGAATATTTTTTTGGTGTGAGAAGATAACGAGACGTGGGGGCAGAGGGTGTGTCACCGCATGAGGTCCAGTGGATCGAGGTGAGGCCCTTCATTCGGTTCCGTCCTGCGCAACATTGGTCGGCCCGTGACGCATTTAGGGAGACCCATGGATGACTAGTCGTACAAGACAAAGATAGCATAATTGTGAAGCACTCTATGTCCACTAACAAAGCCGGCTAGGATTTGTAACCCTATGTTCTCGGACTAAGGTAACCCCTTTATCTCTAATATTACTATTCATCCAACCTAACTTTAAGGGGCATTGTCGGTGTCAAAACCGGCGGATCTCGCGTAGGGGGTCCCGAACTGTGCGTCTAGGCGGATGGTAATAGGAGAAAAGGGACACGATGTTTTTACCCAGGTTCGGGCCCTCTCGATGGAGGTAAAACCATACTCCTGCTTGATTAATATTGATGATATGGGTAGTACAAGAGTAGATCTACCACTAGATCAGAGAGGCTAAACCCTAGAAGCTAGCCTATGGTATGATTGTTGTTCGTCCTACGGACTAAAACTCTCCGGTTTATATAGACATCAGAGAGGGCTAGGGTTACACAGAGTCGGTTACAACAGAAGGAGATCTTCATATCCATATCGCCAATCTTGCCTTCCACGCCAAGGAAAGTCCCATCTGGACACGGGACGAAGTCTTCAATCTTGTATCTTCATATTCCAAGAGTCCGGCCAAAGGTTATAGTCCGGCTATCCAGACACCCCCTAATCCAGGACTCCCTCAGTAGCCCTTGAACCAGGCTTCAATGACGACGAGTACGGCGCGCAAATTGTCTTCAGCATTGCAAGGCGGGTTCCTCCTCCGAATACTTCATAGAAGATTTTGAACAGAAGGATAGTGTCCGGATCTACAAAATAAGTTCCACATATTGCCATACAGAGAATAATATTTACACAAATCTAATCTGCTGACATACTCCGTAGTGTGACATCACGCCACGGCCAAGTCTTTATTCGAATCATTTTATTGTCCCACCTCAGCGCGTTTAGCGAGGCGGTTTCCTTGGCACGTCTTGTCAAAGCAGAGATCGTGTCCCCTTATTCCGGGATTCTCATCAATACGGACGTGGGTAACCCAACCGCGCCATTGATTACGGTGCTTGGGAGATAAGCGAGTTTTACCAGGCTGGTGGGGGCACGTAGTTTCGTTCGCCCATATAAGGGGATAAGGATCCACCTTTTCACCTACGCCTTCTTCCTCCTTTGCTCATCCATTTTCGCGTACTCGAGCTCCAGCGCCCAAGTCCGCATTCCCCACCTCAACCTTCTCCAGCCATGTCCGGAGCGGGAGGCAAGTGGATGGTCTCCTCCGCCACGGAGGGACACATCAAAAAACTAAGGAGGGCCGGATACTTGCCTGACGACATCGCGCACCGGCTCCCTGAAGAGGGGCAGCTCATCCCCACCCCCAGGGCCATGAGAGGGTGGTGTTCCTCACCCACTTCCTCCGTGGACTGGGCTTTCCTCTCCACCCATTTTTCCGGGGGCTCATGTTCTACTACGGCCTAGATTTCCATGATCTGGCCCCGAACTTCATCCTCACCATCTCGGCGTTTATCGTCGTGTGCGAGGCCTTCCTCTGCATCCCACCCCACTTTGGTTTATGGCTGAAGACCTTTAACGTCAAGCCGAAGGTAGTGCGCGGCTGCCAGGCGGAGTGCGGAGGTGCCATGGTGGGCAAGATGCCCAATGTCCTATGGCTCGAGGGCTCTTTTGTAGAGACCATAAAGGGGTGGCAATCAGGATGGTTCTACATCACGGAGCCGCGCGACCCTGCATGGGTCGCAGCCTCCGAGTTCCGATCCGGAATCCCCACGCAGCTCACCTCCTGGAAAGAGAAGGGCCTGTCGTGGGGCGAAAAAGGAGAGCTGACCGGACTCCAAACATGCGTCCAAAGCCTGGTGAGCAAGAAGCTCAAGCTTGTCAACGTAGTCCAGGTCATGCTCATCTGTCGGATCCTCCCGTGCCAACAACGAGCTTTTAGCTTGTGGGAGTTCAATCCGGCCCAACACCGAACCCTGAGCAGGCTCTTCGACATAACGTATGAAGATGCCTGGAAGGTGCTGTTCAAGGGCGCCGAGGCTCCCGCATCCGCTACCGAGGATCGTCGATTCAGCGCGCAGCGTCAAGCCAGCGCGGTAAGCTGTTTTTACCTCTTACAGGATATTTATCTTTCATAGTTTGACTCTATGCGGGATCTAAACTCCCTTACCTTTAGCAGGATTGGCAGGAGACGTACGGACAGATCTACTGTCCGGCTCCTTTGCCCGAAGACCCGGCGGATGCTGGCTTGGCAAAGCTGCTGGTTCCGGACCCCTATGAGGTGCCGGAGAAGAAGGCCAAGAAGAAGGCCACGGGAACCAGGAAGGGTTCCCGACGCTCGGTGGAGTCGTACTCATCGTCCGATGACTCCGAGGCGGACTCCTCCCACGAAGACGAGGAGGAGGAAAGAGAGGTCTCTCCCCCAGCGGGGGGGGGGGAGAAGAAAAGGAAGGCCGCCCCAACTGGGGAGGCCGGAGGGTCCAAGAAAGGAAGGACCCTCCCTCCGGACTACTCCACCAACACCAACAACGGCGAAGAGGAGTGGCCGCACAGGTCCAAGCCCCTAGCAAAATCGTAAGTGTTCGGATACCAGAATGACTCATGACGTTCCTTTACCGAATAGCTTTTCCTGACGCCACATATAATTATGCAGTCCGCTCAAAGACCGGCTCGACGTGTCGATGAGCGGTTCCCTGGATTCGTCGGATGTGAACAGCACTTCACTTCCAGCCGCCTCCTCCCCTCACCCTACGGACAACGCCGAGGTGTTGTCCCAGGATGCTCTAGGCCAGGAGGAGGTGGTCCTGGAGGCGCCGCAAGGCGACCTCCTAGACTTCAGGCGCCAAGGGGATAAAACCCTCGAGGGCTCCAATTCCGGCCCCAGGCCGGACACCGCACGGGAACCTTCAAAGGTTCCGGAGTCCGGCAGGCGGCCCCTAAGAAGAAGGGCAAGCCTACGACGCCAGTGACCTCCGCCCAACCGGAGGCACTGGATAACTTGCTGGAGGTGCTTAACGGCGCCTCCATCGACGAGGAGCACCGCACTATTATGAGTGCGGTGATTCAGAAGGTTCAGTCCGCCAAGAGCGGGCTGACCAAAGCCTGTGCCGGCCTGCTGACAGGCTTTGAGGTATGTAAAAATATGTAAAAATATTACCACATAGACAGTATCCCCTGATGCTCTATTTGGCGTTCGGAAAGAAAAACCGAATAGAGGATCTAATAACATTCGCAGGAGTCTAACAAAATTAAGTCAATATGCGTATGCAGGCTTCTCTACTAGCCTCCGTTGCACTGACTGCGGAGGTGGATGCGTTGAAGCAGAGCCTTGAGCGGTCCGAGCAGGAGCTCGGCCTTGCCAAGAAGGAGCTCCGAGAAAAAGAAGGTAAGTAATACCTTGTGGAGTAAAATATAAAAAGATGCAGTTGCAAATAATGGCAGGATCGCTATTGGTGTCATAGGGGCCACGACTGAGGTGGCGACCCTTAGGCAAGTGCTGTCCGAGGCCGAAAAGAGAGCGGCCATGGAGCGCACCGAGCGAGAGAAGCATGAGGCGCGGGTTGGCGAGGTGCAGCAAGAGCTCCAGGCTCTCGTGAAAAAACACGAGAGTTTGGAGCTTGACTCAAAGACGCGACAGTCCAAGCTCGTGGTGGCCCTTGAAAGCGCCAAATCTGCCAAGGCCGAGGCCCAGAAAGCCCTCCAGGAAGTTGAGGCGATGAAGAAGATAGCGGCGGGTAAGGCTTTCTTTATGCAAAGCAAGCACGTGAAAGTGAATTACTTGTTACTTACCCGAATCCGGAGCTCTCCAGGAGCATTCACAGATTTGCCCCGCAGCGTGTCTGATGCCGCCGCCTTCTACTGAGCCGAGGAAGGCAGCTCGACAGAGAAGGTGTTCTGGTCTCAGTATGCTGAGGCCGGACACCCGGTGCCTTTGAGCGACCAGTTGAAGCAACTGGTCGAGCTCCACAAGGTGGCCGAACAGGCCCTGAAGGGCTTTATAGTTCGGCTGTGGCCTGGAGAGGCCCTGCTTGGGAGCTACTTCGGGCTGGTGAGGCGGCTGGTGGACGCCTGTCCGAGGCTTGAAGTCGTCAAGCGCTCCGTCTGCATCGAGGGTGCCCGTAGGGCCCTTGCCCGTGCTAAGGTGCACTGGGGCAAATTGGATGTCGTGAAGCTTGTGAAGGACAGGCTGCCGCAGGGCAAGGAGCATCGCCACCCCGAGATGTATTATGAGGGTGTCTTGAAGGGTGCCCGCCTTGTGGCGGATGAATGCTCGAAAGATGTAATTTTTGAGTGAAACTTGTTCGTTTTATCCTATGCGCTGAAAACTTGTTCAAATGCGCTATGCAACGCTTGTTTAATTTAAAATATTACCTTCTATGCGGCAGTTTATTAAATTTGAGAGATGGCGAGTCGTGGGCTTCTGCCCCCATGCCACGAGTGCTGGGGTGTTCGGGATAAACCTGAGCACTCTTTTTCCCATTCTTGGGTCCTTCGAGGGAGGTGCTCCGCACAACGAACAAGGCAATCGGACTATAATGCGTTATCACTCTCACTTAGCCAGAGAATTCTATAATTTTAAATTTCGGCGAAGCCCCTAGTGCTCGGAAGACCGAGTTCGGGGCGCTATACACGCCTAGGCCGGACAAAGCCGACTCCTCGCTCTAAGCGGCATAAGTCTTTTAGGGACTTGAAACCTACCGAACAGCGACCAGCTCTCGCCCTATCATGACAGTCAGTTTTAGCTTTCTCTACTGAGGTGCTTAGGCCCAGCTCAACTGGGGCACAATCGCAGTAGTTCTCCCAGCGCTACCTTAGCCGATATAGCGGAACGTAAGGTACCAAAACATGGGAGCCGGGCAAACCCAACTATTGACCAAAGACATGATTCGGAGTGGATGCATATAATGCTATAAGTTCGGAGGGCCGCACTTGTGAAAGTGTTCGGACTTCTCACGCCGTATTATGGGGTGCTTTAGCCCCTGGCGTATTCGCCGTACCAAAGTGTACGGGTGCTGAATGTCATGACTGAACATATGTATTAAAAAAAGGAATAAATAGAGAATGCAATAATAAGCTAAAGCTAAGCATTGTTTATTTTAAACTGCTGCTGCGAAAGCAGAATGACACAAATAGTGCGATAAGCAAGAGATGGGACTATTTGACATGTCCCTCTCCAGGGACGAGCTGCGACACGATATGTAAGACATGTATTTTGCTCGTTATAGAGACCACCTGGGAATTCGGCGTAGCTTCCTGCCTCCTTGGTTGTTGCATCGTGTGTTCGGCGGTTGTACTGCCGGACAGGCCTTCCGGATGATGGAGTCCTGAAAGTAAGAAACAATGACGAAATCTGGAGCCCCTATTGCGGTTGAGCCGCATTTAGGGCATGCCGTGGACGTGCCCCTCCCCCTGTGCCCATGGAATTTTCAGAGCATAGTTGTGTACGCGTAGCACTGATTTCGCAGTTTCGCGAGGGCTGGGGTTGGGGCCGTATTTCTAGCTTGCTCGGAACGTGCCAGGAGGTCTTGTTGTAGGTTACTCCGGGCGCGCTTGACGGTGTCCAGACGTTTAAAAGCCGGACTGGAGAATTGCCTTGAGAGGCTGCTCTGTACTTCCGCTGCCAGCGCTGCCGTATGCTCCTCCGTTTGGAGAGAGCGTTCGGTGTTTCCATTGACCGTAATGACTCCTCGAGGGCCTGGCATCTTGAGCTTGAGGTATGCGTGGTGCGGCACCGCATTGAATTTTCCAAATGCGGTTCGTCCGAGCAGTGCGTGATAGCCACTGCGGAACGGGACTATATCGAAGATTAACTCCTCGTTTTGGAAATTATCCAGGGATCCGAAGACCACTTCAAGTGTAACTGAGCCAGTACAGTTGGCCTCTACACCTGGTATGACGACTTTAAAGGTCATTTTGTGGGTTTAATCCTTGAGGGATCTATGCCCATTTTCCGCACTATATCCTGATAAAGCAGGTTCCGACTGCTGCCGCCGTCCATAAGGACTCTAGTGAGGTCAAATCCATCAATGATTGGGTCAAGAACCAATGCGGCGAATCTGCCATGACGGATGCTAGTGGGGTGGTCCCTTTGATCAAAAGTGATCGAGCAGGAGGACCATGGGTTGATCTTTGGGGCGACTGGCTCCAACGCGTACACGTCCCTTAACGCACGCTTCCGCTCCCTCTTGGGGATGTGGGTTGCGTATATCATGTTCGCCGTCCGCACTTGTGGGGGGAAACCCTTCTGTCCACTATTGTTCAGCAGCCGGGGCTCCTCCTCGTCATCGCTATGCAGCCCCTTGTCTCTGTTTTCGGCGTGTGACTTGCCTGCCTGCTTGAACACCCAACAATCCCTGTTGGTGTGATTGGCTGGGTTTTCGGGGGTGCCGTGTATCTGGCACGAGCGATCGAGTATTCGGTCCAAACTGGACGGGCCCGGAGTATTTCTCTTGAATGGCTTTTTCCGCTGACCGGGTTTAGAGCCTCTGAATTCGGCATTAAATATCGTATCCTCAGCACTGTCGTCGTTAATGCGGCGCTTGTGTTTGTTGCGACGTGACCTGCCATTGCTTTCCTTGGTATCCGAATTACCAGGGCTCTTGGTCATGTTGTTACTACGAGCTAGCCAGATGTCTTCTCCCGTGCAAAAGCGGGTCATGAGTGTTGTCAGGGCTGCCATGGATTTCGGCTTTTCCTGTCCTAGGTGCCGGGCAAGCCACTCGTCACGGATGTTATGTTTGAAGGCTACTAGGGCCTCTGTGTCCGGACAGTCGACGATTTGATTTTTCTTGGTTAGGAACCATGTACAGAATTGTCTGACTGATTCCTCTGGCTGCTGAATTATGTGGCTTAGGTCGTCGGCGTCTGGTGGTCGCACATAGGTGCCTTGGAAATTGTCGAGGAATGCGGCTTCCAGGTCCTCCCAACAACCAATTGATTCTACTGGCAAGTTGTTAAGCCAATGTCGAGCTGGTCCTTTAAGCTTGAGTGGGAGGTATTTGATGGCGTGTAGATCATCGCCACGGGCCATGTGGATATGAAGGTGATAATCCTCAATCCATACCGCAGGATCTGTTGTGCCATCATATGATTCGATGTTTACGGGTTTGAAACCCTCGGGGATTTGATGATCCATTAATTTATCTGTGAAGCATAGTGGGTGTGCGGCGCCTCTGTACTAGGCTATATCATGACGTAGCTCAAATGAGCTTTGTCTGCTGTGTTCGGCCCGGCCGGATTCTCTGTATCCGGCATGACGGTTATCGTCTGGAGTCATGGGGCGCCCACGCGATCCCTAGATCAATCTTGTTTTCCTTGCCTTGTCCTCCAACATATCGCGCAGGTCTAGCGCGTTTCCTCGTGCCTTGGTATTTTTTGAGCGACGCCGGGGTGCGGCTTGAGCGGAGGGCCGTGAGGCCTCTCTGTCGCGGCCACGAGGTGGCCGATCGGCCGCGTCATGCGCTAGTGATGTAGGTTTAGGTGCTTCCTCCTCTAATCGAGGTAGCAGCCTGCGCTTTGGGTAACTCTTGGAGGGGCGTTCGAGTTCATACTCTTCGGACGCAAGGACTTTAGTCCATCTGTCGGCTAGCAAATCTTGATCAGCTCTAAGATGTTGTTGTTTTTTCTTAAGGCTGCTCGCCGTGGCCATAAGCCTGCGCTCAAAGCGCTCTTGTTCGGCGGGATCCTCAGGCACAACAAATTCGTTGTCGCCGAGGCTTGCCTCATCTTCGGAGGGAGGCATGTAATTATCATCCTCTTCCTCTCTGTCTGACGCCCTCTCAGGAGGGCTGGCTTCTCCATCCTCCTGCACTGATTTTTGCTGGAGGGAGTTGTCCTCGGCACTGTCCGGGGTGTTATTGTCTCCGGTGCCGGTTTCACCGTTTTTGCTTTGGCGGGACTTAGAGCGGCGCCGCTGACGCCGGCGCTTGGGTTGCTTCTTGGAGGGGTCATCCCCCGTTGTTCCGTCGCCATTGCCTTCTTTGGGTGTATCCACCATATATATGTCATATGACGAGGTGGCTTTCCAGTGCCCTATAGGCGCTGGTTCCTATTTGTCTCTTACATCGTCGTCCATACCGTCGATGTCTTCGGAGTCGAAGTCTAGCATGTCGGTTAAATCATCGTCAGTGGCTACGAAGTGGGTGGTGGGTGGGCATTGAATTTCTTTGTCGTCTGCATCCCAATCCTGTTGGCCATAATCCGGCCAGGACTCTCCTGACAAAGAGAGAGACCTTAGTAAATTCAGAATATCGCCAAAGGGCGAGTGCTGAAAGATATCTGCGGCGGTGAATTCCATGATCGGCGCCCAATCGGATTCGATTGGCAAGGGCTCGGAGGGCTCGGAGTCCGGAGAGGAGTCCGGCACCTTGGATTCACGGGCTTCGTAGAGGATAAGGCTGGTGTTCGGCTCGATCACCGTAGAGATTGCAGCCCCCAAGGCGGTGTCCAGCCACCCGTCCTCGATTGGTGTAGTCGGCTCCGAGCTAAGGGTCGGAGCGGACACGGGTGCGGCCTCCAGGGCACTGTTCGGCGGTAGAGCTAGATCATGCCCTTCGTGACAGTGCGGTGCACCTGGCTGTGCCTCGAATCCGTCGAAGATCAAGTCCCCACGGATATCGGCCGTGTAGTTCAAACTTCCAAATCTAACCTGATGGCCAGGGGCATAGCTTTCGATCTGCTCCAGATGGCCAAGCGAATTGGCCAGCAGTGCAAAGCCGCCGAATATGAAGATCTGTCAGGCGAGAAAAGTCTCACCCTGGATCGCATCGCCGTTGATGATCGGAGGAGCCATCGGGCCTAAAAGTGACGACACAGAGGAACTCTCAATGAAAGCACCAATGTCGTTGTCAAAACCGGCGGATCTCGCGTAGGGTGTCCCGAACTGTGCGTCTAGGTGGATGGTAATAGGAGACAAGGGACACGATGTTTTTACCCAGGTTCAGGCCCTCTCGATGGAGGTAAAACCCTACTCCTGCTTGATTAATATTGATGATATTGGTAGTACAAGAGTAGATCTACCACGAGATCAGAGAGGCTAAACCCTAGAAGCTAGCCTATGGTATGATTTTTGTTCGTCCTACGGACTAAAACTCTCCGGTTTATATAGGCACTGGAGAGGGCTAGGGTTACACAGAGTCGGTTACAACGGAAGGAGATCTTCATATCCATATCGCCAAGCTTTCCTTCCACGCCAAGGAAAGTCCCATCCGGACACGGGACGAAGTCTTCGATCTTGTATCTTCATAGTCCAGGAGTCCGGCCAAAGGTTATAGTCCGGCTATCCGGACACCCCCTAATCCAGGACTCCCTCAGGCATCCTACAGAATGCTTTGCTAGAATCATACTCGTCGATTAGGAAGAGAGGTGTGAGACAATGCGTGAGAGACAAGCCTAAAGATAATGTGTGTATAGGAGACACGTAGGCAGGTCTATGTATATAGAAAGGGTCGATGGGGATTGTGTGTGTGTATGCTTGCGAGAGGAAGAGTGCTTGTGATAAAGGTTAGTGAAAACAGTCGTAAACGGTTACGATAGGGAGGAAGGGTTATACCGAGAGCATGTGTGCGAGAAAGACACCTCGGAAGAGAGTGTGTGAGCATGTGTGAGAGACCACCGATGGAGAGTGAAACTACACGTAAAAGACTGCTGTACACATTGATTAAAGATATAAATTGTATCCAAATATTAGGATGGGATCATGATATTTGCAATTCGCGTAAGGAACGGTCATTGATCCATCAGACATCTAGATTCTATGAAATTTGAGCATGTCTATGTTATTATTCGACACAATTGATCCACATAGTTAGTATTTTGAACTCCAGACAATGCATCGCTTTAGCAATCGAATATAATCGTGAGTATAGTTCATGTTGTGTATGTAAAGCACATTATACATACGAAAGTTACACAATGAACATTATAAATAGCTACCTATGAACTAGCATACATTTGAATTCAACTTAAGGTGGTTTAAAAAAATCGAATTCAACATGAAGTCCATTCAATTATTTGAATTTGATATCATGGCATTTGTAAATCATACCTAAATTATGGGGGCACCAATCTTTGCTCTGATTTTGTACATAATAGCATATGTAGTCGTGTACAAAATAGATTCAAATTTTGCTCCTCCATTCCAAAATAATCGTAGTTATAGGATTTTCAAGTGTCAAAATTTCAAAAAGAAGCGGATAATTTAATGAGGTTTTCAAACATACAAGGTCAAATTTAACGTTGTCTATTTTGTTCAATCCTCAAAGTTCAAGAGTACTCTAAACGTGAATGCTTGTGTTTTAAAATTTCGAACGAAGTGCCAAAAGAGCCTCTACTCGCCCGAAACCGCGTAAGACCAATGTTTGGTAGTATAAGGAAATTACTTTTCTAATAACTCCGACCCATGAAACCTACGGGCCCGACGTCCAAAGGTCTAAACTGGGGTAGGTTTGTAGCTTCATCGAGGCACCACGTAACCACCTCCGAAAAACATTCATACACAATGGTCGCCTAAGCACACATCCGCGCGGCCGAAATCGCTCCCGCCCACTATTTGGGACACCTGGGATTACCATCCTACCCCCGACCCGCAGTAGGTCCGAAATTTAAGAGGGGGGCAAAGTTTGTACTTTCCCCAAATTTCAAACAAGTGTGTCCCATCTTCTGTTCAAAAAAACCAAAAACAAGCGCTTCCCAGACCGAAACATGGTTCTCTCCCCTCCCCCCCCCACCCACCCGTCTGATTCCCCATTCGTACTCCGTGGGCGCAAAAACTACCTCTTCACCAGCCGTGAAACCCCGTCGTCCTCCGTCCGCCACCCCATTCCACCCATCAACCGCCGCCCTCCTGCATCATGATGGAGCCGATACCCCGACGTCGCCGTCCACCGCAACCTCAACTGCAACGCCCTCCACGGCTAGTAGTTGAAGCCGAGGCCGAGCCGTCCATACCCGAGCCAGTTCAACCACGCCGTCCTGCACCTCACCGCTGCCGCTCCAACTTCGCCACCCTCCACCGCGTCGGAGCTGTTCCTGCTACGCCGTCCTTCGCCGCCTCAGATCTGCTTCCCCTCCACTGACATACGGCCACGGCAACACAGTCAACAATTTGGCCATGGGTTCGTCCAAGCCTGCACCCTCCTCCAGAACATCGGTTTCCCCGGCAAAAAGAAGAAGATCAGCGCGACATGTGGAGGCGACCACACCGGCAACCAAAAATGGTACTCCTAGATATTCATCCCACAGAAGACACTAGTTGAGCGCTTCTTCTTGATACTAGATGTTCCTAGTTACTCGCGATGCACAAGGTTTCTCCTCATATACTATTTCACCTTAGCTAGAGGTCCGTCGTCCCCCTGGATTTTAATTCATGTCCAGTTGATTCCCAATTAACGGAAGCATTCCCCAGCGTAATAGGCGCTAGTCCGCCTATTACGCTGGGGAAGCAGTGCCTCAGTGTTTATCTTAGGGGCGTGTGGGGCCTAGAGCTGCTGGCGCCTGATCTGGACGTCGACCGGGATTAAAGGGATGGCCTGGGGGCGCTGCCAAGCACGACGGTTGTGTGAGGTCGAGGGGAGGGCGGGGCGGCGGAGGCAGGGGTCTGGGCCGGTGGTCGCTGGCGGTTCGAGAAAGACCGTCAACAGTGACTGGCAGGAGGTAGACGAAGGCCATCTGCCCGTTCCTTATAGATCGGACGGTTAATAAAAAAAATCGACCGACCTATTTATTTTCAGTCGACTGTTATCTTGATAGGACCACATGTGGTGGTGTGCTGGAGGAGTACCTGCATCTCCCAGCCATCCTAGTGCTCATATATTACAAAATCATACGGAGTAGAATCTAATTTTGTTTGCCATGCAATGTTGTAGAGCTATCATATGTCTCCTATCATTTATTTTTCAGCCACCTGCTATCTGCTACTTTTACAGTGCACTAGTTCTGCACACACTTCACCCATACTCTCACTATTGTGTTTTTATGCAAGGGTATTTTAGACTCTGCTGCCTTGACAGAAGCAGAAAAGAAAAGAGAGAAGTCGCTCCAGCGTGGTACACGGCTAGGACAGACACGTTTAAGCCTTATAAAGGGTGCAGTGTCAGCAGATGGAGACGGTAAACGTAGCTCTAGAGTTGATGACCTCGCTCGCCATGAACCACCATCCCAGGTGCTTCCTTTAACTTCGCGGTTTCATATGTGGTTGCATGTTGCATATGGTGTCTAGCTTGTATTCGAAAGGCCGAAGTCGGTCTTTATTAAGATAAGGAAATATATTTTTTACATGAACCACCATCCCGGGAGCACCAGAAGACAAATAGCTAGTCAGGGCACTGGTCGAGCCAGTGACAAGCCCAGCACAGACATGCATCACCTGGAAGCCAACTAAAAAGCCACGATGGTGGTGAAGTAGCCCGCCTCCCACCAGGTCTCAGGTCCTAGATGATCATGCTCACCACTCCAGCCGAATGTCTAGCTTGTATTGCTTCCAATTTGGTGAAATTGCATCTGCTTAGCTTACACACTATACCTTTGAATATGACACGCCTTCCTGTTTTTGGTACATACTAGTACGTCTGTCTATTAACCATGTTCTTACATCAAAATAATGTTCTTGTGTATCCCTCATCAATCACTTATGATGAGGCAGTCAGGCCAGTGGACTACTGTGATAAAAGATCCTCATTTAAAGAATGCAGCGTCAACCTCTCCACATGATTCTCAAGAAACAGCAAGGCTAGATGATGATAGTGAACGTAGCTCTATAGTTGATTACCGCATTTCCCCTACACTAGCATCACAGGTGCTTGCTCTAACTTGGCAGCGTGATATGTGGTTGCATGTTGCATATGGTGTCTAGATTATAATTCTTCTAATCTGGTTAAATTGCATGTGCTATTATGCTTAGTTTATACATTATACCTGTTAATGTGACATGCCTTCCTGTTTTTAGTACATAGTACATCTGTCTATTAAGCATGTCCTCACATAAAACTAT
Organism: Aegilops umbellulata; assembly: GCA_032464435.1. Classification (NCBI taxonomy): domain Eukaryota; kingdom Viridiplantae; phylum Streptophyta; class Magnoliopsida; order Poales; family Poaceae; genus Aegilops; species Aegilops umbellulata. The sequence continues at coordinate 357,349,062 of CP136058.1, forward strand.
CGTTTTTTGTATCCCGCATAAATCAATATGACGAGACACCTTCAGTATATGCAGTGTGATATTAGTTGCATCTTTGATATGATTTATAGCATGCGCTGCTTCTAATTTGTTGAGATGCCATTTATGATGCGACACTTTTAACTTGGCAGAGTCATATTGGTTGCATCTTTCATGTGGTGTCTAGCTTGCATTGCTTCTTATTTGTTGGAATGGTTTCTGCTTAGTTTACACAAACAGTTGTGAACATGCCATGCCGTCCTGTTTTTCGTACATATTCCATCCTGGTATCATGTGTTTGTCTTACATCAAATTAGTGATTGTTAATATCATGCATGAATGAGTTCTGAAGAGAGAATTTTATTGCTTTTTTGTCGGTTTTACTTGCCAATTCAAAATCAATAAAGCGGAAGAAAGTTAGCAAGGCAGCGGATAAAGGTGCTCCTTCCAAATGGATGGCCTCTACAGTTTCTACTCCTCCATCCCCCCAAGATGATTTCCAAGAAAACACATGCATAGACACTCAACGTAGTTGTGTTTATGATGAGCACGTCTCCCCTGGTGCACCATCACCGGTGCTCCCTCTAACTTGGCATTGTTATATGTGGTTGCATGTTATGTGTGATGTCTAGCTTGTATTGCTTCTAATTTTGTTGAATTCCATCTACTTACTTTACACATTATACTTGAATAAGACACGTGTTCTTGTTTCTAGAACATACAATATCTGCCTATCACACCATGTTCTTACATCAAATTACTACTGTTATGTAACCTACAACAATCACTTATCATAAGACATGTTTGACTCCGGAGTGTGATATAGGTTACATCTCGCATTCTTTTCTATCTTGTACTACTAATTTGTTAAAATGGCACTTATGACGAGACAGTTTTAACTTGGTAGGGTGATATTCGTTGCATCTTTCATATGGTGTCTAGCTTTCATTGCTTCTAGTTTGTTGAAATGCCTTCTCCTTAGTTTACACATCATAAGCTTTGAATATGCAATGTTGTGAATATTCAATGGCACTAATGACGAGAGACCTTTAACTTGATAGTGTGATGTTGTTTGCATCTTGCATATGTTTGATTTCTTGTACTGCTTCACATTTGTTTAAACAACATTTATGATGAGACACTGTTAACTTGGCAGAGCGATATTTGTAGCATCTTTCATATGGTGTCTACCTTCCATTGCATTGCTTCTAATTTAGTGAAATGTCTTCTGCTTAGTTTACACATCGTAGTTCTGGTTATCTCATGCCGTCCTGTTTTTCTTACATATTACATCCTCCTATCATGTGGTTATCAAACATCAAAGTTCAGTTCGTCTTTATCACGCATCAATTTGTTCTGAAGAACTAAATTTTTATTCGTTTTTCTTGTCAGCTTGACTTAACATGGCATAGAGAAAGAGGAAGCAAGACAGAACGACAGGGAAAGGGAAGCATAAGAATCCTGTAGATTCTGCTGGTACTGATGGTGCAATAGAAGGTCAAAGTCCAGCGTAAAATTGTACCGACAGGGTATCTGTGCTAAACGAGCTGCAGAACAAGCCAAAAAGAAACAAATAGCTGCCACCAAACAAGCAGAAACAACCCTAGTTGTTGCAACACCTTCCACAGTACCACCAGCTGCACGATTTACTCGTTGGTCAACTCAGCTAGCAGCACGTTCCCAAGCTCCCTTGCCACCTGACACTACTTCTGAAGCACTCTTGACACAAGATGAGTTGGAAAGATCAGATGAACTTTGTGAGCTTCAACAGCAAGAAGGTAGTTGCTGGAGTCAAGTTATAGTTGCATGCTTCTTTATATGTAGTCTCACAGTTTGATGTACACTAACACTTCCTATGTTTGTTGTTGGACTAGCACCTAGGCGCAAGAGGAAACAAACATCAGGGATAATGCTCGATAGGTTAACTAAATCTAGAGGAGGAAGAATGGAGATCCGTTTTGAGGCAGGTTTAAAAATGCCACGTGATGCTACAGAGTCAGCCAAGTTAGTATCAGAGGCAGCGGTTGCTGTTAGGTGTCATGTACGTATCCTCCCAACATGGATTCAGTACATGAATGACAAAGACGAAACCCAGTTCAACACCTTCCTCGACCATTTATCTATAAGTATGGTTATGTATGGAAACTAGTAATATCATCTTGCTCTGTCCAATACTTTCTAGGTTGCTGATAATGAGACTCCCATAATTTTCAACAGATGAGGTTCAAGTTGGATAGACAAGATGATGCAACCAGACAAGCTTCCACCCATGTTTTCAAGTGTGCTCTGCGACAGTATCAGTATAACTTGAGGAAAACTCACTTTGAAGGCAAGGCTAATAGTGAACTTGCCCAAACATCTCCAGTGGAAAATATATCTGATGAAGACTGGAGAGGCCTCGTTAACCATTGGTCCGATACGAAGTATCAGGTATATTATATATATGTTATCAGATCACATGTTGAAGTCCTATTTACGCATGTGCCACACAAATCTATCTTCTTGTAGGTGAACAGTTCAAAGAACAAGGCCAACCGTACGGAAGTGAAATTCCAACAGACGACAGGATCTCGTAGCTATATTGCACACTGTGAGGCTCTTCTAATTAGTTGTTGTTTCACTCTTTTCGTTGTACCATATTATCAGATCTATATTGACTTGTTCCAAATGCAGAGGAAAGCCCGCAAGGACCAAAAAGTACCTGAACCAAATGTTGTGGAAATCTTCAAGGACTGTCACACCAGCAAGAAGAAGGGTATGACTACACCAGTCAAAGCCACTTTTGTAAGTCCTTAATCCTCATGCCTTTTAACTACTACTTACTCTGACTTGTGCCTTGAACTGATGGTTTGCAGCCAATGTCTATTACTCTTTTCAATTTTATACACAATTTTCTTAGCGTATCATTGCACCTTACAAGGTTTAAAAGAGAGGAGTGATGTTCCTTTGATCTTGACCTGTAATCTAGTTCCGTGTTGGACTTGCCCACACAACATTTCAATTGCCTGTTTGTCTGTTCTTAGTTGTTTTGTGATATGAATGATGTCATACTATGCTTACCGTATTATAAACTTCGTCTCTTTATCCTTAGCCCTCAATACAATGTGAAGAAATAGACAATATATTAGCGATGGTACATGGTCATATGTTAGGAACCTGGTTTTATTATGTACTTTGCAATAAAGTACAACTATTATTTTACATGGGTTCACCAGAATAAGTTTTGTATATAGACCAAAGCTATTTTGTTTGGTTTTGCTGCCTCCTTAATATCTTCTGTTCTGGTACTACTAATGTAAAACCTCAACTTTTCAGCGAGCTATGGAAAAAATGGTGGAACCGCCACCTTCTGAAGGTGGCGAGGCAACTATAACCGCAATGTCAGCTCTTGCTGCAGTGGGTCAGTACCTATCCACTAACAGTGCCAAAATCACGTTCCTGCGTAATACTGGGCTGGTTGTTAAGGCAGTCTCGTCCAAACTGCCTCATGATCAAGATATTCAAGCTCAAAACAATGTTGTATCTGCGCTCCAGACACAAGTCCATTCCCTAACAGAGACCCTTTGTGAAATAAGGAGAGACATTGTTCGATGTTGTCAAGATATGCATGGTTTTGAAACCATACTATCAGACATTTGCTATGTTGTTCAGGAGCCTAGGAGAACTGAAGGCGGAGGTTATGGTGCTCCATCGGACAATACAACATGAAAACATAATAGTTAGGTCAATGAACTGAGCTTCTATACTTCTGGTGGTGCATTTATCTGCTAGACTGTTAACTTTTATGCCAACCTTCCTTTTGTTTTATAGTTGTAATTTGCTTTCGTGCGATACACAATTTGTTCTTAAAATGCAGCCACCGGCTGAAGAAAACAGCAAGCCATTTTTGTATAGTGTAGGGTGTTCCCTATATTTGCACCGGTGGTGAACTTTGATGCCCAGTGGATGTAATATGTGTAATAGCCGTGATAGCCTAGCGTAAGTTGCTTACTTATTTATTTCCTTATTGTCTTGTTTATTTGTTTTCTTATAGCCAGTGAAGTTCTTTTTCCGCGGTTTGCTAGTGGCCGCAATAACCTATTTTTTTTAAACTAGGCCACATTAACCATGGGCTACATATTTACTGTAGTTAACATGGGCCTCCTACGGGCCGTAGAAACAATGGGCCTTCTAAGGGCCATAGAAACAATGGGCCTTCTACGGGGCGTAGAAGCAATGGGCCTTATATAGGCCGTAGACACAATGGGCCTTCTACGGGCCGTATCATCAATGGGCCTTCTACGGGCCATATGATCGGTTGGCCAAACATGGGCCAATAATAGACCACATTATGGCCATAAATGGGCTAGAGTTGAAATCGTCCATTCATGGGCCAACCATAATGGGTCATCGTTATTCGGCCGTATTTGATGACGCTATGAAAACGGCCCAACGTATTAACGGGCCGACTGTAACCACGGGCTGAATTTGGCCCACAAGCAGAAAATGACAGTAACGGGCCGTAAGTACACGAATGCTGGAAATGAGCCCAAGAATAAACGGGCCCTGAGAAGGCCGAAAGATAACATGGGCTGGAAACGGCCAAACTGAATAATGGGCCGTTAATGGGTATAAAGTGATACACTGTTCATTACGGGCCAGTTTTACCATGGGCCGTTAGGGGCCGAGGGTTACTAAGGGCCTCATATGGGCCGGAAGATGTCATGGGCCATACATGGGCCGGAAGTTAAAACGGGCTGGAATTATATTAGACGGCACAGCTGACGCTACTGGGCCTAATTCGGATAGGCTGTAAACGGGCCCTGGGTTAGCGGGCTGTAAATGGGCTATATGCGAACATGCCGTTAACAGGCTTGCCGTGGGCCGCCCTGCCATCTTTTGACCAAGTCAAACGGGCCGGCCTTTTCACAGGAATGGGCCTCCGTTGGGCCGTGCCACATGTCGATGTATCGTATGCGCTTTGGGTCCAATGAGTGGATGACCTCTGTCCCAACGGTGAGCCGACACATGTTTCCTCCAGCCAATGATGATTTTACACGTGGAAAATCCCCATTGGTCAGGGCTGTTAACGGGTTATCGGATCCAAAAACGGACCCGATAGCTTAAAGGCGTTCTGTTATGGTGGATGCCACGTGTCGGTCACCCTTGACGAAAGCGCTTCTGTGACGCGCGATTTATCGTCATTGAAGTGGACACTTCCGTGATTATAATTTTGGTAATGTCATGGAACACTTCTACGACAGCACGGGTATGACTATCTTGATTCTGTCATAAATTTGTTATGGATGTACATGCATGACAAAAAACGTGACCTATTGTGACAAACATGTATCATCACGGAAGTGTATTTTTTTGTAGTGCTAGTTCTGATGTAAGTCTTGTTGGGTACATTTGTACTCATATTTGCTTAATTTATGTTTTTACAGAGACTTCAGTCTCACTAGTAGTTCTGCGTGGACTTCGACGTTTATCTTGTTACCTGTTGACACTTGATTTTGGCAAGATATAGAGTGAAAGGGTTTTCAGCATGAGAAAGTTTCATATCGTCAAGTGGAACAACTTTGATGTTTAGGCTATCGCCATTCGACCTCATCTCAGTGGCCGAAGCTGTACTCCGAGTGACAAAATTTAATGTTCTGAGTGCTTTTTGGCCGATTACGCCCTTAATATGACATCAGATGAAGGAGCACACTTAAGGAATTGTCTTCCTCTCCTCGAGGAAATCGAATTTTATATATAAATCATCTCAATCCGAGTTCATATGCAAAAGTTAGAGGCAATACACTGCAGACCGAACCTCAACGGAAATATGGCGCGAGGTGGCAGACACTTGTCTGATAGGTTGCGCGAGTAATTAGGCCATCAATACTGCCTTGTATTGAAAAACCTTCAACACGGAAAAGTTTCGCCTCGTCGAGCCGATCGATTTTCATATATAATTCGTCTCAATCCGAGGTCGTATGAGGCCTGGAGAGACAAATCAAGATCAGGCTATGTTTTCAGTCGGAAAATCCGAGTGAAAAGTTTACCATCCAAGTGAAAGTTTACGGTCGAGTGAAAGTTTACTGGTTGAGTGAAAGTTTGCTGACCGTATGAACTTATTATTATCCAGGTGGAAATATAGTCATCCGAGTGGAAATATGGTCATCCGAGTGAAATTGTCCTCCAGGTGAAAATATTCCGAGTGAAAAGATTACCATCGGGGCGAAAACTTGCCGATCGAATAAGATAATGCCTTCCATGTGGAAATATAGTCATCCGAGAGGAAATATTGTCTTCCGAGTGAAAATATCGTCATCTGAGTGAAAATAGTATTCCGAGTGAAAGACTCTAAACATCCGAGTGAAAAGTCCAGTCGGACGATCCAAGTGAATGACTCTAATCCGAGTGGATGAGCTTGAATCCGAGTGAAATTGAACATATGCCTGAAAGTTTATCAAGATGACCTCGGATGAAGAAGTGTTCAATACAGAAGTTGTGCGTATCATCAAGACGGTAAACTTTGATTTTGGAGTCATCATCATCAGAGATAGTATATAGCCTACAAATTCACTACGAGACTCGGATAATCCAGTCTACCGCAAGACCGAGTCCGACTGGAAGATAAAGATGACCTCGAAAAGCATTCTAGATGGCCTTATTTGAAAAAGTGATCAACATGAGAGTTGTTCGTATCATCAAGGTGCACGAGTTTGGTATTTGGGACGTCTTGATCGGAGATCATATGCAAGCCCGGCGGCCCGCGCAAGAAGGAAGACAGAGTTTGGGCCAGATTCAGATTTAATCCGAGTTGGAATAGAATTAGGACTCTAGGACGTGAATTGATGTAATTTTTCTTGTAAGGAAAGCCTAGATGAATCCTTTACTTATACGGGAAGTCGAGCCGCCTCTTACATATGTTGGGGGTGATGGCCCATTGAACAACACACAATCGAACAAATCAATATACTACTTTTTCATCTACGTTTTATCTCTCCACCATTTTTCTCTCTCGTTCTTCGCTGTTCTTCGTGTTTGAGAGCTGAGAATCCCGAGGCTCTAGGGGCGAGCGAATCGACCTAGGGCAGCCCATAGCCGCCGCACTCCCTGACGGGTCCCTCCCGGGGGTGTGGGGTTTTCGGGTCTGCAAAAGCGCCCGTCGACTGTCTTGCGTATCGCGCTGTTGGTCGGGTCTCCTTCGACGTGAGCTGCGGTGCATCACCCCCGGCGTCAAGGGTACACGTGACGTGTTCGTGTGTCAACACACTTTTTGGCGACTCCGCTGGGGAACGAAGATCAATCATCATCATCCACCTTGTCTGATCTTCCCAATCCATCTGAGGTAGATGCCGATAACATCATTAAGCCCAGTCTTGATGAGATATTGGCCAATCATCGCCAAGTCTATGAGGAGTACAAGAAGGCGCGCGAGGAGAAAGACCTGCAGGAGTTCCTTGCAAAATTCAAGAAAGATCGCCAAGGCAACATCACTCCGATTGAAGAAATCAAGTTCCCTCCTCTTCAAACTGAACAGGTTAAACCCTCTGTAAGTTCCCTCCTCTTCAAATTGAACAGGTTAAACCGGCTGAGATTGAAAGTCGTATTGCTGATGGTAACATCTAGTCTATCAAACTTTCATAGAAAATACTAATGCTCAGAAGAATACATCTCAATCGTCTAGTGGTAATGATGGTGTAGTTGCTAGTGTGCAAAACCCTAATCTGGCTTTACCTATTGCATCGGCGCCTCCCGTGCTGATGGTTTATTATCCTACTCAAACAAATCAGATTGTGACTGCACCCATTAATCCTATTATGAGCAAGCCAGGTTCTGGCAACGCCGAACCAAACCCTACCTACAGCTACAACCACTCGACCACTACCAAATTATGGGTCGACATACATGCCGCAATTCTTACCTACGGCTAGTAACCCTACTCCTCCTATGCCACTGCCACAAGCTTCATCGTCCACTATGGATGATGGTCTAGCTAATCTTAGAGAGGAGATGGCTAAGATGCTTCGAGAGAATTTTGGAGTTGAGTTACCTCGGAATCGGATTTACCAAAAGCCGTACCCCGAGTACTTTGATGCCATCCAGTGCCCTCCGGGATATAAGGTTCCAGATTTTGTTAAGTTCAATGGAGAGGGCACAAAAACCACATGGGAGCATGTTAGTCAATACTTGGCACAATTGGGTGAGGCAGGCTCATTGAACGAATTGAAAGTGCGTTTATTTCCTTTATCATTAACTGGTACCGCATTTTCATGGTTTTCTTCTTTGCCCCATGGTTCCATTCGGGTTTGGTCGCAGCTAGAGCAGAAGTTTCATGATCACTTTTATAGCGGCGACAATGAACTCAAGTTGTCACATCTAACATCGGTAAAACAGAAGCATGATGAATCGGTCTCCGATTACGTTAAGAGATTCAGAGAAACAAAAAACCGGTGTTTTAGTTTGGTGATAACCGAGAGAGACTTGGCAGACCTAGTGCTGAGTGGTTTGAGAACTCCCATTAGAGAAAAGCTAGAAGGCTACGAGTTCTTAAATATCAACCAAGTCTTACAAAGGGCTTTGGCTCAGGAAAGCCGAAGCAAACACCTCAAAGAAGTGCATAGATACAAAGCCGATCGTACAAAGATGAATATGGTGGAATATGATAGTAATCACTCGGATGATGAGGGTGATGTTTTTGCTACTGAATTTGTTTGGCCATCTAAGGCCAAACCCTTTACTTACAATGATCTAAAACCGATTTATAAGAATCGTGATGAAGAGATGAAGTTTACTTTTAACATTGCTAAGTGTGATAGAATATTTGATGCTTTGCTGCAAGCTAAGATTATTAGAATATCTCATACTTTACCGTCGTTTGAAGAGCTAAAACGGCGTGCTTATTCCAAGTATCATAATTCTTTTTCTCATGCTACTAACGATTGCAATGTTTTTCGACGACAGATACAATCAGCCATTAATGACGGACGATTGAACTTTTCTGAGATGCAAGTTGATAAACAGCCTTTTCCAGTGAATACCATGGATTTGGAGGGGAAGAAGCTACTCATTCGGCCGGAGGTAGCCGAATCTTCTAATAAAGCTAATGTCATTGTTGGTGAGCCCAGGAAAGATAAACAGGACAACAAGGTCTTGGGGAGACAGGTTGTGCTTGGTAAGCAACCCGATGGCAAGGAAGTGATCAAAATCACCATCAAGAATCCTACACTCGGGGGGCAACTACAAGTGCAAGAAAATGCTCGTGTGAGATTTGTCAAGCCCAAGAGTCCAGAAGTTGGCAAGTGGTAAAGGACTGAAGCTAAAGTGCAGCGCAAGCGGATCAAGCCAACTTTTGATATGTTGTTGTCCAAGTATGCTAACCAGTCGGCCGGTTCTATTTTTAATCGACCGACTCATCTGAAATGACCAAGGTCACCATCGGCTGATATGTTCAATCGGTATACAAAACCGAGTGGACCAAGGGTCTAGTTTTCAGAAGAGCAGAGGCAGTCTGTGTGGGATTGACTTGATTACTCATATAATGGCCGAATGAACATCGGCGACTATCAGTCGGCTGGTCAAAACATGCGACCGGATGGAAATTATCCGAGTGTAAGAATGCACCCAAGTGGACGCTATCCGAGTGAAAAAATGTGGTTAAGTAGATTCCATCCGACTGAATTCCATCCGAGTGGATTCCATCCGAGTGACATCCATCCGAGAGGATTCCATCAGAGTAAAAAGGTGTGCCCGAGTGGAAACTTCATGCATCTGGAAAGTCGAAAATAATGGCGTGTTAAATCACCAAGTGTTGCAGCAGTTGAGTCAGGAAAAGGCAAGGAGAAAATGGATGCCGACTCACTTATCTTGGGCACCAAAACATTCGCCATACAACATCCGATCATGCATAGCAATCCGACCGAGCCGATACTTGCTATCGCGCCAAAGCACTCGACCAATGACCATGAAGCAAGCACCAGCCAGGTAAAAACGAGAGATCCTAAATACACTCAGCCAAAGTGGTGTCCTCCAGGGCTAACAAAGAAACAAAGAGGAAACTACAGAGGTTAAGGAGTCAAGAGATGGCAGAACAGGTGGCTGAGAAACAAAGGGATAAGTTGTTCAATGACACTCGACCCATGGTTCCAGCAAAACAAGTGTGGAGGCCTAAACAAATACAAGATACAACAGCTTCTACATCTATCACAGCAACACCTACATCACCAAAGGAGGACGATGCAACAGATATCACATCGTCTATGACACTTCTTGCTTCTCCTTCACTCGGACAAATTTCAGAACCGGTGGATGCACTCGAGGAGGAGACTGATATGTTGGACTATGAGTCTACGCCGGTTCATGAAGGCATGGATATCAATATGGTGTATTACTTACCTACTGAGTTTCATGCTGTAGATGAGGAAGGGGAGGTGGCTCAGATGGATTTTGGCCCTAAAAATGCAATATTCGAGAAGCCAAAAGAACCAGTAATGCATCTGAAACCATTATATCTTAGAGGTCATATCAATGGGTCGCCGCTCACTCGGATGCTTGTTGATGGTGGTGATGTGGTAAATCTTATGCCCTATTCGGTCTTCAAGAAATTGGGTCTCCCTGATGAAGAGTTGGTAAAGATGAATATGTGCTCAATGGATTTGAAGGCAAAGAGAAAACTGAAGCCAAAGGTGTGATGTATGTGGAGCTTACAGTCGGAAGCAAAACTTTGGCTACTGCATTCTTTGTCGCTGAGGTGCAAGGTACCTACAACGTCATACTAGGCCGTGATTGGGTTCATGCAAACCAGTGCATGCCATCCACTATGCACCAGTTTTTGATTCAGCGGGTTGATGATGAAGTGGAAGTCATTCATGCGGATAACTCGGCCTGTGTTGCTTTGGCCGATGCATCGGTGGATTGGCAACATCCCAATGCTACTTGCTTGACGGGACGTGACTTATCAGAGTTTGATTTTCTCAGCGCGACCAAGAATGGTTTTGTGCCCGTCTCTTTAAAGCCGACTGAATACAATCGGCTCCAAGGTATGATATGTTTAAATGGATTCTAGCTCCGATTGGTTGCAAAAACGTCTTTGTGAAATATCGGTCGAGCGAGAACGATATGTATGAGTCTATAGAGGAGTTGGATGACATGGATAAACTTGGACAAGGTTTTACGTCGGCCGATCCATTAGAAGAGGTAGATATTGGAGATGGTTCAGTCACTCGACCGACGTTTGTAAACAAAAATTTGAAATCCGTTTGTAAAGCTAAGTTGATCGGGCTATTGAAGGAATATGTTTGTTGCTTTGCGTGGGAATATCATGAGATGCCAGGTTTAAGCCGAGAGCTAGTGGAGCATCGGTTACCTATAAAGGCTGGTTTTAGACCATATAAACAATCGGCCAGAAAGTTTAATCCGAAAACATATGACCGGATCAAGGAAGATATCGGTCGACTGCTTGAAGCTAATTTCATTCGACCTTGCAGGTATACCGAGTGGATTTCTAACATTGTCCCAGTGGAGAAGGGATCAGGCAAGTTGAGGGTGTGCATTGACTTCAGAGATTTGAATAGGGCTACACCCAAAGATGAGTATCCCATGCCAATAGCCGAGATGCTTATTAATGATGCTTCTGGACATAAGGTTATTAGCTTTCTAGATGGTAATGCCGGATACAATCAAATTTTTATGGCCGAAGAGGACATGTACAAGACAGCTTTTCGATGCCCTGGTTTCCTTGGTTTATTCGAGTGGATAGTGATGACATTCGGATTAAAAAATGTTGGCGCCACATATCAAAGGGCTATGAATTTGATTTTTCATGATTTACTCGGTGTCATACTTGAAGTTTATATTGATGATATTGTTGTCAAATCGGATGCTTTTGAATCTCACTTGGCCGATTTGTGTTTAGCTTTTGAAAGAATGAAAAAGTATGGACTGAAGATGAATCCTTTGAAGTGTGCTTTCGGCGTGTCAGCTAGCAAGTTTTTGGGTTTCATTATTCATGAAGATGGCATAGAGATTGATCCCAAAAAGATAGAGGCCATACATAAAGTGGAAGCTCCAACATGCAAAAGAGATATGCAAAAGTTCCTTGGCAAGGTCAATTATTTGAGAAGGTTCATAGCTAATCTATCAGGGAAAGTTGATGCATTTACTCCTATCCTTCGGTTGAAGAATGATGTTGATTTCACTTGGGGGCAAAACAGCAAGAAGCATTTGATATGATCAAAAACTATTTGTGCACTCCTCCGGTGATGAAAGCACCCAAGCATAGAGAACCCTTCAGGCTTTACATTGCAGCAGAGGAAGGAGTTATTGGTGTTGTTTTGACTCAAGAAACCGAGGGAAAAGAGCATGCTATTACATATTTGAGCAGGCGCTTATTGGACGCCGAGACAAGGTATACATTTATTGAAAAATTATGTCTATGCTTATATTATGCTTGCACAAAACTGAGACATTATTTAGTGCCGAGTGCTTGTGTAGTAGCTTGTCAAACCGATGTCATTAAATACATGTTGCATAGGCCAATTCTTAGTGGTAGAATTGGCAAGTGGGCTTATGCTTTGATTGAATATGATTTGGCTTATGAATCTCTAAAATCCATGAAAGGCCAAATTGTTGCTAATTTCATTGTTGAACATTGGATTAATGACAAGAATGATGTTGATATGAACCTTGTTTCATTAGTACCATGGAGATTATACTTTGATGGTTCAGTTTGTAGCAATGGCCAAGGTGTTGGTATTGTTTATATATCTCCTCATGGTGCTGTTTTTGAAGCCTCATGCCGCTTAGAATATTTTTGCACAAACAATCAAGCCGAATATGAAGCATTGTTATTCGGCCTAGAGATGTTAGTTGCTATAGGTGTTACACATATTGAGGCTTACGGTGATCCGTTACTAGTAGTGCAGCTAATATCTAAAGTCTTTCAGTGTTTGGACGAATCACTTAATGTTTATCTTGATAGATGTCTAGATATAATTTCTACTTTGGATTGTTTTAGCATTGCACATATATCTAGACATGACAATTGGAAAGCAAATGAGTTGGCACAACAAGCATCTGGATATCATGTTGATCATGGCATGTTTCATATTTTTTTTTGCGGGGATGGCATGTTTCATATTTCTCAAAGTCCGATGTCTTGTCTTACCAGTATAGAAGAGGCCGAACCAGAACCCAGTGATTCGGTCATTAACAAAAAATCTAGTGCAGATGAGAATTCCGACTGGAGGAAGCCCATTGTTGCTTACTTGCGCAATCCGAGCGAAAGGGTGGACAGGGCTGTTCGGCGTATGGCTTTTAAATATATTATGAGGGATGATGACCTTTATCGCCGAACAGTTGATGATGTTCTTTTAAAGTGCTTGGATGAAGACCAAGCAAGACTTGCTATGGGAGAGGTACATGAGGGCATTTGTGGTACTCACCAGTCGGCTCCCAAGATGAAATAGTTATTACAACGTGCTGGGTTTTATTGGCCAACCATGATTAATGATTGCTTCAGATATTATAAAGGGTGCGAAACTTGTCAAAAATTCGGTGATATTCAATTGGCTCCTGCTGCTATGTTGCATCCTATTATCAAGCCGTGGCCTTTCAGAGGATGGGGTTCAGACTTTATTGGGCAAATTCATCCATCTTCCTCAAAGGGGCATCGGTTCGTGTTGGTGGCAACTGATTATTTCACTAAATGATCTGAAGCAGTACCTCTCAAGAACATGACACATACGGAGGTAATTCAATTCATAACCGAGCACATTATTCATAGATTCGGTATTCCTCAAACGTTAACTACAGATCAAGGTTCATCTTTTATGTCACACCAAGTCAGAGATTTTGCTGAATCTTATAATATAAAGTTCCTCAATTCCTCTCCGTATTATGCCCAAGCTAATGGACAAGCCGAGTCTAGCAATAAAATTTTAATCAAGCTCATCAAGAAGAAGATTGAGGATAATCCAAGGAAATGGCATGAGTTATTGTCTGAAGCTTTATGGGCACATAGAATTTCAAGGCATGGTGCTACGAAGGTGACTCCATATGAGCTAGTATATGGTCAAGAGGTTGTTTTACCAGTGGAGGTAAATTTGAATGCTTTGAGAATAGCCAAACAAAATAATTTATCGGCAGTAGACTTTTATAACTTAATGATGGACAATATTGATGAGGTTGCCGATAAACGTTTGGCTACTTTAAAGGCCATAGAGAGAGATAAGTTAAGGGTGGCAAGAGCTTACAATAAGAAAGTCAAGTTGAAGAATTTTCAAGTTGGTGATCTCGTCTGGAAAGTGATTCTGCCGATTGGTTCAAGAGATAGAAAATTCGGGAAGTGGTCTCCAAGTTGGGAAGGTCCTTTTAGGATTACAAGAGTTGTTCCCGGAAATTCATATTTGGTGGAATCAATACAAGGGGCATTGTTACCTCGAGCTCTCAATGGCAAATATTTGAAGAAGTACCACCCGAGTGTGTGGCAGGAAGCCTAAGTAGGCAATGGCCGATATACAATTATCGCCCTTAGCACAAACATGGCCGATACATAATTATCGCCCTGAGAAAAATAAATGAGCGATGGAGTGTTGACATCGTCCTTAGAACAAACACCATGCATATTATTTTTCGGCGTGCAAGCTTTGCCGAAAAACAGGGGGGCATGTGTTGACACCTGATTTTGGCAATATACAGAGTGAAAGGGTTTTCAGCATGAGAAAGTTTCATATCATCGAGTGGAACAACTTTGATGTTTAGGCTATCGCCATTCGACCTCATCTCAGTGGCCGAACCTGTAATCCGAGTGACAAAATTTAATGTTCTGAGTGCTTTTCGGCCGATTACGCCCTCAATATGACCTCAGATGAAGGAGCACACTTAATGAATTGTCTTCGTCTCGTCGAGGCAATCGATTTTTATATATAAATCATCTCAATCCGAGTTCATATGCAAAAGTTAGAGGTAATACACTGCAGACCGAACCTCAACGGAAATATGGCGCAAGGTGCCAAACACTTGTCTGATAGGTTGCGCGAGTAATTCGGCCATCAAGACGGCCTTGAATTGAAAAACAATAAACACGGAAAAGTTTCTTCTCGTCGAGCCGATCGATTTCCATATATAATTCGTCTCAATCCGGGTTGTATGAGGCCTGGAGAGACAAATCAAGATCAGGCTATGTTTTTAGTCGGAAAATCCGAGTGAAAAGTTTACCATCCGAGTGAAAGTTTACGGTCGAGTGAAAATTTACCGGTCGAGTGAAAGTTTGCTGACCAGATAAACTTATTATTATCGAAGTGGAAATATAGTCATCCTAGTAGAAATATGGTCATCCGAGTGAACTTTTCCTCCAGGTGAAAATATTCCGAGTGAAAAGATTACCATCGGGGCGAAAACTTGCCGATCGAATAAGATAATGCCTTCCATGTGGAAATATAGTCATCCGAGTGGAAATATTGTCTTCCGAGTGAAAATATCGTCATCCGAGTGAAAATAGTATTACGAGTGAAAGACTCTAAACATCCGAGTGAAAAGTCCAGTCGGACGATCCAAGTGAATGACTCTAATCCGAGTGGATGAGCTTGAATCCGAGTGAAATTGAACATATGCCTGAAAGTTTATCAAGATGACCTCGGATGAAGAAGTGCTCAATACAGAAGTTGTGCGTATCATCAAGACGGTAAACTTTGATTTTGGAGTCATCATCATCAGAGATAGTATATAGCCTACAAATTCACTACGAAACTTGGATAATCCAGTCTACCGCAAGACCGAGTCCGACTGGAAGATAAAGATGACCTCGAAAAGTATTCAAGATGGCCTTATTTGAAAAAGTGATCAACATGAGAGTTGTTCGTATCATCGAGGCGCACGAGTTTGATATTTGGGTCGTCTTGATCGGAGATCATATGCAAGCCCGGCCGCCCGCGCAAGAAGGAAGACAGAGTTTGGGCCAGATTCAGATTTAATCCGAGTTGGAATAGAATTAGGACTCTAGGACGTGAATTGATGTAATTTTTCTTGTAAGGAAAGCCTAGATGAATCCTTTACTTATACGGGAAGTCGAGCCGCCTCTTACATATGTTGGGGGTGATGGCCCATTGAACAACACACAATCGAACAAATCAATATACTACTTTTTCATCTACGTTTTATCTCTCCACCGTTTTTCTCTCTCGTTCTTCGCTGTTCTTCGTGTTTGAGAGCTGAGAATCCCGAGGCTCTAGGGGCGAGCGAATCGACCTAGGGCAGCCCATAGCCGCCGCACTCCCTGACGGGGTCCCTCCCGGGGGTGTGGGGTTTTCGGGTCTGCAAAACCGCCCGTCGACTGTCTTGCGTATCGCGCTGTCGGTCGGGTCTCCTTCGACGTGAGCTGCGGTGCATCACCCCCGGCGTAGAGGGTACATGTGACGTGTTCGTGTGTCAACATTACCTCATCTACAATCTTGTACACTTGGGAGGGTCTTGTAGATAGTCAGGCTTCTCAGCCTTTTTCATTTGTAGTTGTATGTACTCAGACATGTTATGCTTCTGTTGCTTGTATGCTCTGTATGTTGGGGCATGTGACCCATGATTGTAATTCTTACTATGTATGACTCTTCGGAGCCTTATTAATAAATACTTTGAGTCGTAGAGTTTCCTTGTGATTCCATGTTTTATTTGCATATATCGAGCATATTGTGTGTATGATTTTGAAATGATTGGTATGTGTGGGATCCGACAACCTA
Source organism: Aegilops umbellulata (assembly GCA_032464435.1). Classification (NCBI taxonomy): domain Eukaryota; kingdom Viridiplantae; phylum Streptophyta; class Magnoliopsida; order Poales; family Poaceae; genus Aegilops; species Aegilops umbellulata. The sequence continues at coordinate 357,365,762 of CP136058.1, forward strand.
GTTGTTTATTCTTGGTAGCCTCGCTTATGGGGAAATGTCTCCTAGTGCTTCCACAGAGCCATGGTAGCTTGCTACTGCTCCGGAACACTTAGGCTGGTGGGCATGTGTCCTTCGTTCCTGTGTCTGTCCCTTCAAGGAAATGTCACGCGTTATTCCTTTAAGTCCTTGTAGCTTGCTATGACTTGGGTTCATACGTTGATGATCGACACGTTCGTTGCTGGGTCATGTATGCCTGTCCCTGTAAGTTAGTGCTACCTTGGGTTTACGACTAGTCATGTCAGCCCGGGTTCTCTGTCATATGGATGCTAGCGACACTATCATATACGTGAGCCCAAAGGCGCAAGTGGTCCCGGGCCAGATAAGGTGGCACCCGTGGGGATACCGTGCCTGAGGCCGCAAAGTGATATGATGTGTTACATGCTATATCGGTGTGACTTATGATCGGGGTCCTGACACGTATATAAAGAAGGGGAGGAGGAGGTGACCGGCCCTAGGGGTGGCGCGCCATGGGGCGGAGTCCTACTAGGAATCCACTCCTAGAAGGATTCGCCCCCCCCCTCCTTCCAACGGAGAGGGGAAAGGGGAAAGAGGGGAGAGGGAGAAGGAAAGTGGGGCGCGCCCCCACCCCTTGTCCAATTTGGATTGGGCAGGGGGGGAGGCGCGTGCCCCCTTTTGTGGCCTGCCTCCCTCTCTCCACTATGGCCCATGAGGCCCATTAATTAACTTTCCCGAGGGGTTCCGGTAACATCCCAGTACTCCCAAAAATCTCAGAACCTCTTCGAAACCATTCCGGTGTCCGTATATAACCTTCCAATATATGAATCTTTACCTCTTGACCATTTAGAGACTCCTCATCATGTCCATGATCGCATCTGGGACTCCGAACAAACTTTGGTCACCAAAACACATAACTCATAATACAAATCATCATCGAACGTTAAGCGTGGGACCCTACAGGTTAGAGAACTATGTAGACATGACTGAGATAAATCTCCAGTCAATAACCAATAGCTGAACCTGGATGCTCATATTGGTTCCTACATATTCTACGAAGATATTTATCGGTCAAACCACATAACAACATACGGCATTCCCTTTGCCATCAGTATGTTACTTGCCCGAGATTTGATCGTCAGTATCATCATACCTAGTTCAGTCTCGTTGCCGGCAAGTCTCTTTACTCATTCCGTAACGCATCATCCCGCAACTAACTCATTAGTCACATTGCTTGCGAGGCTTATAGTGATGTGCATTACCGAGAGGGCCCAGAGATACCTCTTCGATACACAGAGTGACAAATCCTAATCTTGATCTATGCCAACCCAATAAACACCTTCGGAGACACCTATAGAGCATCTTTATAATCACCCAGTTACGTTGTGACGTTTGATAGCACACAAGGTGTTCCTCCGGTATTCGGGAGTTGCAAAATCTCATAGTCAGAGGAATATGTATAAGTCATGAAGAAAGCAATAGCAATAAAACTATACGTTCATAATGCTAAGCTAACAGATGGGTCTTGTCCATCACATCATTCTCTAATGATGTGATCCCGTTCATCAAATCACAACATATCTCTATGGTCAGGAAACTTAACCATCTTTGATTAATTAGCCAGTCAAGTAGAGGCATACTAGGGACACTCTGTTTGTCTATGTATTCAAACATGTACTAAGTTTCCGGATAATACAATTCTAGCATGAATAATAAACATTTATAATGATATAAGGAAATATAAAAAACAACTTTATTATTGCCTCTAGGGCATATTTCCTTCAGAAACCGCTCGGGAGAAAATTGGGGAAGTCTTATCCACTCGCCATTTTGCATTTATATTCCTCTAGTTGTAGGAATTTGCAAAATAGGCTGAAATAGTGGTCCAGGCCGATTTTACACAAATCCCTTCTATTTTTGGGATTTCATAAATTGGTCTTGTTAACAGTGCTATTTACTACTCCATCCGTTCCTAAATATGTATCTTTTTAGAGATTTCAAATGGACTACTGATGTGGCTTGAAGCTACGTCGGTATTTCCCCAAAGAGGAAGGGATGATGCAGCACAACAGAGGTAGGTACTTCCCTCATAAATGAAGCCAAGGTTATCGAACTAGTAGGAGAACCAAGCAACACAATGTAAATATCCCCTGCACACAAATAACAAACACCTCGCAACCCGACGTGTTAAAGGGGTTGTCAATCCCTTTCAGGGTACGGCGCCAGAAATTGCGTGATGACGGGAGAAAGTTGTAATAGATTGAAATAATAGATCGCAAATAAAATAAAGTGCATCACAATATTTTTGTATTTTTGGTTTAATAGATCTGAATAAAAAGAGCAAAGCAAATAGATCGCAAAGCAAATATATGAGAAAGAAGACCCGGGGGCCGTAGGTTTCACTAGTGGCTTCTCTCGAGAAAAATAGCAAACGGTGGGTAAACAAATTACTATTGGGCAATTGATAGAACTTCAAATAATTATGACGATATCCAGGCAATGATCATTACATAGGCATCACGTCCAAGATTAGTAAATCGACTCCTGCCTGCATCTACTACTATTACTCCACACATCGACCGCTATCCAGCATGCATCTAGTGTATTAAGTTCATGGAAAAACGGAGTAATGCAATAAGAATGATGACATGATGAAGACAAGATATGTTTATCTATATGATGGTAGATATAGATCTCGTCTTTTTATCCTTAGTAGAAACGATACATACGTGTCGGTTCCCTTTCTGTCACTGGGATCGAGCACCGTAAGATCGAACCCACTACCGGGCACCTCTTCCCATTGCAAGATAAGTAGATCAAGTTGGCTAAACGAAACCCAAATATCGGAGAAGAAATACGAGGCTATAAGAGATCATGCATATAAGAAATCAAAGAAACTCAAATAACTTTCATGGATATAAAAAGATATGACTGATCATAAACTCGAAGGTCATCAGATCCCAACAAACACACCGCAAAAGAGTTACATCGTATGGATCTCCAAGAGACCATTGTATTGAGAATTCAGCGAGAGAGAGAAAGCCATCTAGCTACTAACTACGGACCCGAAGGTCTACAAAGAACTACTCACGCATCATCAGAGAGGCACCAATGGAGGTGGTGAACCCGATCTGAGATGGTGTCTAGATTGGATCTAGTGGTTCTGGACTCTCCGGCGGCTGGAGGAATATGTCGTCGAATCCTCTAGGGTTCTGATATTTTGGGGGTATTTATATAGCAAACAAGCGGTCCGGGGGCACCCGAGGTGGGCACAACCCACCAGGGAGCGCCTGGGCCTCCTGGCATGCCCTGGTGGGTTGTGCCCCCCTTGGGGCACCCCCAGGTCCAACCGGGGCCCATTGCCTTCCTTCTGGCCCATAAAAATTGATCATGGAGTTTCATGGCATTTGGACTCCATTTGATATTGATTTCCTGCGATGTAAAAAACATGGAAAAACAACACTTGGTACTATGTCAATAGGTTAGTACCAAAAAATGGTATAAAATTATTATAAAACATCCAAGACTGATAATAAAACAGCATGGAACAATCAAAAATTATAGATACATTGGAGACGTATCAGCCTCCCCAAGCTTAACTCCTACTCGTCCTCGAGTAGGTAAGTGATAAAAACAGAATTTTTTATGTGGAGTGTTGTTCATCATGTCATATCATATTCTTTTCTTTATAGCATGGACATTTGGACTTTTATTTGATTCAAAGCAATAGTCTAGTTTTGACATAATAATTTAGATACTCAAGCATATCAACAAGCAACCATGTCTTTCAAAATATCAATGCTAAAACAAGTTATCCCTAGCCCATCATGCTCAAACATTGATCCATTCATGAAACACACTCGAATATTAACTACACCCAATACTTAAGCACGATCATATTGCCTCCTAGTTGGTGTTTTTTGTAAGAGAAGATGGAGACTCAAAATAAAAATAAAAATTGCATAAAGTAAAAGAAAGGCCCTTCGCAGAGGGAAGTGGGGATTTGTAGAGGTGCCAGAGCTCAAAGCGAAAAACATTAGAGATAAAAACATTTTGGGAGGTGTATCCATCCCACCAACGAAAACGACTTAGAGTTCCTAAGACTTTCCATGCTAGATATTCCATAGGCGGTTCCCAAATAGAAAATAAAGTTTATTCATTTTTCCAACATTCTTTCACTTTCCATGGCTAACCGTATCCACGGGTGCCCTCCATACCAACACTTTCCAAGGGATTTATTATTTGACAACACAAAGTAAATTCATTTTTGCATTTCGGGACTGGGCATCCCTAATACCCTTTACCTTACTCTCGTGCAATGACAAGTGAATAAACACTCATCTTGAGAATAACACATCCAGCATGGAAAATATTAGCCACCCGTTACCGTTCCGCGAGCGAAACAAACACACACAAGAGAAGTTTATTTTGAAAATTAGAGATGGCACATGCAAATTTGCTTAGAATGGCAAAATAATACTGCATATCGGTAGATATAGTGGACTCATGTGGCAAAACTGGTTTAAAGGATTTTGGATGCACAAGTAGAGATCATACTTGGTGCAAAATGAAGGCTAGAAAAAAGATTGGGAAGCGACCAACCAAGAAACGAATAATCTCATAAGCAAGCATTAAGCATAATTAACACCGAATAATGCACCACAAGTAGGATATAATTTTCATTGCATGATTATTGACTTTTGTGCATGCATAGGGAATCACAAACCTTAACACCAACATTCTTACTAGAGCACAACTACTTATCAACATAACTCACATCATCATATCTCAAAACTATTACTAAGAATCAAGTTTATTTTGTCCAATGATCTTTATGACATTTTCTTTTTCTTTATCCTTCTTGGATATCTATCAATTTGGGACTAATTTTCATGTGTTGCTTTTCATAAGCTCAAACAAATATAAGTGAAGATCATGAGCATAGCAAATTTTCTTTCTCTCAAAATAATTTAAGTGAAGCAAGAGAGAATTTATTAAAAATTTTACCAACTCTCAAATAAATCTAAGTGAAGCAAGAGAGAATTTCTTCAAAAATAACAAAGCACGCCATGCTCAAAAAGATATAAGTGAAGCACTAGAGCAAGTCCTAGCTCATAAAAGATTTAAGTGAAGCATAGAGAGCAATTCTAACAAGTCATGATATAATTTTGGCTCTCTCAAATAAGTGTGTCCAGCAAGGATTGATGACTTAAAGCACAAAATAAAACAAGCAAAGACACATATCATACAATACGCTCCAAGCAAAACACATATCATATGACAAATAAAAATATAGCCTCAAGTAAAATATCGATAGTTGTTGGAAGAAAGCGGGGATGCCACTCGGAGGCATCCCCAAGCTTAGTTGGTTGCTCATTTTTTGGATAATATCTTGGGATGCCCCCAAGCTTAGGCTCTTACATCCTTCCTTCATCCATCGAAAGATAACCCAAAACTTGAAAACTTCAATCACACAAAACTCAACAAAACCTTTGTGAGATCCGTTAGTGTAAGAAAACAAAACTACTAAAATAAGTGTTGTATCAAACCAATTCATATTTCGTTTTTGTATTATATCTACTGTATTCCAACTTTTCTATGGCAAAAACTCATCAAAGAAAACCATAGAGCCATCAAAATAAGCACACAACACGAAGAAAACAGAATATGTCAAAATAGAACAGTCTATAGCAATCTGATTTGTTCGAATACTTATTGAACTCTAAAAATTCTGAAAAACTTGTAGAACCTAGATAATTTGTATATTGATCTTCTGAAAAAATAATTAGCATTTTATCAGGTTCTGGTGAATTTTAACAATTATTTTTGTGAGCACACAGTTTCTGTCTTTTTCAGCAAGATCAAACAACTATCACCCAAGAAGATCCTATTGGTTCTACTTGGCACAAACACTAATTAAAATATAAAAACAAAATCATAACAATAGCATAATTGTTTAAACACTCAAGAACAGAAAACAAAAAGAAAAAATAAATTTTATTCTTTGGGTTGCCTCCCAACAAGCGTTATAGTTTTACGCCCTTAGATAGGCATAAAGCAAGGATCTAAGTTTTGCCATCCTTCTTCTTCTTGATTTTATTGGGGGTATTTTTATCAGGGGGTTTTGTAAACACAACATAAAATGTATTATCCATAGAAAGTTTAGCATTCCTTAGTTGATTTTCATCATAACCCCTTTGATTTCCCGCTACAATCCAAGAATAGTGTTGGTTAACATTATTAAAAACTTGTTGGATTATTTCTAGAACGGGGACCTCCTTTTTAAGATTCTCATCAAAGATCTTATTATCCCCAAGCAAATGCCTTAGTGCATAGTCACTATTGTAAAGAATTTCATCTATCACGGGTTTTAAACGATTCATACCATAAAAGTCAAAGATGTCCCTAGCTTCTCGAATTATGTAGTCAAACTCGTTCATAAGAATGAGAGTGGCCAACTTTTTGGCTCTAGGATTCTTTATTTCGGGAAGCTCAAAAAACAATCTTTGCAAAGTAGGCTGAGTGCATGTCGGTGTACTAGAGTAGGGGTACCCTAGTATCCCGAACTTGTGCACGGGCAGTCGCAGCGCTCCGCAGCAAGGCTTGCAGGTGACCGCCAAGGTCCTCCGTGGTTCCTTTGGAGCCATTCAAGAACAAAGTATTTCAAGCCCAGGAGACAAGGCCCCGGCAAGAGGAGCTTGCCGGGAAGGCCACCCAAGGCACAAGACCCCGGCAAGAGGAGCTTGCCGGGAAGGCCAACCAAAGCATCTCAAGGAACTTGTCGCGACGCGCCGCGCGTCCCGGCAAGGCCCGGCGAGCGACAAGCTTCCAGACGCGACAAGACAACGACCGCAGCAAGGCGCTTGCCGCGGCAAGCAACCACTCTGTACCCAAGCTCCAGCGCATCCACCAACGTGTCGCTCTAGGACCCTTCCAGGCGTACGTGGCGGGAGGCTGCGCAGCCAGAGGTACGCTGTGGCAAGCAGCGCTGACAAGATCGCCATCGTGGCGAGCGGTGGCGTCCCTGACGGTCCCTTTTCTGCACTGTTTGGGTGACGTAGATAGGCATTTAATGCCCTTGTCCCCTGCCGTCGGGGTTAGGTAGGATACACTGTGTAGGTAGCTATACCAACCGCAGCACCTTTTCCATTTTTGCCCTTGCCTACGTTGCCACCTGTCGGTGACCCCTTGAGCATATAAAAGGAGGCCCATGCGCAACATAGAGGGGGGAGGACGAACAGAAGAACGCTCGGTCTCGTTAGCTGCTTGTGTGTACTGTAGCACTCAGCGCTCCCGAGCAAAAACCCAATACAAACCACAGATGCAGCAGTAGGGTTTTACGCATCCATGCGGCCCGAAGCTGGGTAAACTGCTCGTGTGCATCGCCTCGATCTGCTCTTCGTGCGACCTCCGCCGCCCAGCGAACCGAAACGGGCTCCGTCCCCATAGGTGCTCGTGGAAGGATTAGTTTCCCCGGCATCTTTGGCGCGCTAGGTAGGGGGCGTCGAGGTTGTGTGAACCTGATCCGGCGTTCACACGAGCTAGATCTTCATCATCTTCATCGACATGCCGCCGAAGAAGAAAGCTTCGGAGGCGGCTGATCCGCCCGCGACAGACCCACCACCGCCGGAGCAAACGGCTGGTGGGGAAGACGCCGGCGGAAGAACGGGCGTCGACGAGGGAGCCCATGGTGCCGCCAGGTCCAAGGACAAGACTGCGCTGCCCATCGGCGGCGTAGCCAGCTCCCACGACGACAGGGCGTCCGTAGATGCACCGCGCCCATCTCAGGAGGTGCGGGACCGGCAGCGTCATGGTACTCATGGTACCATACGCTTGCTGGACCTAGATCGAGCTGGTGGATCTCGGAATGCTCAAGGTCAGCATGCACGCCAACATGCTGGCACGAGTGAGGCACGGTCGCCAGGACGGGATATTGCTCCTTCTAACGTAGTTAGAAGTCCGAGCATATCCCGCTCCTCGCACCGTTCGCCACCGCTACCCGCCACAGCGGCAGAAGCTTTGGCACGAGCTCAACTGCTCCTAGACTTCCCTCCAACGCCGGACAAGATCGAAGACTGGAGGGCCACCATTCAGAGTCTCATCAGCTTTGCCAACGGCGACACTCCGCGGCAGCCGACTACATCGCAGCCGCGGCAAGTCAGCCAGGTGCGAGCCGATGGCGACAAGACCAGTGGGGGTGCAACCACCGTGCACTCTCCGCCCCGAAGGCCAAGATCGCCGACTCGCCGGGTCCACCACGACAGCGACTCCACCGCTTCATCAGATCCGCGAGCTCGTCACGATCAGCGCCAAGTTCTTCACGAACGACAGCAAGAAGACGCTCGTACTCGCATCGAGCGCCGAAGAGAAGCGCGGCGTCAATCAGACTGGCGCGCTGGGCCCACTGTCGACATGCATGCGCCAGGGGAACCAGGCGACCTGCCGTACGCGGTAGGTTGCCCTGCGTTTACCCGTGAGCTGCGGCAAGTCCAGTGGCCCAGTACGAAGAACTTCAAGCCAGACGTACCAGAGAAGTACGACGGCAAGTTGCATCCGTCGGAGTTCCTCGGCATCTACACCATCGCGGTGCAAGCTGCCGGGGGACGAGACGACAAGACCCTTGCCAACTACTTCCCACTGGTGCTCAAACCCAACGTCAGGTCCTGGCTCATGCACTTGCCGGACAACTCTATATCTTCCTGGGCGGACCTGTGCCATCAGTTTGTCGGCGCCTTTACAGGCGGCCACAAGCCTCATGGCCAGGAGAGTGATCTTCATCTGCTCGCCCATAAGGAAGGAGAGCCCTTGCGCAAGTACATCTAGAGATTCAGCCATGTACAACGCAACATCCCAGATGTCCACCCTGCCGCGGTCATCAGCGCGTTCCATCAGAACGTGCGTAACCGCAGGATGCGGGAGGAGATGGCGATGTGCAAGATCAGAGATGTCAGTGAGCTGTATGCCCTGGCCGACAAGTGTGCACGTGCTGAAGAAGGGAGGAGACTCCCCGGAGAGAATACAGGAGCAGAAGGATCTGACAGCGAGGATGCTGCCCCGGCAAAGAAGAGCCGGCGGCGGAACAACAGAAAGAAGAAAGGCAAAGAGGTGCTAGTTGTTGAGCAGTCCGGCAATGAAGGTGGCGCCAAGACAACCAAGGCTGGTAGCTCCGGCAAGGAGGTTGCCACATGCACCAACTGCCAGGCTGTGGCAGCCGCCGACAAACAGGACGGCACCAACAAACAGTACTGCAAGATCCACCGCACCAAGGGCCATGACCTCCAGAGCTGCAAGAAGGTCGAGCAGCTTGTCGAGCTGCAAAAGGCCGAGTACGAGCGACGCGACAAGGAGAAAGCCCAAGGAGGTGCTGGAGGATCTGGCACGAAGCGCCCCGCCCGGGGAGGACGCTGCGGCAAGGCCAAGCAGCGGCAAGGAGACAGACCTCCTCGCGGCCGCGACAAGGATGAAGACGACGACGACGACGAAGACATGGATGATGACGAGACCAGTGAGCAGGAGTTTCAGAAAGCCACAGAGGTCTTGTGCGTTGACGGCGGTGCTTCTCTGCATACTTCACACCGCCAACTCAAGCAGTGGGTACGGGAAGTCAATGCGGCAGAACCACCCGTCGAATCGCGCAAGCTTCTGAAATGGTCCAGCACGCCTATCGTCTTTGATATTGAGGACCACCCTGATCGCACAACTGCGGTCGGGTGCTTGCCGATGTTGGTTTCACCAACTATCCGCAACCTCAAGGTCACCAAGATGCTAGTTGACGGCGGGGCCGGCTTGAACCTGATCTCCTCCGCTGTGCTCCGGAAACTCCAAGTCCCCGACAGCGAGCTCGAAGAGACTGGCACATTCCAAGGAATCAACCCGGGAAGACGGACAAAAGCTGTTGGCAGAGATACATGGAGGCATATGTGGTCACCACATTGGCGCAAGAGCACTTGCCGGCAAGGCGTTCCGGCAAGGTTTCTTTTGGCCGACAGCCCTCCAGGATGCAATTGCACAAGTAACCAAGTGTGAAGCGTGCCAGTTCCATTCCAAGCAGATACACCAGCCAGCTCAAGCTCTCCAGACGATCCCTTTATCCTAGCCATTTTCGGTCTGGGGGCTCGACATCCTCGGCCCCTTCCCCCGAGCAGTCGGGGGCTTTGAGTTCTTGTACGTCGCAATCGACAAGTTCACAAAGTGGCCGGAAGTGGAAGCAGTGAGGAAGGTGATAGCACAGTTAGCAGTCAAGTTCTTCAGGTCAATTGTTTGCCGCTTCGGGATCCCTAACAGGATCATCACCGACAACGGTACGCAATTCACGAGCCGCACCTTCATGCAGTACGTCCAAGATCTTGGCGCCAAGGTCTGCTTCGCTTCTGTTGCTCACCCCAGAAGCAACGGTCAAGCGGAGAGGGCAAATGCTGAAGTGCTGCGTGGGCTCAAGACCAGGACTTTCGACAGGCTGCACAAGTGTGGAAGAAACTGGATCGAGGAGCTGCCGGTGGTTCTTTGGTCGATCAGGACGACGCCAAATCGAGCCACTGGCCAGACACCTTTCGCTCTAGTCTATGGAGCAGAGGCAGTTCTCCCCACGGAACTCGTATACGGGTCACCTCGAGTGCTCGCTTATGATGAGCTTGAGCAAGAGCAGCTGCGAGAAGATGACGCGCTGCTCCTTGAGGAGGACCGTCTTCAGGCTGCTGTGCGAGCTGCTCGCTACCAGCAAGCTTTGCGCCGCTACCATAGCCGCAAAGTTAACGCCAGAAGTCTCGAGGAAGGCGACCTTGTTCTTCGGCGTGTTCAGTCCGCCAAGAATTCCAACAAGTTGACACCGAAGTGGGAAGGCCCTTACCGGGTGAAACGAGTCACTAGGCCTGGCGCTGTCCGCCTTGAGACCGAAGATGGCATTCCAGTGAGCAACTCCTGGAATATTGAGCATCTTCGTAAGTTTTACCCGTAAGGCGTGGTTGTCGGACCCTGTTTCGGCAACCACCTTTTGTACAAGTCTTGCCGCTGTTGCATGTAATCCTTTGTACAAAGCCAGGCGCAGACCCTGTGCATAAATAAAGCTCACGTGCTCCGCACACCTTGTCAATTTCATGCTTTCTATTTTTCGCATGAGTTATCTGACACTTTGTGCAGCGCCAACCCCCGGTAAGCAATAACGAGCCATAAGGCTCCATATCTTTATTTTCTCTTCTTTCTTTTCTCAAGGAAAGTAAGGTTCCCTCGCCCACAAGTTTGCCGGGGGGAAGGAGAAGATAATGGTGTGGACCGGGCGTCGTTCAAGAAAGTTCCGCCTTGCCGGGAAGCAAAGAACAGAAAAGCTAAGTTGCCAAAGTTTGAGCAATCAGATTTTTTAAATTTTTAAGTTATCTTCCTTGAACGACCATGCTTTGTATGGAAAACCTGTGCGCGGAGGAACCAGATCGTGGCTAGTTGCGCCCTTACTTTGTTTCGAGTTTGCTCAATAACTTAAGTGCGCTGCAACTAGAGTTGCGCCCTTACTTTGTTTCGAGTCCGCTCAACAACTTAAGTGAGCTACGACTAGTCGCGACAAGGTTTCTTGTCGGTAACGGCACCGCTGGCAGGCTGCTGACGTCCCGCACTCAGCGCTCGCGGCAAGGGTGCCTGCGCCGGCAAGTTCCCTAAAAGTGTAGGGCAAAAACATACAAAGGAAGGAATCAAGTAAAGGAAATAACATTGCAATCATGACCCAAAATAGAGTTAAATTACAAGATAGCTTGTCGCGGCTCTAATAGATTGTTTTCATAACATGATCAACAGCGACAAGGAAAGAAGAGAAATAGGTAGCCTAGTCCACGCGGTCGCCCTCACCCCTCTTGATCCCGCTCACCCTGTCCACAATGGGTGCGACAAGGGCCTTGAGCTCCTCCAGATCGGCATCCGACGGCAGGGACTTGAGTACGTTGGTGAGGATGAGGCCCGGGTTGCGGTAGGCCACCTTCATCAACACCTTCTGAAGAGCTCCCGCGCAGATCTTGCACGACTCGTCGGCCAGCTGCTTTGGGATCCTCTCCCGGAGCCGCTGGAGGGCCGTCGCCACGCCTTTGAAGAACAAGGTGAGCTTAGCGCTGGATGGGAGCCTCTCATCGGAGGGATACCCGAGATCCTCCATCCCCAGCAGCGCCAGCTCCTTGTCGATGTCTGCGGCAACATTCACAAGACCCTCCGTGCACTGCTCCACAGTCTCTCTAAAGGTGTTCTGGGTGGTACAACGCTCTCCAGCAGCGCCTTGTCGGCCTTGATCTCCTTCTTCAAGGCCGCCTCCTGCTCCCTGGCGCCATCCAGCGTCTTGGTCAAAGCAGCCAGCTTCAGCTCAAGATCGGCGTTGGAGTCCTTGGCGGCGCTAAGCTCCTTGACCTTCTCGGCGAGACGGCCCTGCAGCTCGCCAAAGGTGTAGGCGTCCTTCTCGCGCTCATGCTTGAGCGCGGCAAGCTCTTCACCGCTCGCCTTGAGATCGGTCTCCAGCTGCGCCACTTTCGTCTCCAGCTCCTTCTTGGCGGCCTCGGCAGCTGCGGCAGCGTCCTTTGCTTCCTTGAGAGCCCTGCCAAACGTTTGCTCGCGCGCAGCAAGCTCCTCCTCGTGGCTGTCCAGGCTGACCTTCAACTGCGCCAACTCGCCCTCCCGCGCAGATCGGCGGCAAGCCGCTGTTGCTCTGCAACTTCTGCCTTCTCGAGGATGAAGGCCTTCTGCGCCTCGGCGAGCTGCTCCCGCTCCTCTGCCAGGGACCGGAGAGCTTCCTGGTTAAGACCCCGGAGCTCCTCCGCGCGCTTTTCAATATCTGCTCCCGCCTTCGCGACAAGAGCTTCTCGGCATTCCACCTTGTCCTGTCGAGCGCGGTAGAGCGACACCAGCTTCCGGAGCAGCCGCTCCTCCTCAGACTCGCCGCTGCTGCTGCTCGGCGCATCAACCAGCGTCAGCCCGGCGGAGGCGGGCACCTCTCCATCCAAGATTTCTCCTTCGACCGGCGCCCTGGAGCCTGACTCCCAGGGGAGCTTGATGAAGACGCCGTCGCCGGCCTTCAAGTAGACGCCGGGCTGAAGCTCTTCGGAGCCTGACGCTGCGGCAGCGGCGGGAGAGTCGGCGGTCGGCGTAGCGCCTGTTGCTCCTGCGGCCCCAGGGCCGTCAGTGCAATCACCAGACCCCTCGTCAGCCGCTGCGGCGGCAGCCTTGGCGGCCTCTTGGCCGACGGGATCATCAGCGCCGGCCCCTTCTTCGGTGGCAGCGGCGTCATCAACAGTGACCTCGATCTCCATCGGATCCAAAGCAGATGGATCTGACGGCCGGAAAAGGGAGAAAAGTCAAGCAAAATCCAAAAAGAAGATCAAACGAAGAAGAACCCAAGGGAAGTTTTGAAGCAAGAGGATTACCTGTATCGGGCTCTGCGGTTGAGGTCTCTGCCTCCGGGGGGCCGCTGGCGCTGTCCCTTGCCGGAGACTTCTCCCTTGCCGGAGGGCTCTCCCTTGCCAGAGAACTCCCTCTTGCGGGAGAGCTCTCCCTTGCCAGAGGACTCTCCCTTGGCGGTGTAGTCGAAGCAGATGGCATGACAGGGGTGGCCTCAGGACGCTCCTGGTGGGACTGCTCTGCTCCTGCACAAACCAACAAGTCAGGTATCAGCAAACAAAGAGTACCCCGCGCGCCTAACAGCGGGAAGTAAACCATATACTTACGCTGGGGGCTGCTCTAAAGAACGGTTGCCGGGTCCGGCAAGGTTGTCTCGGGCGCACCCCCTGCTGTCGCGGTGGGTTCGTCCTCGATGACGATCAGCGGGACCTTGGCTCTCTTTGCCGCTCTCTGGGCCAGAGTTTTGAAAAGGAATAAGTTCAGGGTAAAGCAAATGAGATACAAGACAAAACAGCAAGAATTGAAGAAATACAGGAATAACAAGGATCTTACTCTTCTTCTTCCTCGTCGGAGCTGAGCGCGGAGAAATCAAAGCCTGGCCCGCCTCCGGCACGATGAGGCGGAGGAGTAGGTTCCCTTGGTCGCTTGGCGGGAGAAGCGGCGGTCCGGGAAGACCCTGCTCCAGTTGCCGCAGCAGCATGAGGTGTTCCCGTGGCACCAGAACTTGCCACGGTGGAGCGCGTCGCGCGGCGCGGCGGCTGTTGGCCCGTCTGCCGCTCCGCTACGTCTCCAGCCTTGCGGAGACGCCTTCTTGGTGGAGCCGGGGGCTCTGCTTGCGGCAAGCTGCTCGAAGGTGAGGAGGAAGAGGAGTCGATCCCCAACGAGCCGCCCGTGCCTTCGGCGGGCTCGCCCGACTCGACGTCACGCCCGACAGGCTCCTCCTCGCCGACAAGCCCCTCTTGCTCGGCAAGGCTTGCCGCCTCTGCTGCCTCTGCCTCCTCCACCGTGAACCCGAATTCGCCCGCGGCTGCGGCTGCCGTCGCCTCTTCCAGCCTAGTGGCGATGTGCTTCAGCTCCTCGCTGGTGGTGTCGCGAATGAGGCCCTGCAACTCGTCGGAGCGGATCGGCACTTCTACCAAGCTATCAAAGAACGCCTGCACGACGTCGTCTGCAGGCTCTTGCCAAGTTGGATCGATTCCGTGCGAGTCGCACAGTGGCATCATTGCACGGATGCGGCTGAGCGAGGAATTGTTGCACAACGAAACGACGCCCTGTGGCAACCTGAACACTTCGGGATGATCAGGGTCGTACTTGAACAGCTCCTGGAGCATCGCGTTATGCTCCAGAACAGTGAAGTTGTAGTTGAGGCCCGGACGCAGCCTCATGATATCCGCCGCGTTCTTGAACTCCCAAGCGGGTCTCCTCCTCTCCTGCAGGGGGGCGATGCGGCGGCGAAGGAAGTCTGCGCCAACGGCGCCTACAGTGAGCCCGGCAAGCCTGAGGCGTTGGATCCGGGCGGTGGCAATCTTCAGCCTGTCGTCGTCCGGGGCCACGTTGCTCCAATCGCTGTCGCGCACCACTGCAGTTTGGCGCAGGGCAGTAAACGGCTGCGGGTTCTCCTCGACAACCCAGCACCAGTCTGCTCAACATTCCTCCCACTTGCTGCGGAACTCTCCCTCCAGATAAGATTCCTTCTTGCCGCCCTTTGAGATCCAGGCGATTCCGCCGGGTAAGGGCTCTCCTCTCTCAACTCGCGGCATGAAGAAGTGGCGAAAAAGGGCTACGTTGGGATGGACTCCGACAAAGTTTTCGCAGAGATGTGCGAAAACTGCCATGGTCAGGACAACATTGGGGGTGAAGTCAAGGAGGCGGAACCCATAGGTGTTCATAATGTCACAGAAAAATTCAGAGAAAGGTGGGCAGAGCCCGCAGTAGAAGTACAACGCGAAGAATGGATATCCATTTGGAGCCAGTCTCGAAGCAACAGCTGGGAGTACCTTCGTGCGCGGATGCGCTCGCGTCTCCGTCGACCAGAAGAGGTAGTAGTACTCCTTCAACTCCTTCGCGGCGAGCTTAGGGGGGGAAGATTGCCCGCTCCTTTTGCAGCGCAGCGAGCCGCTGCGCCTCGGCCGACTTCACCTTCTCGGCTTTCGGAGCCATGGCGGAGGTGGTGAGGGAGGTCGACGACATTGGTGGTGCTGGTGGCGAAGGGGGCGGAGCGCTGCTCTCTTTCGGCTTAGGGAAGAAGGGGAGTGGCGGAGATTCTCGAGGAAGGAATAGCAACGGGCAGATGGGCGAACTGCCCCTGTTTCCCCTGCTTATAAGGAGGGAGGGGGCGGACGTTCCGCCTTTCTGAATGAAGAAACCACCCACGATCTCTCCCGCGATGACGCAATCGACGCGTGCCGTTCGGGGAGGGCGCGGTGGATACGGAGTAAGATACGGCGTGACCCAGGCCGCGCGTGCCCGTGCCCTGTTTTGGGCCTGGCCCAACAGCGCTCGGCACCGTGTATGGCCCAGGCCCGGGGGCTCCAGTCGGTGTACTAGAGTAGGGGTACCCTAGTATCCCGAACTTGTGCACGGGCAGTCGCAGCGCTCCGCGGCAAGGCTTGCCAGGTGACTGCCAAGGTCCTCCGTGGTTCCTTTGGAGCCATTCAAGAACAAAATATTTCAAGCCCAGGAGACAAGGCCCCGGCAAGAGGAGCTTGCCGGGAAGGCCACCCAAGGCACAAGACCCCGGCAAGAGGAGCTTGCCGGGTAGGCCAACCAAAGCATCTCAAGGAACTTGCCGCGACACGCCGCGCGTCCCGGCAAGGCCCGGCGAGCGACAAGCTTCCGGACGCGACAAGACAACGACCGCGGCAAGGCGCTTGCCGCGGCAAGCAACCACTCTGTACCCACGCTCCAGCGCATCCACCAACGTGTCGCTCTGGGACCCTTCCAGGCGTACGTGGCGGGAGGCTGTGCAGCCAGAGGTACACTGTGGCAAGCGGTGCTGACAAGATCACCATCGTGGCGAGCGGTGGCGTCCCTGCCGGTCCCTTTTCTGCACTGTTTGGGCGATGTAGATAGGCATTTAATGCCCTTGTCCCCTGCCGTCAGGGTTAGGTAGGATACACTGTGTAGGTAGCTGTACCAACCGCAACACCTTTTCCATTTTTGCCCTTGCCTACGTTGCCACCTGTCGGTGACCCCTTGAGCATATAAAAGGAGGCCCATGCGCAACATAGAGGGGGGAGGACGAACAGAAGAACGCTCGGTCTCGTTAGCTGCTTGTGTGTACTGTAGCACTCAGCGCTCCCAAGCAAGAACCCAATACAAACCACAGATGCAGCAGTAGGGTTTTACGCATCCGTGCGGCCCGAAGCTGGGTAAACTGCTCGTGTGCATCGCCTCGATCTGCTCTTCGTGCGACCTCCGCCCCCGCCGAACCGAAAGGGGCTCCGTCCCCATAGGTGCTTGTGGAAGGATCAGTTTCCCCGACAGTGCAGATAAATTTACTTTCAAGTTTCAGAACTAGTGCTGAAATAGCATCCGCATAGATCTAGTAGTTTTAAGTATAGGAGCATCATCAAGACTTGGATTCCCAACACAATAAAAAATCTTGGATACGTTATTTTCCCATAATATTCCCTTGCCCCAAGATAAAAGTTTTAGCATCCGGATTGCCCGTACGTCCTATCTTAGGAGTTAGGCCATCATCTGTTGGTGTCATACCGGAATCACTCATGATTGCAAGCAAAGGATATATCTGACCAGAAAACGGCAAACGAAAAAAGAGAGGGGAATAAGACGACAAATTTTTGTGAAGTGGGGGAGAGAAAAACGAGAGGCAAATGGAAAATAATGTAAATTGCAAGGAGATGAGATTTGTGATTAGGAACCTGGTTATGTTGAAGATCCTCCCCGACAATGGCGCCAAAAATTACTTTTGATGTCGCTTGAAGCTACATTGGTATTTCTCCAAAGAGGAAGGGATGATGCAACACGGCGGCGGAAGGTATTTCCCTCAGAAATGAAACCAAGGTTATCAAACCAGTAGGAGAACCAAGCAACACAACGTAAACAGCCCCTGCACACAAATAACAACATCTCGCAACCCGACATGTTAAAGGGGTTGTCAATCCCTTTCGGGGTACAGCGCCATAAATTGCGTGATGATGGGAGAAAGTTGTAATAGATTGAAATAATAGATCGCAACTAAAATAAAGTGCAGCAAAGTATTTTTTGTATTTTTGGTTTAATAGATCTGAATAAAAATAGAAAATAAAATAAATGGCAAAGCAAATATATGAGAAAGAAGACCCCGGGGCCATAGGTTTCACTAGTGGCTTCTCTCGAGAAAAATAGCAAATGGTGGGTAAACAAATTACTGTTGGGCAATTGATAGAACTTCAAATAATTATGATGATATCTAGGCAATGATCATTACATAGGCATCACGCCCAAGATTAGTAGACTGACTCCTGCCTGCATCTACTACTATTACTCCACACATCGACCGCTATCCAGCATGCATCTAGTGTATTAAGTTAATGGAAAAACGGTGTAATGCAATAAGAACGATGACATGATGTAGACAAGATCCGTTTATCTATATGGCAGTAGATATAGATCTCATCTTTTTATCCTTAGTAGCAATGATACATACGTGTCGGTTCCCTTTCTGTCACTGGGATCGAGCACTGCAAGATCGAACCCACTACCGGGCACCTCTTCCCATTGCAAGTTAAATAGATCAAGTTGGCCAAACAAAAATCAAATATCGGAGAAGAAATACGAGGCTATAAGAGATCATGCATATAAGAGATCAAAGAAACTCAAATAACTTTCATGGATATAAAAATATATGACTCATCATAAACTCGAAGTTCATCAGATCCCAACAAACACACCGCGAAAGAGTTACATCATATGGATCTCCAAGAGACCATTGTATTGAGAATTCAGCGAGAGAGAGAAAGCCATCTAGCTACTAACTATGGACCCGAAGGTCTAGAAAGAACTACTCACACATCATCACAGAGGAACCAGTGGAGGTGGTGAACCCCATCCGAGATGGTGTCTAGATTGGATCTGGTGGTTCTGGACTCTGCGGCGGCTGGATGAATATGTCGTCTACTCCTCTAGGGTTTTCGTATTTTTGGGGTATTTATAGAGCAAAGAGGCGGTTCGGGGGGCACCCCCTAAGTGCAACCAGGGCCCATTGCCTTCCTTCTGGCCCATAAAAAATCATCATGGAGTTTCATGGCATTTGGACTCCGTTTGATATTGATTTCCTGCGATGTAAAAACATGGAAAAAAAACAGCAACTGGCACTTGGCACTATGTCAATAGGTTAGTGCCAAAGAATGATATAAAATGACTATGAAATGATTGTAAAACATTCCAGATTGATAGTAAAACAGCATGGAACAATAAAAAATTATAGATACGTTGGAGACGTATCAACTACCACATACAGATGTATATAGACATATTTTATACTGTAGATTCACTCATTTTGCTCCCTATGTAGTCACTTGTTGACATCTCTAGAAAGACAAATATTTAGGAACGAAGGGAGTAGTATTGATCTGGTTTAGACCCTGTTATTCCAGTATTTGTCTTAAATACTGAGCTTTGTAGAGTACCTTGTATTATGTGTGACGTAATATATTTTCATGTCCTACATGTTGAAATTATACGTCCACTATTTGCAATAGCTTGCAAATAAAAAATCAATTCATCTTAATTAAGTCTTTTGGCTTAATACAATTAAGAATTGATATGCAAAATTCAAAGTGGTTTTCTTCAAATTGATGCTTGGGATCACAAGGTAGTCATATGGATCTACTGCGTATGCAGATTATCGATGACTACTGATAAAGCCTATATTTAGTCGTTTCGGCATTATGATTGCTTTACAAAGTACTCTCACGCACGTTTTACTAAGTCATAACATAAGGAATTAGGAGTTAGTATCTACTGATTTCATCAGATTATACTCCCTAGTGCTATGAGATCTACTCCCTTTCAGAGATTATCTTCAAGATGTCATACTTAGAAATACGAAGTTCACACTAATGGTTTCAACCTAACTTCTTGAAATACCCATCAATTTTGCAAAATTCATTACAACACTAACCATGATGGTCTTTAATTTACTACTCGTAAATTAATCATCTCTAGTTTGCCCCCAAAGAAATCGATGGCTAAATAATTTGAGGCTCTTGTCGTCAATGGCCACAACTTACTTAAGCGGGTCATGGACATCAAGATCAGTCTTGCCTCCCATGGGATAGCACGTGCAATCCAAGCCACGCCGCCGGGACGCAAAGAATCTCAAGGGTAAAGGTTTGAAACTCACGTCAAACCTTCAACCTGACACCATCATGAAAGTCAGTTGTTTGCATGATGTTCTTCTAGAATCGAGCAATAAAATGACTATCCAGCTGTCATAGGACCCTATGAGCACGGAGAACATGAAGGTTGAATATGCATCAAGTGACATGTTTGGAGACTACATTTAGTCCCTCAATCTACTTGGTGATATATTTATTTATGTCCATTTTTCATGTTCTAATGTGAACATGATTATTGTTGTCATCATATATTGTATATCACAATATATTGTATATCACAATGTATTGTATCAGCACTTTGGTACAAATACATTTGTATGTATTATATATATCTGATAGTGATTTTCTTGAGAATCTTCATGTTTATATATAGATTTCTACGGGGGTCAATCTGATGAAAGATGATTTGTGCCATGTGGACATATGCACCACGAACTCTATCCTCAGGGAAGTGAAATGTCTCCACTCTCGTTGAGAGAAATGGGATATTTTAAAATTGCTAGACGCGATGAGGTATTTGATGGCTCAACTCGAGTCATATTTACTGTCCTTGTGGGTACTCGAGTAACGTCAGGATGCTTTATTGCTTCCAGGTTTAACTCGTACCCTACTAAACTACAGAGGTATCCGTTAAAGTAGTTTCCATAGTGAAACTTATGATGACAATAAAGAGGAATATATTCTCTTTACAATATGCAATGGATATGGCAAACACATTCTCTGTGTATCATCATGGTTGTACTACACATACTACAAAACTCGTAGCACATGTTGCGTACGAGATAGTTTTCCGGAGTGTGTTTTGCATGACAAACTTGGCATTCCAACTTAGGTCATCATTGACATTGGGTTGAAACCGAAACTATTAGCAATTCCAATGGTTTATGATTATTATTATGCTAAATTCTAACAATATTTGCATTTTGTGTGCACTACATGTGACACAGGGAGGCAAATTTTAAGGCTCGTACACCTTAAAGTGTATGACGAACCACTCAGACTCCTTGAATGCATCAAGTCAAGGTAAGTGGCTCTTCCCAACCATTGAGTAGACTATTGAGGTATTCCATGGTTCTAAAAGACATATCTACATGATGGTCTTAAGTGTGTGCTTTATTCACACGAAACCATTGGCTCATTATCCTGGCAGCGATTTCAAGCAAATCGAGTGGATAACATTGCAGAATTCTTCTTGAGTGCCTTCTCTATGGCCCTCGGATTGAAGTTTAGCAATATGTCCTAATGTCTAGATTCAAAATGGTTTGGTAGAATCCCATCCAAAGAATTGAGCCCATTGCATGATCTTTACTTTGAAATTGCAACTTACCAACTTTATGTTGGAGTCATGCAGTCTTACACGCTCATGACCAAACTGCATAATGTTATTCCCCTCTATCTTTGATACATGGAAATCTACCAAGTATTTCCCATCTGCAGTAATTCGATTGCATACCGATATCACCACCTGGCATACATCATTGGCCCCTCAACAAATAGTTGGGATCTATGTGAGGAATAATTGTGTTGCCATCAATACCTCAAGCCCCTCACATCAGGAGTTATTCAAGGCCAGTATGCTGATTCAATGAGGAACATTTCCAGGCATTAGGAGGAGATTTCAAGTACCATAAAGAATGCTAGGAAATTAGTGGAATGTTCCACACATTTTTGCCTCAAATCCGCTTACTCAAAAATTGGAACCATGCATTTAAAAGATGTGCAACACATTGCAAATAACCTGTCAGATTCATTTACTGACTATAAAGGTGTCACACAATCCTACAATCTTGCAAAAATATGCCAGAAAGAGTGGAGGTACCAACTAAAACCACTCAACTCCCTATTCAAAGCAACAGGGGAGAAGTATGGCAATAGTACATCAGGATTCAGCTTCTTGTAAGCAAGGATATCAAGGCCTCTGAATCAGTAAATGCAAGTCAACTTTACGTTGACAGACACCTAATGGGTAGTATACACCTAGTGGATGGGAAACCTCCACAAACCTAGGCCATAGTGCACACAATGACCGGGACATCAGAATACCCGACTCAATCGCATTGGGAAATCGCGAGCAGCCACCATGGGTAACGATATTTCCATCAACTATATATTAATATATAGATTCTGGAGAAACATATAACCGGAAGTCTACAATTGTCGACATACATTTCTCAACTATATTGAAAAAACCTTTCAAGTGATTCAGATCCAAAGACCCTGGCCATGGCAAAGTGCAAATGATCTTGCTCAATAATGGGAAGATATTCATAAGCAATACCTACACTAGTTTTCTTCTGGAAACAGAATTGAGAACAACGAGGTGGTGAAATATAGACCAAGTATTGTAGCACAAGGTTTCACGCAGATACCCAACTGTTCTCTAGAGGTGGAATCTCTTTCCATATCATTGGCAGTACAAAATCATCTATCTATGCAGTTGATAGATGTAGTGGTTACATCCAAATTATACAAAACCAACGCCAATATTTTCATCTTGGTTCCACCTATCTAGTGAATCTATCAAATAAACTTTTTGCAACTTTCAAATTTCGAAATTTGTTCAGGTTCATATTCAAACTTCTTTTCATCATATCTTTTTATCCGTAGTTCCGTTTCCGATGGACCTAACTGCATCGGATTCATATTGATGTAATCTTTCCGTTCGCACAATCAGTGTCATCTTTCCAACATATAATTTTGATCCTAGCCAGTTACTCTACTAGTCCACCAAAGAGTTGTTACGCAACATACTAAGCAGATTCAATGCTATGTTGAATTACTTGATCTCTTATTTTCAATCTAATATTCGTTTTCCTACATATTCATATTGACTTCCTACATCCAGTAACGTCATCAGTTTCAACTTTTGACCTTTTCAAATTTGAACGATTCAAAATTTGAACTCGAAGCTTTACTTGATCATATCTTGTAAACTGTCGCGCTTTTTCAATTGATTCCTTTTTTCAAATTGAATCCCTAGGCGTAATCTAACATCTTGAGCCATCACCACACTTTTTCACCAAAATTAGGATCTGATCTTGCAAAATAATTTGATTTGGTTCTTTTGGAGTTTTTGTAATGTTTCTTTGCCTTTTCTTTTGGATCCTTGAGTGATTGCTTGTGTGTGGTTATAATTGCTTGCTTACGATAGATTGAACGGAGTGTGACGAGTAGAACTATCAGAAATTATGAGTGTGAAGAATCTTCATCAACAGTACACGACAAGTTCACACTTTGATCATATTTTTCATACCCAGTTTTTATGCATTAGTTTCACCCTCAAAGATTTGCACGAGTAGGATTGGGAATTGGGGCATTGCTATGTAGTTCATGAGGTAGGAACCTGTTACCTTTGGTCACCCCAGGAATATACGCTTTGTTACTTAATGCTTAGCCATGCTCGTAGACGTGGATTGGTATGTGAGATTCATGAAATTTGCGAGAGTAATATTACCTAAGGGAAACTTAAGGTGGCTACTTTAATACACATCTAGGTGGAATGGTTGGGGCACCCTGCAGCACACAGTGGTTTGCCTGGGCACCTAGAGAACCCAGTGCTTGCCCAAGGGGATCCAGGAATACCCGTGTGATCACCCTATGGAATGCCACCCAGGCTCAAAGGGATCACAAGATTATTCGTGCTAGAAACTTTCGTGTGCATCCACAAGCCATTATGGGCTCTGGCATAGTTGAGTATGCTGTGCGACCTCTTTCAGTGGTAGGCTAGCAGATGTAGGGGAAAGTAGGTGGTACTGTCTACCCAGGGTAAAGAGTTAATGCTTCGGAAAGACTGTGTCTCGATCATCCGTTTCTCAAACATCATGTAGTGCGAAAAATTCAATGGAGGAGATCGAGTCTTGTGGGGAGAAGTGCGCAAACCTCTACAGAGTGTACAAACTAATCATGATTAGCCGTGTCCCCGGTTATGGACATCTTGAGTATCTGGTATTTTAATTATTGATTGATCTCATCACTCTATTTAATGAAATTGTTGGGTTATTACTAATGTGGTGATTTTGGGATTGAGTTGGAGGAACCTTCTCAATAATGGCATAAACTTGGTAGTAAAATAAAAATGTATTCCTTTGTTGTAGGGAAAAATTAGCTTTATGCAAAATTAAACCTAGAGCCTCCACCAACCAAATATGCATATAGAGATAGACAATTCTCATTATTCTTCTATGGTGTGAAATTGCCAGTACATTCAATGTACTAACCTACATGGCTGCAAAGTCTCATGTTGCAGGATTCTTACGACGAGTAAGTGATACGTTAGGGTTATGATGTCTACACTCAACTTTGCCGTTGGTGTTGTTGGGACTCCACAACCTTGTTGTTACTTCCGCTATATGTATTGAGGTAATAGTATTTACGTTACTTTTTACATGCGATTTACCTCTGTTATAAATCCTCGAGTACTGTGTGTGTCAGCATACCGATCCAGGGATGACACTTAAGCATAGAGACTTCGATCCATTCGGGCCGGGTCACTACAATAATAAACATTTATCTTGATTTAAGGAAATATAAATAAGAACTTTATTATTGCCTCTAGGGCATATTTCCTTCAGCCTCCCACTTGCACTAGAGTTAATAATCTAGATTACATTGTAATGATTCTAACACCCATGGAGTCTTGGTGTTGATCATGTTTTTCTCGTGGAAGAGGCTTAGTCAACGGGTCTGCAACATTCAGATCCGTATGTATTTTGCAAATCTCTATGTATCCCTCCTTGACTTGATCGCGGATTAGAGTTGAAGCGTCTCTTGATGTGTTTGGTTCTCTTGTGAAATCTGGATTCCTTCGCTAAGGCAATTGCTCCAGTATTGTCACAAAAGATTTTTATTGGACCCGATGCACTAGGTATTACACCTAGATCAGATATGAACTCCTTCATCCATACTCCTTCATTTGTTGCTTCGGAAGCAGCTATGTACTCCGCTTCACACGTAGATCCCACCACGACGCTTTGCTTGGAACTGCACCAACTGATAGCTCCACCATTCAATATAAATACGTATCCGGTTTGCGACTTAGAGTCATCTAGATTAGTGTCAAAGCTAGCATCAACATAACCATTTACGACAAGCTCTTTGTCACCTCCATAAATGAGAAACATATCCTTAGTCCTTTTCAAGTATTTCAGGATGTTCTTGACCATTGTCCAGTGATCCACTCCTGGATTACTTTGGTACCTCCCTGCTAAACTTATAGCAAGGCACACATCAAGTCTGGTACACAACATTGCATACATGATAGAACCTATGGCTGAGGCATAGGGAATGACTTTCATTTTCTCTCTATCTTCTGAAGTGGTCGGCATTGAGTCTGACTCAACTTCACACCTTGTAACACAAGCAAGATCCCTTTCTTTAACTAATACAATTTGAAATTCTTCAAAACTTTATCAGGGTATGTGCTTTGTGAAAGTGCAATTAAGCGTCTTGATCTATCTCTATAGATCTTGATGCCCAATATATAATAAGCAGCTTCACCGAGGTCTTTCATTGAAAAATTCTTATTCAAGTATCCTTATATGCTATCCAGAAAATCTATATTATTTCCAATCAATAATATGTCATCAGCATATAATATTAGAAATGCTATAGAGGTCCCACTCACTTTGTTGTAAATACAGGCTTCTCCAAAAGTCTGTATAAAACCATATGCTTTGGTCACACTATCAAAGCGTATATTCCAACTCTAAGATGCTTGCACCAGTCCATAAATGGATCGCTGGAGCTTGCACATTTTGTTAGCACCTTTAGGATAGACAAAACCTTCTGGTTGCATCATATACAACTCTTCTTTAATAAATCCATTAAGGAATGCAGTTTTGACATCCATTTGCCAAATTTCATAATCATTAAATGCGACAATTGCTAACATGATTCGGACAGACTTAAGCATCGCTACGGGTCAACTCCTTGAACTTGTCGAAAACCTTTCGCAACAAGTCGAGCTTTGTAGACAGTAACATTGCCATCAGCGCCAGTCATCTTCTTGAAGATCCATTTGTTCTCTATGACTTGCCGATCATCGGGCAAGTCAACCGAAGTCCATACTTTGTTTTCATAGATGGATCCCATCTCAAATTTCGTGGCCTCAAGCCACTTCGCGGAATCTGGGCTCATCATCGCTTCCTCATAGTTCGTAGGTTCGTCATGGTATAGTAACATGACTTCTAGAACAGGATTACTATACCACTCTGGTGCGGAACATACTCTGGTTGACCTACGAGGTTCGGTAGTAACTTGATCTAAAGTTTCATGATCATCATCATTAGCTTCCTCACTAATTGGTGTACGCATCACTGGAACTGATTTCTGTGATGAACTACTTTCCAATTTAAGAGAAGGTACAATTACCTCATCAAGTTCTACTTTCCCTCCACTCACTTCTTTCGAGAGAAACTCCTTCTCTAGAAAGGATCCATTCTTAGCAACAAATATCTTGCCTTCGGATCAGTGATAGAAGGTGTACCCGATAGTTTCTTTTGGGTATCCTATGAAGATGCACTTCTCTGATTTGGGTTCGAGCGTATTAGGCTAAAGTTTTATCACATAAGCACCGCAACCCCAAACTTTAAGAAACGACAGCTTAGGTTTCTTGCCAAACCACAGTTCATATAGTGTCGTCTCAGCGGATTTAGATGGTGCCCTATTTAACGTGAATGCAGCTGTCTCTAATGCATAACCCCAAAAGAATAGTGGTAAATCGATAAGAGACATCATAGATCGCACCATATCTAATAAAGTACGGTTACGATGTTCGGACACACCATTACGCTCTGGTGTTCGAGGTGGCGTGAGTTGCGAAACTATTCCACGTTGTTTTAAATGAAGACCAAACTCGTAACTCAAATATTTGCCTCCGCAATCAGATCGTAGAAACTTTATTTTCTTATTACGATGATTTTCCACTTCACTCTGAAATTCTTTGAACTTTTCAAATGTTTCAGACTTGTGTTTCATTAAGTAGATATACCCATATCTACTCAAATCATCTGTGAAGGTCAGAAAATAACGATACCAGCCGCGAGCCTCAACATTCATCGGACCACATACATCGGTATGTATTATTTCCAATAAGTCAGTAGCTCGCTCCATTGTTCCGAAGAACAGAGTTTTAGTCATCTTGCCCATGAGGCATGGTTCGCAAGCATCAAATGATTCATAATCAAGTGATTCCAAAATTCCATCTGCATGGAGTTTCTTCATGCGCTTCACACCAATATGACCTAAACGGCAGTGCCACAACTTTGTATCTTTTGAATATTATGAATATGTGTATTACCACGACCGAGATTCATCAAAAATAGACCACTCATCAAGGGTGCATGACCATAAAAGATATTACTCATATAAATAGAACAACCATTATTCTCTGATTTAAATGAATAACCGTCTCTCATCAAACAAGATCCAGATATAATGTTCATGCTCAACGCTAGCACCAAATAATAATTATTCAGGTCTAAAACTAATCCTGAAGGTAGATGTAGAGGTAGCGTGCCGACGGCAATCACATCGACCTTGGAACCATTTCCGACACGCATCGTCACCTCGTCCTTAGCCAATCTTCGTTTAATCTGTAGCCCCTGTTTCGAGTTGCAAATGTGAGCAACAGAACCAGTATGAAATACCCAGGAGCTACTACGAGCATTAGTAAGGTACACATCAATAACATGTATATAAAATATACCTTTGTTCACTTTGCCATCCTTCTTATCCGCCAAATACTTGGTGCAGTTCTGCTTCCAGTGTCCAGTCCCTTTGCAGTACAAGCACTCAGTTTCAGGCTTAGGTCCAGACTTGGGCTTCTTCCCGGGAGTGGCAACTTGCTTGCCATTCTTCTTGAAGTTCTCCTTCTTTCCTTTGCCCTTTTTTTAAACTAGTGGTCTTGTTAACTATCAACACTTGATGCTCGTTCTTGATTTCTACCTCCGCAACTTTGAGCATTGCGAAGAGCTCGGCGATAGTTTTGTCCATCCCTTGCATATTATAGTTCATCATGAAGCTTCTGTAGCTTGGTGGCAGTGATTGGAGAACTCTGTCAATGACACAACCAACTGGAAGATTAACTCCCAGCTGAGTCAAGTGATTGTAATACCTAGACATTTTGAGTATGTGTTCACTGACAGACCTGTTTTCCTCCATCTTGCAGCTATAGAACTTGTTGGAGATTTCATATATCTCAACTCAGGCATTTTCTTGAAATGTTAACTTTAATTCCTGGAACATCTCATATGGTCCATGACATTCAAAACATCTTTGAAGTCCCGATTCTAAGCCGTAAAGCATGGCACATTGAACTATCGTGTAGTCATCATATCAAGCTTGCCAGACGTTCATAACATCAGCATTTGCTCCTGCAGCAGGCCTTTCACCTAGTGGTGCATTAAGGACATAATTCTTTTGTGCAGCAATGAGGATAATCCTCAAGTTATGGACCCAGTCCGTGTAGTTGCTACCATCATCTTTCAACTTAGCTTTCTCTAGGAACGCATTAAAATTCAAGGGAACGGCAGCACGGGCCATTGATCTATAACATAGATATGCAAAAACTATCAGGACTAAGTTCATGATAAATTTAAGTTCAATTAATAATATTATTTAAGAACTCCCACTTAGATAGACATCCCTTGAGTCATCTAAATGATCACGTGATCTATATCAACTAAACCATGTCCGATCATCAGGTGAGATGGAGTAGTTTTCAATGGTGAACATCTCTATGTTGATCATATCTACTATATGATTCACGTTCGACCTTTCGGTCTCAGTGTTCTGAGGCCATGTCTGTACATGCTAGGCTCGTCAAGTTTAACCCAAGTATTCTGCACATGCAAAATTGTCTTGCACCCTTTGTATGTGAACGTAGAACTTATCACACCCGATCATCACGTGGTGTCTCAGCATGATGAACTGTCGCAATGCTGCATATTCAGGGAGAACACTTATACCTTGAAATTTAGTGAGGGATCATCGTATAATGCTACCGCCGTACTAATAAGATGCATAAAAGATAAACATCACACGCAATCAAAATATGTGACATGATATGGCCATCATCATCTTGTGCCTTTGATCTCCATCTCCAAAGCACCGTCATATGATGTCCATCGTCACCGGCTTGACACTTTGATCTCCATCGTAGTGTCGTTTGTCGTCTCGTCAACTATTGCTACTATGACTATCGCTAACGCATAGTGATAAACTAAAACAATTACATGGCGATTGCATTTCATACAATAAAACGACGACCATAAGGCTCCTGCCAGTTGCCGATAACTTTTACAAAACATGACCATCTCATACATCAAAATATATCACATCATGTCTTGACCATATCTCATCACAACATGCCCTGCAAAAACAAGTTAGACGTCCTCTAGTTTGTTGTTGCAAGTTTTACGTGGCTGCTACGGGCTTCTAGTAAGAACCGTTCTTACCTATGCATAAAAACCACAACGATTTTTTGTCAAGTGTGTTGTCTTAACCTTCAACAAGGACCGGCCGTAGTCAAATTCAATTCAAATAAAGTTGGGGAAACAGACACCTGCCGGCCACCTTTATGCAAAACAAGTTGCATGTCTGTCGGTGAAACCGGTCTCATGAACGTGGTCATGTAAGGTTTGTCCGGGCCGCTTCATCCAACAATACCGCCAAAATATCATGTTGGTGGTAAGCAATATGACTATGATCGCCCACAACTCTTTGTATTCTACACGTGCATATCATCTACGCATAGACCTGGCTCGAATGCCACTATTGGGAAACGTAGCATGCAATTTCAAAAAAATTCTACGATCATGCAAGATCTATCTAGGAGATGCATAGACCCGAGAGGGGGAGAGTGTGTCCACGTACCCTCGTAGACCAAAAGCGGAAGCGTTAGCTTAACGCGGTTGATGTAGTCAAACGTCTTCGCGATCCAACCGATCAAGCACCGAACGTACGACACCTTCGAGTTCTGCACACGTTCATCTCGATGACGTCCCTCAAACTCTTGATCCAGGAAAGTTTTGAGGGAGAGTTTCGTCATCATGACGGCGTGGTGACGGTGATGGTGATGTGATCCGTGCAGGGCTTCGCCTAAGCACTACGACAGTATGACCGGATGAGTAAACTGTGGAGGGGGCACCGCACATGGCTAAGAAACAACTGTTGTGCTTTGGGGTGCCCCCTGCCCCCGTATATAAAGGAGGAGGGGGAGGAGGCCGGCCACAGAGGGCACGCCATGGGGGCGACCAGGACTCCTAGTCCTAGTCACCCCCTTCCTTTCTTTCGGAGGGGGAAAAGGGAAGGAGAGGGAGAGGGGGAGGAAAGGGGGCCACGCCCCTTCCCCTTGTCCAATTCAGACAACCCATGGAGGGGGCGGGTGCCAACCCTTGTGGGCTCCCCTCTCTCTCCCCTATTGTCGTGGATTTGTCATGGCAGATGTCCTAGTGTGAGGACTTAGTCATGAGGCCAACGCATCTATGTCATAGCTTGAACGGGGTTGATCAGAATCGAGAGACGCGAAGCAGGCGAACATACAAGACAAGTGTTTAGACAGCTTCGGGCCCTGGGAAACATCATCCGGTAACAACCCTACATGTTATTTGTGGCTAGGTCTCATTATCATCACGGGGGAGTCCTCGTATCTCCGGTTCTCCTAGTTGTGTCTATCCTTAACAATTATTCTACCTATCCCTCTTGGGGTGCCCTGCCCCTCCTTATATAAGTTAGAGGGGAGGGTTACATGTAGAGTCCTAGTCGGATTAAGACTTAGACTATTCTGACTTCTCATCACGTGCTTCCCCCCGTGGGCTTCTTAACGTCTTTATTAACCCCATGTGACTCTGTCAGCCGGGTTATAACTGTCTGCCAGGTCGTAACCATCTGCCGGCTTACCACTATCTGCCGGCTTACCATCTGGCTTACCGTCTGCCCACTTTATCATCTGCTAGCTTATAACATGCCAACTTACCATCTGGCTTACCTTCTGTCGGCTTACCATCTGGCTTACCATCTGCTGGCTTACCGTCTGCTAGCTTATAATCTGCCGGGTCACCAATGAAACACCAAGTCCCAGCCGGGTCATATCTCCGGTCGGGTCATACTGCGGGGTATAACCCCGACATTAGCCCCCAGTTTAATTTGGATTTATCCATGTTAAACTGATCCTGTAAAACAAAACACAAGAGCAAATTTGACAGATTGTGCTCCGGGTTAAGAATTCTTGTAAACCGGCACCTGAACATCCTTAAGTCCTTGTCATTTCCTTCTTCTAGAAAATCCAGGTCAATAGGCTAGCCTCATAATCATTTTGCTGACATTGGCTTCTCACGGAAAAATATTCTAAAGAATAATTCATTTGATTTAGCTCCCAATGCTTTAACAAAAATATTGGCCTTGAAACGCTTAACATCAAGCTTGAAAATATACCTCCCATATATGCATATCACTTGTAGCCCCCAAGTCTTAAGAAGGGAGCGTAGTAACAGCTTAAGACTCGCTTCAATATAAATGTTGCAACCTTGAAGAAATCCAGGTTGTTCATCTCAATCACTAGTCAAAACTGAATATTCCACATATGTAGCCCCCAGGTGTCGGGTTGTCATGCTTGCAGCAACTTGGGACTTGTAATTGCCTTATGCTCATAAAAACTTCAACCAGTGTAGCCCCCAAGGGTCGGGTCATTATGCAATAATGAGCAGGGACTTTCTACATATGATCATGTGGACTTGAACAGCAACGTGTAGCCCCCAAGGGCCGTCTCATTACGGTGTGATGAATCGGATCTTCAATAAGGCAAGTAAAAAATGACTTTACATTAGCCCCCAAGTGACATGGTGCATGCTGGCAGTGACATGGGACTTGCATATTTGATGTAATCTCAACTTGAATAATGTAGCCCCCAAGTGCCGAGTTGTAAGCCTGCAACGAGTCGGGACTATTTCCTTCCATTGTAGAATAAATCATATACATTGATAAAATAATGTCCATTGCGCTAAAGCGACTTTGAAAACCTCAATCATAATACTGGTTATTGATAACCATAATAAAAATCCAGCCATGTTGGCTATTAAAGATTTGAATAATATAACCCCCCTGAAAACCGATTCCTGCGATATAAACCAGTATATCCATGCACATATGATGCATGCTATGATGATGTAATGATGATGCAATGTATGATGCAATATATGATGATGTATGTGTATGATAACAAAATACTTCAATGAAACTAGCATGATAGCCACTGGAGTATCCTCGCTTTATGTAAGCCGGCTCTCACATGACCCAATTGATGTTTTAACCTGGATAAGTTCAGGGTCTTGTTTAAAGATTGACTTATCGAGAGTACACGAGGTCGGAGTAGCATCATGCAAACAGGCAGGTTTAACCAAGTTTCAATGAAGGCGGCATAATAGTCTGGGTTCATCCTTGCTATTTGTAAGTCGTGCCCTCACATGACAATCCGGCGTTTTAACCTTAACTAGTTCAGGGTCTTGTTTAAAAGATTGACTGTTAAGAGTTCGGCGGGTCAATCAGGATTACCTGATGGAGAAGCAGCTGGCATACAGGCAGGATAACCCAGAAGGGTTATGTCCTCTTTGGTGAATACACCTATGTTTGAACAAGATAACCTAGTCAAGAGGGAATTGTTTTGATTCAACCATCTCTTTCTCAACTCAGCAACTTGAAGTATTAATCTTGTATTTAGGATACCAAGAAAGCACATGAGATCATAATATATATCAATACCTTCTAATATATATCAATATCCCCTTCTTTTTTCTATGCAAAAAAATTCTATGCAAAAAAAAGATATAGTAAAGTAAGTGATTCCATAAATTCTCTTTGGTGAATACACCTATGTTTGAACAGGAAGCCCCCGAGTGACATATTCGGTCAAGAGGGTAGTAGCGCTATGTTATCTTTGGTGAATACACCTATGTTTGAACAGGAAGCCCCCAAACGACCAATACGATAAGCCAATAAGGCACGATACCCATGTTTGAACCGCGCATCATGGCAGCAAGTTCTCTTTGGCAACCTT
This sequence comes from Aegilops umbellulata, assembly GCA_032464435.1. NCBI lineage: Eukaryota > Viridiplantae > Streptophyta > Magnoliopsida > Poales > Poaceae > Aegilops > Aegilops umbellulata. Next base: position 357,398,513 of record CP136058.1, read on the forward strand.
TATTTTTTCCTAAGAACTCGAACCTGCGAGAGATGGATTCTTTTTGAACCGGAGTTTTAAATCGGATATTGAGAGCTTCAAAGCTTTGTGAGAAAACAGATTTCCCTTGAACCGGATTTTAAACCGAAATTCTTCATTTTGAGCTAGAAATTTTCTGACGACCTTTTAAATTTTCATCAATATAGCAGTAGTCTCCGGGGCCGGTTTATTTTTCCCTCCAATGCCTCGGAGTTCTTGATTCATTGATACTGGCCAATTTTGTTGAGTCATGTCATTGTAGCCCCTGAGTCTTAAGACGACTCGAGGAGTTGTCTTGAGATTCTCCATATTTGACCGTGATATAAATTGGTATGAGTCATTCAACAGCTCAGTGATATAATAATCCCTTTTGCATTAGACAACTTGTCCTGCATTGGAGAACTTGCAAGCCAGATTAATTGCTCTTTTAAAGAAAGCAATATGTAATATAAAAATATACTGAATGGATTTCAACTTATATGTTAGGCCAATAGTCATCCGCCGCGGAGTTGATGATCACGACGATGAAGCTGAAATCATTCATGGGCGAGTCGGCCGCAGGAGCACACAGATGAGCCGGCCACGACATTATAAGCTGGTGCTGACACGCGAGTCAATTGCAGGCGTGGTCCTAGTGAGTTGATGTAGATCAAGCTGCACGGGCGGCGGCTTGCACACACCTGTTCAACAACAAGCAGGTGCGGATGTGAGCGCATGATGATGCTAACACACACTCCATAGGCATAACATGCACCACCTTTATAATTAATCATTATCCTGCACAAAATATATTGCAGAACGAAGTGATTGTTTTTTGGCAGAAAACAATATGCGCTAAAAAATAAACTTAGATGGATATCACCTGATTCGTCTGGACGACTTGATGAGTCGCATATAACACCCATGCATTGCCAGTTATTTTGATGGTGTTTGAGACCATGATCATCATAGTGACGGATTAACAACGAGGTGAAACAGGTGCAACTCGCCAGCGACTTATGATAGCAGCAGAGGAGCCTGGCGGCTTGTAACAGAGGCGAGGCCGGTTCAAGGCTGCGGGGGCGATGTAAGCCCGCAGCAGAGGCGAACAACAACTTTGACATGGCGGGTTGCCGCGGTGGCGGCTTAGTGAAGCGGCAGCGGCTTGGCGCTAGAAAAAGGGCGACTTAAGGTGGCACGGTCTCGACAGCCAAGAGGCGCCGGCGGCTCAGAAGTGGAACCCAGCAACAACGCAGATGGCCCAGAAGCAGCGACTCAAGGCCACGACGGCGGCTCAAGGCGTCATTGCCGTGGTAGTAGAGAGGCAGCAGCAAACCGATGGGTGAATAGCAGTGACCCGGCGATGCCGGAGGTGCCTCGATGCAGCAGCGGTGGGTCAACTAAGCTTGACACGCGTCCGCAACGGCAGGGCCGTGGAAGGTGACCCGGTGAAGCAATGCGGGTCTGCAACGGCGACTCGCGGAGGTAGAAAATGGCCAGTGCGGCCGGCGACTTGCGAGGCGGCGTTTTGTTTTGGCCGCAATCGGCGACTTGGCGACGGCGGCTTAATGTCGTACCCGCGGAGGTAAACAACAGCGGCAAAGCTGTGCGTTGAAGGAAGCGGACCACCGGTGAAGCGCGTCGGCAAGGGCGGCTCAGGCTTGGCCGTTTTGTCGAGGTTGTGGTGGTGTAGGCACTCAGAAGCGGAACATGCGAAGGGCGCAAGGCCAAACCCGGCCGGGTGCAGCGGCAAGGTTCAGCACCCGGTCCGGCAGCTTAGAGAGCAGGCGGCGACTCATGGTAGCAGCAGTCCTCGAGTTACGTGCGGCGGCTCAGAGCGAGGCCGAGAAGAGGCGGCTTAGAGGTGGCGTGACTGCTCTTGGTCCAACGTAGAGGCGGGAGGACGACGGCTCTCAGCACGACTCAGGGCAGCTGCGGCTTAAAGGTGAGGCTGGCCCGGCGTGGCCGCGACCAAGGAGGTGGCTTGTAGCGTGGTGGAATGAGGCCGGGCAGCTTGATGACCCACAAGTATTTGGGATCTATCGTAGTCCTTTTGATAAGTAAGAGTGTCGAACCCAACGAGGAGCAGAAGGAAATGATAAGCGGTTTCAGCAAGGTATTCTCTGCAAGCACTGAAATTATAGGTAACAGATAGTTTTGTGATAAGATAATTGGTAACGAGCAACAAGTAACAAAAGTGGATAAAGTGCAGCAAGGTGGCCCAATCCTTTTTGTAGCAAAGGACAAGCCTGTACAAACTCTTATATAGACAAAAGCGCTCCCGAGGACACATGGGAATTATCGTCAACCTAGTTTTCATCACATTCATATGATTCACGTTCGGTACTTTGATAATTTGATATGTGGGTGGACCGGTGCTTGGGTGCTGTCCTTACTTGGACAAGCATCCTACTTATGATTAACCCCTATTGCAAGCATCCGCAACTACAAAAGAAGTATTAAGGTAAACCTAACCATAGCATGAAACATATGGATCCAAATCAGCCCCTTACGAAGCAATGCATAAACTAGGGTTTAAGCTTCTGTCACTCTAGCAACCAATCATCTACTTATTACTTCCCAATGCCTTCCTCTAGGCCCAAATAATGGTGAAGTGTCATGTAGTCGACGTTCACATAACACCACTAGAGGCGAGACAACATACATCTCATCAAAATATCGAACGAACACCAAATTCACATGACTACTAATAGCAAGACTTCTCCCATGTCCTCAGGAACAAACATAACTACTCACAAAGCATATTCATGTTCACAATCAGAGGAGTATTAATATGCATAAAGGATCCGAACATATGATCTTTCACCAAATAAACCAACTAGCATCAACTACAAGGATTAATCAACACTACTAGCAACCTACAGGTACCAATCCTAGACTTGGAGACAAGAATTGGATACAAGAGATGAACTAGGGTTTGAGAGGAGATGGTGCTGGTGAAGATGTTGATGGAGATTGCCCTCTCCCGATGAGAGGAGCGTTGGTGATGATGATGGCGATGATTTCCCCGTCCCGGTGGGAAGTGTCCCCGGCAGAACAGCTCTGTCGGAGCCCTAGATTGGTTCCACCAAGGTTCCACCTCGTGGCGGCGGAGTCGCTTCCCGAAATCTTTCTTCTTATTTTTCTTCCGATGAAAGACTTCATATAGAAGAAGATGGGCACCGGAGGGCCAACAGGGGGCCCACGAGGCAGGGGGCGCGCCCAGGGGGTAGGGCGCGCCCCCACCCTCGTGGACAGGTGGAGGCCCCCCTGACGTGGATTCTTCCGCTCAGTATTTTTTATTATTTCCAGAAATAACTTTTGTGGAGTTTCAGGACTTTTGGAGTTGTGCAGAATAGGTCTCTAATATTTGCTCCTTTTCCAACCCAGAATTCTAGTTATCGGCATTCTCCCTCCTTATGTAAACCTTGTAAAATAAGAGAGAATATGCATAAGTATTGTGACATAATGTATAATAACAGCCCATAATGCAATAAATATCGATATAAAAGCATGATGCAAAATGGACGTATCAACTCCCCCAAGCTTAGACCTCGCTTGTCCTCAAGCGGAACGATAAATATGTCCACATGTTTAGAGGTAGAGGTGTCGATAAAATAAAATACGGACATGAGGGCATCATGATTATTCTCATAACAGCAGCATATATGGATAATGTCATATGATTTCTTATGCTTAAGTAATAATCTATTCACAATGCAAAGTATGAATCAGAAACTTTATTGAGAACTAACAAACTATAATCTCAGTCATTGAGGCAATTGCAATTTATTATAACATCAGAAAGAGTCTATGTCAGAGCTTTCTAGCAAGTCCACATACTCAACTATCATTCAATCTTTCATAATTGCTAACACTCACGCAATACTTGTGGTTACGGAGTTTTAATCGGACACAGAGGAAGATAGGGGCTTATAGTTTCGCCTCCCAACCTCTTACCTCAAGGGTAATGTCAATAATAATAGCTCATGCTAACCTACATCCAATTATATATATATATATATATATATATATATATATATATATATATATATATATATATATATATATATATATATATATATATATATATATATATCAGGATCTTTCCACCATCCTGTGCTTGCCAAAGGATAAAATGTAAAAAGGAAAGGTGAAGATCACCATGACTCTTGCATAAGGTAGAAGATAATATTTAAGGATAGGCCCTTCGCAGAGGGAAGCAGAGGTTTCCATGCACTTTCAGGGTTGGATGCACAAAATCTTAATGCGAAAGAACGTCACTTTATATTGCCACTTGTGATATAGACCTTTATTATGCAGTCCGTCGCTTTTATTTCTTCCACATCACAGGATCGTATAAAGCTTATTTCCTCCACACCAATAAATCATACATATTTAGAGAGCAGTTTTTATTGCTTGCACCAATGAGAACTTACTTGAAGGATCTTACTCAATCCATAGGTAGATATGGTGGACTCTCATGGCAAAACTGGGTTTAAGAGTTTTTGGAAGCACAAGTAGTATCTCTACTTGGTGCCAAGAATTTGGCTAGCATGAGGGGGAAAGGCAAGCTCAACATGTTGGATGATCCATGACAATATACTTTATCTCGGATATAAGAAAACATAACCCATTACGTTGTCTTCCTTGTCCAACATCAACTCTTTAGCATGTCATATTTTAATGAGTGCTCCCAATCATAAAAGATGTCCATGATAGTATATTTATATGTGAAACCTCTCTTTCTTTATTACTTCCTATTAATTGCGACGATGACCAAAGCTATATTTGTCAACTCTCAACAATTTTTAATCATCATACTCTTTCTATGTGAAGTCATTACTCTCAATAAGGTCAATATGATCTCTTTTTATTTCTTTTTATTCTTTTCTCTTTTCTTTTATTCACTCAAGATCATGTCAAAATAATCAAGCCCTTGACTCAACACTAATCTTTATTATATAGCTCATGGACTCGATTACATGAAGGGATCATAAAGCAAAACTCAAAACTAGATCATACCAAAAACTTTATTCTACTAGAACAAGATACTACTAAAAGGATCGAACTAAGAAAAACGGTAAAGATAGGAGATGTGATGGTGATACGATACCGGGGCACCTCCCCCAAGCTTGGCAGTTGGCAAGGGGACTGCACATACCCATGTGATTATGTCTCCTTTGCTGGTGAAGAAGATGGTGGTTTAGTTGATGGTGTATTCTTCCTTAATTTGCGCTTGAGGACAGAATTTTGATCCCTCAGGTCCTCAATCTCCTGATCCAAGCTTAATATCTTTTTGCATAGTTCCTGCTTGTTTTCCTGCAAGAGGCGAAAAGGGATAAACTCGATCTTAAGTTTCTTTGCTCTATCAGGGACGCTTGACTTTTTGAAGTCCACATGCATGTCCCTAGGTTGAGGCAATGGGACTTCATCTTCATCTGAGCTCGTTTCCTCCATTCTCTTGGGTTCATAGTCCTCTTCTTCTTCCGTAGTCCAACCACAATGCTCCACATCCCCATAGACCTTAGGATCTGCAAGGTAATCAGCCACATAGCTTTCTCCTTCCAAATCCTGGGACGACATGTTGCTCTAATCTGCAGCAGGACAGCTCGAAACGAAAATAGAGGATATTTGCGTGATATAGGAGTCAAAACCTTTGGGAGATTATATAATGAATTTTTACCGACCAAAATACGTACCGTGCAAGAAAATAGAGTCCGGAGAGCGCACGAGGTGCCCACGAGGCAGGGGGCGCGCCTAGGGGGTAGGGCGCGCCCTCCACCCTCGTGGAGCCCTCGTATCCTTCCCGGACTGCTTCTTATTTTTCTATTTTTCTAAATATTCCAAAATGGAGAAAATTTGCCTTTAGAATTGTTTTGGAGTCGGTTTACTTACCATACCACATACCTATTCCTTTTCGGAGTCTGAAACGTTCTAGAAGGTGGCCCTTATGTATTCCTCCGGAATTACGGTTTCAATAACATTGGTTTCAACATTTATAGGATTACCTGAGATATAATGTTTAATTCATTGACCGTTCACCACCTTCGGGTTTGTGCCTTCGAAGTTGTTGATTTTTATGGCACCGGAACGGTAGACCTCCTCGATAACGTAAGGACCTTCCCATTTAGAAAGAAGTTTTCCTGCAAAAAAACTTAAACGAGAGTTGTATAGCAATACATAATCACCTACATTAAACTCACGCTTTTGTATCCTTTTGTCATGCCATCTTTTAACTTTTTCTTTAAACAACTTGGCATTCTCATAGGCTTGGGCTCTCCATTCATCAAGTGAGCTAATGTCAAATAACCTGTTCTCACCGGCGAGTTTGAAATCATAATTGAGCTCTTTAGTGGCCCAATATGCCTTATGTTCTAATTCGAGAGGTAAGTGACATGCTTTTCCATAAACCATTTTATACGGAGACATACCCATAGGATTTTTATATGCAGTTCTATAGGCCCATAATGCATCATCAAGTTTCTTGGACCAATTCTTCCTAGACCTATTAACAGTCTTTTGCAAAATTAATTTGAGTTCTCTATTGATCAGTTCTACTTGACCACTAGACTGTGGGTGATAAGGACATGCAATTCTATGATTAACATCATACTTAGCAAGCATTTTACGGAAAGCACCATGAATAAAATGTGAACCACCATCAGTCATTAAATATCTAGGGACTCCAAACCTCGGAAAAATAACTTCTTTAAGCACCTTAATAGAGGTGTTATGATCAGCACTACTAGTTGGAATATCCTCTACCCACTTAGTAATGTAATAAGCAACAACTAAAATATGTGTATATCCATTAGAGGCAGGAAAAGGTCCCATATAATCAAAGCCCCAAACATCAAATGGTTCAATAACAAGTGAATAGTTCGTAGGCATTTCTTGACGTCTACTAATATTACCAATTATTTGACATTCATCACAAGATAAGACAAACTTACGGGCATCCTTGAAGAGAGTAGGCCAATAAAAACCGGGTTGCAATACCTTATGTGCAGTTCTATCTCCAGCGTGGTGTCCTCCATAAGCCTCGGAGCGACACTTGCGTAGGATCTGTTCCTGTTCATGCTCAGGTACACAACATCTAATAACACCATCTACTCCTTCTTTATAAAGATGTGGGTCATCCCAAAAGTAATGTCTCAAATCATAGAAAAACTTTTCTTTTGCTGGTATGTGAAACTAGGTGGTATAAATTTAGCAACAATATAATTAGCATAATCAACATACCATGGAGCAGTATGAGAAGCATTTATGACATTTAATTGTTCATTAGGAAAGCTACCATCAATAGGTAGTGGGTCATCAAGAACATTCTCTAGCCTAGACAAGTTGTCCGCAACGGGGTTCTCAGCTCCCTTTCTATCAATAATATGCAAATCAAATTCTTGTAGCAAGAGAACCCATCTAATAGGTCTAGGTTTAGCATCTTTCTTTTCCATAAGATATTTAAAAGCAGCATGATCCGTGTGAATAGTTACTTTAGAATCAACAATATAAGGTCTAAACTTATCACAAGCAAATACAACTGCTAAGAACTCTTTTTCAGTAGTAGCATAATTTCTCTGAGCATTGTCTAGAGTTTTACTAGCATATTGAATAACATTTAATTTCTTATCAACTCTTTGCCCTAGAACAGCACCTACAGCATAATCACTAGCATCACACATAAAAAGGTAAATTCCAATCAGGTGGCTGAACAATAGGTGCAGAGATCAATGCTTTCTTAAGTATTTCAAATGCTTCTACACAATCATCATCGAAGACAAAAGGTATATCTTTTTGTAATAAATTAGTGAGAGGCCGAGAAATTTTTGAGAAGTCCTTAATGAACCTCCTATAAAAACCGGCGTGACCAAGGAAACTTCTTATACCTTTGATGTCCTTGGGACATGACATCTTTTCAGTAGCATCAACCTTGGCTTTATCAACCTCAATACCTCTTTCAAAAACTTTGTGTCCCAAGACAATACCTTCATTAACCATAAAGTGGCACTTTTCCCAATTCAAGACAAGATTAGTTTCTTCACATCTCTACAAAACTTGATCAAGGTTACTCAAGCAATCATCAAAAGAGGATCTATAAACGGAGAAATCGTCCATGAAAACTGTCGGGGCGGACGGGCGTCCCCCCGCGAGCACCTATGGGGCCGGAGCCCCTTTCGTTGTCCGGCGAGGGGGGCGGAGGGAGCGCGGAGAGCAGATCGAAGCGGGCACACGGGCGGTTTACCCAGGTTCGGGCCGCGATGGACGCGTAAAACCCTACTCCTGCTTAGTTGTATTGAACTGGGGAGCTCGGGAGCTTGGGGAGCTAGCTGCACCGAGCGTATGGCCGTCTGGATGCCGAGTCTCCGAACCCCGGAACCCCTTCTACGTTGCACACGGGCCTCCTTTTATAGCGCAAAGGGGTCACCGACAGGTGTCAACGTAGGAGAAAGGGGTAAAAGTGTAAAAGGGGTGGTAGCTGTAATAGTGCGGGAACGGTGGCGCTACAGTGCGGCACAGTGTTATCATACCTACTTCTGACGGTAGGGGACAAGGGCATTAAATGCCCGTCACGGTCGCCCGGACAGCACCGAGGCGGACCGTTAGGTGCGCCACCGTTCGCCACGATGGCGGCTGCATGCCACCGCATGCCCCAGGCTGCGCGGTGCCTCGCCACGTGCCCTCGGGGGAAGCCCCGGAGCGACGCGTGGCGGGCGAGCTGGAGCGCAGTCTTGAGGTGGCGATCTTGCCGCGGCAAGTGGCTTGCCGCGGGGGTCGTCTTCCTGTGCCTGACAGCGCGCCAGCTATCAGGCCTTGCCGGGGCGCTTGGCGCGCCACGGCGGGCTTCTCTTGTGGTGCCTGGGTTCGGCCTTCCCGACAAGCTCCTCTTGTCGGGGGCTCGATCTTCTGTCTCGTTATACTTTGTTCTTGGATGGCCTTACATGGGCTCAGTCGTCCCGGCAAGCTCCTCTTGCCGGGGTCTTGTCTTCTTGGCCCGGCAAGCTCCTCTTGCCGGGGGCCTTGTCTTCTTGGCCCGGCAAGCTCCTCTTGCCGGGGGCCTTGTCTTGGATGCTTGGTCTTCTCTTGGCGCTTCCGGGGCGGGCCTTGCCGCAGGGTGCTACGACTGCCCGTGCACAAGTCTGGGGTACTAAGGTACCCCTACTTTAGTACACCGACAGGAGCCCCCGGGCCTGGGCCACACATGGTGCCGAGCGTTGTTGGGCCAGGCCCTAACGGTGCACGGGCACGCATGGCCTTGGTCGCGCTGCTCCTTAACTCCGCATCCGCCGCGCCTTCCCCAGGCGGCGCGCGCTTAACGCAATGTTGAAGGAGTTGTTCAAGCACGACCCTAACCACCCGGAGTGGTTCCGGCTGCCGCCGGGCGTCGTTCCCTTGTGCAACAACTCGTCGCTCAGCCATATCCTTGCGATGATGCCATTGTGCGACTCGCACGGGGTCAACGCGACCTGGCAGGAGCCGCCGGATGATGTCGTGCGGGCCTTCTTCGACGGCCTGGAGGAGGAGCCAGTCGATCCCGCCGAGAAGGATGGCCTCATCCGAGCCACCACCGCGGCGGAGCTGGCTTACATTGCCTCCAGGATGGAGGAGGCGGCGGCCGCCGCGGCCGCGGGCGAAGCTGGGTTCACCGTGGCCGAGGCGGAGGCGGCGGAGGCGGAGAGCCTCGCCGACCCGATGGAACTTGTCGACCAGGGGGAACCAGCCGGGCACGGCGGCGAGGACGAGCCTGCCCAAGACGCGAGTGGCTTGTCGGAGGTCGGCGTTGCTTTCCTACGGCCTCCGGGCGGCTCGTCGCAGGCGGAGCCCCCGGCCCAGCCGAGGAGGCGCCTCCGCAGGGCCGGGTCGGCAGCGGGAGCGGGGTCTTCGCGTGCTGGGGCTTCGGTTGCCGCTGCGCCCCTTGCCGCGGCGTCGACGGGGGCGGAGTCGTCTACTGCCCCCGCCAAGCGGCCTCGGGAGCCCACTCCCCTCCCCCCCCCCCCCCCCCCGCGTCAGGGCCGAGCCGGCTTTCGACTATTCTGCGCTCAGTTCCGACGACGAGGAGGACGGAGAGTAAGTTCCCCATGGAGCTCATATCTTTTTCCCTGATGGTTCGTCCTGTTCGACAGCTCGTTCGCCCTTCCCCTGACCCGGTCCCCTTTTCAGGACCCTGGCCCAGAGGAGAGCGAAGAGATCGAGGATCCCGTGGGTCATCCTTGATGACGAATCTCCCCCGGCAAGCGAGGTCGTGTCGGAGGCGCCCTTACCGGACCCGGCGGGGGACCCTCAGGGCAGCTCGCAACGCAGCCCCCAGCGTGAGCATATGACTCGCTCTTGCTGCTTGGCGCGTACGCGAGCCCTCCCTCTTCTTGTTGTTGATGCGAAGTTGTTGCTTTTGGGCAGGAGCGGAGCAGCTCCGGCGGGCGCGTCCAGAGGGCGCCTCCGCCGTGCCGACCGAGTCTGCTATCCCGCCAAGGGAGAGATCCCCGGCAAGGGAGGACCTTCCGACGGGGGACGCGGCCGACGATCCCCTTGCCGCGGCGAGCGCAGCGCCCGCCTCGGATCCGACGAAGGCTGAGGTCGTCATCGAGGAGGGCGCGCGTGGCGATGCCGACGACGTCGCCGGTGCTCAGGAGGCGGACGGCGTTGATATCCCTGTGGGCGACGGGGAGGCCGAGGAGCAGCAGAGGCTTGCCGCCGCGGAGTTATCCGCGCGGGAAGGCGAGCTGGTGCTGAAAACGGCCAGCCTCGCCGACCACGAGGAAGAGGCCGCCGCGCGCGAGCGGGCGCTCAGCGGAGACCTGAAGAAGGCGCGGGACGCTGCCGCAGCCGCTGAGATCACCAAGAAGGGGCTGGAGGCGAGGGTGGCGCGGCTCGATTCCGACCTCAAGGCGAAGGGCGAGGAGCTCGCCGCGCTCCGGCAGGAGCGCGAGAAGGGTGCGCTCACCCTCAGCGAGCTTCAGGGTCGCTTCGCCGAGAAGATTCGGGAGCTCGACGCCGCCAAGAAATCCAACTCCACTCTGGAACTGAAATTGGAGGCGCTCGGCAAGGCGCTGGACAGCGCTAAGGAGCAGGAGGCGGCTTTACGGAAGGAGGTCGACGGCAACGAGGAGCTGCTGAGGCGCGCCGCCGTTTCCCAGAACACCTTCAGGGACACAGTGGAGCGGTGGACCGAGGGCCTCGTCGACATCGCCGCCACCATCGACAAGGAGCTGACGCTGCTGGGGATCGAGGGCCACCAGTCCCTCACCGACGAGGACGTCGCGCCCAGCGCCAAGCTCACTTCCTTCTTCCAGGGGGTGGTGCAGGCGCTCCAGCACCTCCGAACGTCGCTCCCGAAGGAACGGGCCGACGAGATGCGGGAGGCCATCTCCGGGGCCCTCGAGAGGGTGCTGGTGAAGATCGTTTTCCGCAATCCCGACATCAGGCTTACCAACGTCCTCAAGCCCTTGCCGGAGAACGCAGACCTGACGGGGATCCGGGCCCTCATCGCCCCTATCGTCAAGAAGGCGGCCGGGGTCAAGAGGATCGAGGGCGACCGCGTAGATTAGGCCGCCTGCCCCTTTCTTTTATCTCCCTTTCCCTGCCGCTGTTAAATATGCCACGGAAACGGCTGGTTAGGGCAGCAGTAAGGCATTTTGTAATATAACTTTTCATCTTAGGCTATGCATCGCACTGTTATCCCCTCTACTCGACCGGCGCCTTGTTTGTTTCCGCCCTACGCTTTCGGGGACTTGCCGGCGTAGGCCTCCGCCTTGCCACGGGTGCCGAGTGCGGGACGTCAGCGACCCGCTGGCGGGGCTGCCACCGGCAAGAAACCTCGCCGCGGCTGGTTGCCGCTCACTCAGATTGTTGAGCAGGCTCGAGGCAAAGTAAACGGTGCGACTGCGGTCGCAGCACGCTTAGGGTGCCGGGCGAGCTCGAAACAAAGTGAGGACGCTACTCGGGGTGTAGCACACTCGAGTCGTTGAGCGGACTCGAAACGAAACGAGGGCGCAACCAGTCTCGTGCCGGTCCTTCCGCGCTCAGGCCTCTCAACCCAGGCTCGGTCGTTCGAGGGAGATAACTCTTAAAAATTAAAGGAGCAATTGCTCGAGCTTCGGCAACTTATCTTTTCTTATTGCTTGCCGCCCGGTGGGGTAAAACCTCCTTGGGCAGCATCCAGCCCATCCTGGGGGTAGGTGAGGGGGCAGGGCCTCACGACCCTCCGGAGCTAGGCGTAGCTATGCTTGGGGATCCGCGCCCCTCTCTGCGCCAAGGATCACATGCAACTGCGGCAAGACTTGGGCAGAGGGGATGGTTGGCGGAAACAGGTTCCGGCTACCGCGCTGGAAAGATTTTTCCCACGGTCAGTGTCAACTCGTTCGGCACCCCGGCGGGCGTGGCGCGCCGGGGGAACGAGGTCACCTTTCTCGCGACTTCTGGCGCTAACTTCTGCGGCCGCGAGAGCGGCGCAGAGTTCGCTGGAGGCGAATCGTTTGCCCAGCGGCCAGAAGGCGGGCCTCCTCAAGGAGCAGCTGCTTCTTGCCCAGTCTCTGCGCGAGTGGATACTCGAGGAGGGCCGCGAACGAGCCCGTGGGAAGGAATGCCAAAGCTCGTCGGGAACCCCCGCTTCAACTGGACAGATCCTCGGATCCGCAGGAGCGGACTGTTCCTCGGCGTTCAGATTGCTAGTCTGCTCGCCGGAGCAAGGCTCACCGGGGACACCTGCTTCGACTAGACGGATCCTGGGATCCGCAGGAGCGGGCTGTCCCTCGGCGTCGTTGCCCCTACCTGGCGCGCCAAAGATGTCGGGGCGGACGGGCGTCCCCCCGCGAGCACCTATGGGGCCGGAGCCCCTTTCGTTGTCCGGCGAGGGGGGCGGAGGGAGCGCGGAGAGCAGATCGAAGCGGGCACACGGGCGGTTTACCCAGGTTCGGGCCGCGATGGACGCGTAAAACCCTACTCCTGCTTAGTTGTATTGAACTGGGGAGCTCGGGAGCTTGGGGAGCTAGCTGCACCGAGCGTATGGCCGTCTGGATGCCGAGTCTCCGAACCCCGGAACCCCTTCTACGTTGCACACGGGCCTCCTTTTATAGCGCAAAGGGGTCACCGACAGGTGTCAACGTAGGAGAAAGGGGTAAAAGTGTAAAAGGGGTGGTAGCTGTAATAGTGCGGGAACGGTGGCGCTACAGTGCGGCACAGTGTTATCATACCTACTTCTGACGGTAGGGGACAAGGGCATTAAATGCCCGTCACGGTCGCCCGGACAGCACCGAGGCGGACCGTTAGGTGCGCCACCGTTCGCCATGATGGCGGCTGCATGCCACCGCATGCCCCAGGCTGCGCGGTGCCTCGCCACGTGCCCTCGGGGGAAGCCCCGGAGCGACGCGTGGCGGGCGAGCTGGAGCGCAGTCTTGAGGTGGCGATCTTGCCGCGGCAAGTGGCTTGCCGCGGGGGTCGTCTTCCTGTGCCTGACAGCGCGCCAGCTATCAGGCCTTGCCGGGGCGCTTGGCGCGCCACGGCGGGCTTCTCTTGTGGTGCTGGGTTCGGCCTTCCCGACAAGCTCCTCTTGTCGGGGGCTCGATCTTCTGTCTCGTTATACTTTGTTCTTGGATGGCCTTACATGGGCTCAGTCGTCCCGGCAAGCTCCTCTTGCCGGGGTCTTGTCTTCTTGGCCCGGCAAGCTCCTCTTGCCGGGGGCCTTGTCTTCTTGGCCCGGCAAGCTCCTCTTGCCGGGGGCCTTGTCTTGGATGCTTGGTCTTCTCTTGGCGCTTCCGGGGCGGGCCTTGCCGCAGGGTGCTACGACTGCCCGTGCACAAGTCTGGGGTACTAAGGTACCCCTACTTTAGTACACCGACAAAAACCTCACAAATCTTTTCACAAAAGTTAGAGAATATAGCCATCATGCATCTTTGAAAGGTAGTAGGTGCATTACATAAACCAAAAGGCATACGTCTATAAGCAAAAGTACCGAAAGGGCAAGTAAAAGTGGTCTTTGATTGATCATCGGCTGACACAGGTATTTGAGAGAAACCAGAATAACCATCTAGAAAGCAGAAATGTGTATGTTTGGATAATCTTTATAGCATTTGATCGATAAAAGGTAAGGGGTAATGATCTTTTTAGTAGCTTTATTTAATTTGCGGAAATCAATTACCATCCTATAACCTATAATAATTCTTTGCGGAATCAATTCATCTTTATCATTAGGAACGACAGTAATACCTCCCTTCTTAGAGACACAATGGACAGGACTTACCCACTGACTATCAGCAACGGGATAAATTATACCTGCCTCAAGGAACTTTAGTATTTCCTTTCTTACCACTTTCTTTCATCTTAGGATTCAGACGTCGTTGGTGATCACGAACTGGTTTGGCATCTTTCTCCAAATTTATTTTGTGTTGACATAGTGTGGGACTATTGCCCTTAAGATCATCGAGAGTATATCCAATAGCAGCACGGTGCTTCTTCAAAGTTTTCAATAATTTTTCTTCCTCCTTTTCTGAAAGGTTAGCACTAATAATAACAGGATATATCTTCTTTTCATCCAGATAAGCATATTTAAGAGTATCAGGAAATGGTTTAAGCTCAAACACGGGATCACCCTTGGGTGGAGGAGGATCCCCTAGGATTTCAACAGGCAAATTGTGTTTCAGGATGGGTTCCTGTTTAAAGAACACTTCATCTATTTCCCTTCTTTCATTCATAAACATATCATTTTCATGATCTAGCAAATATTGTTCTAAAGGATCACTAGGAGGTACGGCAATAGAAGCAAGACCAATAATTTCATCCTTACTAGGCAATTCCTCTTCACGGTGTTGTCTACGAAATTTAGAGAAATTAAACTCATGAGACATATCACCCAAACCAATAGTAACAACATCCTTTTTGCAGTCTATCTTAGCATTAACAGTGTTCAAGAAGGGTCTACCAAATATAATGGGGCAAAAGTTGTCTTGTGGGGAACCAAGAACAAGAAAATCAGCAGGATATTTAGTTTTCCCACACAAGACTTCAACATCTCTTACAATTCCAATGGGTGAAATAGTATCTCTATTGGCAAGCTTAATGGTAACATCAATATCTACTATCTCAGCAGGTGCAATATCATGCATAATTTCTTTGTATAAGTCATGAGGTATAGCACTAGCACTGGCACCCATATCACATAAGCCATGATAACAATGATCTCATATTCTAACAGAAATAAAAGGCATGCCTACCACAGGTCTATGTTTATCTCGAGTCAAGTCTATCTGTGTTACCAACTATCTCAGAGTCAAGTTTATATTGACTCTGAGATAACAGAAATAAATGCAACTCTGAAATAACCTGGCTCCTTACCTTCGTCGAGGTCCCAATCTTCAGAGTTGCGTTTAATTCTTTCCAATAAACCCCATTTGAATTCAATAGTCTTCATCTTAGAAGAGCTAGCACAAGAAGTATCGAGCATGGTGCGATTGTTATCAAAAAGCCGAGCATAAAATTTTTGAATAATTATTTCTCTTGGGATCTCATTATTGAGGCATGAATATAACATTGATTTAAGCCTCCCCCAAGCTTGAGCGATGCTTTCTCCTTCGCGAGGCCAAAAATTATATATATAGTTGCGATCACGATGAACAAGATGCATAGGATAAAACTTCTGATGAAATTCCAATTTCAATCGTTTGTAGTTCCATGATCCCATATCATCACATATCCTATACCATGTCAATGCATCTCCCTTCAAATATAAAGGGAAGACCTTCTTCTTAATAACATCATCGGGCACACCTGCAAGGTTAAATAATCCACAAACTTCATCCACATATATTAGGTGCTCATCAGGATGCTTTGTTCCGTCTCCTGCAAAAGGATTAGCTAGCAGTTTTTCTATCATACCCGAAGGAATCTCAAAGTAGACATTTTCATTTTCAGTAGGTTCAGTAGGTTGAGGAGCAACTCTTTGCTCTACTGGTCAGGGTGAAGATACCCCGAACAAGCCCCTCAGAGGATTACTTTCCATAGTAACAAGTGACAGTAAATTTCAGCACACTATATAAATTTTTCCTTACCGAATTCCACCTACCAAAGGAACTTCACTCCCCGGCAACGGCGCCAAAAAAGAGTCTTGATGACCCACAAGTATAGGGGATCTATCGTAGTCCTTTAGGTAAGTAAGAGTGTTGAACCCAACGAGGAGCAGAAGGAAATGATAAGCGGTTTTCAACAAGGTATTCTCTGCAAGCACTGAAATTATAGGTAACAGATAGTTTTGTGATAAGATAATTGGTAACGAGCAACAAGTAAAAAAATTAAATAAAGTGCAGCAAGGTGGCCCAATCCTTTTTGTAGCAAAGGACAAGCCTGGACAAACTTTTATATAGATAAAAGCGCTCCCGAGGACACATGGGAATTATCGTCAAGCTAGTTTTCATCATGTTCATATGATTCGCGTTCGGTACTTTGATAATTTGATATGTGGGTGGACCGGTGCTTGGGTGATGTCCTTACTTGGACAAGCATCCCACTTATGATTAACCCCTATTGCAAGCATCCGCAACTACAAGACAAGTATTAAGGTAAACCTAACCATAGCATGAAACATATGGATCCAAATCAGCCCCTTACGAAGCAACGCATAAACTAGGGTTTAAGCTTCTGTCACTCTAGCAACCCATCATCTACTTATTACTTACCAATGCCTTACTCTAGGCCCAAATAATGGTGAAGTGTCATGTAGTCGATGTTCACATAACACCACTAGAGGCGAGACAACATACATCTTATCACAATATCAAACGAATACCAAATTCACATGACTACTAATAGCAAGACTTCTCCCATGTCCTCAGGAACAAATGTAACTACTCACAAAGCATATTCATGTTCATAATCAGAGGAGTATTAATATGCATAAAGGATCTGAACATGTGATCTTTCACCAAATAAACCAACTAGCATCAACTACAAGGATTAATCAACACTACTAGCAACCTACAGGTACCAATCCCAGACTTAGAGACAAGAATTGGATACAAGAGATGAACATGTTGATGGAGATTGCCCTCTCCCGATGAGAGGAGTGTTGGTGATGACGATGGCGATGATTTCCCCCTCCCGGAGGGAAGTGTCCCCGGCAGAACAGCTCTGCCGGAGCCCTAGATTGGTTCCGCCTCGTGGCGGCGGAGTCTCGTCCCGAAAGCTTGCTTCTTATTTTTCTTCGGACAAAAGACTTCATATAGCAGAAGATGGGCACCGGACGACCAATAGGGGGCCCACGAGGTAGGGGGGCGCGCCCAGGGGGTAGGGCACTCCCCCCACCCTCGTGGACAGGTGGAGGCCCCCCTGACGTGGATTCTTCTTCCAGTATTTTTTATTATTTCCAAAAATAACTTTTGTGGAGTTTCAGGACTTTTGGAGTTGTGCAGAATAGGTCTCTAATATTTGCTCCTTTTCCAGCCCAGAATTCCAGATGCCGACATTCTCCCTCCTTATGTAAACCTTGTAAAATAAGAGAGAATAGGCATAAGTATTGTGACATAATTTGTAATAACAGCCCATAATGCAACAAATATCGATATAAAAGCATGATGCAAAATGGACGTTTCACGGCTCAGCGATGAAAGACGACGGCGACTTGCAGCGGCGTACGAGCGAGGTGATGCCGGGAGCGCGGTACAGCGGATTAAGGGCCAGCTGGAGATGTGGAGGCAAATACCACTTGACGTTTAGAACGAGGTCGTGGCAAGATAAACCATAGATCGAAGACGATGCGCCGGCTGTAGTGCGGAGATAGGCCGGCGGGTCAACCACGGTTCGAGGTAGAGCCGGCGCGAGGCGAAGGCCGGGGTGGCTCGAGGTCAAGGCAGGCCATCGGAAGTGACTCGGAACGCGGCCTGGGGCATAGGAGACTCGACGATGGCCAGCCGGCCATGCTGCAGAGGAGGTGGTGAAGTCATGGGGGCAGGTGGCCGTGGAAGCACGGGCATTCAATGAAGGCGGGTCACCGAGGCTGCGGATGTGGAAGCGTGGCTGGCTTGGGGTCGTGGCGACGGAAGCAGCAACTCGAAGGCGGCTGCCCTTCGTGAAACGGCGACCCACAGGCGGTGACGGTGGCCGGTGCGGCTCACCAACGGGCGGCTCGGTAAGTAGCTCAATGACGGCGACTGCGGCAGCCCGCAGTAGCAGAGGCAGACGATGAATTTTGATGCCGGCTCAAGATGGATGTGGGCGGCTGTTGTTGAGGTGAAGTAGAGCAAGGCCAACGGCAGTTCAGCCCGGTCCCAGAGGAGGCAAACTGATGGGAGGGCAGGCCAGAGTAACGCCAAGTCAGATCAGGCCGGAGCGTAGGCCACTCATAGTCAGAGTCTGGTGGCTCAATGCAGGCGCCGGTTATTGCGGCAACGCGCGGCGGAAACGGGTCAATGACGGAAACGAGTCGACAACGGCGGCTCAGGGGAGGCAAGGCGCAATAGCGATTTGGACGGGAGGTAACTCACGACCTGTGGCTGCCGAGGGCGGAGCTGGCGACTTGGTGGCTCGAACCATGGTTCCAATCCTTCTTCAAGTCAAGATTGGTTTGACCATCCATGTTCATATACACTTGATACATCTCCGTCGTATCTACTTTTCCAAACACTTTTGCCCTTGCCATAGTGTTATTCATGTGCAGAAACAAAACTTCTCGGAATGACCTGAAACTTCACGGAACATCTTTTCGGTAATAATAATAAATCGTTGCAAAAGATGAAGGCCAGGGGGCCCACCACCTGTCCACGAGGGTGCCCCCCTAGGGCGCACCCCCTACCTCGTGGGCCCCCTGAGGCTCCTCCGACGCCAACTCCAACTCTATATATTTGCTTTAGGAGAGAGAAAAATCAAGGCGAAGAAATCATCGCGTTTTACGATACGGAGCCGCCGCCAAGCCCTAAAACCTCTCAGGAGGACTGATTTGGAGTCCGTTCGGGGCTCCGGAGAGGGGGATTCGTCGCCGTCGTCATCATCAACCATCCTCCATCACCAATTTCATGATGCTCACCGCCGTGCGTGAGTAATTTCATCGTAGGCTTGCTGGACAGTGATGGGTTGGATGAGATCTATCATGTAATCGAGTTAGTTTTGTTAGGGTTTGATCCCTTGTATCCACTATGATCTGAGATTGATGTTGCTATGACTTTGCTATGCTAAATGCTTGTCACTAGGGCCCGAGTGCCATGATTTCAGATCTGAACCTATTATGTTTTCATGAATATAACTGAGTTCTTGATCCTATCTTGCAAGTCTATAGTCACCTACTATGTGTTATGATCCGGCAACCCCGAAGTGACAATAATCGGGACCACTCCCGGTGATGACCATAGTTTGAGGAGTTCATGTATTCACTATGTGCTAATGCTTTGTTCCGGTTCTCTATTAAAAGGAGGCCTTAATATCCCTTAGTTTCCATTAGGACCCCGTTGCCACGGGAGGGTAGGACAAAAGATGTCATGCAAGTTCTTTTCCATAAGCACATATGACTATATTCGGAATACATGCCTACATTACATTGATGAATTGGAGCTAGTTCTGTGTCACCCTATGTTATGACTGTTACATGATGAACCGCATCCGGCATAATTATCCATCACTGATCCAATGCCTACGAGCTTTCCATATACTGGTTCTCTCTTATTTACTTTTCCGTAGCTACTGTTACAATCACTACAAAATACCAAAAATATTACTTTTGCTTTTGTTACTTTTTATTACCGTTACCACTACTATCATATTACTTTGCTACGAAACACTTTTCTATAGATATTAAGTTATCCAGGTGTGGTTTAATTGACAACTCAACTGCTAATACTTGAGAATATTCTTTGGCGCCCCTTGTGTCGAATCAATAAATTTGGGTTGAATATTCTAGCCTCGAAAACTGTTGCGATCCCCTATACTTGTGGGTTCTCAAGACTATTTTCTGGCGCCGTTGCCGGGGAGCATAGCTCTATTCTTTGAGTCACTTAGGGTTTGTATCTGCTGGACACTATGAAGAACTTGAAATACGCTAAGACTACAATTTATCCCTCAACTACGAGGGGAGGTAAGGAAGTTCCATCTAGCTCTGCACTTGATTCACCTTCTGTTTTCAGTAAGCTTGCGACACCTAAACCTGCTTCTGCTATTCATTCTGATATGTCGCATGTTATTGATGATGCCACTTCTGCTATGCATGATACTTATGATGAAACTACTTCTATGCTTGATACTACTGTGCCCCTTAGTGAATTTCTTGATGAACAAATTGCTAGGGCTAGAGAGAAAGAAATTATTGAAACTGAATATAATGATGAAAGTGATGATGAAGATAGGCCTGTTATTCCTGAGGGTTATGTTTTTGATATGGAAGCCTCTGCAGCTATTCTAGCTTGCAAGGATAGATATGAACTCAAGAGGTTATTATCTGAATGGGACAAGCAATCTCTTAGAGATAGAATGAGGCCTGACCCTGCTTTTGCTACTTCACCTATTTGTGTTGCCGATAAGGATTATGAATTCTCTGTTGATCCTGATATAATTACTTTGGTTGAATCTGATCCCTTTTATGGCTATGAATCTGAAACTGTTGTGGCTCATCTTACTAAATTAAATGATATAGCCACCCTGTTCACTAATGATGAGAGATCTCGTTACTTTTATATCCTTAAAATATTTTCGTTCTCATTAAAGGGTGATGCTAGGATATGGTTTAATTCTCTTGATCCTGGTTGTGTGCGTAGTCCCCAGGATATGATTTATTACTTCTATGCTAAATATTTCCCTGCTCATAAGAAACAAGCTGCCTTAAAGGAAACATACAACTTTGTGCAAATTGAAGAAGAGAGTCTCCCACAAGCTTGGGCGAGGCTTCTCAAGTTACTCAATGCTTTACCTGATCATCCTCTTAAGAAAAATGAAATAGTTGATATCTTTTATAATGGACTAACCGATGCTTCCAGAGATTACCTGGATAGTTGTGTTGGTTCTCTTTTCAGGGAAAGAACACCGGATGAAGCTAAAATTCTATTGAATAATATGTTGACAAATGAAAATAATTGGGCACCTCCTGAGCCAGCTCCTGCTCCAATTACTGAGACTATTCCTAAACCAACTCCTAAGAAGAGGGGTGTTCTATTTCTCAGTCCTGAATATATGCAAGAGGCAAAGAAATCTATGAAAGAAAAAGGTATTAAAGCTGAAGATGTTAAGAATTTACCTCCTATTGAAGAAATACATGGTCTTAATCTACCGCCTGTTGAAGAAACTTATGATCTTAATCCATTACCTATTGAAGAACCTCCTGGTCTTGATAACCCGACACAGGTAGTAAAGGTAAATTCTCTTTATAGATATGATAGAGCTTGGGGGAGTACGTATTTCCCACCGACATTACATTTATGTTTACACACACTCATTGCTAGATGTCGGTGCTCATACTCTTTCACTTTAATATCCATGCTAGTTTATTTTTCTTATTCCTGCTTTCTTCTTGTGTGTTTGTTAAACTTTAAGAAAAACCAAAAAAAATAGTAGTAGTTTACTTCTCTGCTATAGTAGTAATAACTAAAAGAAAACCCAAAAAAATTCCCGTTCTTCTTTTGCTTGTTGGGAGCTTTCCCGTGTAAATAGTTTTTCTTTTCTTTTCTTTGGGGGTCGATAGGAGAAGACCATGATTAAATTGTTGAAGTGGCTCTTATATGCATTATTATTGATTTAACCCAGAGCCCATATTGCCTTGTCTTCTCCTGTTTATTGAATGCTCAAAGATTCCAGCTTAGTCCAATGCACATACACTCTTATTATTATTCACATCGTTCAGTCATGCAAATGAAAGGCAATTATGATGATATATGATGGACTGACTGAGATGAGAAAAGCTGGTATGAACTCGACCTCTCTTGTTTTTGTAAATATGATGAGTTCATCGTTCCTGATTCAGCTTATTATGAATAAACATGTTTACAATGACAATTAGAGATCATAGTTGCTCGTGCCATGCTTGATTAGCCATGAGTTATAATGATTTACCTTGCGTGCCAACATGCTATTAAAATGGTTGTGATGTGGTATAGTGGGGTGGTATCCTCCTTTGAATGATTTAAGTGACTTGACTTGGCACATGTTCACGCATATAGTTGAAACAAATCAACATAGCCTTCATGATATTTACGTTCATGGTAGATTATATCCTACTCATGCTTGCATCCAATGTTTATTAATTTTAATGCATGTTCATGACTGTTGTTGCTCTTTAGTTGGTCGCTTCCTAGTCTTTTGCTAGCCTTCACTTGTACTAAGCGGGAATACTGCTTGTGCATCCAATCCCTTAAACCCCAAAGTTATTCCATATGAGTCCACTATACCTTCCTATATGCGGTATCTACCTGCCGTTCCAAGTAAATTTGTATGTGCCAAACTCTAAACCTTCAAATAAACATTCTGTTTTGTATGCTCGAATAGCTCATGTATCAACTAGGGCTGCCCTTATCTTCCATGTTAGGTGGGTTATTCTCAAGGGGAGTGGACTCTGCTCCTCATTCACGAGAAAATGGCTGGTCACCGAGATGCCCAGTCCCATGCTTTATGCAAACTAAATCTAAATTAATTGCAAACAAAACTCCCCATGGGACTGTTGCTAGTTGGAGACACTCGTTGTTTCGAGCAAGTCATGGATTGATGCTTGTTGGTGGAGGGGGGTATAAACTTTACCATTCTGTTTGGGAACCGCCTATAATGTGTGTAGCATGGAAGATATCGCCATCTCTTAGTTGCTATGTTGACAATGAAAGTATGCCGCTCAATATATTATTCATCACTATTTCAAAACCGAGCTCTGGCACCTCTACAAATCCCTGCTTCCCTCTATGAAGAGCCTATCTATTTACTTTTATGTTGAGTCATCATCCTCTTATAAAAAGCACTAGTGGGAGAGCGCAGCCGTTATTTGCATTCATTACTATTAATTTATATTGGGTATGACTATGATTGGATCTCTTTTACCATGAATTACAATGTCTAGTCAGTCCTTGATCTTTAAAGGTGCTCCGCATTTATGTTTTGCGGTCTCAGAAAGGGCTAGCGAGATACCATCTTGTTATATTATATCATGATTGTTTTGAGAAAGTGTTGTCATCCGAGATTTATTATTATGGCTTGCTAGTTGATTATGCTATTGATATGAGTAAATACGAGACCTAAGAATTATTGCAAATGTGGTTAGTCATAATATTTGCTGAAAACTTGAATACTGGCTTTGCATATTTACAACAACAAGAGCAAACAGAGTTTGTAAAACTTTTTCTTTATCACTTTCAGTTTGTCAACTGAATTGCTTGAGGACAAGCAAAGGTTTAAGCTTGGGGGAGTTGATACGTCTCCGTCGTATCTACTTTTCCGAACACTTTTGCCCTTGTTTTGGACTCTAACTTGCATGATTTGAATGGAACTAACCCCGGACTGACGATGTTTTCAGCAGAATTGCCATAGTGTTATTTATGTGCAGAAACAAAACTTCTTGGAATGACCTGAAACTTCACGGAACATCTTTTCCGAAATAATAAAAAATCGTTGCAAAAGATGAAGGCCAGGGGGCCCACCACCTGTCCACGAGGGTGGGGGCGCCCTGCCCCCTAGGGCGCGCCCCCTACCTCGTGGGCCCCTTGAGGCTCCTCCGACGCCAATTTCAACTCTATATATTTGATTTCGGAGAGAAAAAATCAAGGAGAAGAAATCATCGCGTTTTACGATACGGAGCCGCCGCCAAGCCCTAAAACCTCTCGGGGGGCTGATCTAGAGTCTGTTTGGGGCTCCGGAGAGGGGGATTCATCGCTGTCGTCATCATCAACCATCCTCCATCACCAATTTCATGATGCTCACCGCCGTGCGTGAGTAATTTCATCGTAGGCTTGCTGGACGGTGATGGGTTGGATGAGACCTATCATGTAATCGAGTTAGTTTTGTTAGGGTTTGATCCCTAGTATCCACTATGTTCTGAGATTGATGTTGCTGTGACTTTGCTATGCTTAATGCTTGTCACTAGGGCCTGAGTGCCATGATTTCAGATCTAAACCTATTATGTTTTCATGAATATATGTGATTTCTTGATCCTATCTTGCAAGTCTATAGTCACCTACTATGTGTTATGATCCGGCAACCCCGAAGTGACAATAATCGGGACCACTCCCGGTGATGACCATAGTGCGAGGAGGTCATGTATTCACTATGTGCTAATGCTTTGTTCCGGTTCTCTATTAAAAGGAGGCCTTAATATCCCTTAGTTTCCATTAGGACCGCGTTGCCACGGGAGGGTAGGACAAAGATGTCATGCAAGTTCTTTTCCATAAGCACGTATGACTATATTCGGAATACATGCCTACATTACATTGATGAATTGGAGCTAGTTCTGTGTCACCCTATGTTATGACTGTTACATGATGAACCGCATCCGGCATAATTATCCATCACCGATCCAATGCCTACGAGCTTTCCATATACTGGTTCTCGCTTATTTACTTTTCCGTTGCTACTGTTACAATCACTACAAAATACCAAATATATTACTTTTCCTTTTGTTACTTTTTATTACCATTACCACTACTATGATATTACTTGCTACTAAACACTTTGCTGCAGATATTAAGTTATCCAGGTGTGGTTGAATTGACAACTCAACTGCTAAGACTTGAGAATATTCTTTGGCTCCCCTTGTGTCGAATCAATAAATTTGGGTTGAATACTCTACCCACTACAAAAAAAAGACACATCTGTGACATTTTGGGCCGAACGAATTTTTTTCCTGTCATACATATGCCACTTCTATGACGATAATTGTGACAAAACCCGGTATCATCATAGATGTGGTGGGCTCCTACTTCTATAACAAAAAATCATGACAGAAAATGGGCTTTTCGTCCTGGGCGGGCCGGAGACGCAGCTGCATGACATTCTTTGGGCCGTCCAAGACAGAAAAAACCGAGGTAGAAGAGGTCATGTATTCACTCCCGGTGATGACCATAGTGCGAGGAGGTCATGTATTCACTATGTGCTAATGCTTTGTTCCGGTTCTCTATTAAAAGGAGGCCTTAATATCCCTTAGTTTCCATTAGGACCCCGTTGCCACGGGAGGGTAGGACAAAGATGTCATGCAAGTTCTTTTCCATAAGCACGTATGACTATATTCGGAATACATGCCTACATTACATTGATGAATTGGAGCTAGTTCTGTGTCACCCTATGTTATGACTGTTACATGATGAACCGCATCCGGCATAATTATCCATCACCGATCCAATGCCTACGAGCTTTCCATATACTGGTTCTCGCTTATTTACTTTTCCGTTGCTACTGTTACAATCACTACAAAATACCAAATATATTACTTTTCCTTTTGTTACTTTTTATTACCATTACCACTACTATGATATTACTTGCTACTAAACACTTTGCTGCAGATATTAAGTTATCCAGGTGTGGTTGAATTGACAACTCAACTGCTAAGACTTGAGAATATTCTTTGGCTCCCCTTGTGTCGAATCAATAAATTTGGGTTGAATACTCTACCCACTACAAAAAAAAGACACATCTGTGACATTTTGGGCCGAACGAATTTTTTTCCTGTCATACATATGCCACTTCTATGACGATAATTGTGACAAAACCCGGTATCATCATAGATGTGGTGGGCTCCTACTTCTATAACAAAAAATCATGACAGAAAATGGGCTTTTCGTCCTGGGCGGGCCGGAGACGCAGCTGCATGACATTCTTTGGGCCGTCCAAGACAGAAAAAACCGTGGTAGAAGAGAGGGCGAGGAAAATTTTGGGGAGTTCCTGGTTACGGTGGGAGGTCGGGGGCCGAGCTATGCGCGTTTCTCTCTTACATGTACGCGCGTGTGTGTGGGCGTTGGCTCTAACTGAACCCGAGCGAGGCATTGGGCTCTAACTGAACCCGAGCGATTGCACTGCAGGCTACGCGTTACTGAACTCGATCGAGCGATTCCTTGGCTACTACTGCTAACTGAAGCCGATCGATGCTGCCTCTGGATGAACAGTGAGTGTTGTGGGGGGGGGGGGGGTTGGATGAGCAGTTCCCGGTGGGGGTGGATGAACATGACCCCGTGGTGTTGCCTCTGGATCAACAGGACCCCGATCGATCGAGCCGGTTGGGGCTGGATAACATGACCCCGTGGAGGTGTGGATGAACAGGACCACCCCATGGAGGGCAGGATGAACAGTAGACGGTGGAGGGGTGCCCGTGGAGGGGTGGTTGAACAGGACCCCGTGGTGTGGAGGGCTGGATGAACAGTAGACGGTGGAGGGGTGGTTGAACAGTAGCCGATGGAGTAGCGCGCGGTGGAGGCTGGATGAACAGGAGCCCATGGAGGCTGGAGGAGGCCGACGGCGGATGAACAGTAGCTCGTGGAGGCTGGAGGGGGTCGACAGTGGAGATGAACAGTATCCCGTGGGGTCTCGTTTTGCGGTACGCCACACCCCTCCTGATGAACAGGACCCCCGTTTCGACCGTAGCGCTCCAACACAAGTCTGTCTCCTCCGTTTTGCGGTACTCCACACCCCTTCTGATCAACAAGACCCCCGTTTCGACCATAGGAGGTCCGTTTCCTCCGTTTTGCGGTACGCCACACCCCTCCCGATCAACAGGACCCCCGTTTCGACCGTAGGAGGTCCGTTTCCTCCGTTCTGCGGTACGCCAGGCCTCGCTTCCATCGCCTGTTCCGTCCAAGCCCTCCCGATGAACACGACCACGAATTCCGTTGCCTCCCCATGAACACGATGGCGACGCTATTTCTCCGTTCCGACCCAGCCATGTACACGAGCCCTGGCCGTACGTATGCGCGAGTAGGCATTCGAGACCCTGCCCGTATGTACACATATGTGGCCATATTTTCTTTCTTGCACCCTGGCCGCTATACGTACGTGTACATGCTACGTGCGCGCCTCTACTACGACACGTGCGCGCCTCTACATCGACCAGTATGTACGTACACGTTCGCGACCAGAATGACAACGCTACGTACGCTTCGACCAGGTGGGTCCCGACTGTCAGGCACTTCCTTGCCTGCGAAGATGTAGCTGGTGGGTCCCAGCAGTCAGGGGGCGAATCATTTTTTTTGCCCGGACACACTTCCTTGCGTGCGAAGATGTAGCTGGTGGGTCCCAGCAGTCGGGGGGGCGGTGGGTCCCAGCAGTCAGGGGGCGAATCATTTTGGTTTTTTTGCCCGCACGCACTTCCTTGCGTGCGAAGATGTAGCTGGTGGGTCCCAGTAGTCAGGGGGAAAATCTTTTTTTTTTGCCCGGACGCACTTCCTTGTGTGCGAAGGTGTAACTGGTGGGTCCCAGCAGTCAGGGGGGAAACGTTTTTTCGTGAAATATGGTGGCCCGTCCGATGGGTCCCTGCTGTTAGGTGGAGGAATCATTATTTTCCACGTAATAAGGAGGCACTTCCTTGCTGCCGCCATGGACCCAGCTGTCAGCCTCTCCACGTACAGTCCACGTCCGATGGAAGTTGTTCCTTGACCACGTTGACCACGCCGCGCCGAGAACACAAGGGTGGTGGACGACGGCGAGGCCTAGGAAGCGGACGACGGGGAGCCGGGGAAGACGCGGCAGTGGAAGCCCCCCCCCCCCCCCCCCGCGCGGAGAGGAGTACGAGGGTTCACTGGTTCGGCTATAGTGTGAGGTTGCCGTCACCGCAGGGCCTGGCCAGCGGTGGGAATAGTAGGGGGCGGTGAGGCCTCCGCGACCGCACAGCCGGCCGGCCACGGGAGGCAGGAGCATGCAGCATGACCGGCGCTGCTTTGGGCGGCTGGAGCAAGAAGACCAGAGGTTGAAGAAGCTCTACGGCCGTTGGATGCACATCGTATGGTCACTGGAGCTAGAATCGTTCATATTGACTAAAGTTGACAAAGGCCCCCGTCCCAGTCAACTTAGTAGGCCCACAAGTCAGCCTCCCACCATGGTGGGTCCCAGCTAGCACGGGGAGTATTCATTTTTTTTGTGCGTAATAAGGAGGCACTTCCGGTGGGTCCGAGCTGACAGCGGGGGGAACATTTTTTTCGCGAAATACGTTGGCCCGTCCGGTGCGTCCGAGCAGTCAGGGGGGCAACGCTTTTTTCCCGAAATAAGGTGGCCCGTCCGTCGGGTCCCTACTGTAAGGTGGAGGAATAATTATTTTGCGCGTAATAAGGAGGCACTTCCTTGCGGCCACTTGGACCCAGTTGTCAGCCTCTCCACGTACAGTACTATTCCGATGGAAGTCGGTCGTTGACCACGTTGACCACGCCGCTCCGAGAGCACCAGGGCGGTGGTCTGGACGACGGCGTGGCCTAGGAAGGGGACGACGCGGATCCGGGGAAGACGCAGCAGTGGAAGCCCGCGCGGAGAGGAGTACGAGGGTTCACTGGTTTGGCTGCGGTGTGAGGCTGCCGTCGCCGCAGAATAACAGGGGGTGTGGGTGAGTGGAGGGATGGCCTGGCCAGCGGTGGGAGTAGTATGGGGGCGGTGAGGCCTCCGCGGCAGCACAGCCGGCCACAGGAGGCAGGAGCAGGCGGCACTACCGGCGCTGCTTTGGGCGGCTGGAGCAAGAAGACCAGAGGTTGAAGAAGCACTACGGCCGTTGGATGGACATCGTACGGTCACTGCAGCTAGAATCGTTTATATTGACTAAGTTGACAAAGCCCTTGGTACGTCAACTTAGTAGGCCCACAGGTCAGCTTCCAAAACGGTGCGCCCCAGATGTCAGGAGGAGGAATCATTTTTTGGTCGGGTGAAGCTAGAATATCCGAGATTGAAGAAGCACGGCATCCGTTCGATGGACATCCAACGGCCACTCTGCTAGAACCGTGTGTTGACTATAAGTTGACAAAGCCTTGCATACGCGTCAACTCTGTTTTTTTAGGGGACGCGTCAACTTAGTAAGGCGAGAAGTGTGTGGCAGAGAACTTATAGCCCATTTGAGATTTGTAAGAATGTGTAGCCCATTTTTGAATTCTAATGAAATTTACTACAGCCCATTTACAGTTTGTTAAAAGTACAACCCATTTCAACCAACCGTTCAAAACAGAATTCAATAAAATTTCCCACATTTTGATGGGATCTGAAATATTTTTATCCCGAAATTTCTTGTCGGATTAAATACAATTTCAATATAAATTTATAGTACGTAAAAATCCAACAAACCATTGCGCTAGCAACAATTAATGAAATTAAAATTTTCAATATCCAAAAATAATATTTTATAAAGTAATCACGTGTTTGGTGCATTTTTTTAGTTACTGCCCAGTTTTTATAATTACATCCCATTTATTATTTCTTAAAGCCCATTTTCTTGTTAAGCCTAATGCATCCCTCCTAGGAAAGATTTGCAGCCCAGCGGGGCGGAGAATAACAGCTTGACCTTGTCTGGGTATTCCTAAAAAAAGTATAGCTGGGCTAGCCATTTTCAGCTTGAAAAAAAATAATATCTGGGCTGGATATCTGGCCTGGGCTAGAAGGGCCACAGCCTGCCCAGTTAATACCTGCAACGATGTTTTTGTTGTTGTTCAGAGGAGAAAAATTAATATCTGGGCTAAACATCGAAAAACTCTGTAGTGCTCACACCTCAAAAACACAAATACTGCTCGAGCTGCTTGGTCCCAGCTGCCGGCCGCTTCTTGTGCAATTCTCTCGTTTATTGACTACTACTCCCTCCTTTTCGGTTTATATAGCTCAATTCAAAAATCTCACCAACCAAGGTAGATGATGAATGGTGGAATACTTTTTGTAGTTTGCAAAAGCACCTAATTAATGCACTTGTTTTCCTCAAAAAATTATGTTTATCAATGCATAAATTGCAATGCATGCATGCATAAAGTACATGCATTGGTCAATTTTCTCTTAATACTTGCATGCAATGATTTAATGCACCTTGGAATCTGAACATGTGATGGAAAACAACCAAATTGAGCCTTATAAAATGGAAAAACTAAAATTTTGAGATAAGCCCTATAAACCGAAAAGGAGGGAGTACATAGGTTGACAATGGTGTGAGACCGTGATGTCAGGAAAGCAGGGGGAAGCAAAATAAATTACTCCAGCGAGCGCTTCCACCTCTGCCTCGTTGTCTCCCGTGGAAACCCCTTTCCTCCCTTTTTTTTGCTCAGGCAAGGACCAATGCATGCAGCACGTCCATGCAGTTATTAGGCAGGAAATAAAAGCGCTTTGCATGCGAGTATGAATTACGATGGCCTGCATGGGTAGCTAACAAGGCATCCTCTTAACTGTTGTGATTAAATGTTGTGTTTAGAAGAGAGAAATATTCTTCTTTTCCACCAATCTGCTTGCACCTAGGTCGTGATGCACCTTCTAATACGACTTATTCACCTAGACGGAGGGAGTACAGTTTTATACATACATACATATATATATATATATATATATATATATATATATATATATATATAATAAGGAGGCACTTGCGTACGTGAGGCTATGGAGCTGGTGGGTCCCCATTGTCATCCTCTCCAAGTAAAGTCATCTCCTCGCCAGCGCGCGCTTTTCGCCCGAAACAGTCAGCGCCGCCTACCCCGCTTCCCGGTGCAGGCGATTGCTCCGACTTCAAACGACACAAGTGCCGTCCGTCCGTCCATCTGCCGCCCACATTAATGATACGTGGTTGCCGAGGCGGCTACTCCGGTGCCACACGTCCGTCCATCCGCCCGCCCACCATTGCTATATAAACTGCTGCGCTGGCCATAGCCGCAGTCATCCGCATTTGTTCCCTTTCTCCTGTCCACACCACTATTGCCCACCATGGCTTCCTCGCGCTCCACCGCACTTCGGGACGGGCGGACGATGAACCACAAGGAGATGGCAGCCATTGCGGCCGACCAGCTGGCCGGCAGGCAGCCGGAGGACGACGACGTCCCAATGGAGAACATGGTAGTCGATGATCCGGCGCCAACCCCCTCCTCCGCACCATCCTTGCCGGTGCATTGCACCATGACCATCGGCGAGGCCCGTGCCCAATATATGGACAGTGTGAGGCAGATGTGTCAGGAGCAGTTCCGGGAGGCGCAGGCCGACGCCGCCTACAACCACCATCTCCTCCAGGAGCACCTGTAGGCAGAGGAGCAGATCGCCGAGGAGCGGGCGGAGCATGAGGCGCTGCTCGACTCGTACCGCTCCGCCCGCAAGGGCCGCCTCGAGTGCTGGCGGTACCGCATGCAGGTGGCGGAGGCTGCGGCCGCCTACAAAGAGGCTAGCAAAGAGGGTGATGAAGCGGGCGAGGCGCTGTTTGGCGACACCGAGGACAAGGCAGAGGACAATGCCGGCTCCAACGAGTCCCCGCTCCGCTGGCATCGATGAGGCCCTGCTCCGCCGAGGCCCCGCGGCGCCAACAACGAGGCAGAGGACACCGCCGGCACCGCCGAGGCCCCGCCCCGCCAATAATGAGGCAGAGGACATCGCCGGCTCAGCCGATGCCCCACCCTGCCGGCAACGCGGGGGAGGATTTCCACCGCTCCGCTGAGGCGCCGCCCGCCGGCAACGAGATAGAGGACATCGCCAGCTTCGCCGAGGCCCCACCCCGCTATCAACGAGGACGCGCCACACAGAAAACGAGGAAGAGTAGAACATGGTAGGTCGCCGTCGCTCGGGTCCAAGTAAGGCCACCGCTGCTACCCTCCTGTTGAAGCCAAGCTAGGCGGGTTGTCCATTGACGGTCGGTTAGCTTCTTGGCGGAGATGTGGAGTCGGGGAGTTCTGCTGGAGAACAACGCTGCTTCTACTTAACTGCTGGTGCGGTTGGCTGACTGACACGTCGGCCCAACAGGCCACATGTCAGTTACGCAACTGCACCTGCAGTTAAGTCACTGAAGCTTCTGTTCGGCTCAGCGGGACACGGGTGGGTAGCTTCGGTTAATTAATTATACCTCCAGCGCACCCCTTTTTAGTTGAAGAATGTATGAAATGTAATGAAATTCGGCATGTTTATATGAAATCGGACCGTGTATGAATGAATTTATTTCGATTAGTTCGAATTCCTGTATCACTGGCATTGGATGAACATGCAAAACAATACGTACTAGCATTATTCCCAGGGTGATCACCTCGTTTGCAGTAGTTTCACATGTACTCCCTCTGGTCCTTTCTAGTCTGCATACAAGTTTTGTCTGCAGTCAAAGTATCTACTTTGACCAATCTTATACAAAAAAGTATGCACTTTCACAATGTGCGAAGTAAAAAGGAACAGAAGGAGTACAAAGAGTTTGCGCAGCTTTTTAGCGTTTTTGTACATTGCAATCAAACACACAGGCCTGGCAATCAATAGAGAACATTCAAAACAATCGATGATTATGCATCTCAGCGAGTCACATGTCAGAGGCGATATTTACTTCACAACTAAAGAATAAAGAAAAAAATGATCGACGCTGCTGACAGCAAAGGGCGTCACATTCGAAAATATCAAACGCATGTCTTGCTAAAATCAATGAGCAAAATTTGACAAGGTTGTCCCATTCCAAAATATCAAATGCCTGCGATTGTGGAATGGGCAGGGTTTGACATCTGTTCGGACATTGACATGGCACCTCGTGCTAAATAAACCATCTGTTCTTTTTGTGCAGTTCCACCAAAATCAATCAAATTCGCACGTAGCTTGTATGATTTCGCCCTAATATGTTGCAACGCCTTGAACTTATCAGCACCTCCTTTCTTGTGGTGGAAATGAATGATTCGATGTATTCATGAACATTTTGTGCAGTTCCCATTGAAATCAAGCTGAGCACCCTTGTTTGCACAAATACAAAAAAGTGATTAGTATAGAGCAAACTATACTATGAATTGACAGTTTCAACAGGCACATACATGGTCCATGTAGAGCACACTTTTAGAAAAATGGAACTCATCAGAAAGAATCCTAGAACAACAGCAAAACAATGGAGATTTTGTCAGTCCTTCTGAGCTGAAGTTAGTTTGGTCTTGTGGGGAGTAATGTAACCATCCTTCAACTGCTCCTTGATAGACAGGTGTAGGATCGGAAGTATGTCTAGAGGGGGGGTGATTAGACTACTTGACCAAATAAAAACTTAACCTTTTCCCAATTTTAGTTCTTGGCAGATTTTAGCAACTTTAGGACAAGTCAAGCAATCATCACACAATTCAAGCAAGCATGCAAAGAGTATATAAGCAGCGGAAAGTAAAGCATGCAACTTGCAAGAATGTAAAGGGAAGGGTTTGGAGAATTCAAACGCAATTGGAGACATGGATGTTTTTCCCGTGGTTCGGATAGGTGGTGCTATCCTACATCCACGTTGATGGAGACTTCAACCCATGAATGGTAACGGTTGCGCGAGTCCACGGAGGGCTCCACCCACGAAGGGTCCACGAAGAAGCAACCTTGTCTATCCCACCATGGCCATCGCCCACGAAGGACTTGCCTCACTAGCGGTAGATCTTCACGAAGTAGGCGATCTCCTTGCCCTTACAAACTCCTTGGTTCAACTCCATAATCTTGTCGGAGGCTCCCAAGTGACACCTAGCCAATCTAGGAGACACCACTCTCCAAGAAGTAACAAATGGTGTGTTGATGATGAACTCCTTGCTCTTGTGCTTCAAATGATAGTCTCCCCAACACTCAACTCTCTCTCACAGGATTTGGATTTGGTGGAAAGAAGATTTGAGTGGAAAGCAACTTGGGGAAGGCTAGAGATCAAGATTCATATGGTAGGAATGGAATATCTTGGCCTCAACACAAGGGTAGGTGGTTCTCTCTCAGAACATATGAGTTGGAAGTGTAGATGTGTTCTGATGGATCTCTCCATGAATGAAGAGGAGGTGGAGGGGTATATATAGCCTCCACACAAAATCCAACCGTTACACACAATTTACCAATCTCGGTGGGACCGAATCAACAAACTCGGTCAGACCGAAATAGTAAAACCTAGTGACCGTTGGAGATTTTCGGTGGGACTGACATGCAACTCGGTAGGACCGATATGGTTAGGGTTAGGGCATAACGTAATCTCGGTGAGACCGATTACACAAACTCGGTGAGACCGATTTCGTAATTAGCTAACCAGAGAGTTGGTCAGGTAAACTCGGTGGGACCGATTTGCTCTTTCGGTGAGACCGAAAAGTTACAAAAGGGAAACAGAGAGTTTACATTGCAATCTCGGTGGGACCGATCCGCTCTTTCGGTGAGATCGAAAAGTTACGAAAAGGACACAGAGAAATTGCCATCCCATCTCGGTGAGAACGAGATCCCTATCGGTAGAACCGATTTGCTAGGGTTTGGCAGTGGCTTATGACATGTGAAACTCGGTGGCGTCGGATGGAAAGAATCGGTAGGACCGAGTTTGGCTTGGAGCTTAGGTCATTTTTGGATATGGGAAAGTAGCTGAGGATTTTGGAGCATATCATTAAGCACATGAAGCAAAAGGCTCATTAAGCAACACCTCATCCCTCCTTGATAGTATTGGCTTTTCCTATGGACTCAATGTGATCTTGGATCACTAAAATGTAAAATGAAGAGTCTTGAGCTTTTGAGCTTGAGCCAATCCTTTCTCCTTAGCATTTTGAGGGTTCCACTTTCACCATCCATGCCATGCCAATCATTGAGCTTTCCTGAAATAATTGTCTTGAAATACCATTAGCTCAATGAGCTATATGTTGTTATGAATTACCAAAACCACCTAGGGATAGTTGCACTTTCAATCTCCCCCTTTTTGGTAATTGATGACAACATATAGATCAAAGCTTCGACAAATGATAATAAGACTGAATTATATCGTCGCTTTGAGAAGTATGTGATAAGTAAGAGCTCCCCCTAAATTTGTGCATATTTAAAATTTGCTTTGGACTGCAAATGCACAAAGAGTTAGAATTATGGGTTACTCTTTCATGTCGCATACATATTGGTGGAGCGCTCAAAATGATAATAATGAAATACATGCACTCATCACCAAGGAAAAGTGAATGACCACATAAGATAGATAAAATATATCAAGCATGCATAAGTGTAGCTTATGATCAAACACATGATCATCAATGTCTCACAAGCATATCAAAGATCTCGAACAAAAGCAAACAATGTTTGAAAAACCACCAAATAAAGCAAGAGAGAAAAAACAACACTCTCTCTCTCGAAGCCTATGATCTATACATTTTTCTCCCCCTTTGGCAACAAGTTACCAAAAAGTTCCTAGAAAATGCATAGTGCTAGATCAACACTCGGGCTTGATCTTCTGGTGGTGGTGGAGTCTGGATCACTCCAAGGACGAAGGCTTCCATAGACGTGGTTGGAGTTGGAGCTGGAGTAGATGCTGGAGCTGGTTGGGCTGGTGCTGTGGCTGGAGCTGAGGCGGTGCCTCTTGTGTCAGGAACTAGCACTGCAGACGACCTCGGACCTCGTGGCACTCTGGCAAATGCATTAGTGGTAGTCTTCCCTTTCCTCTCCTGCATGTCATCTTGAAGTTGCTCCACTGCTGTTTGAATCTCTGTCACCTTGACATCCAAGTCATAGAACTTTTGTTCTACGATTCTCTCTAAGCTCTCCTGGTTCTGGGTGAGGGTGGCCAGACCTTTCTCAATCCTCAGGGTGGATGCAATCAAGTAACTGAGCTGCTCTTGCTTGTTTTTCAAGAAATACTCAGATGCCTCCTCTTGAGTTGGCATCTTGGCAGCTTTCTCCTTCCTTGCCTTCTCCTTCTTAGCTTGTGCTTGGGCTGATGATGGTTCATTTTCATTCATCACAACTTGGTTGTCCTCGAAATCTGGATGAATAGGCAAATGTTCCTTGTCCAACAAGTATGTGTATGTGCCCATTCTTGAGTTAATCAACATCTGGATCTGAGGGGCATAACCACAGCTCCTCTTCTGATCTGCTGCAGTCCTCTTGATAGTCTCTACTATGAGGCTCATGACCTTAAATTTCTGAGGCACATCAAATATATGTAGGAGGTTAATGGCATGACCTCTGGTCATCCTGTGATCTCCAGACTTGGGCAAAAGTGTGTGCCTAAGGATCCAGTTGATCGTAGGCAGTCCTGACAACAAGTGTTTTACAGACCCAAACTGGTGAGTGTCAAGATCATCTGCTGGAATCTCCTTGTACATATTTGCCATAGTGTTATGATCCATCTTTTTCTTGGCATAGACATCCAAGTCATCTTCATTTTCCTCTGGGGCATTGATCAACTTTGCCCATTCCTCAACAGTTGAGTGGTACCTTGTACCTTCAGACATCCATGTGATCCTTCCATCTGGATAGAAATGTGATGTGGAGTAGAATTGCATGATCAGCTCCTCACTCCACTTTGTGAGCTTCTGCCCAACAAAGTCAGCTACTCCACATGCCTTGAAGCTGTCTTGCACTCAAGGGTAGTGCTCTTCATTGTCCTTGATGTATTCCCAGTCGACCCATCTCATATCACACACAATGGGCTTCTTGTCCAACAAGACTGTCTCATAGAAGTCCTGTTGTTCCTTAGTGTGGAACGTGTAGTCAACAGCAGTCCTCCTCCTGGTAGCATATGGATCCTCTGCTCTCCACTTTCTTAGCCCAGAGTCTCTTCTGATCTTCATATCCTCAGCCACAGGATGAGCATCATTGTGGTCTGGGATCTTGGGCTTCAACTTTCTCAGCACTTGGCCTTCCTCTTCTTCTGCAGTGTCAGGCACTGGGGCCTTGTTCTTCTCAGCAGCTGGGATGCTCCTTGTATTTCTCTTTGGTTTTGGCTTTGGAGCTAGCTTGGCCTTGGATGCAGCCTTGGGGGCTTCCTTGGGCTTAGATGCAGTAGCCCCTGATCTTATAGCATCTCCCATCAGCTTGGGTGCCTTAGGTGCCGGTGCAGCAACCTCTTCTTCTTCCTCTTCTTCATCAAAAGAATGATGTTCAAATTCATCCATGGGATCAACTTTCTTGCACCATCTGCCTCTTTTCCTTTCCTTCTTCCCTTCAGCAGCAACTGGCTCTTTGGGTGCAGGCTTCTCAGGAATCTTTGTTGAGGCTCTGGCCTTTGGCATGGGCTGCCTGCCTGCTGGCCTTTTGACCTTTAAGCCTGGCTTGGTGCTCTGTCTTGAGCCATGCTCTTTCTTGAGTTCAACTTTCTTGGAAGTTGCTTCCTCCTCTGCCACATAGTCCTCATCCTCTGATTCTGAGGTTCTCTTTTTCCTTTGTCTTGTGGCAGCTTTTGGCAGGTTGCTGGGGGTGCTCCTGCTGCCTTCATCTGAAGTGCTGGAGGGACTAGTACCCTCACTCATCTGCACTGGCTGTTCTGATATGTTCTGGCTATCACTCTGGTCTGACATGGTGAACAAGCTGACTGCTGACCTTGTGAATAGTTTATAGATGAGGTAGAGTGGATGAGCATCACAAAATGTAGAGATTTTTGCAAAAGAATGATTCAAAAACTTAGTTTTAGTTTCCCACATAAAGCATTTCGGATCTACCGATTTTTAAACTCGGTGATACCGAAGCAGCTTTTGGAACCAAAACTAGTGAACTCGGTCAGACCGAGTCACAGTTCGGTGGCACCGAGACTGCTAGGGTTTCACAAAGTTCCAAAATCGGTCACACCGATTAGCAATACTCGGTTAGACCGAGTCTTACTTGTGCAATGGCATAAGCCAAATCGGTGGGACCGAGTTTTTCAACTTGGTGGGTCCGAGATGGTTTTGGCGGAAACCTAACCCTAAAATTTTCGAATCAAACCTATTCGACGAGATCATTGACTGGATAGGAGTTTATCAAACGTGGCTAGAATCAATATGATCACAATGTGCTAGGAATCGGATTGGGGAATAGCACAAAGATCGAGTCCATACCCTAGTTCGGCGGAGACTCGCTACAGCGGCAACGGCGGGGTTGATTCCCATTGACGGCGACGGAGACCAGCGATTGGAGGTGGCTGGCGGCGAGGAGACGATCCGGAGACCACGTTGGCAGAGTGAGCTATCGCGCGGGCGAAGGGGTTCAGAGAAATTTCCAAATTTGTGCCCGTGTCTATATATAGCCCGACCCTATCAGTGTGACCGAGTGGAACAACTCGGTGGCACCGAGATGCAAAACTGTGTACAGTTATTGCAACTCGGTGTGACCGAATGGTTCAAATCGGTTGCACCGAGATCGAAAACATAGATCAACTTAATGATCTCGGTAAGACCGAAGTGGGGTATCGGTCAGACCGAGAATCACAAAGAGGTTTTGGAAGTTTAAGTCTATGACGAATCGGGGACTCCGAGTGCTCCTCACACAGAGTGGTTCGAATCTGACTTGATCAGTTTTGTGATGTAGCATGAATAGAGTTTGAGACGAGAAAAGCATAGATAGCTAGAGAAGGTTCTTAGGCATTCTTGTCCATCCACTTGGCAAAAGAAAAATAAAACCAAACAATCAAAACAACAAGCGGATGTCCTCGAATGAGTAAAATATGCAACCAACATGCTCACACAATAAAATGGCAATTGAAATATGTGACAAAGCATGCACAACCAATTCTAACATCTATCAAGCAATTTGCGATGACTAGGTCATCTATATATGAGTATATTGACATAGGAGTCAAATGAAAACATTTGATCATAGGTCATACTCATCGTTTAAGCTCAAGTGGGGTTACCACTTTTACATAAAGCATTGTTGTGTTCACATCATTAGAGTTGCTTTAACTCAAGTCATAGAGTAAAGCTCCCCCTTGATGTGATATCCCCCCTAAGAGGGATGAACTAACCTTGGGTTTTGTCGATGATGACTTCATGTAGATGTTGAAGATGTGGATGCTCAATGTAGATCACTTGGAGCTATCCTTTTGAGTGAATTGCACTTTCAATACCTACATGGGTTAGTCCCATAAGGAACAAACAAGGATATCCATAGACATAGAGTGATGCACACACAAGATGATGTCTATGAAAGCTTTTAGGTTACCTTGTCCCTTGTCTTACCAACAAGAGGGTTTGTGACTCCTTGAATTAGTGCAAGATGTGGAAGTTGATTGCACTTGTTCTTGCCAAAATGATAAGAGTGAAGTATGTTGGCGGAGTCACCCTCAAGAACTCTCTAGTTCTTCTTTTGGATCCACACCATCTTGATGGGAATCCTTGGAGTTGTAGTTGTACTTGATGAAGTGGAACTTGTAGTAGTCTTGGGAACCCATTTGACCAAGGCCTTAGGAGCTTCTTCAAATGTATCAATTTCCTCTTGAAGCTTGTCCTTGCCTTTTTGCTTGTGGTCTTGTGGTGGAAGATCATCTTGAGTTTGTGTCCCCTTGAAAGAAGTAGGATCATACTTCTCTTGTTGAGGAACGAACTTTGTCTTGGGGTATTGATCTTCTTCCCACTCAACTCCATTAGCATTGAACTTTCATTCAAAACCAACACCTTGATTCTTCTGGTGTCTTCCTTGCTTGCGTACAATCTCCTCGAATTGCTTACTTCCGGCAAGGCTTTTGTACACTCCTGTCTCTATGATTCCCTTCAATAAGCTATTTTCTTGCTCAAGTGTAACTTGGCTAAGAGAATCATTAGTGGAATCAAGAGAACTACTAGAAGCAACAATATTGGATTTAACATGATCATTGTTACTACTAGAGGAAGAATCTTTCTTGT
This sequence comes from Aegilops umbellulata, assembly GCA_032464435.1. Lineage (NCBI taxonomy): Eukaryota > Viridiplantae > Streptophyta > Magnoliopsida > Poales > Poaceae > Aegilops > Aegilops umbellulata. Next base: position 357,438,094 of record CP136058.1, read on the forward strand.
TCTTGTTATTAGACTTGACTTGAGGCATGTAAGTGGATAAGATTAAATGCTTGGCAATGTAAGAAGAACTTTTCTTGCGGAGATCATCATTGGTTGCCTTTAAAAACTCATGCTCTTGCTCAAGACTGAGCTTTTCAAAGCGTAACTTCTCATGAGCTCTTAAAAGTTCTCGATGATCTTCGAAGATAGTTTCATGAGCTAAGAGTGTTTAGTTCTTTAGTTAGAGCCTCAATTTTCTCCTTATCATTGTCATTCGTTTTATCTTGATTAGCATGATTAATTGACGTTTCATCATAGTATTCATCACTAGAGTTGTCAACAAGTAAATCATCATCACCTAACAAGTCATCTTCATCACTATTGAAATCAACATACTCAGGATGAGTTACCTTAGGACCTTTGGCCATGAAGCATGTTCCAATTCCTTCATTTGGTGAGTCAAATATGTCGTAGGAGTTGGTTGACACAAGTGCTAGACCGGCAACACCTTCATCTTGAGTATATTCGGAATCGGAGTGATAACTTCTATAGGAGTGGTTGTCGGAGTCGGAGCCGGATACCCATTCACCAACATGAGCTTGATGTCTTCGTTTTGTGTAGCTCCTTGATGATTTTTCCTTTCTTTCCGAATCCTTGCTCCTCCGTGAGTATCTTCGTTCATAACGATCATCTCTACTTCTTCTCTCTCTTGATGGTGATTCTTCTCTTTTGCCTCTTCTTTTTGGAGAATCTTCTCTTCTTTTGTAGGGAGCCGTACACTCATTGGAATAGTGTCCGGGTCTTCCACAATTGTAGCAGTTTCGCTCTCGACTAGAAGATCTTTTGTCATTGTAGGACCTTGACTTGGAGCTTCTATCTTTGCTTCTACTCTTGTAGAACTTGTTGAAGTTCTTCACCATTAGGCTCAATTGTTCGTTGAAGTTTTGTTTCTCACTTGATGATATGGGGACTTCACATGAGGCTTTGTAGGCACCACTTGATTTGTTGTGAAGTTCCTCTTTATCCTTGAGCGACATCTCATGAGCAACAATTCTTCCAATGACCTCCGTTGGCTTGAGATCTTTGTAATTGGGCATCATTTGGATCAATGTGCACACAGTATCATATTTTCCATCCAAGGCTCTTAGGATCTTCTTGATGATGAATCTGTCGGTCATCTCTTCACTCCCTAAGTCGGCAATATCGTTTGTGATGAGAGCAAGCCTAGAGTACATTTCAGCGACACCTTCACCATCCTTCATTTTGAACTTGTCAAGTTGACTTTGAAGCACATCCAATTTGGATTCCTTGACGGAGTCGGTACCTTCGTGCATATCGATCAAAGTATCCCAAATTTCCTTTGCATTCTCAAGACGGCTGATTTTGTTGAATTCTTCGGGGCACAATCCGTTGAAGAGAATATCACAAGCTTGAGCATTGTATTGTAGCATCTTCAACTCATCCGTGGTAGCTTCACGGTTTGGTTCTTTCCCATCGAAGAAGTCACCTTGCAAACCAACACACACAATAGCCCAAACGGCAGGGTTATGTCCAAGAATATGCATTTTCATTTTATGCTTCCAACTAGCAAAATTAGTACCATCAAAGTAAGGACCTCTACGGTGATAATTTCCCTCGCTAGACGCCATACTCTCCTAGGTTGTGAAACCAAGGCTATGACCACCAAAAGCTATGGAAATCAAAGCAAATGGAGACCAAAGCTCTGATACCACTTGTAGGATCGGAAGTATGTCTAGAGGGGGGGTGATTAGACTACTTGACCAAATAAAAACTTAACCTTTTCCCAATTTTAGTTCTTGGCAGATTTTAGCAATTTTAGGACAAGTCAAGCAATCATCACACAATTCAAGCAAGCATGCAAAGAGTATATAAGCAGCGGAAAGTAAAGCATGCAACTTGCAAGAATGTAAAGGGAAGGGTTTGGAGAATTCAAACGCAACTGGAGACACGGATGTTTTTCCCGTGGTACGGATAGGTGGTGCTATCCTACAACCACGTTGATGGAGACTTCAACCCACGAAGGGTAACGGTTGCGCGAGTCCACGGAGGGCTCCACCCACGAAGGGTCCACGAAGAAGCAACCTTGTCTATCCCACCATGGCCATCGCCCACGAAGGACTTGCCTCACTAGCAGTAGATCTTCACGAAGTAGGCGATCTCCTTGCCCTTACAAACTCCTTGGTTCAACTCCACAATCTTGTCGGAGGCTCCCAAGTGACACCTAGCCAATCTAGGAGACACCACTCTCCAAGAAGTAACAAATGGTGTGTTGATGATGAACTCCTTCCTCTTTTGCTTCAAATGATAGTCTCCCCAACACTCAACTCTCTCTCACAGGATTTGGATTTGGTCGAAAGAAGATTTGAGTCGAACGCAACTTGGGGAAGGCTAGAGATCAAGATTCATATGGTAGGAATGGAATATCTTGGCGTCAACACAAGGGTAGGTGGTTCTCTCTCAGAACATATGAGTTGGAAGTGTAGATGTGTTCTGATGGCTCTCTCCACGAATGAAGAGGAGGTGGAGGGGTATATATAGCCTCCACACAAAATCCAACCGTTACACACAATTTACCAATCTCGGTGGGACCGAATCAACAAACTCGGTCGGACCGAAATAGTAAACCTAGTGACCGTTAGAGATTTTCGGTGGGACTGACATGCAACTCGGTAGGACCGATATGGTTAGGGTTAGGGCATAACGTAATCTCGGTGAGACCGATTACACAAACTCGGTGAGACCGATTTGGTAATTAGCTAACCAGAGAGTTGGTCAGGTAAACTCGGTGGGACCGATTTGCTCTTTTGGTGAGACCGAAAAGTTACAAAAGGGAAACAGAGAGTTTACATTGCAATCTCGGTGGGACCGATCCGCTCTTTCGGTGAGACCGAAAAGTTACGAAAAGGAAACAGAGAAATTGCCATCCCATCTTGGTGAGACCGAGATCCCTATCGGTAGAACCGATTTGCTAGGGTTTGGCAGTGGCTTATGACATGTGAAACTCGGTGGCGCCGGATGGAAAGAATTGGTAGGAACGAGTTTGGATTGGAGTTTAGGTCATTTGTGGATATGGGAAAGTAGTTGAGGATTTTGGAGCATATCATTAAGCACATGAAGCAAAAGGCTCATTAAGCAACACCACATCCCTCCTTGATAGTATTGGCTTTTCCTATGGACTCAATGTGATCTTGGATCACTAAAATGTAAAATGAAGAGTCTTGAGCTTTTGAGCTTGAGCCAATCCTTTGTCCTTAGCATTTTGAGGGTTCCACTTTCACCATCCATGCCATGCCAATCATTGAGCTTTCCTGAAATAATTGTCTTGAAATAGCATTAGCTCAATGAGCTATATGTTGTTATGAATTACCAAAACCACCTAGGGATAGTTGCACTTTCAACAGGGCTTCTTCATCCTGGCATAATCGGAACTAGTCACTTCACGTACTCCATATTATTCTTCAGAGGAAGATGATCCTGTTGTGCAAAGACAAGAGGACTACTAAAAGCTAGCATCACTGTTTGCTCGAAAAAAAGGAAAGGAAATATTTAAAACAACACAGATGAAGCACTTTTCAAGGACAATACCACTTTTTCATGACAGTATCTAAATAGTAGCACAACACCAATAGAGATGACAAAGCTCAATCATATGGATGAAATCAGTGGGCGAGTACCAACCTTTGTCAGGAGGCTTATTGTGTAGAGCATACAGATGAAGCATTTCTCCAGAACCATCTGTTGCTATCTATGGTGGTGGCCAAGCTTACTATATACTCCTCGATTGGTTTAATGTTCCCAACATCTTCTTGTGCAGTTCCACTAAAATATATGGTATCTTCAAAGAAGATCCCTATTTGCACAAGTAGAGATAATTACATATCACATTAAGAGTGGCATCAAACCAGTGGCAAAACAATTGCTCGTTCCAGCCATAGCAATAAATTAAGATGCAAAACTATATCATTACTTGTGCCATCACAGTTCCAGTTCTTCATTACAGCACCGGGAGTTGATTTTTGTTTTTCTTCCCCTTGTTCTTCCCCTTCATCACTTGGTTCAATAACAAACAAGCTTCGCCTTCAATGTAAGATTTGGCATGTCAATTAGGGAGCACAAGTATAGTACTAAACTTAATTTTCTAATGAAAGTGGCAAAATACAGGCCAGCAGTTGTGAAATATCCTTATCTTACCTCAATGGGATATTACGGTGCACATACAGATTGGAAGTCTTGTCTCCATTTGTGCAATTCACTAAAATCAAGCAACATTATCGTACAAGTAGCACAACATATGAATGCACACTGCAGAATCATGTGAAAGAAGGCTAGTACTGACCTCTCATGATGCGGAATTCAAACAACTCACAAGAAGAAGATCTGAACCAAATTCGCCTTAACGGATAGGAAGTAAGATCTCCTCTTGTGCAGTTCCACTAAGATCAAGCAATCAAGCAACGTTGTCAATGTGACATTTTGGTTGAACTGCACAAAACACTCTTAAAACAAAAGTGTTTTGTGCAATGCAACAAAAGGTCACAATGGCAACAAGGTGAAGCAGATAACCCAGTTTACACAGAGGTGCAAAGGAAACAATTAGTGGTCAATAACGGTGGATGACACATAAGCCAACAAAAATAAGCATCTACCTTATGTAAATGGGAAAGAAAGCAAGATAGTAGCATTTCTCAAACGGTGGCATTGATTAATATTAACATAGAGATTATATTAACAATAAAATTCGTTAAACATGTAATTTGCTTTTAACTGTGGCATTGCATCAATTTTCCAGCAGCATTATTAGAGGGTGTTTGTTTACAGGGACATTTTGGTGTAGGGACTAAAAAAATTCCGTGTCAGTCCGTGTTGGTCCCAGTTTTGTTATCAGACGCCTTTCCCTATGTGAGCGCAGCAAATCTAGTCCTGCTCAAACTCTACAGCCTTGTCCCTTCCTTTCCTTTTTGAACTAGTACTTTCGCCCCTTCCTTTCCTTTTTGAACCACGTCCTAGATTTATGCAATACAACTTTCCCCACTACTTTCCCCCATTCCTTTCCTCTTTGAACCACGTCCTAGATTAACGCTATACAACTTTCCCCCTTCATTTCCTCTTTGAACCACGTCCTAGATTCATGGTATATACAACTTTTCCCACTACTTTCCCCCACTCATTTCCTCTTTGAACCACGTCCTAGATTCATGGTATACATGCGGCTAGAGCAATGCATGTGGAGTAAGTAAATTATACCTTAAGGTTCTTGGGGCGTGGTTCGGCAGGCGACGGGACGGCGGCGAAGAAGAAGGGGTCGGAGGCCCTCCCGCGCCGCCGCTGGGTGGAAAGTGAACAGCTGCGCCGGTAGTCCCTCGCCGACGGCGACATTGTTAAGCCTCCTTCCTTCCCTTCCCGGTGGACGGATCTTGCCGGCTCTTTGAGCAGCAGTGAGGGGAGAGAGAGGCCAACGAAGTCTTGTTTAGATCTGGAGAGGGCGAGAGAGTGTGAAGAGAGCAACTACAAGTGCTGAGGCTCCAGCGGGAGAGGGCAAGAGAGTGTGAAGAGAGCAACTACAAGCGCTGAGGCTCCAGTGTGTATATATATACTGGAGAGAGAGTGTGAAGCGTGCAAACCCTAGAAAACATTTTGACCAGTCAAAGAATCCTCCTGGCACAAATTATGCTCAAGTGTAGTTATCGAACCCGAGACCTCAAGTTTGATGAGCGAACAGGCTAACCAGCTACACAACCCTCCCGTTATGTTCAACAAGAGGGAAATAACCTTTTATACATTCCTGAATCCTTATTATAACATGCACACAAATTTTGGGGACTTTATTCGACTTAAGTCAGTGTGCCATCGTATCTCGTATACTTACTAATCCCTCCGTCTAGGTGTAACAAGTCACGTTAGAAGGTGCAACGGGACCAAGGTGCGTGCGTGCGTGCGCACGCGCGCGCGCGTGTGTGTGTGTTTAACACCATGTGTGTGTTAGAGCGAGCGACAGATCGACCTACTCCTACACAGAGATGTTGTGTAGTGTATGATTTTAGCCGCGAGAGTCGGTGCATCCTCTCATTTCCGGGCGTGTCCGGTAGGGACATGCGGACAGCTGCCACGCCCGCTCCTGACTAGCCTGGCCCACCCAAAGCCCCTCCATCGCGCACGCGCTTCCCGCCCGAAACGGTCAGCGCCGCTCCAAAGAATCGGTGCCACATTCATGCCCAGGCAGAGCGGACGCGACCTCTCACTGGCGCAAGAGTGATGGTTGCTTCGTCCGTCGAACTTATTGCTGGGTCTATGTGATTTGACGGCTCATTGGTCTTTATTAATGAGGTCGTAGGACTGCTGGATGTCCCGCGCTTTCGGCGAAAGGAGGTATACTACTACTCCTAGATTACAATTTTCTCCATTCTTACAGCGGAGGCGTGCAAGAGCAGTGAAAACACGCAGGCTCAGTGATTACATGGCCCACCTCACACTATCACCGTGCGACACCTAACTCTTTACATAGTACTCCCTCCGTTACTAAATATTACTACTAGATGAGTCCCCGCGCGTTGGCGCGGAACAGCGGTATATCTCTCTGCGCAAAATTATAGATTTCATAGAACAAAAAAACTCTATAACTGCATGACAAATGTGGTAGCCAAACTAAATAAACTCCCATCATCATTTGGATCATCCCACGTAAGGAAAAAGATCAGCCAACTCCTACTGCATAATGGGATTATATTTTTCTTTTTGACATGTTAATGGGACTTAAAAGCTCACTTACATGCATGCTACCGGTGCATGCTTGCATGCAGACATGTTGATGTGATTTAAAACCCACTCACATGCATGTGGCACGGTATTTCTGCATGCTTGCATGTGGCTTAGTGCGGAGCCTCTCAACGTCTAGATCAGGTGGCTATTATGGACTGATTTACTTCATCTAACGGCTACATCAATTTTGATGGCGTGGCCCAAGGAGAGGATAGAGAATTCCTAGTAGTTGAGGCTAGCTATTACTAGTAGATAGTAAGTCTTTATAGAGATTCCACTACATACGGAACAAGATGAATGAATCTACACTTAAAATGCATCTATATACATCCGCATGTGGTTCATGGTGAAATCTCTACAAAGACTTATATTTAGGAATGGAGGAAGTACTAGTATAGTACGTACTGTAATTTATCAGCGAGATAAATTTGTACAATGCTATGAAGCTTCCAGCTTCTGTTACATGTATCTTGCGTCCAAGGTTTCCCATTGCAATGTTTCATCAAATACAAAGGAGACTAACATGCATGCTATTGCATCTCAATGATTGACAGATCATAGCAAATATGTACTCCCTCCGTTCCAAAATAAGTTTCTCAACTTTGTGCAAACTTTAGTATACAAAGTTGTACTACTACAGTACTACTAAAGTTGACACTTATTTTGGAACAGAGGCAGCTAAAGAAAAAACGATCCATGCAGTCCCTAGCCCTTGAACTGTGAATCCTGACCAGGCCTCAATTTGCTGGCAAGGTTCGAGCTTCCTAATAAATGAAGTTTGCAACCTTTTGACCATCGGATCATTTTGTGCAGTTTCACCAAAATCGAGATGAGCATCCATGTGGCAAAGAAATTGAACAAGCGTGATTAGAATAAGATTACTGGGACTAGTTGATGAGACATAAACTCATCACAAATACAGTACGTAGAAGCCAGTAGAGGTATGTGCGGGGCAAACAAGTATAGAGAAATATCCACAGGGAGTGATGTGGGCAGCTAGAGCAGTGGTGCAAGCCGGCTGTAAAGGGAGTTGTACCTGAGGGACGTAGCTCAGCCTTGAGGAGGGCGGCGGGAGGCGGCAACTGCCCACGTCGCGGCAGTGAGCAAGGGACGAAGGCAACCTCACCGGCTTTGTGAGAGAGAATGGCGGGGACCCCTGATCGGGACGTGCCCACAGTGGGTTTTCGCCGTCAGTGACGGCCACCGCATCTACACTAAGCATCCACCCCTTCCCCAAGCGGACGTGATCCGCCGGGATGTTAGAGATGTGGCCACAATCGTTTTGTGCGAGAGAGTGTGGAGAGAGCAACCCCAGCAAGCAACCGTGTAGGTTGGCCCGTCCTGACTATGTATATAGTGGAGCGGTTTCCTTTTCTCTCCATATGAACCTATCATATTGCGTACGTGCCACTGAAGAAAAAAAAACTTTATTTATAAATGACGCGGCACCTACTACTTGTTCTCCTATAACCTTGCGCTTGGCATCTCCAAAATATTAACCTTGCGATTGGCTCTTCGCCTCTTCGGGAAGTCGAGCAATAATGGTAGTGCAATATATATCGTTCTGGCTATATGAGACCGAATGAATTGCTGCACGTCCACCACGTGGGCGAGGGTCGAGGGGCGAGGGAGAGTGCTACATACGGAGCAAAATGAGTGGATCTACACTCTAAAATACGTCTATATACATTAGTGTTTGGAGTATGTACTAGTAGTTCATATTGAAATCTACTAAAAGACATATATATTCCAAACAATATGATAGTATAATCTCTATAACCAAGGTAGTAGGGACGAGGAGTAAACGGAGGGAGTAGTAAAATTTTCTCCTCGTCCAGCGAGCCACCGCGCGCATGGGCGAGGGAGCGGGCGTAAGGCGTAGTAAGCAAGCTTCACCTCGTCCTGCGAGCCACTGCGCCCGTGGGCGGGGGAGACGACATACTAAGCAAGCTTCTCCTCGTTCTACGAGTTGATGGGACACATCAAAAGTACTGCAGTGTATAGAGCCTTGCCTCTAAGGTAGGCCCCACATGGTTTGCCTCTTTTTTTAACATGACACATCAAGTCGCAATTTGTTTGTTCACCCGTGGTAGACAATCCTCCCTCCACCAAGTGGACAACCAGTACACGTGCCAAATTACCACGTGGCCTGCCTTTTTCGTAAGAAATGAGCTCCACCGTGTACCCGCGCGGGTGTGGTTGGGAAAGAGACAGGAGTACGTGCGCCGTGCATGCACCTCTTCTCTTCGTGCACGTCCCCCACCTACGTGGGTGTGTGTGAGAGATACAAACCGCGTTCGTGAGTTTTTTTGTTTTGGGGTGGGGGTGGGGTGGGGGTTGATTTCATGAATTATTTGTGGGAATATGTGTCGATGACATCTCAAACAAAATTTTGCATGCAATGTGTGTGAAATGGAGGCCTATCCATATCATACATAGAGGGTCGGGCAATCCACGAGAAGAGAGGGAGGGGTCATAGCTATCGATAGAGTCGAAGAGAGGATCAAGTGGGTGGGTGCGAGATCGATGAAGAGAGCCATCGAAATTGTGTGTGTGTGTGTACACGTCAAAGATATAGGGCGACTGGCCTACCGGAACGTTAGAGGGCACACGTCAAGTTTGTGTGTGACAGGGAGACATGACTAGAGCGCTCGATGTATCAGTGTGTGTGGGGGGAGGGGGTGGTGGGAGGGGTAGGCAGAGGCCTAACTATAGAGGTAGAATGACTCGTATATGTGTTGAGAAGGAGAGACCCAGCTATGTCTTGAGGGAGATCAGTCGACATCCATACATAACTGAAGGACGGGAAATATGATGGGACAGAGAGAGAGAGAGAGGAGAGAGAGAGTGAGGGAGAGGGAGGGAGAGGGGTAAAGTGCTGGATGGGTGATGGAGTTGCTTCTAGAAGATGGTGGGAGAGGCCTACTAGACAAACTGAGGGTGGAACTGCAATGTTATCAATAAGAGTGGGGATGTGTTTATGTGTGTGTCTGTGCATGATAGATCTGTCGGGACGCATTCATGGATGATGAAGGGGAACCATGTGTTTGGTAAGCAAACCTAACTAGATCGGTAGATCAATTGTTGTTTGTCGGAGGAAGGGAGAGACACAACTAATGAGGTAGATCGATTGACGTGTGGGTAAAAACGAGTTATAAGGACCTAGCTAGCTATATGTATAGCGAGAGATCGGTCGGTGTACGTCCATTTGTTAGAGGCAAATAAGGCCCAGCGAGACGGATAGACAGAGAGAATGGAGCTAGGAGGTGGTGCGAGAGGCCCAACTACTAGCTAGATAGGGGGAGGAGTGTGCGGTTGTGAGAGCGATGAAAAGAGGGGCGAGAGTTTACATGTGTGTCTGACCGTATGAGAGACACGAGGCAAGGACACATAAAGGAGGAGATTGAAGGTGTGTTTGTATGTTGTAGGCAGACATCGCTGGAGAGGTTTATCGATCAGTGTGTGTCAGAAAGGAGTTGTGGAGCCTCTGGGAGAACGACCTAAATAAAAAAAATGAATGTGCCCGGTGGATGAAATACCGAGGGAGGGGGAGGGCGAGGAGGGCGTGTGCATGCACGAGAGAAAGTTAGTGGTAGCTACAAAGGTTAGAGGATTGTGTGGGTGTAAGAGACTAACAAAGATCATAATTTGATATGAAAGCAGATTCATATATTTGAATAGGAGATCATAGCGTTTTAAACATTGCATGCATGAATATAGCGGTGATACACGTGATGTGCACATGTTATACCATAATGTGATAATGCATGGCGTTTGCAACTCACAGCTAAATGCCGAACAATCTAAACCATACTATACATCAAACAATCTCACATTTTATTTGAATTTGTGATAATGTGTGGCGTTTGCAGCTCACAACTAAATATCGAACAATCTAAAAAATACTATATATCGAACATTCTCACATTTTATTTGAATTTGTGGTAATGTGTGTGGTGTTTGCAACTCACATCTAAATACTTGTAGGCGTAGGGGGTGGGGCACCATACATAATGTGATAAACACATTATACATATGAGACATGGTTTAGATTATGAAGATCTAGCTAGAGCTAGAAATGTAATGTGATTTGAAATCAAAATAAAGTGGATTCAAAAAATCTAGTTGGAGTTCATATAGTACACATAGTTCATATGTAAATCGAGACTAATCATGTGGTGTGCTATGAAGATAATACACAAACGATGGTTTAACTTGACAATAATGATGATTGTAGATCTTATTAAAACAGAGAAACGAATTCAAATGCTTTGACTTCATAACAATCATTATTGTAGATCTTATTCAAATAGAGAAACAAATTCAAATTTAGTTCATATTAAAGCGGTAGTATATACGTTTGGAATGCACTAAAACGTTCATTTGAGTAGTAGGTTGCATGCATTATACACGTAGAGAAATATTTTAATTGAACATAACACGAATTCAAAGTTTTGAATGACATTTGTAGGGCGCATTGATTTGGGACAATACACGTTAGGCTTGTCCGGAAATTTCAACCCGCGCCTTGTTAGCCCGAAATATTTAAGATATATCTTTGTCTCGTTGTGCTCCGACAACTCCCTCCATCTCAACCCGCGCCTTGCTATTCCGAAATTACAACGCGCGCGAAAACTCCCACCTCCTGTGAAATCCCGACACGCGAAATGCCCGTGGTACCCCTGAACCGAAAGAACCGCCTCAAATAGGTGGGGGTACTTTCGTAACTTACCCCACATTTCGGACAAGCGCGTCTCTAAGCCATGGTTCCCCACTGCCATCCCATCCGCCCACCCATTTGTACACCGAGTCCGCGAAAACCCGCGACGAAACCCCACACCCTGCTCCGTCCACCACCCAGTCGGAGCCTCTCTTCCCCGACGACGTTGTCCACAGGAACACCTCGACGTCCCTCATCCACCGTACCGGATGAGGATCCGTCGTCGACTTCATCGTCCCGCCGGTTCAGCCACCCCGTCCTCCACCTCCAAGGAGTTGCCCCGACGTTCCCCTTGTGTTTCGCGCCACCTCCATTCCCACACCGCCGTCTTCACCTGCACCACCGGAAGAGCATCATCATCACTGTTTCCTCGGATGAAGCTGCGGCCTAATCGGCGCCACCACAGAGGTTGTACACTAATCACCGCATTTTCTTCTTGATTCGATCTCACGGTGCTGCCGGCGCTCGGTCCCGAGCCGACACGGCGCGGCTCCATCCACGGCGGCGTCGCCGACCACTTCCTCCACGGCGTCGCTCCCTCGGCAGCGACGTCCACATCAGTAGGACCTGCTGCTGCTTTAACTCTCGCTCGCGCTGCTGCTCTGCTCTTGCTCTCGGTCCCCTGCCTGGTCTGCTCTTGCTATTCCTCTTTCTCGCGCTGCTGCTCTTGCTCTTTCTCTTGCTTGCGATGCTGCTCCGATTTAGCTACACTTCATTCGACTGAATCGACTTTTGGATCAGTCGATTTTCAAGGGGGGGGGGCTCGCCGGGGTGAAGGAAGAACCAGCCGCAGCGGGGAGGGGGGCTCGCCGGAGAGGTACCCCACTATCTATCTTAGGGTTCAGGATGGGGGCGGTGGTCGCCGGCGGTGGCGGGGCGTTGGCGGGGCGGTGGCGTGGGGATCGCCGGAGAAAAAGCTCGGCACAGGGGGGGCCTAGAGGGATGGCCGGGGCGGCGGCGGACCGGCGGTGGGGAGTGTTTTCGGGGCGGGCGGGGCGGCGCACCGCCGGCCGCGGGCGGCGGGGGGCTGCTGTTTGGCCGGCTCAGGGGGTGGAGGTTGAAGATGAACCGCAGGCCCTTGATTACGTATCCAACGGCTGCAAAATCGACTGACCAGAGATGAAAAAGTCAGTCGACCGACGTGTAGCCTCACCTTGCTAGTGCGTTCAGTTTCGACAGCAAAATTCAGTTTCGACAGCAAAATTCAGTTTCGACAGTTAAGTTCAGTTTCGACAGTTAAGTTCAGTTTCGACAGTTAAGTTCAGAGATGAGCGGCTGATGTATTTTACATCTAGCACTTTGTGGTTATGTATTTTACGTCATGTATTGGAGATGCTATTAGAATTCCACTCAGGTTAACGTTGTTCGTTGTCTCTCTTGTCCTGCTTCAGCCTCCGCGTCGTACAACTCACCGGAGCTGCTCCAACGACGAAACCCTCCATCACAGCAGAGCAGTACCTCGGGCTCCATCTCCAGACGCCTAAGATCTTCTTCCCCTCCTCCGATAGCCAAGTCAGCCGGAGCATCCTCACCGGCCAACCCAATCACGCTGAGATCGACATGGCTTCGCCAAAGAGGTTGTCCACTTGTGGCATCTCTTTTTTACTCTACATGTTATATATATATTGTCCACTGAGCACATGGATTTGTTCCTTTAGTGTCTCCTTGAAAGAAAAAATGTAGGAATTTTAACTTTCACTTGTCCTCCTTTTCAAATTCCTATTCATGAAGCACAAGACTAAGAGATAGTAGCATAATAGCATTATAACTGTACATTTTCTTGTGGTTTGACTTAATCTCACCATTCTTCTTTGCATCCTGTGATCTTCCAATTGTTGTGAATCAAACACCCAGATTGGCAGAAATCTGGTGTTTTTAAATTCTCTGTTTTGCACGTGCATTCCTATCCTATTCCTGTCTATTTCCTATTCCTGCATTGTTGGAATCCTCCAATTCAAACGAGCCCTTACAGAATTACTTCTCTTACAGATAGTTGTCAAAGAAAACCTTGCGTGGTTTGTCCCGCTCCTGCTGTGTCGTCGTCCACCCCAGCTCAGCTGCTCGAACGACAGAAGGGTCCAGCACAGCAGAGATCCGGCCTCCAGGCTGTCTTTCACCGCCTCAGATCTTCTTCCCCGCTGCTGGCAGCCATGAAAACTGCACTACCATCATCAACCGAGCAGATGACCTCGAGGACTACACGGGTCCGCAAGAGAGGTCACGCTCTTTCGTGTCTGCTTACGTTATGCATCGCTTAATATTACATGCTACTTTATCGTCCTGTTCACCGATTAGACTCTGAGTCAGCTCCAAACTAATGGTCAAACTTGAGTTTTTAAATGGTTGTGGGGTACATATCGGGGCCGCTATCTATAGTATCTATCTACTATCTGGTTAATATCCGGTGTCTACTATGAGTTTCATGTTGGGTGGGAAACAAACAGTAAAGAAGCCATTATCTGTATTTTCTAACTGAAGCCATTATCTGCCTGCTATTATTGGTTTTGGGTCTATCCACAGGTTGCTACCATCACTCTGGATTTCTGCATGCACTCCTTACATAATCTCACTATGTTTTATTCCTATGCATGACAGTTACTGTAACCAATGGAACTGAACATGTAGAGCAAGTGAGACAAGCCTTGCGTGGCAATAAAATTTCATGCAGACGTCGCTCCATGGTAGGCGCAAAGGCAGACTCCCCTCCACGCATTTCGGATTGTAATCGAGAGGAAGATATCTGTTCTGAGGGGGATTCAGAAGGAGAAGACAACTCATATTTACCCCGTGAGGTCTTCGCTCTAACTTGGCATGCTGATGTTGGTTATATCATGCATATGGTGTCTTGCATTGCTTACTTTATACATCAAATATGTCATCTGCTTAGTTTAGACATCCTTTGTGTGAATGCCATTTGTTTAGTTTATTCATCGTTTATGTGAATTATGCAACGCCATCTTGTTTAGCCAGGCATCATATATGTGAATTTTGCAATGCCATCCTACTTAGCCAGTCATCTTATATGTAAATTATATCAGGCCATCCTTTTTTTTGTTACATATTACATTTGTCAACAATGTTATTACATTCAACTGCTCTTCGTGTGCGTCAGCCATTTGACACGGTGATGGCAAATTCAGGAGTGAAAACAAGGTCTTTAGAGCAGACTATGCTATCTGACGAAGCGCATATCTCGCTGGTTACGGATAGCTCCTCAGAGGAGGATTCAGAGACAGATGACCAGTCCTATCCCCCCCCCCCCGATGTGTATGCTCTAACTTGGCAGGGTTATGTTGCTCATATCGTGCGTATGGTGTCTCGCATTGCTATGTCATTTGATTAGTTTAGACATGCTTTGTGTGAATGCCACCTGTTCAGTGTCTAATTACCATATATGTGAATTATGCATTGCCATCTTGTTGCAAGACATTATATATGTGAATTATACAATGCTATCTTGTTGCAAAGGCATTATATATGTGAATTAAGCAATGCCATGCTGCTTAGCCAATCATCATGTATGTGAATTATATCATGCTATCATTTTTTGTATTATGTGTTCCATTTGTCAACAACGTTTGTATATTCAACTACTCTTCCTATGCATCAGCCATTTGAAGCGGTGATGGAAGTATCTGGAGTGAAAACAAGGTATTCAGAGCAGACAATGCTACCTGCTGAAGCAGACATCTTGCTGGTTACAAAGAGCTCCTCAAAGGAGGATTCAGAGACTGATGACCAGTCCTATTTTCCCCCTGAGGTCTATGCTCAAACTTGGCAGGGTTATATTACCCATGTCATGCATGTTGTCTTGCATTGCTTAGTTTTTACATCATATATGGATTGCCATCTGCTTACTTGCTTACTATATAAATCATATATTTGAATTATATCATGCCATCATGTTTACATAGTACATACACATCATCTATCTGAATTATGGCATGGCAACCCATTTAATAAAGACATCATATAGTTATATCATCTCATCCTATTTAGTGTTTACAGTCATCATATTTTGAATTATGGCATTCTATCCGTGAATGTATGTGAATTATGGCATGCCAACCTATTTAATAAACATATTATATAGTTATGCCATGTCATCATGTTTACATAGTCTCATATTTTGAACTATGTCTTTCCATCTTTTTTAGTTAGCCATCATAATGTGAAATTGTGTCATGCTATCCTGTTTAGTTAGCCATCATATATGTGAAATTGTGTCATGCTATCATGTTTGGTTAGACAACATAAATATGAATTATTGCATGCCCTCTTTTATTCCCCACTATCCATTGCACCTGTCTATCATACAATGTCTATACTTTCAATTACTTTTCTTGTTTATCAGCCATTTGAATTGGAGAGCATGATGGCAGTATCTAAAGGAGTAACAACACGGTCTTCAGAAAAGATAGTGCTACCAGTTGATGCAGATAGAACCACGGTTGTACTTGCCCAAGGACCAGATCCACCACACATAACCCAGCCTCTCGCAGATTGTACCCCTACCTAGTTGGACGGCGAACCAGCTACACCCCCTCTAACCCCAACCCCGGCAGATAGTAACCCAGTTCCAGTTGACACAGCACCGTCTCCACCACAGAGCACCCAAACACGAGCAGTTAGTAAGGGAGCTGCAGTGCCCAAAGCACGAGGACCACCACTCCGAATCCCAACTCAACGCTTAAAGGAGAAGAAGATTTGTTCTCAGGTCAGGTTCTGTATCTATGGTTCATACTCCTTTGCTCTTGCATGACTGTATTTACTCATACCAACTATTTTCAAATTTGAAGGATGGAATTGAAACTCCAATGGCGCAACAGGTATGTTTTAAACCTATTTCTTTAACTGGTTTGCTGTTGTAACCTGCTCTATGTTGATTTCAGTTTCAATTGAATAAACAGTTATGTTCTCATGTCATGCACATTACAAGTCTTGTTGTTGCTCTATAGTTACCCACACTTATATTCTGTCTATTCTGCTTTGTCTTGAACAAATATTATTTGAACTGTGTCTCTATCTTGATTTGGCAACAAAAACTAGAATGATATAGACCATAAAGTGACCATGGTACATAGATATATGTTTGTTTCATGTTGTTATCCTGTCCACTTTACTACTGAACTCATTTACCAAAATGGGTTTCATATACAACATGGTAAACATGTGATGTGTCTGCTTGTTTCTCTTTTAGAATGCGGACAAAATATTGGAGAACGGTACCGCGTTATCCAATGGTAAAGGAAGTAATGCAGATAAGGTTCAAGATAGTGAGACATCCCTGTTGGTCTCCAAGAAAGCTGATAAAAACTATCTCGACGACAGTGAGGGAACCCAAAAGTCATGTCTTGATGTAGTGTTCGAGTTACTGGCCACTACTGCTGGCACAAGCTCTTCGAACTCGCTGCCTAAATCAGTTCGTCTTCTTGAGTATCAACTTCAAGTTGAAAGACATCGATCAGATGTGCTGTGACAGGAAGCTGAAGGACTGAGGAAGTCCCTGGAGAATTCAGATGCATATTTTCTGGTGCAACAGCAAGCGCTGGAGGATTTAAGCGCCAAACAAGAGAAAGTTAATAAGCTTGCTAAGCATCTTGACAGCATTATGGGTACCCAGGATATTGTTTCTTGAGATCTTCTGAAGTGGTTTCAGTTTTGGATTTGTTTTGTTGCGGTGTTTATTTACGCCGGTCGCCAACTTTGACAACCAGTGTATATGATATGCTGCTTTGTTCCCTATATTTGCACTGGTGGCAAACTTTGATGCCCAGTGGATGTAATATGTGTAATAGTCGTGATAGCCTAGCGTTAGTTGCTTGCTTATTTATTTCCTTGTTGTCTTATTTATTTGTTTGCTTGTAGTCATTGCAGTTCTTTTTCCGGGGTTAGCTAGTGGCTGCAATAACCTATTTTTTAAAACTAGGCCGCAATAACCATGGGCTAATATTTACTGTAGTGACACTGGGCCTCCTACTGGCCGTAGAAACAGTGGGCCTTCTACGGGCCGTAGAAACAATGGGCCTTCTTTGGGTCGTAGAAACAATGGGCCTTCTGCGGGCCGTATTATCAATGGGCCTTATACGGGCCGTATAATCGATTGGCCAAACATGGGCCAAACAGACCGCATTATGGCCGTAAACGGGCTAGAGTTGGAATCGTCCGTTCATGGGCCGACCATAACGGGCCATCGTTAATAGGCCGTATTTGATGACGCTATGAAATCGGCCCAACGTATTAACGGACCACAAACGGGCCGACTGTAACCACGGGCTGAATTTGGCCCACAAGCAGAAAATGACAGTAACGGGCCGTAAGTACACGAATGCTGGAAATGAGCCCAAGAATAAATGGGCTCTGAGAAGGCCGAAAGATAACATGGGCTGGAAACGGCCCAACGGAATAACGGGCCGTTAATGGGTATAAAGTGATAAACTATTCATTAAGGGCCAGTTTCACCACGGGCCGTTAATGGATGTAAAGTGATACACTGTTCATTACGGGCCAGTTTCACCACAGGCCGTTAATGGGTGTAAAGTGATACACTGTTCATTATGGGCCAGTTTCACCACGGGTCGTTAATAGGCCAAGAGTTACATAGGGCCTCATATGGGCCGAAAGACGTCATGGGCCATACATGGGCCAGAAGTGAAAATGGGCTGGAATCATATTGGACGGCCCAGATGACGCTACTGGGCCTAATTCGAATAGGGCGTAATGGGCCTTGGGTTAGCAGGCTGTAAATGGGCTATATGCGAACAGGCCGTTAACAGGCTTTCCATGGGCCGGCCCGCCACCTTTTGACCAAGTCAAACGGGCCGGCCTTTTCACAGGAATGGGCCTCTATTGGCTCGTGCCACGTGTCGACGTATCATAGGCGCCTATCTGACCCACTGACGAGCTGACACGTGTTTCGCCCGGCCAATAAGAATTTTACACGTGGAAATTTCTTATTGGTCAGGGCTGTTAACGGGTTATCAGATCCAAAACCCGACCTGATAGCTTAACGGCGTTCCGTTACGGTGGATGCCACGTGTCAGTCACCCTTGACGAAAGCACTTCTGTGACGCGCGATTTATCGTCATGGAAGTGGACACTTCCGTGATGATAATTTTGGCAATGTGATGGAACACTTCTACGACAGCACATGTATGACTATCTTGATTCTGTCATAAATTTGTCATGGATGTACATGCATGACAGAAAATGCGACCTACTGTGACAAACACGTATCATCACGGAAATGTATTTTTTTGTAGTGACCCTCGAAAACTGTTGCGATCCCCTATACTTGTGGGTTATCAATACTCTTGTTGATGTATGACTTCCTGTGGTATACTTTTGTCTCTGTTTGCTTCTTTGCTTGCTCATGGCAAGGTCCCTCATGGTTTGACCGTAGTCTTTATGTGTAAACAATGATAACAGATCCATGACTGCTACGTCGGCGACTTGTGGTGCCTCTGTTGAACTCGGCGACTTGTGGTGGCTCTTGTGATAGCGAAATTTATTCCTTCCTCCTGCAGAGGCGCTCTTGAGGTGGCATACAGACGCTGTCTTAACCTTAAATTTCATCGATTGTAATTCTAGACCGATGAAAATAAAGTCGATGCAGATTCTTCCAAGGCGAGTCTTTCTTCATCCAGAAAATTACAAACGTCTCGGTCCTTGTGAGAGATCCCTTCAAGAACTCATCACCACCGTGCGCGAGCCCCGCGGTGGGCGCCAACTATTGTGGATTTGTCATGGCAGATGTCCTAGTGTGAGGACTTAGTCGTGAGGCTGACGCATCTATGTGGTAGCTTGAACGGGGTTGATCGGAATCGAGAGACGCGAAGCGGGCGAACATACAAGACAAGGGTTTAGACAGCTTCGGGCCCTGAGAAACATCATCCGATAACAACCCTGCATGTTGTTTGTGGCTAGGTCTCATTATCATCACGAGGGAGTCGTCGTTTCTCTGGTTCTCCTAGTTGTGCCTATCCTTAACGATTATTCAATCTGTCCCTCTTGGGGTGCCCTGTCCCTCCTTATATTAGTTAGAGGGGAGGGTTATATGTAGAGTCCTAGTCGGATTAAGACTTAGACTATTCTGACTTCTCATCACGGGCTTCCCCCATGGGCTTCTTAACGTCTTTATTAACCCCATGCGACTCTGCCAGCCGGGTTATAACTGTCTGCCAGGTCGTAACCATCTGCCGGCTTACCACTGTCTGCCGGCTTACCACTGTCTGCCGGCTTACCGTCTGCCTGCTTTATCATCTGCCAGCTTATAACCTGCCGGCTTACAATCTGGCTTACCTTCTGCCGGCTTACCATCTGCCGGCTTACCATCTGCCGGCTTACCATCTGGCTTACCATCTGTCGGCTTACCGTCTGCCAGCTTATAATCTGCCGGGTCACCAATGAAACACCAAGTCCCAGCCGGGTCATATCTCCGGCCAGGTCATACTGCGGGGTATATCCCCGACACCTATGGCCCATGTAGGCCCATTACATCCCCGGGGTGTTCCGGTAACCTCCCCGTACTCCGAAAAATACCCGAAACGCTCCGGAACCATTCCGGTGTCCAAATACCATCGTCCAATATATCAATCTTTGCCTCTCAACCATTTCGAGACTCCTCGTCATGTCTGTGATCTCATCCGGGACTTCAAACAAACTCCGGTCACCAAAACACATAACTCATAATACAAATCATCATCGAATGTTAAGCGTGCGGACCCTACGGGTTCGAGAACTATGTAGACATGACCGAGACTCATATCCGATCAATAACCAACAACAGAACCTGGATGCTCATATTGGTTCCTACATATTATACAAAGATCTTTATCGGTCAAACCACAATGACAACATACATCATTCCATTTGTCATCGGTATGTTACTTGCCCGAGATTTGATCGTCGGTATCTTCGTACCTAGTTCAATCTCGTTACCGTTAAGTCTCTTTACTTGTTCTGTAATGCATCGTCCCGTAACTAACTCATTAGTCACATTGCTTGCAAGGCTTATCATGATGTGCATTATCGAGAGGGCCCAGAGATACCTCTTTGATACTCGGAGTGACAAATCTTAATCTCGATCTATGCCAACCCAACAAACACCTTCGGAGACACCTGTAGAGCATCTTTATAATCACCCAGTTACGTGTGATGTTTGATAGCACACAAGGTGTTCCTTCGGTATTCGGGAGTTGCATAATCTCATAGTTAAAGGAATATGTATAAGTCATGAAGAAAGCAATAGCAATAAAACTTAACGATCATTATGCTAAGCTAACGGATGGGTCTTGTCCATCACATCATTCTCCTAATGATGTGACCCCATTCATCAAATGACAACACATGCCCATGGTCAGGAAACTTAACCATCTTTGATCAACGAGCTAGACAAGTAGAGGCATACTGGGGACACTTTGTTTCGTCTATGTATTCACACATGTATCAAGTATTTGGTTAATACAATTCTAGCATGAATAATAAACATTTATCATGATAGAAGGAAATATAAATAACAACTTTATTATTGCCTCTAGGGCATATTTCCTTTAGTTGGAAGGGGTGATGTGTTATAAATACCAAATAATGTACAATTTTGATGTGGCGCCTACCTCTCGATACGTACACCCTGCAAGAAAGCTAGGTAATTAAGGATGACATATGTAGGGTGTCGATCCAACCCACCAAATTCAAGCGCATGGGAGCAAATCCTGAGAATGCATGAGCTCGAAGTTTGATCGAACATGTCAACGTGGTCCGCCCTAACACAAACCAGGAGGAGTCCATTCATGGCCAAACCCCCTCATTGTCGATCAAAGGGATGATATATATAGACCCCGGGATCCTACATATAGGCGTGTCATCGAAAACCACACAAGGGAGACGGGGTCCATCAAAAGACCCCTATACCCTGCATGCGGTCCAAAAATATGTATGGGTGGTGTGTGACGTGTTAAAATCCCCAATGCACAACTTCGATGGGGCACCAGCTGCATTACAAACTAAACATTATACCCCCAGGAAGCCATGTTCAAGATGGACGATGCCGTTTCCCCAACTTTGAGGCGGCGGTTAGGGAGGGGGGGTTATCCAGTGCATGTGCTCAAACTTAATTTGGTCTGACATGCCACATAGAGCAAGAGGACCCCAGGGGGTCAAAGGGATGATATATATATAGACCCCTAGGAGCCCACAAGCAGGCGTGTCATCGAAAACCGCATAAAGGAGACGTGGTCGATCAGAAGACCCCTATACCCTGCATACAGCCCAAAAATATGTATGGGTGGTGTGTGATGTGTTCAAATCCCCAATGCACAATTTTGATGGGGCACCAGCTGCATTACAAACCGAACACCATACCCCCAGGAAGCCAGGTTCAAGATGTACGATGCCGGTTCCCCAACTTCGAGGCGGGGAGGGGGATATCCAATGCATGCGCTCAAACCTAATTTGGTCTGACATGCCACACAGAGCAAGAGGAACCCGTCATGGTCAAACACTTCTCGTACGTTGTGGGTCAAAGGGGATAGATCGTGTGGGCTCATATATCTCGATCATTCTCCAATTTTTTAAAACAACAAATAACAAATAAAACATCATTCTTAAATTTTCGAAATAAGGATATCAAGGTTTATTTAATCGACATGACAGGTCACTACGGACACATTTAGATGATAAATGTGTCTATAGTGACCGTATCATGGCGCTTGAATAAAGCTTGAGATGTAGCTACTTCCCACCCAGTCACCCATCCTTAGACTGCTCCAGCCCTAGCACGCTTAACTTGTGCATTCTATTCGACTCGGCTAGCGGATGGGAAGTCGGCCCTTGCTGATAAGAGTTACCTCCTCGCCTTTAAGGCGTTTCCCGATGGTCGTCATGTGGGACCTACTCCCTACTATCACACATGTTTGTGCTTTTAGAAACTGTGTGCAATCTTTACATACCGGACCACTTCCATTCAAACTTACATTTTTTACATAAACTAGCTGAAGGAAGCAAAAGCTTTGCCTTTTCATTTGAACAAGATGGTTTCCCAGTTAATTGCGGAAAACCAGGCAAAAACTGATACAAACATGGCCTAAACCTATGGGAACTCTTGGCTGAGCATGAACTGGTACATGCCTTCTTTTACACCTCTGATACACTCACATAACTGGTGTACCGCAATATCGGTCTCCGCCCAGGATATTTCATGGGCGACGGTTAATTCAAAGCCGCGACGAGCATTTTGCTCTACATCGTTGTTGGCGGCACCTGGGGGGGCGAGGAGGTCGAAGAGCCAATCGACCAACCCATTGGCGTCGTGGTGGCGGATTCTGGTGGTGAAGAACTAATCAGAAAAATATCTCCAGCGGAATACATATTCGACTCTCGGCTCGGAGAGCAACTAATTGACGAGCGCTCGTTCGGTAGCCTCCCCAAGTGTCACTTGGGGTGGGCTGAGAGCTCAGCTGCCGCCACGTGTCGCGCTGTGGATGCTCCCTTTGGATTTTGTTTTCTCTTTTATCTTTCCGCACGCGTCTTTGGCTTTTTAGACGGTTTTGCTTTAGATTTTTTTTCGGTTTTTTGCTTTTTCGTCTATCTTAGCTTTTCGACAGAAAAACCAATTTATTTTGCGCGAAAAAGAATTTTTTTCTTGTTTTCGTGAGAGACATGGTTTTGCTTTCGCGAGAGGCATGGTTTTGCTTTTGCGAGAGGCATGGTCATGCCTCTCGAAAGCGAAAAAAATGCGTTATCGTTTCCTTCCACGAAGGTACGGTTTTGCCTCCACGAGACTCATGGTCGTGCCTC
This sequence comes from Aegilops umbellulata, assembly GCA_032464435.1. Lineage (NCBI taxonomy): Eukaryota > Viridiplantae > Streptophyta > Magnoliopsida > Poales > Poaceae > Aegilops > Aegilops umbellulata. The sequence goes on from CP136058.1 coordinate 357,461,366, forward strand.
TTGAAAATGAGAAAATGTGTTTTCTTTTTCTTTTCCTTTTCCGTGAGAGGCACGACCGTGCCTCTCGAAAATGAAAAAATGCGTATTTTTTCTTCAGCGAGCGAGAGGCACGATCGTACCTCTCGAAAACGAAAAAAACTTGCGTTCTTACATTTTTTTTCCCTTCCGCGAGAAGCACAGTTTCGCTTCCGCAAGAGGCAAGGTCGTGCCTCTCGTAAACGGCTTTCGAAAAGGAAAAACAACATGCTCCCCGTGTGGTTTTTTTCGTCCGGCTTTTTTGTAAAAAAAGTTTGTCAAGACCTATCAACACAGGATCTAATTTTGATGATCTCGACGTGAGGAATTCAATAGTGAAATGGTCAAGATTTGTATGCACGGTTTAAGAGATAAAACGTTCGGAATAAACGGATCAACGAGAAAAGAGAAAACTTGTAGGTTGCACTGGTGCACATGCAGCACGCCAAAAGTGATTTTTGAAAGAAGTACTCCTCAACTGGGAGTACTCATTAATTAGTGATTTCGACTCCTGAGCATCAAAAGGGCATCGCTTTGCTGAAGGGCGACCTCCCACTCCCTACTTTGGGCCGGCCCACAGTCGCTTCGTGTTTCCTCTTTTGTTATGTTTTTTATATTTCTTTTTCTGATTCTATTTTTCTATTTTCTTCTTCTTTTGTTTCTTATTTCATGTATTTTTTTAACACAGCACAGACGCAAGTGCTCATATATACATGCATAGACTCATCTCTATAAACGCACATTCGCACACCCTACCTCTATGAGCATTTTCAAGAGACTGAGCCACATATCATCTTTAGATTTTACGAAGTCACCGTAGGCGCCTCGTGGTCGACGGGAATGTCACCTCCCATTGAACGCACATTGCCGAAAATCATGAAATAAATCCAGGATAAAAGCGAGCACCAGGATTTGAACCCTGGTGAGCTGGAAAATACCACTGTCCTCCCGATCCAACCATAGGTGCGCGGCCTCGGGGTCGGCGTGGATGTCGGAGCGGCGGCTCCGGATACGGTGGTTGGGTGTCGGCTCCGGTTGCTCGGGTGGTGAAGCTGGCGGCTCGCCTGGTGCGCAGCCTCGGGGTCGGCGTGTGGGGTTTCTGTCTGTACGTCGGAGCGGCGGCTCCGGAGATGGTTGTAGGGTGTCGGCTCCGGTTGCTCGGGCAGCAGAGCAGGCGGCTCGCCTGGTGCGCGGCCTCGGGGTCGGCGTGGATGCCAAGCGGCGGCTTCGGTCTTTGGTTGTAGGGTGGCGGCCACAGGTTGCTTGGGTGACATAGCCGGCGGCTCGGCTGTTGCGCGGCCCTGGGGCCGGCGTGTGTTTCTTTTGGTTATCCCTGATTAACCGAGAATGTTAGGTTTTCGGGTCCGGTTTTCCTTATAAACTGGATCAACTCTCTTCTTCTTAATGAAATGCAGGAACCCCCTGCCCCTTTCGAGGTGTTCTCGAAAAAAACATAGGTTGTTTCACACTTTTTTCTGTATTTATGCAAAGTTCATTAGGTGTTAAAAAATATTCAGCATATATTAAGGAAATGTTCACCGTATATCTACAAAAAAATCACTCATTTATAAAAATGTTCATAGTATATTAGAAATTGTTCAACGAATGTAAATGTTCACTATGTTTTCGAAATTTGTTTAGTGTATAACACACAAATGTTCAATATTTATTAAAAAAATGTTCAAAATATATTACAAAAATGTTCAATGCGTATTTTCAAGATTTTTTCGATGCATATATTCATATTTGTTTCACAAATGTTTATCATTTAACACAAAAAGTTCATCGTGTATTTTTTAAAATGTTCATCGTATAATAAGAAAATGTCAACGTATATATATTTATGAAATGTTTAGTGGATATTCCAAAATAATCAGTTTGTACTTTTTTGATTTTTTTAAGACAAGTTCCATACTTAAACGCTTGCACTGTGAATCTACCACTAGAAGTCATCAACTTTATTTTATTTTATTTTGAGGGATGAACATGAATTTATTCATTAAAAACCACAGTTCGTGGGATACATAAAGGATCATGGGGTTGAATGAGCCACAAATGGCGCCTCTGGACTAAATTAAGAGAAAATTTAGTTAAGCTAGCAACATCTTTGTTTGATCGACGATCTTCATAGACAATCTTGCTGTTGACACTCGCAGCCCTTACTCTAATTTCGGTGATGATGGATCCACAAGCGCCCCTGAAATTCCTGTTTATATCATCTACCACTTGTTTTGCGTCCGACGCAATAATGATTTTTGAAGACCTAAATCTTCTGTCAGTGCAAAAGCTTTATTGGTTAGCGTCACTCGTTCACTCGCAAAGAAGCCTTTTTTTTTTTGTAATGTCCGATCCTGTTTAGAACTCACAAGTGTAAGAAGCACCATCATACACTCTGCGTCCTGCATGTTCTTTTTTGTTCAACGGAATCTTGTGTTGTTCTTAGTTACTTAGTCAGATGTGAGGTAAATATGTGAACATCTGTAACATAGCAGTTTTTAGCAAAATGGGCAGCAAGTTTGCCTGATATATCAATTAATAACAGGAAGAAATGATCCAAACAAAAGATCTCTTAATCTGCACCTGAGCATTTAGATGTAAATACTACTAGCTGTATGATTTTTTTATTCATTTGCTTATTTTGGCACAAGCAAGAAATTATTTTGTTATACCAAATTTGATGTTGCAGCTAGTTACATAGGCCATATGTTTGCTTCATGATGTTCTTTGGGTGCATAAATATTTGTTCCTCTAGCTTCCATTTAGTTACTTTTTCGTGATTCATTTTTCATTTGTGAAAAACAGATCCACACAACACACCTTTTCAGCGGTCGACTGTAGTAAGGTCGTTTAATCAGCATGCCGGCGGTAATATTTCTTTTCAACACTTACCATGTATGCTATTTACTAAGCCCCTTTTGGCACTCACCTTGAATTACAACCCAGTGACAATCTTTATTTTCTTACATTTTAGATCTGCTCCATCAAGCCGAAAAAGCTTCAGAGGTTGAACAGTTTAGTGTCGCCTTCTATCGTTACTATTCTCCGTTTTAGTAAGGCCACAAAAGGAAAGGTTGAGTTTGGGCTTGGTTTTGTTCTTCATGTGTGGAACAAAAAGGCCGTTGTCGTAGTTAACATAGCTTTGATTGAAGATGATGAGTACGTGCGTGTTCTTTTTGGGAATGGCTCGGTCAGTGATGTAGAAGTTTTTGTTGACAATGTTAACTCGATATATACTAGTTTCCTAGTGGAGGATAATCATGGATACTGCAAACCTGTGAAGATCAGTTCCTCTGAAATTGGTAGAGGACAAGTCATCTTCACGATTGCAGTTGCATGGGAAGAAATGCAGAAGACCGGCATGTACACTGGGTCTGTCATGTAAGTTACCAAGTGCCTAAATCTTGTTTGTTGATCCTTTTACTGTTTCAGTTGTTCTCACCTCATTTCTTTGGTTAGACACCCGAGATGCATCTCCGTAAAGAAGCTATCAAAAGAACCAGTGAATGACTACCAAAATTTTTTCGCATTCAGTTGCCCGTTGAGTGGACCTGTAGGTTGGACGGAACGCACGCCTTTAAGGTTAATTGGCGCTCCAGTGTTTAATCTGGCGGGAGAAGTTGTGGGGGTAACTGAAAAGGTTAGCAAAAAAAGCTACGATATGAAGTTTGCAAGGCTGTCTGGTTAGTTCCATACAGAGATGTCAATGCTTTTTGAAGATGATGATTGGAAGAAAAAAATACAACAGAAGTTAGAGAATGTACAAGGACATTCTGATATAAGTATGTAAGTGTTGATGAGTGAATCTATCTTCTGTGTTCGATTGTACAAGGCGTTGCCGTTTGCTCTATGTTATTAGATGTACTAGATCAGATGTGGTAGCAATTTGTTTTGTGTCCTCCTCGCATTTCTAATAGTATATCCTAATTAATACTCCCTTCGTTTCTAAATATAAACCCTTTTAGAGATTTCAATATGGACTACACACGAATGTAGATTCACTCATTTTGTTCTATATGTAGTCAGTAGTGGAATTTCTAAAAGGTCTTATATTTAGGAACGGAGGGAGTACTTACCAACCAAGAGTAGTTTCTTTTGGCAGGTGTTGAAGTTCATCCTGGTAAAGAAGCGGTTCAGTTATGCAGGGTTTTCAGATGTAGGGGGTTCCTGTCAGTTTTAAGTATTCAGTCCGATGGCTACATGTTTTTAACAACAGATCTTTTAATAAATTTTAAACAACAGTATCTTTTTAATTTTGGTTCCGCCTAGGATGATGAAATTCAATTTTGTTCTACTGTAGATTAGTTTAAACATCTTCGGCTGCGTACGAAGGCGAGCTCGCCGTGCCGCGGGCGCATTCTGCATACAGTCCGGCATGGACACCTTCAGTTCTGAATTTTCCCCTTGCAAGAGAATGTGGAGCATGGTTTTGCTGCAGCTGGCCTCTTCCTTCATCCTCCGTTGGGTGGTGCCAAGGGTCAGATCAACAAATATGAGAGGTAAGATGTGTAATATTCACTATTCTTCATGCTTGTGTTGCTTTTCTCATCTTACAACCAGCAGGTAATACCATGGCAGTTTGTTTAGCTCAATTACTAAGATGATATACGTAATAGTTTGAGAAAGTTCAGCATGATATAAAATTGAATTAGGGGCATCTCAAATGACAAGTTCTCTTTCTCTCATGTCCCATTGACATCTTAAAAGGAATCACCAAAGTAGTTATATCATTCTTTTGGTTCTGTTGCAGGTTCTTGACAAATGTCAATTCTTCAGAGCTGTCCAGGAGAAAGAAAGGGATTGGGCTCACTTGGTAGCGAAGTCAAAAATGGCAAATTGTACACATTAATATTATCTTGAATATTGAATAAGAACATATTTATTTGACATATTCAATAAGATTGTGTGCATTAATTGTACATGCATTTGCACACATGCATATGACTATTCTATTCAAATTGCCATGTGCTGCCATTGCTACCAAAGTCAAGTGCCCCACCATATTTTCTTAATCAGAATCTGTTGGGTAGTACTATTTGGTGGATTGTATCTATAGTATGTTGAAAGCAGATAAAACCTCATTGATTTTCACATTAGATGCCTACCTCATTGATTTTCACATTAGATGCCTCTTTAGTATATCTGATCATTCTCAACGAGAGGAGTCTACAGTGTGTAATGTTGTATTTCTTTTGTGAGACCTCAAAAAGCTGTCTATGAACCATATATGCAGTAGACATTCCCACATGTATTTATTCGTTTTTAAGGGAATGTTTAAATTCTTATGTTCGACTATAATTCTAAACTTCTAGTCCATTCGAGACGGTCAATTTATATTTGTTGGTCGACACATGCGTTGCATGGTTACTAGTCCTGGTAAAGAAGCGGTTCGGTTATGCAGGGTTTTCAGATGTAGGGGGTTCCTGTCAGTTTTAAGTATTCATTCAGTCGGATGGCTACATGTTCTAGAAAGCACGCAGACCCCTTTTTGTTCATGACTTGGCCATTTCTAATTTGAAGATATCATAACAAGCAGATTCGCTTGCTTTTGTGCGCAGCCAGTTTAGTTTGCAGAACTGTCATGATAATGGTCATTGTCATGTTTGACAAAATTAATGCATTTTTGTCTCAAGAATCAAAACTGACATCTACTCCCACCATCCCAAAAAGGCTGTTTTTAGATTTATCCAAGACAAGTTTTTTGGGACCGAGGTAATACTCCGGACTTGTAAACATATACTGTGATGATTGACAATTGTTAAGTAGTGCTTTCATGATATCTAAATACGGAGTCAGAGAAGCGGTTTACTGCTTGTCAAAAATGTTAGCTCAGCTTTCGAGTCCTTTTGTATAATAATGGGTCCGTCGACTTGGCTTGTAGTGACCTCTGGAGCATAACAGATTCTGTCTCCTTGTTCGGTCATTGCAAGCAGTAGTCCTCACTGAACCTGGCCTGAGTGCAGAATCTTGTCCTAGTTTTGCCATTGGTGTTAGGATTAATTAAGGGATTAATCCCTGCTTTCTCTTGCCGCAGGCAGTTGCTTTGGCAACTGTCGCGTCGGTTCATCGGACAGGGGTCTCTCTTTGTATAGACACCTCTTTAATGGCATCCTCTCAAACTCTGTGTATATATATATACTAGTTACATGCCAGTGCGGTGCTACGGACGATAGATGATTCAAATACAACGTTCATTTTGCATAATTATTACTTAAGCAATGTCATGACCAAACTGTGAATAATTATTTTATATCTTAATTTTGTCGACCACCCAGTGATTGAAGCACAAACTTCACTTGGCAAACATATTATCATATGACAATCAAGTTTAAGCAATTTCATTGACCAATTATTGCACAATTATTTGAAACACAGTTGGTTCAGTTTCTCTCAGTAACACACAATATCGAGCTTTGTGTTCAACATGAATGAGTTCCCATGACGGAAGTGACCTGCACAAAATAAACCCAAAACCTAAAAAGTGGCCGCGTGCTTGTTAGACGTTTCCGGCACACACCCTTTCGAGCCGTCCGATCCGTTGCGGGTGTGCGCATCAGCCCGCAGGAGCCACCTGGTCGGGACGTGGAGCAGCACGAGCCCTCATCTGTCGCTTACCTGGTCGGGACCCCACGACACATCGGCACGCATCGAGCCGCGCAAAGACGACCGCTCTTTCCCACTCCTCTCTCTCTGTTGGATGTGAGACACGGAAATCCCCCGCTCCTCCCACCCAAATCTCACCGACCAGTGGCGATAAAGGAAGGGCGCGCCGGCGGGGTTATCGCCGCCGTGACTGGGCGGGGTTGTCCAGGTGGAGGCCATGTCGCGGACCACGGCAGCGGAGCAGGCCATGTCCGGGCACCGGATCGACAGGCGCCGGGCGCCATCCCCGTCGGTGGCATGCACGTCGCCGCTCCAGCACCCGCGGCAGTAGAAGTGGGCGCACCCAGCAGACCTCATCTCGCCAGGGGTGTCCACGTCGAAGCAGATGTACCGGCTGAGGAGCGCATCGTTGACGGCCACAAAGACGGCGATGCCGTCTGCGGGAAGGCCGACAACGTCGCAGACGTGCTGCTCGTCCCAGCACCACCGCTCCCAGGCGCCGTGGGCGCTCCATCTGAATCCCCGGAGCACGGCGGCGTCTTGGACGACATGAGGTACACGGTGACGTAGTACAGAGCGAGTCTAATTAATGACTAAACTTAGCGATTATTCAGAAAAGAATGCTCAAGATGATGCCACGTTCATGCTATTTGCTGCATACACATATGCTTTTCCCTGCACTGGTGGGAGGGGAGGGACTCAATCTACTCTTTTTTTTTCTTCAGGCAAAATTTTCAGTGCAAGCGGGCAAATTGTAACAACCACTTAGGCAATTTTCAGGAAAATACTGGCTTGTGATTGATTGTACAACTGAACTGGGCTGCAGTTGCTCTAGATCGAGAATTGCTGGGGCCTGCGTCGTAGGGTGATTGCTCACCCCGTGTCAAGCCTGAGCTGCATCGCTGAATCATATCCTACCTGCTGGTCCTTTGGGTGGGTGTGTACAACAGGGTCAGCAGCAATTTGGTCTTCAGTTTCGTCCGTCATGTTGGCTTTAGGCTTGTAGCCCAGTAGTGTTGTAGATAACTGAATAACTTGGTGGCTTCTTACGAGGGAGGAGGACATGAATGGATGTTGGCTACCGGCCAGCCGATGCAGCAGGAAAGGAAAGTGTAGGCAGAGGTTGCACAACATGCAGTTTGCCGATGAAGAAGCAACGGATTTTCACTAGTACTTCTAGTATCATGTAAGATTTTTGTGTACTTTGATTACTTTGGTGCTAGCCCTTCAATTGATTTACCATTTGTGTTTTTATGTTTGTTTACAACTTCCTGTTATCATGTAGTAAAGCCATTCCTCTGCTTTTATAGACTATTGTTATTAGTAATGTTCTTCATCCAATATTCCTGTTTACTAGGTAGTTGCCTGAACATACTATAAGCTTTTTCTATAGCAGGCGTGATTTGCGAGAGAAAGGAAGATGCCGTTTTAAATCTCTTTTAAATTTTCCAGTGTTGGCCAATTCACGGGGGGCGACGATGAGGGATGGACGAACAAGTTGTGGCGAGTGGGAGAGGCAAGGCACCACACAAAAAAAGACACATCCGTGACATTTTGGGCCGAAAGAAAAAAAAATTGTCATACATATGACACTTCTACGACGATAATTGTGAAAAAACCCGGTATCATCATAGATGTGGTGGGCTCCTACTTCTATGACAAAAAATCATGACAGAAAATGGGCTTTTCGTCCTGGGTGGGCCAGAGACGCAGCTGCATGACATTCTTTGGGCCGTCCATGACGGAAAAAACCGTGGTAGAAGCGAGGGGGAGGAAAATTTCGGGGAGTTCCCGGTTACGGTGGGAGGTCGGGGGCCGAGCGATGCGCGTTTCTCTCGTACACGTACGCGCGTGTGTGCGAGACGTTGGCTCTAACTGAACCCGAGCGAGGCGTTGGGCTCTAACTGAACCCGAGCGATTGCACTGCAGGCTACGCGTTACTGAACCCGAGCGATCGATAGATGGCTGTTAACTGAACCCGATCGAGCGATTCCTTGGCTACTGCTGCTAACTGAAGCCGATCGATGCTGCCTCTGAATGAACAGTGAGCGTTGCGGGGGGAGGGTTTGGATGAACAGTTCCCGGTGGGGGTGGATGAACAGGACCCCGTGGTGTTGCCTCTGGATGAACAGGACCCCGATCGATCAAGTCGGTTGGGGCTGGATGAACAGGACCCCATGAAGGGGTGGATGAACAGGACCACCCCGTGGACGGCAGGATGAACAGTAGACGATGGAGGGGTGCCCGTGGAGGGGTGGTTGAACAGGACCCCGTGGTGTGGAGGGCTGGATGAACAGTAGACGATGGAGGGGTGGTTGAACAGTAGCAGGTGGAGTAGCGCGCGGTGGAGGCTGGATGAACAGGAGCCCGTGGAGGCTGGAGGAGGTCGACGGTGGATGAACAGTAGCTCGTGGAGGCTGGAGGGGGTCGATGGTGGAGATGAACAGTATCCTGTCGAGTCCCGTTTTGCGGTAAGCCACACCCCTCCCGATGAACAGGACCCCCGTTTCGACCGCAACGCTCCAACACAAGTCCGTTTCCTCCGTTTTGCGGTACGCCACACCCCTCCCGATCAACAGGACCCCCGTTTCGACCGTAGGAGGTCCGTTTCCTCCGTTTTGTGGTACGCCACACCCCTCCCGATCAACAGGACCCCCGTTTCGACCGTAGGAGGTCCGTTTCCTCCGTTGTGCGGTACGCCACGCCTCGTTTTCATCGCCTCTTCCGTCCAAGCCCTCCCGATGAACATGGCCACGTATTTCGTTCCGACCCAGCCGCGTTGCCTCCCGATGAACACGACCACGCATTCCGTTGCCTCCCCATGAACACGACGACGGCGTAGTTTCTCCGTTCCGACCCAGTCATGTCAACGAGCCCTCGCCGTACGTATGCGCGAGTAGGCGTCTGAGACCCCGCCCGTATGTACACATACGTGGCCGTATTTTCTTTCTTGCACCCTGGCCGTTGTACGTACGTGTACATGCTACGTGCGCTCCTCTACTACGACACGTGCGCGCCTCTACTACGACACGTGCGCGCCTCTACATCGACCAGTATATATGTACGTACACGTTCGCGACCAGAATGGACAACGCTACATACGCTTCGACCAGGTGGGTCCCGACTGTCAGGCACTTCCTTGACTGCGAAGATGTAGCTGGTGGGTCCCAGCAGTCAGGGGGGCGAAATACGGTGGCCCGTCTGGTGGGTCCCCGCTGTCAGGTGGAGGAATAATTATTTTGCACGTAATAAGGAGGCACTTCCTTGTTGTGGCCGTGGACCCAGCTGTCAGCCTCTCCACGTACAGTCCACGTCCGATGGAAGCCGTTCCTTGACCACGTTAACCACGCCGCGCCGAGCGCACCAGGGTGGTGGACGACGCGAGGCCTAGGAAGGGGACGACGCGGAGCCGGGGAAGACGCGGCACTGGATGCCCACGCATAGAGGAGTACGAGGGTTCACTGGTTCGCTGCGGTGTGAGGCTGCCGTCGCCGCAGAATAACAGGAGGTGTGGGTGAGTAGAGAGATGGCCTGGCTGTTGGGGAACGTAGTAATTTCAAAAAATTTCCTACGCACACGCAAGATCATGGTGATGCATAGCAACGAGAGGGGAGAGTGTTGTCTACGTACCCTCGTAGACCGAAGCGGAAGCGTTGAGACAACGTAGAGGAAGTAGTCGTACGTCCTCCTTGCGATCCGACCGATCCCAGCGCCGTTACTCCGGCGCCTCCGAGTTCTTGACACACGTACAGCACAATGACGTTCTCCGGGCTCCGATCCAGCAAAGCTCTCGGGGAAGAGTTTCGTCAGCACAACGGCGTGGTGACGATCTTGATGTGTTACCGACGCAGGGCTTCGCCTAAGCACTGCGACAATATTACCGAGGTGGAATATGGTGGAGGGGGGCACCGCACACGGCTAAGGAACGATCTCAAGGATCAACTTGTGTGTCTTGGGGTGCCCCCTGCCCCCGTATATAAAGGAGCAAGGGGGGGAGGGCCGGCCGGCCCTAGAGGCGCGCCAAGGAAGGGGGAGTCCTCCTCCTAGTGGGAGTAGGACTCCCCTTTCCTAGTCCAACTAGGAGGGGAAAGGGGGAAGGAAAGAGAGGGAGAGGGAGAGGGAAAGGGGGGCCGCGCCCCCCCCTCCTTGTCCAATTCGGGCTCCTCATGGGGGGGGGCGCGCGCCACCTCCTGGCGCAGCCCTCTCTCTCCCCTCGTGGCCCAGTAGGCCCATTACTTCCCCGGGGGGTTCCGGTAACCCCTCCGGCACTCCGGTATTATCCGAAACCACTCGGAACCATTCCGATGTCCGAACATAGCCGTCCAATATATCAATCTTTATGTCTCGACCATTCCGAGACTCCTCGTCATGTCCATGATCACATCCGGGACTCCGAACTCCTTCGGTACATCAAAATGCATAAACTCATAATAACTGTCATCGTAACCTTAAGCGTGCGGACCCTACGGTTCGAGAACAATGTAGACATGACCGAGACACGTCTCCGGTCAATAACCAATAGCGGGACCTGGATGCCCATATTGGCTCCTACATATTCTACGAAGATCTTTATCGGTCAGACCGCATAACAACATACGTTGTTCCCTTTGTCATCGGTATGTTACTTGCCCGAGATTCGATCGTCGGTATCCAATACCTAGTTCAATCTCGTTACCGGCAAGTCTCTTTAATCGTTCCGTAATACATCATTCCGCAACTAACTCATTAGTTGCAATGCTTGCAAGGCTTATGTGATGTGCATTACCGAGAAGGCCCTGAGATACCTCTCCGACATTCGGAGTGACAAATCCTAATCTTGAAATACGCCAACCCAACAAATACTTTCGGAGACACCTGTAGAGCACCTTTATAATCACCCAGTTACGTTGTGACGTTTGGTAGCACACAAAGTGTTCCTACGGTAAACGGGAGTTGCATAATCTCATAGTCAAAGGAACATGTATAAGTCATGAACAAAAGCAATAGCAACATACTAAACGATCGAGTGCTAAGCTATTGGAATGGGTCATGTCAATCAGATCATTCAACTAATGATGTGACCTTGTTAATCAAATGACAACTCCTTTGTCTATGGTTAGGAAACTTAACCATCTTTGATTAACAAGCTAGTCAAGTAGAGGCATACTAGTGACACTCTGTTTGTCTATATATCCACACATGTATTATGTTTCCGGTTAATACAATTCTAGCATGAATAATAAACATTTATCATGATATGTAAGGAAATAAATAATAACTTTATTATTGCCTCTAGGGCATATTTCCTTCAGTCTCCCACTTGCACTAGAGTCAATAATCTAGTTCACATCAGCATGTGATTTAAGAGCAATAGTTCACATCACCATGTGATTAATACCCATAGTTCACATCATCATGTGACCAACACCCAAAGGGTTTACTAGAGTCAATAATCAAGTTCACATCGCTATGTGATTAACACCCAAAGAGTACTAAGGTGTGATCATGTTTTGCTTGTGAGATAATCTTAGTCAACGGGTCTGCCACATTCAGATCCGTATGTATTTTGCAAATTTCTATGTCAACAATACTCTGCTCGGAGCTACTCTAGCTAATTGCTCCCACTTTCAATATGTATCTAGATCGAGACTTAGAGTCATCCAGATTGGTGTCAAAACTTGCATCGACGTAACCCTTTACGGCGAACCTTTTTGTCACCTCTATAATCGAGAAACATATCCTTATTCCACTAAGGATAATTTTGACCGCTGTCCAGTGATCTACTCCTAGATCACTATTGTACTCCCATGCCAAAATCAGTGTAGGGTATACAGTAGATCTGGTACACAGCATGGCATACTTTATAGAACCTATGGCTGAGGCATAGGGAATGACTTTCATTCTCTTTCTATCTTCTGCCGTGGTCGGGCTTTGAGTCTTACTCAATTTCACACCTTATGACACAGGCAAGAACTCTTTCTTTGACTGTTCCATTTTGAACTACTTCAAAATCTTGTCAAGGTATGTACTCATTGAAAAAACTTATCAAGCGTCTTGATCTATCTCTATAGATCTTGATGCTCAATATGTAAGCAGCTTTATTGAAGTCTTTCTTTGAAAAACTCCTTTCAAACACTCCTTTATGCTTTACAGAATAATTCTACATTATTTCCGATCAACAATATGTCATTCGCATATACTTGTCAGAATTGTTGTAGTGCTCCCACTCACTTTCTTGTAAACACAGGCTTCACCGCAAGTCTGTATAAAACTATATGTTTGATCAACTTATCAAAGCGTGTATTCCAACTCCGAGATGCTTGCACCAGTCCATAGATGGATCGCTAGAGCTTGCATATTTTGTTAGCACCTTTAGGATTGACAAAACCTTCTGGTTGCATCATATACAACTCTCCTTTAATAAATCCATTAAGGAATGCAGTTTTGTTTATCCATTTGCCAGATTTCATAAAATGCGGCAATTGCTAACATGATCCGGACAGACTTAAGCATAGATACGAGTGAGAAACTCTCATCGTAGTCAACACCTTGAACTTGTCGAAAACCTTTTGCGACAATTCTAGCTTTGTAGATAGTAACGTTACTATTAACGTCCGTCTTCCTCTTGAAGATCCATTTATTTTCTATGGCTCGCCGGTCATCGGGCAAGTCAACCAAAGTCCACACTTTGTTCTCATACATGGATCCCATCTCAGATTTCATGGCCTCAAACCATTTCGCGGAATCTGGGCTCACCATCGCTTCTTCATAGTTCGTAGGTTTGTCATGGTCTAGTAACATAACCTCCAGAACAGGACTACCGTACCATTCTGGTGCGGATCTTATTCTGGTTGACCTACGAGGTTCGGTAGTAACTTGATCCGAAGTTACATGATCATCATCATTATCTTCCTCACTAATTGGTGTAGTAGTCATAGGAACAGATTTCTGTGATGAATTACTTTCCAATAAGTGAGAAGGTACAGTTACCACATCAAGTTCTACTTTCCTCCCACTCACTTCTTTCGAGAGAAACTCCTTCTCTAGAAAGTATCCATTCTCAGCAACGAATGTCTTGCCTTCGGATCTGTGATAGAAGGTGTACCCAACTGTCTCGTTTGGGTATCCTATGAAGACATATTTCTCCGATTTGGGTTTGAGCTTATCAGGATGAAACTTTTTCACATAAGCATCACAACCCCAAACTTTAAGAAATGACAACTTTGGTTTCTTTGCCAAACCATAGTTCATATTGTGTCGTCTCAACGGACTTAGATGGTGCCCCTTTTTTAACGTGAATGCAGCTGTCTCTAATGCATGATCCCAAAACGATATTGGTAAATCGGTAAGAAACATCATAGATTGTACTATATCCAATAAAGTACGGTTATGACGTTCGGACACACCATTATGCTGTGGTGTTCCAGGTGACATGAGTTTGTGAAACTATTCCACATTGTTTTAACTGAAGACCAAACTCGTAACTCAAATACTCTTCTCCACGATCAGATCGTAGAAACTTTATTTTCTTGTTACGATGATTTTCCACTTCACTCTGAAATTATATGAACTTTTCAAATGTTTCAGACTTCTTATTTCATTAAGCAGATATACCCATATCTGCTCAAATCATCTGTGAAGGTCAGAAAATAATGATACTTGCCGCGAGCCTCAGTACTCATCGGATCGCATACATCAGTATGTATTATTTCCAATAAGCCACTTGCTCGCTCCATTGTTCCGGAGAAGGGAGTCTTAGGCATCTTGCCCATGAGGCATGGTTCGCAAGCATCAAGTGATTCATAATCAAGTGATTCCAAAATCCCATCAGCATGGAGTTTCTTCATGCGCTTTACACCAATATGACCTAAACTACAGTGCTACAAATAAGTTGCACTATCATTATTAACTTTTCATCTTTTTGGTTTCAATATTATGAATATGTGTATCACTAGGATCAAGATCCAACGAACCATTTTCATTGGGTGTGTAACCATATAAGGTTTTATTCATGTAAACAGAACAACAATTTATTCTCTTACTTAAATGATTAACCGTATTGCAATAAACATGTTCAAATCATATTCATGCTCAACGCAAACACCAAATAACACTTATTTAGGTTCAACACTAATCCCGAAAGTATAGGGAGTGTGCGATGATGATCATATCAATCTTGGAACTACTTCCAACACTCATCGTCACCTCACCCTTAACTAGTCTCTGTTCATTCTGCAACTCCCGTTTCGAGTTACTACTTCTTAGCAACTGAACCAGTATCAAATACCAAGGGGTTGCTACGAACACCAGTAAAATACACATCAATAATCTGTATATCAAATATACTTTTGTTCACTTTGCCATCCTTTCTTATCCATCAAATACTTGGGGTAGTTTCACTTCCAGTGACCAATCCCTTTGCAGTAGAAGCACTTAGTCTCAGGCTTAGGACGAGACTTGGGCTTCTTCACTTGAGCAGCAACTTGCTTGCCGTTCTTCTTTGAAGTTCCCCTTCTTCCCTTTGCCCTTTACTTGAAACTAGTGATCTTGTCAACCATCAACGCTTGATGCTCTTTCTTGATTTCTACCTTCATCGATTTCATCATTATGAAAAGCTCGGAAGTCGTTTTCGTCATCCCTTGCATACTATAGTTCATCACGAAGTTCTACTAACTTGGTGATGGTGACTAGAGAATTCTGTCAATCACTATCTTATCTGGAAGATTAACTCCCACTTGATTCAAGCGATTGTAGTACCCAGACAATCTGAGCACATGCTCACTAGTTGAGCGATTCTCCTCCATCTTTTAGTTATAGAACTTGTTGGAGACTTCATATCTCTCAACTCGGGTATTTGCTTGAAATATTAACTTCAACTCCTGGAACATCTCATATGGTCCATGACGTTCAAAACGTCTTTGAAGTCCCGATTCTAAGCCGTTAAGCATGGTGCACTAAACTATCAAGTAGTCATCATATTGAGTTAGCCAAACGTTCATAACGTCTGCATCTGCTCCTGCAATAGGTCTGTCACCTAGCGGTGCATCAAGGACATAATTCTTCTGTGCAGCAATGAGGATAAACCTCAGATCACGGATCCAATCCGCATCATTGCTACTAACATTTTTCAACATATTTTTTTCTCTAGGAACATATCAAAATAAACATAGGGAAGCAACAACGCGAGCTATTGATCTACAACATAGATATGATAATACTACCAGGACTAAGTTCATGATAAATTTAAGTTCAATTAATCATATTACTTAAGAACTCCCACTTAGATAGACATCTCTCTAATCCTCTAAGTGATCACGTGATCCAAATCAACTAAACCATGTCCGATCATCACGTGAGATGGAGTAGTTTCAATGGTGAACATCACTATGTTGATCATATCTACTATATGATTCACGCTCGACCTTTCAGTCTCCGTGTTCCGAGGTCTGTTATATGCTAGGCTCGTCAAGTTAAACGTGAGTATTCCGCGTGTGCAACTGTTTTGCACCAGTTGTATTTGAACGTAGAGCCTATCACACCCGATCATCACGTGGTGTCTCAGCACGAAGAACTTTCGCAACGGTGCATACTCAGGGAGAACACTATTACTATGATAATTTGGTGAGAGATCATCTTATAATGCTACCGTCAATCAAAGCAAGATAAGATGCATAAAAAGATAAACATCACATGCAATCAATATAAGTGATATGATATGGCCATCATCATCTTGTGCTTGTGATCTCCATCTCCGCAGCACCATCATGATCACCATCGTCACCGGCGTGACACCTTGATCTCCATCGTAGCATCGTTGTCGTCTCGCCAATCTTATGCTTCTACGACTATCGCTACCACTTAGTGATAAAGTAAAGCATTACAGGGCGATTGCATTGCATACAATAAAGCGACAACCATACGGCTCCTGCCGGTTGCCGATAACTCGGTTACAAAACATGATCATCTCATACAATAAAATTTAGCATCATGTCTTGACCATATCACATCACAACATGCCCTGCAAAAACAAGTTAGACGTCCTCTACTTTGTTTGTTGCAAATTTTACGTGGCTGCTACGGGCTTAAGCAAGAACCAATCTCACCTACGCATCAAAACCACAACGATAGTTTGTCAAATAGACTCCGTTTTAACCTTCTCAAGGACCGGGCGTAGCCATACTCGGTTCAACTAAAGTTGGAGAAACTGACACCCGCCAGCCACCTGTGTGCAAAGCACGGCGGTAGAACCAGTCTCGCGTAAGCGTACGCGTAATGTCAGTCCAGGCCGCTTCATCCAACAATACCGCCGAACCAAAGTATGACATGCTGGTAGGCAGTATGACTTATATCATCCACAACTCACTTGTGTTCTACTCGTGCA
Source organism: Aegilops umbellulata (assembly GCA_032464435.1). Classification (NCBI taxonomy): domain Eukaryota; kingdom Viridiplantae; phylum Streptophyta; class Magnoliopsida; order Poales; family Poaceae; genus Aegilops; species Aegilops umbellulata. The sequence continues at coordinate 357,478,341 of CP136058.1, forward strand.
TATAACATCAAACCATAAAACCTAGGCTCGGATGCCACTGTTGGGGAACGTAGTAATTTCAAAAAAATTCCTACGCACACGCAAGATCATGGTGATGCATAGCAACAAGAGGGGAGAGTGTTGTCTACGTACCCTCGTAGACCGAAGCGGAAGCGTTGACACAACATAGAGGAAGTAGTCGTACGTCCTCCTCGCGATCCGACCGATCCTGGCGCCGTTACTCCGGCGCCTCCGAGTTCTTGACACACGTACAACACGATGACGTTCTCCGGGCTCCGATCCAGCAAAGCTCTCGGGGAAGAGTTTCGTCAGCACGATGGCGTGGTGATGATCTTGATGTGTTACCGACGCAGGGCTTCGCCTAAACACTGCGACAATATTACCGAGGTGGAATATGGTGGAGGGGGGGCACCGCACACGGCTAAGGAACGATCTCAAGGATCAACTTGTGTGTCTTGGGGTGCCCCCCTGCCCCCGTATATAAAGGAGCAAGGGGGGAGGGCCGGCCGGCCCTAGAGGCGCGCCAAGGGAGGGGGAGTCCTCCTCCTAGTGGGAGTAGGACTCCCCTTTCCTAGTCCAACTAGGAGGGGGAAGGGGGAAGGAAAGAGAGGGAGAGGGAGAGGGAAAGGGGGGCCGCGCCCACCCCCCTCCTTGTCCAATTCGGACTCCTCATGGGGGGGGCGCGCCACCTCTTGGCGCAGCCCTCTCTCTCCCCTCGTGGCCCAGTAGGCCCATTACTTCCCCGGGGGGTTCCGGTAACCCCTCTGGCACTCCGGTATTATCCGAAACCACTCGGAACCATTCCGATGTCCGAACATAGCCGTCCAATATATCAATCTTTATGTCTCGACCATTCCGAGACTCCTCGTCATGTCCATGATCACATCCGGGACTCCGAACTCCTTCGGTACATCAAAATGCATAAACTCATAATAACTGTCATCGTAACCTTAAGCGTGCGGACCCTACGGTTCGAGAACAATGTAGACATGACCGAGACACGTCTCCGGTCAATAACCAATAGCGGGACCTTGATGCCCATATTGGCTCCTACATATTCTACGAAGATCTTTATCGGTCAGACCGCATAACAACATACGTTGTTCCCTTTGTCATCGGTATGTTACTTGCCCGAGATTCGATCGTTGGTATCCAATACCTAGTTCAATCTCGTTACCGGCAAGTCTCTTTACTCGTTCCGTAATACATCATTCCGCAACTAACTCATTAGTTGCAATGCTTGCAAGGCTTATGTGATGTGCATTACCGAGAAGGCCCTGAGATACCTCTCCGACATTCGGAGTGACAAATCCTAATCTTGAAATACGCAAACCCAACAAATACTTTCGGAGACACCTGTAGAGCACCTTTATAATCACCCAGTTACGTTGTGACGTTTGGTAGCACACAAAGTGTTCCTACGGTAAACGGGAGTTGCATAATCTCATAGTCAAAGGAAACATGTATAAGTCATGAACAAAAGCAATAGCAACATACTAAACGATCGGGTGCTAAGCTATTGGAATGGGTCATGTCAATCAGATCATTCAACTAATGATGTGACCTTGTTAATCAAATGACAACTCCTTTGTCTATGGTTAGGAAACTTAACCATCTTTGATTAACAAGCTAATCAAGTAGAGGCATACTAGTGACACTCTGTTTGTCTATATATCCACACATGTATTATGTTTCTGGTTAATACAATTCTAGCATGAATAATAAACATTTATCATGATATGTAAGGAAATAAATAATAACTTTATTATTGCCTCTAGGGCATATTTCCTTCACTGGCCAGGGGTGAGAGTAGTAGGGGGCGGTGAGGCCTCCGCCGCATCGCAGCCGGCCACAGGAGGCACGAGCACGAGGCATGACCGGCGCTGGTTTGGGCGGCTGGAGCAAGAAGACCAGAGGTTGAAGAAGCACTAGGCCGTTGGATGGACATCATACGGTCACTAAAGCTAGAATCGTGCATATTGACTAGGTTGACAAAGCCCTCCGTCCCCGTCAACTTAGTAGGCCCACAAGTCAGCCTCCCACCAAGGTGGGTCCTAGCTAGCAGGGGGTATTCATTTTTTTGTGCGTAATAAGGAGGCACTTCCTTGCGTGCGAAGATATAGCTGGTGGGTCCGAGCTGTCAGCGGCGGTAACGTTTTTTCGCGAAATACAGAGGCCCTTTCGGTGGGTCCCTGATGTCAGGTGGAGGAATCATTATTTTGCGCGTAATAAGGAGGCATTTCCTTGCGTGCGGCCATGGACCCAGTTGTCGGCCTCTCCACGTAAAGTCCACTTCAGATGCATGTCGGTCGTTGACCACGTTGACCAGGCCGCACAGAGAGCACCAGGGCGGTGGATGACGGCGAGGCCTAAGAAGGGAATGACACGGAGGCAGGGAAGACTCGACAGTTGTTTTTGTTTCCCACGCGGAGGGGAGTACGACTGTACGAGGCCTCACCGTCGCTGGAGAATAACAGCAGGTGTGAGTGAGTAGAGGGATGGCTAGGCCAGCGATGGGAGTATAGTGGGGCGATGAGGCCTGCGCGGCAGCAGAGCCGGCCGCGGGGAGGAGGGAGCAGGCAGTCCCGTCGGCGCCTGTTTGAGCGGCTGGAGCAGGAAGAGCAGAGATTGAAGAAGCACGACGGCCGTTGGATGGCCATCCAACAGTCACTGCTTGTGCGTCAACCTTTTTTTTAGGAAAGCCTCAAATATGTGGGAAACAATATGCAACCCATCTACCATTATTTCTAATAATTTACAGCTCATTTGCTAATTATTAAGGTTTTTTGGATCCCATATTCTTTTTGTTATCATTACAGCCCATATTATGGCCACGGTTAAAAAATTATATGAATGTTTGCATATTTCGGTGCGGTCCGAACTATTTTTAATCCCGAAATTTCGACTCACATTCAAACTGATTTTTAAAATAAATGTATATCAATATAAAATCTAACAAATTCTCCATGCATAAAAATTAATGTAATTTAAATCTCAAAATGAAAAAAAGATATTTGAAACTAATTACCGGTTTGATGTGTTTTAAAAATGTACAACCCATTTCTCATTACTGATGGGCCATTTTCTCGGCCAGCCGAATGAAAGCTCTCCTCCTTGTCTTGAAAGATTTGCAGTCCAACAGGCCCGACAAAGCGACTTACTTGGCAAATCACAAAAAAACTGGGATGTGGCCGTGGACCCAGCTGTCAGCCTCTCCACGTACAGTACTCTTCTGATGGAATGTCGTTGACCATGTTGACCACGCCGCGCCGATAGCACCAAGGCGGTGGACGACGGCGAGGCCTAGGAAGGGGACGATGCGGAGCCGGGGAAGACGCGGCAGTGGATGCCCACACGGAGAGGAGTACGAGGGTTCATTGGTTCGGTTGCGGTGTGAGGCTGGCATTGCCGTAGGGCCTGGCTAGCGGTGGGAGTAGTAGGGGGCAATGAGGCCTCATCGGCAGCACAGCCGACCACTGGAGGCAGGAGCTGGCGGTCTCCCCGGCGCTGGTTTGGGCGGCTGGTGCAAGAAGAGCAGCGATTGAAGAAGCAGCAGGACCGTTCGATTCAAATCCAACGGTTACTGCTGCTAGAATCGTTTGTTGACTAAGTTGACAAGCCCTGCGTACGCGTCAACTTAGTAGGCCCATAGGTCAGCCTCCCAACCGGTGCGCCCCAGATGTCAGTGGGAGGAATCATTTTTTCGCGTAATAAGGAGGCAGTTGATTGCGTGCGGCCAGGCCAGCGGAGGGAGTAGGGTGGGCCGGGGAAGCCTGCGCGGCATCACAGCGGGCCACAAGAGGAGGGAGCAGGCAGTCCGCCGGCGCTAGTTTAGGCAGCTGGAGCAGGAAGATCAGAGATTAAAGAAGCACGTCGGCCGTTGGATGGACATCCAACACTAACTGCTGCTAGAATCGTGTGTTCACTGACAAAGCCTTGCGTAAACAAGTCAGCCTCGAAATTCATGGCGTGTACAACCCATTTGCTATTATTTTTATAATTTTTACTCATTTTCTAATTCATATGAAATTTATTGCAGCCCGTTTTCCTTTTTTAGAATTGCTGGCCATTTTCTGGTCAGTACCAGGGTCAAAAAATTAACTAATATGTGAGAAATTTTGAAAATTCGCAAATTTTTACTGGGGAACGAAATATTCTTAATCCAAAAATTAATAGCTATAGTAAAACAAATTTAAAAATAAATTAGTACTATGTCATGTTAAATCCAATGAAATACGTATAAGATATCAGTGAAGAACAAAAACAAAAAAAGAAACTTATATCCCATTTGCTATAATTTTTTTGGAATTTTCAACCCCTTTTGATATTACTTTTAACAGACATTGACCATACTCTTAAGCCAGGCCGGAATGCATCCCTCCTCGTCTTGAAAGATTTGCAGCCCAGTAATTCGGAGAAAACAAATAGGCCTAGTTTGGGTATTCTTCAAAAAGAAATACTGGGCTACCTATTTTCCCAAAGAACTGGTGCATGAGCATTTAGCTTTATTTATTTATTTATTTACTTATTTATGTTTAGGGGACCATGAGCATGTACCTGGGACGGATTCATGTGATAGCCTCCCTTCCAATTAATTATGGGCTTCTCTATTGGGCCTTCATCAGTGGGCTGCATGTTATCAACAAGTGGAAAATGTGTTCCGAGTTTCAAAAAAAAATGTGTTCCGTACGATAAATAGTATGCACTACGTACGGTACGAGGCACTAAAGGATCGTACCATGCAACGACTTCCAAAACATTGTGTTTGTCATTCTAACAACACATTTATTCAACCAACAGACGAAATATACTACTGATTGTACATTGAAAACAGCAGCAGCAGCAGCAACCAAGGCTGGGGGTGCAACAGAAGCAGTAAGCAGGCCAGAAGAGTGAAGACGCAGCTCTCTCTTCCAAACCAAACATCAGCCATCATTACAAAAGGGCTAAAAAAACAAGTGTATGCATCAAACTAAATAAAGTTCCTACTACACCAAGTGTACGCATCTAACTAACTGGCTCAGTTAGACGTTACTATTTATTAAGCTGTGCAGATTGGCTGGCGGCTTGAACCAGATGGGTGCCTGACGGGGGAAACTCCAGCCAGCAGGTCGAAGTCTGATACTTGTGACCCTCTCTCCTACTTTGGGCTGCAGAGCGTGGCGGCACATATCAGGGTATGGTGCATGCAGAGACGCATGGTACGCTGTGTACACACAGTTTTGCCTGATGAACGAAACCGCGCTGCCATCATGATCCTTGCCGTCGGTTATCTCCTGGTTAATCGGATAATTCAGTCCGAGAAACAGAGAGCGTGTACCAAGGCTACTTACCAGCCTCCAGTCAAAAATTCCTGAAGGCCCAGAGAAGCTGGGATCCTGCTCAAAGGCCTTGCAGTGACTGTGATTGTATTCCGCGAAACAACACGTCCGGTACGTGCGAACGATCATCAATCTTTCGTCGTCGTCTGATCGAGCCAGGAACCACCTGCAACTGCCATGCTGCTTTTCTTTGAAAGGTTCTGGGATTGGGAAGGGTAGAGACACCAGGCGGCCTACAACATCATATCAAGTTGGAGTCAAATAAAAAAGGGCTCTTGGTTTAGTTAATCTTAAGAACAACATGTTATGAGCATGAATATTTTTTCAACAAATGTTGACAGTAATATAAGCAAGCCATCATGATATCATAGGAAAGTAACATACTGCTGTAACAGCCGTTTGTAGCAATGACTGGAGTAGGCCAGCAATACGTCCAGCCATAGAAGGAGTCGACAGCGTAAATGAAGCCCTTGTGTTCAATGGCATCAGAGAACCATGGAGGATGTATGATCCTGCGATGGACGTGCAGATTTATCCACTTACCGCAGTGACCTGTCAGAAAGGCAAGACTGCGGTTGAAGAACGCAATTAGCCTGAAGTCTTTACAATTCGCAGATCTTGTGGGCACTTGGCAGATTACAACCTTGAGCAAATTAAACTTGGTATCATGTTGGCTACTATAAGATTTCGAGTATTCTGGGCCGCGGTGCCAAAGCAGTGCAGTGTTAATCGAAGGAAGGGGATCAATCGCCGGGTGTAGACCTCCACGAGCATCCAGCTGCCGCGACCGTCGACGAGCACCATCCAAGACGTGTTCATCCCGACCCAATACATACCGTTAATGTAGTTGAGGCTGACGGGGATCGGATCGCAGTCAAGGGGGTTGATGCTCACCACCCTATGATCGTTATGCTGCGTGACACGCCGTTTCTGAAGATCAGGCGGCATCAGCAAGCAAAGAGCTGGCTTAAAAAGCTCCGGCCTGAGGGCTTTGAGTAAATGGTACAGCCCCGACGAGCACGCGACGAGCGACATGGTACTGAGATTGTCCACACGCGAAACAATGAGCTTGATTACCTCTGTGGGGAGCGAATTCCAGCCACTCTTTCGGCGGACGCTGCTCGGTTCTGCCATTGTTAGTGCTTGGGTTTCGGACGAGGGGGGAGGCGCCTTAGTGGGATGGAAGATTGGACAAGATTATGTGCAGACAAAGATGGAGAAGCGAATATGTGCTGCGGGAAGTGGACAGGTGATGATGACTACAGCACGCCGCTTGACTTACGAGACACATACCAGCAGCGTAGGGTCATGTCGATGCTAGACAACTTGCTTGAGTGATCATAGTACTGGTACTCCCTACAGTGCTATGCCCTAACTTGCTTGATTAGAGTAGTAGAGTAGGACTCTGCTCTACTACTAGCACCGAAGGAGTAGTATATTCTAATCTAAAATAGTTACAAACTTCAATGCCCGAGCGTGGAACGACTACGAACCATGCTCAAAGACCGTGTCTACGTGGTGTTTGGACATGGGCGACAACCTCAACGCCAACGGTGCTGCTCCCGTTGCACCGTATGTGTTTCTGTCCTTCCTGTTCGAAATCGTGGTAGAATTCATGTTTCTACTCCGTATCCTACTACTATGCTAGTCCACATTATTAGTTTCATCTCTATTATAGCCGTCATGGTTTATTTTGTGCTTATTCGGATTAAATCTCGTAGTAACTTGCTCATATATTCAACTGGCGCAACGTCCCCTACAGCCACTCCCGTTTCATGGACGGCCTGGTCGATGTTGGAATTTTGCTAGTAGGCCTTTATAAGGTGAGCTCTTCTACCACTTGTATGAGCATGAGAAGAGGAGACCTACACGTGCGCTCATCCTCCTCGCTCGCCTCACCACGCCACGCCTCGTCATGACGCGCCGCGGGTTGCGGGATTGAGCCGAGCCGAGGACAGAGCTATACTCCCATGACCTACCCGGCCCGCACTATATAGTTTCTCACCACCGTTCCAGATCGTTGCGCCGCCAAGAAAGTCTTCTCCATCCCTCGTGCGCCTGGAGAAGGGACAGCAGGCCTCCGAAACCCCGCCTATCGTGATCCTGTATGGGAGAGGGGCGATCAGGTTTTTAGGGAGGGCACTCGCGCGACTGCTGGCAGCGACGACTTCGCGAACAACGACTTCTTCCCCGACCTCGGCAACCTCATCCTCGACGACATGGGCGACAACGTGAACGCCGGCGGTGCTGCTCCCGCTGCATCGTATGTGATTCTATCCTTCCTGTTCGAGATCGTGGTAGAATTCATGTTTCTAGTATGTGATCTGTTCATCTGCTATGCTAGTTCGCATGATTAGTTTAATCTCTGTCAATGCTGTCATGATCTATTTCCTATTTATTTGGTGTCGGTGTACTAGAGTAGGGGTACCCTAGTATCCCGAACTTGTGCACGGGCAGTTGCAGCGCCCCGCGGCAAGGCTTGCCAGGTGACCGCCAAGGACCTCCGTAGTTCCTCTGGAGCCATTCAAGAACAAAGTATTCAAGCCAAAGAGACAAGGCCCCGGCAAGAGGAGCTTGCCGGGAAGGCCACTCAAGGCATGAGGCCCCGGCAAGAGGAGCTTGCCGGGAAGGCCACTCAAGGCATGAGGCCCCGGCAAGAGGAGCTTGCCGGGAAGGCAACTCAAGACATAGAGACCCCGGCAAGAGGAGCTTGCTGGGAAGGCCAACCAAGGCCACGCGTCCCGACAAGGCCCGGCGAGCGACAAGCTTCCGGACGCGACAAGACAATGACCGCGGCAAGGCGTTTTGCCGCGGCAAGCGACCACCCTGTACCTGCGCTCCAGCACACCCACCAACATGTCACTCTGGGACCCTTCCAGGGGTACGTGGCGGGAGGCTGTGCAGCCAGGGGTACGCGGTGGCAAGCGGCGCTCACAGGATTTCCATCATGGCGAACGGTGGCGCCCCTGACGGTCCCTTTTCTGCACTGTTTGGGCGACGTAGATGGGCATTTAATGCCCTTGTCCCCTGCCGTCAGGGTTAGGTATGATACACTGTACAAGTAGTTGTACCTACCGCGGCAACTTTACATTTTTGCCCTTGCCTACATTGCCACCTGTCGGTGACCCCTTGAGCATATAAAAGGAGGCCCATGCGCAACGTAGAAAGGGGGATGAAGAACAGAAGCACGCTCGGTCTCGTTAGCCGCTCGAGTGTACTGTAGCACTCAGCGCTCCCGAGCAAGAACACAATACAATCCACAAAGCAGCAGTAGGGTTTTACGCATCCGTGCGGCCCGAAGCTGGGTAAAACCGCTCGTGTGTCTCGCCTCGATCTGCTCTTCGTGCGGCCTCCGCCCCCCGCCGAACCGAAAAGGGGCTCCATCCCCATAGGTGCTCGTGGAGTCAGTTTCCCCGACATCTTTGGCGCGCCAGGGAGGGGGCGTCGAGTTTGTGTGAACCTGATCCAACGTTCACGCGAGCTAGATCCCCATCATCTTCATCGACATGCCACCGAAGAAGAAGGCTTCGGAGGCGGCTGATCCGCCCGCGACAGATCCACCACTGCCGGAGCAAACGGCTGGTGCGGAAGACGCCGGCGGAAGAACGGGCGTCGACGAGCGAGCCCACAATGCCGCCAGGTCCAAGGACAAGGCCGCGCTGCCCGTCGGCGGCGTAGCCGGCTCCCACGACGACAGGGCGTCCGTGGATGCACCGCGCCCATCTCAGGAGGCGCGGGACCGGCAGCGCCATGGTACTCACGGTACCATACGCTTACTGGACCCAAATCGAGCCGGCGGATCTCGGAACGCTCAAGGCCAACACGCTGGCGCGAGCGAGGCACGGTCGCCTGGACGGGATATTGCTCCTTCTAACGCAGTTAGAAGTCCGAGCATATCCCGCTCCTCGCACCGTTCGCCACCGCTACCCGCCACTCCAGCAGAAGCTTTGGCGCGAGCTCAACTGCTCTTAGATTTCCCTCCAACGCCGGACAAGATCGACGACTGGAGGGCCAGCATTCAGAGTCTCATCGGCTTCGCCAACGGCGACACTCCACGGCAGCCGACTGCATCGCAGCCACGGCAAGCCAGCCAGGTGCGAGCCGACGGCGACCAGACCGGTAGGGGTGCAACCACCGTGCACTCTCCGCCCCGGAGGCCAAGATCGCCGACTCGCCGGGTCCACCACGACAGCGACTCCACTGCGTCATCAGACCCGCGAGCTCGTCGTGACCAATGCCAAGTTCTTCACGAACGACAGCAAGAAGACGCTCGTACCCGTATCGAGCGTCGAAGAGAAGCGCGGTGTCAGTCAGACCGGCGCGCTGGGCCCAATGTCGACATGCATGCGCCAGGGGAACCAGGCAACCTGCCGTACACGGTAGGTTGCCCTGCGTTTACCCCCGAGCTGCGGCAAGTCCAGTGGCCCAGTACGAAGAATTTCAAGCCAGACGTACCAGAGAAGTACGACGGCAAGTTGCATCCGTCGGAGTTCCTCAGCATCTACACCATCGCGGTGCAAGCTGCCGGGGGGCGAGACGACAAGATCCTTGCCAACTACTTCCCGCTGGTGCTCAGGCCCAACGTCAGGTCCTGGCTCATGCACTGGCCGAACAACTCCATATCCTCCTGGGCGGACCTGTGCCATCAATTTGTCGGTGCCTTTACAGGCGGTCACAAACCTCATGGCCAGGAGAGTGATCTTCATCTGCTCGCCCAGAAGGAAGGAGAGCCTCTGCGCAAGTACATCCAGAGATTTAGCCAAGTGCAACACAACATCCCAGATGTCCACCCTGCTGCGGTCATCAGCGCGTTCCATCAGAACGTGCGTAACCGCAGGATGCGGGAGGAGATGGCGATGTGCAAGATCAGAGACGTCAGTGAGCTGTATGCACTGGCCGACAGGTGTGCACGTGCCGAGGAAGGGAGGAGACTCCCCGAAGAGAATACAGCAGCAGAAGGATCTGACAGCGAGGATGCCGCCCCGGCAAGCAAGAGCCGGCGACGGAACAACAGAAAGAAGAAAGGCAAAGAGGTGCTAGCTGTTGAGCAGTCCGGCAACGAAGGTGGCGCCAAGACAGCCAAGACTGGTAGCTCCGGCAAGGAGGTTGCCGCATGCGCCAACTGCCAGGCTGTGGCTGCCGCCGACAAGCAGGACGGGACCAACAAGGAGTACTGCAAGATCCACCGCACCAAGGGCCATGACCTCCAGAGTTGCAAGAAGGTCGAGCAGCTTGTTGAGCTGCAAAAGGCCGAGTATGAGCGACGCGACAAGGAGAAGGCCCAAGGAGGTACCGGAGGATCTGGCACGAAGCGCCCCGCCCGGGGAGGACGCCGCGGCAAGGCCAAGCAGCGGCAAGGAGACAGACCTCCCCGTGGCCGCGACAAGGATGAAGACGACGACGACGGCGAAGACATGGAGGATGACGAGACCAGTGAGCAGGAGTTTCAGAAAGCCACAGAGGTCTTGTGCGTTGACGGCGGTGCTTCTCTGCATACTTCACACCGCCAACTCAAGCAGTGGGTGCGAGAAGTCACTGCGGCAGAACCACCCATCGAATCGCGCAAGCTTCTGAAATGGTCCAGCATGCCTATTGTCTTTGATATTGAGGACCACCCTGATCACACAACTGCGATCGGGTGCTTGCCGATGTTGGTTTCGCCAACTATCCGCAACCTCAAGGTCACTAAGATGCTAGTTGACGGCGGGGCCGGCTTGAACCTGATCTCCTCCGCTGTGCTCCAGAAACTCCAAGTCCCCGACAGCGAGCTCAAAGAGACCGGCACATTCCAAGGAATCAACCCGGGAAGGAGCAAGCTGAAGAGGAAGATCACACTGCCGGTGACATTTGGCAGCGAGTTGAACTTCAGGACTGAGAGGATCACTTTTGACGTTGCCGATTTTCCATTGCCCTACAATGGAATCCTCGGCCGTCCAGCGCTCGCCAAGTTCATGGCGGCCTCTCACTATGCTTACAACATGCTCAAGATGCCAGGCCCGATAAGTGTCATCTCTATCCCTAGCGACGAGAAGGATACTCTTATCTGTGCCGACAAGATTTACCGGGAAGCAGCAGCCGCAACTGATCGCGAGATACTTGCCGCTGAAACTCCCCGGGGCAAGAAGAAGACCAAGTCCGGCAAGAGTTCTGATGCCCACTCCGGCAAGCGCACCTCTTCGGAGTGCTGCGCTACCGTCGAGGAGGCACCATCGAGCTCCACCGGCAAGTGCAAGAAGACGATGGCAGCTCCACCAGCGACCAAGAAGGTGTCCGCCAAGGAGGACGGCACTGGTGGTACCTTCACCATCAGTGCCACTCTAGACCCTAAATAGGAAAGCGCGCTCATTGCTTTCCTACGGGCAAATGTCGATGTGTTTGCGTGGCAACCGTCTGACATCCCCGGTGTTCCCAGGAAAGTAATTGAGCATCACCTTGCCGTCTGTCCTCACGCGCGGCCCGTCAAGCAGAGAGTCAGGAAGCAAGCCGTGGAGCGCCAAGAGTTCATTGCAGAAAAATCAAGAAGTTGGAAGCAGCAGGCCTTGTCAGAGGAGTGCTCCATCCTACGTGGTTGGCCAATCCTGTAGTCGTGCGCAAAGCAAACGGGAAATGGAGGCTTTGTATCGATTTCACCGATGTTAACAAAGCTTGTCCCAAAGATCCATTTCCCTTGCCGCGCATTGACCAGATTGTTGACTCCACGGCCGGATTTGATTTGCTTTCATTTCTTGATGCATACTCAGGATACCATCAGATCTTCATGGCAGAAGAGGATGAGGAGAAAACCGCATTCATCACTCCATGTGGCACGTACTGTTTCATACAGATGCCTTTTGGTTTGAAGAATGCTGGTTCAACATTTGCAAGGGTAGTCCATACCGCTTTTGAGCCACAGATACACAGAAATGTGGAAGCCTACATGGATGATATAGTGGTCAAGAGCAGGGACAAGTCAACTCTGATTCAAGATTTAGAAGAGACTTTTGCAAATCTGCGCAAGATCAGCCTCAAGCTCAACCCCGAGAAGTGCGTGTTTGGAGTCCCTTCCGGCAAGCTTCTCGGGTTCTTCGTGTCTCCGCGAGGAATTGAGGCCAATCCCGACAAGATCAAGGCCATTGGGCAGATCGAAGCACCAAAGCGCGTCAAGGATGTACGAAAACTTGCCGGTTGCGTGGCAACTCTCAGCAGGTTTATCTCTAAGTCGGCTGAGCGCGCCCTGCCGTTTTTCAAAATATTGAAAAAGGCAGGTCCAATGAAATGGACTCCGGAAGCGGAGGCTGCACTGCAGGACTTGAAGAGGTACCTGTCCTCCACTCCAATACTTGTCGCACCTAAGCCACAAGAGAAGTTGTTGCCGTATCTGGCGGCAACCAATCAAGTGGTTAGTGCTGCATTAGTAGCGGAGAGGGAGGCAGATGATGAGCTAGCAACCGCGGCAAGCGCATCCAGCGACAAGCAGGGGGCTTCCCCGACAAGCTCTGGTCCCGACAAAGATGGATCTTATAATGCCCCGAGACCGATGTGCCAGGTGTCGTCCAGTTATTCGCCGTTGTCACCGTGTCATTTGCTTGCGTGTCGCATCTTGCCATGTCATCATCCGCATTGCATCATCATGTTTCCAAAACTTGCATCCGTCCCGGTCTCTTTGTTCTCTCCGTTGTCCGTTCTGAGCCCAACCACACTTGCACGCGCCCGCGGCATGTCCGAAATATTATTTTATAAGTGGCATAAAAATGTTCTCAGAATGGGATGAAACTTGTCGAGCGGTCTTATTATAGTGTAGAAAGACCGCCTGCCAAATTTCATCGCATTCGGAGTCCGTTTGTTAGCCCAACCGTTAAACATATAGCGGTACCGTTGCCGGTACCTTCGGCGGATGTTTTGCTCTTCAAAAAAACCGTCTCGGGCCGCACTCCTTCCCTCTCTTCCCAACCTAACCTCTCTCGTCAGCCCGCAGCCCTCCTCGCGCGCGCGTCCGAAAGCTGTCCCGAACCCGACCCGGATAGTCGTCACCGTTGTGTCCGGATCATCCCCTAACGTCTACAAAACATCTCCGTTTTGTTAATTGGGCTCCCTAGCCTATTTATTTCGGACCGCCCAATCGCGATCAGAGGATCCAAATCATCCCCTTTCGTATATATATAGTCCGCCCTTAGTCTTTTTGGACAAACCCTAAAATCTAGGGACTTTGTCCCGTCGCGCCGCCGCCACCTACCGTATCTTCCTCGGGATCCAGATCCATTTCCTCTTCGTGTTCACCACTACACCAACCCGAGTCAGCCGCCCCCCCATCCACCAGCGCCCAATCCATCACAGCAGCCTCGATCCCGAGACCCTTGTCTTTGCGCCGCCCCGGCGAGCGTGCCAGCCGGCGACCTCGACCCCAGGACCGGCCCCGTCGCGCCCTCTCTCCTCCTGTTTTCCCTCTCTCTCTCTCTCACGGTGGTCCTCTCTCTCTCTCCTTCCCAGGAACGAGAAGGAGCTCGCCCAAGCTCCATGGCGCCGCCGCCATTGTTCTGCTTCGTCCGGTGACCTCCGAGCAGTGCCACCCGCCGGATCGGCTCGAGTTCTCCTCGTCCCCTGCGCCTCAAGTTCCTCTGCCGCCGCGCCGTCCCGGAGTCCCGCAGGAGCTCGCCTGCGTGCCTCTGCTCGCGCACCAGCACCTCGAACCCGCCTCTCCTGCCTGTCCCGCGCCCGAGGCCCTGCCTTCTCCTCGTCCGCGCCGACCGAAGCCAGCAGGTCGCCGCCTCGCTCGCGTCCCTCTGTCGCCGGCGCCCGAAGTCCCTCTAGATCATGCATTTAATAACTCATCAACGGTGCATCGAATTAAAATGATTTATATATGAAACTTGCTTAAAATTTTGTGTAGATTAATAATTTGCAACTTTCATCTATGTTTAAAATGATTAAAATGATGTTTGTTTAAATTTGCTCCTATGCCATGTTAAATGATTTAATTCATAACTATTCAACCGTAGCTCCAAACCTAACAAACTTTATATGTAAATGGGGTAGAATTTGGACTAGTTTAACATGGTGGCCTTACTTTGCATGCTTAACAACTATAAAATTGTGTTTTAGGCAGAACAGTACCAAATTCAATATATGCATATGAGGAGTTTCCGGAATTGTTGTTTGTTGTTCCGGCCTCATTTAAACTTGTCTAGATAGGTAGTTTTGTTGTGCTTCACCCCTTGCCATGTTAATCAACATTTAATATTGTTGGGTACATAAACAAGAGAGAACTAAATAATTGTTGTGGTGTTTCATCAATATGTAACTCGTTGCATATTGAGCTCCACTTAATTTGTAGTGTTGTTTGTTGCACTTTGCCATGCCATGCATATTTAAACCGGACATGCACCATACTTGGTTGTGCATCATGCCATGTTTGTGCTTGTTGGTTTACCTTGTTGTTTGTTTGTTTCCGGGTTGCCTCTCTCGTTAGCTTCGGTTTCGTTCCGGAGTTGTGAGGATCCGTTCGACTACGTCCGTTTGTCTTCTTCATGGACTCGTTCTTCTTCCTTGCGGGATCTCAGGCAAGATGACCATACCCTCGAAATCACTTCTATCTTTGCTTGCTAGATTGCTCGCTCTTTTGCTATGCCTATGCTGCGATACCTACCACTTGCTTATCATGCCTCCCATATTGTTAAACCAAGCCTCTAACCCACCTTGTCCTAGCAAGCCGTTGTTTGGCTAAGTTACCGCTTGCTCTGCCCCTCTTATAGCGTTGTTAGTTGCAGGTGAAGATGAAACGTGTTCCTTGTTGGAACATGGAGATGTTGTTCCTTGTTGGAACATGTTTACTTGTTGGGATATCACAATATATCTTATTTAATTAATGCATCTATATACTTGGTAAAGGGTGGAAGGCTCGGCCTTATGCCTGGTGTTTTGTTCCACTCTTGCCGCCCTAGTTTCCGTCATATCGGTGTTATGTTCCCGGATTTTTGCGTCCCTAACGCGGTCGGGTGATTTATGGGACCCCCTTGACAGTTCGCTTTGAATAAGACTTTTCCAGCAGGCCCAACCTTGGTTTTACCATTTGACTACCACCTATCCCTTTCCCTTGGGTCTGATCAACCCGAGGGTCATCTTTATTTAGCCCCCCCGGACCAATGCTTGTCTAAGTGTTGGCCCGAACTGAGCTGCCTGCGGGGCCCCCTCGTGGAAACTCGAGGTCTGGTTTTACTCGTAGCTAGTCTCATCCGGTGTTGCCCTGAGACCGAGATATGTGCAGCTCCTATCAGGATGTCGGCGCATCGGGCGGCTTTGCTGGACTTGTTTTATTACTGTCGAAATGTCTTGTAGCCGGGATTCCGAGAGTGATCGGGTCTTCCCGGGGAGAAGGAATATCCTTCGTTGATCGCGAGAGCTTATCATGGGCTAAGTTGGGACACCCCTGCAGGGTTTGAACTTTCGAAAGCCGTGCCCGCGGTTATGTGGCAGATGGGAATTTGTTAATGACCGGTTGTAGAAAACCCGAAGTAGAGCTTAATTAAAATACACCAACCGCGTGTGTAACCGTGATGGTCTCTTCTCGGCGGGGTCCGGGAAGTGAACACGGTTGTTGGAGTTATGCTTGACGTAAGTAGTTCAGGATCACTTCTTGATCATAGTTGTTCGACTGTGCTTTTGCCTTCTCTTCTCGCTCTCGTTTGCGTATGTTAGCCACCATACATGCTAGTCGCTTGCTGCAGCTCCACCTCATGCCTTTTACCCTTCCTATAAGATTAAATAGTCTTGATCTCGCGGGTGTGAGATTGCTGAGTCCTCGTGACTCACTAGATACTTCCAAAACCAGTTTGCAGGTGCCGATGAAACCGTGCAGGTGACGCACCCGAGCTCAAGGAGGAGTTCGATGAAGATCTTGTCCTTTATATTGTTTCGTTCTAGTCGATCAGTAGTGGAGCCCAGTTGGGGTCGATCTTGGTCCTTTGTCGCTTTTGGGGTTTCTTCTTTTATTTTGGCTCTGTAGTCGGGCCCTGATTGTAACTGTATGATGTAATGTTTTATTCATGTATTTGTGTGAAGTGGCGATTGTAAGCCAACTATGTATCTCTTTCCCTTATGTATTACATGGGTTGTGTGAAGATTACCTCACTTGCGACATTGCTTTCAATGCGGTTATGCCTCTAAGTCGTGCTTCGACACGTGGGAGATATAGCCGCATCGAGGGCGTTATAAGTTGGTAATCAGAGCCTTCCCCGACCTTAGGAGCCCCCACTGATTGATCGTTTTTTTAGTGGCCGAGTTGTGTCTAGAAAAATGTTTTGAGTCATTTAGGAATTATATATCGGAGAGTTTAGGAATTCTTTTTACTTCCCAGTCTCCTCATCGCTCTGGTAAGGCATCCTGACGTAGAGTTTTGACTCTTCTCTTCTCAAATTTCACTAATTTTTTTTAGGATCACGCGGGTATCTTAGAATTGTTCCGATGGTTTTATGATGACAACATTGTCTTGGTTGCCTCCCGTCAGCAGGGGTTTAGTGGAGGTGTCGCGGGGAGTTGAGCTCCGAGGTGTTGTCGTCATAATTTTATCGTTACAGTTCTGGAATACCTGAGTTTAGTACGCCGACATCGAAAATCTCTTTTGTACAGTTGTTGGTGAGATAACCCTGATAGCCCAGTACTGAGGCGAGTGCGGGAGTATTGCCATGACTCGTATAACGGATGCTTTTCGAAGGTTGAGGTAGATGATTTCCGAAGGTTTCTTGGTTATGTGTTGAAGGATGGATACAGCTGGATCTAGGTATTGTTAGTTTGGGTGATATATTTTGTGTCCCCTGTATCCCTAACACCAGATTGCATAACCAGAAAGTTTCGGGAGTTTACAAGTGGGAATTCAAGTATCTCGTAGGATATCTTTCCAACAGACACATGATACGATATGGGATCTAGCATATGTTTGTTTCCGGCTTATTCTGCGAGCCAATCCTGTGTTTTGTTTTGGTGGTATTCGAGTTGCTTTAATGTCAAGTGTTGATTCCATACCTTTCCTAAACGGTGTTCTCATATTCCTATGTGGATACCAATCCTTCATGATAATTGATCTTGCAAATAAATTATCAGTCTTCTCAACGGTGTTTGCTTCATCCGCTCCAAGTTGTCTTTGTCTTATCCGGTGGTTATTATGAAGATGGTTAAGAGTTTCAAGTCCGTCTTTCGTCATTATTTTCTTCTCCGGTGGTTCCAATTCAAGCTTTATCGATCATATCTTTTCCTTGTTTCTAATGTTTTTTCGTACCGGTGCATCTCTTAATCATTCACTCCTCGCTATTCAATTGTTCCGGAGTGATGAAGATATCTAAGAAGATTCAAGTTTCCATTCTCAATTCACTCAATTTCTTTTGGGGATGATATCTCTTTCAAGCCATTTAATTCAACCGGTGCAATATCCCTTTCAAGCAAACGTTCAAACGGTGTTTCTTTTCAGTGGGCCCTAACCCACAGGTCTTTTCCCAGGATCTTACCTGACTCTTCTAATTCTTCCCGGAGTTATTCTCAAATTCTTTTCAAAGTTTGATGTAAGAATGAATTATCATCAGTCATATGTATTTCTCCTAGATCTTTCAAATTCTTTTCATCGTTGAGTCAACCTTTCTAATTTTCATCCCGGAATGCCTCAACAATTCATGGTGGTCTTTATCATCATCATTCTCTACATTTGAAGACCGAAGAAGAGTTTCTCTTAAATCTTGCTCCATTCTCATCAAGATTCATGGTTCTAGCGTTATGCCATCCTCTCATAATTGTTTTCGATTGTGAGAATTCTTTTACCCATCCGGAGCATTTCAGAAGTCTTTCAGTTTGATTCTCCGGAGCCATCATCTCAATATTATTCATTCTCAGCTTTCATCTCTCGTTCTCCAAATCATACCGGTGCATCATTTAATATTCTCTAATCAGTTCATGATCTCTTCGTTCATTTATATCTAAATTCTCTCAAGTATCTTCGTTCATTTTCTAATTCTTACCGGTGATTCATCCCCTTACTTCGTTCGTTTTCAATTTTTACGGTGGTTCGTTTAAGATTTCACTTCCTTCGTTATCATATCAATTCATTCGTCCTTTCCAACCCTACCGGTGGTTCGTTGAAGACCTTCCCAAGTTTGTGCTATATCTCTATTGATCTTTTCTACGGGAATAAGTAGTATGCCAAATCCATTGCTTGTCATCAATTTAATTGGTGAAGGATAAGCATAATGTAATTCTTATTCTTGTTTCATCGAGTAAATTCTATTCCCTATTCCGGAGGTTCATCTAAATTCTGGGTTTCAATTGCTCATCTTTCTTTCCGGAGTTCCAAGTTTTCTCGTTTATATCATTTCAAAGCTTCATCTTATCACTGCAAGGCTTCATCTTGTGTTTTCAACTTCTCTTTCTTTTATCATCCTTTTCTTACCGTAGTTCTTCATGGAGATTCTACATGATGATTTACAAAGGATTTAATTCCTTCTCGAAGTGTTCATCGAGATTCTTTTCAAAGCAGCTCAAGTATTATTTATCTTGCATTTTAGAGTGCAATTCTTTCTACCTTATCTTTTGAGATGGTGTTATGTCATCCTTGGCAATTTCTCCTCGTGCTTCATGATTCACATGTTGTCAAGAATGAGGTATTTTAAATCCATCAATCTCTTCATTGGAGTTATCTTGGATTATATTTCACCTAAAGCCTTCCCTAAGGATTGTTGCTATTTATGGTGCTTATAAATGACCCAAATTCTTCGTTTGTCCTCCCGGCGAAATAAGTCTCTCGTCTCCTTGGTGATATCAATCCAATCTTTGGTTTTCGTTAGTGGCAGGTTGTCACCTCATAATTTGGGGATGTCTTCCATAAGTCCACATCAAGTTTAAGCTTTCGTTGTTGATAATCCAACAACTCCGTTCAACCTTTTCTTCGTAAGCTTTCTCTTTCAATTTTATTTGCGAGAGTTGTCATTCATCTTCTCCGTTCTTTTCTTTCCAACCATCCAGTTTTCCATTCTTTTGTTCCAGAGGCATTGTGATGTTGCTCTCTTCGACCCATCATCTTGTTTTGCCAAGATCATGTTATTTTTCCTTGGTTACCCATTTAACCGGAGTGTTGCGTCTATCGTTCCTCTTTTAACCGGAGTCTCATCCAGGTGCTATCATTTTTGGTCATGTTCATGTTCTATTCCTCCATTTCCAACCGGAGTGTTGTATCATCTCTTCAATATCATCTCATCTTATCAAGTTTTCCTTCTCTTTTCTACCGGAGTGCTGTCCAAATTCTGTCATTCTTGTTCCTTGACTATCTCATTATACTGAGGGGGTAATATTCTTTTCGTTCGTGAAGCTCTTTTTCCATGTCTTTCAAACAACAAGGTTCTCATATATTCCTTGTTCCTCTTTGCTAACGGAGTGTTTGCAATCTCGTTCATCTCCATGGTATTCTTTCTTTCAATTTGTTAAACCTCTCAAGGTTCGTGGTTTCACTCTTTTGTCAAAGAAGCAACTTAGTTTTACCTCTTCTCTTTCTCTTCAGTTTTCTCTCCGGTGCCATTCTAGATCTCGGGACGAGATCCTCTCGTAGTGGTGGAGTGTTGTAACGCCCCGAGACCGATGTGCCGGGTGTCGTCCAGTTATTCGCCGTTGTCGCCGTGTCATTTGCTTGCGTGTCGCATCTTGCCATGTCATCATCCGCATTGCATCATCATGTTTTCAAAACTTGCATCCGTCCCGGTCTCTTTGTTCTCTCCGTTGTCCGTTCTGAGCCCAACCACACTTGCACGCGCCCGCGGCATGTCCGAAATATTATTTTATAAGTGGCATAAAAATGTTCTCGGAATGGGATGAAACTTGTCGAGCGGTCTTATTATAGTGTAGACAGACCGCCTGCCAAATTTCATCGCATTCGGAGTCCGTTTGTTAGCCCAACCGTTAAACATATAGCGGTACCGTTGCCGGTACCTTCGGCGGATGTTTTGCTCTTCAAAAAAACCGTCTCGGGCCGCACTCCTTCCCTATCTTCCCAACCTAAACTCTCTCGTCAGCCCGCAGCCCTCCTCGCGCGCGCGTCCGAAAGCTGTCTCGAACCCGACCCGGATAGTCGTCACCGTTGTGTCCGGATCATCCCCTAACGTCTACAAAACATCTCCGTTTTGTTAATTGGGCTCCCTAGCCTATTTATTTCGGACCGCCCGATCGCGATCGGAGGATCCAAATCATCCCCTTTCGTATATATATAGTCCGCCCTTAGTCATTTTGGACAAACCCTAAAATCTAGGGACTTTGTCCCGTCGAGCCGCCGCCACCTACCGTATCTTCCTCGGGATCCAGATCCATTTCCTCTTCGTGTTCACCACCACACCAACCCGAGCCAGCCGCCCCCCATCCACCAGCGCCCAATCCATCGCAGCAGCCTCGATCCCGAGACCCTTGTCTTTGCGCCGCCCCGGCGAGCGTGCCAGCCGGCGACCTTGACCCCAGGACCGGCCCCGTCGCGCCCTCTCTCCTCCTGTTTTCCCTCTCTCTCTCTCTCACGGTGGTCCTCTCTCTCTCTCCTTCCCAGGAACGAGAAGGAGCTCGCCCAAGCTCCATGGCGCCGCCGCCGTCGTTCTGCTTCGTCCGGTGACCTCCGAGCAGTGCCACCCGCCGGATCGGCTCGAGTTCGCCTCGTCCCCTGCGCCTCAAGTTCCTCTGCCGCCGCGCCGTCCCGGAGTCCCGCAGGAGCTCGCCTGCGTGCCTCTGCTCACGCACCAGCACCTCGACCCCGCCTCTCCTGCCCGTCCCGCGCCCGAGGCCCTGCCTTCTCCTCGTCCGCGCCGACCGAAACCAGCAGGTCGCCGCCTCGCTCGCGTCCCTGTGTCGCCGGCGCCCCAAGTCCCTCTAGATCATGCATTTAATAACTCATCAACGGTGCATCGGATTAAAATGATTTATATATGAAACTTGCTTAAAATTTTGTGTAGATTAGTAATTTGCAACTTTCATCTATGTTTAAAATGATTAAAATGATGTTTGTTTAAATTTGCTCCTATGCCATGTTAAAATGATTTAATTCATAACTATTCAACCGTAGCTCCAAACCTAACAAACTTTATATGTAAATGGGGTAGAATTTTGCCTAGTTTAACATGGTGGCCTTACTTTGCATGCTTAACAACTATAAAATTGTGTTTTAGGCAGAACAGTACCAAATTCAATATATGCATATGAGGAGTTTCCAGAATTGTTGTTTGTTGTTCCGGCCTCATTTAAACTTGTCTAGATAGGTAGTTTTGTTGTGCTTCACCCCTTGCCATGTTAATCAACATTTAATATTGTTGGGTACATAAACAAGAGAGAACTAAATAATTGTTGTGATGTTTCGTCAATATGTAACTCGTTGCATATTGAGCTCCACTTAATTTGTAGTGTTGTTTGTTGCACTTTGCCATGCCATGCATATTTAAACCGGACATGCACCATACTTGGTTGTGCATCATGCCATGTTTGTGCTTGTTGGTTTACCTTGATGTTTGTTTGTTTCCGGGTTGCCTCTCTGGTTAGCTTCGGTTTCGTTCCGGAGTCTTGAGGATCCGTTCGACTACGTCCGTTTGTCTTCTTCATGGACTCGTTCTTCTTCCTTGCGGGATCTCAGGCAAGATGACCATACCCTCGAAATCACTTCTATCTTTGCTTGCTAGATTGCTCGCTCTTTTGCTATGCCTATGCTGCGATACCTACCACTTGCTTATCATGCCTCCCATATTGTTAAACCAAGCCTCTAACCCACCTTGTCCTAGCAAACCGTTGTTTGTCTATGTTACCGCTTGCTCAGCCCCTCTTATAGCGTTGTTAGTTGCAGGTGAAGATGAAACTTGTTCCTTGTTGGAACATGGAGATGTTGTTCCTTGTTGGAACATGTTTACTTGTTGGGATATCACAATATATCTTATTTAATTAATGCATCTATATACTTGGTAAAGGGTGGAAGGCTCGGCCTTATGCCTGGTGTTTTGTTCCACTCTTGCCGCCCTAGTTTCCGTCATATCGGTGTTATGTTCCCGGATTTTTGCGTCCCTAACGCGGTCGGGTGATTTATGGGACCCCCTTGACAGTTCGCTTTGAATAAGACTTTTCCAGCAGGCCCAACCTTGGTTTTACCATTTGACTACCACCTATCCCTTTCCCTTGGGTCTGATCAACCCGAGGGTCATCTTTATTTAGCCCCCCCGGACCAATGCTTGTCTAAGTGTTGGCCCGAACTGAGCTGCCTGCGGGGCCCCCTCGTGGAAACTCGAGGTCTGGTTTTACTCGTAGCTAGTCTCATCCGGTGTTGCCCTGAGACCGAGATATGTGCAGCTCCTATCAGGATGTCGGCGCATCGGGCGGCTTTGCTGGACTTGTTTTATTACTGTCGAAATGTCTTGTAGCCGGGATTCCGAGAGTGATCGGGTCTTCCCGGGGAGAAGGAATATCCTTCGTTGATCGCGAGAGCTTATCATGGGCTAAGTTGGGACACCCCTGCAGGGTTTGAACTTTCGAAAGCCGTGCCCGCGGTTATGTGGCAGATGGGAATTTGTTAATGACCGGTTGTAGAAAACCCGAAGTAGAGCTTAATTAAAATACACCAACCGCGTGTGTAACCGTGATGGTCTCTTCTCGGCGGGGTCCGGGAAGTGAACACGGTTGTTGGAGTTATGCTTGACGTAAGTAGTTCAGGATCACTTCTTGATCATAGTTGTTCGACCGTGCTTTTGCCTTCTCTTCTCGCTCTCGTTTGCGTATGTTAGCCACCATACATGCTAGTCGCTTGCTGCAGCTCCACCTCATGCCTTTTACCCTTCCTATAAGCTTAAATAGTCTTGATCTCGCGGGTGTGAGATTGCTGAGTCCTCGTGACTCACTAGATACTTCCAAAACCAGTTTGCAGGTGCCGATGAAACCGTGCAGGTGACGCACCCGAGCTCAAGGAGGAGTTCGATGAAGATCTTGTCCTTTATATTGTTTCGTTCTAGTCGATCAGTAGTGGAGCCCAGTTGGGGTCGATCTTGGTCCTTTGTCGCTTTTGGGGTTTCTTCTTTTATTTTGGCTCCGTAGTCGGGCCCTGATTGTAACTGTATGATGTAATGTTTTATTCATGTATTTGTGTGAAGTGGCGATTGTAAGCCAACTATGTATCTCTTTCCCTTATGTATTACATGGGTTGTGTGAAGATTACCTCACTTGCGACATTGCTTTCAATGCGGTTATGCCTCTAAGTCATGCTTCGACACGTGGGAGATATAGCCGCATCGAGGGCGTTATAGATCTGCGCAGGTGTGCGAGGAGATACAGAAGAAGAGGATGGTGCAGCGCCTAGTTTACTTCATCAGCTC
Organism: Aegilops umbellulata; assembly: GCA_032464435.1. NCBI lineage: Eukaryota > Viridiplantae > Streptophyta > Magnoliopsida > Poales > Poaceae > Aegilops > Aegilops umbellulata. The sequence continues at coordinate 357,501,988 of CP136058.1, forward strand.
CCTTCTGCAGGGGGCTAGGTCAAGGTACTCTGGTGTGCAGAAATTGCTTTTCGGGCTTCTCATGGCCTCGAGAAAGTTGCGCCATTACTTCCAAGCACATGAGATCACAGTTGTCACTCGCTTTCCGCTAAAGAGGATACTGCAGAATCCAGAAGCGGCAGGCAGGATTGTTGAGTGGGCACTGGAACTGTCAAGCTTTGGCCTCAAGTTTGAGAGCACTTCAACTATCCAAAGCAGAGCATTGGCAGAATTCATAGTAGAGTGGACGCCAACACCAGATGAAGAAATTCCGGAGACGAGCATCCCCGTCAAGGAGGCGAGCAAAGAGTGGCTGATGTACTTTGATGGTGCCTTCTCGCTGCAAGGCGCCGGTGCTGGTGTGCTGCTTGTCGCACCCACCGGAGAGCACCTCAAGTACATGGTCCAGATGCACTTTCCCAAGGAGCAAGCAACAAACAATACTGCAGAGTATGAAGGTTTGCTTGCCGGTCTCAGGGTCGCGGCAGACCTTGGGATCAAGAAGCTCATTGTCAGGGGTGACTCACAGCTTGTCGTCCGCCAAGTTAACAAGAATTACCAGAGTCCGTTGATGGAAGCTTACGTTGATGAAGTGAGGAAGCTAGAAGAGCACTTTGTCGGCCTACAGATGGAACACATTCCAAGAGCTCAGAACGACATCGCAGATGGCCTGTCAAAGTGCGCCGCACTTAAGTTACCTGTGGAACCAGGGATCTTTGTGCTCAAGCTAACTCAACCATCCGTATCACCATCAACTGGGCAGAGCAAGAAAAGGAAGTTGATTTCTGGTGACTATCTTCCGGCAGAGCTTCCCGAAGCCGCCGCCAAGAAGGTCCCCAAGATCGATGCCAAGAGTGCTGAGGAGCAGTCTGCTCCGGCAAACCCCAGGGTTTGTTCCGTCGAAGCAGATGCTCCCGACAAGTTTTTCTCCGGCAAGCTTGCCAGGGAACATCAAGCTCCGGTTGAGCCGCAGGTTCTCGCCGTAGAAGCGGATGTTCCCGCAGCAGCAGATATGCCTTTAGTCCTTGTTGTCGAGCCCCAAGCTCCAGCATGGGCACAACAGATCGTCCGTTTCCTTCAGACAGGATAACTTCCCGAAGAGTAAGAAGAAGCGGAAAGAGTAGCCCGGCAGTCAAGTATGTACCAGTTTGTTGACAGCATACTGTACAGAAGAAGACTCAACGGTGTGAAATTGAAGTGTATTCCCCGGGAAGACGGACAAAAGTTGTTGGCAGAGATACATGGAGGCATATGTGGTCACCACATTGGCGCAAGAGCACTTGCCGGCAAAGCATTCCGGCAAGGGTTCTTCTGGCCGACAGCCCTCCAGGATGCAACTGCACAAGTAACCAAGTGTGAAGCGTGCCAATTCCATTCCAAGCAGATACAGCAGCCAGCTCAAGCTCTCCAGACGATCCCTTTATCCTGGCCATTTTCGGTCTGGGGGCTCGACATCCTCAGCCCCTTCCCCCGAGCTGTCGGGGGCTTTGAGTTCTTGTATGTTGCTATCGACAAGTTCACAAAGTGGCCGGAAGTGGAAGCAGTGAGCAGCACAGTCAGCAGTCAAGTTCTTCAGGTCGATTGTTTGCCGCTTCGGGATCCCTAACAGGATCGTCACCGACAACGGTACACAATTCACGAGCCGCACCTTCATGCAGTACGTCCAAGATCTTGGCGCCAAGGTCTGCTTCGCTTCTGTTGCTCACCCCAGAAGCAACGGTCAAGCGGAGAGGGCAAATGCTGAAGTGCTACGTGGCCTCAAGACCAGGACTTTCGACAGGCTGCACAAGTGTGGAAGAAACTGGATCGAGGAGCTGCCGGTGGTTGTTTGGTCGATCAGGACGACGCCAAATCGAGCCACTGGCCAGACACCTTTCGCTCTAGTCTATGGAGCAGAGGCAGTTATCCCCACGGAACTCGTATACGGGTCACCTCGAGTGCTCGCTTATGATGAGCTTGAGCAAGAGCAGCTGCGTGAAGATGACGCGCTGCTCCTTGAGGAAGATCGTCTTCAGGCTGCTGTGCGAGCTGCTCGCTACCAGCAAGCTTTGCGCCGCTACCATAGCCGCAAAGTTAACGCCAGAAGTCTCGAGGAAGGGGACCTTGTTCTTCGGCGCGTTCAGTCCGCCAAGAATTCCAACAAGTTGACGCCAAAGTGGGAAGGCCCTTACCGGGTGAAACGAGTCACTAGGCCTGGCGCTGTCCGCCTTGAGACCGAAGATGGCATTCCGGTGAGCAACTCCTGGAATATTGAGCATCTTCGCAAGTTTTACCCGTAAGGCGCGGTTGTCGGACCCTGCTCCGACAACCACCTTTTGTACAAGTCTTGCCGCTGTTGCATGTGATCCTTTGTACAAAGCCAGGCGCAGACCCTGTGCATAAAGAAAGCTCATGTGCTCCGCACATCTTGTCAATTTCATGCTTTTTATTCTTTTTTGCATGAGTTATCTGACACTTTGTGCAGCACCGAACCCCGGTAAGCAATAACGAGCCATAAGGCTCCATACCTTTATTTTCTCTTCTTTCTTTTCTCAAGGAAAGGAAGGTTCCCCTCGCCCACAAGTTTGCCGGTGGGAAGGAGGAGATAAGGGTGAGGACCAGGCGTCGTTCAAGCAAGTTACGCCTTGCCGGAGAGCGAACAGCAAAAAAGCTAAGTTGCCAAAGTTTGAGCAATCAGATTTTTAAATTTTCAAGTTATCTTCCTTGAACGACCATGCTTTGTATGGAAAACCTGTGCGCGAAGGAACCAGCTCGTGGCTAGTTGCGCCCTTACTTTGTTTCGAGTTTGCTCATCAACTTGAGTGTGCTGCAACTAGAGTTGCGCCCTTACTTTGTTTCGAGTCCGCTCAACAACTTAAGTGAGCTGCAACTAGTTGCGACAAGGTGTCTTGTCGGCAACGGCACCGCCAGCAGGCTGCTGACGTCCCGCACTCAGCGCTCGCGGCAAAGGTGCCTGCGCCGGCAAGTTCCCTAAAAGCGTAGGGCAAAAGCATACAAAGGAAGGAGTCAAGTAAAGGAAATAACGTTGCAATCACTGCCCAAAATAAAGTTATATATTACAAGATAACTTGTTGCGGCTCTAATAGACTGTTCTCATAACCTGATCAACAGCGACAAGGAAAGAAGAAAATAGGCGGCCTAGTCCATGCGGTCGCCCTCAACCCTCTTGATCCCGCTCACCCTGTCCACAATGGGTGCGACGAGGGCCTCGAGCTCCTCCAGATCAGCTTCCGACGGCAGGGACTTGAGGACGTTGGTGAGGCGGAGGCCCGGGTTGCGGAAGGCCACCTTCATCAGTACCTTTTTGAGAGCTCCCGCGCAGATCTCTCGCGACTCGTCGGCCAGCTGCTTTGGGATCCTCTCCCGGAGTTGCTGGAGGGCCGTCGCCACGCCTTTAAAGAACAAGGTGGCTTGGCGGTGGATGGGAGGCTCTCGTCAGTGGGATACCCGAGATCTTCCACCCCCGGCAGCGCCAACTCCTTGTCGATGTCTGCGGCAGCATTCACAAGACCCTCCGTCCATTGCTCCACAGTCTCTCTAAAGGTGTTCTGGGTGGTAGCAACGCTCTCCAGCAATGCCTTGTCGGCCTTGATCTCCTTCTTCAAGGCCGCCTCCTGCTCCCTGGCGCCGTCCAGCATCTTGGTCAGAGCATCCAGCTTCAGCTCAAGATCGGCGTTGGAGTCCTTGGCGGCGCTAAGCTCCTTGACCTTCTCGGCGAGGCGACCCTGCAGCTAACCAAAGGTGTAGGCGTCCTTCTCGCGCTCAAGCTTGAGCGCGGCAAGCTCTTCACCGCTCGCCTTGAGTTCGGTCTCCAGCTGCGCCACGTTCGTCTCCAGCTCCTTCTTGGCGGCCTCGGCAGCTGCGGCAGCGTCCTTTGCTTCCTTGAGGGCCCCGCCAAACGTTTGCTCGCGGGCAGCGAGCTCCTCCTCATGGCTGTCCAGGCTGGCCTTCAGCTGCACCAACTCGCCTTCCCGCGCAGATAGCTCCTCGGCGGCAAGCCGCTGCTGCTCGGCAACTTCTGCCTTCTCGAGGACGAAGGCCTTCTGCGCCTCGGCGAGCTGCGCCCGCTCCTCTGCCAGTGACCGGAGAGCTTCCTGGTTAAGACCCCGGAGCTCCTCCGCACGCTTTTCAATGTCTTCTCCCGCCTTCGCGACAAGCGCTTCTCAGCATTCCACCTTGTCCTGTCGAGCGCGGTTGAGCGACACCAGCTTCCGGAGCAACCGCTCCTCCTTATACTCGCCGCTGCTGCTGCTTGGCGCATCCACCAACGTCAGCCCAGCGGAGGCGAGCACCTCTCCGTCCAGGACTTCTCCTTCGACCGGCGCCCTGGAGCCTGACTCCCAGGCAAGCCTAATGAAGACGCCGTCGCCGACCTTCAAGTAGACTCCAGGCTGGGGCTCTTCGGAGCCCGACGCTGCGGCAGCGGCGGGAGGGTCGGTGGTCGGCGTAGCGCCTGTCGCTCCTACGGACCCAGGGCCGTCAGTACGATCGCCAGGCCCCTCGTCGGCTGCTGCGGCGGCAGCCTTGGCGGCCTCTTCGACGGCGGGATCATCAGCGTCGGCCGCTTCTTCGGTGGCAGCAGCGTCATCAATAGTGACCTCGGTCTCCATCGGATCTGCACCAGATGGATCTGACGGCCGGAAAAGGGAGAAAAAGTCAAGCAAAAAGAAGACCAAACGAAGAAGAACCCAAGGGAAATTTCAAAGCAAGGGGATTACCTGTTCCGGGCTCTAAGGTTGTGGTCTCCGCCGCCGGGGGATCGCCGGCGCCGTCCCTTGCCGGCGACTGCTCCCTTGCCGGAGAGCTCCCCCTTGCCGGAGAGCTCTCCCTTGTCGAAGGATCCTCCCTTGCCGGAGATCTCTCCCTTGGCGGTGTAGTCGAAGCAGGTGGCGTGTTGGGGGCGGTCTCCGGACGTTCCTGGTGGGGCTGCTCTGCTCCTACACAGATCAACAATCAGATATCAGCAAACACAGAGTATCCATGCGCGCCTAACAGCATGAAGTAAACCATATACTTACGCTGGGGGCTGCGCTGGGGGCTGCTCTGAAGATCGGTTGTCGGGTCCGGCAAGGATGTCTCGGGCGCACCCCCTGCTGTCACGGTGGGCTCGTCGTCGATGATAACCAACGGAACCTTGGCTCTCTTTGCCGCTCTCTGGGCCAGGGTCCTGAGAAGGAATAAGTTCAGAGAAAAGCAAATGAGATACAAGATGGAACAACAAGAATTGAAGAAGTACAAGTACAACAAGGGTCTTACTCGTCTCCTTCTTCCTCGTCGGAGCTGAGCACAGAGAAGTCAAAACCTGGCTCGCCTCCGGCGCGAGGGCGTGGAGGAGTAGGTTCCCTTGGCCGCTTGGCAGGAGAAACAGCGGCTGTCCTGGAAGACCCTGCTCCAGTTGCCGCGGCAGCGTGAGGTGCTCCCGCGGCAGCAGAACTTGCCGCGGTGGAGTGCGTCGCGCGGCGCGACGGCTGTTGACCCGTCTGCCGCTCCATTACGTCTCCAGCCTTGCGAAGACGCTTTCTTGGTGGAGTCGGGGGCTCTGCTTGCGACGAGCTGCCCAAAGGTGGGGCGGAAGAGGAGTCAATCTCTGGCAGGCCGCCCGTATCCTCGGCGGGCTCACTCGACTCGGCACCATGCCCGGCAGGCTCTCCCTCGCCGGCAAGCCCCACTCGCTCGGCGAGGCTCGCCGCCTCCGCCTCCTCCACCATGAACCCGAATTCGCCCGCGGCTGCAGCCGCCATCGCCTCTTCCAGCCTAGTGGTGATGCGCTTCAGCTCCTCGTCGGTGGTGTCGCGAACGAGGCCCTTCTGCTCGTCGGGGCGGATCGGCACCTCCTCCAAGCTATCAAAGAACGCCTGCACGACGTCGTCTGCCGGCTCTTGCCACGTTGGGTCGATTCCGTGCGAGTCACACAGCGGCATCATTGCACGGATGCGGCTGAGCAAAGAATTGTTGCACAACGGAATGACACCCTGCGGCAGCCTGAACCATTCGGGATGCTCAGGGTCGTGCTTGAACAGCTCCTTGAGCATCGCGTCAAGTTCCAGGACAGTGAAGTTGAAGTTGAGGCCCGGACGCAGCCTCATGATACCCGTCGCGTTCTTGAACTCCCAAGCGGGTCTCCTTGTTGGAAATATGCCCTAGAGGCAATAATAAATTGATTATTATTATATTTCCTTGTTCATGATAATCGTTTATTATCCATGCTAGAATTGTATTGATAGGAAACTTAGATACATGTGTGGATACATAGACAACACCATGTCCCTAGTGAGCCTCTAGTTGACTAGCTCGTTGATAAATAGATGGTTACGGTTTCCTGACCATGGACATTGGATGTCATTGATAACGGGATCACATCATTAGAAGAATGATGTGATGGACAAGACCCAATCCTAAGCCTAGCACAAAGATCGTGTAGTTCGTATGCTAAAGCTTTTCTAAATGTCAAGTATCATTTCCTTAGACCATGAGATTGTGCAACTCCCGGATACCGTAGGAATGCCTTGGGTGTGCCAAACGTCACAACGTAACTGGGTGGCTATAAAGGTACACTACAGGTATCTCCGAAAGTGTCTGTTGGGTTGGCACGAATCGAGACTGGGATTTGTCGCTCCGTGTAAACGGAGAGGTATCTCTGGGCCCACTCGGTAGGACATCATCATAATGTGCACAATGTGATCAAGGAGTTGATCACGGGATGATGTGTTGCGGAACAAGTAAAAGAGACTTGCCGGTAACGAGATTGAACAAGGTATCGGGATACCGATGATCGAATCTCGGGCAAGTATCGTACCGATAGACAAAGGGAATTGTATACGGGATTGATTAAGTCCTTAACATCGTGGTTCATCCGATGAGATCATCGTGGAAGATGTGGGAGCCAACATGGGTATACAGATCCCGCTGTTGGTTATTGACCAGAGAACGTCTCGGTCATGTCTGCATGTCTCCCGAACCCGTAGGGTCTACACACTTAAGGTTCGATGACGCTAGGGTTATAAAGGAAGTTTGTATGTGGTTACCGAATGTTGTTCGGAGTCCTGGATGAGATCCCGGACGTCACGAGGAGTCCCGGAATGGTCCGGAGGTAAAGATTTATATATAGGAAGTATGGTTTTGGCCACCGGAAGTGTTCTGGGCTTCACCGGTAGTGTACCAGGACCACCGGAGGTGTCCGGGGGTCCACCAAGTGGGGCCACCGGCCCCGGAGGGCTGCATGGGCCAAGTGTGGGAGGGGACCAGCCCCAGGTGGGCTGGTGCGCCCCCCCCCACCAAGGCCCAAGGCGCAGGGAGAGTGGGAGGAGGCAAACCCTAGGTCCAGATGGGCCTTAAGGCCCACCTAGTGGTGCGCCCCCCCCCCTCTCTTCCCCTTTGGTCGCCCCCTAGATGGGATCTAGGGCTGGCCGCCACCCCTAGGGGTGGAAACCTAGGTGGGGGCGCAGCCCCTCCCCTCCCCCTATATATACTTGAGGTTTGGGCTGCCCAATACACGCGATTCAATCTCTCTCTTGGCACAGCCCTGCTTCTCTCCCTCCTCCTCTCCCGCGGTGCTTGGCGAAGCCCTGCAGGATTGCCACGCTCCTCCTCCACCACCACACCATTGTTCTGCTGCTGGATGGAGTCTTCCTCAACCTCTCCCTCTCTCCTTGCTGGATCAAGGCATGGGAGACGTCACCGGGTTGTACGTGTGTTGAACGCGGAGGTGCCGTCCGTTCGGCACTTGGTCATCGGTGATTTGGATCACGACGTGTACGACTCCATCAACCCCGTTCACTTGAACGCTTCCGCTTAGCGATCTACAAGGGTATGTAGATGCACTCTCTTTCCCCTCGTTGCTGGTTTCTCCATAGATAGATCTTGGTGACACGTAGGAAATTTTTAAATTTCTGCTACGTTCCCCTACAGTGGCATCATGAGCTAGGTCTATTGCGTAGATTCTTTGCACGAGTAGAACACAAAGAAGTTGTGGGCGTCGATATTGTCAATTTACTTGCCGTTACTAGTCTTATCTTGATTCGGCGGCATTGTGGGATGAAGCGGCCCGGACCAACCTTACACGTACTCTTACGTGAGACCGGTTCCACCGACTGACATGCACTAGTTGCATAAGGTGGCTGGCGGGTGTCTGTCTCTCCCACTTTAGTCGGATCGGATTCGATGAAAAGGGTCCTTATGAAGGGTAAATAGCAATTGGCATATCACGTTGTGGTTTTGCGTAGGTAAGAAACGTTCTTGCTAGAAACCCATAGCAGCCACGTAAAACATGCAAACAACAATTAGAGGACGTCTAACTTGTTTTTGCAGGGTATGCCATGTGATGTGATATGGCCAAAAGGATGTGATGAATGATATATGTGATGTATGAGATTGATCATGTTCTTGTAATAGGAATCACGACTTGCATGTCGATGAGTATGACAACCGGCAGGAGCCATAGGAGTTGTCTTTAATTTATTTATGACCTGCGTGTCAACATAAACGTCATGTAATTACTTTACTTTATTGATAACCAGTAGCCATAGTAGTAGAAGTAATAGTTGGCGAGACAACTTCATGAAGATCATGATGATGGAGATCATGGTGTCATGCCGGTGACGAAGATGATCATGGAGCCCCGAAGATGGAGATCGAAAGGAGCAAAGTGATGATGGCCATATCATGTCACTATTTGATTGCATGTGATGTTTATCATGTTATTGCATCTTATTTGCTTAGAACAACGGTAGTGAATAAGATGATCCCTCATTAAAATTTCAAGAAGTGTTCTCCCCTAACTGTGCATCGTTGCTAAAGTTCGTCGTTTCGAAGCACCACGTGATGATCGGGTGTGATAGATCCTTACGTTCACATACAACGGGTGTTGACGAGCCTAGCATGTACAGACATGGCCTCGGAACACATGCAAACACTTAGGTTGACTTGACGAGCCTAGCATGTACAGACATGGCCTCGGAACACAGAAGACCGAAAGGTCAAGCATGAGTCGTATGGCAGATACGATCAACATGAAGATGTTCATCGATGTTGACTAGTCCGTCTCACGTCATGATCGGACACGCCCTAGTTGACTCGGATCATGTAATCACTTAGATGACTAGAGGGATGTCTATCTGAGTGGGAGTTCATAAGATGAACTTAATTATCCTGAACATAGTCAAAAGAAACTTTGCAAGTTATAGCTTATGCTTTAGTTCTACTGTTTAGATACGTTCCTAAGAAAAATTAGTTGAAAGTTGATAGTAGCAATTATGCGGACTAGGTCCGTAAACCGAGGATTGTCCTCGTTCCTTCGTAGAAGGCTTATGTCCTTAATGCACCGCTCAGTGTGCTGAACCTCGAACGTCATCTGTGGATGTTGCGAACATCTGACATACACATTTTGATAACTACGTGATAGTTTGGTTAAACGGTTTAGAGTTGAGGCACCAAAGACATTTTGAAACGTCGCGAAACATATGAGATGTTTCGAGGGCTGAAATTGGAATTTCAGGCTCGTGCCCACGTCAAGAGGTATGAGACCTCCAACAAGTTTCTTAGCCTATAGACTAAGGGAGAAAAGCTCAATCGTTGAGCTTGTACTCAGATTGTCTGGGTAGGACGATCACTTGAATCGAGTGGGAGTTATCTTCCAGATGAGATAGTGATGGTTCTCCAAAGTCACTGCCACCAAGCCACTAGAGCTTCGTGATGAACTATAACATATCAGGGATAAACATGATGATCCTTGAGCAATTCACAATGTTTGACACCGCGAAAGTAGAAATCAAGAAGGAGCATCAATCGTTGATGGTTAGTGAAACCACTAGTTTCAAGAAGGGCAAGGGCAACAAGGGATACTTCATAAAATGGCAAATCAGCTGCTGCTCTAGTGGAGAAACCCAAGGTTGAACCCAAACCCGAGACTAAGTGCTTCTGTAATGAGGGGAACAGCTACTGGAGCAGAATTACCCTAGATACTTGGTAGATGAGAAGGCTGTCGATAGAAGTATATTGGATATACATTGTGTTAATGTGTACTTTACTAGTACTCCTAGTAGCAACAGGGTATTAGATACCGGTTCGGTTGCTAAGTGTTAGTAACTCGAAATAAAAGCTACGGAACAAACGGATACTAGCTAAAGGTGAGCTGACGATATGTATTGGAAGTGTTTCCAAGGTTGATATGATCAAGCATCGCACGCTCACTCTACCATCGAGATTAGTGTTAAACCTAAATAATTGTTATTTGGTGTTTGCGTTGAGCATAGACATGATCGGATTATGTCTATCGCAATACGGTTGTTCATTTAAAGAGAATAATAGTTACTCTGTTTATTTGAACAATACCTTTAATGGTCTTGCACCAAAAGGAATGGTTTATTGTATCTTGATCGTAGTGATACACATTTTCATGCCAAAAGGTATAAGATAATAATGATAGTACCACTTACTTGTGGCACTGCTATGTAAGTCATATTGGTATAAAATGCATGAAGAAGCTCCATGTTGATGGATCTTTGGACTCACTCGTTTTTGAAAAGTTTGAGACATGCGGACCATGTCTATTGGTGTATACGCATGAAGAAACTCCATGCAGATGGATCGTTTGGACTCACTTGATTTTGAATCACTTGAGATATGCAAATCTTACCACATGGGCAAGATGACTGAAAAGCCTCATTTTCAGTAAGATGGAACAAGATAGCAACTTGTTGGAAGTAACACATTTTGATGTGTGCAGTCCAATGAGTGCTGTGGCACGCAGTGGATATCGTTATATTCTTACTTCACAGATGATTTAAGTAGATACTGAGTATATTTACTTGATGAAACACAAGTCTGAAATATTGAATGGTTCAAGTAATTTCAGAGTGAAGTTGAAGATTATCGTGACAAGAGGATAAAATGTCTATGATACGATCATAGAGATGAATATCTGAGTTATGAGTTTGGCACACAATTAAGACATTGTGGAAATTATTTCACAACTAATACCGCCTGGAACACCACAGTGATGGTGTGTTCGAACATCATGGTTGCTCCCTATTGGATATGGTGCATACCGTGATGTCTCTTATCGAATTACCTCTATCGTTCATGGGTTAAGCATTAGAGACAATCGCACTCACTTTAATAGGGCACCACGTAATTCCGTTGAGACGACACCATTTGAATTATGGTTTTGAGAAACCTGAGTTGTCGTTTCTTAAAAGTTTGGGGTTGCAACGCTTATGTGAAAAGGTTTCAGGCTGATAAGCTCGAACCCAAAGCGGATAAAATGCATCTTCGTAGAACACCCAAAACAGTTGGCCTCCTAATTCAGATCCGAAAGCAATAGGAATTGTTTTCTTGAATCGGGTCCTTTCTCGAGAAAAGTTTGTCTCGAAAGAATTGAGTGGGAGGATGGTGGAGACTTGATGAGGTTATTGAACCGTCACTTCAACTAGTGTGTAGCAGGGCACAGGAGTTGTTCCTATGGCACCTACACCAATTGAAGTGGAAGCTTATGATAGTAATCATGAGACTTCGGATCAAGTCACTCCCAAACCTCGTAGGATGACAAGGATGCGTACTACTTCAGAGTGGTACATAATCCTGTCTTGGACGTCATGTTGCTAGACAACAATGAACCTACGAGCTATGGAGAAGCGATGGTGGGCCCGGATTCCGATGAATGGCTCGAGGCCATAAAATCCAAGAGAGGATCCATGTATGAAAACAAAGTGTAGACTTTGGCAGAACGGCTCGATGGTCGTGAGGCTGTTGAGTACAGATGGATTTTAAAAGGAAGACGGACAATGATGGTAAATGTCACCATTAAGAAAGCTCGACTTGCCGTTAAGATGTTTTCCGACAAGTTCAAGGAGTTGACTACGATGAGACTTTCTCACCCGTAGCGATGCTAAAAGTCTGTTAGAATTCTGTTAGTGATTACTGCATTATTTATGAAATCATGCAGATAAGATGTCAAAACATTGTTTCCTCGACGATTTTCTTGAGGAAAGGTTGTATGTGATACAATCAGAAGATTTTATCGATCCTGAAAGATGCTAACAAGCATGCAAAGCCCCAGCAATCCTTCTAAGGACTGGAGTAAGCATCTCGGAGTTGGAATGTACACTTTGATGAGCTGATCAAAGACTTTGAGTTTATACAAAGTTTATGATAAACTTGTATTTCCAAAGAAGTGAGTGGGAGCACTATAGTATTTCTGATGAGTATATGTTGTTGACATATTGTTGATCAGAAATGATGTAGAATTTCTGGAAAGCATATAGGGTTATTTGAAAAGTGTTTTTCAATGCAAAACCTGGATTAAGCTACTTGAACATTGAGCATCAAGATCTATAAGGATAGATCGAAACGCTTAATGGTACTTTCAAATGAGCACATACCTTGACATGATCTTGAAGGTGTTCAAGATGGATCAGTCAAAGAAGGAGTTCTTGACTGAGTTGTAAGGTATGAAGTTAAGACTTAAAGCTCGACCACGGCAGAATAGAGAGAAAGGACGAAGGTCGTCCCCTATGCTTAAGACATAGGCTCTACAGTATGCTATGCTGTGTGCCGCACCTGAAATGTGCCTTGCCATGAGTCAGTCAGGGGGTACAAAGGTGATCTAGGAGTAGATCACTAGACAGCGGTCAAATTTATCCTTAGTAACTAGTGGACTAAGGAATTTTCTCGATTATGGAGGTGGTAAAAAGAGTTCGTCGTAAAGGGTTATGCCGATGCAAACTTTGACACTAATCCAGATTATTCTGAGTAGTAAACTGGATTCGTATAGTAGAACAGTTATTTGGAATAGCTCCAAATGTAGCGTAGTAGTTGCATCTACAAGATGACTTAGAAATTTGCGAAATACATACGGATCTGAATGTTTCAGACCTGTTGACTATAACCTCTCTCACAAGCATAACATGATCAAACCCAGAACTCTTGGGTGTTAGTCACATAGGGATGTGACCTTGAGTGTTAATCACATATCGATGTGAACTAGATTATTGACTCTAGTGCAAGTGGGAGACTGTTGGAAATATGCCCTAGAGGCAATAATAAATTGATTATTATTATATTTCCTTGTTCATGATAATCGTTTATTATCCATGCTAGAATTGTATTGATAGGAAACTTAGATACATGTGTGGATACATAGACAACACCATGTCCCTAGTGAGCCTCTAGTTGACTAGATCGTTGATCAATAGATGGTTACGGTTTCCTGACCATGGACATTGGATGTCATTGATAACGGGATCACATCATTAGAAGAATGATGTGATGGACAAGACCCAATCCTAAGCCTAGCACAAAGATCGTGTAGTTCGTATGCTAAAGCTTTCTAAATGTCAAGTATCATTTCCTTAGACCATGAGATTGTGCAACTCCCGGATACCGTAGGAATGCCTTGGGTGTGCCAAATGTTACAACGTAACTGGGTGGCTATAAAGGTACACTACAGGTATCTCCGAAAGTGTCTGTTGGGTTGGCACGAATCGAGACTGGGATTTGTCGCTCCGTGTAAACGGAGAGGTATCTCTGGGCCCACTCGGTAGGACATCATCATAATGTGCACAATGTGATCAAGGAGTTGATCACGGGATGATGTGTTGCGGAACGAGTAAAAGAGACTTGCCGGTAACGAGATTGAACAAGGTATCGGGATACCGATGATCGAATCTCGGGCAAGTATCGTACCGATAGACAAAGGGAATTGTATACGGGATTGATTAAGTCCTTGACATCGTGGTTCGTCCGATGAGATCATCGTGGAACATGTGGGAGCCAACATGGGTATCCAGATCCCGCTGTTGGTTATTGACCGGAGAACGTCTCGGTCATGTCTGCATGTCTCCCGAACCCGTAGGGTCTACACACTTAAGGTTCGATGACGCTAGGGTTATAAAGGAAGTTTGTATGTGGTTACCGAATGTTGTTCGGAGTCCCGGATGAGATCCCGGACGTCACGAGGAGTTCCGGAATGGTCCGGAGGTAAAGATTTATATATAGGAAGTATGGTTTTGGCCACCGGAAGTATTCTGGGCTTCACCGGTAGTGTACCGGGACCACCGGAGGTGTCCGGGGGTCCACCAAGTGGGGCCACCGGCCTCGGAGGGCTGCATGGGCCAAGTGTGGGAGGGGACCAGCCCCAGGTGGGCTGGTGTGCCCCCCCCCACCAAGGCCCAAGGCGCAGGGAGAGTGGGAGGAGGCAAACCCTAGGTCCAGATGGGCCTTAAGGCCCACCTAGTGGTGCGCCCCCCCTCTCTCCCCCCTTGGCCGCCCCCTAGATGGGATCTAGGGCTGGCCGCCACCCCTAGGGGTGGAAACCTAGGTGGGGGCGCAGCCCCTCCCCTCCCTCTATATATACTTGAGGTTTGGGCTGCCCAATACACGCGATTCAATCTCTCTCTTGGCACAGCCCTGCTTCTCTCCCTCCTCCTCTCCCGCGGTGCTTGGCGAAGCCCTGCAGGATTGCCACGCTCCTCCATCACCACCACGCCGTTGTGCTGCTGCTGGATGGAGTCTTCCTCAACCTCTCCCTCTCTCCTTGCTGGATCAAGGCATGGGAGACGTCACCGGGCTGTACGTGTGTTGAACGCGGAGGTGCCGTCCGTTCGGCACTTGGTCATCGGTGATTTGGATCACGACGTGTACGACTCCATCAACCCCGTTCACTTGAACGCTTCCGCTTAGCGATCTACAAGGGTATGTAGATGCACTCTCTTTCCCCTCGTTGCTGGTTTCTCCATAGATAGATCTTGGTGACACGTAGGAAAATTTTAAATTTCTGCTACGTTCCCCTACACTCCTCCTCTCCTGCAAGGGGGCGATGCGGCGACGAAGGAAGTCTGCGCCGACGGCGCCTACAGTGAGCCCGGCAAGCCTGAGGCGGAGGATCCAGGCGGTGGCAATCTTCAGTCTGTCGTCGTCCGGGGCCACGTTGCTCCAATCACTGACGTGCACCACTGCAGTTTGGCGCAGGGCAGTAAACGGCTGCGGGTTCTCCTCAACAATCCAGCACCAGTCCGCTCTCCACTCCTCCCACTTGCTGCGGAAATCTCCCTCCAGATAAGCGTCCTTCTTGCCGGCCTTCGAGACCCAGGTGATTCCACCGGATAAGGTCTCTCCTTTCTCAACTCGGGGCGTAAAGAAGTGGCGGAAAAGGGCTACATTGGGGTAGACTCCGACAAAGTTTTCGCAGAGATGTGCGAAAACTGCCATGGTCAGGACAACATTGGGGGTGAAGTCAAGGAGGCGGAGCCCGTAGGTGTTCATGATGTCGCAGAAAAATTCAGAAAAAGGCGGGCAGAGCCCGCAGTAGAAGAACAACGCGAAGAAGGGATATCCATTAGGAGCCAGTCTCAAAGCAGCGGCTGGGAATACCTTCATGCGCGGATGCGCTCGCGTCTCCGTCGACCAGAAAAGGTAGTAGAACTCCTTCAGCTCATCCGCGGCAAGCTTGGGGGGGGGGAGATTGCCTGCTCCTTTCGCATCGCCGCGAGCCGCTGCGCCTCGGCCGACTTCGCCTTCTCGGCTTTCGGAGCCATGGTGGAAATGGTGAGGGAGGACGACGGTGTTGGTGGTGCAGGTGGTGATGGGGGCGGGGCGCTGCTCTCCTTCAGCTTTGGGAAGAGGGGGAGCGGCGGAGATTTTTTAGGAAGGAACAGCAACGGGCAGATGGGCGAACTGCCCCTGTTTCCCCTGCTTATAAGGAGGGAGGGGGCGGACGTTCCGCATTTCCGAATAAAGGACCACCCACGACCTCCCCCACGACGCCGCAATTGACGCGTGCCGTTCGGGGAGGGCGCGGTGGGTGCGGAGTCAGGTACGGCGTCACCCAGGCCGCGCGTGCTCGTGC
The DNA here is from genome assembly GCA_032464435.1 of Aegilops umbellulata. Classification (NCBI taxonomy): domain Eukaryota; kingdom Viridiplantae; phylum Streptophyta; class Magnoliopsida; order Poales; family Poaceae; genus Aegilops; species Aegilops umbellulata. The sequence goes on from CP136058.1 coordinate 357,517,847, forward strand.
CCTGTTTTGGGCCTGGCCCAACAGCGCTCGGCACCGTGTATGGCCCAGGCCCGGGGGCTCCTGTCGGTGTACTAGAGTAGGGGTACCCTAGTATCCCGAACTTGTGCACGGGCAGTTGCAGCGCCCCGCGGCAAGGCTTACCAGGTGGCCGCCAAGGACCACCGTAGTTCCTCTGGAGCCATTCAAGAACAAAGTATTCAAGCCAAAGAGACAAGGCCCCGGCAAGAGGAGCTTGCAGGGAAGGCCACTCAAGGCACGAAGCCCCGGCAAGAGGAGCTTGCCGGGAAGGCCACTCAAGGCATGAGGCCCCGGCAAGAGGAGCTTGCCGGGAAGGCCACTCAAGGCATGAGGCCCCGGCAAGAGGAGCTTGCCGGGAAGGCCACTCAAGACATAGAGACCCCGGCAAGAGGAGCTTGCGGGGAAGGCCAACCAAGGCATCTCAAGGAACTTGCCGCGACGCGCCACGCGTCCCGACAAGGCCCGGCGAGCGACAAGCTTCCGGACGTGACAAGACAACGACCGCGGCAAGGCGTTTTGCCGTGGCAAGCAACCACCCTGTACCTGCGCTCCAGCACACCCACCAACGTGTCACTCTGGGACCCTTCTAGGGGTACGTGGCGGGAGGCTGTGCAGCCAGGGGTACGCGGTGGCAAGCGGCGCTGACAAGATTGCCATCGTGGCGAATGGTGGCGCCCCTGACGGTCCCTTTTCTGCACTGTTTGGGCGACGTAGATGGGCATTTAATGCCCTTGTCCCCTGCCGTCAGGGTTAGGTATGATACACTGTACAAGTAGTTGTACCTACCACAACAATTTTACATTTTTGCCCTTTCCTACGTTGCCACCTGTCAGTGACCCCTTGAGCATATAAAAGGAGGCCCATGCGCAACGTAGAAAGGGGGAGGAAGAACTGAAGCACGCTCGGTCTCGTTAGCCGCTCGAGTGTACTGTAGCACTCAGCGCTCCCGAGCAAGAACACAATACAATCCACAAAGCAGCAGTAGGGTTTTACGCATCCGTGCGGCCCGAAGCTGGGTAAAACCGCTCGTGTGTCTCGCCTCGATCGGCTCTTCGTGCGGCCTCCGCGCCCCGCCGAACCGAAAAGGGGCTCCGTCCCCATAGGTGCTCGTGGAGTCAGTTTCCCCGACATCTTTGGCGCGCCAGGGAGGGGGCGTCGAGTTTGTGTGAACCTGATCCGACGTTCACGCGAGCTAGATCCCCATCATCTTCATCGACATGCCATCGAAGAAGAAGGCTTCGGAGGCGGCTGATCCGCCCGCGACAGATCCACCACTACCGGAGCAAACGGGTGGTGGGGAAGACGCCGGTGGAAGAACGGGCGTCGACGAGGGAGCCCACGGTGCCGCCAGGTCCAAGGACAAGGCCGCGCTGCCCGTCGGCGGCGTAGCCGGCTCCCACGACGACAGGGCGTCCGTGGATGCACCGCGCCCATCTCAGGAGGCGCGGGACCGGCAGCGCCATGGTACTCACGGTACCATACGCTTGCTGGACCCAAATCGAGACGGCGGATCTCGGAATGCTCAAGGCCAACACGCTGGCGCGAGCGAGGCACAGTCGCCTGGACGGGGTATTGCTCCTTATAACGCAGTTAGAAGTCCGAGCATATCCCGCTCCTCGCACCGTTCGCCACCGCTACCCGCCAGTCCAGCAGAAGCTTTGGCGCGAGCTCAACTGCTCTTAGATTTCCCTCCAACGCCGGACAAGATCGACGACTGGAGGGCCACCATTCAGAGTCTCATCGGCTTCGCCAATGGCGACACTCCACGGCAGCCGACTGCATCGCAACCGCGGCAAGCCAGCCAGGTGTGAGCCGACGGCGACAAGACCGGTGGGGGTGCAACCACCGTGCACTCTCCGCCCCGGAGGCCAAGATCGCCGACTCGCCGGGTCCACCACGACAGCGACTCCACTGCGTCATCAGACCCGCGAGCTCGTCGCGACCAACGCCAAGTTCTTCACGAACGACAGCAAGAAGACGCGTGTACCCGTATCGAGCGTCGAAGAGAAGCGCGGTGTCAGTCAGACCGGCGCGCTGGGCCCACTGTCGACATGCATGCGCCAGGGGAACCAGGCGACCTGCCGTACATGGTAGGTTGCCCTGCGTTTACCCCCGAGCTGCGGCAAGTCCAGTGGCCCAGTACGAAGAATTTCAAGCCAGATGTACCAAAGAAGTACGACGGCAAGTTGCATCCGTCGGAGTTCCTCAGCATCTACACCATCGCGGTGCAAGCTGCCGGGGGGCGAGACGACAAGATCCTTGCCAACTACTTCCCGCTGGTGCTCAGGCCCAACGTCAGGTCCTGGCTCATTAACTGGCCGGACAACTCCATATCCTCCTGGGCGGACCTGTGCCATCAATTTGTCGGTGCCTTTATAGGCGGCCACAAACCTCATGGCCAGGAGAGTGATCTTCATCTGCTCGCCCAGAAGGAAGGAGAGCCTCTGCGCAAGTACATCCAGAGATTTAGCCAAGTGCAACGCAACATCAGAGACGTCAGTGAGCTGTATGCACTGGCCGACAGGTGTGCACGTGCCGAGGAAGGGAGGAGACTCACCGGAGAGAATACAGCAGTAGAAGGATCTGACAGCGAGGATGTCGCCCCGGCAAGCAAGAGCCGGCGGCGGAACAACAGAAAGAAGAAAGGCAAAGAGGTGCTAGCTGTTGAGCAGTCCGGCAACGAAGGTGGCGCCAAGACAGCCAAGACTGGTAGCTCCGGCAAGGAGGTTGCCGCATGCGCCAACTGCCAGGCTATGGCTGCCGCCGACAAGCAGGACGGCACCAACAAGGAGTACTGCAAGATCCACCGCACCAAGGGCCATGACCTCCAGAGTTGCAAGAAGGTCGAGCAGCTTGTTGAGCTGCAAAAGGCCGAGTATGAGCGACGCGACAAGGAGAAGGCCCAAGGAGGTACCGGAGGATCTGGCACGAAGCGCCCCTCCCGGGGAGGACGCCGCGGCAAGGCCAAGCAGCGGCAAGGAGACAGACCTCCCCGTGGCCGCGACAAGGATGAAGACGACGACGACGGCGAAGACATGGAGGATGACGAGACCAGTGAGCAGGAGTTTCAGAAAGCCACAGAGGTCTTGTGCGTTGACGGCGGTGCTTCTCTGCATACTTCACACCGCCAACTCAAGCAGTGGGTGCGAGAAGTCACTGCAGCAGAACCACCCGTCGAATCGCGCAAGCTTCTGAAATGGTCCAGCACGCCTATCGTCTTTGATATTGAGGACCACCCTGATCGCACAACTGCGGTCGGGTGCTTGCCGATGTTGGTTTCGCCAACTATCCGCAACCTCAAGGTCACCAAGATGCTAGTTGACGGTGGGGCCGGCTTGAACCTGATCTCCTCCGCTGTGCTCCAGAAACTCCAAGTCCCCGACAGCGAGCTCAAAGAGACCGGCACATTCCAAGGAATCAACCCGGGAAGGAGCAAGCTGAAGAGGAAGATCACACTACCGGTGACATTTGGCAGTGAGTTGAACTTCAGGACTGAGAGGATCACTTTTGACGTTGCCGATTTTCCATTGCCCTACAATGGAATCCTCGGCCGTCCAGCGCTCGCCTATTTCATGGCGGCCTCTCACTATGCTTACAACATGCTCAAGATGCCAGGCCCGATAAGTGTCATCTCTGTCCCTGGCGACAAGAAGGATACTCTTATATGTGCCGACAAGATTTACCGGGAAGCAGCAGCCGCAACTGATCGCGAGACACTTGCCGCTGAAGCTCCCGGGGGGGAAGAAGAAGACCAAGTCCGGCAAGAGTTCTGATGCCCACTCCGGCAAGCGCACCTCTTCGGAGTGCTGCGCTACCGTCGAGGACGCACCATCGAGCTCCACCGGCAAGTGCAAGAAGACGATGGCAGCTCCACCAGCGACCAAGAAGGTGTCCGCCAAGGAGGACGGCACTGGTGGTACCTTCACCATCAGTGCCACTCTAGACCCTAAATAGGAAAGCGAGCTCATTGCTTTCCTGCGGGCGAATGTCGATGTGTTTGCGTGGCAACCGTCTGACATCCCCGGTGTTCCCAGGAAAGTAATTGAGCATCACCTTGCCGTCTGTCCTCACGCGCGGCCCGTCAAGCGGAGAGTCAGGAAGCAAGCCGTGGAGCGCCAAGAGTTCAATGCAAAAAAATCAAGAAGTTGGAAGCAGCAGGCCTTGTCAGAGGAGTGCTCCATCCTACGTGGTTGGCCAATCCTGTAGTCATGCGCAAAGCAAACGGGAAATGGAGGCTTTGTATCGATTTCACCGATGTTAACAAACTTGTCCCAAAGATCCATTTCCCTTGCCGCGCATTGACCAGATTGTTGACTCCACGGCCGGATGTGATTTGCTTTCATTTCTTGATGCATACTCAGGATACCATCAGATCTTCATGGCAGAAGAGGATGAGGAGAAAACCGCATTCATCACTCCATGTGGCACGTACTGTTTCATACGGATGCCTTTTGGTTTGAAGAATGCTGGTTCAACATTTGCAAGGGTAGTCCATACCGCTTTTGAGCCACAGATACACAGAAATGTGGAAGCCTACATGGATGATATAGTGGTCAAGAGCAGGGACAAGTCAACTCTAATTCAAGATTTAGAAGAGACTTTTGCAAATCTGCGCAAGATCAGCCTCAAGCTCAACCCCGAGAAGTGCGTGTTTGGAGTCCCTTCCGGCAAGCTTCTCGGGTTCTTCGTGTGTCAGCGAGGAATTGAGGCCAATCCCGACAAGATCAAGGCCATTGAGCAGATCGAAGCACCGAAGCGCGTCAAGGATGTACGAAAACTTGCCGGTTGCGTGGCAGCTCTCAGCAGGTTTATCTCTAAGTCGGCTGAGCGCGCCCTGCCATTTTTCAAAATATTGAAAAAGGCAGGTCCAATGAAATGGACTCCGGAAGCGGAGGCTGCGCTGCAGGACCTGAAGAGGTACCTGTCCTCCACTCCAATACTTGTCGCACCTAAGCCACAAGAGAAGTTGCTGCTGCATCTGGCGGCAACCAATCAAGTGGTTAGTGCTGCATTAGTAGCGGAGAGGGAGGCAGATGATGGGCTAGCAACCGCGGCAAGCGCATCCAGCGACAAGCAGGGGGCTTCCCCGACAAGCTCTGGTCCCGACAAAGATGGATCTGCGCAGGTGTGCGAGGAGATACAGAAGAAGAGGATGGTGCAGCGCCCAGTTTACTTCGTCAGCTCCCTTCTGCAGGGGGCTAGGTTAAGGTACTCTGGTGTGCAGAAATTGCTTTTCGGCCTTCTCATGGCCTCGAGAAAGCTGCGCCATTACTTCCAAGCACATGAGATCACAGTTGTCACTCGCTTTCCGCTAAAGAGGATACTGCAGAATCCAGAAGCGACAGACAGGATTGTTGAGTGGGCACTGGAACTGTCAAGCTTTGGCCTCAAGTTTGAGAGCACTTCAACTATCCAAAGCAGAGCATTGGCAGAATTCATAGTAGAGTGGACGCCAACACCAGATGAAGAAATTCCGGAGACGAGCATCCCCGTCAAGGAGGCGAGCAAAGAGTGGCTGATGTACTTTGATGGTGCCTTCTCGCTGCAAGGCGCCGGTGCTGGTGTGCTGCTTGTCGCACCCACCGGAGAGCACCTCAAGTACGTGGTCCAGATGCACTTTCCCAAGGAGCAAGCAACAAACAATACTGCAGAGTATGAAGGTTTGCTTGCCGGTCTCAGGGTCGCGGCAGACCTTGGGATCAAGAAGCTCATTGTCAGGGGTGACTCACAGCTTGTCGTCCGCCAAGTTAACAAGAATTACCAGAGTCCGTTGATGGAAGCTTACGTTGATGAAGTGAGGAAGCTAGAAGAGCACTTTGTCGGCCTACAGATGGAACACATTCCAAGAGCTCAGAATAACATCGCAGATGGCCTGTCAAAGTGCGCCGCACTTAAGTTACCTGTGGAACCAGGGATCTTTGTGCTCAAGCTAACTCAACCATCCGTAACACCATCAACTGGACAGAGCAAGAAAAGGAAGTTGATTTCTGGTGACTATCTTCCGGCAGAGCTTCCCGAAGCCGCCGCCAAGAAGGTCCCCAAGATCGACGCCAAGAGTGCTGAGGAGCAGTCTGCTCCGGCAAACCCCAGGGTTTGTTCCGTCGAAGCAGATGCTCCCGACAAGTTTTGCTATGGCAAGCTTGCCGGGGAACATCAAGCTCCGGCTGAGCCGTAGGTTCTCGCCATAGAAGCGGATGTTCCCGCAGTAGCAGATATGCCTTTAGTCCTTGTTGTCGAGCCCCAAGCTCCAGCATGGGCACAACAGATCGTCTGTTTCCTTCAGACAGGAGAACTTCCCGAAGAGCAAGAAGAAGCGGAAAGAGTAGCCCGGCAGTCAAGTATGTACCAGTTTGTTGACAGCATACTGTACAGAAGAAGACTCAACGGTGTGAAATTGAAGTGTATTCCCCGGGAAGACGGACAAAAGCTGTTGGCAGAGATACATGGAGGCATATGTGGTCACCACATTGGCGCAAGAGCACTTGCCGGCAAAGCATTCCGGCAAGGTTTCTTCTGGCCGACAGCCCTCCAGGATGCAACTGCACAAGTAACCAAGTGTGAAGTGTGCCAGTTCCATTCCAAGCAGATACACCAGCCAGCTCAAGCTCTCCATACGATCCCTTTATCCTGGCCATTTTTGGTCTGGGGGCTCGACATCCTCGGCCCCTTCCCCCAAGCTGTCGGGGGCTTTGAGTTCTTGTATGTTGCTATCGACAAGTTCACAAAGTGGCTGGAAGTGGAAGCAGTGAGGAAGGTGACAGCACAGTCAGCAGTCAAGTTCTTCAGGTCGATTGTTTGCCGCTTCGGGATCCCTAACAGCATCATCACCGACAACGGTACACAATTCACGAGCCGCACCTTCATGCAGTACGTCCAAGATCTTGGCGCCAAGGTCTGCTTCGCTTCTGTTGCTCACCCCAGAAGCAACGGTCAAGCGGAGAGGGCAAACGCTGAAGTGCTACGTGGGCTCAAGACCAGGACTTTCGACAGGCTGCACAAGTGCGGAAGAAACTGGATCGAGGAGCTGTCGGTGGTTGTTTGGTTGATCAGGACGACGCCAAATCGAGCCACTGGCCAGACACCTTTCGCTCTAGTCTATGGAGCAGAGGCAGTTATCCCCACGGAACTCGTATACGGGTCACCTCGAGTGCTCGCTTATGATGAGCTTGAGCAAGAGCAGCTGCGTGAAGATGACGCGCTGCTCCTTGAGAAAGATCATCTTCAGGCTGCTGTGCGAGCTGCTCGCTACCAGCAAGCTTTGCGCCGCTACCATAGCCGCAAAGGGGACCTTGTTCTTCGGCGCGTTCAGTCCGCCAAGAATTCCAACAAGTTGACGCCGAAGTGGGAAGGCCCTTACCGGGTGAAACGAGTCACTAGGCCTGGCGTTGTCCGCCTTGAGACCGAAGATGGCATTCCGGTGAGCAACTCCTGGAATATTGAGCATCTTCGCAAGTTTTACCCGTAAGGCGCGGTTGTCGGACCCTGCTCCGACAACCACCTTTTGTACAAGTCTTGTCGCTGTTGCATGTGATCCTTTGTACAAAGCCAGGCGCAGACCCTGTGCGTAAAGAAAGCTCATGTGCTCCACACATCTTGTCAATTTCATGCTTTTTATTCTTTTTTGCATGAGTTATCTGACACTTTGTGCAACACCGAACCCCGGTAAGCAATAACGAGCCATAAGGCTCCATACCTTTATTTTCTCTTCTTTCTTTTCACAAGGAAAGGAAGGTTCCCCTCGCCCACTAGTTTGTCAGGGGGAAGGAGGAGATAAGGGTGAGGACCAGGCGTCGTTCAAGCAAGTTACGCCTTACCGGAGAGCGAACAACAGAAAAGCTAAGTTGCCAAAGTTTGAGCAATCAGATTTTTAAATTTTCAAGTTATCTTCCTTGAACGACCATGCTTTGTATGGAAAACCTGTGCGCGAAGGAACCAGCTCGTGGCTAGTTGCGCCCTTACTTTGTTTCGAGTTTGCTCAACAACTTGAGTGTGCTGCAACTAGAGTTGCGCCCTTACTTTGTTTCGAGTCCGCTCAACAACTTAAGTGAGCTGCAACTAGTTGCACAAGGTTTCTTGTCGGCAACGGCACCGCCAGCAGGCTGCTGACGTCCCGCACTCAGCGCTCGCGGCAAAGGTGCCTGCGCCAGCAAGTTCCCTAAAAGCGTAGGGCAAAAGCATACAAAGGAAGGAGTCAAGTAAAGGAAATAACGTTGCAATCACTACCCAAAATAAAGTTATATATTACAAGATAAATTGTCGCGGCTCTAATAGTCTGTTCTCATAACCTGATCAACAGCGACAAGGAAAGAAAAAAATAGGCGGCCTAGTCCATGCGGTCGCCCTCAACCCTCTTGATCCCGCTCACCCTGTCCACAATGGGTGCGACGAGGGACTCGAGCTCCTCCAGATCAGCTTCCGACGGCAGGGACCTGAGGACGTTGGCGAGGCGGAGGCCCGGGTTGCGGAAGGCCACCTTCATCAGTACCTTTTTGAGAGCTCCCGCACAGATCTCACGCGACTCGTCGGCCAGCTGCTTTGGGATCCTCTCCCGGAGTTGCTGGAGGGCCATCGCCACGCCTTTAAAGAACAAGGTGAGCTTGGCGGTGGATGGGAGGCTCTCGTTAGTGGGATACCCGAGATCTTCCACCCCCAGCAGCGCCAACTCCTTGTCGATGTCTACGGCAGCATTCACAAGACCCTCCGTCCACTGCTCCAGAGTCTCTCTAAAGGTGTTCTGGGTGGTAGCAACGCTCTCCAGCAATGCCTTGTCGGCCTTGATCTCCTTCTTCAAGGCCGCCTCCTGCTCCCTGGCGCCGTCCAGCGTCTTGGTCAGAGCATCCAGCTTCAGCTCAAGATCGGAGTTGGAGTCCTTGGCGGCGCTAAGCTCCTTGACCTTCTCGGCGAGGCGACCCTGCAGCTCACCAAAGGTGTAGGCGTCCTTCTCGCGCTCAAGCTTGAGCGCGGCAAGCTCTTCACCGCTCGCCTTGAGTTCGGTCTCCAGCTGCGCCACGTTCGTCTCCAGCTCCTTCTTGGCGGCCTCGGCAGCTGCGGCAGCGTCCTTTGCTTCCTTGAGGGCCCCGCCAAACGTTTGCTCGCGCGCAGCGAGCTCCTCCTCGTGGCTGTCCAGGCTGGCCTTCAGCTGCACCAACTTGCCTTCCCGCGCAGATAGCTCCTCGGCGGCAAGCCGCTGCTGCTCAGCAACTTCTGCCTTCTCGAGGACGAAGGCCTTCTGCGCCTCGGCGAGCTACGCCCGCTACTCTGCCAGTGACCGGAGAGCTTCCTGGTTAAGACCCCGGAGCTCCTCCGCACGCTTTTCAATGTCTGCTCCCGCCTTCGCGACAAGCGCTTCTCGGCATTCCACCTTGGCCTGTCGAGCGCGGTAGAGCGACACCAGCTTCCGGAGCAACCGCTCCTCCTTAGACTCGCCGCCGCTGCTGCTTGGCGCATGCACCAACGTCAGCCCAGCGGAGGCGAGCACCTCTCCGTCCAGGACTTCTCCTTCGACCGGCGCCCTGGAGCCTGACTCCCAGGCAAGCCTGATGAAGACGCCGTCGCCGGCCTTCAAGTAGACGCCAGGCTGGGGCTCTTCGGAGCCCGACGCTGCGGCAGCGGCGGGTGGGTCGGTGGTCGGCGTAGCGCCTGTCGCTCCTGTGGAACCAGGGCCGTCAGTACGATCGCCAGGCCCCTCGTCGGCTGCTGCGGCGGCAGCCTTGGCGGCCTCTTCGACGGCGGGATCATCAGCGCCGGCCGCTTCTTCGGTGGCAGCGGTGTCATCAATAGTGACCTCGGCCTCCATCGGATCTGCACCAGATGGATCTGACGGCCGGAAAAGGGAGAAAAAGTCAAGCAAAAAGAAGACCAAACGAAGAAGAACCCAAGGGAAATTTCAAAGCAAGGGGTTACCTGTTCCGGGCTCTAAGGTTGTGGTCTCCGCCGCCGGGGGATCGCTGGCGCCGTCCCTTGCCGGCGACTGCTCCCTTGCCGGAGAGCTCCCCCTTGCCGGAGAGCTCTCCCTTGTCGGAGGATCCTCCCTTGCCGGAGATATCTCCCTTGGCGGTGTAGTCGAAGCAGGTGGCGTGTTGGGGGCGGTCTCCGGACGTTCCTGGTGGGGCTGCTCTGCTCCTACACAGATCAAGAATCAGATATCAGCAAACAGAGAGTATCCATGCGCGCCTAATAGCAAGAAGTAAACCATATACTTACGCTGGGGGCTGCGCTAGGGGCTGCTCTGAAGATTGGTTGCCGGGTCCGGCAAGGATGTCTCGGGCGCACCCCCTGCTGTCACGGTGGGCTCGTCGTCGATGATAACCAACGGAACCTTGGCTCTCTTTGCCGCTCTCTGGGCCAGGGTCCTGAGAAGGAATAAGTTCAGAGAAAAGCAAATGAGATACAAGATGGAACAGCAAGAATTGAAGAAGTACAAGTACAACAAGGGTCTTACTCGTCTCCTTCTTCCTCGTCGGAGCTGAGCGCAGAGAAGTCAAAACCTGGCTTGCCTCCGGCGCGAGGGCGTGGAGGAGTAGGTTCCCTTGGCCGCTTGGAAGGAGAAACAGCGGCTATCCTGGAAGACCCCGCTCCAGTTGCCGCGGCAGCGTGAGGTGCTCCCGCGGCAGCAGAACTTGCCGCGGTGGAGCGCGTCGCATGGCGCGACGGCTGTTGACCCGTCTGCCACTCCATTACGTCTCCAGCCTTGCAAAGATGCTTTCTTGGTGGAGTCGGGGGCTCTGCTTGCGACGAGCTCCCCAAAGGTGGGGCGGAAGAGGAGTCAATCTCCGGCAGGCCGCCTGTATCCTCGGCGGGCTCACTCGACTCGGCACCATGCCCGGCAGGCTCTCCCTCGCCGGCAAGCCCCGCTCGCTCGGCGAGGCTCGCTGCCTCCGCCTCCTCCACCGTGAACCCGAATTCGCCCGCGGCTGCAGCCGCCGTCGCCTCTTCCAGCCTAGTGGCGGTGCGCTTCAGCTCCTCGTCGGTGGTGTCGCGAACGAGGCCCTTCTGCTCGTCGGGGCGGAATGGCACCTCCTCCAAGCTATCAAAGAACGCCTGCACGACGTCGTCTGCCGGCTCTTGCCATGTTGGGTCGATTCCGTGCGAGTCACACAGCGGCATCATTGCACGGATGCGGCTGAGCAAAGAATTGTTGCACAATGGAACGACACCCTGCGGCAGCCTGAACCATTCGGGATGCTCAGGGTCGTGCTTGAACAGCTCTTTGAGCATCGCGTCAAGTTCCAGGATAGTGAAGTTGAAGTTGAGGCCCGGACGCAGCCTCATGATATCCGTCGCGTTCTTGAACTCCCAAGCGGGTCTCCTCCTCTCCTGCAAGGGGGCGATGCGGTGACGAAGGAAGTCTGCGCCGACGGCGCCTACAGTGAGCCCGGCAAGCCTGAGGCGGAGGATCCGAGCGGTGGCAATCTTCAGTCTGTCGTCGTCCGGGGCCACGTTGCTCCAATCACTGACGCGCACCACTGCAGTTTGGCGCAGGGCAGTAAACGGCTGCGGGTTCTCCTCAACAATCCAGCACCAGTCCGCTCTCCACTCCTCCCACTTGCTGCGGAACTCTCCCTCCAGATAAGCGTCCTTCTTGCCAGCCTTCGAGACCCAGGCGATTCCACCGGATAAGGTCTCTCCTTTCTCAACTCGGGGCGTAAAGAAGTGGCGGAAAAGGGCTACATTGGGGTAGACTCCGACAAAGTTTTCGCAGAGATGTGCGAAAACTGCCATGGTCAGGACAGCATTGGGGGTGAAGTCAAGGAGGCGGAGCCCGTAGGTGTTCATGATGTTGCAGAAAAATTCAAAAAAAGGCGGGCAGAGCCCGCAGTAGAAGAACAACGCGAAGAAGGGATATCCATTAGGATCCAGTCTCGAAGCAGCGGCTGGGAATACCTTCGTGCGTGGATGCGCTCGCGTCTCCGTCGACCAGAAAAGGTAGTAGAACTCCTTCAGCTCATCTGTGGCAAGCTTGGGGGGGAAGATTGCCTGCTCCTTTTGCATCGCCACGAGCCGCTGCGCCTCGGCCGACTTCGCCTTCTCGGCTTTCGGAGCCATGGTGGAAATGGTGAGGGAGGACGACGGCATTGGTGGTGCAGGTGGTGATAGGGGCGGGGCGCTGCTCTCCTTCGGCTTTGGGAAGAGGGGGAGCGGCGGAGATTTTCGAGGAAGGATCAGCAATGGGCAGATGGGCGACCTGCCCCTGTTTCCCCTGCTTATAAGGAGGGAGGGGGCGGACGTTCCGCATTTCCGAATAAAGAACCACCCACGACCTCCCCCACGACGCCGCAATTGACGCGTGCCGTTCGGGGAGGGCGCGGTGGGTGCGGAGTCAGGTACGGCGTGACCCAGGCCGCGCGTGCTCGTGCCCTGTTTTGGGCCTGGCCCAACAGCGCTCGGCACCGTGTATGGCCTAGGCCCGGGGGCTCCTGTCGGTGTACTAGAGTAGGGGTACCCTAGTATCCCGAACTTGTGCACGGGCAGTTGCAGCGCCCCGCGGCAAGGCTTACCAGGTGGCCGCCAAGGACCTTCGTAGTTCCTCTGGAGCCATTCAAGAACAAAGTATTCAAGCCAAAGAGACAAGGCCCCGGCAAGAGGAGCTTGCAGGGAAGGCCACTCAAGGCACGAAGCCCCGGCAAGAGGAGCTTGCCAGGAAGGCCACTCAAGGCATGAGGCCCCGGCAAGAGGAGCTTGCCGGGAAGGCCACTCAAGGCATGAGGCCCCGGCAAGAGGAGCTTGCCGGGAAGGCCACTCAAGACATAGAGACCCCGGCAAGAGGAGCTTGCCGGGAAGGCCAACCAAGGCATCTCAAGGAACTTGCCGCGACGTGCCACGCGTCCCGACAAGGCCCGGCGAGCGACAAGCTTCCGGACGCGACAAGACAATGACCGCGGCAAGGCGTTTTGCCGCGGCAAGCGACCATCCTGTACCTGCGCTCCAGCACACCCACCAATGTGTCACTCTGGGTCCCTTTTCTGCACTGTTTGGGCGACGTAGATGGGCATTTAATGCCCTTTTCTACACTGTACAAGTAGTTGTACCTACCGCAGCAACTTTACATTTTTGCCCTTGCCTACGTTGCCACCTGTCGGTGACCCCTTGAGCATATAAAAGGAGGCCCATGCGCAACGTAGAAAGGGGGAGGAAGAACAGAAGCACGCTCGGTCTCGTTAGCCGCTCGAGTGTACTGTAGCACTCAGCGCTCCCGAGCAAGAACACAATACAATCCACAAAGCAGCAGTAGGGTTTTACGCATCCGTGCGGCCCGAAGCTGGGTAAAACCGCTCGTGTGTCTCGCCTCGATCTGCACTTCGTGTGGCCTCCGCCCCCCGCCGAACCGAAAAGGGGCTCCGTCCCCATAGGTGCTCGTGGAGTCAGTTTCCCCAACATTCGGATTAAATATCATAGTAATTTGCTCATATTTCCAACAATCCAAAAACCTGATAATAGGCCCTTCGTCCACTGCTATGAGTGCCCGATGTCGTTTTGTGGCTCGTCGGCGGACATGGTGCATCACCTCATGGATGCGTGCAGCGGTCACTGCTGGCCCTTGGCGGAGAACATCAAGTACGAGACGTGCTACCCGTTCACCATGCCGGAGTCGCTAGAGGATCAGCGCCGCCTGCTAGTCTCGGAGGAGGACGGCAGCGTCTTCCTCTTGATCGTGGCCACCGGCGAGGCCCGCGCAGGCCGCCGCCACATCTCTGTAGTGTGTGTCAGGGGCGACGCCGATGACGCTGACGCTGACACGAGGCCGATGTACGGGTGCATGCTCACTATTACTACCGCTCGGCGTCGCGTGGGCGGCGACACTGGCTACGCCGAGCATACTTGGACTCTGCGGAGCTGGGACTTTCCCGCCGATGTGGACATGGAAAACCCATGGTGTTATTTGGACTCCAACAATGTGCACGGGGACTCCAAGGAGGTTCACCTGGACATCTGCATTTTCAAGTTAAATGTTGATCATTAGTCTTCGCTCAATGTAATCCGCTGTCTAAGCATGTGGAGACTTCCATGCATGATCTTGCTCTATTGGAGTATCGCGCATGAATAAAAGTGTATCCATTTATGGTTTAGTCTAGAATCTTCCATGTATGAATTTTTACTACAGTACTGGTGAAATACTTATGATGAACCATTTCTTACATATCCTCTGCCCCCTCCCAAGTCATCCTGATTTAATCCCTCCGTCTAGGTGTATAGGGGCATGGTTAATACTTAAATAGTATAGCCAACTGTTGGCTACAAGAAAGTGCCATGTCATCTGTAGCCAACATGTATAACAATGGATACTCAAAAACTAATTCTTGAAGATCATTTCCTGCAAAGCACAATAAGATTTATTTCTTCACAAGTTTTGGATGCAGGTTGAACAGGTGAACGCTTTTGTTTGCAAAAGATACTTCTTATCTATTTCACCTGGATGTTTGTGAGCTCTAGAGATGAAATAATATCTGAACAAGCCTATCCAAATGAACTAACCGAGGCATCTCCATCTTAATTTTCTCTTGCAAGTCGTGCGTGGTCCCTTCATCGTGAAAATGCTCTGGCCATCGCATTGATTTGCATGCATGGATAGCACCACCATATTTTCAAAGGAGGAGCGAGCTCTATATTTCAGCCAAGGCATGTATGATTTGAGGAATTATGATTGGGCATGCATGTAGAAAAGGGAGGAGAGTAATTTGCATGCGAGGGATTAAAGGAAGGGAGGCTAGCGGCTAGGCATTCAAAGGAGGCTGCATGCAAGATTACACGGGATCCAGATACTAGTCCCAAAATCAGTTCCTCTTTTTGCGGACATGCCTTGGTACGAAAGATTGACAAGTTAGGCCCTGTAAAAATGGATGGAGGGAGTAGTAGTACGTGTAGAGGGTGGCGATGCACGGGAGTCTCACCTCTCACCCCGCTCGTGGTGTGGCAGTAAAGCCGTCATATCACAAAACCCAACCACTCCCAGTAATAAGTGGCCTGGTAAAATAAACGGACAAGCAACCATCACATCCCTCCGTATTTTTTGCATTTCATCCTCTGCATTTACTTTCTCCAGTTCATCTCGCACACTCGATCCCTAGCTACTACTCCTAGGGCCAGTTCTTTTGGCAGCTTCCCCAGCTTTTCCCACAAGACTAGTCACAGTGGAGAGTAACAATAAGGCGCCTCACTCATTTATTTGGGCTTCTAAACTAGTACTATTCTGTCCTTGTTTATTCCTCACCATTGTAATTTGTGCTAAATTTTGACCAAAGATTTAACTAGTTTAGGCTAGTCATAGTGGGAGTAACTTAGCTAGTAACATAGCGCACTCCGAGAAATTTTTGCTTACGTGGCATGTAGTTAATTAGAAGTGGTAATATAATATGTTACTGTAACATAGCGCTTCCCAAGACAATATGAGTCTACAAGCTAATTAATGAAGTTTTCTATGACACTACTACTATGTTACTTTGCACTATGAAAGTAGTAACTTAGACTAGTGTCATATGCATGACACTAGTATAAGTTACTCCCCACTATGACCAGCCTTATTCCTCACCATTGTAATTTGTGCTAAATTTTGACCAAAAATTTGACACAGATTACAATGGGGACCAATAAACCAGGACGGAGGTAGTAGTTATGGGATTACTAATCTAGAAGCCTAAAAGAACTGGCCCATGGTACTCCTACTAGTAGTAGTACTCAAGTTGGAATTCCAATTGCACGGCACAACCTGTTAGGCAAAAAATTCGATACAGGGTGTAGGAAGCGGTTTGGGAATTTGCATGCCTTTCCAACCAGTGAGATACTCCATACAAAGTATGACAGAGAAATAACCACAGAGAAGGAAGCTAAAAGTAAACAATCAAACGAGCATTTTTGCATTTGTTTTGCATTGAATTGTTTCACAAGCTTGACTAGTGCTGTTTTTTCACTTTTACAAAAACCGCATTGTAATGTTAAAACGTGCATTTGCACGTACATAAGTAATAGTAGTACTCCCTCGATCTAGGTGTATAAGTATTCCTCCTTCTTGGTCACGGTGCACAACCGAAGATGAATTATTGACCTGGACGGAGGGAGTAGCACAGTCTACAAGCATATATCGAGAGAGACGTGTAGTGTGATAGTATATAGTAAAGTTTGTGCTATATGCACGTACCTACAAAATGCGTAAGAATACACAAGGTTTCCAAACTTTCCCTTTTACATACTTAATTAAGGACGCTAAAAATTGTTGAACGTTCGGGATTTATCATTTGCGTCCCAAAACTAATGAGATCGCCTTACGAAACAAAAATTATACTCCTCCTAAAAGCCACGATGCTCGCAGGAGTGCTTGCGGCGCGCCACGAGTGCCCTGGTGCGCAGCCGTTTCCCAGCGCGCCGACACAACCCCTCTTCCTCAGCCTCGCAACTCGCGAGGTGCTGATTGGCGGCTTGCCGGCGGGCGAGCGCGATCTCACCGCTGTGGTGATCCGGCGCCAACAGGTACTCCTCCTCGCTGGAAGCGTGCACCCGGTCCATGTACCGCCAAGTGTAGATGAGGCGCTTGGGCCCGACTGCACTCTGGGCGTCAGCACGGGCATCCCCCGCCATCCTCACGGCCCTCGCACGAGCCTTCTGCCAAAGAGCCAATTGTCTGACTCTCTCGAACGCGACATAGGCCTCCCAGGCAGCTTGTTTCACGGCGCGCTTCTCTTCCTCGGCCTTCTTTTCCGCCTCTATTTTGGCGCGCTCTGCTGGAGGCAAAGCCTCCCACAAGGCGACATCCATTTCTTTCCAAAGCTCCTCAAAGCTGGAGGGCTCGGTGGGCGGCGCGGCGTTCTCCTCGTAGCGGGGAGCCGACGCGTCCTCCGGCGCGCGTGCTGGCGAGATTGGGAACGCCGACGCGTCCACCTCGACGCGTCGCGGCGAGAAGTGGAACGCCGACGCGTCCTCCTCGACTAGTGGCGGCGAGGAGCGGAACGGCGACGCGTCCTCCTCGACTAGTGGCGGCGAGGAACGGAACGGCGATGCGTCGCGTAGCGGCGAGGAGCGGAACACCGATGCGTCCTCCTCGACTAGTGGCGGCGAGGAACGGAACGGCGATGCGTGACCGTCCGCGTGGTGCAGCGAGGGGCTCCTAGGGCTTGGGAGGGGCGATGCCATGGTGGTCGACGTGAGAGGGAGGGGGAGGAGATAGCGATGAACGTGAACGTGAGGGGGAGGAGATAGCGATGTCGTGGGAGGCGCAGTATTTATAGCGAGCAATGGCACACCTACGTAAGATATGGACTGAGCTGCACTGACTTAACTGCAGGTCCAGTTGCGTCACTGACATGTGGGCCTGACCCCTGTTGGGCCCATATGTCACTGACTGAATGCACCTGCAGTTAAGTAACATCTACGTGGGCATATTTGTTCGAGTAAATTACGGGGGAGCGAAGGGGTGGAAATATTGCTGGTCACAACGGATTGGACGAGCGTGGGGGGAGGAGAGTCATGCATGCATATTTTTTCACACGGGGTGGAGTGGTGGGACCGCCAGAGGGAGAATAAGAGTTTGGCAGGCATATTATTTCCACACATGGAGAGGAAAAGATTTGGAGACGAACGGGCTTCCTGCAGGTATGGGGAACGGTGCATAATAAGTCATCTTGCATGCCGGGCTAGGTATAGTCTCAAGTCAATAAAAACAAACACGCCCCACACATGTTCATATTTCAAGGTGCACTAAATTATTGCATGCGATGATTAAGGCTGGCCATAATGGTGGTATCTTAGCTGGTAGTATCATGCACACGGGAATAGCAACCATGCTGATGTGGCAAAGAAGTAAAGAAGAGAGGGGGTTAGAGTAACTAGTGTTCATGCATGCATTGGTCAACACATTTTTTTGTGGAGAACGACAACACTAGTTGAGTACTTTTGCAGTCTTCAAAAACTATTCCACAATGTGTCAACATTCACAATGTCAAATCAATATTTTTACACTCATTATAAAACATAGTTCTTATACTCATTATAATCAGTACTCCCTCCGTCTAGGTGAGCAAGTCATCTTAGATTGTGCACTGTGACCAAGGAGGAGGGGAAAATGAGAGATCTTAATGTTTATTTGCTAATTAATAGCATTGCATGCAATGAACTAACCACTGCATGTCGTGTTTGGTAGTCTCAAGTCATTAAAAGCATGCACACCCACATCTCCTATTGGTTGATATGTCAAGAAACAAGAAACGGGATAGAAGTTAATGCACCGCGCCTAAGTGTTTTGGGAATATTGTATCGAACGAGTGTACTGGTGTGGCTGGTTAATTAATATAAGGTGGTGTTCAAAAAAAGTATAAATTTGGTCAAACACTTTGCAAACGGTTGACGGGAGTAAAAAGGACCAGAGGGAGTATCATGCATGCGGAGTAGGCAAAAAAATGCTTGTCTAAAAAAAGGCAAAAAAAATTGCTCATTTATAGCCGGTCGAAGTCTCCAAGGGCGCGACCGCGCGAGGGAGGCGAAGGTCGTGGGAGGCGCGACGTTTGACGGAATTAAGTGAAGTTACATCCACGCGCCGGCATGGCGTGCGAACAGGCAGAAGCTATACCGTCAGGCCTACGATATGGGTCTAGTAGACATGACATCTAGTGGGTCCCGCATAGTTCTCTAGAACTCTTTGGGAGCTTGCAGCCGTTTATCCACCGGGAAAGCCAGCAACTCCACGCCGTTCGCACGCCCTACTCGTCCCCGTATTCTACGGACACAGCTTCGGTGCCTTAAAGGCACCTGCCTTTGCGTCACTGACATGTGGGCCAGCCACCTGTTGGGCCCACATGTCATAGACTCAAAGGTAGGTGCCTTAAGGCATCGAAGCATCGTCCGTCTTCTACCTTACAACAGTTCGCTCCCAGTCGTCCCGTCCTTTCACATTAGTTTGCTCCCAGTTTTTTATGGGGTACAACAGTTCAACTTCTCCTAACCCTCCTCCAAAATCCATGGCCTCCCAAATCTCCATGGTCGCCGCTGAGTACCAGGTTAGAGCCATCACCGGCGATCAGTTCATCGTCATCTACACACGTGGATCCGAGACGGTGAAAGCATGGCTTGCTCGCTTCCTATGCATGTTCAACAGTTCAACGGATGAGTTGGTCGCTGGGCTAGATGTTGAGTACACCACAGTCTTGGGACGAGAGAAGGATCTAAAGGATGAAGACAGGAAGAAGCCCGCCGTGATCCAGGTTTGCGTACATAACGTTCGCTTGATCTACCACATACGCCATGCCGACGTTGAGTGCCAGGATTTTAAGAACTTCCTCAAGGACAAAAGAGTGAAATTCGTTATTGTAGGCTTTAAGAACGACAGTGACGTCCTGCGTCGGATAGGTCTCGTTGTAGGCCAGCCCTTCGATCTCCAGAAGGCAAGCCTGGTGTCCTCCTCTCAACCTTCAATGTTGACCTTGGCAGCAGCCATGATTGATCCTTCGTACACTAAACTGAAGAAACCTCATCACGAGTTTCATCATGCATGGGAGTCGAAGACATTAGATGAAGATCACATCCTGTATGCAGCAATGGATGCCTACCTTTGTTTAAATATCTACAAGGGTTGGATGAAGAAGCAGAGCTTAGTGTCCAGTTCAAGCAAAGAAGCATCGGCGAAGAGGAAGAGGAAGAGGGACGAGGACGAAGTCGAGGACGTGGACTCAGACTCCAAGTAGGTGGCAGTGTTGTCGCTCATGCTGGTTCTACTGCAGTGTCAAGCGGACTAGTTGCTTATTAGTTTATTTTCAAGGGTGTGTTGTGCTGAGGCCCCAGCAGAACTATGTTTATATTCTTTCTCGTTATTTGAACTCTTTAGTACGTACAGTAGTACTAGTACTATGTCTTACTACTATTCTTCTTGCAGTTGGTACTACTGCTCGTATCTTCGTGTTCCTACTGTACTTAATACGTTCGTACTAGTAGTATAATTTGGGTCAGTCGATTTGTGAAAGAAGTTCGACGGAGCGAAGGAAGAAGACGACAGAAGAGGTGGAAGAAGCCCTTCTAGCCATCCATGTTACATCAAATAGCTCACATGAGTCGACTAACCGAAATTGCTCCTTCAGATTGCAGGATCCCCGTGGCATTCAAGGTCTCGAAGGTAGATTCCGCGTCCGCACCCGATTTGCGGGCTCGACACGCACGCGACCGGCTTCCGCCGCGACAGCCACCATGCGCGCCTCCTCCGCGCCAGCGGAGACGACAATGACACGCTAGTTCCTCCTCGCCGGCATGCTAGAGCACGCGCTCGTCCTCCTCTTTGTACGCTGCATGCACAGACGTGGCTCCACCAGCTGCTCGCGTTCTTGGCAGCGCGGCGGCATCGCGAGGAGGGACTGCAAACGACGTGAGCGGGCGAGCCTTTGGCTTCATGGCACAGGGATGGCGGCGACACGGCGGTGATGGGCGAGAAATTGTTGGCCGGAGCAGGCGGGCGCCGGCATGCGCAACGGCAGCGGCGGCATATTGATAAGTGCGCGTGTGGGAGCTTACTTTAGTTTTAAATATAAGGTTGGTCAAACTTAAAGTAAAACCGTACTAGTACACATAAACATTAGACTTAGGCAGCGCTTTTATTAGTTAGTACCACAGCCACGATACGGAATCCTATGCAAGCGCGTGAACCGCGGCCACGCGGTCGATTGAACGGTGCGTCACCGTGTCGCGCTCGAAGGACATCCACCGAACCTTTTTGTGTGTGTGAAAACAATCCTCGAGTATTACTCAACTTTTTTTTCCTGTGAAAGTTCTTGACGCTGCAATATTTCCATATATTTGAATTTAGCTGCAGTTCGTGTTTATTTGGATTTGGACGTTTTAGGTGCGCCCTAGTTTTTTTAATACTAATTTTGTGTGTGTGACTGAGAGAGAACGTGTGTATGCGTCCATATGTGTGTTGTGGCGGAAGGGCAATGTGGAGACGGTGTGCGTGTGATACAGACATAGAGAGGTGTGAATGTGCAAATGATCATGCATGAGTGAGACATAGACAGATGCCGATACATTGTGTATACATGAGAGAACGGTCTTCTAGTTTACTTGTGTGTGTGTGTGTGTGTGTGAGAGAGAGAGAGAGATAGAGGAGCATCCATAACACAACAACCATCTCTCTCGATTCGTCCGTCCTTCGCACGGTCGCATGCAACACATGCATCAACGCGCACATTTTGACACCCTCACCCGGGCCCTGCCCACCTCAAGGCCCGCACAATCTCTTCGTGAATACCCATTTCTCTCCTTAGGTTTGTTTTCTCTCAATATTTGACACACACACACACACATAGAGAGAGAGAGAGACGCAGCACAACAGACACACACACACACACTCCCTCGAGCACACAATTCATCCCCATCCAAGGTTATACGGTGACCACTCTCGCTTGTGCTTCTTTGCACCCCAACATGCACAACACCTCAATCTTCAAAGAGGGCAACGAGCAGATCAAAGACGGCGACCACACCGAGCTAGAGAATGCGGGGTCATTTGGAAGCAGGGTGATGTGACGACGGCTGACTGACTCCTCCCCCCACCCTCTCTCTCTCTTGCACAAAATTACCAATCCCTCTCTCCCCCGCACAAAATTGTCATTCCCTCAACCCACGAGATCCTTCCCCTCTCGTCCATGTTTTTCCTGCTCTCTCATCAAACATGTTGTCTCTTCTCCTTCCACGTATACAGAATCCATATGCACACGCATCTCATGTATATTACATGTATGCATCTTTCTCACAGACCTAACTTCTTCCTCTCTCTTTCTCTCTCTATCTCTCTCTGTTTTGTTAGGTTTGATTCCTACTCTCTCGTCCACATACATACAATCTTTCCCGCCCTATCTGCTCCATCTTCAAAAGCTCTCTCTACACGTTTCATTCACACATTGGGATATGTCAAAATGTTGCTTCTATAATGGCTGATGTAGAGTTATGGTTGTTCTTGTTGCATCCTACAAAGTAATAACTATGAAATGCATTTAGATTCTCATTTGACTGGGATTATGTGAGTTTGAGCATGTTGTGAAGTACTATAGACCTTGTATACATCTTGGGATTCGACAATGATTGTAACTATTGAATTGTATAGACCATTACATTCGAAGTCAATAGCCTAATATATTTATTTCACAATTTCAACAAATGATTAGTTCACTACAAACTAAGAAAACAAATGTGTACTGCCTCCGTTTTTATTTAAGTCCGCGTATTAGCATTGGTCAAAGTCAAGTTTTGTAAACTCTCAGAAAGCTTATAACAAAAAATATTAACATATACAATAACAAATAAATATCATTAGATTCATTATTGAATGTACTTTCACATCATACATATTTGTTATGGTAAATGTTTATATTTTTCTATAAACTTGGTCAAACTTTAGGAAGTTTGACTTCGGTCAAACCTAATATGCAGAGTTTACTACTACTCCTCGCTAGTTGCTTAGCCGAATCACTCAACACGCCACACGGGGAGTCCAGTGTCACAAAATTTTGAGGTCGGCGGGAAAATCTCCCGCGACCCTGATTCGAGCAGTGGGAAATTACCATCATAGCCTTCGGAACAGGCCTACGGATGACGCTTGGTAGGGGGCTGTTTTCATAACTTCAGGTTCACCCTACCCAGCCAACCCCACCCCAGCACCCAGAGTAGTACACCTGAATACTCCCCAATTTCTATCCCCATCGCAAAATAGACTTCTCCACGGCACCGCAGCCTTCGTGCTCCTCCCCTTTACATCGGCGCACTCGTCCACCGCAGCGCATCTGCCTCATCGACGACCTCGTACGCCGCACTGGAGCCGGTCCACCGTCGTCGTCGTACACGGAGCCTCTTCCCCGGCATCGTCTTCCACGGTCTCGGATCTGCTTCCCGGAAGCCGACGCCAAGCGCAGAAGTACCACCGTTGTGGACAATGAACTGACACCCGTTACCGACCATGACTCACAGAGGCCACCGCGACCATCGTTCTCCTCCTCGATTGGTAATGTGTGTATTGAATCACTTAGCAGTACATGTGCAGTTCCAATTTTGTTCATACCTACCCTTCAAATTTCGTGGGTGCTATTGTTCCCGTAAAAGTAATTGGTTATAGCCTCCATTGTCCAACAGAATATCAGCTTGTAATTGTGCGTCGCTCCTGTATCGCGTTGTGCTTGGGTAGGTTTTTCATCTGCAACCAGTAGTGTGGCAAATGATGGAAAGGTTTTTAGAACTAGCAAAATGCCCATGCGTTGCACACATCAAGATGCATTTGTATGAGTAGTTTATCTTGTTGGAGATGCTCTAACATGGCAGACGAGTGCTTTAATGTTGCCCACAAGATGCGCGAGTATTACTAGTAGTATATTTTTCTTGCCATGTTGAGATTTTAAAACCACGAGTGCGAACATGCAGAGGAGCAATGAAGACCAAACACAGGATATTCGGGACATCTTCAAGGAGCATGGCAAGTTAAAGAGGAGTTGCACCGAACCTGTAAAACGAGCTTTGGTAAGTAACACCCTTTCAATTACTTTCGTGTAGCCTCGTGTTCTTCAATGTGTATATGTTGTAGTTTCTGTTTCTCTTAAGCGTGGTGTTCTTTGATGTGTAATAAGAAGAGTCTTAATCATCCTAATGTTTTCGTTTTTAGCTTGATGTAGGAAGTGGGTTTTTTCACCTTGTAATCTATTTTTATTTATTTTTTCCTTTTGAATTCACTTCTCCGAGTTCTGTTTATCTGGCTTCCACTAAATGGATCTAGGTTGCTCTGAGTATTGATCTAAAAAAGAAGTAGCTTCATGTCAGGATGCAGTTCCTGCGAGGAGGGAAGTATGGTCAACCTCGAGATCATGTTTCCAAAATGAGGCTGGATTACACACAAGGTGCCAGTTCCCTAATGATGCTGGATTAGACACAAGGTGCAAATTCCCAGATGATGCTGGATTACACACAAGCCAGGTGGAGTCGTCAGTTGTTCGTATCCTCGTGGCATTAGTAAAGGCTGAAAGAAAGCGTGCAGCAGCCCTTGAGAATGTAGCTGAGTTCCTGAAGAAGCGAAAAGAGCAATCAGATGCTCTCTTCAACCGAGCCAAAGAAGAGATGGAAGAAGCCAGAAATAAGCTAGCAGAGACAGAGCAGGCTAGGTGTCTCCTGCTATCTAAAATTGTTGTCAATACAAAATTTCCTTCATAATAGCTAGGTTCAAATGTTTATCCAGTCAGCATGCCTGTTGTGATGTTCGTGCATCTACTGATGTGGCACAAAATGTTTTTTTGGGTCATGCAATAACAACAATTACTTTCCAAACAATAACAGACGAAGCATTGGACATGGTATAGTTCACACGCAAGCCCGACATTCCAAGTTCAACTTCCACATCAAACTCACGTTCACAGATATCTGCACATTCATACATAATGTCCACAACCATGATTCACTTCAAAGCCAAAAAAATGTGAGGAGAGTTATAAATAAAGAAAATCCTCTACTAGTTCCTGCTACCAGTGCGAGCACACCAAGTCAAGACCATGCGTAAATTAAATATATTTTAGTCATTTTTTGTGTTCTAAAATGCCTGCCGGCTCGCGGAAGGACGTGTTGCCGGCACACGCGCGGATTCAATGAAGGCAGGCGGGGCAGTCTTAAGCTGGTTGCACGCGGCGAGGAGGCGTGCTCAGCCGGGCCTGCAGCAAGTGCGGCCCTCTTGGCCGGCGCGCCGGTTCAATGCCTGCGCTATGATAGGTCGCGTCCGTGTCAGATCAATCACTCCCTCCAGTCCTTTTTTGTTTGGGTATAACAAAATCTCGTTTTCCATTCACATTTTACAAGTAAAGTTTGTGGACAAACTTTGATCCAAAGTACAATGGGGACTAGTAAACCAGAATG
The DNA here is from genome assembly GCA_032464435.1 of Aegilops umbellulata. Classification (NCBI taxonomy): domain Eukaryota; kingdom Viridiplantae; phylum Streptophyta; class Magnoliopsida; order Poales; family Poaceae; genus Aegilops; species Aegilops umbellulata. The sequence continues at coordinate 357,542,714 of CP136058.1, forward strand.
GAGGTAGTAGTTTTTTTAATCGAAGAAGGGTTTCCCCTTCCGATTTTCATTAAAGAAAACCAGGATCTAAATCTAAACCATAGTATTTGCCCTAGAACTACCAGGTTCAACATCTCGCAACATAAACCCATACAACCTCCATCGGAAAAAAAAACCATACAACCATACGCCAAGGAGGTACGTAGTACTATGAATTCCATTTTCGCTCCATACCAATCGTTCTAAAAACTACTTACTACTTATAACGCGCCATTGAAAATCGGAACTCTTAACCCCGCTAAAAAACGATATTTTAAACGTGGCTACTCGATCTATGGCAACTGGTGAGCCACCGCGCTCCAAGTCGTTCACCTGTGGTCCCGACCATCAACTCCTACGGATCAAGTTATCACGCGAGCTGACTATTCCTACAAAGGTGCTCCACCATGTACCCTGTACCCGCGAATGCAGCAATCGTGCCCCTAGGGTTTTAGAGTTTGTTTGTTAACGTCGCCTTTACGTAACACTCATGTGTGCGAGACAGCGAGAGGCCGACTGCGTGCGTGTGCCTCTTCTCTTCGTATATGTACTCCACCATTTGTCTGGTGTCCAAAAAATTATAATAACTACTAGTAATGTGCCAATGCGTTGCCACATGATCAAAGTAGATTAATACAATGGCGGAGCTAGATGCAGATTACGCCTGGGGTTGTGCTATGTTGAGTGATAAACTTCTATGATTTTCTATGCTTTGCATGAAGAAATTACAAGGGAAGTTGTTTCTAGGCCTGGGGCTATAGCCCTAGCTGCCCCAGGCATGTCCCTGCCACTGGATTAATACATATTCACCGATTTGATAGAAAAAAAGTCTAGCTTTGAAATACGTATATCACTAAAAATATGTTATGTTTCACTCAAATATATTCCTTTGGCGGTTTTGATGGGATAAGGGAGGAATGTTGTTGGTTTCAAGATTCGAGAAGTGGTATATGTCTAATTTCTACTCTTACTAGCAAGATGCCCGTGCGTTGCATGGAACATCAAGATCTTGTGGGAGAAAAGGATGAATGAGGGAAGGCCTTATCTGCAAATGTGGTGAAGAGTGCGGGTAAATTGCCATATTTTCCTTCCTATCCGTCAGATATAAATCAGACGACCTACATTACAGAATGGCAGGCCCACCATAATCACCAACTCTATTTTTTATCCCTACTCTTATAATAAGCATTGTCGGTGATGATCGTGTGCCTGCCATCCTGCAATATAGGCCGTCCGATCTATATCTGACGGATAGGAAGGAAACTATGGCAATTTTGCAAAAAGATACCCACACCCCTCTCCACATTTGCAAATAAGGCCTTCCCTCGTTCATCCTTTTCCCCCACAAGATAAACTACTCATACAAATGCATCTTGATGTTCCGTGCAACGCATGGGCATCTTGCTAGTTGTTGCAAAAAGCCCATGTGTGTGAGAGAGAGAGGGCGAGTGGAGGAGGATGGAGTGCATGTGTGACAAAGACACAAGGAGTGTGTGTGCGATAGGTATCAGCTTAAAATGAGGCGATAGTGTGTGTGTGCACGATCGAGAGGGCATGTCTCAAGAAGGGAAGAAAAATCAACATAGATACACAAGGAGCGGGAGAGAGACATGTATGTGATGGTGGAGGCACGAGTGTGCGGGTGTATAAACCTATCTAGAGGCTAGCTAGTCGATAAATGTTTGTGAGAGAAATACGAGTCGGGGTGTGAAAGCGAGAGTTTTGTGTGTGTGTGAGAGAGAGAGACGGTAGTCGGGAAGGGGAGTGGAAGCAGGAGTTGTGTGTGTGTGTGTGTCTGTGTGAGAGAGAGAGGAGACGGTAGTCGGGGTTGTCTGATCGGTAAACAAATGAATAATGTCAGTCTGGGATGGAGACAAAAAGGAGACCGCAACAAATGTTGTGTCTACAGGAGAGATAGAGAGAGTAATTTTAGTGGTATGAGTCATATGTAGAGACATATAGGGTGTGTGAGAGAATCCCATAGAGAGAAAGACAAAGTGAAAGACGAGTGGAGACTGTGTGTTTGGCGGTGAAAAGGAAAGCTTAGGTACCTACTGATACCAGAGAACAGTAGAGACGTGAGAGATAATGAAAACCGTGTAATATATAATGATAGGGAGGGTGTGACACTTCTCAAGTGAGACGTCGAGAGACCATGTTTGCGAGGATAGGAGCAACATGAAGTGAGCGTGCGGGTGAGCTGGAGAAAAGAGAGTGATAGCTACCTGAAGGAGCATACATGCGAGAGAGATGGGCGTGAAAGGAGTGAACAAAAAAGGGATTCAAATATTTGAATTCGAGATGATGATACATGTAATCCATACTCGAACCAAAATTGATCTATCAAACATGCATACTCATATGAATTCATGCACATCTATGTTATTTAATATGTAGATATTACTGATCCATACATTTTAGTAGAACATAATTTGGTTAAAAAATTTCGAATTCAACCTTAAGATTTCAAGATCGTTGTATTTGTAAATCATATTATACATATAAAGGAGCAGAACTCTTTGTTGTGCTTTTGAAAGTATATATAAAAAATGATGTATATAGAATGTAATTCCAATTGAAAATGGATCCTGCCTGAAAAAAATAGAATACAAACGGGATTCGAATTGAGTTGGCACGGTAAACGTCCACTCTGCAAAATTTGAACGAAGCGGGGAAAGTCGCAGTAACCGCCCAAAACCAAAATCTGCGAGATGGAAATCACTACTGCCTATCCCTGCCATGCAAAGCCTATATGCTGGATTTCTATAGGTTTCGACAGGGGTAGGTTTGTAATTTCACCCAAACGTGACGTAACCGCCTCTCACCCGGATTCATACACGGTGGGCGCCAAAACACAGTGTGTCCTCGGCCGAAATCGACTCCCTCCTCGATTCATATTCATACACGGTGGGCGCCAAAAACAAACTCTCGCCGGCAACTATTCGGTGTATGCGAGATTACCGTCCTATCCCCAACCGACTAGTGTTGCTGTGATGTAGTAGTAATTTGAAACGGGGGCTAAGTTTGTAAATTTCCTCGCATTTGAGACAAGCGCGCCCTGAATACATGGTTCCCCCCTTCCTGTCTACCTCCCTTTTCCCCATTCGTACTCCGTGGGCGCCAAAACACCCTCTCCACCCCACCCTCCTTCGTCCGCCGCCGCCGTCCGCCACCCCATCCACCGCCGTCCTCCTCCACCATGCCGGAGCTGATACCCCGACGCCTCCTTCCATTACAAGAGATCGACCTATCTCATGCACGACTTCGGACCGGGATCCTTGCATCCCGTCCTCTCGCTTCATCCCCGCCGTCGTCCACCTTGCCGGCGCCGCTCCTACGACCGTCTCGTCCACCGCGCCCCGCCGCCATCGTCTACCCTCCTAGATCTGCTTCCACGCCGCCGACAGCCATCGCTACCGTAGCACCGTCAAATTCTCAACAGATGCGCACACGGTGCCGCACCAGAGGCGGTACTCTTTCGTATCTGCTCAACTTATTTATCGCAGCAAGAAAATAGATCGCCACTGCTTTACTCTGATTTCTTGTCTTGGTTGCGAAGTTGCCTTTGTCCGGTTTGCACCTTTAGATCCTCCATGGCACGCTCAACACCATACTCGCAATGCTCATGGTTTTCCCCTTTTATATTCCACACTAGTTAAATCACAGTAGACTAAATTTCAAAATTGGGTCAGTCGATTTTTCAGAGCTCGCCGGAGTTCGTCGGTGCGATCGAAGGGGCTTGGGTGGGGACGGTGGTTGTGGGGGGCGGTGGTGGGGTCTCGTCGAACAAAGAAAACTCGACGCGGGTGGGGCGGGGGTGGGGGTGGGGGTGGAGGAGGAACACAGGCGGTGGGGCCGGTGGTTCGGCCGGTGGCTCGTGCGATGTTTTGTATGGGAAGCACAGTATGTTCCTTGTCAGGAAGGGGAGCAGGGACATCTGCAATCAACAGCTGATAGAGCTGGCCTGTACGTGATCGATAGGCTTTCAATTACTAGCGGCAATACAACACCATAATTTCCAGTCAGTTCCACTTTCCCGATTTATATATCCTGATTATGGTGTACCCCTGTTATGTACACTATGATCTGCCTAGTTGCTGTGTGCTCTTGTTATCATGGTTTGGCAATAATAAACTCTCTATACAGTATATTATGAACCTATCATCTGCCAGCTATCCTTACTTCTGGAGCCTATTTTTTGTGTACTTGTGCCAGATTATATAAATGCACACACCATATTACAGCACACATGAGCTCTCTCATCAGAATCCAGTGATAGCACACAAGTGTTTACAGGGGCGCCCCTATATTAGAATATCATCTGCATTACAAAGATAATCTCACAACTATTTATGTTTTCATGGTTCTTAGATATCATACGCAATTACAGTGAATATCAGAATCCGCGCATGAGAAGAATATTGTGGAACACTGCAATGACTTACAAAATTGGCACCAAGGCATTGAGTGCCATTTTGGAAGCAATGAAACTCGTACGCTCCCCACCTGTTGATTCTTGTTCAGAATATCATCCTAATGACCATTCTAACCTCGAGGATCAAAGGCAGATGGCCTGTCCTGTTCACCCATCAAGGTGCCTGTTCTAATTTGGCAAGGTTTTATTGATTGCGCGTATCTTGCATATGTTGTCTTGCATTTCTTATACTTTGTTGCACCGCCATCTGCTTAGTTTACTCATCATATATGTCGAGATGCCATGGCCATCCATTATCAATACATATTCCGTCTATCATCGTACCATGTTTTTCACTCAAATGTTGTTCTTGTGCATCAGACATCAAAAAGGAAGAGGGTGATTGCCGAACCTGAAGGAGCACCAGCAAAGTCCTTGAAAAACATGGTGGTGCCGGAGAAATCAGACAGCACCCCACTTATATTGGCTCTACAACCAGTGACACAAAACGTAGGACCGACTCCAGCAGACTGTACCCATACTTCACTGGCCACACCACTAGCCCCACCACACAGGACCTACACTCCAGCAAAAGGTATACCGATTTCATTTGCCATAGCACCAGTTGTACCATAGAATAATCCCACTCCAGCAAAAAGTACAGCAAGTCCACCGGCCGAAGACCTATCCCAACTGCAGAGACGGCCAATTCCTGCAGATTGGAACCCCAATCCATTTATTCCTAGTTTAAAAGACAATGCTTTCAATGTTGTTAGGGACTACGTGCATATATTCCCATCATGGGAAGATTATTGTGAAGACAAACACCATTTTCACATCTTCCTGTCCAACTTACGTGTAAGTGCTATTATTCATGGTTATTATTTTCCTGTTTTCTGCTGATTGAACACATCAATGATTTACATTACATTGTTGTAACTAGGCGAGGGTCAATCTGGATAGTCATGACGAGCAAAGCTTGCTTGTGCTTTTCAAGGATGCATTGCAGCAGTATCGGTGTTACCTGAGGAAATCACACTTTGATGGCAAGTCTATAAACGAATTTCTGGTGAAGTCTCCTATGCTAAATTTAGAAGACATTGAATGGAAAAACCTTGTTATGCACTGGTCTCGTTCCCAGGATGAGGTACTGTCTATGAACTCACATGACAATTTGAACTTCTACTTTTCCGCATGTGCCTTACAGATCTTTTATGCAGGAAATCTACTCGAAGAAGAATTCCGGTTTGACAAGAACAACAGGATATCGCAAATATGTCGCCCGCTGCTTTGCTCTTGTTAGTACATGTTGTCCTGTATCACTGTACTTGCATACATACCTGGTTCATTATGTGATAGCAGTATGCATGATAGCTTGCTTATCAATTGTTCACTCCAAATTATCTGATCTGTATGAATGGTTACATTAGTGTAGAATATATCAAATGCATTGCTCTTCTAAGTACATGATGTCCTTTATCAGTGTACTTATAATGACAGGTAGTTGTTCATGTACCATCACTCTGCAGCTTATTTTCCTTTGCCCTCCATTTTCTACACATCAGATCTATATTTACTCTTACCATAAGGTTAGTACTAAAGAAGTTTAGCTGTGCATTGCTCTTGGTTGTACCTTTCGCCTGTATCGCTGCACTTACATTTATAGCTACTTGGTTATGTAGCATCACTCTTCATCTTATCTTAAATATTCTCCATTTTTTCGTATATTATCACATCTATATTTACACTTAACAAAATGTAGAATAAAGGCAATGCTTTTGAAGAAGATTATGTGGTAAACTTCTTGAATTCCCCCCCCCCCCCCCATCAGCATGGACAAGGCCTTTATAGAGCCTGTCTTCACCAATAATGTAAGTTTGTCCATCTCAAGCCTTCAAACTTTGTTGTATATATTTGGTTAGGCATGACTGCAACAGCTGTTTATTTTTGGTGTTTGCATCAAATTGCTTGTTTAAAGTTTATTATATGTAGTTCATAAACAAAAGTTCGTCCTTTCTCAATTTAAGTTTTCAGTTGTACAACCAAGTTCCTTCTTCATACCATGTAAATTAAACTATACAGAGCAAGTGATCTTCTTTTGCACTGCATGTATACTTCTGTTCTTCATCTGTAATCCAGTGGTGTGGTGAACCTACCCACTACAACACAATGTCATATTCTGCAATGTCTTAACTATGAACAATGTCATATCATTCTACTATTATTTAAACCGTCTCTTTGTTTGCCAATCTGAAATGGTATAAATTAACAGCACACTGACCATTGATACTTATGAGTTCTTGATCTGTAATCCAGTGGTGACGTGAAGCTGCCAACTCCTTCACAATGTCATTTCCTCCCATGTCTTGACCTGAACAATACCATATTGTGTTAATGCAAATTTAAATTGTGTCACTTTATTCGTCAGTAAGAAATATGATGAATTGTCAGCACTGATACTTTTATGTGCAAAACCTGTCATCTGTCTGCTTGTTTATCTTTCAGAGTGAGGAAGATATAAGTGTTGAACAAGCGCAGTCTCATCATCTTGCTCAGCTGCTTGCGCTGCAGCTCCCCAGCAGGGCTAACCTTTCTTGAACTCTATTGAAGTGTTGTCGGTTTTGTATATTATATTGTCGGCGTGTTTATTTGCACTGGTGGCGATCTTTGATGCCCAGTGTATGTAATCTGCTGTCTGCTTGTGCTTTATTATCATAGTGGCGAACTTTGATGCCCAGTGGATGTAATATGCCGTAATTTCTTTATTGTATAGTCTAGGTTTTTTCTTATTCACGATGCTGCAGTTATTTTACTGTATATATATCATGTCTTCACAGTAAACCGGCCAAACCGTAAAATTACGGTACATAATCGGGCCATCATGCAATCACGATGTAGGTTGGGCCTGAAATGTGCCGATCAGCTCACGGGCCAGCAGCAGCCCGAAATGAACCCCGGCCCATGATTGTGCGAATCAAATCACGGGCTTTTAACAGGCCGAAAAATTGTCTCGGTCCTTGTTTGGCCCAATAAGATATTGGCGGCGAGCAGGCCGGATGCAAACCGGGCCGTAGTTAGGCCCAACTATATGACAGGCTTTTAACAGGCTGAAACTAATATAGGGCCAAAATGTTAAACGGGCCCTTAATAGGCCAAAACTAATATCAGGCCAAATTACTAAGTGGGCCTTTAGCAAGTGGGCCCAAAAGCATAGTGTCCAGTTGACAGGCCGAATCTGATATGGGCCATATTTGAGCCCAAAGCCTCTTAAAGGGACAGACCTGATCTGGGCCGTAATTTGGCCCAAAACATGGTAGGCCTTTAACGGGCCGGATCTCATATGGGCCACTATTAGGCCCAGAGTGTGGCAGGCCATTAATGGACCAGATCAAATATGGTCCGGCATTTGGCCCAAAACATGGCAGGCAGTTAATGGGCCGGCCTACTAGGGTCCTCAAAATCTTGTGGGCCTACATCTGGGCAGGCCCATTAATGTCGGTGAAATCTTGTGGGCCTTTAGCTGGGCCGGCCCATTATGATCCGCAAGAATCTTGTGAGCCTTTACCTGGGCCGGCCCATTATGGCACACAAAAATCTTATGGGCCTTTACCTGGGCCGGCCCATTATGGCCCGCAAAATCTCGTGGGCCTTTAGTTGGGCCAGACCATTATGGTCCGCAAAATCTCATGGGCCTTTAGCTAGGCCAGCCCATTATAGTCTGCAAAATCTTGTGGGCCTTCAGTTGGGCCGGCCCATTTAAACTTGATGGGCCGGTCCACGTGTCAACATATCATAGGCGCGTCTCACCCATTGGATGAGTTGACACGTGTCACCTCCAGCCAATGATGATTTTACACGTGGAAAATCCCCATTGGTCGGGGCTGTTAACGAGTTATCGGATCCAAAACCCGACCCGATAGCTTAACGACGTTCAGTTACGGTGGATGCCACGTGTTGGTCACCCTTGATGAAAGCACTTCTGTGACGCGCGATTTATCGTCATGGAAGTGGACACTTCCGTGATGATAATTTTGGCAATGTCATGGAACACTTCTACGACAGCACATGTATGACTATCTTGATTCTGTCATAAATTTGTCATGGATGTACATGCATGACAAAAAAAGTGACCTACTGTGACAAACACGTATCATCACGGAAGTGTATTTTTTGTAGTGAGGGGACCTGTTCACCACTGCGAGGGGGATGTCGAAGGAACCAAAAGCGGAAGCTAGCACAGCGACACCATGTTCATTTGTTTGTACGAGGTAAATGCCATCTCTTTTCGAAGAACTGAACCATTTTCACCATAGTTTGTTTCTGTGTTATATCTGAGATTTTTTGTGATCGATAATATGTGTTCATTTAGAACCACAGTGCCATCTCCTCGCCTCTAGTCCACTGTGGCAGTCAAAGGTAAAGTTGCCTAATAAGAATCACTAGTTGTCTGGTATAACATGCAAGTTGCCTAAACGACGGCCACTTGTTGCCTGGGACAAAGAGACATGTTGTTTGGGATGAAAAGCTCCACACCATTTTTGTTTTTCTGCAGGATAAAAGCAAAGTTGGCTAAATGACAACCATAGTCTTTTTTATTTGAAAATGTCTGCTAGGTGAAGAGGGTGTGTGTGGTTCGTTTTTTTTTTTTTTTGAAGAGGTTGTCTATTTTCCACCATTGTTGTTTCTTCGTTCTACCTGAGATTTCTTGTGCTATGTAATATGTGTTCACTTAGGCAAAACTAACGGGCAATATTTTTTCATAACATGCTATGGGAGATGGTTTTGTGTCCCTTTGCAGCACAAGGATAATGCCCTACAATCTATAACCTTTTTGTGCATTGAGTTCTAGGGGGAAAATATGCCTTCTTCTAGTCAATGATTTCTACAGTAACTTGCCTAATAATATAAAAAAATTGCTATCTTGAAATCGACCCCTAAGCATGTGTTTTTCTACTCAAATCTATGATTCTATGCGATAGAGGCCGAATAGGGAGGTTGAAGAGGGGTGTGCGGGATCCCGGGTTTTTGGGTGAATTGATGATTTTTAGTGCGATAGTGGTTTGCGACTTAGGGATGCGGGGGTTGGAATCGTTGATGATTTGTGTTGAAAGTGTCTAAGAACTTTCCCAACGCATGATAGTTAGTTACTAGAGATGCTGACATGAGTTGCCCAAAGATCCTCTCTCCAGAGCACTGGGTTTTATTTTGCCCAAAACATGCCCAAGGTATGATACTCCCTCCATAAAGAAATATAAGAGCGTTTAGATCACTACTTTAGTGATCTAAACACTCTTATATTTCCTTACAGAGGGAGTATTTAGTTACTACACAGGCTGGCACGAGTTATCCAAAGGGATTTTTAGCAGCAAATTGATTTAATTTGCACAACATTTGCTATTTCCAATAGGATAAGTTGTCTACATATAAATAGTAGTTGCCTAAATCACGTAATTTTCGTACATATGCTTTCGTAGATATTCTTGCCTAAAGAAAATGTTTGTTTTGTTTGCAGGGCCTCACTAAATTCTAAAACAATATGAAACCAACATTTTCGAGGTTTTATGCACACGCCCAAGAAAGAAGTTTCAACATCACTTCCAGATAAGCTTCGCACAAAGCTATCCAATTTTATTTTATTTTGTTTCAACAAAAAAGGAGGAGTCGCCTCAAAATTATATGCATTTTGCCTACATCCCAGCATGACTTGTTGTTTATTTTCCCTCTGCAAGCAAGAAGCTTTGCCAATCACTTTCACGTAAACTTTACACATCCCCAATATTTCCTACTAGTTTTTCTGCCTCCCCAGTAGCTGGCTGTTAGCTTTTGTTGTTCCAGCAAATAAAGAGAGTTGCCTAAAACTTATATGAAAATTTCCTACATCACAACAGGAGTTGCTTTCTGGCCCCGTTTATTCGCAAACAAAAATGTTTCACCAGTAACTCCTAGGTAAACTTCGTACAACCCCAGAGCTTTCCAACATGTGTTTTGATGCGTCCCCGGTAGGTGGTTATTCGCTTCTTTGTTCAGCAAAAAAGGGAGTTGCCTAAAACTTATATGCAATTGCCTACATTACAGGAAGACTTGCTTTTGATTTACCCTTCTCCTTTTTTGACAACAAACTAATAAGCTGCCTGCATAAATAGGTTATAACTCACAAAATTTGCGTACACCGCAAGCACAACTTGAGCCTTTTTGTTTCTACGTAGCTATTGATCTCGAGGACGATAGCTAGGGAGAGTCTATGGCGACGTATACCTCAAAGTCAACATTATCTTGGCAAAGTTTGAGAGGGGTGTGGGTGGGAAGTTGTGAGGTAGAGGCTACGAGTTGCCAGATCTACGGGCGTGAGTTGCCAGATGTGTGGTACGAGTTGCCAGATCTGCGGTTTTTTGAGCTTCACACTAGTGTGGTTCCCCTCTTTTTTCACAAAACTTGCATAACATTGATAAGTAGTTGCTTGTTTTTTTCCTTTTGACTTGCCTAATGGTTTTCCCGGTTGTCGCCATTTGGTCGTGTGGCCGTAGTGCAAGTTTTCGTGGGAGTTGCGATGTGGTAGTGGCGATTTTCAAAGCCTGAACTCCCACAATGCGCCCGCTAGCAGAGGTGGGTAGCAAGCGACGGGTGGGAGGAGAGGGGGTGAGTTTATGTTGTGGATATGGTGAGGACGATAGGCATGGCGAGTTTGACGTGATGGTGTTGGGCTTAATGGTGATAGGCCTTTTCCTAGAAGTAGACAACATGCGACGCCGGGGCGAGTTTCGGACGGTGGGATGTTGGAAGTTGATACAAGTTGCCAGATCTACCGCACGAGTTACTGGAATGCTTATCCTGAATAGTGCTGTTTTTTTTGTTCTCTCACAAAAAGTTGCATGACTATTGATGAGTAGTTGCCTAATTTTGCTTCGTGACTTGCCCAATGGTTTGAATAGATAGTTTTTCCAATGTAGACATGCACGTTTAGCACTAGTTGCTCATAGCTTTCGTTACTAATCAACGTGTCCAAACTTTGCTTACTCAGAGTACAAAAAACTCGCACACACTAATTCATTGATCGAGATTTTGAACTAAGCATTTGGTACACTTAATAAGGGAGCCGAACAATGTGTAGCTATTTTTTATCCAGAGTGGAGATTGAGCCTTTTTGTGTCTGGGTGGAACACTTCAGATAATGAACAATCCTAAACTTGCCTAATGTTTGTTACTCAGTTGCCTGGTATGGTTCAAAATTTACTTTTAATGGTTTTGTTAATTTGGTGGCTTTGAGTTTTGCCAAAACTTGACCAACACTATATAGGTAGTTGCCTCAATTAACACATGAACTTTGCTCATGTGTTATTTTCCTTCACATTTCAAGAGCTTGCTAATTCTTTTTAGTTAGTGTCCCGGAAATTTCATACAAGTCACCTGAATATGCATTTTTGATGATGTCTTTATCCATGTTTTTTAGTGGGGAAAATGGTTGGGACGAGCAAAAAATGCAATTGGCAACAACAACTTGCGGCCGCTCGTGACCATGATTCATCTACTACCATTGAAGAGCAACAAACAGGGGGAGGAATACGGCAAGCTGCGTGTAAGCTCTTTTCCCCTTTGTTTAAACATCAATATGCTTTTTTCTCAGGCACCTTGCACACATATATCGAAGTTAACAAACACAAACACACACATAATCACTTGGACTAAAAACTAGGGGTTAGGCAAGTCCACACTACTAGACCAGTCAATTGACACACAGAACAAGCAAGTTAAACACATTAAATCACATACAAATATTAGGGACAGACCTAGGAGGTAGGGGATTGTGTGTCAGGAAAATCACGCATGCAGAACATGCATGTCACATTCAAATGTCAAGCAAGTCACATACTCAACACCATCCAGTCACATTCCAATGTCAAACAAGTCACATACTCAACACTAACTGCAGGTAAGCTCTCTTTCTTTTTCCCTTTTCAAGCACCCACATGGTCTGTTTGACATTTTGAGTAGGACTTTCTTGACATTTGAATGTGGCTTACCGGTGTTAAGTGTATGACTTGCTTTGTTGTTTTTTGGGCAAACTGTGATTTTGCATGTTTCTGAATGTGTGATATTCCTGACACAACCCCCTCCGCCACACTTGAAATTTGTTTAGGCAAATTATTTCTAAGTTTTCCAAATAAACCAACCTTTATAACTTGTGTGTTTCATTGCCCACATTTCCCCCAAATGTACACAAGGCTTTTTTGTCTACCCCTAGCAAGTCAAGAGTACATTACATAGTGCATTGCAGCTAGTGATGAGTACGACTTGCCTGACATTTGGCTCTGACTTGCTAGTGTTAATTACGTGACTTGCTTGCTATTTTAGGCAAACTGTGACTTGCATGTTCTGCATGTGTGATTTACCTGGCACACAAACTTTAGCCCCTCCCTTATTTGAGGTTTGTTTAGGCAAATTATTTCTATGTTTCCAAACAAAAAACATGTAACTTGTGTGTTTCAATGTCCACAATATTAAAAATACAGTTTTTGCATGTTTTCTATTAAAAGGAACACAAGGTTTTTTAATACCTAGCAAGTCAGAGTGCATTACATAGATTTGTCAGTTGGGTTTACTTAACTTTCCCAAAATAACTGCAACAAGTTGCCTTACCTTTTTTTGGCTCTAGACAAATTAGAATGAAAACCAACCTAGTACAAGGGGGGTTGCATGCATAACATCCCAGCATTGTGTTTTCTTGTTGCAGGGATCAGGGCGCACCCCAAGCTTTGCAGAGAGAGAGAGAGGTGGCACATGGGAGGTTGTACAGGAAGCGGGATTGGAAACTGACCTTCAAGTGTTGATGGGGTGGGTGGATGGATCCTCAGAGTTCCATGTATTAAGATCCATGGCGAAGATGGAGAAGGGAGGGATGGGTTGATGGGGAAGAAAGGCTGGAGGAGGAGCGGGGGGTTGGACTGTATGGGAAGGGAGGAAGGTTGCGGAGTTTTTGTGGCGTGAGGGTTTTTTTTTGACAAATTTTTGTGGCGTGAGGTTCACACTGTATCGCGGGATTGTACTGCGGAGGAGGTAATCTGTTCATGTGAGCGATCGAACCGTTTCTTTCCTCTTTTGGGCGCCAGCTAGCAACAGGGGAGGGTCCACTGCCTTATTTAGGCGTGTGCCCTGGACCGCTAGCCAGCCAACGGCTGCTGGCTAGTCGCATCCCAAAATAAATATCTCATAATTAAAAATATAGAAATATCTAGTTTAATTCAAAAATATATGTACACATAATAAAAAAATACAAAGCATAATTACTGAAAGTATAAGTAACAGATATCTCACCTAAGATGTAAGTACCTCCCTATAGACGATGTTCCTCGTATAATTACCAATAGGACAGTTGTAGCTCTTGTTTTTGTTGTAATTTGAGCTATTCCTTCTGCTATCGTATGAGATCTTTTTCTTATTGTTGGAGGTCTTGTTTTTGCTGTAATTTGAGCTATTTCTTCTGCTATCGTCTGAGACATTTTTCTCATTGTCTGTAGTCGGGGTGGTAAGGATCTTGATGTTCTTTCTGGCAGTGGATCTAGATAGCGCGACATACAACTGCCCATTGAGTGAACACTGGCTCGGGCAAGTATATACTCGTGTTTGGGATAGTCTGCCATGTGCCTTGTTGACCGTCATGGCAAAGTTGAGCCTAATAGGAAACGGCATCTCGTCATCACTGGGACAAAGGGGGATCCTTGGCAAGAAGATCCTCTTTCCAGCATGTTGCCCTAGCACAATTTCTGCATCGATGACATTCCTCTGGAATCTTCGAACCACCAGCCTCGTGCCATTGCAAAGTCCATTCGCAGGGTCAATATTTCTGAGCAATATAATAGGGTAGTTTATTCTTCAACACATGTGGAGGCAGCCCATTAGGGGTCAAAGTGTTAAGGAACTCAGATGGATAATAGTTACGAGGGTCATCGACTGCTGAATCAAAGCTATGATACACCATCTCATCTCCATGGAATCGGTTGATCATCTTTATATTTATCCTATCCACACAATCATCTCGCATGTAAGAACTAATTGCAACACTAAGCTGCATTATCATCATCGTCCTCGTCATCTTTATCACCGGGATTAGAGGATTCATCACTATGACCACGAGCTAGATGGGTTGCACGAGCTGCCATCACAGTTACATAGGACACACCTTCCTTTGGGATATCAGTATGCCACCCAAGTTCACCTCTAGGGAAGAATAAAGGGTACGACAACGCATCATAACATCCATGATATGACTTGATGCCATATATATATCTATTCTTCCCAATGCAGGATGACACTGTTACCAAACTGTCTTCGACGTTCACTGCCCTCCACCCACACAGCTGCTACTTCTGAAGTGGTCGGTGCATTACATCTTCTCTGATCCATCCTTTGGTCAAGTTTAAGTGTTATGTGGTAGTCATCCACATCATCAACATGCCCCATACTACGGAGGTGTTCAGAGTATGGGTTGCCACGAAGTATGTCGACCAATTGTGTGATTACTTCTTTTGTCTTTCTGGCAGTTCTCTTTGCGACAACTACGATACCTATGCTCTAAAATGGGATCATCATCATAGAAGTAGAGCTCAAGGTGACTACAATCTAGACCATCTTGTTTGCCAAATGACCGTATGTTGTGGTACATTTGGCCATGGGCACGGAATGTGTAGATAGGATGCTTTAATGTGTTAGTGGTATCACTATCAAGGTGACAATTAGTGAGGTGAATGAGAAATGGCTACTGAAAAACCTGATGTTGTCACAAAAATGCCTAGCATCAGGGTCAGCACTCGTCCATAGCTTCATGAGCTCGGGTGGCGTATCCGGGTTGGCTAGTTTGATCTTCCCCTTACGACAACAAAACCCCATGGTCTCACGCTCAAACTTTTCTTTGCATAGCAGTGCTTGCAGTCTTCTGCTGGCTTCAGCTTGAGTGTGTCTGTTGGGATTTTGCTATACACCATGTCATAGGGATCTGGAACGCTTGCAACTGAAGCAGACTCATCGTCAGACTCGTCCACTTCGACATCGTCATCGGTGTCATCCTTGGAAATGATAGTGAACAATATGGGTACTAAAATCGTGCACATGATGTCACGCTACAACGTGGAACACGATGAAAGTGCCAATCCCAACGAACATGTAGCCTTCCTCGTCTTTTGAGTCTTCCTCCAAGATAACGCCCTCTTCACCACCTATTTTATATTTATACTAGATCACTGATGGCGCGCGTTGCCGCGCCTGTCTATTTTTTCAATGGAATGATAGGACTTTTGTGAATATATAGTCATAAAACATGCTATCAAAAACATAGTGGTAAAAGAAAACCAAAGTTACATTTGTATAAACTGCCTATATATTGGACATCAATAGGGAGGAGCCAAGTAGTGCCATGGTAGGAGAGGACTGGGTTTTTTAACTCTTAACTTGAGTTTGCTTCAAGTTTGGTCTCACACGTGAAGTATTTGAATTCGGAATTTGAGACGTTGTTGGATATTCTTTATATTTGTAACTGTTCATAATCAAGGCAACATCATAGATGATTTCCCCTAATATTGTCAGAAGCTAGATCATTGAAAGCACAAAGCATACAGATGATAACAGTGGGTGATCTAAACATGCATTGCCATAACTTTGGATGATTCAGCCCTGAAGAACGGCAGTCTATATAGACAACAGTAATAGAGCAAAAAATGATTTCCTGGTGATTTGGTAGTTATACAAGAACACAAAGTAGGCGTACATAGGAATAGGACACTGTTATAATGTAATATGAGTATAAGCGCTGGCAATTTAGCTTTTCCCCTAGGAGAAGAGGCTAATATGCAGTCAAAAAAGTTGTAATTCAGCTACGTTGAATTTTTCGCTTGAGATCACCAGTTCAACTTTTCATGGCCCTGGTGATGTTTCACAATCATTTGTGCCACACGGCATCGAGAGCCAATGCACCCTAAATTTGGCTGCAATTGGAGAATGTCCACCAAGATGGAACAAACAACACAAACTGTAGCAAGTATACTATGCATATCATATTAAATGACAAGAATTTTGTGCAATGTGCAAGATTTCCTTTTTTCTCTCTACGAACATCGCCGCATATGGAGATTTATCTTCCAGGTGTACCACTTCAATATATTATCAGTTTGCACTTGGAAAACATCATAATAAAAGAGTATTCTCTCTATCAACTTGTATTGTGCTCCTTTATTAGCAACCGAGAAGACAATATCATGACCCAACTACTAAACAGTGCATCTTGCAACTCCAAGGGACAATTATGTTGTAGATATTGGCTTGGCAGCGTCAAAGTTGGCATAAAGAGTTACATGCATGAATAAATATAATAACGAAAATGTTCAATGTATGTAAATCATAATAATTGATAGCCTATCACTACTTAAGAGAACATACCTGTTTTTAGCATGGGTATATACAATGAAAAGCTTAGGTAACTCTATATAGCACTGCATCACAATATAAGAATGATTAAACAAAGAGCAAAAAGGGAAATGTCGACATTTTGTCCAAAGTACATTCTAAACTGTAGAGCGAACAAAACCTATGAGTCGCAGAGTGAAAAGCCTTGAAAAGCTAGGTTCTGTTCAACAAAGAAGTAGGAAGATTTATAGTACAATACGCTAATTGATGGATGATAGAAGACAAATTCAGGCAAGATAAAAATTTCAAATAACAATATCACATTCAGGTTTGTGATCTGTAAAACCAACCCCCACGCATACCAATAGAAGTCAGTGTGCTAACCTTTTCTACAAATAGAGCAAGGTTTGTAGTACAATTTTGTATAAAACAAATGCTCAGATTGGTCAAACAATTGCTGGAACTGCATCTTGTAAAAGGCAAGCTTATTTGGCATGCATCTGCAACAAAAACAAAACCCGAGCAGGGTGCAATTTGTAAGCATATTTAGGTGGCCTTCAATCACAAAGAACATTAACATGTGAAGTCTGTATATAAAATAAGACAAAATATCTTGTGGAAAAAAAGAAAAAACATACAAATGATTTGCAGATTTCGTGCTGACGGATCTAGGTAAAACTAAGGAGGCTCACTTCCTTCTGAAACAGTAACTTTGTATTTTTTCAGGAGCTACCAAGAAAGGAATTAATGTGACATTGGATGGCTTAAAGAAGCAAATAACCATCCTCGTTGTGCATGTTGGCTTCAAATATTAGTTTCTACACAGCAGTTTGGAAACATGTTTAGTTTTTGTACTAATTTCAAAAGATGAAGAGAGAAATTAAAATGAGCAATGTGAATATTTAAAATAAATAAGAGAAATGCATAGACATTTATTAAACCTTGTTAGATAATGGATTCTTGAATTTCTCATGATGCGATTTCCCCTCAAAGTGAAACACAAGATACTTGGGCGTCCATTCCCCTGACAGAATTGAAGCGTCTTCCATGTTTCAACCTTTCTCTGCTATACTAAACCAAAAGATATGTTATTTTCTTTCTGCTCAATTTTCTAAAAGAGAAAGAACCAATTAAAAACTTATCAGCAACATACAGTGCACACTTCAAACATACAACTCCATCATATAGAAAAGAAGAGAGAAAATTGAGTTTATTTGGGATTCCTAGGATAAGTAGAAAAAAATATTGTGCAGATACCATGGAGTTCACATGATTCAATCTTAGTGTATCTACGATCAGTGTCAGTGGCCTTGTATTATGTCAAAGTTCTCACAAAATGAAGATATTCTTGTTCCTAATATACCGCGTGAGGTCGTCTGCAGCCATGTCTTGCTTGTGGGATCCCGTGTTTTGGTCTGAAGCATATTGCATGAGGGGGGGTATGAGTTGTACCTATAGCCAGCGTGGAGCAATGCGGCAGGGGCGACGGCCATGTTGGGCGGCAGCGCACATGGGGATGCTGAGTTTGGCGGCGCCGCTGTTTGAGGTTGAGGTCGGGGGAGGTGCGCTACCGCTCGAGGTCGACGTCGGTGTGTAGCGCGAAGGCCTGCTAGACGAGGAGGAAGAGATTGAGGTCGGCAAAATGGGGACGGATCCCAAATCAGTGATGGCGGAGCCTACCCTAGTTCTTCCCGAGGGGTGCCGCTCGTATACCAACATGTCGCCGTTGAGGCGAGTGGCGCACATTGGTGCCATGAATGGCTACCAAAAACTAAGGCTTCACCGCTTTTATGCTGGCGGGCCATCTTCAGTCACCACCCAACAGTCGCTACCAATCTCATCTCCCTGCCACAACAGCTGCTTGCATCTGCTCGCCTCGCACTGCTCCGCATCAGAGGACTGAACATCGTTAAATCTTGGCCGACACGCTCAGGAGTGCACTACTAGCGATAAGCCTAGTAGTAGCGCGGGTATTTGGTGTATCAGTAGCGCGACGCTACAGCTAAAATGTAGCAGTAGCGTGGGTTGACCCACACTACTGCTATACATGGGTAGTAGTAGCAAGCATTGGAGCAACGCGCTACTGCTAATAGCTGCAACACTTTTAATTAAGTTGTGCTACTTCTAACCTAACTAGTAGTAGTGTGCTTCCTATCCAGTGATCATCTTCAATGTATCTATAATTTTTGATTGTTCCATGCTGTCATATTATCATTTTTGGATGTTTTAAAATCATTTTATATCATTTTTTGGTACTAACCTATTGACATAGTGCCCAGTGTCGGTTGTTGTTTTCTGCATGTTTTTTAATCACAGAAATCAATATCAAACGGAGTCCAAACGCAGCGAATTTTTTTGTGGACTTTTTTGGGACCAGAAGACATCCAGTGGGCCAAAGAAGTACCGAAGAGGGAGCCCGAGGTGAGCATAAGACACCAGGGCGCGCCTGGAGGCCTAGGCGCGCCCGGGTGGGTTGTGCCCACCTCGGTGGCCTCCCGAACCGCCTCTTTGCTCTATAAATACTCCAATATTCTAGAAACCCTAGGGGAGTCGACGAAAATCAATTCCATCCACCGCAAGTTCCAGAACCACCAGATCCAATCTAGACACCATCATGGAGGGGTTCATCATGTCCATCGATGCCTCTTCGATGATGCGTGAGTAGTTCTTTGTAGACCTGTCGATCCGTAGTTAGTACCTAGATGGCTTCCTCTCTCTCTCTTTTGATTCTCAATACAATGGTCTCTTGGGGATCCATATGATGTAACTCTTTTTGCAGTGTGTTTGTTGGGATCCGATGAACTTTGAGTTTATGATCAGATCTATCTTTTTATCCATGAAAGTTATTTGAGTTTTGTTTGATCTCTTATATGCATATAGCCTCGTATTTCTTCTTTGATATTTCGGTTTTGTTTGGCCAACTGGATCTATTTATCTTACAATGGGAAGAGGTGCTTTGTGATGGGTTAGATCTTATGGTGCTTGATCCCAGTGACAGAAGGGGAACCGACACGTATGTATCGTTGCCATTAAGGATAACAAGATGGGGTCTATTTCTACATAAATATATCTTGTCTACATCATGTCATCGTTCTTATTGCATTACTTCGTTTCTCCATGAACTTAATACACTAGATGCATGCTGGATAGCGGTCAATGTGTGGAGTTATAGTAGTAGATGCAGGCAGGAGTCGATCTATTAATCTTGGACGTGATGCCTATATAAGGATCATTGCCTAGATATCGTCATGATTATTTAAAGTTTTAATTGCCCAGAAGTAATTTGTTTACCCACCGTTTGCTATTTTTCTCGGGAGAAGCCACTAGTGAAATCTAAGGCCCCCGGGTCTCTTCTTTATTATATTTGCCTTCGCGATCTATTTTTTGTTTTTATTTTCCAATCTATTAATCCAAAAATACAAAAATACCTTGCTGCACTTTATTTTATTTGGCGATCTATCTATCAATTTATTACAACTTTCTCACGTCCACTTGCCAATTTCTGGCGCTCTTACCCGAAAGCGATTGACAACCCCTTTAATACGTCGGGTTGCGAGCATTTGTTATTTGTGTGCAGGTGATGTTCACGTAGTGTTACGTGGTTATCCTACTGGTTCGATAACCTCGGTCTCATCACTAAGGGAAAAACCTACCGTTGTTGTGCTGCATCATCCCTTCCTCTTTGGGGAAATACCGACGTAGTTCAAGCAAGCATCCAAAAGAATTTGTGGCGCCGTTGTGGGGGAGACATCATCAACATCTACCAGGTTCCTAATCACAAATCTCATCTCCTCGCAATTTACATTATTTGCCATTTGCCTCTCGTTTTCTTCTCCCCCACTTCACAAAAAATTGCCCTTTTTTTGCTCTCTTTCTCGTTCGCCTTTTTCTTGTCATATCTATCTTTTCGCTTGCAATCTTGTTGCCATGTGCCCTCTATATGCTTGCATCTTCGGTTGCTAAAAATACTTTGATATGGATCCTCATCCACTTGCTAATCTTTTTAAAAGATACAATCATGATGAACCAATTGCTAGTGAGTTGAATGCACTAGATTATCTTCACGAACTTTTGCTTATTCGTGAATCTAAAAATTGTGATGAAGAAAATTATGAAGTGATTCATGATAGCTCCTTGGATGAAAAGCATGATTGCAATGATGTTATTATAAATTATATTAATGTCAATTTGTGCTAATAATATGCAAAACCCCAAGCTTGGGGATGCTAATATTGCTATGTCCACTACTTATTGCAATGATCATGATTGGGGCGATAATGATTCTTATGACCGTGACATTTTATTTAAGCCTCATGATGAATGTGTTTGCAATAATATTGAAAGTGGGTTCAGAAGAGTGTCAACTCTAGGTAAAAATAATCCCACATATTTGGAGAGTGTTCAATCTTGTAAAAAAATGATAAAAGTGGGTTTGGAGAGGTCATGACTATAGTTGATGTTAATCCCACTATCTTGAAAGATTATTAAACATTTATGCATGTGGATCATGAAGAGAAAATTTTATGCTATATTGTTGAATTTGATTATGATCCCACCTGTAATTATTATGAGAGAGGAAAATATCATGGTGGAAATTTTTATATTACTAAATTACCTCTCGTTATGTTGAGATCGTCAATGTTTTATTCTTCTACCTTGCATGTGCTAGAAATTTCATGTCTTGATAATTTGTTTGATTATAAAATGCCTATGCATAGGAAGTATGTTAGACTTAAATGTGTTTTTCACATGTTACATGATGCTCTCTTCGTGTTATAATTACTATCTTTCATGTGAGCATCATTGAAATCTTATGCCTAGTTAGGGGCATTAAACGATAGCGATTGTTGGGAGGCAACCCAATGAATAAAATTTATTTTTGTCTTTTGCTTTCTGTTCTTGAGTGTTTACACAATTATGCTACTGTTATGATTGTGTTTTTGTGTTTTAATTAGTGATTGTGCCTAGCTAAGCCTTTAGGATTATGTTTGCTGATAGTTGATTTGATCTTGCTGAAAAAACAGAAACTTTTGCACTCATGAAAATAATTCTCATGTTTAACAGGAGCATGATAAAATACCAATTCTTTTTGCAGAAGATTAATATACAAATGGCTCACGTGGTCCTAAGTTTTAAGAATTTTTGGAGTTACAGAAGTATTCGAAATATCCAGATTTCTACATACTATTCTGTTTTTGACAGATTCTGTTTTCTTTGTGTTGTGTGCTTGGTTTGATGATTCTATGGTTTCCTTTGAAGAGTTTTTGCCATAGAAAAGTTGGAATACAATAGATATAATGCAAGAATAAAATATGGGTGGGTTACAATAGTACTTATAGTAGTGATTTGTTTTCTTATACTAACGGATCTCACAAAGGTTTTGTTGAGTTTTGTGTGATTGAAGTTCTGAAGTTTTTGGTGATATTATGATGGATGAAGGAATAAGGATTAAGAAGAGCCTAAGCTTGTGGATGCCCATGGCATCGCAAGCTATTATCCAAAGAGAAGCAAGCAACTAAGCTTGGGGATGCCCGAGTGGCATCCCCTCTTTCTTCTAACGACCATCGGTATTTTACTCGGGACTATATTTTTATTCGTCACATACTATGAGTTTTACTTGGAGCGTCTTGTATGATTTGAGTCTTTGATTGTTTTGATTTGTATTTTAAGTCATGAATCCTTGTTGGACCCACCTATTTGAGAGAGCCAAAATTATTCCATGCCTTGTTAGAATTGCTCTCTATGCTTCACTTAAATCTTTATGACCAATGGAATTTCTCTAGTGCTTCACTTATATCTTTTTGAGCACGGTGTGCTTTAGTATTTTTGAAGAAATGCTCTCTTGCTTCAATTAGATTTATTTGAGAGTTAGTAATTTTTTTAAGAAATTCTCTCTTGCTTCACTTAAATTAATTTGAGAGAAAGAAATATTATGCTCATGATCTTCACTTATATTTGTTTGAGCTTACCAAAAGCAACACATGAAAATTAGTTCCAAAGTGATAGATATCCAAGGAGGATATAAAAAAACTTTCATGAAGATCATTGGACAAAATATACTTGATTCCTTGTCATAGTTTTGAGGTATGATGATGTGATATGTGAGTCATGTTGATGAGTAATTATGCTTTGGTAAGAATATTGGTGTTAAGGTTTGTGATTCCCTATGCAAGCACGAAAGTCAATAGTTATGCAATGAAATTACATCCTACTTGTGGTGCATTATTCGGTGTTAATTATCCTGAATGCTCGCTTATGTGATTTTTCATTTCTTGGTTGGTCGCTTCTCAATCTTTTGCTAGTCTTCATTTTGCACTAAGTATGATCACTACTTGTGCATCCAAAATCCTTTAAACCAGTTTTGCCACATGAGTCCACTATACCTACCTATATGCGGTATTCTTTTGCCATTCTAAGCAAATTTGTATGTGCCATCTCTAATTTTTAAAATAAATTTCTCTTTTGTGTGCTCGTACCGCTCATGAAACGGTAGGGGGTGGATAATATATTTCCATGCTAGATATGTTATTCTCACGATGAGTGTTTATTCACTTGTCATTGCACGAGACTAAGGCAAATGTATTAGGGATGCCCAGTCCCGAAATGAAAAATGAATTTACTTTATGTTGTCAAATAATAAATTCCTAGGAAAGTGTTGGCATGGAAGGCACCCGTGGATATGGCAACACTACAGGAATCAGGAACTTTGCCGGCAAAGGCACACATGGCGGACGGCAAAGACCTTTGCCGTCACACGTCCGACTGAACAGGCTACGACAAAGGCTTCTTTGTCGTCTGCTGGCAGACGACAAAGATACAAAGGTCTTTGTCATCCGCCAGCCGACGGCAAAGAGCCTGGACGGCGCACGTGTCAGCTTAGGCCCAATAAGGGGTTAACGGTGTGCACTGTCGTCGGCTGGCGGACGGCAAAGACCTTTGTATATTTGTCGTCCGCCAGCGGACGACAAATAGCATTGAGTCATTGTCGTCGGCTAGCGGACGGCCAAGCGTGCCACGTGGCAGCACCTGGGTGGCTGGCCTATTTGGTAGCTTTGCTGTCAGCTGGCTTACGGCAAACATTAAACGTTCTTTGCCGTCCGCTGGCCGATGGCAAAGCAACAAAATAGGCAGCCTACTGCCCCAGGTTGCACAGGTAACTGACATGTGGCATATTTGCCGTCCGCTAGCTGACGGCAAAGCTCGTTGCTATCCGCCAGCAGACGGCAAAGCGTCTATATAGCCCCTGTTTTTTCTTGAAATCATTCAATTTGACAGAATTTCACACACACACACACACACACACACACACACACACACACACACACACACACATATATATATATATATATAGACACACACACATATGAAAATACTTTCGACAAGCATACCAACACATATACATACCAAATCATATCCCGTGCCATATGGATATGATCATCCAACACATATACATAGCAAATGGTTTCATCCAACACATATACATAGCCAACATATCCAACAACAAGCATACAATGGTTTCATCCATACATACATATATAGGTAGCAAGTTTGACATTGTTCATCGGACAAAATCAAAATAAGAAGGAAGCATAAAGAGAAGAGTAGACTCCATCAATGCAAGCTTCCTCATCTAAAGCAAATCTGCAAATTGGGAGAGAAGCAAGTTAGAAGAAGAAGAAGACTATCCATAAAAAGAAGAAGAAGAAGAAGAAGAAGAAGATTTTTTTTTCTTCTCTTTCTTTTTCTCCTCTCTTCTATTTTATCTTCTTCTTCTAACTAAGGTAGACAAAAATGCCATTTTATTGCTAAGCTAGGTAAAAATGCTAAGTGTAGGTCATTTTAGAGCTAAGACAGGTAAATAGGTCATTTTGGAGCTTACTAAGGTTATTATGTCATTTTGGAGGAAAGTAAGGTAAGTCTATATCATTTTGGAGGTAACAAAGATTGTCATGACATTTTTTAGGAAAGAAAGCTAAGTATAGCTCATTTTTGTCTAACTTAGGTAGTTATGCCATTTAGGAGGAAAGTAAGCTAAGTATGCATTTGTTAAGCAAAACACTAGAGAAAACTTACCCTCATCACAACAAATGCGATCAAGATTGCAACTAAGGTAACAATTGATCCAACGGCATAATGAAACCAAGCCTCATTATCAATGGCATATTTTCTAATCTTCTTAAGCTTCAGGCGCATTGCATCCATCTTCAAGCGCATTGCATTCATCTTCATCTTGTGATCATCGACGACATCGGCAACATACAACTCCAATGTCATATTCTCTTCTTCAATTCTTTTAATTTTTTCTTTCAAATACTCATTTTGTTTTTCAACTAAATTTAACTTCTCGACAAGAGGGTCGGTTTCAAATTCCGGTTCACGTACCTCCTAGATTAAAATATCTCTATGTCAACTTGATGGCCATAATTGTCATAAATGAGAAATGCAACAAATAGTTATGAAAGAGAATTTACCACATCTGAATCATAAAGCGGGCGAGGGCCGACGGGGACGGACATCAAAACCATGGCACCGTGTATAAGAAACAATCATACAAAGTAAGAAAAATATACAAGTAACTATATAAATCATACAAGTAACTATATAAATCAAGTACAACATAAAAAATTGAATACCTAGTCATAATCTGGTTCAATACGGGATCAATAAATGCATCATCATCATCACTATCAGTAATGACGTGCTCATCATCATCATTAATAAATGCATCATCGTCATGTGGAAGGCCACCGCTACGTAATCTGTCAAGCATTGACAGGTCATCCGCAGCAGTAACCTCTTCTAGTTCAGGCTGAAGTCGGGTTCACTGTCGCTGTCTACTTCAATGTTCTGGGGTGAAGTGATGACCCACAAGTATAGGGGATCTATCGTAGTCCTTTCGATAAGTAGGAGTGTCGAACCCAACGAGGAGCAGAAGGAAATGATAAGCGATTTTCAGCAAGGTATTCTCTGCAAGCACTGAAATAATAGGTAACAGATAGTTTTGTGATAAGATAATTTGTAACAAGCAACAAGTAACAAAAGTAAATAAAGTGCAACAAGGTGGCCCAATCCTTTTTGTAGCAAAGGACAAGCCTGGACAAACTCTTATATAATGAAAAGCGCTCCCGAGGACACATGGGAATTATCGTCAAGCTAGTTTTCATCACGTGCATATGATTCGCGTTCAGTACTTTGATAATTTGATATGTGGGTGCACCGGTGCTTGGGTGTTGTTCTTACTTGAACAAGCATCCCACTTATGATTAACCCCTATTGCAAGCATCCGCAACTACAAAAGAAGTATTAAGGTAAACCTAACCATAGCATGAAACATATGGATCCAAACCAGCCCCTTACGAAGCAACGCATAAACTAGGGTTTAAACTTCTGTCACTCTAGCAACCCATCATCTACTTATTACTTCCCAATGCCTTCCTCTAGGACCAAATAATGGTGATGTGTCATGTAGTCGACGTTCACATAACACCACTAGAGGCGAGACAACATACATCTCATCAAAATATCGAACAAATACCAAATTCACATGACTACTAATAGCAAGACTTCTCCCATGTCCTCAGGAACAAACGTAACTACTTACAAAGCATATTCATGTTCATAATCAGAGGAGTATTAATATGCATAAAGGATCTGAACATATGATCTTCCGCCAAATAAACCAACTAGCATCAACTACAAGGAGCAATCAACACTACTAGAAACCTACGGGCACCAATCCCAGACTTAGAGACAAGAATTTGATACAAGAGATGAACTAGGGTTTGAGAGGAGATGGTGCTGGTGAAGATGTTGATGGAGATTGGCCCCCTCCCAATGAGAGGAGCGTTGGTGATGACGATGGCAATGATTTCCCCCTTCCGGAGGGAAGTGTCCCCGGCAGAACAGCTCCGCTAGAGCTCTAGATTGGTTCCGCCAAGGTTCCGCCTCGTGGCGGCGGAGTCTCGTCCCGAAAGCTTGCTTGTGATTTTTCTTTGGACGAAAGACTTCATATAGTAGAAGATGGGCACCGGAGGGCCAACAGGGGGCCCACGAGGCAGGGAGGCGTGCCCAGGGGGGAGGGCGTGCCCCCCACCGTCGTGGCTAGGGTGTGGGCCCCCTCTGGTATTTCTTCCGCTCAGTATTTTTTATTATTTCCAAAAATAACTTTCGTGGAGTTTCACGACTTTTGGAGCTGTGCAGAATAGGTCTCTAATATTTGCTTCTTTTCCAGCCGAGAATTCCAGTTGCTGGCATTCTCCCTCCTTATGTAAACCTTGTAAAATAAGAGAGAATAGGCATAAGTATTGTGACATAATGTGTAATAACAGCCCATAATGCAATAAATATCGATATAAAAGCATGATGCAAAATGGATGTATCATGAAGTAGAGCGGTTCTTGAAATGTTTTTTGGAAAGACGTGTTTCTTGGAAGAATTCTCCTTCATATGTGTCTGGGTTAACGTGAGGTGCATAATCATCTTCATTTGGGGGAGGTGGTCTAACACGTGGCGGCACTTCATAGACGACATCCCAACCTTTGAGATTAGGATCACTTTGACAGGCCCACGGTACATAGAAAACTTGGGTTGACTGTTGAGCCATAAAATAGACATCGGGAACATCCAAATGGGTGCTTTGATTGATTTCCACTATCCCTATATGTTCATGAGTCCTTCTAGTCTCCTTCGGCTGGAACCAATAACATTTGAAGACTATGACGTTTGGTGGGTTTGCACCATAGAATTGAAGTTCATAAATTGCTTCAACTCTTCCATAATACTCGGTATCTCCTTCGCCGATGTGTGTGTGTGTGTGTCTATATATATATATATATATATATATATATATATATATATATATATATATATATATATATATATATATATATATATATATATATATATACACTATATATAGGGATTGACTATTCGTCACCCTGGGTGAGGAATAGTTATTCTTCACCCCCTCTATTTTACCATCAATGCACCATAAGTTTTCGTTCCGTAAGTTTTGTCTTATTTCCGACGTAAAATTAGACCGTAAGAAAATATATAATCGTCATAAAAAATATTTTACGTTATGTAAAATTACAAACGTAAAAACATAGTGTAAAATATACATAAACTGCAAATTTTCTTGTCTTATGACCTATATTTTTATTTTCTTATGCCAAATTTTATGTAGTGAATCAATAGGAATGTAACTATTTGAATTTCAAACGTAATTTAATTATGAAATGATCGTAGGATTACCTCGGGTGAAGAATAACTTATTCTGTACTCTGGGTGATGAATAGTAACACTATATATATATATATATATATATATATATATATATATCAGCATGTATATATTCATTAGTTAATGGAGTTTGTCACTTTTATTACGTCCATGCAACCTAGACGCTAATAGGTAAAGACATGTCCTAATTCCACCCGAGTATGTGTAGATTGGGTTCGTTTTCCCATGCTCTTCTCCGGATCCAACGCAAAATTTCGGTAGCACCTCCCCGCTGTTCTCCTGATACATGTCTCGGCAATAAGCAGAGAGGATGTGTACCCGAAGAACAACAGGGAGGCACTGACAAAATTCTGCATCGGATCTAGAGCAGAGCATATGGGAAAACAAACCCAATCTACACATACTCAGGCTATCCATGGATAATGTTGGACAATTCGATAGAATCACGGTTATAAATATGCAAATGCATGCATATTTATAGATGTAACCCTTTCGAACGGGAGACGCATAGTGGTCATGCATACTGATGATTGAAGACACCTATAGCTAGCTAGTTTCATCGGCACGAAGACCGGAACCGAGCAAATAAAGGGGGGAGGAGATGTCATTTGTGCTAACCCACGAACGCAGGGGCGGAGCTCATCGAACACTAGACCCTCGCAGCAACGAAAGAATTGCACATTTAAATCGATAGATGAATTTCATAGCAATATAGTTTTTTCCGTCAACCTAACTAAATATTTACAACAGGACGAGCAGGTTAGGGGTTCCTCGGCGTCAATAGAACCCTAAATAGCAAGTATCATCGGTGCAAGATACATGAGGCGCTCGGAGTTGAACACTAGATCCACGTCCCACAAGTGATGCCGGCGCCCGGCGTCCCGCAACAATAGTTCTGGTGGCCGATGACGGTCAAACACCTAGGCAAATTTGTCTGGCAGCCTCTGCGATGAAGATTAAAGCCAAGTTTTGAAATTTCAAACAACCAAACCGACTTTAATTAGTTTGGGTGTTTCAAGTTTCAATACTTAGCTTTCAATCGTCATCTCAGAGGCTGCCAGACAAATTTGCAATGGTGTTCGACCGCCATCGACGCCAAGAACTGTTGCTGCGAGACGCAGGACCCCTGTGTCACTTGTGGGACGTGGATGTAGTATTTGACATTGACGGCCACATGTATCTCGCACTGACGATACTTGCTATTAAGGGTACCATCGACACCGAGGAACCCCCTAACCCGCTCGTCTCCTGGTAAACTAAATTAGCATGCATTCAATAAGCAAAACTACATCATCTCTTGCGTCCGTACATCGTCGAATATTACCACTAATACATATCGAATAGTATCATACATATAGCACCGCTAATACATCTAGAACCGTAGCGAACGATGGGTATCGGCGCGGGCGGTGGACACTGAAAGAGAAGGAACCATCACAGGATCATAGCTCCAATGAGATCCCTGAAGAACCTGCTGATAAGTCCATTTTGCATCATGCTTTTATATCGATATTTATTGCATTATGGGCTGTTATTACACATTATGTCACAATACTTATGCCTATTCTCTCTTATTTTACAAGGTTTACACGAAGAGGGAGAATGCCGGCAGCTGGAATTCTGGGCTGGAAAAGGAGCAAATATTAGAGACCTATTCTGCACAACTCCAAAAGTCTTGAAACTATACAGAAGTCAATTTTTGAATATATTAAAAATATTGGACGAAGAAAGCACCACATGGGGGCCACCCACCGTCCACGAGGGTGGGGGGCGCGCCCCCTGCCTCGTGGGCCCCCTGGCAGGCCTCCGGTGCCCATCTTTTGCTATACGAAGTCTTTCGCCCTGGAAAAAATCAGAAGAAAGTTTTTGGGACGAAGCGTCGCTGTCTTGAGGCGGAACCTCGCGAAACCAACCTAGGGCTCCGGCGGAGCTGTTCTGCTGGGGAAACATCCCTCCAGGAGGGGGAAATCATCACCATCGATCCTCCCATCGGGAGGGGGTCAATCTCCATCAACATCTTCACCAGCACCATCTCCTCTCAAACCCTAGTTCATCTCTTGTATCCAATCTTTGTCTCAAAACCTCAGATTGGTACCTGTGGCTTGCTAGTAGTGTTGATTACTCCTTGTAGTTTATGCTAGTTGGTTTATTTGGTGATCATATGTTCACATCCTTTTATGCATATTAATACCCCTCTGACTATGAACATGGATATGATTTGTGAGTAGTTACGTTTGTTCCTGAGGACATGGGAGAAGTCTTGCTATAAGTAGTCATGTGAATTTGGTATTCGTTCGATATTTTGATGATATGTATGTTGTCTTTCATCTAGTGGTGTTATGTGAACGTCGACTACATGAGACTTCACCATTATTTGGGCCTAGGGGAATGCATTGGGAAGTAACAGGTAGATGATGGGTTGCTAGAGTGACAGAAGCTTAAACCCTAATTTATGCGTTGCTTCGTAAGGGACTGATTTGGATCCATATGTTTCATGCTATGGTTGGGTTTACCTTAATACTTCTTTTGTAGTTGCGGATGCTTGCAAGAGGGGTTAATCATAAGTGGGATGCTTGTCCAAGGAAGGGCAGTACCCAAGCACCGGTCCACCCACATATCAAATTATCAAAGTAACGGGCGCGGATCATATGAGCATGATGAAAACTAGCTTGACGATAATTCCCATGTGTCCTCGGGAGCACTTTCCTTTATATAAGAGTTTGTCCAGGCTTGTCCTTTGCTACAAAAAGGATTGGGACACCTTGCTACACCTTGTTTACACTTTTTACTTGTTACCCGTTCCGAATTACTTTATCACAAAACTATCTGTTACCGATAATTTCAGTGCTTGCAGAGAATACCTTACTGAAAACCTCTTGTCATTTCCTTCTGCTCCTCGTTGGGTTCGACACTCTTACTTATCGAAAGGACTACGATAGTACCCCTATACTTGTGGGTCATCAAGACTCTTTTCTGGCGCCATTGCAGGGGAGTGAAGCGCCTTGGGTAAGGAAAAATTTATATAGTGTGCTGAAATTTACTGTCACTTGTTACTATGGAACATAATCCTTTGAGGGGCTTGTTCGGGGTATCTTCACCCCGACCAGTAGAGCAAAGAGTTACTCCTCAACCTACTGAACCTACTGAAAATGTTTACTTTGAAATTCCTTCGGGTATGATAGAGAAACTGCTAGCTAATCCTTTTACAGGAGATGGAACATTGCATCCCGATTTGCACCTAATCTATGTGGATGAAGTTTGTGGATTATTTAAGCTTGTAGGTATGCCTGAGGATGTTATCAATAAGAAGGTCTTCCCTTTATCTTTGAAGGGAAAGGCATTGACATGGTTTAGGCTATGTGATGATATCAGATCATGGAACTACAACCGATTGAAATTGGAATTTCATCAGAAGTTTTATCCTATGCATCTGGTTCATCGTGATCGTAATTATATATATAATTTTTGGCCTCGCAAAGGAGAAAGTATCGCTCAAGCTCGGGGGAGTCTTAATTCAATGTTATATTCATGCCCCAATCATGAGCTCTCAAGAGAAATTATTATTCAAAAATTTTATGCTCGGATTTCTCTTAATAATCGCTCCATGCTCGATACTTCTTGTACTGGTTCTTTTATTATGAAGACTATTAATTTACATGGGATTTATTGGAAATAATTAAACGCAACTCTGAAGATTGGGAACTCGACAAAGGTAAGGAGTCAAGTATAACACCTAAGTTTGATTGTGTTAAATCTTTTATGGATACCAATGTTTTCCGTGAATTTAGCACTAAATATGGACTTGACTGTGAGATAGTAGCTTCTTTCTGGGAATCATTTGCTACTCATGTTGATCTTCCTAAGGAGAAGTGGTTTAAATATCATCCTCCCATTGAAGTAAAAGTAGTTGAACCTATTAAAGTTGAAGAAAATACTATCACTTATAATGTTGATCCTATTGTTCCTACCGCTTATATTGAGAAACCATCTTTCCTTGTTATAATAAAGGATCATGCTAAAGCTTCAACTGTGGTCAACAAAAGTAATATTAGAACACCCAAACCCTCTGAGCAAATTAAAGTTGAACCTAGTATTGCTATGGTTAAAGATCTCTTGGTTGGTAATATTGTTGGGCATGTTATTTACTTCTGTGATGAAGCTGCTAGAATTGCTAAACCTGATACTAAAGATAAACATAGACCTGTTGTTGGCATGCCTGTTGTTTCGGTTAAAATAGGAGATCACTGTTATCATGGCTTATGTGATATGGGTTCTAGTGTCAGTGCAATACCTTATACCTTATATAAAGAAATTATGCATGATAGTGCACCTGCTGAGATAGAAGATATTGATGTTATTATTAAGCTTGCCAATAGAGATACTGTCTCACCGGTTGGGATTGTTAGAGATGTTGAAGTCTTGTATGGGAAAATTAAATATCCTACTGATTTTCTTGTTTTGCTTCCCCACAAGATAACTTTGGTCCCATTATATTTGGTAGACCCTTCTTGAATACTGTTAATGCTAAGATAGACTGCAAAAAGGATATTGTTTCTGTTGGTTTAGGGGATCTGTCTCATGATTTTAATTTTGCTAAATTTCATAGACAACCACATGATAAAGAATTGCCTAGTAAAGATGAAATCATTGGTCTTGCTTCTATTGTCGTGCCTCCTAATGATCCTTTAGAACAATATTTGTTAGACCATGAAAATGATATGTTTATGAATGAAAGAAGGGAAATAGATGAAGTATTCTTTAAACAAGGACCTATTTTGAAACACAACTTGCTTGTTGAAATTCTAGGGGATCCTCCTCCACCCAAGGGTGATCCCGTGTTTGAGCTTAAACCATCACCTGATACTCTTAAATATGCTTATCTTGATGAAAATAAGATATATCATGTTATTATTAGTGCTAACCTTTCAGAGCAGGAAGAAGAGAAATTATTAAAAACTCTGAATAAGCACCGTGCTGCTATTGGATATACTCTGGATGATCTTAAGGGCATTAGTCCCACTCTATGCCAGCACAAAATAAAATTGGAGAAAGACGCTAAACCGGTTGTTGGTCACCAACGACGGTTAAATCCTAAGATGAAAGAAGTGGTAATAAATGAAATACTAAAGCTTCTGGAGGCAGGTATAATTTATCCCGTTGCTGGTAGTCAGTGGGTAAGCCCTGTCCATTGCATCCCTAAGAAAGGAGGTATTACTGTTGTTCCTAATGATAAAGATGAATTGATCCCACAAAGAATTGTTACAGGTTATAGAATGGTAATTGATTTCCGCAAATTGAATAAAGCTACTAGGAAAGATCATTACCCTTTACCTTTTATCGATCAAATGCTAGAAAGATTATCCAAGCATACACATTTTTGCTTTCTAGACGGTTATTCTGGTTTCTCTCAAATACATGTGTCAAAAGAGGATCAAGAAAAGACCACTTTTACTTGCCCTTTCGGTACCTTTGCTTATAGACGTATGCCTTTTGGTTTATGTAATGCACCTGCTACCTTTCAAAGATGTATGACTGCTATATTCTGTGACTTTTGTGAAAAGATTGTTGAGGTTTTCATGGATGATTTCTCCGTTTATGGAACTTCTTTTGATGATTGCTTAAGCAAACTTGATCGAGTTTTGCAGAGATGTGAAGAAACTAATCTTGTATTGAATTGGGAGAAGTGACACTTTATGGTTAATGAAGGTATTGTCTTGGGGCATAAAATTTCTGAAAGAGGTATTGAAGTTGATAAAGCTAAAGTTGATGCTATTGAAAAGATGTCGTGTCCTAAGGACATTAAAGGTATAAGAAGTTTCCTTGGTCATGTCGGCTTTTATAGGAGGTTCATTAAAGACTTCTAAAAAATGTCTAGGCCTCTAACTAATCTCTTACAAAAAGATGTTCCTACACCTATTGTTCAGCCACCTGATTGGAATTTACTTAAGAAAGCCTTGATTTCTGCACCTATTGTTCAGCCACCTGATTGGAATTTACCCTTCGAAATTATGTGTGATGCTAGTGATTATGCTGTAGGTGATGTTCTAGGACAAAGAGTTGATAAGAAATTAAATGTTATCCAATATATGCTAGTAAAACTCTAGACAGTGCCCAGAGAAATTATGCTACTACTGAAAAAGAATTTTTAGCAGTTGTATTTGCTTGTGATAAGTTCAGACCTTACATTGTTGATTTTAAAGTAACTGTTCACACCGATCATGCTGCTATTAAATATCTTATGGAAAAGAAAGATGCTAAACCTAGACTTATTAGATGGGTTCTCCTACTACAAGAATTTGATTTGCATATTATAGATAGAAAGGGAGCTGAGAACCCTGTTGCAGACAACTTATCTAGGTTAGAGAATGTTCTTGATGACCCACTACCTATTGACTATAGCTTTCCTAATGAACAATTAGCTGTCATAAATGCTTCTCATACTGCTCCATGGTATGTTGATTATGCTAATTACATAGTTGCTAAATTTATACCCCCTAGCTTCACATACCAGCAAAAGAAAAAGTTTTTCTATGATTTAAGACATTACTTCTGGGATGGCCCACACCTTTATGAAGGAGTAGATGGTGTCATTAGACGTTGTGGACCTGAGCATGAACAGGAACAGATCCTACGCAAGCGTCACTCCGAGGCTTATGGAGGACACCACGCTGGAGACAGAACTGCACATAAGGTATTGCAATCTGGTTTTTATTGGCCTACTCTTTTCAAGGACGCCCGTAAGTTTGTCTCGTCTTGTGATGAATGTCAAAGAATTGGTAATATTAGTAGACGTCAAGAAATGCCTATGAATTATTCACTTGTTATTGAACCATTTGATGTTTGGGGCTTTGATTATATGGAACCGTTTCTTTCCTCTAATGGGTATACACATATTTTAGTTGTTGTTGATTACGTTACTAAGTGGGTAGAAGCTATTCCAACTAGTAGTGTTGATCATAACACCTCTATTAAGATGCTTAAAGAAGTTATTTTTCCGAGGTTTGGAGTACCTAGATACTTAATGACTGATGGTGGTTCACATTTTATTCATGGTTATTTTCGTAAAATGCTTGCTAAGTATGATGTTAATCATAGAATTGCATCTCCATACCACCCACAGTCTAGTGGTCAAGTAGAAATGAGTAATAGAGAGATTAAATTAATTTTGCAAAAGACTGTTAATAGATCTAGAAAGAATTGGTCTAAGAAACTTGATGATGCATTATGGGCCTATAGAACTGCATATAAAAATCCTATGGGTATGTGTCAGTATAAAATGGTTTATGGAAAAGCCTGCCATTTACCTCTCGAACTAGAACATAAGGCATATTGGGCCATTAAAGAGCTCAATTATGATTTCAAACTTGCCGGTGAGAAGAGACTATTTGACATTAGCTCACTTGATGAATGGAGAACTCAGGCCTATGAGAATGCCAAACCGTTTAAAGAAAAAGATAAAATATGGCATGACAAAAGGATACAAAAGCGTGAGTTTAATGTAGGTGACTATGTTTTGCTATACAACTCTCGTTTAAGATTTTTTGCAGGAAAACTCCTCTCTAAATGGGAAGGTCCTTACGTTAGCGAGGAGGTCTATCATTCCGGTGCCATAAAAATCAACAACTTTGAAGGCACAAGTCCAAAGGTGGTGAACGGTCAAAGAATCAAACATTATATCTCAAGTAATCCCATAAATGTTGAAACTAATGTTATTGAAACCGTAATCCTGGAGGAATATATAAGGGACACTTTCCAAAATGTTTCAGACTCCGAAAAGGAATAGGTATGTGATACGGTAAGTAAAGCGACTCCAAAACAGTTCTAATAGCAATTTTTCTCCGTTTTGGATTATTCAAGAAAATAGGAAAATAAGAGGTAGTCCGAAAGGGACACGAGGCATCCACGAGGGTGGAGGGCGTGCCCTACCCCCCGGGGCGCGCCCCCTGCCTCGTGGGCACCTCGTGTGCCCTCCGGACTCCATTTTATTGCACGATACTTCTTTTGGTCGGTAAAAATTCATTATATAATCTCCCGCAGGTTTTGACCACCGCACCACGACACAACCCTCTGTTTTTTTGTTTTGACCTCTCTCTGCTGTAGATTTAGAGCAAGATGTCATCTCAAGAATCCGACGGAGAGAGCTATGTCTCACATCTCATTGCTGACCCAAAGACTTATGGGGACCTATCTCCTTATGGTCGAACTACGGATGATGAGGAGGATGCTCATTTGATGAGGATCGATGATTCAAGTTTGGAGGAGGAGGATGTTCCTCTACCTCAACCTGGGGATATGCATGTGAAGTTCAAGAAGTCTAGCCTCCCTAAGAGGGCGAACTGGTCTAATAACCGATCTATTCCTTCTCGTTTTCGGCAGAAAAGCAAAGGAGATTTATGTGACAAGATCCTGAAGGTGGAGTCGGGGGTAGATGACTTAAAGGAGAAAATTTCTCTCCTCAACTACAATATGAAAAATCTGAAGGCACAATTGTCATCAACAACTCCATCATCACCACCTCCGAAGAAGGAGACATAATCACATGGGTATGGGCACTCCCCTTGGCAACTGCCAAGCTTGGGGGGGTGCCCCGATATCGTATCACCATCACACTCCTATCTTTACCGTTTTTCTTAGTTCAATCCTTTTGGAAATATCTTTATCTAGTAGAATAAAGTTTTAGTATGATCTAGTTTTGAGTTTTGCTTTATGATCCTACTATGTAATCGAGACAGTGAGCTATATATAATAAAGATTAGTTCAGTCAAGGGCTTTGCTATCTTGCTATGATCTTGAGGGAATAAAAGAAAAGAGAAAGAATAAAAAGAATTAAAGAGATCATATTGATCTTATGGAGAGTAATGACTTCACATATAAAGAGGATGATGAATAGAAGTTGTTGAGAGTTGACAAACATAATTCTGGTCATCGCTGTAATTAATAGGAAGTAATAAAGAAAGAGTGGTTTTCACATATAAATATACTATCTTGGACATCTTTTATGATTGTGAACACTCATTAAAATATGACATGCTAAAAAGTGGGTGTTGGACAAGGAAGACAATGTAATGGGTTATGTTTTCTTATATCCGAAATAAAGTATATTGTCATGGATTATCCAACATGTTGAGCTTGCCTTTCCCCCTCATGCTAGCCAAATTCTTTGCACCAAGTAGAGATACTACTTGTGCTTCCGAATATCCTTAAACCCGGTTTTGCCATGAGAGTACAGCATATCTACCTATGGATTGAGTAAGATCCTTCAAGTAAGTTGTCATTGTTGCATGCAATAAAAATTGCTCTCTAAATATGTATGATCTATTAGTGTTGATAAAATAAGCT
The DNA here is from genome assembly GCA_032464435.1 of Aegilops umbellulata. Taxonomy (NCBI): domain Eukaryota; kingdom Viridiplantae; phylum Streptophyta; class Magnoliopsida; order Poales; family Poaceae; genus Aegilops; species Aegilops umbellulata. The sequence continues at coordinate 357,580,116 of CP136058.1, forward strand.
TTATACGATCTTGTGATATGGAAGCAATAAAAGCGACGGACTGCATAATAAATGTCCCTATCACAAGTGGAAATATAAAGTGACGTTCTTTCGCATTAAGATTGTGTGCATCCAATCATAAAATCACATGACAACCTCTGCTTCCCTCTGCGAAGGGCCTATCTTTTATTCTTGTCTTATACCTTATACAAGAGTCATGGTGATCTTCACCTTTCCTTTTTACATTTTATCCTTTGGCAAGCACATTGTGTTGGAAAGATCCTGATATATATATATATATATATATATATATATATATATATATATATATATATATATATATATCCAATTGGATGTAGGTTATCATAAACTATTATTATTGACATTACCCTTGAGGTAAAAGGTTGGGAGGCAACACTGTAAGCCCCTATTTTTCTCTGTGTCCGATTAAAACTCCATACCCATAAGTATTGCGTGAGTGTTAGCAATTGTGAAAGACTAAATGATAGTTGAGTATGTGGACTTGCTGCTCTTATATTGACTCTTTCCGATGTTATGATAAATTACAATTGCTTCAATGACTGTATTTTATTTTATCGACACCTCTATCTCTAAACATGTGGACATATTTTTCATTATCGGCTTCCGCTTGAGGACAAACGAGGTTTTAGCTTGGGGGAGTTGATACGTCCATTTTGCATCATGCTTGTATATCGATATTTATTGCATTATGGGCTGTTATTACACACTATGTCACAATACTTATGACTATTCTCTCTTATTTTACAAGGTTTACACGAAGAGGGAGAATGCCGGCAGCTGGAATACAGGGCTGGAAAAGGAGCAAATATTAGAGACCTATTCTGCACAACTCCAAAAGTCCTGAAACTCTACGAAAGTCAGTTTTGGAATATATTAAAAATATTGGGCAAAGAAAGCACCAGATGGGGGCCACCCACCGTCCATGAGGGTGGGGTGCGCGACCTGCTACCTCTTGAGCATGCGTTGGTTTTTCCCTTGAAGAGGAAAGGGTGATGCAGCAAAGTAGCGTAAGTATTTCCCTCAGTTTTTGAGAACCAAGGTATCAATCCAGTAGGAGGCCACGCTCAAGTCCCTCGCACCTACACAAACAAATAAGAACCTTGCAACCAACGCGATAAAGGGGTTGTCAATCCGTTCACGTTCACTTGCAAAAGTGAGATCTGATAGAGATGATGAGATAATATTTTTGGTATTTTTATAATGAAGAGTGAAAGTAAAGATTGCAAAATAAACAAAGATAGAAATAGCTAATTGACGGAAGATTAATATGATGGAGAATAGACCCGGGGGCCATAGGTTTCACTAGTGGCTTCTCTCAAGATAGCATAAGTATTACGGTGGGTGAACAAATCACTGTCGAGCAATTGATAGAATTCAGCATAGTTATGAGAATATCTAGGTATGATCATATATATAGGCATCACGTCCGTGACAAGTAGACCGACTCCTGTCTGCATCTACTACTATTACTCCACACATCGACCGCTATCCAGCATGCATATAGAGTATTAAGTTCATAAGAACGGAGTAACGCTTTAAGCAAGATGACATGATGTAGAGGGATAAACTCATGCAATATGATATAAACCCCATCTTTTTATCCTCGATGGCAACAATATAATACGTGTCGTTTCCCCTACTGTCACTGGGATCGAGCACCGCATGATTGAACCCAAAGCTAAGCACTTCTCCCATTGCAAGAAAGATCAATCTACTAGGCCAAACCAAACTAATAATTTGAAGAGACTTGCAAAGATAACCAATCATACATAAAAGAATTCAGAGAAGATTCAAATATTGTTCATATATAATCTTGATCATAAACCCACAATTCGTCGGATCTCGACAAACACATCGCAAAAGAAGATTACATCGAATAGATCACCAAGAGAATCGAGGAGAACTTTGTATTGAGATCCAAAGAGATAGAATAAGCCATCTAGCTAATAATTATGGACCCGAAGGTCTGAGGTATAAACTACTCACACATCATCGGAGAGGCTATGGTGTTGATGTAGAAGCCCTCCGTGATCAATGCCCCCTCCGACGGAGCGCCGGAAAAGGCCCCAAGATGGGATCTCACGGGTACAGAAGGTTGCGGCGGTGGAATTAGGTTTTCGTGGTGCTCCCAGATGGTTTGGGGGTACGTAGGTATATATAGGAGGAAGAAGTAGGTCAGTGGAGCCACGAGGGGCCCACGAGGGTGGAGGGTGCGCCCAGGGGGGTAGGAGCGCCCCCTGCCTTGTGGCCTCCTCGGTGATTTCTTGACGTCCACTCCAAGTCCTTTGGATCACGTTTGCTCCAAAAATAACTCTCCCAAAGGTTTCAATTCGTTTGGACTCCGTTTGATATTCCTTTTCTGCGGAACACTGAAATAGGCAAAAAAAAACAACAATTTGGGCTGGGCCTCCGGTTAATAGGTTAGTCCCAAAAATAATATAAAAGTGTATAAATAAACCCATTAAACATCCAAAACAGAATATATAATAGAATGGAGCAATCAAAGATTATAGATACGTTGGAGACATATCAAGCATCCCCAAGCTTAATTCATGCTCGTCCTCGAGTAGGGAAATGATAAAAACAGAATTTTTGATGTGGAATGCTACTTAGCATATTCTACAATGTATTTCTCTTTATTATGGCATGAATGTTCAGATCCGAAAGATTCAAGATAAGAGTTTAATATTAACATGAAAATAATAATATTTCAAGCATACTAACAAAGCAATCATGTCTTCTCAAAATAACATGGCCAAAGAAAGTTATCCCTACAAAATCATATAGTCTGGATATGCTCTATCTTCAGCACACAAAGTATTTAAATCATCCACAACCCCGATGACAAGCCAAGCAATTGTTTCATACTTTTGATGTTCTCAAACTTTTTCGATCTTCACACAATATATGAGCGTGAGACATGGACATAACACTATAGGTGGAATAGAATGGTGGTTGTGGAGAAGACAAAAAGGAGAAGATAGTCTCACATCAACTAGGCGTCTCAACGGGCTATGGAGATGCCCATCAATAGATATCAATGTGAATGAGTAGGGATTGCCATGCAACAGATGCACTAGAGCTATAGGTGTATGAAATCTCAACAAAAGAAACTAAGTGGGTGTGCATCCAACTCGCTTGCTCACGAAGACCTAGGGCATTTTTATGGAAGCCCATCATTGGAATATACAAGCCAAGTTCTATAATGTAAAATTCCCACTATTATATGAAAATGACAATATAGGAGACTCTCTATCATGAAGATCATGGTGCTACTTTGAAGCACAAGTGTGGAAAAAGGATAGTAACATTGCCCTTCTCTCTTTCTCTCATTTTTTTATTGGGCCTTCTCTTTTTTTATGGCCTCTTTTTTTATATATTTTTATTTAGTCCGGAATCTCATCCCGACTTGCGGGGGAATCATAGTCTCCATCATCCTTTCCTCACATGGGACAATGCTCTAATAATGATGATCATCACACTTTTATTACTACAATTCAAGATACAACTCAATACTTAGAACAAATTATGACTCTATGTGAATGCCTCCAGCGGTGTACCGGGATATGCAATGAATCAAGAGTGACATGTATGAAAGAATTATGAAGGTGGCTTTGCCACAAACACAATGTCAACCACATGATCATGCAAAGCAATATGATAATGATGGAGCGTGTCATAATAAATGGAACGGTGGTAAGTTGCATGGCAATATATCTCAGAATGGATATGGAAATGCCATAATAGGTAGGTATGGTGGCTGTTTTGAGGAAGGTATATGGTGGGTATATGATACCGGCGAAGAGGTGCGCGGTATTAGAGAGGCTAGCAATGGTGGAAGGATGAGAGTGCGTATAATCCATGGACTCAACAATATTCATAAAGAACTCACATACTTATTGCAAAAATCTATTAGTTATTGAAACGAAGTACTACGCGCATGCTCCTAGGGGGATAGATTGGTAGGAAAATACCATCGCTCGTTGTCGGTGTCAAAACCAGCGGATCTCGGGTAGGGGGTCCCGAACTGTGCGTCAAGGTCGGATGGTAACAGGAGACAAGGGACACTTTATTTTACCCAGGTTCGGGCCCTCTCGGTGGAGGTAAAACCCTACTCCTGCTAGATTAATATTGATGATATGGGTAGTACAAGAGTGGATCTACCACGAGATCAAGGAGGCTAAACCCTAGAAGCTAGCCTATGGTATGATTGTGTATGATGATGGTTGTCCTACGGACTACAACCCTCCGGTTTATATAGACACCGGATAGGGTTAGGGTTACACAGAGTCGGTTACAATGGTAGGAGATCTTGAATATCCGCACGCCTAGCTTGCCTTCCACGCCAAGAAAAGATCCTTCCGGACACGGGACGAAGTCTTCAATCTTGTATCTTCATAGTCCTAGAGTCCGGCTGAAGGTATAGTCTGGCTATCCGAACACCCCCTAATCCAGGTCTCCCTCAGTAGCCCCTGAACCAGGCTTCAATGACGACGAGTCCGGTGCACGGATTGTCTTCGGCATTGCAAGGCGGGTTCCTCCTCCAAGTTCTTCAAGAAGATTACAAACACCAAAAATAGTGTCCGGCTCTGCAAAATAAGTTTCCACATATTGCCATATAGAGAATAATATTAACATAAATCAAATCTGCTGACGTATTCCGCAGTGCGTCATAACACTGCGACCAAGCCTTCTATATAAATTGATTTCATTGTTCCACCTTAGCGCGTTTAGCGAGGCGGTTTCCTTGGCACGTCTTGTCAAAGCAGAGATCATGTGCCCCTTTTAACGGGATTCTCATTAATACGGACGTGGATAACCCAATCGCGCCATTTACCATGGCGCTTGGGAGGCAAGTGAGTTTTATTAGGTAGGTGGGGACGCCTAACCGCACCCGCTTATATGAAGGGATAAGGATTCACCTTTTTAACCTATGCATTCTTCCTCCTTTGCCAATCCATCTCTCGCGCACTCAAGCTCCAGCACCCAAGTCCGCTCTTCCTTCCTCAACCTTCTCCAGCAATGTCCGGAGCGGGAGGCAAGTGGATGGCCTCCTCCATTACGGAGGCTCAAGTAAAAAAGCTAAGGAAAGCCGGATACTTGTCCAAGGACATCCCGCATCGGCTTCCTGAGAAGGGGCAGCTTCTCCCTACCCCAAGGCCCCATGAGACGGTAGTTTTTCTTCCCCACTTCCTCCGCGGACTGGGCTTTCCACTTCACCCATTTGTCCGGGGACTCATGTTCTACTACGGCTTGGATTTCCACGATCTGGCCCCGAACTTTGTTCTCAACATCTCGGCGTTTATCGTCGTGTGTGAGGCCTTTCTCCGCGTCCGCCCCCACTTCGGCCTCTGGCTCAAGACCTTCAACGTCAATCCCAAGGTGGTGTCCGGCACCCAGGCGGAGTGCGGAGGCGCTATGGTCGGCAAGATGGCCAACATCCTCTGGTTCGATGGCTCCTGCGTGGAGTCCCTAAAGGGGTGGCAGGCAGGATGGTTTTACATCACCGAGCCACGCGATCTGAAATGGGTCGCGGCCCCCGAGTTCAGATCCGGACCCCCCACGCGGCTCATGTCCTGGAAAGAGACGGGCCTGTCGTGGGGCAACGAGGAAGAAGTGACTGGGTTGCGAACGTGCATCCAGTCCCTGGTGAACAGGCCAATCCGCCTAATCAATGTGATCCAGGTCATGCTCGTTCGCCTGATCCTCCCGTGCCAACAACGGGATTTTACTTTGTGGGAATTCGACCCGGCGCAGCACCAAACCCTCAGTAGGCTCTTTGACACGACGTATGAAGACGTCTGGAAGGTGCTGACCAAAGGCGTCGAGTCCCCCACATCCGCTTCCGAGGACCGCGGATACAGCTCGCAGCGTCATGCCAGCGAGGTGAGCTATCTATACCTTTGACAGGTCTGTTAAGCTCTTCTTCATAGATTAACTCTATGCGGGATCTAAACTCCCTTACCTTTGACAGGCTTGGCTGGCGGTATCCGGACCAATCAACTGTCCGGCTCCCCTGCCCGAAGACCCAGCCCCAGCTCTCTTGGTGAAGCTGATGGCTCCGGCACCTTATGTGGTGCCGGAGAAGAAGGCCAAGAAGAAGAAAACCACCGGGACTCGAAAAAGTTCCCGCAACATGGTTGTAACGCCCTCGATGCGGCTATATCTCCCACGTGTCGAGGCACGACTTAGAGGCATAACCGCATTGAAAGCAATGTCGCAAGTGAGGTAATCTTCACACAATCCATGTAATAATAAGGGAAAGATACATAGTTGGCTTACAATCGCCACTTCACACAAGTACATAAATACCATCCATCAAACAGATTACACTCAAGGTCCGACTACGGTACCAAAAGGAAAGAAGACTACCCCAAATGCTAAACAGATCCCCGGATCACCCAACTGGGCTCCACTACTGATCATCTGGAAAAGAAACATAGTAACGGCCACGTTCCTCATCGAACTCCCAAGTGAGCTCGGTTGCGTCATCAGCACTGACATCGTTGGTACCTGCAACTGAGGTGATAATATCTGTGAGTCACGGGGACTCAGCAATCTCACACCCGCGAGATCAAGACTATTTAAGCTTAAAGGTGGGAAAAGGGGTTTGTGAGGTGGAGCTGCAGAAAGCGACTAGCATGAGTTGACTACAGCGCAAAAGAGAGCGAGAAGAGAAGGCAAAGCACGGTCGAGAAGCTAGAAACGATCAAGAAGTGATCCTGAACAACCTACGTCAGGCATAACTCCAACAACCGTGTTCACTTCCCGGACCCCGCCGAGAAGAGACCATCACGGTTACACACGCGGTTGATGTGTTTTAGTTAAGGTCAACTTCGGGTTTTCTACAACCGGACATCAACAAATTCCCATCTGCCTCATAACCGCGGGCACGGCTTTCGAAAGATAATACCCTGCAGGGGTGTCCCAACTTAGCCCATGATAAGCTCTCACGGTCAACGAAGGATATTCCTTCTACCGGGAAGACCCGATCAATCTCGGAATCCCGGACTACAAGACATTTCAACAGCAATAAAACAAGTCCAGCAAAGCCGCCCGATTGTGCCGACAAATCCTGATAGGAGCTGCACATATCTCGGTCTCAGGGCACATCCGGATGAGCAGTCCGTACAACTAAAACCAGCCCTCGAGTTGCCCCGAGGTGGCGCTGCAAAGGGCTCTAGTTTGGGCCAGCAATCGAAGGAGAACTGGCCTGGGGGTTTAAAAATAAAGATGACCCTTGAGTCTGCAGAACCCAAGGGAAAAAGGCTAGGTGGCAACTGGTAAAACCAATGTTGGGCCTTGCTGGAAAAGTCTCATTCAAAGCGAACTGTCAAGGGGGTCCCATAAATCACCCAACCGTGTAAGGAACGCAAACTCCGGGAACATAACACCGGTATGACGGAAACTAGGGTGGCAAGAGTGGAACAAAACACCAGGCATAAGGCCGAGCCTTCCACCCTTTACCAAGTATATAGATGCATTAATTTAATAAGAGGTATTGTGATATCCCAACAAGTAAACATGTTCCAACAAGGAACAACAAGATCATGTTCCAACAAGGAACAAACTTCATCTTCACCTGCAACTAACAACGCTATAAGAGGGGCTGAGCAAAGCAGTAACATAGCCAAACAACGGTTTTCTAGGACATGGATGGTTAGGGGCTGACATGGCAATATAGGAGGCATGATATAGCAAGTGGTGGGTATCGCAGCATAGGCATAGCAAAAGAGCGAGCAATCTAGCAAGCAAAGATAGAAGTGATTTCGAGGGTATGATCATCTTGCCTGCAAGGTTCTCAGAGTTGTCGAAAGCTTGGTCCTCGTAAACGTTCTCAACAGAATCCTCGTTCACGTACTCGTCTCCCGGCTCTACCCAAGACAAGAGAACAAGCAAAGGAACCAATATCAACCACGATGCAAAACATGGCAAGATATGCGAGAGGTGATATGCAGTGCGAATGCATGCTCCGGAAGGACAAGGAAGAACAGGGCATAATCTTGGCAAGCCAAGCATGCCACTGGATAGATGAGGTGATTTCGGTTGAAATCGATATAAAGATCACCGGAATCGGATGCACGGTTTGCAAATGGCGAGCAAAACAAGAATGACACGAATCTGCCATAAACAGCATGATGCTACTTAGCAAGCAACAAATAATTAAGCTACTGCACCCAAACATGGCAACAAAGCATATGACAGTAATCTACTTAAGATGCACGACAAAAGATGAACACTGAGCTACGGCTCAATCCCATCATAACAGGTTCAAACAATCATGGCAAAAGTGCAACTTATAACAGATTCACAGACTTAGTGAAATAACAACAAGTCAGGAAACAACATCAGGATGACGTGTTCAGAGCAACGAAACAACATGCTACAGGTTCAGAACATAGCAAAATAAGGCATGGCATGAATCTACTCAAAGCACTTGACAAAAATCCCTTACTGACCATAAGCCAAAAAGTATCAGAAAATATGATTACACCCATGTCAATTAAGCAAGTTTCGTTACAGGTTTCAGACTTAGTAGAAAACTGGACATGGCAGAAAACTGTTAACGACTGGGCATGTTCGTGAGCTCGATGCACTCACTACAGAGCAAAACATGATAAACTAAGCATACATACATCAAGAAGACATGGCATAGTAACAATACATGGCAATAATAACATCATATCATGCAAGGGTCAACTACACCAAGCTTGGCAAAATCGAATAACATGTAAACAATCTGCCAGTAACATTTTGAAGCAAAAGTAGAGCTCGATTGACTCAAGCTGTGGCATCCCATAATTGCAAACAAAAGCATGGATGGATTAATAAAATACTCAAGTCCAAAACTCCCTTACTGATCATACTCAAATTATGCCTAGATCTCTCAGAAACAACATGAACACATGGCATGATAATAACAAAAGTCAGGGACTTAGTGAAATCACTAAGTCTCTGAAAACAGCAATATCATCATCCCTACTTTGCATGCAATTTACAAAGCAAAATTCCCTGGAAAGGTAACATGGCATATTACAAAACACATATATAGCTCACCCTCATAGGAGGTACACATCAATCATGGCAAAAATGACAAAAGTGCATGTTCGTGATAAGATTCAGCCACTAACATCAACTAGCCCTCTTCTAACAGCATTTCGGGCATCAAGATGACTTCAATTGAAAATGATGCAATGGAACAAAATGATGTACTCTTCGAAACGAACAAAATGACATATTATACGCGCGAAACGGAGCTGCAGATGCAAAGTTATGGCATGTCGAAGATGCGATGATAATATGCAAACTTGGGGACTTAGAAATATTAAGAGAGAGGAGAGAAGTCAACGGTGGGGCGGAGTTCGAGGTTCGCCGGCGCGGGTCGCCGGAGGAGCGCCGGAGGAGGCGGGGGAAGGCCGGATCTGGGCCTCTCCGGCCGGACCTCGCCGGATCCGGCCCGGATCGGGGCGGTGGAGGCAGGCAGGGGCGGCGCCGGGCGCGGCGGGGCGCGGGGCGGCGGCGACCGGGCGAGGCGGCGGCGCACGGCGGGCGCGAGCAGGCGAGGCCGCGGGCCGGCGCGGTAGGAGGCGGGCGGCGCGGCTGGGCCGCGGGGGCCCCGCCTGGGCCCCGGCGGGCCGGCGCGCGGGCGGCGGCGCGGGGAAGTGGGCGCGGGCGCGGGCGAGTAGGAAGGCGCCACGTGGCGGCGCGGAACAGGTGGCGGCGGCGGAGGGATCTGGCGCGGATTTCGAGGCGAGCTTAGGGTTAGGAGGTGGTTTTTGACCCGGATTTGGAGGGGGAGGTGTTTTTATAGCTAGAAGGAGCTAGGAAGCTCCAAACGGAGTGCGGTTTTCGCCCACGCGATCGTGATCGAACGGCGGAGGACATGGGAGTGACTTAGATGAGTTATTGGGCTGTTTTGAAGGGGTGTTGGGCTGCAACACACGCGAGGCCTTCACGGTTACCCGGTTAACCGTTGGAGTACCAAACGAACTCCGATTGACCCGAAACTTGACAGGCGGTCTACCGGTGCTATACCGAGGCCACATGTCAAACCTCGGCCCATTCCGAGAATGTTTAATACCCGCTCACGAAGAAATGTAAAAGGGGACGCCGGGAGACATAGGAGTGCCGGATTGCAAAACGGACAACGGGAAAGATGCTCGGATTTATGAGACGAACGCGTATGCGAATGCGATGCACATGATGACATGATATGAAATGCATGACATGACCAAAATGCAAAACGGAGAGAACCCAACCACGGAGGAAATATCATAGCACATAGCCGGAAATGGCAAGAGTTGGGTTACAAATAAGGCAAGTTACATCGGGGGCGTTACAATGGTGGTGTCGGACTCGTCACCTGACGAGTCCGCGACGCTCTCCTCTCGTGAAAACGAGGAGGAGGAACAAGGAAGCTCTCCCCCCCCCCAGTGAGGGGAGAAAAGAAGAAGAAGGCCGCCCCAACGGGGGAGGCCGAGGGGTCGAGGAAAAGGAAAACCCCTCCGCCGGACTACTCCCACGACGCCGAAGAGGGCGGAGAGGAGTGGCTGGACAGAACCAAGCGTCCGGCAGCATCGTAAGTATTTACATACCAGAGTGACTCATGATATTTTCTAATGCGTGGCTTTCCCTAATGTCGAACGTAATTTATGCAGCCCGCCCCGGGCCGGACTCGACGATTTATCGAGCGGCTCCCTGGATTCGTCGGACGTGAACTCTGTTCCGCCCACGATCTCCCCCTGCGGGGCGGACGACGCCGAAGTGGCGCCCCGCCAAGCTTCGGGGCAGGAGGAGATGGTCCTGGAGGAGCCGCAAGGCAATCCTCCGGATCCCAGGAGTAAAGGGGATGAAACCCCCCAGGGCTCCAAGTCCGGCTTTGTGCCGGACACCGCGCCGGACTCGACAGTCCCGGTCCGTGGTGGGTGAACTCCTCCCAAGAGAAGTAAGCCGTCTGAGCCGGCTTCCTCCGTCCAACCAGAGGCGCCAGACAATCTGCTGGAGGTGCTTGAGGGCGCCACCATCGACGAGGAGCACCGTACTGTTATGAGTACGGTGATCCAAAGGGTTCAGTCGGCCAAGAGCGGACTGACTGAAGCTTGCACTAGCCTTCTAACAGGCTTCCAGGTAAACAGAAATATGTCAAATTATTTATCGCATAGACAGTAGCCCCTGATGCTCTGTTCGGTGTTCGGAAAGAAAAGCCGAATAGAGGATCTAGTAATTTTCGCAGGAGTCTTAACAAAAAAAAGGTCAAATATGCGTATGCAGGCTTCGCTGCTGTCCACCGCCGCACTGACTGCGCAGGTGGATGTCCTTAAAAAGGACCTCGGGCGGACCGAGCAAGAGCTCGGCCTTGCCAGACAGCAGCTCGAGGAGAAAGAAGGTAAGAAATACCCTAAAAAAGAAAAAAAAAGGTGCCTATAGAGAGGCTTGATTGCAGAAAGAAATAACAGGATTGTACTGCTTATTGTAGGGGCCGCAACCGAGGTGGCAACCCTGAAGCAGGCGCTGGCTGAGGCCGAAAAGAAAACGGCCGAGGAGCGCGCCGAGCTAGAAAGGCTTGGGGTTCAGGTCGGCGAGGTGCAGCAAGAGCTGCAAGCTCTCATGAAAAAGCATGAGGGTTTGGAGCTTGAGTCAAAAGCGCAAGCATCCGAGCTCGCGTCGGCCATCGAGACCGCCAAGAGTGCCAAGGCCGAAGCCGAAAAGGCCCTCCAAGAGTTGGAGGAGGTGAAAAAGATAGCAACGGGTAAGGCATTCTCAATGCAAAGTAGGAATATAAAAGTAAACTACCTATTACTTACCCGAATCCGGAGTTCTCCAGGGGCGTTCGCCGATCTTCCCCGCAGCGTATCCGACGCCGCCGTGTTCTACCGGGCTGAAGAGGGCAGCTTGACGGAGAGTGTGTTCTGGTCTTAGTATTTTGAGGCCGGACACCCTGTGCCCTTAAGCGATCAGCTGAAACAGCTGGTCGAGCTCCACAAGGCGGCCGAACAGGCCATGAAGGGCTTACTAGTTCGGCTGTGGCCTGGGGAGGCCCTGCCTGGGAGCTATTTCGGGCTAGTGTGGCGGCTGGTGGAGGCATGTCCACGGCTTGAGGTCGTCAAGCGCTCCGTCTGCATCGAAGGTGCCCGGAGGGCTCTTGCCCGTGTAAGGGTACACTGGGGTAAGCTGGACGAAGAGAAGCTGGTGAAGGACGGGCCGCCGCAGGGGAAGGAGCATCGCAAGCCCGAGAACTACTACAAGGAAGTTCTTGCCGGAGCCCGCCTTATCGCGGATGAATGTACCAAAGATGTAATATTTGAATGAACTCGCTCGTTTGTATCCTGTGCGCTGAAAACTTGTCCGTATGCGCTAAGCAATGCTTATTGAATTTAAAATATTATTTTCTGTGCGACCGTTTATCAAAAATTGAGAGATGGCCAGTCGTCGGCTTCTGCCCCCATGCCACTAGTGCTGGGGTGTTCGGGATAAACCTGAGGGCTCATGTTCCCATAGTTGGGTCCTTCGAGGGAGGCGCTCAGCACAACGAACCAGGAAATCGGACTATAATGCGTGAACACTCTCACTTAGCCATAGAATGTTATAATTTTAAATTTCGGCGAAGCCCCTAGTTCGGAAGGCCGAATTCGGGGCACTATCCACGCCTTTGGCCGGACATAGCCAGCTCCTCGCTCGAAGCGGCATAAGCCTTTAAGGACTCGAAAAACCTCTCGAACAGTGACCGGTCTCACGCCTTATCATGACAGTCTGTTTTAGCTTTCTCCACTGAGGTGCTCAACCCACCTGAACTGGGGCACAACCGCAGTGGTTCTCCTAGTGCTACCTTAGCCGATATAGTGGAACGTAAGGCACCAAAACATCGGAGCCGGGCAAACCCAACATGTGACCAAAATCATGACTCGGAGCCGATGCATATAGTGCTATAAGTTCGGGGTGCCGCACTTGTGAAAGTGTACGGACTTCTCACACCAGATAAAAGGGTAATGAAGCCCCTGGCGTGGTTTGCCGTACCATGGTGTACGGGTGCGATCATGTTATGTAATAAACATATGTATTCAAAGAGGATAATGCAAAAAATAGACAAAAAAGCTATGCATTGTTTATAAAGAGGCTATTTATCAAAGCCGAACGATACAAGTAGTGCGATAAGCAAAAAAGATATCAGACTATTTAACATGTCCTGACCAGGCGCAGGCCGCGGAATTTAAAAACAGATATATCGCTCGAAATAGAGACCACCTGAGAGTTCCGTAATGCGGCGTAGCTTTGTCTGCTTTCCTGGATCTTGCATCGTTTGTGCGGCAACAAGGCCGAACAGGTTTTATCCAGAGTGTGGAGTCCTGAAAGTTAAAAAAGAAAAATCCGGCAGCCCCTAGTACGTTTGACGCCGTGTTGTAGGCATGCCGTTAATGTGCCCCTCCCCCTGTGCCCATGGAATTTTAAGGGCGTAATTGTGTACTCGAGGTACTTGCTCCGCTATGTTGCGATGGCTGGGGTCGGGGCCGTATTGCTACGCTTGCTCTGAACGTGCCAGGCGGTCTTGTTGCAGGTTACTCCGGGCGCGCTTTGCATTGTCCGGCTTTTTAATGGCCGGACTGGAGAGTTGCCTTGAAAGGCTGCTTTGTACTTCCGCTGCGAGGGCCGCCGTGTGCTCCTCCGTACGGATGGAGCGTTCTGTGTTTCCGCTGACCGTAATTACTCCTCGAGGGCCTGGCATCTTGAGCTTGAGATATGCGTAGTGCGGCACCGCATTGAATTTAGTGAATGTGGTTCGTCCGAGCAGGGCGTGATAGCCACTGCGGAACGGGACTATATCGAAGATTAACTCTTCGCTTCGGAAGTTATCCGGAGATCCGAAGACCACATCAAGTGTTATCGAGCCTGTGCAATTGGCCTCTACACCTGGTATGACGCCTTTAAAGGTCGTCCTTGTGGGCTTGATCCTTGATGGATCTATGCCCATTTTTCGCACTGTATCCTGATAAAGCAGGTTCAGGCTACTGTCGCCGTCCATGAGGACTCTTGTGAGATGAAATCCGTCCACGATTGGGTCAAGGACCAGTGCGGCAAAACCGCCGTGATGGATGCTAGTGGGGTGGTCCCTTCGATCGAAAGTGATCGGGCAGGAGGACCATGGGTTGAGCTTTGGGGCGACTGGCTCCATCGCGTATACGTCCCGTAGCGCACGCTTCCTCTCCCGCTTGGGAATGTGGGTCGCGTATATCATGTTCACCGTCCGCACTTGTGGGGGAAACCCCTTCTGTCCATTGTTGTTCGGCGGCCTGGGCTCCTCCTCGTCGTCGCTGTTCAGCCCCTTATCTTTGTGTTCGGCTCTTAACTTGCCTGCCTGCTTGAACACCCAACAATCCCTGTTGGTGTGATTGGCTGGCCTTTCGGGGGTGCCATGAATCTGGCACGAGCGGTCGAGTATCCGGTCCAAACTGGACGGGCCCTGGGTATTCTTTTTAAATGGCTTTTTCCGCTGACCGGATTTATAGCCTTTGAATCCGGCATTAACTGCCGCATCCTCATTGCTGTCGCTGCTAACGCGGCGTTTTGATTATTTCGACGTGACCTGCCACTTTTGTCCTTGGTATCCGAATTACCAGGCTTCTTCGATAAGTTGTTGGTGCGAGCTAGCCAGCTATCTTCGCCCGCGCAAAAGCGGGTCATGAGTGTTGTGAGGGCTGCCATGGTTTTCGGCTTTTCCTGCCCCAGGTGTCGGGCAAGCCACTTGTCGCGGATGTTGTGTTTGAAGGCTGCTAGGGCCTCTGCGTCCGGACAATCGACTATCTGATTTTTCTTTTGTTAGGAACCGTGTCCAGAATTGCCTGGCCGATTCTTCTGGCTGCTGAATTATGTGGCTTAGGTCGTCGGCGTCCGGTGGCCGCACATAGGTCCCCTGGAAGTTGTCGAGGAATGCGGCTTCCAGGTCCTCCCAAGAACCGATTGAGTCCGCTGGTAGGCTGTTAAGCCAGTGCCGGGCTGGTCCTTTAAGCTTAAGGGATAGGTATTTGATGGCGTGTAGATCGTCGCCACGTGCCATGTGGATGTGAAGGAGATAATCCTCAATCCATACTGCCGAATCTGTCGTACCATCGTACGACTCGATATTGACGGGTTTGAAACCCTCTGGGATTTTATGATCCATTACTTCGTCTGTGAAGCATAGTGGGTGTGCGGCGCCCCTGTACTGGGCTATGTCACGACGCAGCTCGGAAGAGTTGTGCCTGCTGTGTTCGGCCCGGCCGGATTTATTGTGTCCAGAGTGAAGATCATCACGTGCTGTCGGGCGTCCGCGCGATCCATAGATCGATCTTGTTTGCCTTGCTTTATCCTCCAGTACGTCTCGCAGGTCTGGCTCGTTTTCCCGTGCCTTAGTTGAACGGTACCGGGGCATGGCTTGTTTAAGGGTTCGACAGGCCTCTCTGTCGCGGCCGCGGGGTGGCCGGTCTGCCATGTCATATGTTTCCCCCTCTGATTGGGGTAGCGGCCTGCGCTTAGGATAATTTTTGGAGGGGCGCCCGAGTTCATACTCTTCGGCCGCAAGGACTTCAGTCCATCTATCAGCTAGCAAATCTTGATCAGCTCTAAGCTGTTGCTGCTTTTTCTTTAGGTTGTTCGCCGTGGCTAGAAGCCTGCGTTGAAAACGCTCTTGTTCGGCGGGGTCTGATGGTATGACGAATTCGTCGTTGTCGAGGCTTGCCTCGTCTTCGGAGGGAGGCATGTAGTTATCATCCTCAACCTCTCGCTCTGCCGCTCTCTCATGAGGGCTGGCTTTTCCATCTTCCTGCGCCGAATCTTGCTGGTTCTGGTGTTCTTCGGCGCTGTCCGAGGTAGTATTATCTCCCATGCCGGAATCACCGTTTCTGCTGTGGCGGGATTTAGAGCGGCGCCGTTGGCGCCGGCGTTTTGGCGGTTTTTTCGAGTTGTCGTCTTCCGCTGTTCCATCGCCAACTGCATCCTTTGGAGCATCCACCATATATATGTCATATGACGAGGTGGCGGTCCAGCGCCTACAGGTGTTGGTTCTTGTTCATCTCCTCCTTCGTCGTCCATACCGTCGAAGTCTTCGGAGCCGAAGTCAAGCATGCTGGTTAAATCGTCGACAGTGGCTATTAAGTGGGTGGTGGGTGGGCTTTGAATTTCTTTGTTGTCCGAATCCCAACCTCGCAGACCATAGTCCGGCCTGGGCTCTCCTGATAAAGAGAGAGACTTGAGAGAATTCAGGATATCACCGAAAGGTGAGCACTGAAAGATGTCCGCGGCGGTGAACTCCATTACAGGCGCCCAATCAGATTCGATCGGCGGGGGCATGGAAGGCCCGGAGTTCGGAGAAGAATCCGACTCCTTGGAGTCATGGGCCGTGCGGAGTGCGGGGCTGGCGTTCGGCTTGATCGCCTTTGAGATTGCAGCCCCCAAGGTGACGTCCAACCATTCATCCTCGAAGAGCGCAGTGGGCTCCGAGTCAAAGATCAGGGCCGGAGCGTGTGCGTCCTCCAGGGTACTATTCAGAGGCAGAGTTGTATCATGCCCCTCGAAGTAGTGCGGCGCGCTTGGCTGTGGCTCGAACCCGTCAAAGATCAAGTCTCCGCGGATATCTGCCGTGTAGTTTAAGCTTCCAAACCTGACTTGATGGCCAGGGGCGTAGCTTTCGATCTGCTCCAGATGACGAAGTGAATTGGCCCGCAGAGCAAAGCCGCCGAAGAGGAAGATTTGTCCGGGGAGGAAAGTCTCACCCTAGACCTCATCGTTGTTGATGATCAAAGGAGCCATCGGGCCTAAAAGCGACGACACAGAGGAACTCTCAATGAAAGCACCAATGTCGGTGTCAAAACTGGCGGATCTCGGGTAGGGGGTCCCGAACTATGCGTCAAGGTGGTAACAGGAGACAAGGGACACTTTATTTTACCCAGGTTCGGGCCCTCTCGGTGGAGGTAAAACCCTACTCCTGCTAGATTAATATTGATGATATGGGTAGTACAAGAGTGGATCTACCACGATATCAAGGAGGCTAAACCCTAGAAGCTAGCCTATGGTATGATTGTATATGATGATGGTTGTCCTACGGACTACAACCCTCCGGTTTATATAGACACCGGATAGGGTTAGGGTTACACAGAGTCGGTTACAATGGTAGGAGATCTTGAATATCCGCACGCCTAGCTTGCCTTCCACGCCAAGAAAAGATCCTTCCGGACACGGGACGAAGTCTTCAATCTTGTATCTTCATAGTGCTGGAGTCCGACTGAAGGTATAGTCCGGCTATCCGAACACCCCCTAATCCAGGACTCCCTCACTCGTCCCCGACCGCCACTCATAAGGAAGACAATCAATAAATAAATCATGATCCGACTTCATCACATAACGGTTCACCATACGTGCATGCTACGAGAATCACAAACTTTAGAACAAGTATTTCTCCACAACTACTCAACTAGCATGACTCTAATATCACCATCTTCATATTTCAAAACAATTATCAAGTATCAAACTTCTCTTAGTATTCAATGCACTTTAAAGTCTTTATCTTGCATGCCTATCATATTAGGACTAATTTTATAACCAAAGCAAATTACCATGTTGTTCTAAGGACTCTCAAAATGATATAAGTGAAGCATGAGAGATCAATTATTTCTATAAAATATAACCACCATTGTGCTCTAAAAGATATAAGCGAAGCACTAGAGCAGAATTTTTTAGCTCAAAAGATATAAGTGAAGCACATAGAGTATTCTAACAAATTCCGAATAATGAGTGTCTCTCTCAAAAGGTGTGTACAGAAAGGATGATTGTGGTAAACTAAAAACAAAGACTTAAATCATACAAGACGCTCCAAGCAAAACACATAATATGTGGTGAATAAAAATATAGCTCCAAGTAAAGTTACCGATGGTTGAAGACAAAAGAGGGGATGCCTTCCGGGGCATCCCCAAGCTTAGGCTTTTGGGTTGTCCTTAGATTTTACCTTGGGGTGCCTTGGGCATCCCCAAGCTTAGGCTCTTGCCACTCCTTGTTCCATAATCCATCAAATCTTTACCCAAAACTTGAAAACTTCACAACACAAAACTTAACAGAAAATCTCGTGAGCTCCGTTAGCGAAATAAAACAAAATACCACTTCAAACTACTATAATGAGCTCATTATTTATTTATATGGGTGTTAAACCTACTGTATTCCAACTTCTCTATGGTTTATAAACTCTTTTACTAGCCATAGATTCATCAAAATAAGCAAACAACACACGAAAAACAGAATCTGTCAAAAATAGAACAGTCTGTAGTAATCAGATTTGTTCGAAAACTTCTGGAACTCCAAAAATCCTGAAAAACTAGGACAACTTGGACAATTTATGTACTGATCTAGAATCGGCAATTTATCACATTCTGATGAGTTTAAACAATTATATTCGTGAACAGAAAGTTTCTGTCTTTTTCAGCGAGATCAAATAACCATCATCCAAGAATGTCCTATTGGTTCTACTTGGCACAAACACTAATTAAAACATAAAACCACATCTAAACAGAAGCTAGATGGATTATTTATTCCTAAACAGAACCAAAAAGCAAAAAAATTAAAATAAAATTGGGTTGCCTCCCAACAAGCGCTATCGTTTAACGCCCCTAGCTAGGCATAAAGACAAGGATAGATCTAGGTATTGCCATCTTCGGTAGGCAATCCATAAGTAGCTCTCATAATAGATTTGTAAGGTAATTTTATTTTATTTCTAGGAAAGTGTTCCATGCCTTCCCTTAACGGAAATTGGAATATAATATTTCCTTCCTTCATATCGATAATTACACCAATCGTTCTAAGGAAAGGTCTACCGAGAAAATAGGACATGAGGGATTGCAATCTATATCAAGAACAATGAAATCTACGGGCACATAATTCCTATTTGCAACAATAAGAACATCATTAATTATTCCCATAGGTTTCTTAATGGTGGAATCCGCAAGGTGCAAGTTTAAAGAACAATCATCAAATTCACGGAAACCTAGAAAATCACACAAAGTTTTTGGGATCGTGGAAACACTAGAACCCAAATCACACAAAGCATAGAATTCATGATCTTTAATTTTAATTTTAATAGTAGGTTCCCACTCATCATAAAGTTTTCTAGGGATAGAAACTTCCAACTCAAGTTTTTCTTCATAAGATTGCATCAAAGCATCAACGATATGTTTGGTAAAAGCTTTATTTTGACTATAAGCATGAGGAGAATTTAGCACGGATTGCAACAAGGAAATACAATCCATTGAAGAGTAATTATCATAATTAAATTCCTTGAAATCCAAGATAATGGGTTCATTGATATCTAAATTTTTGACCTCTTCAATCCCACTTTTACCAATTTTTGCATCAAGATCTAAAAACTCTGAATTTTTGGGACGCCTTCTAAATAAAGTTGACTCACCCCCAGTCCCATCATTATCAAGATTCATATTGCAAAACAAAGATTTAATAGGAGACACATCAATAACTTTTAGATCTTCATCTTTATTCTCATAAAAACTAGAAGAACATGCTTTTACAAAGCAATTTTTCTTAGCACGCATCCTAGCGGTTCTTTCTTTGCACTCATCAATGGAAATTCTCATGGCTTTGAGAGACTCATTGATATCATGCTTAGGTGGAATAGATCTAAGCTTCAAAGAATCAACATCAAGAGAAATTCTATCATCGTTCCTAGCCAACTCATCAATCTTGGGCAATTTTTCTTCAAGCAAAGCATTGAAATTCTTTTGAGAAATCATAAATCCTTTAACACTATTCTCAAAATCAGTGGGCGTCTTATTAAAATTTTCATAAGAGTTGTTGTAGGAATTTCCATAATTATTAGAGGAATTACTAGGATACGACCTAGGATTAAAATTTCCTCTATAAGCATTATTACCAAAATTGTTCCTACCAACAAAATTTACATCCATAGATTTATTATTATTCTCAATCAAAGTAGACAAAGGCATATCATTAGGATCAGAAGAAACACTCTTATTAGCAAATAATTTCATAAGTTCATCCATCTTTCCACTCAAAACATTAATTTCTTCAATTGCATGCACCTTTTTACTAGTGGATCTTTCAGTGTGCCATTGAGAATAATTAAGCATAATATTATCTAGGAGTTTAGTGGCTTCTCCTAAGGTGATTTCCATAAAAGTGCCTCCCGCGGCCGAATCTAAAAGATTTCTAGAAGAAAAATTCAATCCGGCATAAATTTTTTGTATAATCATCCACAAATTCAAGCCATGAGTAGGGCAATTACGTATCATTAATTTCATCCTCTCCCAAGCTTGTGCAACATGTTCATGATCAATTTGCTTAAAATTCATGATATCGCTTCTAAGAGAGATGATCTTAGCGGGAGGAAAATACTTAGAGATAAAAGTATCTTTGCACTTATTCCAAGAATCAATACTATTTTTAGGCAAAGACGAAAACCAAGTTTTAGCATGATCTCTAAGAGAAAATGGAAATAGTTTCAACTTAACAATATCATTATCCACATCTTTCTTCTTTTGCATATCACACAAATCAACAAAGTTATTTAGATGGGTAGCGGCATCTTCACTAGGAAGGCCGGCGAACTGATCTTTCATGACAAGATTCAACAAAGCGGCATTAATTTCACAAGATTCAGCATCGGTAAGAGGAGCAATTGGAATGCTAAGAAAATCATTGTTGTTGGTATTGGCAAAATCACACAATTTAGTATTATCTTGAGCCATAGTGACAAGCAAGCAATCCAACACACAAGCGAATAAGAAGCGGGTGAAGAAGAGGCGAACGGAAAAGAGGGCGAATAAAAGGGCAAGGGTGAAGTAGGGGAGAGGAAAACGAGAGGCAGATGGCAAATAATGTAATGCGAGGGATAAGAGTTTGTGATGGGTACTTGGTATGTCTTGACTTGTGCGTACACTCCCCGGCAACGGCGCCAGAAATCCTTCTTGCTACCTCTTCAGCATGTGTTGGTTTTTCCCTTGAAGAGGAAAGGGTGATGCAGCAAAGTAGCGTAAGTATTTCCCTCGGTTTTTTAGAACCAAGGTATCAATCCAGTAGGAGGCCACGCTCAATTCTCTCGCACCTACACAAACAAATAAGAACCTCGCAACCAACGCGATAAAGGGGTTGTCAATCCCTTCATGGCCACTTGCAAAAGTGAGATCTGATAGAGATGATAAGATAATATTTTTTGTATTTTTATAATAAAGAGTGAAAGTAAAGATTGCAAAATAAACAAAGATAGAAATAGCTAATTGATGGAAGATTAATATGATGGAGAATAGACCCGGTGGCCATAGGTTTCACTAGTGGCTTTTCTCAAGATAGCATAAGTATTACAGTGGGTGAACAAATTACTGTCGAGCAATTGATAGAATTGAGCATAGTTATGAGAATATCTAGGTATGATCATATATATAGGCATCACGTCCGTGACAAGTAGACCGACTCCTGCCTGTACCTACTACTATTACTCCACAAATCGACCGCTATCCAGCATGCATCTAGAGTATTAAGTTCATAAGAACGGAGTAACGCTTTAAGCAAGATGACATGATGTAGAGGGATAAACTCATGCAATATGATATAAACCCCATCTTTTTATCCTCGATGGCAACAATACAATACGTGTCATTTCCCCTATTGTCACCGGGATTGACAACTGCATGATTGAACCCAAAGCTAAGCACTTCTCCCATTGCAAGAAAGATCAATCTACTAGGCCAAACCAAACTAATAATTCGAAGAGACTTGCAAAGATAACCAATCATACATAAAAGAATTCAGAGAAGATTCAAATATTGTTCATAGATAATCTTGATCATAAACCCACAATTCATCGGATCTCGACAAACACACCGCAAAAGAAGATCACATCGAATAGATCTCCAAGAGAATCGAGGAGAACTTTGTATTGAGATCCAAAGAGAGAGAAGAAGCCATCTAGCTAATAACATCGGATCTCGACAAACATACATAAAAGAATTCAGAGAAGATTCAAATATTGTTCATAGATAATCTTGATCATAAACCCACAATTCATCGGATCTCGACAAACACACCGCAAAAGAAGATCACATCGAATAGATCTCCAAGAGAATCGAGGAGAACTTTGTATTGAGATCCAAAGAGAGAGAAGAAGCCATCTAGCTAATAACTATGGACCCAAAGGTCTGAGGTAAACTACTCACACATCATCGGAGAGGCTATGGTGTTGATGTAGAAGCCCTGTGATCAATGCCCCCTCTAGCGGAGCACCGGAAAAGGCCCCAAGATGGGATCTCACGGGTACAAAGGGTTGCGGCGGTGGAATTAGGTTTTCGTGGTGCTCCCCGATGGTTTGGGGGTACGTAGGTATATATAGGAGGAAGAAGTAGGTCGGTAGAGCCATGAGGGGCCCACGAGGGTGGAGGGCGCGCCCCCTGCCTCGTGGCCTCCTCGGTGATTTCTTGACGTCCACTCCAAGTCCTCTGGATCACGTTTGTTTCAAAAATAATTCTCCCGAATGTTTCATTTTGTTTGGACTCCGTTTGATATTCCTTTTCTGCGAAACACTGAAATAGGCAAAAAAAATAGCAATTTGGGTTGAGCCTCCGGTTAATAGGTTAATCCCAAAAATAATATAAAAGTGTATAAATAAGCCCATTAAACATCCGAAACAGAATATATAATAGCATGAATACTTCATAAATTATAGATATGTTGGAGACGTATCACGGGGCGGGGCGGCCGGGGGGTAGGGCGCGCCTCCCTGCCTCGTGGCTTCCTCGAAGCTCCCCTGACGTCTACTTCAAGTCTCCTGGATTGCTTCCGTTCCAAAAATAACTCTCCTGAAGGTTTCATTCCGTTTGGACTCCGTTTGATATTTGTTTTCTTCGAAACACTGAAATAGGCAAGAAAACAACAATTTGGGTTGCGCCACCGCTTAATAGGTTAGTCCCAAAAATAATATAAAAGTGTTTAGTAAATCCCATAAACATCCAAAAGAGATAATATAATAGCATGAATACTTCATAAATTATAGATACGTTGGAGACGTATCACGGGGCGGGGCGGCCGGGGCGGCGAAGCGGCCCGGGGCTGCGCGGCGAGGGGGGCGGCGGCACGGGGTCGGGATGAGGGGAGGGAGAGAGAGAGGGGCAGGGCGCGAGGGCGTTTTGTTACATATAGGGCACAACTCTTTGCCTTCCGCTAGTTGACGGCAAAGAGCCTAACTAACGGACGTTAGAACAACCACTTTCTTTGCCGTCTGCTAGCGGACGGCAAAGTTTCTTTGCCATCAGCTAGCTGACGGCAAAAAAAGAGGTCGTTAGCTGCCCCTCGCTATCGGCCCATCCTGCCTCTTTGCCATCCGCTAGCGGACGCCAACGATTCTATGCCGTCAGCTAGCTGACGGCAAAGATGGGGCCGACGGCAAACACTTTCTTTGCCGCCAGCTGCTTCTGTGCCATCAGTTTTCTTGAAGCTGATGGCAAAGACCCTCTTTGCCATCAGCTAGCTGACGGCAAAGTTCCTGATTCCAGTAGTGCTAGCCATGAAAAGTGAAAGTATGGTTGAAAAAGAAATAAACTTTAATTTCTGTTTGGGAACATATCTAGCATGGAAAGTATTGGGAACTATTCGATCGTTCTCGTTGACAGGAAAAACTTGTCTCCCAAAATGTTTTTATCTCTATCTTTTTCGCTTTGAGCTCTGGCACCTCTACAAATCTCTACTTCCCTTCGCGAAGGGTCTTTTTTTTAACTTTATGCAATTTTTATTTTTGATTTGAGTCTTCATCTTCTCTTATAAAGCACCAACTAAGGGGCACTATGATCGTACTTAAGCATTGGGTGTAGCTAATATGCGAGTGTGTTTCATGAATGGATCGTCTATATTTTCTTAGAGGAACGCCTATGCTTAGTACTGGAACAAAAAGGCTTCGATCAAAAAAGAAGAAAGAAAGAAAAAGAAGAGACACGCAGACGCTTATCCCTTCACTCTGTCCCCACCACTCCCCATTCCATGGTGGCCTCCGCCTGTTCTCCCCGCTGCCTGCTATCCTCCGCACGCCGCGCCGTTGCACGACGCCTCCTCTCTGCTGCCACGATGTCGCACGGCGCCTCCTCCTCCACCCCTCTGCCTCGCCCCGCCGCCTCCTCGCCGCACGACGGCCTCGCCTCGCCAGCAACCCCGCCGGTCTTCCCTAGATAAACTCTGCCGCTGCCATCCCCATGTCCCAGCGCAGATCTACACGGGAGCTAGAGGAGCATGCTGGACACGATGCAGGAGCGGGCATATCATAGCGGACCGAGATCCAGTGCGTCTACGTGCCCGCCGTCATCGTTGGCCCTCGTGCTTGGCTCCCACACTCGCTCCGGGTAGGCGCTCGCAGCTCGCCTACTGCTCGGCTGCTCCAGGTACTTGACGGACTCAGGTAGTTTCAATTGGATGTCAGCTTCTTAATCAGTACTCATAGTTTTTGTGGTTTGCCATGCAAGTATTGGGTGCCATTATCAATGACCTTCCGATGAGGCATGCTGAATAATTATGGGGTTTAGCAATTAACAAAATCATTTGTCAATTGAAGTGGAAATGAAATTCTAGTATTATTTTACTAAATTGTGAGATTCAGGATCTGGTTGATATTTTGAGAGTTTTTACCATTTAGGTTTCTGGTAACGCACATCAGGAATGCACACTTTGATTTTTTTTAAGTGTGTACCTATCATTTGGTGTGTTTTAACATATCCTGCCACTACTCTGTAGTTAAAGCACAACGTGTGGCTCCAGCAGAAGCTTGAGGAATGCAGGGGCTAATGATAGAACTCATCAACCAAAATTACCGGGGTTGTCAACCATGCTTTGAACTTTTGGAGATCAAGCTGTACGGTGTACGGTTGTACCATGAAGATTTTTGGTAACTACCTCAACTCTCATGAGATGATTAGCTTAGAAAATCGAGATATTTTCTCATTAATTTCAGCTCTTCTGATGAGGCACATAGTTTTGTGCTTGGGGTGCTCAGAAAGAATAGGATGTTTTCTTTTTTATACATCTCGTGGCTTATCCTTGTGTCAGAACAGAAAGGAAAAAAGAATACTTGGTCTTTACATGGAAAGGACGCTCCTATGGTTATTGTGATCTCAAATTTTGCATAATTTCTTCTAATGTTTTATTTACTCTTTTACTGGCTTCCCTGTCTTTGCTTTTTTATTTGTGGCGCTTAGTTGCTCACCCTGGCATGCTGTGTTACCCAAGATGCAGTTTAAGGATTCAAGTGGCGATTGCAACCCAAAACATTGAAGAATCTGCTGCCAGAGGCTTCATTATGCACACCTTTTCTTTTTACAAAATGGAGTCTGATCTGCTGTCGTCACATCAACGGGTATGCCTACATCACCAATGTTTGTACAGTGACATTTATTCACACACAAATGAAGATATTCTAAGGTTAGAACGAACATCACCTTCAGCACCTGGTGTGTATCGTACTTGGGTGACAGCAGATTGCACAGTGGGCCTCTCGGCGGTGTGAAAATCCGGCAGAAGAAATCACCTGATTATATATTTGATTATACTTCTGATTGCTCAATCATATATAAAGAACAGAATATAATGGACAAACCAGGTGATATTGCCGCGGGTGTCCTAGATGGGGTGTGTCCTGCATTAAGAATAGTAGATGTAGCTTTCTTATGAGCCCTGTTTAGTGCATACCTCTCCCTTTCCCTTTGTCTCTACAACTCTTTAGGACCTGCCATTTGGCCTGCGTGGACGAAATCTTTACCTAGGCTTGAATTGGTGATATATTTAAGTTACTTACCTGAGTTGGTGATGTTGAATAGGTCCTCAAATGGGGTCCCTATGTCGTCACGCTGAGTCGTAATTATTGACATTTTCCTTGTTACAAAATGTCCGGTTTGATTTGAAGGAATTTGGATCATGAAATGGAGCCTGATCGGACGTCATCACATCAGCATTTATGCCTATACCACCAATGTCAGTACAGTAACATTTTTTACACACAAATGGAGTCCCAAATTCGTAAGGCTGAGAGGATGCCATATGCAATTGTCTCAATCAGGATCTTAGTGTTCCCAATCATGGTTGTTGTACATGAAAGATTTACTTGAGCCATAAACAGGATGGTTGCAGGAGAAAAATAAGTACAATGATTTGGTGTTTTCAATGCTTTGAGCTGAAAAACAGTTCAGATACCTGAATTGCTGATGTTGGTTAGGTCCTGAAATGGAGTCCCTAAGTCGTTACACCGAGAGGATGCCATATGCAACTGTCACAATCAGGATCTTAGTGTTCCCAATCATGGTTGTTGTACTTGAAAGATTTAGTTATGAGCCATAAACAGGATGGTTGTAGGAGAAAAAGAAGTACAATGATTTGGTGCTTTCAATGCTCTGAGCTGAAAAACAGTTCAGATTATATGCTTCCAGCGGTGAAACTGCTTATCGCATTAGTCTTTTTCATTGTATTTTGGCGCTTTCGGTGATTCCTTCTATGTCATCATTGTGCTTTTCAGGTTTCATTCCTTCTGTGACACATTAAGTGGCCTCACAGGTTGGTTGCACGCTTCCCTCTATTATGTAAGTAGTAACCCATAGTGCCGCTTTTTTGTTGGTGCTAATAGAAAAAATTTCTCAAACATAGTACACAAGAAATATCCAATGGCAGGAACACCAGTACGATATTGTGCATATATAATCATGGACATATTACAATATTTATTTCCTCAGGTTCTGGGCCCAGTTCGATCACCGCTCCACACAGTAGGGTTAACCGAAGAGTCTCTCAGGTTCTGGGCCTCCGGACTGTACAAAAACACCATGAGAAAACTCTGTTAGAGCCAGCACACCTGTAGACTGTGAACCCAAGTAGCAGAACATGACAATTTTTTGTGAAATCGGTCACTCCATCTAACCACACTGATTAATGTGTTTATCCAAGAATAGTATTCAGTAGAATAGAAGTAGAGTAGACAGGCATGGTAAATCTCGACAGATAGGAGAGAAATTGTGTAGTGAGGGAGCAAAGCGAAGCTGGGACTGAACCTGGAGACCATATCCAATGACGCTGATCTACTCAACACCCTTGAACGCCTCCGGTAGCAGCGGGAAAAGGTTCCGCCCTCGCGCCACCAGGTTTTGCCGTCCTGTTGCTGGTTGGCGAGCGGGTACTTCCCGTCGGCCTTGTTGGTATCGGAAACGCTGGAGAAGGGCTACGCCGCGGGCACGAAGTCCTTCCCGGCGACCAGGTATCCGTCGGGGACTCGAACGTCCACCATACGACCGTGTCGTCAGCGCGGAACAACACAAAGTTGTCGTCATCGCGCAGAGGGCGCCCGCGACTCAGGCAGATCTGATTGGGCGACCAGGTGGGTTTCCATTGGTCGTGGAAATCATACCTGGCCGATTTGATGGGGCTGTCTGCTGCTTCAATACTCAGGCAAATTGTTGCATAATAATCTTGTACTCCCTCCGTTCCAAAATAGATGACCCAGCTTTGTATTAACCTTGTACTAAAGTTAGTATAAAGCTGGGTCATCTATTTTGGAACGGAGGGAGTAGTAGCCTGACAAATCTGTGAATATTTGATTGTAGGTGAAAGGAGGAGCGGCCACCCACTCGACAGTGCGGTGCAGGGTGGCAAGGGAGCCCAGCAGGGAGGCGACGACGCGATGCAGGGCCGCGAGGGAACCATCCAGGGAGGCGACGATGCGATGCAGGGATCGAGGCCGCTGTGCAGGGAGGCGACGGGGCTGCTGAGTTTTGTCTGGGGCGGTGGCGAGGAAAGGCAGGGAGAGGGGCGAGGGAGACGATTAGGTTTAGTTTCCTTTTTTTCGAATTGATTAGATGGTTAGATTAGCGTGATTTGAGGGGCTGCGGAGGTGGGATGGAGAGTTTCATATTTTCATCTGACTAGTAAGCATGCACATGCAACGCACGTCTAGATCAAAGCATCTATGAAATTCGTGTAGCTACTGAATTCTGAATTCGTATTGAAATTAATTAACTTCTATGTAACAGAAGATCTCGTCGGTGAAATGAAGCTTGTTGTATACTACTCCCTCCATAGACAAATATATGAGTGAGTTCTATTTTCAACAACACATGAAAAATAGTAATAAATCCATGTAATAGCAGCATCTATGGCAACCATATAGAGTTTGAATAATAAAAATGAATGATAAAAAGTGCCTGCATGAAGCATTACACTGCTATACGATATTGGACCAAGGTAAACATGTTTGCGATCTTTAATCTTGGCACATAGCGCTGGCCTTGTTTCAGGGGAGTTGTGCGGGTCATCTTTTTGATTAGGAACATTTGGCTTCAGGCCTTCAACTCTTCACCCCAAACCATTTTCTTTTGTAAATAATCTGCAAAAGAAAGACCGAATTAGGTTGATAAAATCAAACCACATAAAACAGAACGCCAGAACTATCAAATGTGTCATCTAAAGATAAGTGCTTACCAAAGAGTGAATAAATCAATTTTGATTTATATATCACTAAAGTCAGATATAATCCAGATGGATCTCAGATATGATACAAAGGAGAACTGGTTTACATAGTAGGTTGAAGATTTTAAGAAAAGATCAACCTATTTTTTTAGCAGGTGTGTTTCCAAACCAAATGATTTATATTGCGATTAAACTTGCCATGAGCATCCTTGGTTCAGTTGCTACTACAAAATATATATTATGAACACATGATGTTCTCAATTATGAATCCCATCCTCGTGTTGACGCCACAAAGAAAGAAATTAGTTGCTAAACATCCTTGGTTCAGTTCGTGCAGCAATGGGACATCCACAACACTTTATGCTGGATGCTCCACTACTGATGTTTGTAGTTCAGTTTTACATCCTTCTTTCTTAGGGTAGCAAATATGCACATGATTCAGCGTTTTGGTGGATCAAGAGCTTTCCTATGTGAGAGAAAACAAACAACAGAAAGAGGAGATTGAGAGGGGGAGAGACATGAAAGAGTAGACTGGTGCAGAGGAGACAGGAGGGCGTCGCTGGCAGCAGGGAGGATGACAGCGGTAGGGAGGAGACGAGTGCTCCGCGCAGACTCGACCTCATTTGCCAGCGACTGACGGACCCACGTGCGCGCCCACGTCCTGGGCAGCGGCGGCGACCTGGCAGAGGACGGGGTGCTTGATCTCCTGCCGGTGCCCACACCCAAGACTCATTCATGGACATAATCAGGATGGAAAGTTGCAGTTTTAATAGCAGAGAAACTTACATTAAATCTCCAACCTTGAGAAAATGTGTGAATAAAAAACTCTTGGGGT
Organism: Aegilops umbellulata; assembly: GCA_032464435.1. NCBI lineage: Eukaryota > Viridiplantae > Streptophyta > Magnoliopsida > Poales > Poaceae > Aegilops > Aegilops umbellulata. Next base: position 357,609,439 of record CP136058.1, read on the forward strand.
GCTTAATTCAACAAATTATAGTCTTTGGACCGCTCAAGAATTGATGTATTTGCCCTTTGCCTCTCGAGCTATCCCCGTCTAGCTCTGCCACTGTAATTAGTTAATTAAAATGATTTTGTCAAAAAGGCATTCGGGTGTTGCATCCACCCAATGGGTTCTTTGTTATGCTGCCCGGAGAAATCCTTTCTTGTTGGCCCTTTAAAATAAAAATGTTTGGCAATGTTATCATTTTATCTTCTATATCTAAATAGGGGCACCCCATTAAATGATTTTCCTGCCTTCTCATGAAGCCACATCACTCCAATTGTTACAGCCGTTAATTCAGTAAAGTCGAGAAGTCCGCAGCCATTTAATCAAAGGTTCAGAAATTTACTAAGCACTGCCACCGCTAAGTATACCGTTTCGTTCTTTTTCCGCTCGCTGCTGGCCTCCGACTCAACTTTTGGGCTGAGCATACAGTTCAGCGATTTGGAGACTAAAAAGTCCATTGGAAGCCCATGGTTCTCCATCGTTCGAGACTACCACGACCCACCCTTCCGTGAAGAAGCCTTGCCTAAAAAAACGCTTGCGTGACCGCGCCACCCCCAGCCGCTCCGACCTGCGCCTTCTGTCTTCCCCACGAAGCGGATTCCACTTCCTCTTTTTCTTCTTCAATCTCCATCAAATCCCACTTAATTTGCAATAGAAGCGGTTCCTTCTCCCTCCATTAAATCCCACTACTCTGGCGATTCAATTGCTCCTCCCATCTGGTATTTCTTTTTAGTCGTGCTCGAGGCGATGAGCGATGGTGAGAGGTCTTCCTCCCCAGTGATGAGGTCCCTCGGCGGCCATCCCCGCTCTGCCTCCGGCTTCCCGACGGTAAGTGCACCCTGCACTGGAAGCAGAGCACCTTGCGGAGGATGCTGCTGCGCCGAGATCGGCCCGACTATTACCTTGCGGAGGCGCGCCGACGGCCTCGGCAGAAGGCCGGGAAGACTCCTGTGGCGGCAGCGAACCGTGCTCGGTCCCGGCGCGTCTCGCGTGTCCTCTGCTCACCTTCCCGACCACACGACAGGGCCACAGGGCCAGTATAGCGTTGACTGTGGTGCACTAGCCAAGTTTATGAGCGTGTAAATCATCGTCTTGACTCTTGAACGCCCGCCCTGACGGCGTTCAGCCGGATGCGGCCGGCTGGATGTGTCGTGCACAACTGCACTGCCGCACATCGTGGGTTGTATAGGACTTGCGCATGGGCGTGGCGTCGAGGGGAGATCACGCGTGCAAGATAGCTGCTGATAGTCTCATCCTCAAGCATAACAACGACCTTGGAATTGATTAGGTGCATCAGCAGGATGCTTGACGACCTCCACTCACATCGATGTCCAGGTACGACAAGATATACATGAGTCGACATATTTTCCCTTTGTTTCAGATTTTGCTAAACACACCTATTGATTTGAATCCTAAACCAAGAATCAACCTCACATCATCCATTTGCCAAAGCTGGAGGCCGTGGCATCTGACAGTACATGCGCTTGCGTCAGAATTACAATACATGCTGGTTTCATCTATTTAAGTGATGTGTCATACTCTATGACAACAAATTTATGACCATTGTTGATTAAAGATACTTAGGTTGCTCGAAATATGTTTGATGACGTGACTCTTCTACTATCTACCAAATTAAAGAGGATTGAGAAGGTAAGAATGTTTACTGTTCTTTGTGTTAAGATTTACTCCGTTTGTATCGATTGAATAAATTTCTGGTGCCGAGAAAATAAACGGTTTAATCAGATTAACCCTATGCCTATCCAATATACTTCTGTCAACTAGACAATGCAATATCGTTCAGTCAGATTCATGACATCCTTTATTTGCCTCAAGTATAGCATGCATAGTTTAGCAGTAGTAATATTTTTTTTGTCAATTTTTCGAAACAGATATATGCAACAACAAAAAGCTGAATTAAAGGAGACACAAACATCAACAGAAGGAAATATGGGAGGAAGCTTTTCACAAATACTATGTTCGTAATGTTTAAATTTTTGCTTGATATATGAAACTTGACAACCTCCCTCTCATATTTATTGCACTGTTTAGACAAGAAATTTGGAGAAAGTGAAAATAAGATTGGTTATGTTATTTCAGCCCCTAGAAAATATGTGCATGTGGCACTCAAGTATCAAACCAGCCGATTGTACCTCTTATTTTAGGGGCACCTACAGGTTGTAGTTAGCATGACTAGGTCTGGCTATTTCCTCCATCGCATTTTTTTATTGTATAACCTTCACGTCGAATGGAGAAAAGGGATGGTGGTAAAGGAAGGTTCTTAATTGAAGAAAAATGTTATTCCACAATAAATAAAGATATGTGCTTAATCTGAATGATAATGTTCTTTCTTTTTCAATCATCTTTCTGTTATAATTTTTACGGTTTTATTCTTGAAGTAATTTTTTTGCTCAACTTCCCGCCGCGTTGGGTATCTACTACTCCCTCCGTTCCAAAATAGATGACCCAACTTTATACTAAAGTTAGTACAAAGTTGAGTCATCTATTTTGGAACGGAGGGAGTAGTATTTAAGATGGTGCCCAACCTTGGCACAAACCACAAGAATACTTTTGTCCAACAAACTGTTATATACTCATAGTCAGTGACAACACAACATAAGTACACCAATGACTCAGAAAACAACTGTTCTTTTAAAATGTATGGTAAGACAAGATGGAATTTGGAAAGATATAGTATATACACAAACACTTCCATCTTAGATCTCAATGCCCAATCCTTCTATAATATACAACTAAAAATAATATATTAAAAGAAAACAAGATGAAAGTGAAAAAAGGAAAATTCCCTTCTCCGATGACACAAACAGGTCAAGGACTACCAGATAGTGAGAAAGAAAAATTGATAGCATGAATAGAGTGATATCAGCTGACCAAAAATGATAGTTTTCAGACGCCAATAGAAGATATGAACTCAAGGGGCCATGCACATGATAGAAAGTGCTACTGAAGCTTAGGTGAAGCAAATTACCCAAGAGAAAATATGTATCGACTGTCGAAAGAGTGTGACCAGCAGCAGACTTCAGAGGGAAGTTGATTTTACCCCTAAATAACTTGTACTTCCATTTGACACGCTCTAAATGGACTAATGAAATAATGTAGAACTCCTCTGCAACTCTGGGGATTTAGTAATTAACTGCATATTGTATAAAGTGTCAAATATGTGATTTAAGTAAAATGTAGAGCAATGGAAATACAAGTTATACGCCTGAATAAAGCTTAACCTACAAGAATCACAAGGGCTAAAAATTCAGAACGCAGAAAATCTACATATGCCAAGAAGATCACTGCCCAATAACCATGTGTACTTCCATATTGCGCAAACAGGGGATAAAAATTGTTTGATCTGCAGTTAATCACCTAAGCATTGGGTTAACACACTGGTGCTACTTTTCTTTTTCGTCCCAAACGGAACCATCATGTCTTTAGTTTCCTAAACAACAGTAGACATGCATAAGAATCCGTGTACTAATTAACAACTGATAAAAGATGTCGATCAAGCTTAAGGCTGGTCACAATGGGCAAGAACATAAGCTAGTAACTTACACACTTCCAGGGCCGTCCAAAGGCCTGTGCGGGCTGTGCGACCGCACAGGGCCCCCAAATTCCAAGGGGCCCCCGATTTTGGGCCAATGTCTAGTGTATTTTTCGTGCTGGGCCCTTTTATCACAACTAGCACAGACTTAGGCCTGCCCAGCTAGTCCCTGTCTCTCTCAAATTGGGCCAGCCTCTCAATCTCCCAAAATAAGCCTTTCCTTAATTCCGATCGACACAGCCCGCCGATCGCGATCTATCGATCTAGCCCCGCGCGGTCTGCTCGGAAGAGGAAAAAGGGCCCTCACGGAGCTGATCCGACGAAGTGCGGCGGCGGCGGCGGCGCACGGAGACGGAGGGTCGTTGTCACTTTGCTTCCTGCCCGGAGAAACAACCCGCTGCACTGCCCGCATGAAGAGTCACTTTGCTTCCTGCCCGGAGAAACAACCCGCTGCACTGCCCGCATGAAGAATTCATTCCACAGTTTTCTTTGTCGCCGGTATCCGATCCGAGGCATAGGTGAGGACATCCGCGATCTGTCCACAAGGTGTGCTCAAACTGATTCCCTATTTAATTTAGTATTTTGTCCTGTTGAATGATTAGTGTGCATACGCTTCAGTTTATCAATCCATTTGTTTAGAGAAGATATATAGTACTACTAGGCTAGTTGACCAAGTTGTCACACACCAATTTCCAAGCTAGTTGCTCGTTTCAAATTTAAAGTACAGTTTTTTTTATCTTGGTATTGTATAAGCCTATAATTGATGGAGTGTTTGAATTCATTCTTTTTTCTTTTTATAAGAAAACATCTATTCTAGAATTTTTAGGGCCTTATTTTGCCCCCGACCTGCACACTTCCCTAGACTATGTTACTACCTCCATAGTGGGTAGGAACATCTATGTAGTGTCATGCAACGATGTATTTATTAGGTTATAGACTCATTGTTTCTTGGAGTGTGTGATGTTCCGGTAACTTAGCTAGTTACCACAAGCACTTCTCTCTTCATTAAATATGTGCCACATAAGCAAAGTTGTATTGGAGTGTGTGATGTTACTCCTAAGTTCCTCCCCATTGTGACCAGCCTAAGAAACTTAGCGGCTGCATATTGAGTTCCATAATTGTTTTCCTCGAAACCACAATCCATAGCACCTGCATATATCTCACCTGGAGTATTATTAAATACCCGTCTTCATGCCTTCGAGTATATATCACCTGCAAAATAGGACATGTGCTACTTAGACTCTATTTTTGATCTGACAAAGCACTGAATCAAATAATTCCTTTGCCCATGAGTCTAGATTTCTAACAATTTACTGACAAGGGTAAAAAGTGCAGAATTCGTAGGACATGCCAAAACAGAAAAGAAACATGTAGCAGAAGTGGGAAGGAGGGAACAAGGATGATGGTATTTATATGGAGGTTATGGAGCTGAATTTCTCCCTCTGCGCCTGGTTATGGGATAACCAATATTCAGATATTTGAAAGAGGGGCCTCTGTTCTGCCGTTTGTTGGGAAGATTTGCTCTTATGTAAGAAGGCAGTTAGATTAAAAATTGTGAACACAACTTGCCTCAGAGCTTAATCCATCCATGTTTTGCCGCAGAACAAAATACATAGCCTAGCATAGGTGTTCTAGACTAGAGTACATAACCTACCAGAAAAAAAATCTGGAGGCAGAGAAGAAAGGATCAGACATTAGCGAAGAAAAGGGGCTAACCTTAGAATCCTGTTTTCTCAGTTGAAGTTTATCTCACGATTCATACTCATCATCCTGTGTCCCCTGCCTGGTTCACCACACTTATGATTACTGCAACTTCTTCCTTCTTCTCCCTGTCCACTAATCTAGCAGGAAGTGGCGGCCGCGGTTTAGTAGGAAAACGTGTCCACGAACCCGCAAAATAGGACGGCGGCCATCCCGGATCGCAGCAGCCGCAGCGGTGATCTGGTCGGGAGGAAGGTTGGCAATCAAGATGGAAGGTCCGGCAGAGCTTTCGTCCATGGCCATGGCGTCCTGCACGGGAATAGAGAGAGGGAGAGAGATCAGCGAGGAGAGGGAGAGAGAAAGGAGGACGAGGGCGTTGGGCACGGCTGACTGACAGAGAAGGTAGGCGGCGCCTTGCAGGAGCACAGGAGGCGACCGGAGGCGGGGGTGGATGGGGGAGGCGCACGGGAGGAGGGGAAGGGAGGAGCGGCGACGCGAGGTTTGCTTTCGATTTGTCCTTCCTTATTCGGTGGAATCGATCCGAAAATTAGGGGTTGCAGGCGAGGCCGCGGGGATCTGCGTACGCGGAGCACGGACGATTGGCAGATGGCAACGTCTGCTAGGCAGAACATTTGATCTCAGACATTGATTGAGATGGCAGATTATTGATGTAATATGGTCTGTTTAAGTTGATTTGATTAGAGGGTCTAGGTTATCCCGTATACAGTTTGTTGTGTGGCTTTAGACAAAATTATGTTTGCTCTTTTAATGATAGTATAGATATAGATATAGATGGAGTACGGTCAGTCCATGTAAACTGCTAAGCGCACACCAGATCTCGAATAAATTAATGATGGCTGATTGGGTCATGTGGGCTTCATCCTGCGGTGGTGATGTGTCTGTGTACGTTTTGCGGGGTGTACTTAAGAAAGTTCTTATTCGATTGTTTAATAGTAGCATCGCAGCGGCAGCGAGGTACCCAGTCAATCCGCACGTCGTGGGTTCGAATCCCGGCGGCACGCCCGCGTGCTTTCATTTTTAAAAAAAGATTTTTTGTGGCAACACCATTTTTTAACAAACAGAGGATATATGCGTGATTAAATAAAAACTAAGGGTTCTTTTTGTAAAAGAGCATGATACACCGTCAATACGTGTTTATACGTGGCTTAGACCGTTTTGCAACGAATTAACTCAGAGATGGTACTGACTTGCAAAAAAAAGACTAATGATACCAATCTGTTACGACGTGCCGAAGTGTGGTACTTCCATGCAATTAACTCCTCCGTCTCAAACCTCCACCCCTGACTAGGCTGTTGCGGGAAAGCTCTCGCCGCTTATTTTTTGCGGAGGCCATCGCCGACTTCGGGCTGCCCGGAGACGCACGCCATGCATCAGCAAGCCACAAGCAGCATCGACAAGGAAGTTTTTGCTGCCAACAACGATTTTTGCAGATGCTACAATGGCCCCTGGTGGTTGCTGAGACCGGTGCCATGGCTTGGTGCAATCTCCAGGGGAAGAGCAGGTGCCCTGCTGCCTGCTGGATCCGGGCAAGATGGCGTGCTGCAATCGTCTTACCAGGAGCTGCGACCAGCCACCGGAGTGCTACAACAGGTATACGAAGGAGCTGGAACCGGCCATGGGGGTGCTACGAGCGTGTCGACGAGAAACAACCGAGGGGGAGGGGGATTCTCGGAGCTGCAACCGTCACGGCGGCAAGCTGGAGCTCAAGGTTGGCGATGCTACAACCGACAAATGGCGAGCCGCCTCCCCATCTCTTCTTCTCACTTCAGCCACGGTGGCACGCACGAACTCCCCGGAGACGCTGTTAGTTTGTCATGGTCACCCTCATGACACGCATGACAATAGTGATACTAGAAGATGCGCTGGATTGGGCCACAACCACGCAAGCCGCGGCAGCGTTCCCTCGGGATGCTACAACGGTGCACCACGTCCACCCGAAGACTATGCTACAACCAGCATTAGCCGGAGCTGGAGACGGCGACCACAAGTGTTGCAACCGGCAACCGTCGATGCTGGAACGAGGTGCTGTCGGTACGACGGCTAGTCAAGGTTGCTGCAACCGGCATCTGAGAAAGCTACAACCGGCAAGAAAAAAAAGCATCAACCAAAGGGATGACGGAAGCGTCGGCCGGCACCACATAAGCTGCAACCAGTGTTTGAGAAAGCTACAACAGTTGATGAAAAAAGCATCAACCGGCAACAAAAAGACTTCAACCTGAGGTGACGGCCAAGGAGATCATCTTCCCTTCCCGGAAACGGATCCGACTCCTAGTAGTATCCGTCTTCGGGGGAGTTGATCAGCAATATAGAAGGCGACTGGCCAGGGGCGCAACCCTAGGTAGGTCATGTTGGGAAACGTTGCAGAAAATTAAAATTTTTCCTACGGTTTCACCAAGATCCATCTATGAGTTCATCTAAGCAACGAGTCATGGGAGAGAGATTGCATCTACATACCACTTTGTAGATTGCGTGCGGAAGCGTTCAAGGGGATGGTGATGATGGAGTCGTACTCGCCGTGATTCGAATCACCGATGACCAAGTGCTGAACGGACAGCACCTCCGCGTTCAACACACGTACGGGACGGATGACGTCTCCTCCGTCTTGATCCGGCAAGGAGGAAGGAGAGGTTGAGGAAGATTGCTCCAACGGCAGCACGACGGCGTGGTGTTGTTGGTGCAGCAGTACTCCGACAGGGCTTCGCCAAGCACGTATGGAGGAGGAGAGGTGTTGGGAAGGGGAGGGGCTGCGCCTTGAGTTGTGTCCAGCAGCCCTCCCCTCACCCCTCTATTTATAGGGGAAGGGGCAAGGGGGGCCGGCCCCTCTAGATGGGATCTAGAAGGGGGGCGGCGGCCAAGGGGAGGGGGCTTGCCCCCCAAGCAAGGGGGGCGCCCCCCTTTAGGGTTCCCCCAACCCTAGGCGCATGGGCCCTTGGGGGGGAGGCGCACCATCCCACTTTGGGCTGGTTCCCTCCCTCATACAGCCCATGAGCCCCTCCGGGAGAGGTGGCCCCTCCCGGTGGACCCCCGGAACCCCTCCGGTGGCCCCGGTACAATACCGATATGCCACCGAACCTTTCCGGTGTCCGTATGACAACTTCCCATATATAAATCTTTACCTCCGGACCATTCCGGAACTCCTCGTGACGTCCGGGATCTCATCCGGGACTCCGAACAACATTCGGTAATAACATACAAGTCTTCCTAATAACCCTAGCATCACCGAACCTTAAGTGTGTAGACCCTACGGGTTCGGGAGACATGCAGACATGACCGAGACGACTCTCGGGCAATAACCAACAGCGGGATCTGGATACCCATGTTGGTTCCCACATGTTCCTCGATGATGTCATCGGATGAACCACGATGTCGAGGGTTCAAGCAACCCCGTATACTATTCCCTTTGTCAATCGGTACGTTACTTTGCCCGAGACTCGATCGTCGGTATCCCAATACCTCGTTTAGTCTCGTTACCGGCAAGTCACTTTACTCGTACCGTAATGCATGATCCCGTGACCAAACTCTTGGTCACATTGAGCTCATTATGATCTCCGTCATACGGAGTGACAAATCCCAGTCTCGATCCGTGTCAACCCGACAGGCACTTTCAGATATACCTGTAGTGCACCTTTATAGTCACCCAGTTACGTTGTGACGTTTGGTACACCCAAAGCACTCCTACGGTATCCGAGAGTTACACGATCTCATGGTCTAAGGAAAAGATACTCGACATTGGAAAGCTCTAGCAAAACGAACTACACGATCTTGTGCTATGCTTAGGATTGGGTCTTGTCCATCACATCATTCTCCTAATGATGTGACCTCGTTATCAATGACATCCAATGTCCATAGCCAGGAAAACATGACTATCCATTGATCAACGAGCTAGTCAACTAGAGGCATACTAGGGACATATTGGTGTCTAGTATTCACACATGTATTACGATTTCCAGATAACACAATTATAGCATGAATAAAAGACAATTACCATGAACAAGGAAATATAATAATAATGCTTTTATTATTGCCTCTAGGGCATATTTCCAACAGTCTCCCACTTGCACTAGAGTCAATAATCTAGTTACATTGTGATGAATCGAACACCCATAGAGTTCTGGTGCTGATCATGTTTTGCCCTAGGGAGAGGTTTAGTCAACGGATCTGCGACATTTAGATCCGTGTGCACTTTACAAATTTCTATGTCTCCATCTTGAACATTTTCACGGATGGAGTTGAAGCGACGCTTGATGTGCCTGGTCTTCTTGTGAAACCTGGGCTCCTTGGCAAATGCAATAGCTCCAGTGTTGTCACAGAAGAGCTTGATCGGCCCCGACGCATTGGGTATGACTCCTAGGTCGGTGATGAACTCCTTCATCCAAATTGCTTCATGCGCTGCCTCCGAGGCTGCCATGTATTCCGCTTCACATGTAGATCCCGCCACGACGCTCTGCTTGCAGCTGCACCAGCTTACTGCTCCACCATTCAACATATACACGTATCCGGTTTGTGACTTAGAGTCATCCAGATCTGTGTCGAAGCTAGCGTCGACGTAACCCTTTACGACGAGCTCTTCGTCACCTCCATAAACGAGAAACATGTCCTTAGTCCTTTTCAGGTACTTAAGGATATTCTTGACCGCTGTCGAGTGTTCCTTGCCGGGGTTACTTTGGTACCTACCTACCAAACTTACGGCAAGGTTTACATCAGGTCTGGTACACAGCATGGCATACATAATGGATCCTATGGCTGAAGCATAGGGGATGACACTCATCTCTTGTTTATCCTTTGCCGTGGTCGGGCATTGAGCCGAGCTCAATTTCACACCTTGCAATACAGGCAAGAACCCTTTCTTGGACTGATCCATTTTGAACTTCTTCAAAATCATATCAAGGTACGTGCTTTGCGAAAGACCTATGAGGCGTCTTGATCTATCTCTATAGATTTTGATGCCTAATATATAAGCAGCTTCTCCAAGGTCCTTCATTGAAAAACTCTTATTCAAGTAGGCCTTAATGCTGTCCAGAAGTTCTATATCATTTCCCATCAAAAGTATGTCATCTACATATAGTATGAGAAATGCTACAGAGCTCCCACTCACTTTCTTGTAAACGCAGGCTTCTCCATAAGTCTGCATAAACCCAAACGCTTTGATCATCTCATTAAAGCGAATGTTCCAACTTCGAGATGCTTGCACCAGCCCATAAATGGATCGCTGGAGCTTGCATACCTTGTTAGCATTCTCAGGGTCGACAAAACCTTCCGGCTGCATCATATACAGTTCTTCCTTAAGATAGCCGTTAAGGAATGCCGTTTTGACGTCCATTTGCCATATCTCATAATCATAGTATGCGGCAATTGCTAACATGATTCGGACGGACTTCAGCTTCGCTACGGGAGAGAAAGTCTCATCGTAGTCAACCCCTTGAACTTGCCGATAACCCTTAGCGACAAGTCGAGCTTTATAGATGGTGACATTACCATCCGCGTTCGTCTTCTTCTTGAAGATCTATTTATTTTCTATCGCTCGCCGATCATCGTGCAAGTCTATTAAAGTCCATACTTTGTTTTCATACATGGATCCTATCTCGGATTTCATGGCTTCTAACCATTTGTTGGAATCCGGGCCTACCATCGCTTCTTCATAGTTCGAAGGTTCACCGTTGTCTAACAACATGATTTCCAGGACAGGGTTGCCGTACCACTCTGGTGCGGAACGCGTCCTTGTGGACCTACGAAGTTCGGTGGGAGCTTGGTCCGAAGTATCTTGATCATCATCATTAACCTCCTCTCTAATTGGAGCAGGCACCACAGGAACATTTTCCTGTGCTGCGCTATTCTCTGTTTCAAGAGGCAGTACTTCATCAAGCTCCACTTTCCTCCCACTTACTTCTTTCGAGAGAAACTCTTTCTCCAGAAAGGTTCCGTTCTTGGCAACAAAGATCTTGCCCTCGGATTTTAAGTAGAAGGTATACCCTATGGTTTCCTTAGGGTATCCTATGAAGACGCACTTTTCCGATTTGGGTTCGAGCTTTTCAGGTTGAAGTTTCTTGACATAAGCCTCGCATCCCCAAACTTTTAGAAACGACAGCTTAGGTTTCTTCCCAAACCATAATTCATACGGTGTCGTCTCAACGGATTTAGACGGTGCCCTATTTAAAGTGAATGTAGCTGTCTCTAGAGCGTATCCCCAAAATGATAGCGGTAAATCGGTAAGAGACATCATAGGTCGCACCATATCCAATAAAGTGCGATTACGACGTTCGGACACACCATTACGCTGAGGTGTTCCAGGCGGCGTGAGTTGTGAAACTATTCCACATTTTCTTAAGTGTGTGCCAAATTCGTGACTCAAGTATTCTCCTCCACGATCTGATCGTATAAACTTGATTTTTCTGTCACGTTGATTCTCGACCTCACTCTGAAACTCCTTGAACTTTTCAAAGGTCTCAGACTTGTGTTTCATTAAGTATACATAGCCATATCTACTCAAATCATCGGTGAGAGTGAGAACATAACGATATCCTCCACGAACCTCAACGCTCATTGGACCGCACACATCAGTATGTATGATTTCCAATAAGTTGGTTGCTCGCTCCATTGTTCCGGAGAACGGAGTCTTGGTCATTTTGCCCATGAGGCATGGTTCGCATGTGTCAAACGATTCATAATCGAGAGACTCTAAAAGTCCATCAGTATGGAGCTTCTTCATGCGCTTGACACCAATGTGACCAAGGCGGCAGTGCCACAAGTATGTGGGACTATTGTTATCAACTTTACACCTTTTGGTATTCACACTATGAATATGTGCATTATCACGCACGAGATTCGTTAAGAATAAACCATTAACCATCGGAGCATGACCATAAAACATATCACTCATATAAATAGAACAACCATTATTCTCGGATTTAAATGAGTAGCCATCTCGTATTAAACGAGATCCAGATACAATGTTCATGCTCAAACTTGGCACTAAATAACAATTATTGAGGTTTAAAAACTAATCCCGTAGGTAAATATAGAGGTAGCGTGCCGACGGCGATCACATCGACCTTGGAACCATTCCCGACGCGCATCGTCACCTCGTCCTTCGCCAGTCTTCTCTTATTCCGCAGCTCCTGCTGTGAGTTACAAATATGAGCAACGGCACCGGTATCAAATACCCAGGAGCTACTACGAGCACTGGTAAGGTATACATCAATTACATGTATAGCACATATACCTTTAGTGTTGCCGGCCTTCTTATCCGCTAAGTACTTGGGGCAATTCCGTTTCTAGTGACCATTTTCCTTGCAATAAAAGCACTCAGTTTCAGGTTTGGGTCCATTCTTTGACTTCTTCCTGGCAACTGATTTACCAGGCGCGGCAACCTCCTTGTCGTCCTTCTTGAAGTTCTTCTTACCCTTGCCTTTCTTGAACTTAGTGGTTTTATTCACCATCAACACTTGATGTTCCTTTTTGATCTCCACCTCCGCTGTTTTCAGCATTGAATACAACTCGGGAATGGTCTTTTCCATCCCCTGCATGTTGTAGTTCATCACGAAGCTTTTGTAGCTAGGTGGGAGCGACTGAAGGATTCTGTCAATGACCGCCTCATCCGGAAGATTAACTTCCAGCTGAGTCAAGCGGTTGTGCAACCCAGACATCTTGAGTATGTGTTCACTGACAGAGCTATTTTCCTCCATTTTGCAGCTAAAGAACTTGTCGGATACTTCATATCTCTCGACCCGGGCATGAGCTTGGAAAATCAATTTCAGCTCCTCGAACATCTCATATGCTCCGTGTTGCTCAAAACGCTTTTGGAGCCCCGGTTCTAAGCTGTAAAGCATGCCGCACTGAACGAGGGAGTAATCATCAGTGCGTGACTGATGGGCGTTCATAACGTCCTGGTTTTCTGGGAATGGTGCATCACCTAGCGGTGCTTCTAGGACATAATCTTTCTTGGCTGCTATGAGGATGATCCTCAGGTTTCGGACCCAGTCCGAATAGTTGCTGCCATCATCTTTCAGCTTAGTTTTCTCTAGGAACGCGTTGAAGTTGAGGCTGACATTACCGTGGGCCATTTGATCTACAAGACATATTGTAAAGATTTAGACTAAGTTCAAGATAATTAAGTTCATCTAATCAAATTAATGAATGAACTCCCACTCAGATTAGACATCCCTTTAGTCATCTAAGTGTTACATGATCCGAGTCGACTAGGCCGTGTCCGATCATCACGTGAGACGGACTAGTCATCATCGGTGAACATCTCCATGTTGATCGTATCTTCTATACGACTCATGTTCGACCTTTCGGTCCTCCGTGTTCCGAGGCCATGTCTGCACATGCTAGGCTCGTCAATTCAACCTAAGTGTATTGCGTGTGTAAATCTGGCTTACACCCGTTGTATGCGAACGTAAGAACCTATCACACCCGATCATCATGTGGTGCTTCGGAACGACGAACCTTAGCAACGGTGCACAGTTAGGGAGAACACAATTTTGATATTTTAATGAGGGATCATCTTATTTACTACCGTCGTTCTAAGTAAACAAGATGCATAAACATAATAAACATCACATGCAATTATATAGTAGTGACATGATATGGCCAACATCATATAGCTCCTTTGATCTCCATCTTGAGGGCTCCATGATCATCTTGTCACCGGCACGACACTATGATCTCCATCATCGTGTCTCCATGGAGTTGCTCGCCAACTATTACTACTACTACTATGGCTAACACGTTTAGCAATAAAGTAAAGTAATTTACATGGCGACACGCAGGTCATAAAAGAATAATGACAACTCCTATGGCTCCTGCCGGTTGTCATACTCATCGACATGCAAGTCGTGAATCCTATTACATGAACATGATCTCATACATCACATATATATCATTCATCATTCATCACAACTTTGGCCATATCATATCACAATGCACTTGCTGCAAAAACAAGTTAGACGTCCTCTAATTGTTGTTGCAAGTTTTACGTGGCTGCATTAGGGTTCTAGCAAGAACGTTTTCTTACCTACGTGAAAGCCACAACGTGATTTGTCAACTTCTATTTACCCTTCATAAGGACCCTTTTCATCGAATCCGCTCCAACTGAAGTGAGAGAGACAGACACCCGCCAGCCACCTTATGCAACTAGTGCATGTCAGTCGGTGGAACCGGTCTCACGTAAGCGTACGTGTAAGGTTGGTCCGGGCCGCTTCATCCCGCAATACCGCTGAAGCAAGATAAGACTAGTAGCGGCAAGAAAGTTGACAACATCTACGCCCACAACAATTGTGTTCTACTCGTGCAATAGAGAACTACGCATAGACCTAGCTCATGATGCCACTGTTGGGAAACGTTGCAGAAAATTAAAATTTTTCCTACGGTTTCACCAAGATCCATCTATGAGTTCATCTAATCAACGAGTCATGGGAGAGAGATTGCATCTATATACCACTTTGTAGATTGCATGCGGAAGCGTTCAAGGGGATGGTGATGATGGAGTCGTACTCGCCGTGATTCAAATCACCGATGACCAAGTGCTGAACGGACAGCACCTCCGCGTTCAACACACGTACGGGACGGATGACGTCTCCTCCATCTTGATCCAGCAAGGAGGAAGGAGAGGTTGAGGAAGATTGCTCCAACGGCAGCACGACGGCGTGGTGTTGTTGGTGCAGCAGTACTCCGACAGGGCTTCGCCAAGCACGTATGGAGGAGGAGAGGTGTTGGGAAGGGGAGGGGCTGCGCCTTGAGTTGTGTCCAGCAGCCCTCCCCTCACCCCTCTATTTATAGGGGAAGGGGCAAGGGGGGGCCGGCCCCTCTAGATGGGATCTAGAAGGGGGGCGGCGGCCAAGGGGAGGGGGCTTGCCCCCCAAGCAAGGGGGGCGCCCCCCTTTAGGGTTCCCCCAACCCTAGGCGCATGGGCCCTTGGGGGGAGGCGCACCAGCCCACTTTGGGCTGGTTCCCTCCCTCATACAGCCCATGAGCCCCTCCGGGAGAGGTGTCCCCTCCCGGTGGACCCCCGGAACCCCTCCGGTGGCCCCGGTACAATACCGATATGCCCCTGAACCTTTCCGGTGTCCGTATGACAACTTCCCATATATAAATCTTTACCTCCGGACCATTCCGGAACTCCTCGTGACGTCCGGGATCTCATCCGGGACTCCGAACAACATTCGGTAATCACATACAAGTCTTCCTAATAACCCTATAGTCACCGAACCTTAAGTGTGTAGACCCTACGGGTTCGGGAGACATGCAGACATGACCGAGACGACTCTCGGGCAATAACCAACAGCGGGATCTGGATACCCGTGTTGGTTCCCACATGTTCCTCGATGATGTCATCGGATGAACCACGATGTCGAGGGTTCAAGCAACCCCGTATACTATTCCCTTTGTCAATCGGTACGTTACTTTGCCCGAGACTCGATCGTCGGTATCCCAATACCTCGTTTAGTCTCGTTACCGGCAAGTCACTTTACTCGTACCGTAATGCATGATCCCGTGACCAAACACTTGGTCACATTGAGCTCATTATGATGATGCATTACTGAGTGGGCCCGGTGATACCTCTCCGTCATACGGAGTGACAAATCCCAGTCTCGATCCGTGTCAACCCAACAGGCACTTTCAGAGATACCTGTAGTGCACCTTTATAGTCACCCAGTTACGTTGTGACGTTTGGTACACCCAAAGCACTCCTACGGTATCCGGGAGTTACACGATCTCATGGTCTAAGGAAAAGATACTCGACATTGGAAAGCTCTAGCAAAACGAACTACACGATCTTGTGCTATGCTTAGGATTGGGTCTTGTCCATCACATCATTCTCCTAATGATGTGACCTCGTTATCAATGACATCCAATGTCCATAGCCAGGAAAACATGACTATCCATTGATCAACGAGCTAGTCAACTAGAGGCATACTAGGGACATATTGGTGTCTAGTATTCACACATGTATTACGATTTCCAGATAACACAATTATAGCATGAATAAAAGACAATTACCATGAACAAGGAAATATAATAATAATGCTTTTATTATTGCCTCTAGGGCATATTTCCAACAGGTCAAACGATGGCGAGCGAACACTCATCCACGTCTCGTGCAGACGGCGGAGGAGAAGGGAACGGGAAGGAAGATTTGGCGGGGGTGGAAGCAATGGTGGCTGATGGGGCGGGGGGGCAGCGGATCACATCCGGATGAATCGCTGGAGGAGAAACTTAAATACCTGAATCTCAGGGAAGATGAAGAAGAAGAGGTGGTTTTGGAGGAGGATCTAGAGGAACTGGAGAAGGACGCGGAATTCATGGTGTTGGCATGAGTTCATACCGCGAGAAAATTCAGCCACGGGGCCTTCTATAACACGATGAGATCTGCTTGGAATCTTGCACAATAGGTGGAATTCAGGGCCATAGAAGACAACTTGTTCTCCGTGCAGATTGCATGCTTGGCATATTGGGAGAGGGTCATGCAGGAGGGGCCGTGGATCTTCCAAGACTGCCCTGTCTTGCTGGCCCCTTATGATGGTTGGTTAGAAACGAAGGATGTGGAGCTGAATACATACCAGGTGTGGGTGAGGGTGATGGGTTTGAAGGAGAAGATGAGGACCGCGAACATAGCCCGCCAATTGGCAAAGAGGGCTGGAGATGTTCAAAGAGTAGATGAACGCTCTGTGAAGGGGCAAGGTGGGGGAATCAGGGTTCGTATAACTCTGGATGTGCGTAAGCCCCTAACACGATGTGCCAGTCTGACTTTGAGGATGAAGAAGATCTACTTTGATTTTGAATATGAGAAGATGCCAAAGTTTTGTGGAGTATGCGGGTTTGTGGGACATGTAGCTAAAGAGCATGGTAATGGGATACATGATGATTCTGCAATAATTTATCCCAGTACTTTGATCGCCCCGGAGTTCAGAAGGGAGGACAAAGGATGGCAGGCAGGTTGGAATGGAAGAGGAGGAGGAGGAGAAGGAAGGAACGAAGGAGGGAAAGGTGGGGTTGCCGGTTCTGCTGCTCCGAGGGGCTCGATGAATGATGATCTGAGCAGTTCGGCCAGCAGCCCAGTTAAACCACTGGAAACCAACTCACAATCCTCAGGGGCCCTGAAAAGAAGGCTGGACTATTCTGAGAAGGGGAAGGAGAACCAGTTGCTGTTGACGCAGGGAAAAGGAGAGGACGGGGAACCACTGACAGGTGAAGCGGGATCAAAGGAGGAAAAGGAAGAGGATGACAACACATCTCAAGACTCAGAACGACGCAAGGCGGATGAAACCACTACAAATGGACTTGGCAACTTTGGCGGCCTCCCAGGTGGAGGGCCGCCAGGCCAAATGATTCTCCTAGGGTGGAACTGCCGCGGGATGCGTCAGTCCCAGGCAGTTCGAGCACTCCTGGATGTCCAGAGGTGCTATAAACCAGATGTGCTATTTCTATCAGAAGCACATTTGTCTGACGCGGAGGCAGGAAAGTTAATGAGAAGGTTAGGGTTTCAGGAGAGGTTGGTCGATCCGAGTGACGGAAGGGCGGGAGGATTGGTAATGATGTGGAGGAACGGTTTGGCGGTGACAAAACACGATATTTCAGCTAACTTCATAGATGTATCGATTGATGATGGGAAGAAGTGGAGATGCACGGGATTCTATGGAGAGCTAGCCAAGGAGAATAAACATAAATCTTGGGAGTACTTACGTGCGCTGCACCAAAAGATGAATGAACCATGGTTAGTGTTTGGGGACTTTAATGAAATATTATTCACCCATGAGAAGGAGGGAGGAGCAGTAAGAGAGCAAAGATGTATGCAAGCTTTTAGAGATGCCATGTCAGATTGTGATCTTGACGATCTGGGAGCCATGGGGGATGCATATACATGGAGCAGAGGGAGAATTAAGGAAAGGTTGGATAGAGCCATCTGCAACTCACGGTGGAATCAGTTGTTCCCTAACGTGGGTGTCACTAATGGTGAGATGACTAAATCTGATCACCGGCCATTGGTAATTAATACTGAATATTACGCGGAGACAAATCGATACCACAGGGCATCAAAGAGATTTGAGGGGAGATGGCTGAAGGAGGAGACAGTAGAGGAGGTGGTTAAAACAGCCTGGCAGCGTGCTGCACTGCTAGATCTCGGTCCTTTTAAACAGAAAGTGGAGTCAGTACATGATGAGCTCCACAAATGGGACAAGGAGACGCTCAAAAGGCCGCAGAAGAGAATGGCAAAGTTGAAAAAGGAGCTGGAAGATTTGCGAAGAGGGCCTGCTACAAATGCGGCTCTAGACAGACAGAAAGAAATATTGCTTATCATTGAAAATCTTTTGGAGCAAGAAGAGATTGAATGGGTCCAGAGAGGGAGAGCGAACTGGCTGAAGCATGGCGATCGTAACACAAATTTCTTTCACCTTTATGCTTCGGCCAGAAGGAAGAGGAACATGATAAAGGGACTGGAAGATGATAATGGAGCGATGCAAGAAGGACAAAGGGAGATGGGCAAGATCATTGAGAACTATTTTGTGAACTTGTTTTCCTCCCAGGTCCATGCTCCAAATGAAGAAGTTATACAGAAGGTGACCCCGAGGGTGACGAATCAAATGAATGATGCTTTGATGGCTCCGTTCACAGAGGAGGATGTTCACCTCGCTGTTTTTAGCATCGGTGATTTCAAGGCGCCAGGACCTGATGGACTCCATGCTGCTTTTTATAAACGGTTCTGGAGTATGTTGAAATATGATTTAGTGAAGGAAGTTTTGGAGGCTATTAATACTCGTAAGATACCGGAGGGGTGGAACAATACTACCATTGTGTTGATACCAAAGGTTGAAAATCCTACAAATGTCACACAGTTCAGACCAATCAGCTTGTGCAATGTTGTGTATAAAATTATCTCAAAAATGCTTGCTAATCGACTCAAGGTAATTCTTCCGGAGGTAATTGGTCCAACCCAAAGCGCCTTCGTTCCGGGGAGATTAATAACGGACAACATTCTCATTGCTTATGAGTGTGTGAATACAATTAAGAGAAAGAAAGGAAAATCTGGACTATGTGCAGTTAAACTCGATATGCATAAGGCATACGACCGAGTTGAGTGGTGCTTTCTGAGGAGAATGATGCAAAGGCTTGGGTTTGCAGAAGAATGGATTTCTATGATTATGGAGTGCGTGTCTTCTGTGTCGTACAGTGTCAGGTATAATTCTGAAAGTACCGAGGTGTTTACTCCAACACGAGGACTGAGGCAAGGGGATCCCCTATCTCCTTACCTTTTTCTGATCTGCGCGGAGGCATTATCCAGTATGCTTGAGTCTGAGGAGAATAATGGCACTTTGGAGGGAGTTAAGGTGTGTAGGGAAGCGCCACAAATTTCACATCTGTTGTTTGTTGATGATTCTTTGATTTTAATGAAAGCAGATGGCTCTAATGCGGCTTGTCTACGACGAGTACTGGATGATTACTGTGAGAGCTCGGGGCAGTTGGTCAGCAGCTCTAAATCTAGTATTTATTTCAGTCCAAACACCCCAGTTCAGGACAGAGTCATCGTGTGTCAGCACCTGAATATTAATACTGAAGCTCTTAACGACAAGTACCTGGGTTTACCAGCTATGGTGGGTGTGGACAGGAGTGATTCTTTTGAGTATCTCATTGATAGAATCCACCAGCTTGTTAGTGGATGGAAGGATAAGATGCTTTCCACGGGGGGTAAGGAGACGCTTATTAAGGTTGTTGCTCAAGCCATGCCGGTGTTTGTGATGTCTGTATTCAAAATTCCGAAGAAAATTTGCAAAGGAATGACGGATGAGATATCAAGATACTGGTGGGGTGATGATGATAACCACAAGCGTATACATTGGGCTGCTTGGTGGAAAGTTTGTGTGCCAAAGGATAGAGGTGGATTGGGGTTTAGGGATTTACATAGCTTTAATCTTGCCCTACTTGCCAAGCAAGTTTGGAGGCTGCTGGAGAACCCCGACTCCCTTTGTGCGCAGATCCTGAGAGCCAAATATTATCCGGATGGAAGGCTATTAGATGCGAAGTTGAAGAGTGGGAGCTCGTATACGTGGCAGAGTATTTGTGCGGGGATCAACACCTTTAAGCGAGGTGCAGTTTGGCATATAGGGGATGGCTCGCAAGTGAACATTTGGTCTGATCCGTGGATACAAGCTAGTGCAAATGGATGTGTTATTACACCACGAGGAGCTACCCTGTTAACGAAAGTCTCGGAGCTGATTAACCCCGTTTCTGGGCTGTGGGATCAGGAGTTGATAAATGAAGTCTTCTGGCCAGTAGACGCACAAAGAATTTTGGCAATCCCGCTGGCACCAAATGGGATGATGGATGACTTTGTGGCTTGGAGGTTTACAAAGAATCACATGTTTTCGGTGAGATCAGCTTATTACGCCGAATGGGAACACCAATTTGCCCGCTGGTTTGAAAGAACAGAAGGAGAGCCATCTCAGCGATATCCGGTCTGGGCAAAGCTTTGGAAATCCCAAGTTCCAGCTAAAATGAAGATCCATGCGTGGAAAGTTCTGCATGGGTTTCTACCATGCTATGGGGTTTTGGCCAATCGTCACATTGACACACCGGATGGCTGCCCTATGTGCGTGGGTGGGTGTGAGGATATCAAGCACACTTTGTTCACTTGCCCAAGAGCTACGGAAGTTTGGAGATGCCTGAAATTGGACGGGTTCATAGAGGAAGCATGCGTAACTGATAGGACGGGTTCAGCAGTACTAGATTACATTTTATGTGCCTCTTCACGCGAAAGTCTCGTATCAGCTGCCACAGCGCAAGATATGATCCTAGTGGGCATCTGGTACATATGGTGGGAACGACGCCAACATGTTCATGGAGATGAGGTACAGACCCCTGAGCGATCAGCTTTCTCGATTGCGGCACTAACGGTGAACTATCTGAAGGCGAGGAACAAGAGCGCTGCCATCAGGAGGGAAGGATGGAGCAAGCCGCTTGAAGGTTTTGTCAAGTTAAACGTAGACGCTGTGTTTCGTACTGAAGCTCTGCAAGGGGCGGTAGGCGCTGTCCTACGTGATCACAAGGGCAGCTTCATTGCGGCGTCAAACGAGAAGCTGGAACATGTCATGGATGCGGGAACAGCGGAAGCATATGCTTTGCGACATGGCCTTCTTCTTGCGCAGCAGTTGGGTATCACCAAGCTTGTTGTTGAGTCAGACTGTATGAAGGTGATTAACACTATGAAAATGGAGGTTTCACGGCATCAGGAGCAGCGGCGATTTATTCAGATTGTTTGGTTCTTGCTATAGGGCTATAGGGATACTTCGGTCTCTTTTGTCCATTGCCCGAGGGAAGCGAATTCTGTTTCGCATGAACTAGCTAGGGAAGCGGTTTCAGATCAACCTGCTCTTTGGGTTGAGGAACCGCCAGTATATATTGTACAAGGGCTAGTGGATGATGTAACAATTTTTTGATTTAATAAAGTTACCGAAGTTTCAAAAAAAAAAACCCTGAGGTGACATAAGCTATGAACGACATAAAATGCTAAATCGGCGTCTGAGAAAGCTTCGACCGACACGGTGAGCTGACGATGGTGCCAGAGGTGACACCGGTGAGAGGCAGACGATACGCTGTGGTGCTGTGACGAGTCGGCGAAGAAGCTACGACCGGCCGGCGAGAAGCTGCAACCCTTGTCGTTGGCCGACCAGTAAGCATGAGCGGTCGCCGGCTAGCGCAGCGCCGAGAGGACGGCGAGCGTGGGGTGCGGGTGGCCGGCAAGAGCGGAAAGCTGAGGACGACGCAGGCGGTTGTGGTCGCCGGTCGTGAGCGTGCTGGACAGCACGAGCGGAACGGCCGTGTGGTGCCGGGCTGCCCGGGGATGGGAACGCCCCTGTGTTGTCTCTTTTACATTTGCGGTGATCAGCGAATCCTACGGACGCTATGCGCTGAATCGTGCGGACGCGCTGCGACCGGCCGAGTATTGGGCCGGTGCGCCGGCGCCTATTAGCACCCTTTAGTAAATGACCCTCACGTAGAAACAACCAGATCAAAAGAAGAAAAAACAGCGACATGGCCCATAACCCAACAAGCATCGAGAGAAACAGATAACATCGTGGCAGTGAATGAGATATAAGATAAACTCAGCTCGACACAAAAAGAAAACTCAGCAAGTCCGAATAAATTTGCTTTATCAATTTAATACTCCTATCTACGAAGAGACTCCCGCATGGGGGACACGCTGAAAAGAGTCCCATTTCACTTCTTCTCCACTTACAACACAAACTGATCTCGCCAACAGCACGCTGTTAATGCCAACATGCAAAGTCTATCTACATTCATCAACGAAAGATTCAGGAGAGTCAGGAGAACACAGTGCCCAGAATGACTGCTTCATCCCAAGATATCGACAACTGCAGCTCATAGGTAGCCAGGAAGGGTTGTCGTCCGCCAATCGCTTTTGATATTACTCACCGACCTTGAGCAACGAGAAGGAACTGAGCCAATTTCTTTGTGATTACCCGCCGAACTTGAGCAACAAGAAGGCACTGAGAAAGGCAGCAGCACATTCAGAATGTCAGTGATTCAATTACAAATCTGAACAATAGCTCAAATTCAAATTGCATCGACTTGGGAGTGCTTCAGTAATGTCACAAAGTGTCCTTAAAAGTGGGAAACGAGAGAAGACAATCAAAATTGATAACAAAACGAAGTTCAAAAGAGAACAACAAACCTGACATAGTGACATTCCCTCTGTCTTCATGCTAATCCGGTTTCAGCTTTCTTAATTTCAAATATAAGTTCCGTCCACAACGAGAGAATAAACTTTTCTGCAGAATCATCCATAAGAGATACAAGGGCCTCCAACATTCTAGGTGCGTCTACATGCTCTTTGGTTGATGCAACAACATATTCCACAAACTCTGCTATTTCCTCGCCAAAAACTTCAATCGACTTCTCTGAAACCCAATGCCTCATTCTCTCATGCAATCCATGCTGCAAGAAAAGAAAAAGTGTATTCAATTGTATAAGAATGAGATGGGAGTTCATAATTAAAACACAGTCTGCAAGGCAACAAATTGACTGGTTCTCATTTCGAGTTTTCCTAATTCAAACATCTTTCATAATTAAAACACAGTCTGCAAGGCAACAAATTGACTGGTTCTCATTTCGAGTTTTCCTAATTCAAACATCTTTTTCAAGTATGGAAATTTAAAATGGAAAAAGGTAGATAATTCTGTTTCACCTTATCATAAATTGCCCAATTAACATCATAAGCAAATAGTTCTTCCTTCGTCTTAGGGATAGCAGCAAGCAACTGTTCTGCATCAAAAGTTTCCTTGTTCCCTGACTTGGATGTAGCTTGCAATTCAAAACTCACCTTTTCTCCTGGGGCACTGCTGTTCAGCTTATCTGAGACTAGCACTGGTAGAGATACAATGCCCTTACCTTCACCATTGCTCTTATGAAACCCATCTACTGTCCAACGAAGCAACACCAAAGTCAACTTCAAGGTAGCTACACTATGGAGAAGGTATTGTAAATTAAGAAACGAAAAAATACACTCACTTTCCCTGCGCTGACGTTTCCTCTCGTGTTCAATTGTAGATTCAGGCTCCATGGGAACATACATTGATGGCATCGCATCAATTTGCAGAAAAGGCTTTCCAGCTGAAATCACTTCTTTATCTTTCCAACCTTGCAAACAAACAACTTTACTTTCCCCTAAATGTTCCTCTTTTTCACGTTGTCTCTTGCTTGTCCTTTCCTCCAGTGCACCACTCCTTGTATGACCATCGCCTTTCTCATCACTGATGCTTGTAGATGCCTGAACAGACTGAATTGGTGAACCCAGAAATTTACACCTCATTCTCTCTTCAACCATACTGTGTATCGTTTGCATAGCAGCCATATCAATTTCATTGGCCTTCTCTTCTGTAGTATTCTCACAGTATTTCTGAAGGTGCTGTCTCGTGGCTTCATTGACATTAACCTGTTTAAACCCAAAAATAAGCATGGATCAGAACAGAATAAGCATTTCACAAGATCGAACCCCGGGGTGTGCTGTGTGCAGACAGAAGCTTTACTTTTCTAATGTTCAGGCAAAATTTGCAAACGAAATTGAAAAGGTTTATTTTTTTCAAATGCAGGTTCTCCTACGCCATTAGCTTTATACAAAAATATTCCAAAGGTGGCCAATTCCTTATTAAGAAAGAAGAGCATAGAAATATTAATGCTTGTAATGAAAGCTGCAAAGTCACAGTTGATTTGTAAGCACAATAACATCAACGGAAGCAACTTTACAAGGATAACTTCCTTTTATAGACAACCCACTGTAATCAATAAAATACTAAGATGATTTCTCAATATTATCAGAACTTTGAATATTATATTATATAATCTACACTACAAATGTTTTAAACAACACTGCAGAAGAATAGAGATCATTATTAGTTCTGTCAATCCAATAAACCATCATTCACTATTAATTAATTAATTTAGTCTAACAAAACTTTACACCGACGCCACTAGTTTCAAAGCAAATTCAGTTTTTAAGACCTTCTAAGAGCACTATCATTCCCGTTAGGTCCAATTACGCACATGCCACCCCACCGTCCATTTAACAACTAGCGCGACATGAAATAATCAAAATACCCTTAGGTCCCCACATGGCAGAGCCATCTCTCCACTCACTGGGGCATGGGCCCACCTGTCAGCCCATCTTCTCACTCTGGAGAGGTGCACCAAGCGCTCCCCACTACTCCACCCGAATTCCCCAAGTCATCATGGCTCACAATGGCAGAGCCACCTCTAGGTGACCCAAGGCGGCTACCCAGGCTTGACCCGCAAGCCTCTATTGAAAAGACATGCGTATTAGAGCTTGGTAATGATGATTTTATAGGCAGATTTTCATTGACCTACAAGCAGTTAGGCTTTGCCCAGGCTCCCACAACTGGCTGGCTCCGCCACTGATCACATGGATGTGGGACTAATCTCCCAATTCAATTTTTGAATTTATACTGTTTTTGCACAATAGTTTTCAAAATGATGTAAATCCACAAGAGATATGTGATGTACTACAAAAATCATAAAATAAATTGCCAATCCGATAATAACATATCTAACTAGGGCCAACTCCTTTCCAAGAAATCATATATCTTAGTCTGTACATTTATCTATGGATGTTGCAAGCATAAATGGCATGCAGACCAGTACATACCAACAGCTCTTGACCATCAATTCTTAGTTTGTTGAGCAGCCGCCATGCACGAAGACTGCCTTCGGCAGATTCAAAATCACAAAAGCCAAACCCAGTAGGAGTTCCATCAATTGGATTTGTGACTGGATTCCAACTTTTTACAATTCCACAGACCTGTAGCAAAAATAAGGCACATATACACATCACTATCTACTCCATTATTCCAAAGCATATGTCATCTAATGCTTCACAATTTTTCCTTTTATAAACTCCAATTAACTAGCATTTATCTATAATAAATATTATGGAACATGATTTGCCAGAATCTAATATGTTGATACAATCTTAAGAGACATCTTATGAGCTAGGTTGTAAGTACTATAAGTTCACAAGAGGCAAATTTAACAATATACCTGAAGAAGAGAAAGAACAAAATCATTGTCCACTGTTGATGCAATCTTGCCAACATATACTTTAAATTGTGGCTCATTAACTGGAGGAACAGGTGCGATATGAGGTCTAGTCACAGCTCCAGGACCAAAATCAGTAGCTGGAGGAACAGGTGTCATAGGTGGTCTAGTCACGGCTCCATGACCAAAAACGTTAGCTGGAGGAATAGGCGCGATAGGTGGTCTAGTCACAGCTCCATGACCAAAAACGTTAGCTGGAGGAATAGGTGCGATAGGTGGTCTAATCACAGCTCCAGGACCAAAAACGTTAGCTGAAGGAACAGGCGCGATAGGTGGTCTAGTCACAGCTCCAGGACCAAAAACGTTAGCTGGAGGAACAGGTGTGATAGGCGGTCTAGCCACGGCTCCAGGACCAAAAACATTAGCTGGGGGAACAAGTGCGATAGGTGGTCTAGCCATGGCTCCAGGACCAAAAACATTAGCGGGAGGAACAAATGCGATAGGTGGTCTAGTCACGGCTCCAGGACCAAAAACATTAGCTGGAGGAACAGGTGTCATAAATGGTCGTGGTCTTGTCACGGCTCCAAGACCAAAAACATTAGCTGGAGGAACAGGTGTGATAGGTGGTCTAGTCACGGCTCCAGGACCAAAAGTTCCATCAATTACCGCTGGCCGCTGAAGTGATAACACACTAACAGGATGATATGTGTGGCTTGGACGGAAGCCTGGAAGACCTGCACAGATAGGATACTGTTATATATACCTAAGGATCTACTGCAGAAAAAAAATATAAAAAATCCGCCTGCCATATTAATAAGACTTCAGCAATCCAAACACATAATGCATGATTTATCCTTGCAGACAAATCAACTTGGCGACCAAACAGAAACAAATAACTTATAACTAGTTAACTACAGGAAATGAACCTATGAATAGATTAACATCATTCAGCATAGACATGCAAGTAAGTTCAGTGCAGAATAGCCCGAGATAAAACATTATACTGCTCTGATAGGTTTTCTTCACAAAATTCAGAGAGATCGTACATGACTGTGAATTTGTAATACATTACCCAGTATAAAGAAACTGATAACAAATACAGTACCTTGCTATCAGTACAAATAATCAGCATTGTGTTTATGAAGTTTTCATATTTCTGCAACCTGGAGGCAGATTTATGTAGATATCCAAATTTGAACCTAACTAAACACAATTGTTTGTAGCAATTATTTGCAGAACTCGGAAAGATCATGGTAACATAACCAATGTACTACAACGTACGAAATATTTACAAAATGCTTTGCTGCCAATGGCCTCTCATTAAAATGGTTGGGATGACTTGAACATAAAAAATGAAAATAATATAGCTCACATTTTGGAAATGTCACATTTGAAGTTTGCAAAAATCCACAGTACGATGATGTACGTAAACAACATGCACACTAACTCAAGCAAAAAAGTAAGTTACATCATGTAATCAGTTAGACCACCGAAATACTATGCACTGCATTTGATTTAATGTAACAAGACAGACAATAAGCATTACCAAACACATCAAGGTCGTGGAAGCAAACCAAAACACACCAAAGGTCGTGTAAGATCATTAGATCTTCTGAAACAAACAAGGCTCGCCTTTCTCGTAAGGCAGTGCATCAGGGCACAGCCAATACTGTTACAGAGAAGCAGTCAGTCAACGATAAAATTGTTAATCATAATACAAATGCAGCCATTTCTATATTCTAAAACCAAATCTCCACCTGTAAAAAGAACAAATCACTAGAATCTGAATCAGTCATCCGTCCCTTCTAAATTGCTAGGTCAGTTGCAAAAATTGAGTTCGGCAAAAGCGATCAACAATGTTCGTCGCAATAATTAAACCTACCGAACGGGTTAAGGGGGGTGCCTGGGTGCGGAGGGAATCCACCCGGCGGTGGTGGCGGAGGCTGGTATACGCGAGGCCCACCGAAAGCGCCAGGTGGCAAGACGGGCGGAAATACCAGCGGCCGCCGCGTTTGGTAGAAGGGCGCCGGGTACGGCGCCGGCCGCGGAACGCCGGGGGGCTGGAAGGGGCCAGCAAACGCGATCGGGGCGGGGTTGGGCCTGGGGGTGGGGGTCGCAGCGTTCATCGGTTGGTTGGGTTGGGCGGCGGCGGGTGGGCGCGACATGGCGGCCGCCAGCACCACGGCGGGGGCGGAAGCGGGGAGGCAGCGGGCAACAAGAAAGCTAGGGCAGATCTGGAGGAGAACACTCGGCGTGCGTACGAGAACTAAGAGGGAATTCGGAGGGAGGTTTAGGGTTAAATCCCCCACGCTTCCATGGTGGCACGGTATTCTCTTCTAGTCTATGCCTTTAGGGTTCTTCGCCCCTCCCCGCCATGTCCCACCTCGTGCCGCCGCCGTCCCCTCCAAACCAATGCACAGATGAATGCTACTACCTCACGGTAGGCTCGACCCCCACCGTGATTTCGTTCACTAGCCCCTTCCAACCCATCGGCGTTCCGCCGCCGGCGTTGTACCCGACGCCCTTCTATCTCATGTGCCCCGCCTCTGTATTTCCGCGTCGTCGCGCCATCCGGCGCTTTCCCCCGGACCTCGCTTGTGCGGGGCTTCATCGGGTGGATTCCATCTATGCCCAGGCACCCTCTTCCTTGTATGGTTTTTTCTCGTGGGATTTGATACAACTAGGGTATTCTCAATCTGATATGAACACAACTCACATAGATGAGATTTCTTTTAGCGTTAGTTGCTACCCTTTTTATAGACAGTGGTTGTTTATTGTCAATTAATGCACGACAATTGATGAGGTATCTCGCACGTCATCGTCACGTGTTGCAAGGGTGTCGTTCTCCAGTGACCCAAAGGCACCAGTGCATACAAGAATACGAATTATTAATTTGTTTAGGATGAATAATTTTTTCATTTAATTACTGTTATAAAGAAAATGCCTTGTAACCAGGAACGTCCCTAAAAAAAGGAGGGACCCAAATGAAGGAATTTTCTACATTTTTGGACAAAAAAGGTAAAAGCATGGGACAAAGGGATGTGTAGCCCGTAACGAAAATGGTCCATCACTCTTTTTAGTTTTCTCCTTTCTTTCACCTCAACCTATCATGGTTAGGATCCCATGAACAAGGAGCAGACCTGCTCTCAAACGAAAATTGTTGTCATAGTAACAGAACATCGTCCATGAAACCCAAGGAGTCCAGATGTAGTTTCAGTTTCTCATGTGCTTAACTGGCGATTTTCTAAATAAAGGTCGTAGTACTGTTGTGACACTGGTTATGTTTGTTTTGCATTAAGCATTTTTTATCTGAAAAACGATCCTTCGTCATATTGTGCATTCAAGATTGTCAATGAGTCACGGGTTCTTTGCAGCAAGGAGATCAATAGCATATCGCATACTGATAACAATCCTCAGAGTCATATTTTTGCACGACACAAAATTCAAACTAAGCTTTTACTTGTCCCGTCTTTAAAAGGATGGGTAAGCTCGAATGAAAATCTAAAAAAATCTGGAAAAATCAAACTGCAACCTTTCATAACAATTCATATATATTCATAAACATGTGAACCTATCTGATCTAAAAGTGTGGGAAAATAGTTCAAGTACGCCGTACCTGAGACAGCGGACATGAAAACTCGTTCCATCTGGCTCTTAGCAACATACATCACCGAAGTCGCTATAGAGTTTAGCACACCAGAGACTCTAATTTGTTGCCTCTAAAAACCCATAGATTCATTTACACGAAACTCACGAGGTGTAGGGGACAGGGATGCGCATGACGTAGGAGAAGATGGCTCACGCATGATAACTATCACCGGGGTCGCTCTCGGCAATGTACAGCACCAAAGTCGCTATGGAGTTCAGCGCATCAGAGACTCTAATTTGTTGCTCCTCCATGCCCACACGACAGCTAAAACCAGAGATCGATAAAACCATGGGAAAAATTTGAAGATCGAAACCAAAACCAGACGAGAAAGAACCAGAAGGGGGGCCTCAGAGATACATTAGCAAATGTGGATCATCAGAGATGTCAGATGGTACGGACAAATTGTTGACATCACAGGCCCCCAAAAAAGTAGGGTGGCTAAGCTCCAGCAGTTTCTGGAGTAGCTCCAGCATTAGAATGTCTGGGATGTACATACCGAGAGAGATATGTGAAATGTCATTGGTTAAATTTTTGATAGCGCGTCACACATTTGGTGATTAAAAGGGGGGAGAAAATCAAAAGGAAGATTTACAATTATTGATGTTTTATTTTCTTTCTCCCTGAACCTCATGTGAAGCCCAGAAAGGGCAATTACTTGTTTCAAGAAAACTTATAATTCTCACTAAAGAAGCTACGAGGAGGCTAGTGCTAGGGGAGAACACGTGTGCGCTTTTGCTATGATCTAAGCATTGCATAAAAAGTCCAAAATCGGTATGAGTCTAGCATGCAAAAAGTTCGGTATGTCACATCTCTAGTCCCGACCTGCTCCATGGTCAAGTTGATTACAATAAAAATGAGATATTTTATAATGTTGTGCGCATGTATGTACCATTGCAAGAATGTTGTTAGTGAGTGTAGTATTGCAGGAATGTATGTATGGGGGGCAAGGTTTCATCAAAATTCAAGGCTTCAACTTGGGAGAAATCTTGAGCCCCTAATCTTGCCTTGTTTCTAGTGATTACTTCATACTCATCTTTGCTTGTTCTTGAAGACTCATTTGGTTCCGACGATGTTATAGCCCTTTACGATTGGCCTCTTCACAATGACCACATCTTTTTATCACGGGTGAAGTTGTTTAACTCTTCTTGCATGGCAACAACCAATCCAATTCCATCAAGGCTTGTTGTATCTTAAGTGGCTCAATTGTTTACATATGACTACCCTTGTGACAATCCACTTAAGACATTGTCAACTTGAACCCGGTCGGGCACTAAAGACATGGAGGAAAGGTAGATCTTGAGGATCTTTGTCATCACTTGAACCTTCATCTTCATCTTGTTCATCCACGGTTAGAGCTTGGGATTCATCACTTGATGTACTTGCACCATCTTAAGCTTGATCATTTGTTTGATCTTGTGCTTGATGATCATGGGATTTTTCTTTGCTCTTTGATCTTGCACAACAACTTGGTCTTCTTGATGATCTTGCTGATTCTATTGTGGATGGTCTTGTTATTGTTATTGGATGTTGGGTTCATATTGAGCAATGTGGTCTACCAGTGGTGTAAGCCTTGATGGTAAAATGATGGTGCTTGAGGTTTCTTCATCATTGATGTGAGCTTGCTCCATGAAAATGTCACCAATGTATATAGTCATGATGTCTTGTAAATGATCCTCATCACCTACGTCACCACTTAGATAAACTTTATCTCAATGGGAGCCATTGAATTCATGAAAAAACACGTCACAAGTTTCCTCAACACGTCTATTGGATTTGTTTAAGCCGCTATAGGCGTGAGAGTTGATCATTATCCAACAAATATATCCTCAAAATCTAGCCAACCGGGTTTCCTTGTTGAGAAGCAAACACTTACAGTCGAATACCTAGAAGTATTTGGCGTTTGGCTTGTTCCCAGTTAAGAGCTCATATGGTGTCTTGTTCAAGTACTTGCGAAGGAAGATTCGGTTCAACAAGCGATGTTGATGGTCTCGGCCCAATATCTATATGGTGCCTTGTACTCATCTGACATGGACCTTGCCATTTCCATAGGTAATCGGTTATTCCTCTTGGCTACACCATTTATGTTAAGGGGTGTAAGGTGTGGAATATTCATGCTCGGACCCTTCATCACTAAGAAATCCTTCCAAGGTGTAATTCTTGAAGTCCGAGCCATCGTCGCTTCTAATTACTAATAATACTTTGTCAAACTTGCGTTGAGCTTGCTTGGCAAAATTCACGAGTGTCACCTTCACCTTGTCCCTGTCTTGAGAAACAACACCTATGCATATATTGAGTAATCATCAACTATGAATATACCATACTTCTTTCCCCTAAGTCTATCCCATGATGGAGGCCCAAACAGATCCACGTTGAGGAGCTCCAAAGGCCTTTGAGATCAAAATGACACCTTTTAGAGTATGCTTTTGATTTATGTTGCTTTCCGACTATGCTTGCACTACACACACAATTTTTCAAAAAGAAACATCCGTTATTCCAAGGATGTGCTCATCCTTTAGGAGATTTTTGGGATTTCTCATGCTGACATGGGCTAGTCGGCGACGCCATAGCCACCCCTTATCGGCCTTAGCCATTAGACACATTTCTTGGAAAGTGCTCTATTTCGATAAATCAACCATGTTAAGGTTGTCATCCATGTGTCCAACAAACTAGAAAAACGATGATACATTGTGTTTGGCATGGATTAGTGCCTCTCTTGATGTATTTAGTTGCACCGATCAAACTAAGGACATCTTTTGGAGGCGGATTGATGAGCATTTTCAACGCAATGTGAAGATTCCCTCCAACCGAACACAAGGTTCAATCCGAGGTTTTTATAGTACAATTCTAAACTGTTGTAACCAGTTGTGTGGTTGTGTTGATCAGATTAAACGCCCCCTCCGAGTGGAGTGTTAGTAGGAGAGCGTTCCAACTACATCCAAGAACTACACAAACAAAAAATCGGAAAAAGTGGCAACAATATCTTTACTTTGTTGCATTGTTGAGAAATGAGAAGTGGGCGAGACGGAATTGAAAATTGGGATTAAGCATTCCATTAGATCTTGATGGTGATGAAGAGCTTGAGTTTTTTTTTTGCAGGGTAGCTTGAGGTTGATAATGATGATGATAGAGGTAGAAGTCTCACCCAAGACAAAGAGGCCTAATAAGAGAAGTGCACAACGAAGACCTTCACAAAATTATACCCATATGTAACACGACGATGAACTATTTTTGATGATATTTTCACAGAACTATTGCGCAATATGATTTGAGTTCACATTTGAAACGTAAAATTTAACATTTGAAATGTTGTTAATTAAATCGTGATTTTGCACTAAATATGAAAACATAGTTGAAAGATTTGAGAGTTTGCCAGAGTAGAAGGAATCGGGGAGTCCGTGCACAAGGACGGAACTTGTTGAAAAGGGAGCCTGAAATCCAAAGGCGGAACGCATGTCCAGATCAGACCAAACTCCTCCATCATCGTGCACTCGCGCTTACTGCTTTTACAAAACAGAAAGATCATCACAGCAGATAGCCCGACAAGCTAGCACACACCTCCGTGTCATCCCATCTCATCTCCCCTCGCCCCGTCCCCGTCCCCGTCGGTAGGTCGCTCGCCCGTTCGGTACACCCGCCCCGCTCCGCCACGCCCGCGATTTCCCTCCTCTCCACGCATCTAGCGGGAAGCACCAACAAGTAGCAGCAGCTCGAGCGTGCGCAAGGCATGGCCGCGGCGGCGCACAAGCCCCTGGCCGCGATCACCGCCGACGACCTCGCCGCGGCGGGGGCGCTGGAGCCCGCCGCGCTCCACTCGGCGGTCCGCGGCGCGCTCGGCGCCGCCAGCGGTCGCGGGCCCGCCGCGGTGTGGGGGGAGCTCTCGCGGGGCGTGCTTCGCCCGGGGGTGCCCTTCGCCGTCCACCGGATGCTCTACTACGGCTGCTACGCCGGGTCCCCGTCCACCACGCCGCCCGCATGGACGCCCGACCCGTGAGAGCTCCCGCCTCCCCGATCGAATACCTTGCCGAGGCTCGCTCGCTCGCTTGCTCTAACGTCTTGGGGATTCTTCGTGTTTGCAGCGAGGAGGCCGCCCTGACCAATGTTGGCCGCGTCCTGGAGGCGCGCGGGAGTGAGATCATCGGCCAAGCGTACAAGGACCCAATCACCAGCTTCCGGGACTTCCACAAGTTCTCCAACGAGAATCCAGAGGTGACCAGAGATTTTACTTCTCCTCCATGATATTACTATTGCCTGCTAAGCTTCCAAAAGTGGACTTACAGCTTCAGTTTGGTTTCTGTCTTTCAAGAACAGGCATATTGGAAGATGGTCTTCGAGGAGATGGGCATCACATTCAGCGTCGAGCCATCTTGCATCTTGCGTGACAGTGACGCGTTCCCTGGTGGCGAGTGGTTGCCAGGGGCTATGCTGAATGCTGCTGCGAATTGCCTGACTGCTAAACCCGGAAGGACTTCCAGTGACGTTGCTATTGTGTGGAGGGATGAGGGGAAGGATTCCGAGCCCCTCAACTTTGTGACTGTGGAGGAATTGAGGAAAAAAGTTTGGTAATGATATACTGTTCTAAAGATGACTAATTCTGATCATATAACTTTGCTTGCTTCATTGAAATCTAACTTAAGTGCTTCTTCTCACTTCTGTCTAGAGTAGCCTTGTGGCAAATGCGCTCGATGCACTTAATCTGGCAAAGGGATCTGCTATTGCAATTGACATGCCTATGAATGTGAATGCCGTTGTTATCTACCTCGCGATCGTGTTAGCAGGATACATTGTTGTCTCAATTGCAGACAGCTTTGCTGCACCTGCAATATCGACGAGGCTAAAGATATCAGAGGCAAAAGCAATTTTCACCCAGGTATTTAGTTAATCTGTACATGCTGTGTAATTGTCTAATATTATGCTTAGTTTTTGAAATGTGTTTGTGCTTCAATATATAGAGGTGATGTTCTGGCAATATTGATAGTCTTTTGCTTGCTAGGATTGCATCCTTCGTGATGACAAGGAACTGCCGTTGTATAGGTGCGTTATTCAAGTGCAAAGAGCATTGATCATAAATTCACAATCAGAATTTATTTCTCATACATGTGTTTTTGTTCTACAGTAGAGTTGTGGAGGCCAAAGCCCCTATGACTATCGTAATCCCTGCAAGAGGATCCACACCGATAAAAGGACTACGTAGTGATGACCTTTCATGGGAAGATTTTCTTGGAAGGGCTCATCGTACCAAGTATGTTATGTTCTGACTATGCTTTTCCTATGCTAGCTGGCTAGTGTTCATTCTGCTGAATGATGCCCCCACTCCCCTTTGTAACTAGATTGCACTAATACGACCAAAATTGCAGGGCTGATATTTATACCACAGTTGAGCAACCTGCCTACCGGTTCAGTAATATCCTATTTTCATCAGGGACCACAGGTGACCTTTAATTTTGATATGTAGTGATTTGTTCTTCAGTCCTAGTATAAATTTTCTATGTACAACTACCATCATGTCTATTATTTATATTAACATGCAGCATTATATCCTCACTAACTATTAGTGGATTATGAGTTGATTCAGTTTCTGTTCAAACTTCTGACAGCTCCTCGTGTTCAGGTGAACCAAAGGCGATTCCTTGGACGCATTTGACCCCTCTTAAGGCAGCTGCTGATGGATGGTGTCACATGGATATTCGTAAAGGTGATGTTGTTGCATGGCCTACAAACCTTGGTTGGATGATGGGTCCCTGGCTTGTCTATGCCTCGCTATTGAATGGAGCATCCATGGCGCTGTATAATGGCTCCCCGAATAGTTCAGGTTTTGCGAAGTTTGTACAGGTAAAGATAGTTACATGCATAGCTGACGATTCAATTTCGCTTAGTGTTGAAAAGCCGTATGTGTATTTTATTATCACAAAGTTATGTTCATCTGGGAACTCAGTACTAATATCTTAAAACATTTGGGTGCTCAGTATACACAGTAACAGCTGTTTGACATTACTTATGCACTCATGCCTTGTTAGGAAAATTCAGTCCTTCAAGGAAGAGGGTTGTTATGCACACGAAACTTCCTGCTTTTTCTGTTGCACTGGGCATATTGATCTGCACCGTTTCTGTAGTTAATTAAAATCATGATTTACATCCATTCTGTTCCTCACTGTTTATTTTATTGACTTGCAGGATGCTAAGGTGACAATGCTCGGAGTGGTACCCAGCATTGTTCGTACATGGAAAAATACAGATTGTACTGCAGGATTTGATTGGTCAACCATCAGGTAATTTCTGGATTAGTTGAACCTCTACGCCTTTTTTTATCTGTTATAACTTGCATAAGGGAAATAGTATGCTGATGCCATCTAGTTTGTCACTGGTACCGTTCATCTATGCAGATGCTTTAGCTCAACTGGGGAGGCATCAAGTGTGGATGATTATTTGTGGCTGATGGGAAGAGCTTGCTACAAACCAGTAATCGAGTACTGTGGTGGCACCGAAATTGGTGGTGGATTTATTACTGGATCCCTGTTGCAACCTCAAGCACTGTCAGCATTCAGTACACCTGCCATGGGTTGTAACCTGTTTATTCTTGACAGCAATGGGAATCCCTTGGTAAGTGTGAGCATGGAATTCTTTGAAGCATTTTGGTTCCATTAAGAGTTGTATGATCACATTTTCCCTACCAATATACTCCCTCCGTTTCTAAATATAAGTCTTTTTAGATATTCCACTATGGACTACATACGGAGCAAAATGAGTGAATCTACACTCTAAAATACGTCTATATACATCCGTATGTAGTTTGTAGTGGAATCTCTAAAAAGACTTATATTTAGGAACAGAGGGAGTACATAGCAACTCATACATCAGTTTCATGGTGCCACCAAATGCTACTCCCTCCGTCCCAAAATTCTTGTCTTAGAGTTGTCTAAATACGGATGTATCAAGTCACGTTTTAGTATTGGATACATTCGTATCTGGACTAATCTAAGACAAGAATTTTGGGACGGAGGGAGTACTTTCCTACCACTTGCACATTCTTTCACAACCTATATAGATGCGAGGAGCGCTTCGGTACACCCCCCTCACAAAACGTATGAAGGGTAGTATGGACATTTCACAAATTGTACCCACTAGAATGTATACGCTGTAGGTTTGTACATCCGTATGTAGTTTGTAGTGGAATCTCTAAAAAGACTTATATTTAGGAACAGAGGGAGTACATAGCAACTCATACATCAGTTTCATGGTGCCACCAAATGCTACTCCCTTCGTCCCAAAATTCTTGTCTTAGAGTTGTCTAAATACGGATGTATCAAGTCACGTTTTAGTATTGGATACATTCGTATCTGGACTAATCTAAGACAAGAATTTTGGGACGGAGGGAGTACTTTCCTACCACTTGCACATTCTTTCACAACCTATATAGATGCGAGGAGCGCTTCGGTACACCCCCCTCACAAAACGTATGAAGGGTAGTATGGACATTTCACAAATTGCACCCACTAGAATGTATACGCTGTAGGTTTGTACAATTCCGGGCACACTCATCCCTCATGGGCTCAGCCCGTTAAGTTTCATTTTTAAGGCTTGAACTTCAAAAAAAGTGGGCGTCCGACCTGGGATTCGATCTACAGTCCTCAGGGTCAATGCGTAAGTGCACAACCATCTGAGATGGCTAACCTTGTGTGCCTACTATCCTTCTTTTTCTCTTTTTGAACAAGTTAAATAACGCTAAGAAAAAACGCAGCACCTTCACTCTTTGCTTTTTTTTCGTTTTTATTTTCCCTTTTTTCATAAAATAGAAATTAAAAATTGTACATAAAGTTTTTAAAAAATACGAAACAATTTTGAATTTGAGAAATAGAAACAATAAACAAAAAACAAAAAGCCAAAGAAGATGAAAAAGGGAAAAAGAAACAGAAAAAAAATAGGACAGGAAATAAAAAGAAAAAATAAAACAGGATAGGAAATATAAGATCATGAAAAAATTGGGGTCATTTGATGGATGCCAAAAATACAAGCTCTCAAACGAACCCTTCTCACCTACCCGAACACCCTCTGTTGAATGCGATCTATTTTTGGCATGCATGAGATGTCCTCAACTTTTTCTAGTAGTGGGCATGCACATGGTAGGCATCCATGCAAGGTTTGAATGAATTTCCAACACAATATGCAAGTTGTGTCACGTCCGTTCATTTATCGGCCAGTTTTCATCGAGAAAACTAAAAAAAATGTAACAATTGTCGAAAACTCAAACAAATCAGCAAGGTGCCTTGATTTGATCATAGAAGTTGGTGGAAAAAAATTTGAGACCATTTTAATTATGTCAAGAAACAACGTACCCTCAGGCGAAGCCTTCTTGCCATCTCAAACACCCTCCATTGAACATGGTCCAGTTTTAGACATTCTTGAAATAATCCCAACTTTTTCAAGCAGGTGGGCATGACCATGGTAGTTATCCATACCAGGTTTGCACAATTTCTGACACCGTATACAAGTTGTGACACGCCTGTCCATTTATCGGTCTTTTTTGGGAAAGAAAACTCCGAAAAATACAAAATTTGTCGAAAACCAAAACAACTTGGCATGTTCCCTTGAATTGGTCATACATGGCCATGAATAATTTGGGGTCATTTCAGGATGTCGAAAAATAACATACTCTCACACGAAGCCTTCTCGCCTACCTAAACACCCTCCGTTGATCATGGTATATGTTTGGACATCCTTCAAATCACCCCAACTTTTGCAAACAGGTGGGCATGTTCATGGTAGACATCCATGTCAGGTCTGAATGATTTCCGACATAGTATGCAAGTTGCTACACGTTCGGCCATTTATCGGTCTTTTTTGGCTGAGAAAACTCCAGAAAATGCAAAAAGATTTGAAAACCAAAACAGCTTGGCATTGTGCCTTGAATTGGAACGTACAAGGCCGTGGGAACCGGCCCGGTCGGGCGGCCTCCTATGAATAAAGTATTTAATTTGTGAACTTGTTTTCAAATTTGTGAACTTGTTTTCAAATCGATGAACTTTTTCAATTTTGCTAACTATTTTTGTCAAATTCGTGAACTTTTTTTCAAATCAATAAACATTTTTCAATTTCGCGAATGCTTTTCCTCCTTGGAGATTGGGGTGTTCGTGTGTTCCAAGGTGGTCTATCAAAATCGAGGTCCCTGTGTCAAAATCTAAGATGGCCCTATCTTGTTATAGAAAAACGTCCTACTATCAATTTGTCGTCTATGGCAGGCAGGTTGCATGCATAAAAAGTATTTTAGGTGTTCTTTTTAGTTGCATTCATATATATAGCATTTTGGCATTTTAGAAAATATCTCCACAAGCAGGAAACCTACAGTTGATGATCGAGTCTTAAGAAGTGTTAATAAAACACATAAATTTTTCTTGGGTGGTCCAGATTGATGGGCCCATGGACAGGTTTTGCACACGGGCGTAGTATGTTCTTATAAACCTTATGCTAATTTTATCACCTAAGGGCAACGTACTGGAGTGGTAAGTTGTGAAGTTTGGGAGACGTGGTCAGGAGTTAGATTCCTCGTGTGACCTAGCTCTTTTTTCAGGATTTTTAGGTCTTGCTTTGAATAGCAAGTGGCCTAGCGTCTGGTGGGCTGGCCCAGATGTGCATCCTAGCGGCCTGCTTGTTCGTACGCTCGCCGCGTATCGGAGGTCTGGTTGTGGAAACATACTTTCAAAAATACCATCATGCCCTTTATTATGAAGGGGTATGAGATAATCATAGCCGTTGATGTGTTTAGGGGGGGTGTACCGAAGCGGAAGTGATATAGATGCTTGTTTGCTGTAGACTCTAGCCGTCCATTAACTCATCTCGGCCTAATGTCAGTGCATTTCTTCTAAACTTTACAGCCACATGATTCTGCTGGTATTGGAGAACTTGCACTTGATCCAACATTATTTGGGTCATCAACGACACTGCTAAATGCTGATCATCATGAGGTGTACTTCAGTGGAATGCCAGAATGGAATGCGAAGGTATGTATTATCTGTCCTTGGCTCCTTGCTATGATATGATCCTCAAAGGTTGAGGCACTAACTGCATGACTGCATATGCAGGTCCTCCGGAGGCATGGCGATGAATTTGAACGCACCACAGATGGATATTATAGGGCTCATGGGCGTGCAGATGATACAATGAACCTTGGTGGCATTAAGGTAAAATTGTTGTAACATACAACTCATCTGCCAAATCACAGCTTTAGTCGGTTCATCCACTGATTTTGTATCACCGGTTTCAGGTCAGTTCCATCGAGATTGAGAGGATCTGCAACAGGGTTAATGATGCCATTCTTGAAACGGCAGCTATTGGGGTTCCACCTGTAGGAGGCGGCCCCGAACAGCTGACCATAGCCGTCGTATTCAAAGATCAAAGTCCGCAAGCAGAAGATTTGAATCAACTGAAACTAATGTTCAACTCTGCTCTGAAGAAATTGAATCCTCTTTTCAAGGTGCTTCGTTTGGTCCGCTTGAACTGCTCATTGATAACTTACCTTTCTATGAAATTTTGATAGAGTATCATGTTTTACTTTGCCTACAGTGAAATCACTTGCTACTCTGTTATTGCTTCCTGACCCCCTTTGTATGCAGGTTTCATCGGTGGTTGTGGTGCCATCGCTCCCTCGAACCGCCTCAAACAAGGTCATGAGGAGAGTCCTACGCAAGGAGTTCACCCAGGCAAAGCACTCTAAAATCTAGTAGACGTTAGGAAGTGTATTCTGCGCCTATTAAAATTTCAGGGGATTGCACACCAAACTGTGAATATATACGTACCGGCTCATGTCTTCAGAAATTCAGGTGTATTGTCACACATCCATTGTACAGCGAGGCTAATTCACATTGATCCGACATTGCAGATAAGGTACAAATAAAGCATGATTGCTACTCCCTCCGTTCCCAAATACTTGTCTTTCTAACCATCTCAAATGGTTACAACATACGGATGTATGTAGACATATTTTAGAGTGTAGGTTCATTCATTTTGCTTCATATGTGGTCATTTGTTGAAATCTCTAGAAAGACAAGTATTTAGGAACGGAGGGAGTACTACGTACCATGTAGTACTGTTTTGTTGTCATAATAAAGAAATTATCATTGGCGGTATTTAGCCTAACAGAGTTTGTTGTTATCTGTCCTTGCGCCTTTGGGTACGGTGATATTCTCTTCTTGGAGACACCATCTTGAACATGGTGATATTCTCTTCTTGAAGACACCATCTTGAAAGCGTACACTCTTTACCGGACGGAGGGAGTAGATGGGGTTGTGGGCGTGATGGTGTGGACGGTGGTGGTGGATGGGCGACATTGTTCGAGTGGCGCGTGTCTCTTCCACTTGGCCAACAGCTCCCTCTCTTTGCGATGATGGTTCCAAGCCCTTACGGTGAGCTAGGTGACGAGGTGCTGTGCTCCTAGCCCCAATAGAAGAAGTCCTATGGCCATTTCCCGCCTCTTCTTGGGCCCCAGCCGCAGTTTCCATCCATGCCATAGGGTGAGCGTTTCACGGGGGAGACGTGTGAGATCTTGCATTAGGTGAAATCAATGAGGTTGATTTTTTTTTAAAAAAAATCTGCATGTTCAAACATTTTTTTAAAATTTTGTAGACAGACATCAATAGTTGATGTTCAACTTCAAAAAGTTTCATCTCCTAATTCAACCTGCATTAATGGAAACAAAAAAGACAAAATTGTACATGAATAGTGTCAAAGCACTATTCATCCAAAGCTGTCACTATTCACATTTGAATTTGTCTTTTTTTGAATCTCCAAATGTACATCAAGTTTTGTGCTGTTTTTTTTCGTAGTTGTAGACATACCCCATATGGATGTTGTCAAATAATTTCAGTTTTTTTAAATGTTTAAATATGAATTTTTGGGGTTGATCTCACGATCTCACCTAATGGGTGAGATCTCATACAAGTTTCCCCGGTGTTTTCACCACCTGAGGGTCCGATGCCTTTCTATAAAGGGTGAGGGCCCTTTTTGTGCTAATGTAACTGGCTAGCGTTGTTGTACTTGACGCACATGTGATGGCGATGGCATGGCTTACCTTGACGGCTAGTCTCCCTCTCGAGATGGCCTCTCTCTTTGCTTCGGTTATCGGATCACTGGATAGGGCTTTGATGATTCCAAGCAATGCTTCTCTTTTCTATATTTGTCCTTTTTGTTGTTACGTGTTGTTCCTCGTCACTTGTTTTCATTTTTGTTGTTGTGCTAGGTGGTGTGGTGTCGTGTTGTCCTTGTTTATAAGGGTGTCATTAATTTAACACCGGACCTCAGGCCCTATTTCTAAAAAAAAAGGGCAAGACTTACTCTAATTCATTATTCGGTCTTGTCGAAACTTGGAAGGCCGTTATGGTTCTATTAGAGTAAATGCGTACGGTAAAAAAACCATTTTACATAAAAGGAAATGAACGGTCGTTAGTATGAAATCAGTGGTCTAAAATCCACCTAGTAAATGACCCAAGAAATCTGTCCCTCCTTCTCAAATGGAAATGTGCAAAAAGACTACTCATCCCAAAACCGCCTATTAAAAGATCAAGAAAAGTCTCCAGGTCAAAATGTAAAAGACTTGCCCTGAGCCAGACTTCTCCTTGCGTATTTTAAAGACTTGCCTTGGCCTCTCTCCCATAAGTACAACAAAGAAGCTATGTCGATGAGGGTGAAGCCATGTCAAAGATGACAAAATTCCCGCGCCGTCATAGCTCCCAAAAAACATGTGTGAAGATTGTGTGGAGATCACGTCGCCCCCCTAG
Organism: Aegilops umbellulata; assembly: GCA_032464435.1. NCBI lineage: Eukaryota > Viridiplantae > Streptophyta > Magnoliopsida > Poales > Poaceae > Aegilops > Aegilops umbellulata. Next base: position 357,651,716 of record CP136058.1, read on the forward strand.
AGTAGTAGATCTCGGGCGCTATCTTTCCAAAACCAAGGAGCCTCGGGCAGGTACTAATCCGCTTTTCCCATGGTCGGTGCTTTCATCATGCGGATCGCAAAAGGTGCACGTCGATTGATGAGAAAGTTCAGATCGTGCTAGTCTGTCAGAAGTTTAACATTTCTCCGCGACACAAGCCACATGAAGAAGTGACAACCCAGTGGCACACGAGAGTTGCATGTTGTCTCATACATCGGAGCGTCAACTGCAAATGAAAAATTCATGATGTGCCATTCTCAATGAGTAGACGCCATTCCTCTCCTCTCCCAATCGGGGACACCTTTTGACATGATGACTTAAGCATCATAAAGTCATGCATCGCGCGCCGAAGCTCAAGTTTGGCCCAACATTAGAGATCCAATGGCTGTCATTAAGAGCCTCGGCCATGATGTGCTTCATCTTGGCCCCTGAGGAGGAGATGCCTACGAAGAGGTCAGGAAAAACTCTTAGACCATCCATCTCCAACGATGGCCGCCATTGCCGCCTCAAGCAACGACCTAGACTTGGCAGCAACCTAGTAGACGCCAAGCCGTCTCCAAGGCTACCAGAGATCCAACCCTTGAGCCATAACCAACCATCCATTGCACAAAGACAAAGCCAGGTTAGGATGCATGCAAGGGGAATTACTCCATTTGGTAAAAGTTGGGAGAGATAAATGTGCAATTAATAAAGACTACTTATGGACACCTGTCACCGCGAGGGCGAGCCCCACAGGTGGGGACACTTGTCAGCCAGCAGCGACCTCCGGCCGGCTCCGGGGGCTTCCACGCGCCCCCTACCGGAAATGAACAGTGTTGGCCAACGTGACCCCCGGCGGAGGAGAGTAACGGCACCCGGCGCAGCCCATGCACGCATCCATCCACCCATATGAGTCCCAACCCACCACCACCGCCGTCTCTTCCGCCCGAAGGAAACTGCATCCCCAGTAATCAGCAAGCGCATTTAAACGGATATATACATCTGAACCTGAGCGGCGCGCTCTCTCTCTCTATATCTATATCAATCTATCCATCAATACCATCGTCTTCCCCGTAGATTTCCCACACAACTTGGAGGCGGCGGCGATGGGGAAGCTGGCGAGGCTCGTGGACGGCATCAAGACGAGGCTGATCAGGAAGAAGCAGGGGGAGGATCAGGAGGAGGCGTCGGCGGCGTGCTACGACAAGGTGGGCAAGACGGAGAGCATGAGGGTGGAGATCAGGAGCCGCCGCGCGCAGGAGCTCATCGCCAAGAACCTCGCCGCCGCCGACTCCATCGGCCACGGCGGCGCCAAGAAGGCCAAGAAGCGATTCTTCGCCTTCTGACCCACCGGAATCGGAACCTCCGTCTCTCGATCGATGTATCCTTGTGGCAAGCAAGATCGATCAATCCCCGGTCTTGTCTCCCCCGTGTGATGATTCATTAGTAGTTGCTCCATTAGCTCCCTGCCTGCAGTTGATCATCATGTACTGCAAATATGATTATCTCCTCTAAGATTAAGATGTAATCCATGCATGTGTTGTTCTCTGAGCTCTGACATATATATGATGCTCGCCTTCTTCATCTCTAATTTTTTTATATATTTTGTTTTTGGAAGATGAACAGTATTAAATGGTGCAAAAAGGTAAACAGGATGTGCCACAAAAAAACGTACAGGCTGTGCTGCGACTCACGGCGCAGCAACAGTGTTATGATGCGGAAATTGACAATAATTGTTGCAGCAAAGTATGAGCTCTAGAACAACAAATTGAGGGTATATCCCGTTTGGATTGCAGGATTTCTGTTGAAACTTTAGGGAAATACTCAATTCTTATTTAATTTTGCCCCAGGATTACCATACCATATTTGGCTAGCCAAAAATTTAGTCAAACTTTATCTAGTCCATGAGTTAGCGAACATTAACGCCTTGTTTGGCAATCCACCGACTCCCGAAATCTGCGGAGCTAGAAAACTGCAGCTCCGCCCGCTCCGGGAGTGAAGTTGTGGAGCAGAGCGATTTCGAACAGGGAATAGTTAGCAAGAAAAATGAACTAAAGTGGGCAAACAGATCGGCATGCCAATAGGCAATTATATAGAAACAAACACCAAAATTTTGGTCATGGACGAATTTTTTGGTAGGATAAGCTTTGGCCGCCATCTAGACATACCCAAGACTGTAGTTATCAAAGTCCCATAGAATACACCCCTTGGACCTTAATCTCGTAGGGAGCTTGTTTAGAGGACATGTCATAGGAAGTCTATCATGACCTCATACCTCGTTCTTTTTATTCAAGTCAAATGCACTTTTTCATCTCTTTTACTCTCTCCTCATTTCTCTTAAACATATTTGTCTTCATTTCGTGTGAACCATCTAGAAGGCACCGCTACAGAAAAATCATAATTTCAAAATCCTCTAGTACATTTCATCCCGTGATTTATTTATCCATATATTTTCTAATTCCCGTAATTCAAAGAAACTCTTAAAATAATCCTACACAAAATAAACGATCGTGAGGAAATAACCACTACCACAAAATCCACCAACCTCACCCGGAGACATACCCTGGCAAGACATCCTTTCCTTCTCCTAGAGATTGAATTATTTTTTAGAGGACGGGCAAGTACCATTGGTCATATCCCCTATTGTCACAATGTCTTTGTCGCCTCCACCTTATGGATTCAAAATTCCAAGACACAGGTATTTTGAAGTAGTGTGAGATGTCCAATTGGCATTTTAGGAGGACTCATTTCAGATTTGTAAGTTGCACAAATTCGAAATCTCTTCCAGCATGAGTGGAAATTCCTACTTTTACCCTAAAGAAACTAGCTAATAGCCCATGCGTTGCAAACAGGGTCATACATATTCTTTTTTCTAACATGGGGCGACACCGATCGTGCCATACATATCCCTTACACGACCACCATATTCTAACGCAAGAACTTATTTTATTTTATTGAGTTAATGCAAACAATTTGATTTGATTGTCCTTGTCCGACATATAGCTAGTATGATTTGATTTTTTTACGAGTAGTATGATTTGATTTTGTTTTGATTGAGTTAATGCAATTACCTTACACCATCAACGGTGGCATCGCAAAAGATTTGATTTGATTTGATTGAGTTAATGCACTACATGTGAGGGAGGCTTCACGACATAGGACCACAAACAACTTCACCAATGGAACATCCTTAGAAACAACCCAAATCAACTTTTTTTTTGAGACATACAACCCAAATCAACTTTTTTTTAGGTGTACAACCCAAATCAACTCAAAATGAAAAAGGAAGTGAACAAAGCCCGGCCCACTAAAGTCCGTAGGTAGCAAAGACAGACTCACAGGCCCATCACCTGCCTGCCTACCCCCCTCCCCTTCTCCGTCTGGTCTTTCTATCCAATCCCATCTCCTTCCCTCCCACGGCGGTCTGCCTCGCCCGCGACCACCTCGCCGCCGCATCCCTCTCAATCGCCGCCGGCGTCGGAGATGCAGGCGACGGCCGCATCCTTCCTCGCCCGCCCTCTCCCGCGGCCCCTTCGGTGAGCACATCCTTAAACCTCCTGACTCGTTAATCTCCGGTCTCTTTCTTTTCTGGGGGTCTGACCAGGCCCTCTGCCTGTGATTCTGTTGGGTGCAGCATTGGCAGGAGCGCGTATGGGGCGGTGGCGATGCGCGGAGGCGTCTCGCCGCTGCCGCCGCGGCTGCGGGCGGTACGGTGCTCTATGAGCCTCTCTATCGGCGCCGGTTCGAGCGACATCGGAGACAGCGGATTCAGCTACCGTAAGAGAGCTATTCAAACCCTAGCTCCCATGTGAATGCCTTCGCTGATTTATTTTCGGAGGACGTAGGATTGGATTGGATTGTACTGTAGGTATCGGCACAAAAAAGAGAGGATGCCATGGTACTTTAGGTGGCCTTTGCGTTGCTGGTGCACGAGGCAAGGAATAATATATGTGTGCTGTGCACAATCGAGTTGGCTTTCTGTTGATTAATAACCGTTAATGTTAATTGGCGGTGACGCATAAGTTGCATTGTGATCGTGAGGAAGCGTGGAGTTGCAACAATAGGCAAACGATGCAGATTTAGAGGGATGTTTATTGATTAGAAGCTTTTCACTACATAATTTAGAGAGGAGGGATTATGGGGACAATTTAGAGTCACTGGGAAAGAATATCAGTGACGAACACAGAATGCTGGTTCAGTACTATATCTTTGTTATCTTGTGGATCGATCAAACTAATGGACCCATGTTTTTCTCGCAGCGTGCAGTTGGCTGAAATAGAAGTTAGTATTCTAGTAACAGAGAACTAAAATGATTTGTTTCTATTTCATTGTTGACTTGCTGCCGTATACAACTATACATAATTACATACTGTCATCAACCACAGACTTGGGATTTATTACAATTTATGAAGTCCTGATAAACCTGTTTTATAATCATCATCAGTAACAAAACTAAATACAGTCTGCAGCTCTGCTCGCAAGTAATATTTTCTTCTTGAATGTTGACATGAAAAGTGAATTTGTAGGTAGAAAACTTTCATTCCTTTAGCTGTTATAGCTTGTGTGGATTTGTATTTAGCTGTTTCCACAGTTCTTCTTCTTGCAACTCTCAGTTGTTATTGCCATTGATAAGAATGCCCAGAGTCATATGCTCCATCCTTTGTGTTTATCTGAGGACCTTATCAGCAAAGTGTATGTGTATCTCTGCAGAGTATGCTCCTGTCTTCCGAAGATACCGTGAGCGGGATCCCTACAAGCTTCTTGGTATTGACCGTGATGCATCTGAAGAAGAGATCAGAAGTGCAAAAGACTTCCTAGTTCAACAGTATGCTGGTCACGAAGCAAGTGAAGAAGCTATTGAAGGTGCTTATGAAAAGATAATAATGAAGAGCTACCAGCATAGGAAGAAAACGAAAATTAATCTGAAAACCAAGCTTTTAAAGCGAGTCGAGGAATCCCCGTCATGGGTAAAGGCATTTCTTGGATACTTTGAGGTGCCATCAATGGATATTATTTCCAAAAGATTATTCTTTTTTGCTTTCATTGCTGGATGGAGCATAGCAACTTCTGCTGAGAATGGACCTGCATTCCAGGTATATGCTTTGATTATCCTGACCTTTGAAAGGTCTCTCTTTTCTTGTTTGATGACATGTTTCAGTCCTGTGGTTGCTTGTGGTAACCTAAAAAACATGACACGTAACTTGTTGATTCACAAAGGACCAAATTGAGTGCCATTAAGTTCTAACCAATCACCAGCTATAAACTCACAATCCACAATGCTTGCCCTGTGCATCTGTCTACTCTTATTTCTGTGACAGCTGAGAATTCAATAACAATGGCAATGCAAGACCTGATAAGTCCTAGATTTGGATATTTACTTATTAGAAGTTAGAAGAGCTTCCAGCTTAGGGATCAGCGGATCACTGTATTGACATTAGTTTACCTTCTGCAGCTCGCAATATCACTCTTCTCGTGCATATACTTCCTTAATGACAAGATGAAGAGCCTTCTGAGAGCATCGACTACTGGGTTAGCGAAATTTCTTCAGCCAATGCCTTGACTTTTTATCCATAGTATGTTTGCTCACGCAATGTGTTCTTCCAGGTTTGGAGTACTTGTTGGTGGCTGGATTGTTGGTTCTATGTTGGTCCCTCTTATCCCAACATTTATCATCCCACCTACATGGTCGCTTGAGCTTCTTACCTCCTTGGTTGCATATGTTTTCTTGTTTCTGGGGAGCACTTACCTCAAATGAAGCAACATCAATCTTGTAACCGTAAATTGTAGTATTGTTTGGAAAATTTTGGCAGTTACTGAAATCTCTACAATTGCATGTACCGGCAATGTTGTTGAATCCTTCGTCCTTCGTTCAGCTCAGGGTAGAGACAACCGGCGAAGCCAGGTGCTTTGTTTACACCAGTTGTCCACTCATTTGTTTAATTAATTGTCCATATAGGGGCCTGTTCTTCGCCTCGCTGGTCCAAGTGAATCGCTGTATGGATCACCTGCTGAAGCTTAGGCACAGGGTCATGTCAGATTGTTAACTCATACGGAATGTACTATTTACATATTGATATTGATGTGGAAATGATGTAGCGAAATTTTTGCATCTTACGTAATGCTGTTGCAACTTGCAAGAGGCATCAAACAGTCACAAAGTTATGGCAAGAATATCCCCAAAATGTTCCGGGGATAAAGCCCACTGATGTTAGATTTCCTCCAGCATGGTTTCAAAACTGTTGGGTACACTGTTCAGATTTTTGAAACGTTATTTTGATAACGTTGCGACAACTCTTGACCTATTGATGAGTAAGTTAAGTATTTGTATACCCGCTAAGATGAAAAATAAGGGGGGGGGGGGGGGGGAGAAATGTTGGTTTGATGATTTCGAAGAGGACCGCTCTCCTTGCCGTCATGTGTATACGAAACCAGTTGGAGTGTGCTCCATTCGATGCCACTGCTAGGAGTTTTGTAGTTCAAACTTGCTGTATTTATTTTTTGTGTTTTAATGCTTGTCGATGCAGTCCTTGAGAAGTAATTGGGAGCCTAAACAATTGCTCCAGTTATAGTCTTTCAATTCACTACAAAATATATTTCACAAGTAGTTCAAACTTGTTGTATTTATTTATTTTTGTGTTTTAATGCTTATCGATGTAGTCCTTGAGAAGTAATTGGGAGTCTAAACAATTGCTCCAATTATAGTCTTTCAATTCACTACTAAATATACTTCACATGAAGCTCTTGATCTGTTTTTTATCAAACATATTAGAGTGATATATATAGTTGTTTTGCTCTATGTGCAACTTCAGCGCACCATCGACATGCGCGGGGTGGAGAGGATGAACGATTCCCCGAGCACTGGATCATATATTATTTGTTCCTTCATCGTTTTCTTGTAATGTTGATGTTTGATTAATATAGATCCCTGGCCCATTCTTTGATTTTCTCTGTAAAACACACTTGGTGAACTTGCCGTGGGGGCTGCCCACTCACTACACACGACCTGACAGTTCAGAGCTACACAAATTTGAAGATATAGCCAGAACAAAAGAGAAAACATTACTAGCCTAGGCTTTCCACATAAATACTCAATCGAACATACTACAAAGATTCTACACCGCGAATACAAACGTTCAAACAGGATTTGGGCATAAGTTGGTAAGCTTTTGACAAATGACAAGATAGGGAAAAGACCATATCTGCAATTTTCATAGGAAAACCAAGGAAAGACTTCATGGAGAAAAAAGCACCACTCCCAGAGCTTAATTAGGTACCATTTGTACCTACAGTGTACAGAATGCAGAGATTGGCCCTTCTAGTTACCACTAAAAGGGAGCATTAGACGAGAATGAGTCGTAGCCGTCACTATATTCAGATCAGAGACCCATTTCTATTAGTACAAGAAAAAAGACGGCCGGCACTTCAACGACGCAAATTTCTACTCTAGAGTCAGATTCATCATCAAGAAGCCAGTGAACCAGAGGTAGCCAAAGTTTTGCTAAAATTTTCATCTTACAGAAGGCAATAAAGGGTTGGATTGTAGTATCAAACCGTTACAGCTACAGCAAGAACAGCACAAAAGAAAGATGACACTTCCTACTGAACCACAAACATTTGGAATACTTAACCACCAACTGAGATCTCTCTTCACAACTTTTGGCAAGCTTAACAGAATGCTTTGTCTCAACTAATAGGAACCGTCATCCAGGATCTTTCTCTTCCTGCATATATATAGATAATGTCATTATATGAACTTGATATGATTAGCTCAAAAAATATTACCATATCAATCATGTTTCCAGCAAACATAATGAATAACAAAAAAATAACTATGTGCCCTAGAAAAATTTGTCCACATCAGGTAATTACAAACATACCGCCCCAAAAAAAAATCGACATGTGCCTTCTCAGGGATACATAAAGAGATACTCCCTCCGTTTCATAATATAAGAGTGTTTTCGACACTAGTGTAGTATCGAAAACGCTCTTATATTATGGGACAGAGGGAGTAGAAATTAAGCTATAAGGTGTTTGCAATAGGGTGACATCAGCCTTCTCTTGGTGTTTTGTGGAGAAGGAAAAGGAAGAGTTCCTTCTCTTAGCTAAGAGATGATACCCTTAGTGTGTAAGGAAAGGCTATTTTCTCCATTGTACCATATGCCTTCTTTTAGTCACAAGTTTTCTAATGGTAGCTCATTGTATAATAGTATCGTTTAGTCTCTAAGTGGGTTGTTTTCTCTACTGCTGGAGATGCTCTAAGCATATTACAACCGTATACACAAATGCAAGTGCAAACTTGCTCAAAAGATTTGAAAACGTACTAGCAAGGATGACGTGTAAGAAATCTATTGTAGCAAAAGATAAGCACACTACATAATTGCTGGTGCCCCACGGGTCCCAAACTGATCCACCTTTCAATACTCCTAAATACTTGAATGAACCATACTAACATAATCGAATAGAGTTGTGAGTTGCGACCGCCTTTATGTAGGAATGGAGCTGTGCTACATTGTTTCTGATTTATCTTCAATTTACAACTTCTCTGGTTCGTAGACTCCATTAGCGAGACAAAGGTGCCACGTGAAACAGTGGATGCGTTTGACGGCATTATTGCTGATAGCACGCACAATCACACTAATAGAAAACAGGGCTTTGATCACAGGGCAGTTTTCACATTAGTCCCGGTTCAGTCACGAACCGGGACTAATGTGAGCATTTATCCCGGTTCATGCGGCTAAGGCATTAGTCCCGGTTCACCTGGGCCTTTTAGTCCCGGTTGGTGGCACCAACCGGGACTAAAGGTTAGACCTTTAGTCCTGGTTGGTGCCACCAACCGGTACTAATGGGCTTTGAGGCATTAGTACCGGTTCATGGCACGAATCGGTACTAAAGGTCCCATTTTCAAACTCCCCCCCTCCTCCCCCCTGGACTGCCTTTTTAGTTTTAGAAAAAACAAAAGAAAATGATGGAAATGTCAAAATAATAAAATAAAATAAGTTTCTCATGTGATATGTGGTCTAGTTGTTGGGAAAATTTACAAATATGAATTTCGACTTTATTTGCAAAATCTCTCTGGAATTTGTAGAATGGACATAACTTTTGCATACGAACTCGGATTAAAAAGTTTTTTATATGAAAAATCATCTACTCGAAAAGTTACATAAGAATTTAACTGGGGGAACCCCGTTAAACATTTTCAAAATCCTCAAAAACCTAACAGAAAAAAAGTTACGGGGCTTTTAAGATCTAGAGTGGAAAAAGTCGAAAAAATTTCAAACTTACTAGTGGCGCACCATTTGCTAGGTGCGCCACTAGTAACAGAAAAAAAATATAGTTTCAATTTTTTTTTGGAAAAAATGTGGTCAAATCTGGTCAAACAGTGGTCAAACTGTGGTCAAACTAATTATTCTAGAATATTAGTGTTACTAAATAATTATTTCAGTTATTTCGAATTTTGGTCAAATATGGTCAAACTGTGGTCAAACAATGGACAAACTAATTATTCAAAAAATATTAGTGTTACTAAATAATTATTGGTTTTTAAAACAATAGTTTCAAATTCAAATAGTGAAATGTGTCACTTCATGCTCAAGCAAAATTCCTGAAGGTTAATAGGATTGACATCTTACTATTGTCAGGAAAACAACAAGTGCAGACTTGGAAACGAGGGAGAATAGAACTCGGAAGTTAAGCGTGCTCAGGCTGGTGAAGTGGGACGATGGGTGACCGTTTGAGAAGTTAGATGATTTGAAATGATGAGGGTTGGTTAGAGGATAAATTGAGCAGTGATGAGGGGTGGTGATTACAGACTAGAGGTTAAAATAATTACAGACTAAAGGGCCTTACCAACCGGGACTAAATCCCCTTTTTCTACTAGTGCCACTAAAACTAAATGATCTACCATTGAAGCTATTCCTATATTAACGATGTACTCCCTTTTTTCCATAATATAGTGGCTATTTTGTACCTTTTGTTTATTCTACAATACCTGACATACAGATATGAGCATGCGTGGGGAAATAAAGGTGACCACCAAAGGAAGTACATCAAAAGTTAATAAGTTGATTTTGGTAGTGCCATCGGAACGAACCGTTCATGGATTTGAATGTCCAACACATCAACGACCATCAGAAGTAAGTTTTTACTTCAAGTTAAATGCAGAAAGGAATAGTATGCAAGGTGGCACCATGAGACTCTACTTCAATTTAAATGCAGAACAAAGTATGCAAGGTGGAGGCAACCCCAAGTCTCCACTTCACTAACATGTTGATTTTGTTTTTATCAAAGTACCAGATATGTTAATAGTCGAAATCATTTCAATGAACACATGACAAATAAATACGTGAGATGCAAATACCTGGAGACACACATGGGGAGCTTGACGGCAAGAAAACTCGTGAGATTACAACACTTGACTTCATACATGTCGGCGTCTTCTCCGAAAAGGTCTTCACGTCTCATATATGGATGAGTTGACAGCAGTGCCTTGGCATTCATATCAACGGTAACCACCGAAACCTTGTCATAGCCAACATTCGCGCGCTTAGAGTCAGAGTACAGAAAATGTACCACATGGGCCTCATCCATGCTCACAAGAGGGAGTTTCAGAATATTGAAGTCATAGTCAGTGCGAAGAGAAGGCAACACTTGATCTGATCCCATACAAGCATCCACGACCCACTGCATGCCTCCGTTCTCTGTTATCTCCAAACTGTGGGAGGTTATGGTGTAGCCAGAATCGGATGCGCCGGAAAGCTTTCCGTCATCACGGTCGACATGAACAAACTTGAGCAGACGGCCTTCATCGGTGACCGACACCCCCCGGTACATTCGTAAGTACCCTCTGGACATATTAACAGTATCCCCCGGTGGATGGCGAGAGCGACCTTGATTCGGTAAATCAAGGTAAGAGACATTTCCTTTGAACACATCAAATAATAAGATACCTCCCATGCAGTAATCAACCCAGCAGATATAGTTCTTGAAGGATATCACCGTATCATCTGACCAAAGAGAGATATCCAACTTTTCGTGCTCAAGATGGAGGATCAGTAGCAGCTTAACCTCCCACGCGGCACCGTCACCTCTACCATCGGTGGTGAGCACGGAGATTCCAGCTTCCCACATGCCGCTGTCTGGAATTGGAATAATTTGGTCCAGCTGCGCCACAGCCAACACTTGTTCATCGCGGCACAAGAAACCAACACCTTGCGGGAAGAGCAGGTGCTGCATGGTCATCTCCACCACATGCACCATACTTCGGATGAGCAGGTCGGTGCACGCCGGAAGCCGTCTGAGCAGCGGCGGCTGGTCCGGTGGGGCGACTCTGCAGACGAAGAGATCCTGATGGCACATCAGGGCCAACGACGACTCGCCCGGCTTTGCAAGGTCGGTGATCATGAACAGAAGGTGGTCGCCGTGGGCCGCCACGAGGTCGCAGGAGATGGCCGGATCCGTGCCGCTCGGAAACAGCACGTAGAGGCGGGAGGTGCCCGGGGGATCGGCGACGCAGAGCGCGACGCCGAAGTCGACGCCCTGGGAGGTGGTGCCTTGGGCCCTCAGGGGCGGGTAGCCCTTCTCTGGCAAGGATGTGTCGGCGTCCCTTCTGAAGGCGAAGCGATCTAGCAGCACCCAGTCCGGGAAGACGGCGGCCATGGCGCGGGAACGATCAAAGGGGATCCCCATGTGGTTACGTGACTCCCCTATGCCACTGCAGCCTCGTTAAAACGTAAGGTTGAGGCGGCGGGCTGGTGCCACCAGAGTGGTAACTCGTGGGCTGGGTCGGCCGATTAAATGAGAAAATGAATCGGAGCCCTCACAGCCTAGTTAAAACAAGAGAGGTTAGTGAGCCCAGTGCCCCAGGCCACGAGAGCATTTCTTGTATAATTCTGAACATTTGTTTGGTTCACGTTGACATTTTTCAAATACATGATGATTTTTTATATACATGATAATATTTTTAAAACATTCTTAAACATTTTTTAGAATATGTGTTAAACATCTTTAAAATACATGAAAATGATTTTTAAATATGTTTTGAACATTTTTAAAGCACATTGAACTTATTTTTCAAAAGCATTATGAATCAATTTTCAAATACATGTTTGAACTTTTTTTTAAATCCACGTTAGAAAATTTCAAATACATGTTGAACATTTTTTAAATACACACTAAACATATTTAATATATGTGAAACATTTTTTAGATACACCTTGAGCATTTTTCTTGAAAATACACGTAAAATATATTTTAGTACACTTTGTAATTTTATACAGGCTAAACATTTTTTTGATACACGTAAAACATTTTAAAAATACAGGAAGCATGATGATTTTTTTTCAAATACATGGTGAACATTTTTTGAATACATGTTAAACTTCTTTTGAATAGTAAATGTTGAACATTTTTATATACATTGAATACACATTGGAAAATAAATACATTGAAACATTTCAGATACACGTTGAACATTTTTTTTCAGTTACACGCTGAACATTGTTTACGAATACTAATTGTACATTTTTGTATAAATGTTGAACATTTTGTTGATACACGTTGAATTTTTTTATATACACGATGAATATCTTTTTAAATACATGTTTCAACATATTTTTTATACATGTTAAGTATTTTTTGAATAAATGTTGGTCATGTTTTAATACACGTGACGTATTATTTAAAAATTGTCTGAACAATGTTTTTACACTCCATTGACATTTTTTTAATGTGTGATGAGTGATTTAAAAAATTTAAGTACATTAGCTTTTGTAATATATAAGGAATAATAAAAATGAAAGAACATGATCGCGAAAGTTACAGCCTAGTTGCAGGAGGTCGAACGAAAAACAAAGTCTATAACGGGCCGGCCCACGTCGGAACAAAGTGTAGGCGAGTCGGAGGTACAACTCGCAACAAGCGAGGTATAGCCCTCCTATGTGACACCATATAATTGCTCAAAAAAGTCACACCATCTACTGATTTTAATGCACCAAATAATTATATTTACGCGTGGGAAGAACGGGTCATGGCCAAGTATGCCCCCAAAGAGGATCTACCTTGCGCGTGATGTCGTGGAGCTCCTCCCCGGTGGGTTCCTCTCGGATCATAGTTTTTACCCCCTCCCCCTGAAGGAAATATGCCCTAGAGGCAATAATAAAGTTGTTATTTATATTATCTTATATCATGATAAATGTTTATTATTCATGCTAGAATTGTATTAATTGGAAACTTAGTACATGTGTGAATACATAGACAAAACAGAGTGTCCCTAGTATACCTCTACTTGACTAGCTTGATTATCAAAGATGGTTATGTTTCCTAGCCATAGAAATGTGTTGTCATTTGATGAACGAGATCACATCATTCTCTAATGATGCGATGGACAAGACCCATCCGTTAGCTTAGCATTATGATCGTTAAGTTTTATTGCTATTGCTTTCTTCATGACTTATACATGTTCCTCTCACTATGAGATTATGCAACTCCCGAATACCGGAGGAACAACTTGTGTTCTATCAAACGTCACAACATAACTGGGTGATTATAAATATGCTCTACAGACGTCTCCGATGGTGTTTGTTGAGTTGGCATAGACCGAGATTAGGATTTGTCACTCCAATTGTTGGAGAGGTATCTCTGGGCCCTCTCGGTAATGCACATCACTATAAGCCTTGCAACCAATGTAACTAATGAGTTAGTTGCGGGATGATGCATTAAGAAACGAGTAAAGAGACTTGCCGGTAACGAGATTGAACTAGGAATAGTGATACCGACGATCGAATCTCGGGCAAGTAACATACCGATGACAAAGGAAACAACGTATGTTGTTGTGCGGTTTGACCGATAAAGATCTTCGTAGAATATGTAGGAACCAATATGAGCATCCAGGTTCCGCTATTGGTTATTGACCGAAGATGAGTCTCGGTCATGTCTACATAGTTCTCGAACCCGTAGGGTCCGCACGCTTAACGTTCGATGACGATATGTATTATGAGTTATGTGATTTGATGTACCGAAGGTTGTTTGGAGTCCCGGAAGTGATCACGGCCATGACAAGGAGTCTCAAAATGGTTGAGACATGAAGATTGATATATTGGAAGGTTATGTTTGGACACCGGAAAGGTTTCAGATATGTTCGGGCATTTTTTGGAGTACTGGGGGGTTATCGGACCCCCCCCCCCGGGGGGGGGGGGGCTAATGGGCCTTCATGAGCTTTAGTGGGAGAGAGGAGGAGGCGGCCAAGTGGAGGGGTGCGCCCCCAAGCCCAATCCGAATTGGGGAGGGGGACCGGCCCCCCTTTCCTTCTCTCCCTCTTCCCTTTCCTTTGCCTCCTAGTTGGACTAGGAAAAGGGGAACCTACTCCTAGTAGGAGTAGGATTCCCCCCTTGGGGCGCGCCCTATGAGGCCGGCCGGCCCCCTCCTCCATTCCTTTATATACGGGGGAGGGGGGTACCCCATAGACACACAAGTTGATTTCTTAGTCGTGTGCGGTGCCCCCCTCCACAGATTTCCACCTCGGTCATATTGTCGTAGTGCTTAGGCGAAGCCCTGCGTCGGTAACTTCATCATCACCGTCACCACGCTATCATGCTGACGAAACTCTCCCTCGGCCTCAGCTAGATCTAGAGTTCGAGGGACGTCACCGAGCTGAACGTGTGCAGATTGTGGAGGTGCCGCGTGTTCGGTACTTGATCGGTTGGATTGCGAAGATGTTTGACTATATCAACCGCGTTACTTAACGCTTCCGCTTTTAGTCTACGAGGGTACGTGGACACACTCTCCCCGCTCGTTGCTATGCATCTCCTAGATAGATCTTGCATGATCATAGGATTTTTTTTGAAATACTGCGTTCCCTAATAGTGGCATCCGAGCCAGGTCTACGCGTAGATGTATATGCATGAGTAGAACACAAAGAGTTGTGGGCGATAATAGTCATACTGCTTACCAACATGTCATACTTTGATTCGGTGGTATTGTTGGATGTAGCGGCCCAGACCGACATTACATGACCGCGTTCATGAGACTGGTTCTACCGCCGTGCTTTGCACACAGGTGGCTAGTGGGTGTCTGTTTCTCCAAATTTAGTTGAATCGAGTGTGACTACGCCCGGTCCTTGTTGAAGGTTAAAATAACACACTTGACGAAAAATCGTTGTGGTTTTGATGCGTAGGTAAGAACGGTTCTTGCTAAGCCCGTAGCAGCCACGTAAAACTTGCAACAACAAAGTAGAGGACGTCTAACTTGTTTTTGCATGGCATGTGGTGATGTGATATGGTCAAGACGTGATGTGATATAAATTGTTATATGAGATGATCATGTTTTGTAAAGTTATCGGCAACTGGCAGGAGCCTTATGGTTGTCTCTTTATTGCATAAGATGCAAGCGCCATGTAATTGCTTTACTTTATCGCTATGCGATAGCAATAGTTGCAAAAAGCAATAGTTGGTGAGACGACCATGTGACGACACGTTGATAGAGATCAAGATGATGGAGATCATGGTGTCATGTCGGTGACGATGGAGATCATGACGGTACTTTGGAGATGGAGATCAAAGGCACAAGATGATGATGGCCATATCATGTCACATATTTTTGATTGCATGTGATGTTTATCTTTTATGCATCTTATTTTGCTCAGTACGACGGTAACTTTATAAGATGATCCCTTACTAAAATTTCAAGGTATAAGTGTTCTCCCTGAGTATACACCGTTGCGACAGCTCTTCATGCTGAGATACCACGTGATGATCGGGTGTGATAAGCTCTACGTTCACATACAACAGGTGCAAACCAATTATGCACATGCAGAATACTCGGGTTAAACTTGACGAGCCTAGCATATGCAGATATGGCCTTGGAACACCGAGACCGAAAGGCCAAGTGTGAATCATATAGTAGATATGATCAACATAGTGATGTTCACCATTGAAAACTACTCCATCTCACGTGATGATTAGACATGGTTTAGTTGATATGGATCACGTGATCATTTAGATGACTAGAAGGATGTCTATCTAAGTGGGAGTTCTTAAGTAATATGATTAATTGAGCTTTAATTTATCATGAACTTAGTCCTGATAGTATTTACATATCTATGTGGTAGATCAATAGCTCGCGCATAGCTCCCCTGTTTTATTTTTGATATGTTCCTAGAGAAAACTAAGTTGAAAGATGATAGTAGCAATGATGCGGACTAGGTCCGTGATCTGAGGACTATCCTCATTGCTGCACAGAAGAATTATGTCCTTAATGCACCGCTAGGTGATAGAACTATTGCAGGAGCAGATGCAGACGTTATGAACGTTTGGCAAAGCTCGGTATGATGACTACTTGATAGTTTAGTGCACCATGCTTTACGGCTTAGAACCGGGACTTAAAAAACGTTTTGAACGACATTGAGCATATAAGATGATGTTCCAAGAGCTGAAATTGGTATTTCAGACTCATGCCCGAGTCGAGAGGTATGAGACCTCTGACAAGTACTTTGCCTACAAGATGGAGGAGAATAGCTCAACCAGTGAGCATGTGCTCAGATTGTCTGAGTACTACAATTGCTTGAATCAAGTGGGAACTAATCTTCCAGATAAAAGAGTGATTGGCAGAGTTCTCTAGTCACTATCACCAAGTTACTGGAACTTCGTGATGAACTATAATATGCAAGGGATGACGAAAACTATTCCCGAGCTCTTCGTGATGCTGAAATCAACGAAGGTAGAAACCAAGAAAAGCATCAAATGTTGATGGTTGACAAGACCACTAGTTTCAAGTAAAAGGGCAAGGGAAAGAAAGGAACTTCAAGAAGAGTGGCAAGCAAGTTGCCACTCCCATGAAGAAGCCCAAAGCTAGACCCAAGCCGGAAACTGAGTGCTTCTACCGCGAAGGAAATGGTCACTGGAAGCGGAATTGCCCCAAATACTTGACGGATAAGAAGGATAGCAAAGTGAACAAAAGTATATATGATATACATGTTATTGATGTGTACTTTACTAGTGTTCATAGTAGCTATCAGTGTCAAAACCGGCGGATCTCGGGTAGGGGGTCCCGAACTGTGCGTCTAGGTGGATGGTAACAGGAGACAAGGGACACGATGTTTTTACCCAGGTTCGGGCCCTCTCGATGGAGGTAAAACCCGACTCCTGCTTGATTAATATTGATGATATGGGTAGTACAAGAGTGGATCTACCACGAGATCAGAGAGGCTAAACCCTAGAAGCTAGCCTATGGTATGATTGTTGTTGTGTCCTACAGACTAAACCCTTCGGTTTATATAGACACCGGAGGGGGCTAGGGTTACACAGAGTCGGTTACAAGGAAGGAGATCCACATATCCGTATTGCCAATCTTGCCTTCCACGCCAAGGAGAGTCCCATCCGGACACGGGACAAAGTCTTCAATCTTGTATCTTCATAGTCCAACAGTCCGGCCAAAGGTTATAGCCCGGCTGTCCGGATACCCCCTAATCCAGGACTCCCTCAGTAGCCCCTGAACCAGGCTTCAATGATGATGAGTCCGGCGCGCAGATTGTCTTCGGCATTGCAAGGCGGGTTCCTCCTCCGAATACTTCATAGAAGATTTTGAACACGAGGATCGTGTCCGGCTCTGCAAAACAAGTTCCACATACCACCGTGGAGAGAATTATATTTCCACAAATCTATCCTGCTGACGTATTCCGTAGCGTGACATCACACCACAGCCAAGCCTTTATTCGAATCGTTTTTTACCCCCCACCTCAGCGCGTTTCGCGAGGCGGTTTCCTTGGCACGTCTTGTCGAAGCAGAGACCGTGTCCCCTTTATTTATGGGGTTCTCATCAACACAGACGTGGGTAACCCAATCGAGCCCATTGGTATGTCCCCTCGATCAAAAGTAAGTCCCAAGCGGTCACAGGGAGGGCTCTTGGTATTCAACCTCTTCATAAAGAGACCAGGCCTTACTCTTTTCTTTCGATCTCAATCAAATCTGCCTCCCGCCTCGAGTTCCAGCACTCAAAGCTTCAGATTCAGGCGCTTCAGACCTTCGATGATGTCCGGATCCAACCTTCAAGGCCGATGGATGCCTTCCTCCATCACGGAGGAAGACGTACTAAAGCTAAGGGAGGCCAGGTACTTGACCGACGAAATCCCGCATAGGCTGCCTGCTCAAGGGCAGGTTATTCCCACTCCTAAGCCTGGTGAGAGCGTCGTGTTCGTATCTCACTTCCTCCGAGGGCTAGGCTTTGCGCCGGATCCCTTCGTGAGGGGGCTCATGTTCTATTATGGGCTGGACTTCCACGACTTAGCTCCGGAGTCTACCCTCCACATCTCATCGTTCATCGTCGTGTGCGAAGCCTTCCTCCACATTACCCCTCACTTCGGACTGTGGCTCAAGACCTTCAAAGTGGAGCCGAAGATGGTCGAGGGACAGCGCACAGAATGCGGAGGCGCTGTAATAAGCAAAAATGCTAACGCCCCATGGCCCGAGGGCTCTTTCCAAGAAGAGTCCAGCTTATGGCAACAAGAGTGGTTTTATATCACAGCTCCCAGGGGTACCAAGTGGGTGGCTCCGCCTGTTTTTCGCTTGGGTCCCCTGCCACGACTAACGTCATGGGTCAACAAGGGACTAGACTGGGGACCAGTAAAGGATGTGCCCATACTGCAGAGCCGCATCCGAGATCTCCTGGAGAGAGATGTCAGTCTGGTCGTGGTGACGCAGGTCATGTTAATTTGCCGAGTCCTGCCCTGCAAACGTCGTCCCCTCCGCCTGTGGGAGTTCAATCCGGAGGGACCGCAAGCTCTTCAACATTTCCTTGGCATGACGCCCGCGGAGATGTACAAATTGTTCTTCGGACCACAAATAATGTGTCCGGACTCTAATGAGGACGCATGTCTGAGCTACAATCGTCCGGATACCCAAGTAAGTAGCCCTGTGCCCGAACACGCCATCCGTTTATTTATCTCAACATCGCCCTTAAAAAAGAGATGTTCTTGAACCAGGAGTGGATAGCGAAGGCAAAGTTGATCAGGTGTCCGGCCCCCCTTCCTGAGACCTTGCCAGATCCCGTGTTAACCAGGATGCTGGAGATCGCGCCTTTGGAAGAAAACGAAGGGGGGAACAAGGAAGCTATTGCCTCCGTAGAGGAGGTTGTCCAGAAGGGAGGAATCGGAAATTCCTCTCCTCAGGGGAACAAGAGGATCGCCTCTGAAGACCCGGAGACAATGGTCTCATAGCAGGGGAAGAAATCTTCACCAGAGGGTCCTGTGCCAGGGGATACCCCGGCCGTACTATGCCCTCAAGGGGACCAGCCCTCCACCGAGCCGTAAGTAAACGAGTGTTTAATAATGAGAGAAATCCTTGCTTTACTCCCGAGGAAAATAACCGAAAATTTATCTTGCAGTTCGGATCTTAGCCCTTCTCAGCAGAACTCGTCTTCGGGGGATCTTCTTCCAGAGATGATGGAGAGTGGAACGCCTCCCCCTGCCATACCGCCTCATGAGGTGGGCGACCCCGAGGTGTCACCGCGGAGGGTTTCTCCTGATCCGGCAAGGCCGGAAGGTAGTCATATGGCCACCCGAAGCCCTCCGTGTCCGTCTTTTGAAAAAAGCAATCGAACGAGTCCGGCACCGTCTGGTATGCGGTCGGAGGTACTGAAGGATCTGCTAGGGCGGGCGTCTATCTCAGAAGAGCACCATGCATTGATGGGTACGGTAATTGAAAGGATTTCGTCCGCGGAGAGCGGGTTGCATGAAGCTGTCATGAGTTTACTGACAGGTTTTGAGGTACGTGAAATGATGTACCTTTTGACAGTACCGCATACTTCAAGATGCGCCCTGTGTAGATAGTAGCCCCTGAGACTCTGGGTGCTGTCGAAGACGACGACACGCAGAGGATCATAGTCCCAGGTATTGCCGCCTTCATATGCAGGTGGCGAAGTGTCCGGTGGCCAGCCGGACTGATGAATTTGCCGAGTTAAAGCGGCAGCTTGACGTGGCAGATGCCGACATCGTGCTTGTCAACAAGCGGCTTGACGAGGCACAAGGTATGTAGTTTCTCCGGAGACACATGGTAAGAGGAGCATGATGCCAGTATCTTATAACGTATGTGCTAATGCATATGGGGCTGCAGCCATGGAAAACCTTCGGGCAGAGCTTGCCCGAGTCAAAGAACAAGCCAGAAAAAGCGATGCGGCTGCCCTAAAGGCGGTTGAGGAGCTAAAAGACGAACAGGCTGCTCACTTCCAAAGCAAGGAGGAGATGGCCAAGATGGCTGTGAAGTTGAAGAACGCTGCTGACCGTTGCAAGCTTCTTGAAAAGGAAGATCAGGCGAAGCGGACAGACCTGGAGAAGGCCACGGCGGCGGCCAAGGATACTCGTTCTGCAATGAGAGCGATGAAGGAGGAGCTGCATCAAGCCGGAGATATCGTGGCTGGGAAGCCCTTTATGCTGCGGATGAAGTTCGGAGATCCTTAATATGCTCCTTTGGACCGGATGTGGAGTTCTGCGGACGCATATCTGGATTTAGCGGCGAGTGCTGCTGATGCGGTCGAACACTTCCGTGATCAAAAGGATCGCGAAGTGGAAAAGCTGTTCTGGTCACAATTCAACAATCCAGAGTGTCTGCTTCCATTAACTGATCGGCTGGCCGAATGGGCCGAGCGGAATAGATTGTTCGGACTTGCCATGAGATATGTCGTGGATCATCTCTGGCCGGAACGACCAAAGCCGAACAGTTATTTTAGCTTGGTGCAGCAGTTCCTTGGTGCAGTGCCGCATATCAACGCGATGAAGAGGTCAGCATGCATGGAGGGTGCACAGATGGCCCTTGCCCGTGTCAAGACATACTAGGCAGAGATGGAGGCCACCGCCATTGCAGCCCAAGATTCGGACGAAAGCCGAGTACCTGTCGAGCACTACTTTCAAGAAGTTCTGGAGGGCGCTCGTTTGATAGAGGCGCAGTGCTTGAAGAATATTATGTTCTAATAACATGTATTCTCATTGAAAACAATGCTTTGCTGAAATGTAAAGGCTATTTTATACTTGTGCCTGCAAGAATTATAATACCTCTTGTGCGTCCGTTTATGTATATATGTATATAACCTGAAAGATGGCAGTCGTGGGCTTCAGCCCCCACGCATATAATGCGGGGGTGTTCGCAGAAGACGCATTTTCACACTTGATCCAACGTCTTGGTCCGTTTAGGAGGTGATAGCGCAGCGAACTAGGAAATCGGACTATAATGCTTTATCACTTTCACTTAGCCATAGGAGTTTGACAGTGGGGCTACTATATAGCCCCTGGTGGCTCCGTGCTCACTCGAATTCGGGGCACGTGTGTGCCTGGCCGGGAAACGACCCTTCGTTAAGGCGGAGAAATCCCGAAGATTCCGCTAGGTCATCGAGTGGTTGACCAGTCTCACGCTATATCATGACAGTCAGTTTTCGGCTTTCTCTACTGAGGGGCTCGCCTGGCTGAACCGGGGCACAATCGCAGTAGTTCTCCTGGTGCCGCCTTAG
The DNA here is from genome assembly GCA_032464435.1 of Aegilops umbellulata. Classification (NCBI taxonomy): domain Eukaryota; kingdom Viridiplantae; phylum Streptophyta; class Magnoliopsida; order Poales; family Poaceae; genus Aegilops; species Aegilops umbellulata. The sequence goes on from CP136058.1 coordinate 357,673,199, forward strand.
CCGATAGAGCGGAACGTAAGGCAGCAAAACACAGGAGCTGGGCAAACCCAACATTTGACCAAAGACATGATTTAGAGCTGATGCATATAACACCAAACTCGCGACGCCGAACACTCCCTAAGGTATTTGTTCTTTGTGATTTTAAACGGGTTGAACAATGCCCTTTGTAATAAGCCCCTGGTGTCCAGGTACGTGCATTATTCTGACATGGCCACATGCCAATACGCTAGCCTCCTTCTCAGTTGCGCTGAGAATCCGGGGGATGTGTATCAACAAGAGACAGTAAAAAAGGTTTACGCAGGGTCTTAATCTAAAAAGAATCCTTGGAACGGGTCCCTGCTGCACGTCTGCGCCTGTGTCTCCGTTGTGCCGTATCCTGGACGGGTGTATCACGATGTTCATCTGGAAAAGAGAGGAACTTAGTTGAGAAAGTAGTCGTGCAAAATATATGTTATACTTAAATAAACAAAGTATGATTCAAGGTGGGTAAAGTTGAGCCTTATTGCCGCTTGTTTACATGCGCGGAGCCCCTTGTATAGGGGTGTATAGACATCAAACCTTTATCAATTATACGGTTATGCCGGACTCGCCTAACCGTGTCCGTGGTCTTAATGACTTGTTAGGTGCTCTGGTTGGTGAGGCAGTTTAGTGTGTGGCTGTCAAGGCAGCCGCACAGTCTTCCGCGTGCAAGGAGCGCTCAATATTTCCCTTTACTGAAATGATGCCTCGTGGACCGGGCATCTTAAGCGTGAGAGACGCATAATGTGGTATTGCGTTAAAGCGAGCGAAAGCTTCGCGTCCCAGCAGTGCTTGATAACCACTTTTAAACGGAGCGATGTGGAAGGTTAGCTTTTTGCTACGGAAGTTATCGGGAGAGCCGAACGTAACTTCTAGTAGGAGGGAGCCCGTGCAATGAGCCCCTGGGCCCGGCGTTACTCCTTTAAAGGAAATATTGCTATGGCTAATTTTTGTTGGGTCTATCCCCATTTTGCGGACTGTTTCTTGATATATTAGGTTTAAACTACTGCCGCCATCCATCAGGACTTGTGTGAAGTGGTATCCGTCAATTATCGGGTCTAACACCAAGGCAGCCCATCCTGCGTGCCGGATACTTGCAGAGTAATCCCGATGGTCGAAGGTGATCGGTTTGGATGACTGTAGGATCGGAAGTATGTCTAGAGGGGGGTGATTAGACTACTTGACCAAATAAAAACTTAACCTTTTCCCAATTTTAGTTCTTGGCAGATTTTAGCAACTTTAGGACAAGTCAAGCAATCATCACACAATTCAAGCAAGCATGCAAAGAGTATATAGGCAGCGGAAAGTAAAGCATGCAACTTGCGAGAATGTAAAGGGAAGGGTTTGGAGAATTCAAACGCTATTGGAGACACGGATGTTTTTCCCATGGTTCGGATAGGTGGTGCTATTCTACATCCACGTTGATGGAGACTTCAACCCACGAAGGGTAACGGTTGCGCGAGTCCACGGAGGGCTCCACCCACGAAGGGTCCACGAAGAAGCAACCTTGTCTATTCCACCATGGCCATCGCCCATGAAGGACTTGCCTCACTAGCGGTAGATCTTCACGAAGTAGGCGATCTCCTTGCCCTTACAAACTCCTTGGTTCAACTCCACAATCTTGTCGGAGGCTCCCAAGTGACACCTAGCCAATCTAGGAGACACCACTCTCCAAGAAGTAACAAATGGTGTGTTGATGATGAACTCCTTGCTCTTGTGCTTCAAATGATAGTCTCCCCAACACTCAACTCTCTCTCACAGGATTTGGATTTGGTGGAAAGAAGATTTGAGTGGAAAGCAACTTGGGGAAGGCTAGAGATCAAGATTCATATGGTAGGAATGGAATATCTTGGGCTCAACACAAGGGTAGGTGGTTCTCTCTCAGAACATATGAGTTGGAAGTGTAGATGTGTTCTGATGGCTCTCTCCACGAGTGAAGAGGAGGTGGAGGGGTATATATAGCCTCCACACAAAATCCAACCGTTACACACAATTTACCAATCTCGGTGGTACCAAATCAACAAACTCGGTCGGACTGAAATAGTAAACCTAGTGACCGTTAGAGATTTTCGGTGGGACTGACATGCAACTCAGTAGGAGCGATATGGTTAGGGTTAGGGCATAACGTAATCTCGGTGAGACCGATTACACAAACTCGTTGAGATCGATTTGGTAATTAGCTAACCAAAGAGTTGGTCAGGTAAACTCGGTGGGACCGATTTGCTCTTTCGGTGAGACCGAAATGTTACAAAAGGGAAACAGAGAGTTTACATTGCAATCTCAGTGGGACCGATCCGCTCTTTCGGTGAGACCAAAAAGTTACGAAAAGGAAACAGAGAAATTGCAATCCCATCTCGGTGAGACCGATATCCCTATCGGTAGAACTGATTTGCTAGGGTTTGGCAGTGGCTTATGACATGTGAAACTCGGTGGCGCCGGGTAGAAAGAATCGGTAGGTCCGAGTTTGGCTTAGGGTTTAGGTCATATGTGGATATGGGAAAGTAGCTGAGGATTTTGGAGCATATCATTAAGCACATGAAGCAAAAAGCTCATTAAGCAACACCTCATCCCTCCTTGATAGTATTGGCTTTTCCTATGGACTCAATGTGATCTTGGATCACTAAAATGTAAAATGATTGAGCTTTTGAGCTTGAGCCAATCCTTTGTCCTTAACATTTTGAGGGTTCCACTTTCACCATCCATGCCATGCCAATCATTGAGCTTTCCTGAAATAATTGTCTTGGAATAGCATTAGCTCAATGAGCTATATGTTGTTATGAATTACCAAAACCACCTAGGGATAGTTGCACTTTCAATCTCCCCCTTTTGGTAATTGATGACAACATATAGATCAAAGCTTCGACAAATGATAATAAGAATGAATTATATCGTCGCTTTGAGAAGTATGTGATAAGTAAGAGCTCCCCCTAAATTTGTGCATATTTAAAATTTGCTTTGGACTGCAAATGCACAAAGAGTTAGAATCATGGGTTACTCTTCCATGTCACATACATCTTGGTGGAGCGCTCAAAATGATAAGAATGAAATACATGCATCCATCACCAAGAAAAGTGAATGATCACATAAGATAGATAGGATATATCAAGCATGCATAAGTGTAGCTTATGATCAAACACATGATCATCAATGTCTCACAAGCATATCAAAGTATCTCGACCAAAAGCAAACAAAGTTTGAAAAACCACCAAATAAAGCAAGAGAGAATAAAAGCAACACACTCTCTCTCGAAGCCTATGATCTATACATTTTTCTCCCCCTTTGGCAACAAGTTACCAAAAAGTTCCTAGAAAATGCATAGTGCTAGATCGACACTCAGGCTTGATCTTCTGGTGGTGGTGGAGTCTGGATCACTCCAAGGACGAAGGCTTCTGTAGACGTGGTTGGAGCTGGAGCTGAAGTAGATGCTGGAGTTGGTTGGGCTGGTGCTGTGGCTGGAGCTGAGGTGGTGGCTCTTGTGTCAGGAACTGGCACTGCAGACGACCTCTGGGCTCGTGGCACTCTGGCAAATGCATCAGTTGTAGTCTTCCCTTTCTTCTCCTAGATGTCATCTTGAAGTTGCTCCACTGCAGACTGAATCTCTGTCACTTTGACATCCAAGTCATAGAACTTTTGTTCTACGATCCTCTCTAAGCTCTCCTGATTCTGAGTGAGGGTGGCCAGTCCTTTCTCTATCGTCAGGGTGGATGCAATCAAGTAAAGCTGCTCTTGCTTGGTTTTCAAGAAATATTCAGATGCCTCCTCTTGAGTTGGCATCTTTGCAGCTTTCTCCTTCCTTGCCTTCTCCTTCTGTGGTTGTGCATGGGCTGAAGATGGTTCATCCTTGTTCATCACAACTTCATTATCTTCAAAATCTGGATGAATAGGTAAATGTTCCTTGTCCAAGAGGTATATGCCTGTGCCCATCTTGGAGTTAATCAGCTCCTGGATCTGAGAGGCATATCCACAACTCCTCTTCTGGTCTACTGCAGTCCTCTTGATTGTTTCTACCATGAGGCTCATGACTTTGAAATTTTGTGGCACATCAAAGATATGAAGCAAGTTGATTGCATGGCTGAGGGAGTCCTGGATTAGGGGGTGTTCGGATAGCCGGACTATACCTTCGCCGGACTCCAGGACCATGAAGATACAAGATTGAAGACTTCGTCCCGTGTCCGGAAGGAACTTTCCTTGGCGTGGAAGGCAAGCTAGGCGGTGCGGATACTCAAGATCTCCTACCATTGTAACTGACTCCGTGTAACCCTAACCCTATCCGGTGTCTATATAAACCGGAGGGTTGTAGTCCGTAGGACAGAACCATCATCATACACAATCATACCATAGGCTAGCTTCTAGGGTTTAGCCTCCTTGATCTCGTGGTAGATCCACTCTTGTACTACCCATATCATCAATATTAATCAAGCAGGAGTAGGGTTTTACCTCCATCGAGAGGGCCCGAACCTGGGTAAACATCGTGTCCCTTGTCTCCTGTTACCATCCGACCTTGACGCACAGTTCGGGACCCCCTACCCGAGATCCGCCGGTTTTGACACCGACATTGGTGCTTTCATTGAGAGTTCCTCTGTGTCATCGCCTTTAGGCCCGATGGCTCCTCTGATCATCAATAACGATGAGGTCCAGGGTGAGACTTTTCTCCCCGGACAGATCTTCGTCTTCGGCGGCTTCGCTCTGCGGGCCAACTCGCTTGGTCATCTGGAGCAAATCGAAAGCTACGCCCCTGGCCATCAAATCAGGTTTGGAAGCTTAAACTACACGGCTGATATCCGCGGAGGCTTGATCTTCGACGGGTTCGAGCCACAGCCAAGCGCGCCGCACTATCTCGAGGGGCATGATCTAGCTCTGCCTCCGAACAGTGTCCTGGAGGCCGCGCACGCACCGGTTCCGACCCTTAACTCGGAGCCTATTGCACCAATTGAGGATGAGCGGTTGGACGTCACCTCCGGGGCTGCGATCTCAAAGGCGATCAAGCCGAACGCCAGCCCTGCATTCCGCGTGACCCGTGATCCCGAGGGTCCGGACTCCTCTCTGAACTCCGAACCCCCCGTGCCCCTGCCAGTCGGAGCCGATTGGGCGCCAATAATGGAGTTCACCACCGCGGACATCTTTCGGCACTCGCCTTTTGGCGACATCTTGAATTCTCTCAAGTCTCTCTCTTTATCAGGAGAGCCCTGGCCGGATTACGGTCAGCGAGGATGGGATACGGACGATGAAGAAATTCAAAGCCCTCCCACCACCCACTTGATAGCCACTGTCGACGATTTCACCGACATGCTTGACTTCGGCTCCGAAGACTTCGACGGTATGGACGACGAAGTAGGAGACGAACAGGAACCAGCACCTGTAGGGCGCTGGACGGCCACGTCGTCATATGACGTATATATGGTGGATACTCCAAAAGATGGAGATGGCGATAGAACAGCGGGGGATGACACCTCCAAGAAACAGCCAAAGCGCCGCCGTCAGCGGCGCCGCTCTAAATCCCGCCAAAGCAAAAATGGTGATTCCGGCACGGGAGATAATACTACCCTGGATAGCGCCGAAGAACACCCAACCCAGCAAGATTCAGCGCAGGAAGATGGAGAAGCCAGCCCTCATGAGAGAGCGGCAGAACGAGAGGTTGAGGATGATAACTATATGCCTCCCTTCAAAGACGAGGCAAGCTTCGATGAGGACGAATTCGTCGTACCATCAGACCCCGCTGAACAAGAGCGTTTCAAACGCAGGCTTTTAGCCACGGGGAACAGCCTAAAGAAAAAGCAGCAACAACTTAGAGCTGATCAAGACTTGCTAGCTGACAGATGGACTGAAGTCCTTGCGGCCGAAGAGTACGAACTCGAGCACCCCTCCAAGAATTATCCTAAGCGCAGGCCGCTACCCCGATCAAAGGAGGAAGCGCCTACATCACCAGTGCACGACATGGCAGACCGGCCACCTCGCGGCTGCGACAGAGAGGCCTGTTGAACCTCCACCCAAGCCATGCCCCGACGCCGCTCAACCAAGGCATGGGAAAACGCGCCAGACCTGCGAGATGTACTGAAGGATAAAGCAAGGCAAACAAGATCGATCTACGGATCGCGCAGGTGCCCGACGACACGTGACGATGTTCTTCACTCCAGACACAATAAATCCGGCCGGGCCGAACACAACAGACATAGCTCTTCCGAGCTGCGTCGTGACATAGCCCAGTACAGGGGCGCCGCACACCCACTATGCTTCACAGATGAAGTAATGGATCATAAAGTCTCAGAGGGTTTCAAACCCATAAACATCGAATCATACGATGGCACGACAGATCCGGCGGTATGGATCGAGGATTATCTCCCTCACATCCACATGGCACGTGGCGATGATCTACACGCCATCAAATACCTCCCTCTCAAACTCAAAGGACCGACCCGGCACTGGCTTAACAGCCTGCCAGCGGACTCAATCGGTTCTTGGAAGGACCTGGAAGCCGCATTCCTCGACAACTTCCAGGGCACTTATGTGCGACCACCGGACGCCGACGACCTAAGCCACATAATTCAGCAGCCAGAGGAATCGGCCAGGCAATTCTGGATACGGTTCCTAACAAAGAAAAACCAGATAGTCGACTGTTCGGACGCAGAGGCCCTAGCAGCCTTCAAACATAACATCCGCGACGAGTGGCTTGCCCGGCACCTGGGACAGGAAAAGCCAAAATCCATGGCAGCCCTCACGACACTCATGACCCGCTTTTGCACGGGCGAAGATAGCTGGCTAGCTTGCAGCAACAACTTATCAAAGAACCCTGGTAATTCGGATACCAAGGACAAAAGTGGCAGGACACGTCGAAATAAGCAAAAGCGCCACGTTAGCAGCGACAACAATGAAGATACAACAGTCAACGCCGGATTCAGAGGCTATAAATCCGGTCAGCGGAAAAAGCCATTTAAAAAGAATACTCAGGGCCCGTCCAGTTTGGACCGAATACTTGACCGCTTGTGCCAGATCCATGGCACCCCCGAAAGGCCAGCCAATCACACCAACAGGGACTGTTGGGTGTTCAAGTAGGCATGCAAGTTAAGAGCCGAAAACAAAGACAAGGGGCTGCATAGCGATGATGAGGAGGAGCCCAGGCCGCCGAACAACAATGGACAGAAGGGGTTTCCCCCACAAGTGCGGACGGTGAACATGATATACGCAACCCACATTCCCAAGAAGGAGCGGAAGCGTGCGCTACGGGACGTATACGCGATGGAGCCAGTCGCCCCAAAGTTCAACCCATGGTCCACTTGCCCGATCACTTTTGATCGAAGGGACCACCCCACTAGCATCCGTCATGGCGGCTTTGCCGCATTGGTTCTCGACCCAATCATCGACGGATTTCATCTCACAAGAGTCCTCATGGACGGCGGAAGTAGCCTGAACCTGCTTTATCAGGATACAGTGCGGAAAATGGGCATAGATCCATCAAAGATTAAGCCCACAAGGACGACCTTTAAAGGCGTTATACCAGGTGTAGAAGCCAACTGTACAGGCTCCGTAACATTTGATGTGGTCTTCGGATCTCCGGATAACTTCCGAAGCGAAGAGTTAATCTTTGACATAGTCCCGTTCCGCAGTGGCTATCACGCCCTGCTCGGATGAACCACATTTGCCAAATTCAATGCGATGCTGCACTATGCATACCTCAAGCTCAAGATGCCAGGCCCTCAAGGAGTAATCACGGTCAACGGAAACACCGAACACTCCCTCCGTAAGGAGGAGCACACGGCGGCTCTCGCAGCGGAAGTACAAAGCAGCCTTTTTAGGCAACTCTCCAGTCCGGCCGTTAAAAAGCCAGACACTGCCAAGCGCGCCCGGAGTAACCTACAACAAGACCGCCTGGCCCGTTCTGAGCAGGCGTAGCAATGCGTCCCCAACCCCAGCCATCGCGACATAGCGGAGCTAGTACCTCGCATACATACTTACGCCCTTGAAATACCATGGGCACAGGGGAAGGGGCACAGTAACGGCATGCCCGCAATACGGCTTAAAACGTACTAGGGGCTGCCGGATTCTTTTTTACTTTTAGGACTTCACACTTTGGACGACCTGTTCGGCAATTCGATTGCCGTACAAACGATGCAAGATCTAGGGAAGCAGACAAAGCTACGCCGCATTATGGAACTCTCAGGTGGTCTCTCTTACGAGCGGTATATCTGTTTCGAACACAATTCCGTGACCTGCCCCTGGTCAGGACATGTTAAATAATCTAATATCTTTTTGCTTATCACACTACTTGTATCGTTCGGCTTTGATAAATAGCCTCTTTATAAACAATGCATAGCTTTTTGCCTATTTTTTGCATTATTTTCTTTTAATATATATGTTTATTAAATAACATGATCGCACCCGTACACCATGGTACGGCAAACACGCCAGGGGCTTCAGTACCCTTCGATCTGGCGTGAGAAGTCCGTACACTTTCACAAGTGCGGCACCCCGAACTTACAACACTATATGCATCAGCTCCGAATCATGATTTGGGTTAATAGTTGGGTTTGCCCGGCTCCTATGTTTTGGTGCCTTACGTTCCGCTATATCGGCTAAGGTAGCACTAGGAGAACCACTGCGATTGTGCCCCGGTTTAGCTGGGTTAAGCACCTCAGTGGAGAAAGCTAAAACTAACTGTCATGATAAGGCGAGAGACCGGTCGCCGTTCGAGAGGTTTTTCGAGTCCTTAAAGGCTTATGCCGCTTCGAGCGAGGATCTGGCTTTGTCCGGCCAAAGGCGTGGATAGCGCCCCGAATTCGGTCTTCTGAACTAGGGGCTTCGCCGAAATTTAAAATTATAAAGTTCTATGGCTAAGTTAGAGTGTTCAAGCATTATAGTCCGATTGTCTGGTTCCTTGTGCTGATCGCCTCCCTCGAAGGACCCAACCATGGGAAAAAGAGCGCTCAGGTTTATCCCGAACACCCCAGCACTAGCAGCATGGGGGCAGAAGCCGACGACTGGCCATCTCTCAATTTTTGATAAACGTCCGCACAGAAAATAACATTTTAAATTCAATAAGCATTGCCTAGCGCATATGAACAAGTTTTCAGCGCACAGGATAAAAACGAGCGAGTTCATTAAAAAATTACATCTTTAGTACATTCATCCGCAATAAGGCGGGCACCGGCAAGAACATCCTTGTAGTAGTTCTCGGGCTTGCAATGCTCCTTCCCCTGCGGCGGCCCGTCCTTCACCAACTTCTCTCCGTCAAGCTTACCCCAGTGCACCTTTGCACGGGCAAGGGCCCTCCGGGCACCCTCGATGCAAACGGAACGCTTGATGACCTCAAGCCTTGGACAGGCCTCCACCAGCCGCCGCACCAGCCCGAAGTAGCTCCCAGGCAGGGCCTCTCCGGGCCACAGCTGAACTAGGAAGTCCTTCATGGCTTGTTCGGCCGCCTTGTGGAGCTCGACCAGCTATTTCAGCTGGTCGCTCAAAGGCACAGGGTGTCCGGCCTCAGAATACTGAGACCAGAACACACTCTCCGTCGAGCTGCCCTCTTCAGCTCGGTAGAATGCGGCGGCGTCGGATACGCTGCGGGGAAGATCTGCGAACGCCCTTGGAGAACTCTGGATTCGGGTAAGTGACAAGTAGTTTACTTTTGTATTCCTACTTTGCATTAAGAATGCCTTACCCGCTGCTATCTTTTTCATCTCCTCCAACTCTTGGAGGGCCTTTTGGGCTTCGGCCTTGGCACCCTTGGCGGTCTCGAGGGCCGACACGAGCTCGGATGCTTGCGCCTTTGACTCAAGCTCCAAGCTCTCATGTTTTTTCATGAGAGCCTGCAGCTCTTGCTGCACCTCGCCAACCTGAGCTCCAAGCCTCTCTCGCTCGGTGCGCTCCTCGGCCGTTTTCTTTCCGGCCTCAGATAGCGCCTGCTTGAGGGTCGCCACCTCAGTTGTGGCCCCTACAATAAGCAAGTACGATCCTGTTATTCTTTGCAATCATGCCTCTCTATAGGCACCTTTTTTCTTTGTAGGGTATTTCTTACCCTCTTTTTCCTCGAGCTGCCGTTTGGCAAGGCCGAGCTCTTGCTCGGTCCGCCCAAGGTCCTTTTTTAGGACTTCCACCTGTGCAGTCAGTGCGGCGGTGGACAATAGCGAAGCCTGCATACGCATATTGACTCTTTATTGTTAGACTCCTGCGAAAATTAATAGATCCTCTATTTGGCTTTTCTTTGCGAACGCCGAACAAAGCATCAGGGGCTACTGTCTATGCTGTCATATTTTGACATATTTCTACTTACCTCGAGGCCTGTCAGAAGGCTAGCGCAAGCTTCAGTCAGTCCGCTCTTGGTGGACTGAACCCTTCGGATCACCGTACTCATAATAGTACGGTGTTCCTCGTCGATGGAGGCGCTGTCAAGCACCTCCAGCAGATTGTCCGGCACCTCCGGCTGGACGAAGGCCGCCGGCTCAGAAGGCTTGCTCCTCTTGAAAGGAGTTCGCCTACCGCGAACCGGAACTGTTGAAGAGTCCGGCGCGGCGTCCGGCACAAAGCCGGACTTGGAGCCCTGGGGGGTCTTGTCCCGTTTATTCCTGGGGTCCAGGAGGTCGCCTTTCGGCTCCTCCAGGACCACCTCCTCCTGCCCCAAAGCTTGTCGCGACGCCACTTCGGCGTCGTCTGCAGTGCGGGGGAGACAGCGGGCGGAACTGAGTTCACGTCCGACGTATCCAGGGAGCCGCTCGACGAATCGTCGAGTTCGGCCCGGGGCGGGCTGCATAAATCACACTCGACATTAGGGAAAGCTGCGCATTAAAGGAATATCATGAGTTACTCTGGTATACGAATACTTACGATTTCGCCGGACACTTGGCCCTGTCCGGCCACTCCTCTCCGCTCTCTTCGGCGTCGTGGGAGCAGTCCGGCGGAGGGGTCTTCCTTTTCCTAGACCCCTCGGCCTCCCCCGATGGGGCGGCCTTCTTCTTCTTTTCTCCCCCCACTGGGGGGGAGAGCTTTCTTCTTCCTCCTCCTCGTTTTCACGAGAGGAGGGCGCCTCGGACTCGTCAGACGACGAGTCCGACACCACCAAGTTACGAGCACTCTTTCGAGTCCCGGTGGTCTTCTTCTTCTTGACCTTCTTTTCCGGCACCACGTAAGGTGCCGGAGTCAGCAGCTTCACTAGGAGAGCTGGGGCTGGGTCTTCGGGCAGGGGATCCGGACAGCTAATTGGTCCGGATATCGCCTACCAAGCCTGTCAAAGGTAAGGGAGTTTAGATCCCGCATAGAGTTAATCTATGAAAAAGAGCTTAACAATCCTGTCAAAGGCATAGATAGCTTACCTCGCTAGCGTGACGCTGCGTGCTGTATCCGCGGTCCTCGGAAGCGGATGCGGGAGCCCCGACGCCTTTGATTAGCACCTTCCAGACATCTTCATATGACGTGTCGAAGAGCCTGTTGAGGGTTCGGTGCTGCGCCGGGTCGAACTCCCACAAATTGAAATCCCGTCGTTGGCACGGGAGGATCAGACGAACGAGCATGACCTGGACTATATCGACCAGCCGGATTGGCTTGTCTACCAGGGACTGGATGTAGGTCTTCAGTCCGGTCACCTCTTCCTCGTTGCCCCACGACAGTCTCGTCTCTTTCCAGGACGTAATCCGCGTGGGGGGTTCGGATCTGAACTCGGGGGTTGCGACCCATTCCGGATCGCGTGGCTCGGTGATGTAAAACCACCTGACTTGCCACCCCTTTAGGGTCTCCACAAAGGAGCCCTCGAACCAGAGGACATTGGCTATCTTGCCAGCCATAGCACCTCCGCACTCCGCTTGGCTGCCGCGCACCACCTTGGGCTTGACGTTGAAAGTCTTGAGCCAAAGGCCGAAATGGGGGCGGATGCGGAGGAAGGCCTCACACACGACGATAAACGCCGAGATGTTGAGGATGAAGTTCGGGGCCAGATCGTGGAAATCTAGGCCATAGTAGAACATGAGTCCCCGGACGAATGGGTGAAGGGGAAAACCCAGTCCGCGGAGGAAGTGGGGAAGGAAAACTACCCTCTCATGGGGCCTTGGGGTGGGGAGAAGCTGCCCCTCCTCAGGAAGCCGGTGCGGGATGTCCTTGGACAGGTATCCGGCTTTCCTTAGCTTTTTTACTTGAACCTCCGTAACGGAGGAGACCATCCACTTGCCTCCCGCTCCGGACATTGCTGGAGAAGGTTGAGGTGGGAAGAGTGTGCTTGGGCGCTGGAGCTTGAGTGCGCGAGAGATGGATTGGCAAAGGAGGAAGAAGGCGTAGGTGAAAAAAGGTGGATCCTTATCCCCTTATATGGGCGGATGCGGTTATGCGTCCCCACCTACCTAATAAAACTCGCTTGCCTCCCAAGCGCCGTGGTAAATGGGGCGGTTGGGTTACCCACGTCCGTATTGATGAGAATCCCGTTAAAAGGGGCACACGATCTCTGCTTTGACAAGGCGTGCCAAGGAAACTGCCTCGCTAAACGCGCTAAGGTGGAAAAGTGAAAACAATTTGTATAAAGAGCTTGGCCGCAGTGTTATGACGCACTGCGGAATACGTCAGCAGATTTGATTTGTGTTAATGTTATTCTCTCTATGGCAATATGTGGAAACTTATTTTGCAGAGCCGGACACTATTTTTTGGTGTTTACAATCTTCTATGAAGGACTTGGAGGAGGAACCCGCCTTGCAATGCCGAAGACAATCTGCGCGCCGGACTCGTCGTCATTGAAGCCTAGTTCAGGGGCTACTGAGGGAGTCCTGGATTAGGGGGTGTTCGGATAGCCGGACTATACCTTCGCCGGACTCCAGGACCATGAATATACAAGATTGAAGACTTCGTCCCGTGTCCGGAAGGAACTTTCCTTGGCGTGGAAGGCAAGCTAGGCGGTGCGGATACTCAAGATCTCCTACCATTGTAACCGACTCCGTGTAACCCTAACCCTATCCGGTGTCTATATAAACCGGAGGGTTGTAGTCCGTAGGACAGAACCATCATCATACACAATCATACCATAGGCTAGCTTCTAGGGTTTAGCCTCCTTGATCTCGTGGTAGATCCACTCTTGTACTACCCATATAATCAATATTAATCAAGCAGGAGTAGGGTTTTACCTCCATCGAGAGGGCCCGAACCTGGGTAAACATAGTGTCCCTTGTCTCCTGTTACCCGAGATCCGCCGGTTTTGACACCGAGAATGGCCTCTGATCATCTTGGATCACCTGACTTGGGCAACAAGGTGTGCCTCAGTATCCAATTGATGGTTGGCAATCCTAACAGAAGATAATGTACTGATCCAAACTTGAAAGTGTCAAGTGCCTTGTTTGGGATCTCCTTGTACATGTTGGACATAGAGTTGTGGTCCATCTTCTTCTTGGCATATATATCTAGGTCATCCTCATGCTCCTCTGGGGCATTGATGAGATGTGCCCACTCAACAACTGTTGATTGGTACCTCGTACCTTCAGACATCCATACAATTATGCCATCTGGATAAAAGTGTGCTGTGGAGTAGAACTGCATGATCAGCTCTTCATTCCACTTTGTGAGCTTCTGTCCAACAAAGTCAGCTACTCCACAAGCCTTGAAGCTGTCTTGCACTCCAGGATAGTGCTCTTCATTGTCCTTGATGTATTCCCAGTCGACCCATCTCATGTCACAAACAATGGGCTTCTTATCTAATAAGACCGTCTCATAGAAGTCCTGCTGTTCCTTAGTGTGGAACCTGTAGTCAACAACAGTTCTCCTCCTGGTAGCATATGGATCTTCTACTCTCCACTTTCTCAGCCCTGAGTCTCTTTTGATCTTCATATCCTCAGCCACAGGATGAGCATCATTGTGGTCTGGGATCTTGGGCTTCAACTTTCTGAGAACTTGGCCTTCCTCTTCTCCTGCAGTGTCAGGCACTGGGGCCTTGTTCTTCTCAGCAGCTGGGATGCTCCTTGTATTCCTCTTTGGAGCTGTCTTGGCCTTTGATGCAGTCTTGGGTGCTTCCTTGGGTTTTGATGCAGTAGCCCCTAATTTGATTGCATCACCCATTGGCTTGGGTGCCTTAGGTGCTGGTGCAGCAACCTCTTCTTCTTCTTCCTTAGAAGAATGCTATTCAAATTCAGCCATAGGATCAACTTTCTTGCACCATCTGCCTCTTTTCCTTTCCTTCTTCCCTTCAGCAGCAACTGGCTCTTTGGGTGCAGGCTTCTCAGGAATCTTTGTTGAGGCTCTGGCCTTTGGCATAGGCTGCCTGCCTGCTGACCTTTTGATTTTCATCCCTGGCTTGATGGCTGGAGCTGAGCCATTCTCCTTCTTGAGCACAACTTTCTTGGAAGTAGCTTCTTCTTCTGCCACATAGTCCTCATCCTCTGATTCTGAGGTTCTTTTCTTCCTTTGTCTGGTGGCAGCTTTTGGCAAATTACTGGGAGTGCTCCTGCTGCCTTCATCTGAAGAACTGGAGGGACTAGTGCCCTCACTCATGTGCACTGGCTGTTCTGACATGTTCTGGCTGTCACTCTGATCTGACATGATGAACAAGCTGACTGCTGACCCTGTGAATAGTTTATAGATGAGGTAGAGTGGATAAGCATCACAAAATGCAGAGATTTTTTGCAAAAGAATGATTCAAAATCTTAGTTTTAGTTTCCCACAGAAATCATTTTGGATCTACCGATTTTTAAACTCGGTGATACTGAAGCAGTTTTTGGAACCTAAACTAGTGAACTCGGTCAGACTGAGTCACAGTTCGGTGGCACCGAGATTTCTAGGGTTTCACAAAGTTCCAAAATCGGTCACACCGATTAGCAATACTCGGTCAGGCCGAGTCTCACTTGTGCAATGGCATGAGCCAAATCGGTGGGACCGGGTTTTTCAACTCGGTGGGTCCGAAATGGTTTCGGCGGAAACCTAACCCTAAAATTTTCAAATCAAACCTATTCTACAAATCGCATTGACTGGATTGGAGTGTCTCAAACGTGGCTAGAATCAATATGATCACAATGTGCTAGGAATCGGATTGGGGAATAGCACAAAGATCGAGTCCATACCCTAGTTCGGCGGAGACTCGCTACAGCGGCAACGGCGGGGTTGAATTCCTTTGACGGCGACGGAGACCAGCGACTGGAGGCGGCTGGCTGTGAGGAGACGATCCGGAGACCACGTTGGCAGAGCGAGCTATCGCGCGGGCGAAAGGGTTCGGAGAAATTTCCAAATTTTTGCCCGTGTCTATATATAGCCCGACCCTGTCGGTGTGACCGAGTGGAACAACTCGGTGGCACCGAGATGCAAAACTGTATACAATTTTTGCAACTCGGTGTGACCGCATGGTTCAAATCGGTTGCACCGAGATCGAAAACATAGATCAACTTAATGATCTCGGTAGGACCGAAGTGGGGTATCGGTCAGACCGAGAATCACAAAGAGGTTTTGGAAGTTTAAGTCTATGACGAATCGGGGACTCCGAGTGCTCCTCACACAGAGTGGTTCGAATCTGACTTGATCAATTTTGTGATGTAGCATGAATAGAGTTTGAGACGAGAAAAGAATAGATAGCTAGAGGAGGTTCTTAGGCATTCTTGTCCATCCACTTGGCAAAAGAGAAATAAAGCCAAACAATCAAAACAACAAGTGGATGTCCTCGAATGAGTAACATATGCAACCAACATGCTCACACAATAAAATGGCAATTGAAATATGTGACAAAGCATGCACAACCAATTCTAGCATCTATCAAGCAATTTGCGATGACTAGGTCATCTATATATGAGTATATTGACTTAGGAGTCAAATGAGAACACTTGATCATAGGTCATACTCATCGTTTAAGCTCAAGTGGGGTTACCACTTTTACATAAAGCATTGTTGTGTTCACATCATTAGAGTTGCTTTAGCTCAAGTCTTAGAGTAAAGCTCCCCCTAGATGTGATATCCCCCCCTAAGAGGGATGAACTAACCTTGGGTTTCATCGATGATGACTTCATGTAGATGTTGAAGATGTGGATGCTCAATGTTGATGTAGATCACTTGAAGCTATCCTTTTGAGTGAATTGCACTTTCAATACCTACATGGGTTAGTCCCACAAGGAACAAACAAGGATATCCATAGACATAGAGTGATGCACACACAACATGATGTCCATGAAAACTTTTAGGTTACCTTGTCCCTTGACTTACCAACAAGAGGGTTTGTGACTCCTTGAACTAGTGCAAGATGTGGAAGTTGATTGGAGAATGAACGACACACCTGTAAGATTTGGAGAATGAACGAAGAGACATCAATTTAGAATAATTGGAGACAAGGCTGAAAACTTAGAACGAATAAATCTGAGATGATGGGCTCCGGAGAATCAAACTGAAAAGACTTCTGAAATGCTCCGGATGGTTGAAAAGAATTCTCACAATCGAAACAATTATGAGAGAATGGCATCAATCTAGAACCACACATCTTCAAGAGAATGGACAAGATTTAAGGGAAACTCTTCTTCAGTCTTCAAATGTTGAGAAGACGATGAGAAACACCACCATGAATTGTTGAGGCACTCCGGAACAATGAAGAATAGAAATGTTGAACCAACGATGAAAATGTTTTGAAAGCGATCTTGGAGAAGGAATATGACTGATGATAATTCATTCTTACGTCAAGCTTCGAAAAGAATTTGAGAATAACTTCTGGATAATTAGAAGAGTCAGGTAAGATCCTGGGAAAAGACCCGTGGGTTAGGGCCCACTCAAAAGATACACCGTTGAATGATTTCTTGAAAAGAGAGATTGCACCGGTTGAATCAAATGGCTTGAATGAGATAGCATCCTCAAAAGAACTTGAGTGAATTGAGAATGGAAACTTAAATCTTCTGAGATATTTTCATCACTCCGAAACAAATGAATAACGAGAGGTGAATGATTAAGAGATGCACCGGCATAAGAAAGCACTTGAAATGAGAAAAGGAATATGATCAACACCGAAAGCTTGAATTAAAACCACCGGAAAAGAATACGAGAATGAAGAATGATGAACTTGAAACTCCTGACAATCTTCATGATAATCACCTGATAAGAACATGGAGGAAAAGAATGAAGAGACTTCACATCAATAAAATTGATACTTGGTTAAAAAAAATCTGAGTCCTTGAAGAAAAAGGGTGGGAGGGCGGGAAAACAAAGGCAACTTGGGTCGGATAAAACGAGCACCGTTGAGAAAAAGCTTAGAATTGATCTTGTGAATGTTGAAAATGATCGGATCCACTTGAAGAGCAACACGCCGGTTGAAAAGGATTGAAAAGACAACCTTGATGAACAAGAAGGATTAGCATCCACATAGAAATATGAGAACACCGTTTAGGAAAGGTATGGATTCAACACTTGACATCGAAGCAACTCAAATACCACAAATAAAACAAAACAAAGGATTTGACTTGCAGAATAAGCCGGATAAATACATATGATAGAGATTTACCCAATACCATATCATGCATCTGTCGGAAAGATATTCTAGGAGCTACTTGAATTCCCACCTATAAACTCCCGAAACTTTCTGGTTATGCAATCAGGTGTTGGGGATACAGGGGACACAAAATATATCACCCAAACTAACAATACCTAGATCCAGCTGTATCCATCCTTCAACACATAACCAAGAAACCTTCAGAAATCGTCTACCTCAATCTTCGAAAAGCATCCGTTATACGAGTTATGGCAATACTCCCGCACTCGCCTTAGTACTGGGCTATCAGGGTTATCTCACCAACAACTGTACAAAAGAGATTTTCGATGTCGGCGTACTAAACTCAGGCATTCCAGAACTGCAACGATAAAATTATGACGACAACACCTCAGAGCTCAACTCCCCGGGACACTTCCACTAAACCCCTGCTGACAGGAGGCACCAAGACAATGTTGTCATCACAAAACCATCGTAGCGATTCTAAGATACCCGCGTGATCCTAAATTTTTTTAGTGAAATTTGAGAAGAGAAGAGTCAAAACTCTACGTCAGGATGCCTTACCAGAGCGATGAGGAGACTGGGAAGTAAAAAGAATTCCTAAACTCTCCGATACATAATTCCTTAATGACTCAAAACATTTTTCTAGACACAACTCGGCCACTAAAAACGATCAATCAGTGGGGGCTCCTAAAGTCGGGGAAGGCTCTGATTACCAACTTGTAACGCCCTCGATGCGGCTATATCTCCTACGTGTCGAAGCACGACTTAGAGGCATAACCGCATTGAAAGCAATGTCGCAAGTGAGGTAATCTTCACACAACCCATGTAATACATAAGGGAAAGAGATACATAGTTGGCTTACAATCGCCACTTCACACAATACATGAGTAAAGCATTACATCATACAGATACAATCAAGGTCCGACTACGGAACCAAAATAAAAGAAGACTACCCCAAATGCTACACAGATCCCCGATCGTCCCGACTGGGCTCCACTACTGATCAACTGGAACGAAACAACACAATGAACAAGGTCTTCATCGAGCTCCTCCTTGAGCTCGGGTGCGTCACTTGCACGGTTTCATCGGCACCTGCAAACTGGTTTTGGAAGTATCTGTGAGTCACGGGGACTCAGCAATCTCACACCCACGAGATCAAGACTATTTAAGCTTAAAGGTAGGACAGGGTAGTGAGGTGGAGCTGCAGCAAGCGACTAGCAAATATGGTGGCTAACATACGCAAATGAGAGCGAGAAGAGAAGACAAAAGCACGGTCGAACAACTATGATCAAGAAGTGATCCTGAAACTACTTACGTCAAGCATAACTCCAACACCGTGTTCACTTCCCGGACTCCGCCGAGAACAGACCATCACGGTTACACACACGGTTGGTGTATTTTAATTAAGATCAACTTCGGGTTTTCTACAACCGGACATTAACAAATTCCCATCTGCCACATAACCGCGGGCACGGCTTTCGGAAGTTCAAACCCTGCAGGGGTGTCCCAACTTAGCCCATGATAAGCTCTCGCGATCAACGAAGGATATTCCTTCTCCCCGGGAAGACCCGATCAGTCTTGGAATCCCGGCTACAAGACATTTCGATAGTAATAAAACAAGACCAGCAAGACCGCCCGATGTGCCGACATCCAGATAGGAGCTGCACATATCTCGTTCTCAGGGCAACACCGGATAAGCCAAGCGTACATGTACCAACATAACCCAAGTTGCCAAGGGACGGTCCCGCACGGTGCTCTAGTTTGGACCAACACTTAGACAAGCATTGGCCCCGGGGGGGGGGGCTAAATAAGATGACCCTTGGGTTAATTACTCCCAAGGGAAAAGGTGGGTGGTGGTGAGGCAAATGGTAAAACCAAGGTTGGGCCTTGCTGGAGGAGTCTTATTCAAAGCGAACTATCAAGGGGGTCCCATAGATCACCCGACCACGTTAGGGACGCAAAATCCGGGAACATAATACCGATATGACGGAAACTAGGGCGGCAAGAGTGGAACAAAACACCAGGCATAAGGCCGAGCCTTCCACCCTTTACCAAGTATATAGATGTGTTAATAAAATAAGAGATATTGTGATATCCCAACAAGTAAACATGTTCCAACAAGGAACAACATCTCCATGTTCCAACACGGAACAAACTTCATCTTCACCTGCAACTAACAACGCTATAAGAGGGGCTGAGCAAATCGGTAACATAGCCAAACAACGGTTTGCTAGGACAAGGTGGGTTAGAGGCTTGGTTTAACAATATGAGAGGCATGATAAGCAAGTGATAGGCATCGTAGCATAGGCATAGCAAAAGAGCGAGCATCTAGCAAGCAAAGATAGAAGTGATTTCGAGGGTATGATCATCTTGCCTGCAAAGTTCTCAGAGTTGTCGAAGGCTTGATCCTCGTAAGTGTTCTCAACAGGTTCCTCGTTCACGTACTCGTCTCCCGGCTCTACCCAAGGCAAGGACACAAGCAAAGGAACAACTATCAACCACGATGCAATGCGCAAACAACATGATGCAAAACATGGCATGATATGCAAGATGTGGTATGCAATGCATATGCGTGCTCCGGAAGGAAAAGATGAACAAGGCATAATCTTAGCAAACCAAGTATGCAACTGGAAAGGTGAGGTGATTTTGGTTGAAATCGATATAAACATCACCGGAATCGGATGCACGATTTGCAAATGACAAGCAAAACAAGAATGACAAGATTCTGCCATTAACAGCATGATGCTACTTAGCAAGCAACAAGAAATTAAGATACTGCACCCAAACGTACCAACGAAGCATATGAAAGTGAACTACTCAAGATGCTTGACAAAAGATGAACACTGAGCTACGGCTAAATCACAACACAACAGGTTCAAACAAGCATGGCAAAAGTGCAAAAGATAACAGGTTCACAGACTTGGTGAAAATAACAGCATGCCAGAAATTATCATCAGGATGACATGTTTAGAGCAAGCAAAAAACATGCTACAGGAACACAATATAGCAAAGCATGGCGTGGCATGAATCTACTCAAAACATAGAACAAAAGTCCCTTACTGACCATGAGCCAAAAAGTACCAGAAAATATACTAGCACCCATGTCAATTAAGCAAGTTTCGTTACAGTTTTCAGACTTAGCAGAAAACTGGACATGTCAAAAACAGATAACAAGTAGGCATGTTTACGAGCTCGATGCACTCACTACAGAGCATTGCATGATAAACTAAGCATACACCCATCAAGAAGACATGGCATAGAAGCTATACATGGCAAGAACAACATCATAGCATACGATGAACAACTACAACAAGATTGGCAAAATCGAATCACATGTAAATAATCTGCCAGTAATATTTTATAGCAAAAGTAGAGCTCGATTGACTCAAGCTATGGCACTCCATAATTACAAACAAAGGCATGGATGGATATAACAAATCCATATGTTCAAAACACTCTCACTGATCATGCTCAAAAGAGGCATAGATCTCTCTGAAACAACATGAACACATGGCATAAAAATAACAGCATGACATGACTTAGTGAAATTATCAAGTCTGTGAAATCAGCAACATTATGATCCCTAGTTTGCATGCTTGTGCTAGTCACCACAAAGATCACAAAAATACATGTCATACACCCCTGTAAAGATGGCATGGCATATTACAAAACACATGTAGGACTCAACTTCATAGGATGCACACATCAATCATGGCAAAAATGACAAAAGTGCATCTACTGAAACAGATCTGAAACTAACATCACATGTCCCTCTTAAAACAGCATTTCAGGCATCAAGATGAGCTGAAATGAAAATGATGCAATGAGATGAAATGATGTACTCATCGAGGCGAACAATTTGACATGCTACACGCCCAAAACGGAGCCACGGATGCAGAGATATGATGCAATGAACATGGCAACAGAATGTTAAAACTCAGGGACTTGGCAGAATTTTACCCTCGCGAAAAGTCAACGCGGGACGAGGCGAAACGGGACGGAGGGATCCGGGGACAAGCGCGGGCGTTTGGTTCGGGGACCGGGGGATCTGGTCCCGATCCGGATCCGGCTGGAGTCTCGCCGGAGTTGGCGCCGGCGATGGCGTGGACGACGAGGAGGCGGCGGGGCGACGACGAGGCGAGGCGGAGAGGCGGCGGCGCGTGCGGACAAGCAGCGGGGCACGCGGCGGCGCGACGCAGGGCGGCGGGGTCGGGTGCGGGCGCGGCTCCGGCGAGCTCGCGCGGAGGCCGGCGAAGGCGCGGGCGGCGGCGGAGATCCCGTGGGGCGGCGCGCGCACGTGATGCGGCGGCGGCGGAGATGCGGTGGACGGCGGCAGATCTCACGGCGGGGTGGCGGAGCACTGCGGCGGCGCGGGAGGCCGGGTGCGCGGCGGCGAGGCGTGCCGGCGAGACGACAGGGCAGCGGCGGAGGCGAGCGGGCTCTCGGGCTGTGCGGGGCGGCTCGGCCCGGTCGCGGTCCGGGGCGGGCCGACCGTGGGCCGGGCGGGCCGCGGCGGTGGGAGGAGAGAGAGGAGGCCGGCGGGGTGACGTGGCGAGGTGGGATTGGCCCGGGCGGCGGCGCGGACATGTCCGACGGTGGGGGGGTTTTTGTCCGGCTGCGCGAGGTGGAAGAAGGCTAGGGTTAGACCGAGAATTTCGGGGGAGAAGGCATATTTATAGGTAGAGGGAGCTAGGAAGCTCCAAATGAGGTGTGGTTTGCGGCCATGCGATCGTGATCGAACGACCGAGAGGAAGGGGGGGGGGGATTTGGATGGGTTTTGGGCCACTTTGGAGGGGTGTTGGGCTGCAACACAAAGAGAGCTTTCACGGTTACCCGGTTAACCGTTGGAGTATCAAACGACCCCCGAATGACCCGAAACTTGATAGGCGGTCTACCGGTGCTATACCAAGGCCGCTTGGCAAACCTCGGTCCATTCCGAGACCATTTAACACTCGCACATGAAAATAGGTAAAAGGGGACGCCGGAGGACGTAGGAGCGCCGGATTGCAAAACGGACAACGGGGAAAATGCTCGGATTCAGGAAACGAACACGTATGCAAATGCGATGCACATGATGACATGATATGAAATGCATGACACGGACAAAAGCAAAACGAAGAAGAACCTAACCACGAGGGAATAACATAACACATAGCTGGAAATGGCAAGAGTTGGAGTTACGAATATGGAAAGTTGTATCCGGGGCGTTACAACACTCCACCACTACGAGAGGACCTCGTCCCGAGATCTAGGATGGCACCGGAGAGAAACGGAAGAGGAAGAGAAAGGTAAAACTAAGTTGCTTCTTTGACAAAAGAGTGAAACCAAAGAACCTTGAGAGGTCGCAAAGCTTGAAGAAAAGACACGACGGAGGTGAACAAAATCTAAAACACTCCGTTCAGCAAGAGGAACAAGGAACATTGCGAGAACCTTGGAGGTTGAAGGACATGAAACAAGAGCTTAACGGATCAAAATTAATATGAAAGCACACCGGTAGAAAATGGAAGGAATTAACATGAATTTGAGAAGATGGGATGATACTTGACGAAATCAACAACACACTGCCTCGAAAACAATTATAAGAATGACACAAGGGGTAAGAATGACTTCAGACAGCACTCCGGTTGAGAAGAGATGCAAGACTTGATAAGATGAGAGAGCTCGAATGAAAACACGACACTCCGGTTAAATGGATAAGCAAGGAAAAGAACATGATCTCCAAAATGATATGATGGGTTGAAGAAAACATCACAATGCCTCCGGAAGAAAGAATAGAAAATAGCTCAATGGAATAAAAGAATGGAGAAGAAAATGACAACTTCTGCCATAAATGATCTTGGAGAGCACCCTTCCAAGAAGGTTAGAACGGAATTGTTGGAAAACCAACAACGAAACAAATAAGCTTGTAGCGGGATTATGGAAACATCTCAACACTTGAGGTGAACTTCTGCCACTAACGAAAACAAACGATTGGATTGATAACAACAAGGAAACGAGAAACTAATCTCACCGGGAGGACAAATGAAGAACTTAGGTCATTTATAAACACCATAAAAAGCAACAATCCTTAGGGAAAGCTTTAGGTGAAATATAACCCAAGATAACTCCAATGAAGAGATTGATGGATTTGAATACCTCATTCTTGACAACATGTGAATCATGAAGCACGAGAAGAAATTGCCAAGGATGACATAACACCATCTCAAAAGATAAGGTAGAAAGAATTGCACTTCGAAATGCAAGATGAAGAAATGCTTGAACTCCTCAAAACAAAACATGTGTTGAACACCATGTTTATTTTTGAGTATAGCTTGGCGGATCATAACTTCAAGAGAAATCTTGAAGAACAATTGAAGAATGAAAAGAATCCTTGACGAACCATCAAGTAGAGCCTCCATGAAGAACTCCGGTAATAAAAGGATGATAAAAAGGAAGAGAAGTTGAAAACACAAAGTGAAGCCTTGCAATGATTCAGATTGAGCTTAGAAATGATATAACCGAGAAAACTTGGAGCTCCGGAAAGAAATATGAACAAATGAAATCAAGAATTTTGATAAACCTCCGGAATAAGGAATTGAATTAACTCGATGAAACAAGAATAAGAATTACATTATGCTTATCCTTCACCAATTTAGATTGATGACAAGCAACGGATTTGGCATACTACTTATTCTCGTAGAAAGGATCAAGATAGATATGGCGCAAATTTGGGAAGGTCTTCAATGAACCACCGATAGGATTTAGAAAGAACGAATGAATCTATATGATAACGAAGGAAGAGAACTCTTGAACGAACCACCGTAAGAATTGAAAATGAAAGTAGCAAAGGCACAATTCACCGAGAAGGATTAGAAAACGAATGAAGATACTAGAGAGATTTTGGAAACAAGTGAACGAATAGATCACGAGCTGATTAGAGGATACTTGAGCGACGCACTGGTAAGATTTGGAGAATGAACGAAGAGACATCAATTTAGAATAATTGGAGACGAGGCTGAAAACTTAGAACGAACAAATCTGAGATGATGGGCTCCGGAGAATCAAACTGAAAAGACTTCTGAAATGCTCCGGATGGTTGAAAAGAATTCTCACAATCGAAACAATTATGAGAGAATGGCATCAATCTAGAACCACACATCTTCAAGAGAATGGACAAGATTTAAGGGAAACTCTTCTTCAGTCTTCAGATGTTGAGAAGACGATGAGAAACACCACCATGAATTGTTGAGGCACTCCGGAACAATGAAGAATAGAAATGTTGAACCAACGATGAAAATGTTTTGAAAGCGATCTTGGAGAAGGAATATGACTGATGATAATTCATTCTTACGTCAAGCTTCGAAAAGAATTTGAGAATAACTTCTGGATAATTAGAAGAGTCAGGTAAGATCCTGGGAAAAGACCTGTGGGTTAGGGCCCACTCAAAAGATACACCGTTGAATGATTTCTTGAAAAGAGAGATTGCACCGGTTGAATCAAATGGCTTGAATGAGATAGCATCCTCAAAAGAACTTGAGTGAATTGAGAATGGAAACTTAAATCTTCTGAGATATTTTCATCACTCCGAAACAAATGAATAACGAGAGGTGAATGATTAAGAGATGCACCGGCATAAGAAAGCACTTGAAATGAGAAAAGGAATATGATCAACACCGAAAGCTTGAATTAAAACCACCGGAAAAGAATACGAGAATGAAGAATGATGAACTTGAAACTCCTGACAATCTTCATGATAATCACCTGATAAGAACATGGAGGAAAAGAATGAAGAGACTTCACATCAATAAAATTGATACTTGGTTAAAAAAATCTGAGTCCTTGAAGAAAAAGGGTGGGAGGGCGGGAAAACAAAGGCAACTTGGGTCGGATAAAACGAGCACCGTTGAGAAAAAGCTTAGAATTGATCTTGCGAATGTTGAAAATGATCGGATCCACTTGAAGAGCAACACGCCGGTTGAAAATGATTGAAAAGACAACCTTGATGAACAAGAAGGATTAGCATCCACATAGAAATATGAGAACACCGTTTAGGAAAGGTATGGATTCAACACTTGACATCGAAGCAACTCGAATACCACAAATAAAACAAAACAAAGGATTTCACTTGCAGAATAAGCCGGATAAATACATATGATAGAGATTTACCCAATCCCATATCATGCATCTGTCGCAAAGATATTCTAGGAGCTACTTGAATTCCCACCTATAAACTCCCGAAACTTTCTGGTTATGCAATCAGGTGTTGGGGATACATGGGACACAAAATATATCACCCAAACTAACAATACCTAGGTCCAGCTGTATCCATCCTTCAACACATAACCAAGAAACCTTCGGAAATCGTCTACCTCAATCTTCGAAAAGCATCCTTTATACGAGTTATGGAAATACTCCCGCACTCGCCTCAGTACTGGGCTATCAGGGTTATCTCACCAACAACTGTACAAAAGAGATTTTCGATGTCGGCGTGCTAAACTCAGGTATTCCAGAACTGCAACGATAAAATTATGACGACAACACCTCAGAGTTGTCAACAAGTAAATCATCATCACCTAACAAGTCATCTTCATCACTATTAAAATCAACATACTCAGGGTGTGTTACCTTAGGACCTTTGGCCATGAAGCATCTTCCAATTCCTTCATTTGGTGAGTCAAATAGGTCGTAGGAGTTGGTTGACACAAGTGCTAGACCGGCACCACCTTCATCTTGAGTATATTCGGAGTCGGAGTGATAACTTCTCTCGGAGTGGTTGTCGGAGTCGGAGCCGGATACCCATTCACCAACATGAGCTTGATGTCTTTGTTTTGTGTAGCTCCTTGATGACTTTTCCTTTCTTTCCGAATCCTTGTTTCTCCGTGAGTATCTTTGTTCATAACGATCATCTCTACTCCTTCTCTCTCTTGATGGTGATTCTTCTCTTTTGCTTCTTCTTTTTGGAGAATCTTCTCTTCTTTTGTAGGGAGCCGTACACTCATTGGAATAGTGTCCGGGTCTTCCACAATTGTAGCAGTTTCGCTCTCGACTAGAAGATCTTTTGTCATTGTAGGACCTTGACTTGGAGCTTCTATCTTTGCTTCTACTCTTGTAGAACTTGTTGAAGTTCTTCACCATTAAGCTCAATTCTTCGTTGAAGTTTTGTTTCTCACTTGATGACGTGGGGGCTTCACATGAGGCTTTGTAGGCACCACTTGATTTGTTGTGAAGTTCCTCTTTATCCTTGAGTGACATCTCATGAGCAACAATTCTTCCAATGACCTCCGTTGGCTTGAGATCTTTGTAATTGGGCATCATTTGGATCAATGTGCACACGGTATCATATTTTCCATCCAAGGCTCTTCGGATCTTCTTGATGATGAATCTATCGGTCATCTCTTCACTCCCTAAGCCGGCAATCTCATTTGTGATGAGAGCAAGCCTAGAGTACATTTCAGCGACACCTTCACCATCCTTCATTTTGAACTTGTCAAGTTGACTTTGAAGCACATCCAATTTTGATTCCTTGATGGAGTCGGTACCTTCGTGCATATCATTCAAGGTATCCCAAATTTCCTTTGCATTCGCAAGACGGCTGATTTTGTTGAATTCTTTGGGGCACAATCCGTTGAAGAGAGTATCACAAGCTTGAGCGTTGTATTGCAGCATCTTCAACTCATCCGCGGTAGCTTCACGGTTTGGTTCTTTCCCATCAAAGAAGTCACCTTGCAAACCAACACACACAATAGCCCAAACGGCGGGGTTATGTCCGAGAATATGCATTTTCATTTTATGCTTCCAATTAGCAAAATTAGTACCATCAAAGTAAGGACCTCTATGGTGATAATTTCCCTCGCTAGATGCCATACTCTCCTAGGTTGTGAAACCAAGGCTATGATCACCAAAAGCTATGGAAACCAAAGCAAATGGAGACCAAAGCTCTGATACCACTTGTAGGATCGGAAGTATGTCTAGAGGGGGGGGGTGATTAGACTACTTGACCAAATAAAAACTTAACCTTTTCCCAATTTTAGTTCTTGGCAGATTTTAGCAACTTTAGGACAAGTCAAGCAATCATCACACAATTCAAGCAACCATGCAAAGAGTATATAGGCAGCGGAGCATGCAACTTGCGAGAATGTAAAGGGAAGGGTTTGGAGAATTCAAACGCTATTGGAGACACGGATGTTTTTCCCGTGGTTCGGATAGGTGGTGCTATCCTACATCCACGTTGATGGAGACTTCAACCCACGAAGGGTAACGGTTGCGCGAGTCCACAGAGGGCTCCACCCACGAAGGGTCCACGAAGAAGCAACCTTGTCTATTCCACCATGGCCATCGCCCACGAAGGACTTGCCTCACTAGCGGTAGATCTTCACGAAGTAGGCGATCTCCTTGCCCTTACAAACTCCTTGGTTCAACTCCACAATCTTGTCGGAGGCTCCCAAGTGACACCTAGCCAATCTAGGAGACACCACTCTCCAAGAAGTAACAAATGGTGTGTTGATGATGAACTCCTTGCTCTTGTTCTTCAAATGATAGTCTCCCCAACACTCAACTCTCTCTCACAGGATTTGGATTTGGTGGAAAGAAGATTTGAGTGGAAAGCAACTTGGGGAAGGCTAGAGATCAAGATTCATATGGTAGGAATGGAATATCTTGGCCTCAACACAAGGGTAGGTGGTTCTCTCTCAGAACATATGAGTTGGAAGTGTAGATGTGTTCTGATGGCTCTCTCCACGAGCGAAGAGGAGGTGGAGGGGTATATATAGCCTCCACACAAAATCCAACCGTTACACACAATTTACCAATCTCGGTGGGACCGAATCAACAAACTCGGTCGGACCGAAATAGTAAACCTAGTGACCGTTAGAGATTTTCGGTGGGACTGACATGCAACTCGGTAGGACCGATATGGTTAGGGTTAGGGCATAACGTAATCTCGGTGAGACTGATTACACAAACTCGGTGAGACCGATTTGGTAATTAGCTAACCAGAGAGTTGGTCAGGTAAACTCGGTGGGACCGATTTGCTCTTTCGGTGAGACCGAAATGTTACAAAAGGGAAACAGAGAGTTTACATTGCAATCTCGGTGGGACCGATCCGCTCTTTCGGTGAGACCGAAAAGTTACGAAAAGGAAACAGAGAAATTGCAATCCCATCTCGGTGAGACCGAGATCCCTATCAGTAGAACCGATTTGCTAGGGTTTGGCAGTGGCTTATGACATGTGAAACTCGGTGGCGCCGGGTAGAAAGAATCGGTAGGTCCGAGTTTGGCTTAGGGTTTAGGTCATATGTGGATATGGGAAAGTAGCTGAGGATTTTGGAGCATATCATTAAGCACATGAAGCAAAGGGCTCATTAAGCAACACCTCATCCCTCCTTGATAGTATTGGCTTTTCCTATGGACTCAATGTGATCTTGGATCACTAAAATGTAAAATGAAGAGTCTTGAGCTTTTGAACTTGAGCTAATCCTTTGTCCTTAACATTTTGAGGGTTCCACTTTCACCATCCATGCCATGCCAATCATTGAGCTTTCCTGAAATAATTGTCTTGGAATAGCATTAGCTCAATGAGCTATATGTTGTTATGAATTACCAAAACCACCTAGGGATAGTTGCACTTTTCAATGACCAGTGGCGGAATTCCGTTGTGATAGGCCGTAGGGCACGTATCTTTATGGGCGCCACTTTGTTTCTTCCCTTTGTCACGTGTAACACATTTACTGTTTTTGACTTCTGGTGGGAATTTCTTCTGTTCCCCAGTTCTTTGTTTGCGGGGTTCGTCATCGTCTTCACTTGGTGTATCCAGCCCCTTGTGCTCGGCGTTGAGTTTGCCGGATTGCTTGAAGACCCAGCATTCTCTATGAGTATGATTTGCATGCTTATCAGGGGTGCTGTGAATTTGGCATATCTTGTCCGGAATTTTGTTTAGGCTGGACAGTTCATCCCTGTTGTCTTTGAGAGGCAGCTGTTGCTGACCCCGCCGAGAGCTTTTGAATCCGGCGTTTACTGCCGTGCTCTTCGGGCTGTTTTCCTTATTCCGGCGCTGGTTTTTGCTGCGTAGTGGCTTCCCGTTCCCATCCCTGACTTCGGATGTACTTGGGTCGCTGGTGCTGCATCTTGCCAACCAGCTGTCCTCGCCCGCGCAAAAGCGGGTCATGAGGCTTGTTAATGCAACCATTGTTCTTGGCTTTTCTTGGCCGAGGTGTCTGGCGAGCCATTCGTCTCGAACAATGTGTTTAAAAGCTGCTAAGGCTTCGATGTCCGGACAGTCGACTATTTGGTTCTTTTTAGTAAGAAATTTGTTCCAAAGCTTTCGGGCTGACTCTCCGGGCTGTTGAGTTATATGACTTAAATCGTCTGCATCCGGTGGTCGGACATAGGTCCCTTGAAAATTTGCCCGAAAAGCGTCCTCGAGCTCTTCCCAACTTCCAATGGTGTTTTCGGGAAGGCCTTTAAGCCAATGCCGAGCTGGCCCTTTGAGCTTGAGGGGTAAGTACTTTATGGCGTGGAGGTCGTCTCCTCTAGCCATGTGGATATGGAGGATATAATCCTCAATCCAGACCCCAGGGTCTATCGTTCCGTCGTATGCCTCTATGTTTACGGGTTTGAATCCCTCTGGAAATTCATGGTCCAGCACCTCATCGGTGAAACATAGGGGGTGTGTGGCACCCCTGTATTTGGGTGTACCGTGGTGTTCGGATTTTTGTTGTGTTGCATTGCTTGCTGGAGCGTGCTTTCTTGGCCCGTAGACAGATCTGGTTGGGCCGTCTTTATGATGTGAGTCCTCATGTGGATCGCGTGCTGGCTTGTGTGCGGTGTTGTTTGCCGCTCTATGTTGGCCATGAGGTCGTCTATCCGACCGGATGGCTGCTTTGTTTTTTGATTGCGGGGGCTCTAAGGCCTCCTCATCAAATTCAGGTAGTAGCTTTCGCTTCGGGTAGCTCTTTGCATGGTGACTGTCGCCATATTTGTCTGTGGTGTTGAGTACTCTGCTCCATCTGATTCTAAGTGCATCTTCCGCAGTCTTGAGCTTCCGCTTCTGCTTTTTTAGGCTACGCGCAGTGGCGACGAGCCTTTTATGAAGGTTTGAGGGAGTCCTGGATTAGGGGGTGTTCGGATAGCCGAATTATACCTTCAGCCGGACTCCAGGACTATGAAGATACAAAGTTGAAGACTTCATCCCGTGTCCGGGAGGATCTTTTCTTGGCGTGGAAGGCAAGCTAGGTGTGCGGATATTCAAGATCTCCTACCATTGTAACCGACTCTGTGTAACCCTAACCCTATCCGGTGTCTATATAAACCGGAGGGTTGTAGTCCGTAGGACAACCATCATCATACACAATCATACCATAGGCTAGCTTCTAGGGTTTAGCCTCCTTGATCTCGTGGTAGATCCACTCTTGTACTACCCATACCATCAATATTAATCTAGCAGGAGTAGGGTTTTACCTCCATCGAGAGGGCCAGAACCTGGGTAAAATAAAGTGTCCCTTGTCTCCTGTTACCATCCGACCTTGACGCACAGTTCGGGACCCCCTACCCGAGATCCGCCGGTTTTGACACCGACATTGGTGCTTTCATTGAGAGTTCCTCTGTGTCGTCGCTTTTAGGCCCGATGGCTCCTTTGATCATCGACAATGATGAGGTCCAGGGTGAGACTTTTCTCCCTGGACAAATCTTCGTTTTCGGCGGCTTCGCTCTGCGGGCCAATTCGCTTGGTCATCTGGAGCAGATCGAAAGCTACGCCCCTGGCCATCAAGTCAGGTTTGGAAGCTTAAACTACACGGCTGATATCCGCGGAGACTTGATCTTCGATGGGTTCGAGCCGCAGCCAAGCGCGCCACGCTATTTTGAGGGGCACGATATAGCTCTGCCTCCGAATAGCACCCTGGAGGCCGCACACGCTCCGGCCCCGATCTTTAACTCGGAGCCCGCTGCGTTCTCTGAGGATGAACGGTTGGACGTCACCTCGGGGTCTGCGATCTCGAAGGCGATCGAGCCGAACGCCAGCCCCGTACTCCGCACGGCCCAGGACTCCAAGGAGCCGGACTCTTCCCCGAACTCTGAGCCTTCCGCGCCCCTGCCGATCGAATCTGATTGGGCGCCTGTAATGGAATTCACCGCCGCGGACATCTTTCAGTGCTCACCTTTCGGTGATATCCTGAATTCTCTCAAGTCTCTCTCTTTATCAGGAGAGCCCAGGCCGGACTATGGTCTGCGAGGTTGGGATTTGGACTACAAAGAAATTCAAAGCCCACCCACCACTCACTTGATAGCCACTGTCGATGATTTAACCGACATGCTTGACTTCGGATCCGAAGACTTCGACGGTATGGACGACGAAGATGGAGACGAAGAGGAACCAGCACCCATAAGGCATTGGACCACCACCCCATGTAATGACGTATTCATGGTAGATACCCCTAAAGGAAATGACAACGAGGAAAAAGGGGACGAAAAAAGGGACAAACCCTCCGAAAAGCAATCAAAGCGGTGACGAAAACGCCGAGCCAAGCCCCGCCTCGATCAAGACCTAGCCATAGAGCAGGATGAGCCGATAGACGACGAGCTCGCCTCAGAGCAACCGTCAGAATAGGGCAACGCGGATAGAGAGGACAGACAGCCCTCCCCCGGCCATAACAGAAGTCCGGACGATCTCACACCGGATAAAACCACGGAGCAGAAGAATCTCCACGAAAGGCTCGTCGCTACAGCATGCAGCCTGAAAAAGCAGAAGCGGAAGCTAAAGACGGCGGAAGATGCACTCAGAATAAGATGGAGCAAGGTAATCAAGACCGCAGACAAATACAGCGGCAGCCGCCGCACTAAAAGCTATCCGAAGAGAAAACTACTGCCCGAATTCGATCAAGAGGCCTTAGAGCCCTCACATTCAAAAAAAAAAGCCATACAGTCGGATAGGCGACCACACGGCCACCATAAAACGGCAAACGGCGCCGCATTCAATGCGGCATGCGACCCAATTAAAGACTCGCATCATGGCCCAGCCAGGTCCATTTACGGGCCAAAAAAGCAAGCTATCGCAAGCAATGCAAAAAAGCCATCGTCAGAATCCGGCACACCCAAATACAGGGGCGCCGCACACCCCCTATGTTTCACCGATGAGGTCCTGGAATATGAATTTCCAGAGGGATTCAAACCCGTCAACATAGAGGCGTACGATGGAACAACAGACCCTGGAGTCTGGATTGAGGATTATATCCTCCACATACATATGGATAGAGGAGATGATCTCCACGCCATCAAATATTTACCCCTTAAGCTTAAAGGGCCAGCCCGGCACTGGCTTAAAAGCCTTCCCGAAAACACAATTGGAAGTTGGGAAGAGCTCGAGGACGCTTTCCGAGCAAATTTTCAAGGGACCTACGTCCGCCCTCCGGACGCAGACGATCTCAGTCACATAAGTCAATAGCCCGGAGAATCAGCACGATAGTTCTGGAACAGATTCCTTACTAAAAAGAATCAGATAGTGGATTGTCCGGACGCCGAAGCCTTAGCAGCTTTCAGGCATAATGTCTGAGACGAATGGCTCGCCAGACACCTCGGGCAGGAAAAGCCAAGAACAATGGCCGCACTCACAAGCCTCATGACCCGCTTTTGCGCAGGAGAGGACAACTGGTTGGCATGATGCAACCCCAGCGACCCAAGTACATCCAAAATCAGGGATGGAAACGGAAAACCGCGACGAAATAAGGATCATCGCCGAATCAAAGGCAAAAGTCCGAAGAGCGCGACAGTCAATGCCGAATTCAAAAGCTCGCGGCAGAATCAAACAAAACCACCCCCTCAGGATAACAGGGATGATCCGTCCAGCTTAAATAAAATCCTGGGCAGAATATGTCAGATACACAGTACTCCTGGGAAGCCTGCCAATCACACCCACAGAGATTATTGGGTTTTTAAACAATCCGGATAGCTTAACGCTGAGCACAAGGGGCTCGACACACCAAGTGAAGAAGAGGAAGAACCCCGAAGGCAGAGTACCAGGAAACAAAAGAACTTCCCGCAAGAAGTCAAAACAGTGAACTTACTTCACGTAACAAAACGTATGACACCCATAAAGGTACGTACAATCAAACTTTCCCCTCAGGAGTCCCGCCACTGGTCACTAAAGCCAATCATTTTTGATCAGCTATATTGTTCTAGAAATATCAAAAACGCAGGCCGGACTGCCCTGATACTGGATCCAATAATCAATGGATTCCAGTTTACCAATGTCCTTATGGACGAAGGCAGTGGACTAAACCTGATATATCAGGATACAATCCACCGCATGGGCATAAACCCAGCAAGAATCCGCCACAGCAAAACCTCCTTTCAAGGGGTAGCACCAGGCCCGGACACCCATTGTATGGGTTTTCTCCGGCTTGTGGTCATATTTGGCTCTCCCAATAACTTTCGTCGTGAAAGGCTGACCTTCCATGTAGTCCCGTTTTCAAGTCACTATCAAGCACTAATGGGACGCGGAGCTTTCGCTCGCTTTAACGCCATACCGCATTACGCATCTCTCACACTTAAGATGCCCGGTCCACGAGGCATCATCTCTTTAAAGGGAGCGCACTAAAATACGCCTCCTCCAAACGGAGGACTGCGCGGCCGCTTAAACAGCCACACAATAAAGTGGCCTCGCCAGCCAAAAAATACTTTTTTTAAGTCATCAAAGGCCACGGACCCGGACTCAACAAGTTCGGCACAAGTCCGTCATCAACGCAGGCTCATAAACGCCATATACCCCCGTACCAGGGGCTATACACAGAGACAATAAAGCTCAACTTAATATATTCTTTACTTTATATTTTGTTTATTATCTTTTTATTCCGCACAACCCATTTTCAATTCAGTTCTTCTCTTTTACAGATGAACGTCGTGCGGCGCCCGTCCAGGACACGGCACAGCGGAGACACAGGCGCAGACGTGCAGTAGGGACCCGTCTTAAGGTTTCTTTTTAGATTAAGACCCTGCGTAAACCT
Organism: Aegilops umbellulata; assembly: GCA_032464435.1. Taxonomy (NCBI): domain Eukaryota; kingdom Viridiplantae; phylum Streptophyta; class Magnoliopsida; order Poales; family Poaceae; genus Aegilops; species Aegilops umbellulata. The sequence goes on from CP136058.1 coordinate 357,707,590, forward strand.
TTTTTACTGTCTCTTGCTGCTATACATCCCCTGGTTTTTTCTACTATAACCAAGGAGGAGGCTGGCGTTTTGGCATGTGGCCACGCCAGAATTATTGCTCGTACCTGGACACTAGGGGCTCTTTTTTTAAAAAGGGTGTTGTCTCACCCGCACTTATAAAGACCGAACACCTTTGGGAGTGTCCGGCGTCGTGAGTTTTGGCACTATATGCATCAGCTCCGAATCATGATTTTGGTCATATGTTGGGTTGCCCGGCTCCTGAGTTCGGCCACCTTACGTTCCGCTCTATTGGCTAAGGTAGCACCAGGAGAACTACTGCGATTGTGCCCCGGTTCGGCCGGGTGAGCACCTCAGTAGAGAAAGCTGAAAACCGACTGTCATGATGTAGCGCGAGACTGGTCGCCACTTGATGACCCATAGGGATTTATCGAATTCCTCCGCTTTGACGAAGGGCCGTTTCCCGGTCAGGAACGTACGCGCTCCGAACTCGGGCAAAGCGCAGTCGCCACTAAAGGGCTACCTAAAGAGTCCCACTGTCAAGCTCCTATGGCTAAGTGAAAGTGGTAAAGCATTATAGTCCGGTTGCCTAGCCCGCTGCGCTATCACCTCCTTTGTAGGACCAAGACGTTGGGTTAAGTGTGAAAATGCGTCTTCTGCGCGCACCCCCGCACTATGTGCGTGGGGGCTGAAGCCAACGACTGCAATCTTTCAGAATTTATATATTAAAACGGCCACACATGAGGTGTTCTTAATACTTGAAGGCACAAGTCTAAAAAATGCCACTACAATTTATCAAAATACTGTTTTATGATTACATATGCTATCATAATATAGCATCCTTCGAGCACTGCGTCTCTATTACGCGAGCGCCTTCGAGGACTTCCTCAAAATAGTGCTTGGCAGGTGTTCGTCTTTTATCCGAATCCCGGGACGCAACAATGGTGGGCTCCATATCTGCCCAGTATGTCTTGACACGGGCAAGAGCCAGCCGAGCGCCCTCTACGCACGTTGACCTCTTCATAGCATCGACACGTGGCACCACGTCTAGCAATTGCTGCACCAAGCTGAAATAACTCTTCGGCTTCGTTCTCCCCGCACACAGACGATCCATGACGTACTTCATGGCGAGTCCGGACAACCTATTCAGCTCGACCCATTGGGCCAGGCGATCGTCCACTGCCAGCGGACGTTCTGGATTGGCGAATTGCGACCAAAAGAGCTTCTCCACTTCATGATCCTTTTTATCTCGAAAGTGTTCGGTCGCATCAGTGGCACTAGCCGCCAAATCCAGATAGGTGTCCTCTATACTCCACATCCGGTTTAACGGGGCAAACTTTGGATCACAAAATTTTCTCCGCAGCGAGAAGGGCTTTCCATCTGCAATCTGTCCGGCTTGACGCAGCTCTTCCTTCGCCGCTCTCAGTATAGAGTGGGCGTCCTTGGCGTCAGCAACAGCCTTCTCCAAGCTCGTTTGCTTCGCCCGATCTTCTTCTTCAAGAAGCTTGCAACGGTCAGTAGCGCTCTTTAACTTTATGGCCATATTAGCCATTTCATCCTTGCTTCGGCAATGGGCAGTCTGTTCGGCTTTCAGCTCTTCAAGGGCTTTTACGGCAGCCGCATCGTTTTTTCTGGCTTGTTCCTTCGCTCGGGCGAGTTCGGCCCTAAGACCTTCCACGGCGGCCGCACCATCTGCGTCAAGCACACACACGGTAAGATATTGACATACAGCTCATCTTACTAACAATCGCCTAATGATTTCAATACCTTGAGCACCATCAAGCCGCTTGTTAACAAGCACGATGTCGGCTTCTGCCTCATCCGGTTGTCGCTTTAGTTCGGCATATTCACAAGTCCGGCTTGACTCCGGACAATCAGCCACCTACATATAAAGGTGCCACTTAAAGGACCTGGGATTAAGATCCTCTGCGCGCCGTACATCTTTACGACGCATAGAGTCTCAGGGGCTACTATCTACACAGGGCGCACTTTATTTATGCGCAATTAATAAAAATATACGTTATTTAAAACGTACCTCAAGGCCTGCCACTAAACTCTTGACGGCCTCGTGCAACCCGCTTTCTGCGGATGAAATCTTTTCAATCACCGCGCTCATTAACGCACGGTGCTCCTCTGAGACAGAGGCTCGCCCCAGCAGAGTCTTTAGCTCCTCCGACCGAACACCAGATGGTGCCGGACTCGTCCCATGGCCTTCCTCAAAGGTCGGACACGGAGAACCTTCGGGGGCAGCACCATCCGCCCTTAGCGGATCGGAAGAAATCCCCCGCGATGACACTTCAGCGTCTCCCGCCTTGCTAGGTGATACAGAAGGAGGAGACGTTCCGCTCTCCATCATCTCTGGAAGAAGATCCCCCGAGGACGAGTTCTGCTGAGAAGGGCTGAGGTCCGAACTACAAAATAAGGTTTTGGTTAAAACTTCTCAGATATAAATCAAGGATTTCTCTTAAAAGAAAAACTCTTCCTCTACTTACGGCTCGCTGGAGAGCTGGTCCCTTTTAGGGTTTAGTTCGGCCGAGGGGCTCCCCGGCGTTCGGTCCTCTGACAAGGATTCTTTCCCCCGCTTCGAGGCTACGGTCTTCGGGTCATCAGAGGCGGCCCTTTTCTTTCCCTTAGGAGAGGAATTATTGATTCCCCCCTTCGGAAGGGCCTCTTTCGAAGAGGCCACGGTTTCCTTGTCCCCCCCTTATTTCCCTCCAAAGGCACTTCCTCCAGCATCCTGACTAGCACGGGATCCAGCCTGGTTTCGGGAAGGGGAGCCGAACACCTGATCAGCTTCGCCTTCGCTATCCACTCCTACATAAAAGGAGAAACGCTGTTAAAAGCAAGTTAATTATGCGGATAGAAGGTCCGGTCGCAAGGTCACCTACTTGAGTATCCGGGCGATTGCGGCTTAGACCAGCATCCTCGGTCAAATCCGGACTCACTTCTTGTGATCCGAAGAATAGTTTATACATCTCCACAGGCGTCACGCCCATAAAATTCTGGAGAGCTCGTGGTCCCTCCGGATTGAATTCCCACAAGCGAAGGGGGCGACGTTGGCCGGGCAGTGTCCGGCGAATCAGCATGACTTGTGTCACCTTGACCAGGTCGAAGTCTCCTGTCAAGAGATCCTTAATGCGGCCCTGCAGCAGAGGAACGTCTTTGGGCAAGCCCCGATCTAACCCCGTGTTAATCCACGATGCTAACCGTGGTGGGGGACCCGAGCGAAAGGCCGGAGGCGCCACCCACGCAGTGCCCCGAGGAGCGGTGATGTAGAACCACTCCTGTTGCCATAAGCCGAGCTCCTCTTGAAAAGCGCCCTCGGGCCATGGAGCGTCGGCATTTCTTTTTATAACAACGCCTTCGCACTCTGCGTGGCGCCCTTCGATTATCTTCGGTTCTACTTTGAAGGTCTTGAGCCACAATCCGAAGTGAGGGGTAACATGGAGGAACGCTTCACACACAACTATGAACGAGGAGATATGGAGGATGGACTCCAGAGCTAAGTCGTGGAATTCCAGCCCATAGTAAAACATCAGCCCCCTTACGAAGGGATCCACGGGGAAGCCTAATCCCCGAAGGAAGTGGGATATGAATACCACACTCTCGCCGGGCTGAGGTCTAGGGATCACCTGTCCTTGAACAGGCAGCCTCTGTGGAATCTCCCTAGTCAGGAATCTAGCTTCCCTCAATCTTGATACGTCCTCCTCCGTAACAGAGGAGGGCATCCATCAGCCTTGGAGGTCGGAGCCGGACATTATTGAAGATCCGATGCACTCGGAATCTGGAAGCCTAGGGTGCTGGAACTCGAGGCGGCGAGCGAGCTTGTTTTGAGAATAGAAGCGGGGAACAGGGCCTTGGTCTCTTTATAAGAGGCAGAATATCAAGCGACCTCCCCGTAACCGTCTTGGACTAGCCTTTAATTAAGGCAAGACGTGCTAACATGCATGATTGGGTTACCCACGTCCGTATTAATGAGAATCCCGTTAAAGGGGGCACATGATCTCTGCTTCGACAAGACGTGCCAAGGAAACCGCCTCGCTAAACGAGCTGAGGTGGAACAATGAAAACAATTTATGTAGAAGGCTTGGCCGCAGTGTTATGACGCACTGTGGGATACGTCAGCAGATTTGATTATTCTCTGTATGGCAATATGTGGAAACTTATTTTGCAGAGCCGGACACTATTTTGTGGTGTTTATAATCTTCTTGAATAACTTGGAGGAGGAACCCGCCTTGCAATGCCGAAGACAATCTGCGCGCCGAACTCGTTGTCATTGAAGCCTGGTTCAGGGGCTACTGAGGGAGTCCTGGATTAGGGGGTGTTCGGATAGCCGAACTATACCTTCAGCCGGACTCCAGGACTATGAAGATACAAAGTTGAAGACTTCATCCCGTGTCCGGGAGGATCTTTTCTTGGCGTGGAAGGCAAGCTAGGTGTGCGGATATTCAAGATCTCCTACCATTGTAACCGACTCTGTGTTACCCTAACCCTATCTGGTGTCTATATAAACCGGAGGGTTGTAGTCCGTAGGACAACCATCATCATACACAATCATACCATAGGATAGCTTCTAGGGTTTAGCCTCCTTGATCTCGTGGTAGATCCACTCTTGTACTACCCATACCATCAATATTAATCTAGCAGGAGTAGGGTTTTACCTCCATCGAGAGGGCCCGAACCTGGGTAAAATAAAGTGTCCCTTGTCTCCAGTTACCATCCGACCTTGACGCACAGTTCGGGACCCCCTACCCGAGATCCGCCGGTTTTGACACCGACAAGGTTCTTCTGCTCCAGGAGCTTGTCCGGCGTGAGGTCATCCGGACTGTTATCTTCGCCGGAGACGGGTTGTTCGGTTTGATTATCCGTGTTGCCCTGGTCGGACGGTTGTTCGATGCCATGTTTGTCGTTCGCCGGCTCACCCTGCTCTATCGCTGGGTCTGTATGACCGTTGTTTCTGTCGAGGCGGGGTTTGGAGTGGCGCTTGCGCTGCCGCTTTGACTGCTTTTCGGGGGAACGATCCTTTGCTGCATCCTTCCATTCCTCGTCGTCGTTTCCTTTGGGTGTGTCCACCATGTATACATCGTGGGATGAGGTGGTTGTCCAGTGCCCTGTGGGCAGTGGTTCCTGTTCGTCTCCTGCATCGTCGTCCATACCGTCGATGTCTTCGGAGTTGAAGTCGAGCATGTCGGTCAAATCATCGATAGTGGCTACGAAGTGGGTGGTGGGTGGGCGTCGAATTTCTTCGTCATCCGAATCCCAATCCTGCCGGTCATAATCCGGACAGGACTCTCCTGACAAGGAGAGAGACCTTAGTGAATTCGGTATGTCACCGAAGGGCGAGTGCTGAAAGATATCCGTGGCGGTGAACTCCACGATCGGCGCCCAACCAGATTTGATTGGCAGGGGCGCGGGTGGTTCGGAGTCCGGAGGAGAGTCCGCCAATTTGGAGTCACAAGCCTCGCGAAGGGTAGGGCTGGTGTTCGGCTCGATCTCCATTGAGGCTGCGGCCTGCGTGGCGGGGTCTAACCACCCGCCCACGGATGGTGCAATTGGCTCCGAATTGAAGGTCGGAGCAGTTGCAGGCACGGTCTCCTGAACGCTGTTCGGCGGCAGAGCTAAATCATGCCCATCGCGACAGTGCGGCGCACTCGGCCGGGACTCGAATCCGTCGAGGATCAAGTCTCCGCGGACGTCGACCGTGTAGTTTAAGCTACCAAACCTGACCTGATGGCCAGGGGCGTAACTCTCGATCTGCTCCAGATGGCCAAGCGAGTTGGCCCGCAGTACGAAGCCGCCGAATACAAAGATCTGTCCAGGGAGAAGAGTCTCACCCTGGACTGCATCGCTATCGATGATCGAAGGAGCCATCAAGCCTAATGATGACGACACAGAGGAACTCTCAATGAAAGCACCAATGTCGGTGTCAAAACCGGCGGATCTCGGGTAGGGGGTCCCGAACTGTGCATCTAGGCGGATGGTAACAGGAGACAAGGGACACAATGTTTTTACCCAGGTTCGGGCCCTCTCGATGGAGGTAAAACCCTACTCCTGCTTGATTAATATTGATGATATGGGTAGTACAAGAGTGGATCTACCACGAGATCAGAGAGTCTAAACCCTAGAAGCTAGCCTATGGTATGATTGTTGTTGTGTCCTACGGACTAAACTCTCCGGTTTATACAGACACCGGAGGAGGCTAGGGTTACACAGAGTCGGTTACAAGGAAGGAGATCTACACATCCGTATTGCCAAGCTTGCCTTCCACGCCAAGGAGAGTCCCATCCGGACACGGGATGAAGTCTTCAATCTTGTATCTTCATAGTCCAATAGTCCGGCTGTCCGGATACCCCCAAATCCAGGACTCCCTCAGTAGCCCCTGGGTATTTGATACTAGTTCAGTTGCTATGATTAGTAACTCGAAAAAGGATTTACAAAATGAACAAAGACTAGTTGAGGGCAAGGTGGCGATGTGTGTTGAAAGTGATTCCAAGGTTGATAAGATCACCATCGCACACTCCCTTTACCTTTGGGATTAGTGTTGAACCTAAAATAAATGTTATTTGGTGTTTGCATTGAGCATAATATGATTGGATCATGTTTATTGCAATACTATTATTCATTTAAGTTAAAGAATAATTGTTATTCTGTTTAAATGAATAAAACCTTCTGTGGCACTGTCGTTTGTGGCACTACCGTTTAGGTCATATTGGTGTGAAGCGCATGAAGAAACTCCATGCTGATGGACTTTTAGAATCACTTGATTATGATTCACTTGATGCTTGCGAACCATGCCTCATGGGCAAGATGACTAAGACTCCTTTCTCCGAAACAATGGAGCGAGCAACTGACTTATTGGAAATAATACATACTGATGTATGCGATCCGGTGAGTGTTCAGGCTCGCGGCGGATATCGTTATTTTCTGACCTTCATAGATGATTTAAGCAGATATGGATATATCTACTTGATGAAACATAAGTCTGAAACCTTTGAAAAGTTGAAAGAATTTCAGAGTGAAGTGGAAAATCATCGTAACAAGAAAAATAAAGTTTCTATGATCTGATCACGGAGACGAATATTTGAGTTACGAGTTTGGTTTTCATTTGAAACAATGTGAAATAGTTTTGCAACTCACTCCACCCGGAACACCACAGCGTAATGGTGTGTCCGAACATCGTAACCGCACTTTATTAGATACAGTAAAGAGACTTGCCGGTAACGAGATTGAACTAAGTATAGGGATATCGACGATCGAATCTCGGGCAAGTAACATACCGATGATAAAGGGAACAACGTATGTTGTTGTGCGGTTTGACCGATAAAGATCTTCGTAGAATATGTAGGAACCAATATGAGCATCCAGGTTCCGCTATTGGTTATTTACCAGAGACGAGTCTCGGTCATGTCTACATAGTTCTCGAACCCGTAGGGTCCGCACGTTAACGTTCGATGATGATATGTATTATGAGTTATGTGATTTGATGTACTGAAGGTTGTTCGGAGTCCCGAATGTGATCACAGACAGGACGAGGAGTCTCAAAATGGTCGAGACATGAAGATTGATATATTGAAAGGTTATGTTTGGACACCGGAAAGATTTCGGATAGGTTCGAGCATTTTCCGGAGTACCAGGGGGTTACGGGAACCCCCCCCCAAGGGGGCTAATGGGCCTTCATGGGCTTTAGTGGGAGAGAGGAGGAGGCGGCCAAGTGGAGGGGCGTGCCCCCCCCCAAGACCAATCCGAATATGGGAGGGGGGTCGGCCCCCCTTTCCTTCTCTCCCTCTTCCATTTCCTTCCCCTCCTAGTTGGACTAGGAAAGGGGGAACCTACTCCTAGTAGGAGTAGGATTCCCCCCTTGGGGCGCGCCCTATGAGGCCGGTCGCCCCCCTCCTCCACTCCTTTATATACGGGGGAGGGGGCACCCCATAGACACACAAGTTGATTTCTTAGCCGTGTGCGGTGCCCCCCTCCACAGATTTCCACCTCGGTCATATTGTCATAGTGCTTAGGCGAAGCCCTGCGTCGGTAACTTCATCATCACCGTCACCATGCCGTCATGCTAATGAAACTCTCCCTCAGCCTCAGGTGGATCTAGAGTTCGAGGGACGTCACCGAGCTGAACGTGTGCAGATCGCGGAGGTGCAGTGCGTTCGGTACTTCATCGGTTGGATCGCAAAGACATTCGACTACATCAACCGCGTTACTTAATGCTTCCGCGTTTGGTCTACGAGGGTAAGTGGACACACCCTCCTCGCTCGTTGCTATGCATCTCCTAGATAGATCTTGCGTGATCGTATTTTTGAAATACTGCGTTCCCCAACACCCCCCACACACAAACAGTCGAATATCATAGTTATTGGACCAAATGTAATACTCAGAGTTACAAATACCGTAGGAAAGAAATTGTGTACCAAATTTTCCACACGGAATTCTGATTTCATGGGACATTCGATATATAAAAGAATCAAATAGAAACAACAAACTTCAACCAAAAGTACTTATCATTCTATCAAGCTAAACCAACCTAATAAAATCCGCTTTAGAACTCTATGAAGTGAAACCTCCTGTCTATATTTTTTGGGTTCCAAAGTGAAAGGCCAACAACTTAATGACTAATTACCTTCACCTTTCAAACATCTTCCAAATTAATCGTTGAGATCTTTCCAGTTGACCAAAGCGATCTTAACTCGGCTTGACAAATCATACTCCCTCCGCCTGCAAACATTTCCCCTCTTTTCTACAAAAGTGGGGTGCATGCTCGTTTGGACCAATAGTGGTCTTAGCCGAGTTGGGGAACATTTGAAAGATTGGTGGGCTTGGCATGTCTTTGTACATGTATAACAACATGCAATCCCTCTTCAGAGTTAGAGGGAGTGGCATTCTGGTTGGGGAAGACTTATACGATAGAAGACCTTTTTAGAGTCAGAGGGAGTAGCATTCTGGTGCCAATGTGAACCATTTTATCTCGTTCTACAACCTCCAACCCTACAAAATATAGAAAGCATTCATCACCTACAAATTATGCCCCCACATGGCTACATCCTTGTTAGAGGAGTGATGAAAAACATGGTGCCATTGTTAAGGGTCCCAGATGATATAAAGAGGAGAAATAAGGCGAAGAGCATGGAAGACCATGACATTGTCGACAAAAGTGAAGCCTAGCATCCATGTTGATAGCTAAGTTGCGTCAAAAAATGGTGCACCAACAAGGTGAATCTTTGGCGAGCTCTTCTGCAACACAAATACCCAAGAGAAATTAACTAGAAGTGGAATTGTTTCCAAATGTGAAGTAAATTAAGTAGAACTACTCTTCCATAAGTATCATTATACCTGGCACCTGCAACCTTGCCACATCACATACCGTCTACAAAAACCACTCTAATGTGGGCCGAGGGTGATTCACATGGTTTTGGAAAGATGAGGGGCTTAAATACCTAGTTTTAGACTTCAGAGGATAAACTGTCTGATTTATGAAATGAAAGGGGGTTATGTGGACTTCTTTCGTTTGTTGTGAAAATTAGTCTTTCTCCTCATTTGGGTCAGCAGCCCAAGTTCTCATGGTTAATTCAAGCTAACAAAGTAAGTAACTATAACTAGGCCAACCCTACTCCAAAATGATGAAGTAACTAGGCCCACCAAATTATTGTCTCTACTTTCATCATTTAAATGTGAATAGTATTCTTTTCATATGTATTATTTTTTATTGACCTCCACATTAACTTTTCCATGAGATATTATTTGGTAAAAACCAAGTTCCAAGGAAAACTCGGAAAACAAAGTGAAATAAGTGTTTTAAACGTTCTAAAATTCCTAAAACTATTACATTGTGCTACAGAATTGATGCTCTACAAACATGTAGGATTTTCTATTAAAAATTAAATTAATTTGGGAGGTATGAAAAAAATCCGACCATGTCAGAAAGTGTCGCAGCAATGTTCATGTATATTTTGTTGTTTTCTTACCACAAAAAATGAATACGTTTTATTTCAAATTTCACATGCTCATACGTGCTTGTTTCAACGATGGAATAATCTAGTTAAATACGGTAGTTACTGGTGGTAAATGCCATGAAGCAGTTGACCACACCTGAGGCCATAAACACCATTAATACTAGCCCATTATGTACCCCCTCCCAGGTACATAACATCATCTTTCTGTCCGCAACACAAACACCCAAGAGAAATTAAGTAGAAGTGAAACTGTTTTCAAATGTGAGGTAAATTAAGTAGAAGTAGTCTTCCATATGTATCATTGTACCTGGCACCCTCAACCTTGCCACATCAGTATACCGCCTACAGAAACCACTTTAATGTGTGTCGAGAGTGATTTCACATGGTTCTGGAAATACGAGGGCTTAAATACCCAGTTTTAGACTTCAGGGGATAAACTGTCTGATTTGTGAAATCAAAAGGGGTTATGTGGAAGTCTTTCTCCATGTTTGGGCCAGCGGCCCAAGCTCTCATGGCCGATTCAAGCCAACATATTAAGCAACTATAACTAGGCCCACCCTACTCCAAAATGATGAAGTAGCTAGGCCCACCTAATTCTAGGTATATAACATCACCTTTCTGTCCGCAACACAAACACCCAAGAGAAATTAAGTAGAAGTGGAATTGTTTTCAAATGTGAAGTAAATAAGTAGAAGTAGAATTGTTTTCAAATGTGAAGTAAATTAAATACAAGTAGTCTTCCATAAGTATCATTGTACCTGGCACCCACAACCTTTCCACGTCACTATACCGCTTATAGAAACCACTCTAATGTGGGTCGGTGGTGAACTAGTGATTCACTTGGTTTGGAAAGACAAGGGGCTCAAATACCCATGTTTAGTCTTAAAGGGATAAACTGTCTGATTTACGAATTCAAAGGGGGTTATGTGGACTTCCTTCGTATGTTGTCAAGCAAAATTAGTCTTTCTCATCTTTTGGGCCAGTTGCCCAAGTTCTCATGGCTGATTCAAGCTAACAAACTATCACTAGGTCCACCCTACTCCAAAATGATGAAGTAACTAGGACCATCAAATTATTGTCTCTACTTTGATCATTTAAATGTCTATTATTTTCATATGTACGATTTTATATTGACCTCCACATGAACTTTTCCATAAGATGATATTTGGCAAAAACCAAGTTACGATGAAAAACTCGGAAAACCAAGTGAAATGAGTGTTTTAGACGTCCTAAGATTCCTAAAACTATTACATTGTGGTGGTCGGCTCTTGTTGCAGCTCGACTCCCTGTTTGCGCGAACATGGTCTTCACTTGCATGACATGTCACATTAAAATCTTGCTACACATGTAGCTGGTGGGATCACGAAAAGTGGTGGCAACAACACAAGATGACTTCGATTTGATGCTGCTTCTCCAGTACCTGGTCTCGAGTTCCAGAACTGAAAACCCTAGGCCTGGCCCTAGTTTGTTACCTCGCAATGATGATGTTTTTGCATCGTTACCTTGTTGAAGGTATTGCTCGGATTTACTCGGACTTGCTCTTCAGGATGAAAACTTAGGATCTGGCCTTCGATGTTGGATCCGGCAACGGATGCGCTTGAGCGTTGTCTCTTTCTGAAGGCATGTTATTGGAGAGCATTTTTCATTGCCTTTGTGAGGTCATGAGGTAGTTGGTTCGGATGGTCGTTGTTGTAGTTTGTCAATCGTGGTTCTGATTGTTTTCTGTTTTTTCATTCGACTGGGCATAACTTTAGTGTTGTATGAATTTATTCTTTGCCGGCGTGTAATTCTTAGTGTGTGTGCCGTAGTGTTAATTGTGTGTGTCTTTGTCATGCAAAGGTTGGTGTGCAATCATTGTTTTTGCATTCTCTTGATAGTTTTATTTTGAGTCAACAAAATCCATAATTTGTAAAGAAAAGGTAAAATTAATTGCACGTTGCAGTCTATGTTGGAACCTAGAACACCGACGAGGCCTAGATCACTATCGCGAGGACAACCAGAGCTACACGAAGACACGTGAGTTTTTGTGCTGCGCACAGTTTGCAGCTTTTCTCATTAATCTCCGGATTATTTGTACATCAACTAAGGAACAGAAAAACCTCCACGCTGCCGAGCCTACCGGACGTGCCATCCCACGTCGCCCGTCGTGCGCGAGGTGAGTGCGGGCCGAGTCCTACGCTGCATGCCATCCCATGCGCTCTCAACGGCCCCACTAATCTATCTAGCTACTAACTGAAAACAAAGACAGCTTCTGTGTGTACATGCACACGAGACAGAGCCGGTTATTGAGCTAACTGAAAAAACAAACTATCCTAATAGGCAAAGGATTACAAGCTCAACAATTCACCCCCTAATCCTTATGCCCAAAGACCACCTTAACGACGCCGAGCTTCTGTCGCAGCTCAATGAACTTGATTCTACCCAGCGCCTTGGTGAGAACATCGGCAAGCTGTCCGTCAGTGCCGACATGGTCGACATCCACCTTGCCATCTTCAATACATTCACGAATGAAATGATATCATATGTTAATGTGCTTACTTCTTTCGTGATGCACTGGGTTCTTGCTGAGCTCGATCACCGACTTGTTGTCGACGCGCAGCTTCGCCATCGTTGGCGCGTCGCCGGTGAGCTCACCAAGGAGCCTGCACAGCCACATGCCCTGGCATGCTGCGTATGCCGCCGCCATGTACTCAGCCTCGCAAGACGAGATGGCGACAACCTTTTGCTTCTGAGATACCCACGTGATCGCGCTGGAGTCGAGGAACAATACCACACCAGTCGTGCTCCGTCGATCATCAACGTTGCCGGCGTGATCACTGTCGCTGTAGCCGATCACCTCCGACGCTGAATTACTTCCCCGCTTGTAGCAGCAACCGTACTCCAAAGTCCCGCTAACATAACGGAGAATCTGCTTCACCGCATTTCAATGCGTTTCTGCAGGCGCCTCCAGATACCTGCGGACGATGCCGATGGCGTAGGTGATGTCGGGTCGAGTGTTGCAGAGGTATCGAAGGCTGCCGACCACGCTTCTGAACCGTGTGGCATCCACGGCGTCACCGGCGCCAGTCTTGGACAGCTAGAGACGATTCTGCATCGGAGTGTCGCTAGCGTTGCACCCCCTCATCCCAGCAGCTTCGAGGATCTTCATGGCGTAGGCGCTCTGACAGAGAGTGATCTCTCCATCTTTCTGACGTACCTCGATTCCAAGATAATAGCTCAGGAGTCCGAGATCGCTCATGTCGAACACACTGCGCATCTGCTCCTTGAACGCCTTGATGTCGTCGATGCTGCCGCCGGTGATGATCAGATCGTCCACGTACACGCCGACCAGCAGTGTCCCCGCACCGGTGCTCCTCCTGTACACCGCATGCTCGAGGGGGCTGCGCTCGAAACCGAGCGACGCGAGCGACGCGTCAAGCTTGGCATACCACGCGCAGGGCGCTTGTTTCAGGCCGTACAGGGCCTTCCGAAGACGCAGTACCTTTCCCTACTTGCCGGCGATGACGAAACCCGACGACTGGTGCACGTAGACCTCCTCGATCAGGTCGCCGTTCAAGAACGCCGACTTGACGTCCATGTGATGGACTTGCCACCCTTGCCGCGCCGCCAAAGCCAGCAGCAGCCGTACTGTTTCCATGCGGGCCACCGGCGCGAACACTTCATTGTAGTCCACGCCTTGCCGCTGCGAGTAGCCCTTTGCCACCAAACGCGCCTTGTGCTTCACGATCTTGCCGGCGACATCCCTATTGACCTTGAAAACCCATTTGAGCCCTATCGCATGGTGCCCGGGCGGGAGCGCGGCGAGCTCCCAGGTCTTGTTCTCGCGGATCGCGACCAGCTCGGCGTCCCTGGCGCGCATCCAACACGCCTCCTCCAGCGCTTCATCCACCCCAGCGGGCTCTTCAGCAGCAATGAGACAGAGATCAACTTGATCTTCTCTCGTTGCTTCCACCTCGGCCAGTACATGTGTCATCTTGCGGTAGCGCGTTGGCGTATGGTCGAGGTCGTGCCGCTCCCAGTCGTCACTGGGCGACGTAGCCCAGCCATCATCATTTGGGGCTGAACGCGCTGGCGTTGTTGGTGTAGGCGGACAGCCCCCTGGTGCGGAAGAGCTCGATGAAGAGGATGCCGTGGACGACCCGTCTGCGCTCGACAAGGCAGACTGCACGTCGATGCTCTGTTCGTCGCTGTAGACGACCACAAAGTGTTCGTCCATGGGGGTCGCCGCAACACCTGGGGCCGGCGTCCAGTCCCACTTGCTCCGTTCTTCAAAAACGACGTCGCGCGTGACGTGCACCTTGTTCGTGGCTGGATCAAAGACCCTATATGCCTTGGCTCCTTCAGCGTACCTGATGAAAATCATCGGCGTCGAGCGATCGGCCAGTTTATCGATGCCGGGGCCGATCCGCTTGACGTGTGCGGTGCACCTGAAGGTGCGCAGGTGACGGACCACCGGCTTCCTCTTGTGCCACACTTCGTACGTCGTCTGCCCGTCGACGTTGCGCGTGGGGGATCGATTGAGCAGGTACACCGCGGTCTTGACCGCGTCGCCCCAGAACATGGCGGGCACGGCCATGCTCTTGAGCAGACACCGCGCCATCTCCACCACAGTCTGGTTGCGCCTCTCGACCACGCCGTTTTGCTGCGGCGTGTATGGCGCGGTTGTGCAGTGCTTGATCCCTCCATCCTCGCAGTATAGACGAAACTCAGTGGAGTTGAACTCGCCACCCCGATCAGAGCAGAAAGCCATGAGCCGGCGTCCAGATTCAGCCTCTGCAAGGGCCTTGATCTTCTTGAAACGTTGAAACGCCTCGTCTTTGGATTTGATCACCTCCAGCCACATGTAACGTGAGTGATCATCAACAATCAGCAGGAAATACCGATTACCTCCGGTCGTCGCCGGCTTGATCGGACCGCAGAGGTCCGTGTGGACGAGCTCGAGCACGTGCTCCGCGCGGTACGCCGAGGCCTGCGGGAACGGGAGCCGGTGCTGCTTCCCCAGTGCGCACCCATCGCAGTACTGGTCGACGCGGTCGACGAGGGGGACGCCGTTCACCATCTCCAGGCGCGCGAGATCGCGCAGCGCCCTGAAGTTCAGATGGCTGTAGCGCGAGTGCCACAGCCACGCCGTATCGTCGCCGCTCGCCAGCAGGCACACCGGCTTCGTCAGTGCCAGCGAGAGGACGTAGAGCCGCCCGGTGTTGCGCGCCACGCGAGCGAGGAGCCGCCTGTCCGGATTCCGGAGGCGAAGGACCCCGTCGTGGATCACCGTCTCGCAGCCGAGCTCATCCATCTGTCCAATGCTCAAAATATTGCTGCACAGACGTGGTATGTAATATACCTCAGAGAACGTCAGTTGTTCACCGCTGCGACACTCGAAGAGGATCGTTCCTCTCCCCTCGATCTGCACACTGGATCCGTCGCCGAGCTTCACAGTCCCCCGCGCTCCCACGTCGAGCTCGAAGAAGATATCGCGGCGACCGGACATTTGGTTGCTTGCCCCGGTGTCCAAATACCAGGAGGTGTCGCAGTTGCCGCCTTCCTGTGCAGCGCGCGCCTGGGAGCGTTCTTCGTTGAGAATAACCCGCTCAACCGGGCGCTCGGTGGTGACAGTGAGCGCGGTGACCGTGGCGAGCAGAAGTGCCGCCTCGTCGTCCTGGTTGCCCACGACCGCAAGGTTCGCCTGATCCTTGCATTCACGACGCGGCTCGCTGCAGTGCTTCGAGAAATGCCCAGGTTTGTTGCAGTTGTAGCACTTCACCTGAGACATGTCGCGTTCCCCGTTCGGCGCGCCGTCGCGGCGCCGTTTCCGCCGCCATCCTGACCACCGCCCCGACGAGGCTTGCCGTGACGATGATTCGAGCCGCTGCCTTGTCCACCGGACCCGCCTGGCCCGCCGGAGCCACCATGGCCGCCGCTCTGGCTGCCGCCTTGGCCTTGGACGCGCTGGTTCTTGCGCGCGTTCCACTGCGCCTCCGTTATCAGGAGCTGGGGCCCGCTGCCTCCACCTTGATCTTTGGTGAGATAGCGCTCCTCCGCGGAGCGCAGACGGCCGACGAGCTCCTCAACTGAGAGCGTGTTGAGGTCGAGCATCGTCTCGATGGCGAGGGCGATCTGCATGTAGCAAGGCGGGACGACGCGTAGGAACTTCTGTACCACTCTCACCTCGTCCATGGTGTCGCCGAGCGAGCGCAGATTGTTGACGAGCGAGGTGATCCGCATGCCGAACGCGTCGAGCGTCTCGCCGTCGCGGAACGTGATCCTCTCGAACTCGGAGCGCAGCCGTTGCGCCGTGGCCTCTCGCACGCGCGCGACTCCCATCCGCATGGTTTTGATCGTATCCCATGCCTCCTTCGCGGTCTTCTTCACCACGATCGTACCCACCATCTCCGGCGGAATGGATCGCAGGATGGCCGCCAGCGCCGACTTGTCGTTGGGGACGCTCGACGGGTTTCCTTCCACCGCGTCCCACATCAAGTTTGCCTCCATGTTGATCTGCATCAGCATAGACCACTCGAAGTAGTTTGTCGGCGTGAGCATCGGCCACACTGTGGTGCCGCTCAGGACGAGGCGCTCCTGGACCGTGCGCTCGTGGACGACGATGTCCTTGCCGTACCGGCGGGTGCGGCTGCGACCGCGGCTACGACCGCGATCGGGGGTCGGCGAGCGCGCGCCACCGCTGCCGCTGCCGTCGCCCTGGTGGGCTGCAGTGCGCGCCGCTGCCGAGTTCGCCGGAGAGGTCGAGCCGGCCATGGTCACCGAGGAACAACGCGGCTCTGATCCCACTTGTTGGAACCTAGAACACCGACGAGGCCTAGATCACTATCGCGAGGAGAACCAGAGGTAGACGAAGACACGGGAGTTTTTGTGCTGCGCACAGTCTGCAGCTTTTCTCATTAATCTCCGGATCATTTGTACATTAACTAAGGAACAGAAAAACCTCCACGCTGCCGAGCCTACCGGACGTGCCATCCCACGTCGCCTGTCGTGCGCGAGGTGAGCGCGGGCCGAGTCCTACGCTGCATTGCCATCCCATGCGCTCTCAGCGGCCGCACTAATCTAGCTAGCTACTAACTGAAAACAAAGACAACTTCTGCGTGTACATGCACACGAGACAGAGCCGGTTATTGAGCTAGCTGAAAAAACAAACTATCCTAACAGGCAAAGGATTACAAGCTCAACAGTCTAGTTGGAGAAGTGACTAGTGTAGTAACAGGTGAAGACGGCATAACTGCAGGAACTGATGGCACACCGACACGCATTGACACATACATTCAACGACTTGTCTCGTCAAAGCATTATACAGCGGTAGCAGCAGGTGTGTAGCTGCACTGCTTATGCTACGTCTGCGAAAACCTCACTGTTAACTAACGGGCATTGCACTCCACAGTGCACTGCAGGAGTGGCGGTGTAGCACGAAAGAAGAGACATGATGGATGGGCGAGCCGGTAGGTGAAGCCGATCTCTGGATACTAGAATGGTGGATCGAATCTGGGTTCAGTTATACATCACATCAGTGTCAGGGTGAGCCTGTTGGCCGACGAGGCCGCGCCGCTCCTGCCACTCTGCTTCCATCTCTCGTCCTTTTGTCTCACCCGCAAGGACTTGACTGTTAACTATGTAGCGTAGCGTTGTTCATGAACCAGGGGTTTCCTAGGATCCATGTAGAGTCGGAACTAGACGGTGGTTTTGATCTAGGCCCGAGATCTATGTGTTGTAAACACTACACAGGTGCTAGTGCTAATAGAGCAAGTTATATATAGCGTCCAGGAGGGAGCAGGGGCCACGATCTGAACTCCAATGGTCCTTTTCACGAGCTGTTCCGGGCACAAGGGTTGCGCGCGCGACGCCATAAACTTGTCTCACCTACTGGATTCCGCAGGGCACTGACGAAGCACCAAGCAGAGCCGCAGACTCGCAGGCGGAGCAGTCGTGTTGATTAACCACACGGGCACAGTCATAGCATAAATACTTTTCAGTCCCACGCGAATCGGATCATTGCCTGCTTCTTGGCGTCGCAGCAGAGCAGAGCATACATAAGCTTGGCGGAGGTGGCTCAACTTCCGAAAAAGGATCAAAACACCAAATTTGAGACTCTTTTTCCCTACCGTTGGGGTCTACGGCGGTGGGAAAATATCTGGTGCACCGGAGCTTGTGGTGCTACCGGTGCACCGAACTCATATTGTGCGTTTAAATTTTTTAAAAAATTCTGAAAAAAATTTAGCACACTCAAATAACATCAACGTAGATTGTCACAAAATTTCAAGTCAAAATTTGAAACATAACTGAAAAAACAAAAATGACAAATTCAACATTGAATAGTACATAACATAACTTGGGCTTTAGATTTGGCCCATTACCACACTGATGTCAAATTTATCATTTTTGTATCTCAAAAAATATTTTAAATTTGTATATGAAATTTTGTGACATCATACATTGATATTGTGTTAACATGCTAGAATTTTTTCAGAAATTTTAAAATATTCTATGGCATCCGGTGCACCGATAGCACCACAAGTGCGGGTGCACCGGATACATTCCCCTATGGCGGTAGGGTATAGCTGTCTACCGCCTGGGGCCTGACGATAGAGACTTATCCATGTCAGCGTCCTTAACGGCTGCCCGCCCCTGCCGTCAAGCCTAACGCCGAGGTCTCCGGCGGTAGGCTGTTACACCCTACCGCCATCGACCCGGCGGTAGGGTTTGAACGGTTAAAGGCAGCATGGGCCGGCTGGCGGGTACCACCCACCAAGCCAGTCCCCCTTCTTCCTCCTATCGCCCGAGAATCAGAGACCGGCAGCGGCTCTCTTCTCTCCACGCCCCTTCGATCTTCTCCGTTTCTTTGCCATTCTTGCGGATTGAGATGCCTCCACGAAGAGATAAGTCAACTCTTTCGACCCTCAATTAGTTTTAGTCAAATAGCTCTAGTTTTGATGGTTTTTTGGCACTAGGTGAGCCCCTGTTCATATTGAAGTTCTGAAATTTGGATGAATGAATGGATGAATATCTGCTGGATATATGAATGTGTGGATGAATGGATGGATACATGTTGGATGTGTCGAAGAATGAATGGACATAGGTGAACCCTAGTTCATCTTTTAGTTTTAATTTTTTGTAACTAAATTTAATTAGAATTGATGTGCGTATCAATGGATGGATATATGGATGTGTGGATGAACCCTAGTTCATCTTGTGGTATTGCTATATTTAAAATGAATTCATATGCATATATTTAGAAAGATGAATGTGTTTAGATTGATATACATATATGAATTGATTTTTAACTAAATTTAGTTAGAATGGATGTGTGGATATATCTTTGATGTGTGAATCTAGAAACAAGATTCACGGGGGAAATGCCGGCTCCTCAACGAGCCCCGACTTCTCGTATGGATGGTTGGGGGCGAATAAGGGGCGGGGAAGGGCGTCTGCTTCTCTCCCTGCATCCTCGCTTCACCCATTTGGTGAAAACCCTAGCCGCCGCTCCCCACATTAGCTCCGTGTAGCCACCGACGAGCTCCCGTCCCCCTCTCTCTCCGCCGCTCTTCCGTCGCCAGGCTCATCGCCGCCGCCGATGGAGTTACCATTGAGCTCGTCCCTCTCCTTTACCGGGAGGGGAGTGCAGGACGCCGCTTGCGCTGGTGCTCAAGGTGGGAGGAGGAGGATCGGGGCTACAAGGCCGGTGTTGGTAAACGTTGCATGGAAAGCAAAAAAAATTCTACGCACACGCAAGATCTATCCATGAAGATGCATAGCAACGAGAGGGGAGAGTGTGTCTACGTACCCTCGTAGACCATAAGCGAAAGTGTTTGTTAACGTGGTTGATGTAGTCGAACTTCTCCGCGCTCCAACCGATCGAGTACCGAACGTGCGACACCTCCGCGTTCAGCACATGTTTAGCTCGGTGACGTCCTCGCCTTCTTGATCCAGCAAGACGACGAAGTAGTGGATGAGTTCCGGCAGCACGGCGGCATGGTGACGGTGATGGTGAAGCTATCTCCACAGGGCTTCACGTAAGCACTACGAAAATATGACCGAGAGTGTAAACGGTGGAGGGGGGCGCCGCACACGGCTAAGCAATTGTCGTGGTCATGTGTGGCACCCCCTCCCACATATATATAGGTGGGGGGGGGGGAGGGAGGAGAGGCCAAGAGGTGCCCCAAGTAGGACCGAATCCTTCTTGGGCTCCTGCCCTTGGCCGCGCCCCCTTCCATATTTGCTTCCGGGAGAAAGGAAAGGGGAGAGAGAAAGGAAGGGGGAGGCCGAATCCCCCCTTTCCTTTTGTCCCCTAGGCCGGCTGCCATAGGAGGGCGCGCCAGCCCCTTGTGGGCTGGTGCACTCCCCTCTTTTGGCCCATATACTTCCTGGGGGTGCCCGGAACCCCTTCAGGTGATCCGATAACTACCCGGTATTCTCCGAAACTCTTCTAGTGTCTGAATATCATCATATATATATATACATATATATATATATATATATATATATATATATATATCAATCTTTACCTTCGGACCATTCCAGAGCTCCTCATCGTGTCTGTGATCTCATCCGAGACTCCGAACAACATTCAGTCACCAAATCATATAACTCATATAACACTATATCGTCAACGAACGTTAAGCGTGCGGACCCTACGGGTTCAAGAAGTATGTAGACATGACCGAGACACCTCTCCGGTCAATAACCAATAGCGGAACCTGGATGCCCAAATTGGTTCCTACATATTCTACGAATATCTTTATCAGTCGAACCTTATGACAACATACGTAATTCCCTTTGTCCATCGGTATGTTACTTGGCTGAGATTCGATCATCGGATCTTCATACCTAGTTCAATCTCGTTACCGGCAAGTCTCTTTACTCGTTCCGTAATACATCATATTGCAACTAACTCCTTTAGTAACTTTTCTTGCAAGGCTTCTTATGATGTGTATTATCGAGAGGGCCCAGAGATACCTGTCCGATACTCAAAGTGACAAATCCTAATCTCGATCTATGCCAACTCAACAAACACCTTCGGAGATACCTGTAGAGCATCTTTATGATCACCTAGTTACGTTGTGACGTTTGATAGCACACAAGGTATTCCTCCGGTATCGGGGAGTTGCATAATCTCATAGTCAAAGGAATATGTATTTGTCATCAAGAAAGCTAGCAATAAACTGAACGATCAATATGCTAAGCTAACGGATGGGTCTTGTCCATCACATCATTCTCCTAATGATGTGATCCCGTTATCAAATGACAACACAAGTCTATGGTTAGAAAACCTTAACCATCTTTGATCAAGGAGCTAGTCTAGTAGAGGCTTACTAGGGACACGGTATATGTTTATGTATTGACACATGTATTTAGGTTCCGATCAATACAATTCTAGCATGAATAATAAACCTTTATCATGAATAAGGAAATATAAAATAACAACTTTATTATTGTCTATAGGGCATATTTCCTTCAGACGGCGGCCAGGCCGAGGTGTCCCGGGCGCCGTCGTCGCGCCTCGGGACTTGGTGGGTGGAGCACCAGTCGTAGAGACGAGGGGAGACCGAGTCATCGGCAACGCGGGCACCATCCTCTCCTCGCGTGGGCACCCTCTTCCGTCCATGTACCCCACTCCCCTCCACCGGGTATGAAAATGTGTCTCTGTACCATGTAGGTACATTAGATGCTTCTGTTCTCTCTGCCCCTTCCTCCATGTTTGATTGTTCACTGGTTGGTCCACGGAAGCACTAAAACTCAGGTCAACAGTTTGGTAGATCCTGATGTTTGTCAGTAAAGCAAGTGAAAATTTGCACTTGTTGTATATGCCAATGGCATGATAGTTAGCTAGATGGAGGTGGTACCTTTTAAATACATGTAGGTGAGGCCATGGTTGTAACACCCCTGCTATTCCTTTCATTATTATTCCTTTTCCTTGGTTCAGACTGTAGTGTCAGGTTCAAAGATGGTTGCAGCTATTGGAGATATGCCCTAGAGGCAATCATGTGATGATGATATTTCCATATGTATTCATGAGTCCTTTGTATTGTCCTTGAACATCATCAATGATATGTATCAATAAGTATGTGACTTGTTCGTGGAACTATGTATTGTATGATGATTGTTTTAATGGTCCCTAGTTGATAAGGTTATGCAGACACATATCCTTGACTAGTATACAACTCGGTTGATGACTATGTTTCACAAGTCATGTGCATGGAGATGCTAAACCGATAGTATGGTCCCGAGGATGGAGATCACCGAGCCGGACAGACCCACTTTGAGACGCAGCGAGATATAGTCATCTGTTAGTATCAAGTGCAATGTCTATGCCATGTCCTAGACCTGAGGTCCTCGCATGTTCTCGGGATGAGGATCGACTCACTTAGGGTCTATCAAATGCTACTCCGTAACTGGGTAGTTATAAAGGTAGCTTTCGGGTGAGTCGTGAGACATGCCGCGAGACATGGTTGACCAAGATGGAATTTGCCCCTCCTATTTGAAGAGATATTCTCTGGGCCCTCTCGAGTGATCAGATTCAGAAAGCATGGCCATACGACTTGGGTTAAGTGTTAACCCAGTTCGGGAATCTGTATCATGATTTCGAGAAGAGAGGTCGAGCTAACACAAGGGTGACAAGTACTCGCCTTGAGCTCGACAACAAATATCGTGAGGCAAAAGGAATGTTGCATAAGCCACATTGTTGAGGTTCGTCAAACGACTTTATGCCCACATGGGAGTTGGCACGTTCTGCTAGGAGCCGCTACCAACTATCGACTCTGGTCGTGTCCATGTGTACGTGAACCTATAGGGTCGCACACTTAAGGGGCTGCAACCCATTCGGATTGGATCTGAGTGGAAAATGGATGTGGACTCCTAGTGGGCTCAAGTGTTGAGCCCACCTCAGAGGTCTATATAAAAGGGAGTGGGCACACCGCTTAGGGTTGATGGAATTGAACCCTGGTTAGCCACCGCCACTCCCCACGCCCATGCCGCGCGACCGGACCTAGCAGTCCGCCGCTCGATGCTGCTCCCCGTACGTGTGGATACCTTGGAGGCATCGCATCTGCGGTGCTTGGACAAACCGTTCGAGGGAACCGCGAGGTGCCGTTCGCGGGAGATCATCGTTCATGGGTCTTCGCTGTTCGCGGGAGATCGACAACGCGAGGAGGAGACGGCCCGGGAGATCGGCTACACGCATCACCAACTCTACTTCCGCTGCGGTGACTGCGCGTCTAGTGGTAAACCCGATCTCGTGATCTATTTCTAGCAACATGATCTTGGGTGCGTGGTAGAAAATTTTATTTGGCGCTAGCGTAGCGTACCGCGTGTTCCAACAGCAGTAAGGTCATGTTCCTTCTTTTACTGCACATGGATGTCTAAATATGTTCTACCAATACATTTTCTAACTAACATATTGATTCCAGATTGTTGTTTTCTGTGACCTTTGATAGAAGGATTTGCTCATGTATTTTTCGTGTGTATATCTTTGTGCTACAAAAAATTGCATTATATTTTTCTCAGTCCTGCGGCATGGACCTTGCTCATGATAGTGGTGAGCTGTGTTTTTTTACTTGATTATCTTCACCTTTATAATTCATAGGTAAATGGTGCTACAACATACACTTCCCAAAGGAAGATCATGTTTTGTTCTTTCTTCTTTGAAGGAAATATGTGTGTATTGCATTCTTAAGATTTAGTGAACTCACCTTCCTGGTTTATAATTCTAGCATGTATGTACGCTCCAAATCATGTTTTTATTTCTTCATATTATCAGTTAAGAAATTATGTTGATATATTGCATTAGGTCATGAACTAATTGTTCTTTCTAGCCTTACTACTGGTTAGTGATTAGTAAATAGTTTACTTTAAAAAATGTTCTCCGATTCCAGGTTCAGAGAATTGTTCTTGGCATCGCTCGATGGGAAAGATAATGTGGAGGGGGTGGAAGTAAATTGCAGTGTCGCTAATAGTGCCAACTGCCATTTATGGATTCAAGGTAAGATGGTTTGTCTTCTAAAATGATATGCATCATTCGTAGATATCAAAATCAGGTAGTCCAACAAGAAGCTTGATGACAACATACTTCCTAGAAACAATAGAAACATTCTTTATAAAGAGGAAAATCAAAGGAACATAATTGTTTCTTCTGGTTTTCTCTTACTTATTATGGTTTGAGGTGTGACACCTGGTCTTAATCAGCTGCGGTCCACCTCCATGAGTTTTTATTTATCCCTATTGATCATATGCCATTGCTACAATTCATGTAAAAGTAGGAGCTTGTTGTCGAGTCGTTTTACTGCCTTAAGAAGTATCTTGCGAGTTGTCGATTGACTCGAGTAGCCCTTAGAAGAGTTTATTTTTTGTAGCTTGATTGCATCAAGTGGTTAGTTATTTTTACATTTTATATACATGCGAGTTGCTTGGTTGTGTCCTTTCTTAGACTAGGCACCTTCGCAACCACTTGAGCAGTAGTGCAATACCATGCCTCAATGAGCTCCCTAATTTCGCTAGAACAAAGGTCTACTGTTCTTACTCATTTGACGCCTAATTTATATGGTTTGCACCATTGTATGCCATTGAAGAACCATATGAATCCGTTATCTTGGACTACTGCTATAATTTGCTTTTGGTGTATCATGCTATCTTTTGAACAGAGGGCTACAATTCTTACTCATTTGCCACCTAATTTATATGGATAATTGATTTATATGTTTCTTTATGGCATAGCAGAAGTGTCCTGCTATGAACCAATCCCTAATTATATGGCTTTTCTATGCTATCTTTTAAACTAGCCGAAGGCGTGTGTCTGAAAGAAACTGTTATGATTTGGTGTTGTTATAGGTTCCAGAGGGGACTGAAGAGTAAGCCATCGGCACTCATCAAGAAGTTACACAAGGCGGTAATTGATGCTCCAACCCGACCTCTCTGCTCTTGGGTGTAGTGAACTGCCTGCTGTTTATAACTATCTTAATGTTCTATAGTTGTGCCACTTGCGAGCGACAACATGCCAGAATGTGTCCTTTTTTTTCCTGGATGGACATGGCTATTAACAGCATATGATTTGTAGCTTAGCAATTAGCATGTGTGCTTGGAGTGTACCATGGAATCGCCTGATCAAGTACATTTTCTTGCCAAAACATTCCATTGAGTTTTTTTGGGTGAATACGATGTACATGCTTGGTGGCTGTACCCTATAGTGTCTGAACTATCCATTCTGTTTGCTTTCACTAACACTACTATTGTTGATGTTGTATGGAAAATTATATTTGAGGGTTTGTTGTGCTTCCTGTAGGTTTATATAGCGTGGCATAGCACACATACTATCTTCTTGATCTATCATCTTCTGGTTCTGGATTTATGGTTGTGCCAGTATTGATGTTGAAGGAATGGGAGAGAAGGACAAGCTCACTCTTGGGCTACCGCTATGTGAGTTGATTAACTCGGGTGTGTTTTATAAAAAAAAGACATCTCAAGCATGAGAGAATGAGATCCTTGCACCTGTATGTCTTACCTATTAGTCATTCTGCTAAATAGCTATTATGAAACAATTATTTCTGATGAACAATGATGCCTTTCTTACACAGGTGATTTGCGAATGATGCTCAGTCAATGCCAGGAACCAAGCCATTTCAATGGTTTTATGATCTACCATTCGCCTTTTGTAGGAATGCCTTCCTTTGGAAATTATGTTGCATGAAAACTGTTGGATGTCCTCTCATACCTTGATATCTTTGTATGATAATAATCTACTTAAAGCATTCTATGCCAGCCCTTTGGTTTGCTAAGTTGCTTGCTCAATATTGATCTCACTACAAGTATAGCTTCTTCTGCTATATTATGTGCGTGCTTTTAGTACTGAAATTGATGTAACTTGATTGTATTTTGTTATCCTATGCTCTGTTGCTTTTGAATGGACTAAATACTTATACTTTGTCATGGGCAGATAAATCAAGTTATTGCACTGGCTAAACATGCTAAGCTTGCCCCATAATTATAGTGTACCTAGCACACAAGCTTAGCCACAAACGTTAGGACCCGACAATGTGCGCTAAGGTACGCTACATGTCTAGTATAGGTTAACCCTAGCTCATCTTGTAGTTTGACCTTTTAAAACTAAATGTTGGATGTGTGGATAAATGGATTGATATATGGATGTGTGGATATATTTAGAATGGATATACATATGCACATTTGGTATTACTATATTTAGAATGAATGTTGATGAATGGTTGTTGAGGAAGGGTTGTTGATGAAGGATGTGATGCATATACATAGATGTGTGGATTAGATGTTTTATTCAATATGGATCATATTTTTTAGTTGTGTGGTTGTGAAAAAATTAACTTGAATCGGCAATTGTTTTAGGACGACCCTTGATCCAAACATCGACCATGCTTGCCCTGCATTCGGCAACTGTCATCGCACACGTTTTATCAAGAATGGAATGGTAATAACTAATAACTATGATCATGTTTTTGCAAAGAAAAAATTCGCTTTGCAAAAGTAAGTTACTAACTATTTTCATCTAAATTTTGGCACATGCTACCACCATTGCGCATGAGGGGCGACAGGAAGGCCTGGCAGATGCAATACAATGGCTGCTATGAGTCATACTTCAGGAGAGCCGGGCTGCTGTCGTCCGTGCTTTAGTTCAAGCGTGTGTCGCCAACGCTCGTCCACTCAGCTCTTACAGCCTTGGCGGACCGTTGGTGGACCGAGACGCGCAGTTTCCATGCCTGATGTGGTGAGATGATGGTGACCCTCGAGGACTTTGGCATGATCACGACCCTACCACTCCAGGGTCGGGCACTCACTAGGCTAGTGGAGAGGATAAACTCGCGGGAGAGGGTTGTCGCCCTCATCGGTGATTGCCCCGCCTCTATCCATGATGAGGCCCATAGCATGGTGGATAACCGAACATCCGGTATACCACCAATATGGCTTACTGCCAACCGGTCCGGATGCCCGCAAGGTGACAGTGCGCGAACCGTGGAGCAATACGCGAGGGCCTACTTGTTGTATCTCCTGACAAAGGTCGAGTTTCCAGACTGCTCGGGGGACACTACCCTATGGATGTATCTGGACTTCCTGGCTGACTGGGACACAAGGTACAGCTGGGGGTTTGCTGGCCTCGCGTACTTATACCTTTCGGTAAGAAGCTATCTCAATATTCATTTATGGATGTATGTATGCTTCTTTAAATTGTTGGAGATATGCTCTAGAGGCAATCATGTGATGATGATATTTCCATATGTATTCATGAGTCCTTTGTATTGTCCTTGAACATCATCAATGATATGTATCAATAAGTATGTGACTTGTTTGTGGAACTATGTATTGTATGATGATTGTTTTAATGGTCCCTAGTTGATAAGGTTATGCGGACACATATCCTTGACTAGTATACGACTCGGTTGATGACTATGTTCCACAAGTCATGTGCATGGAGATGCTAAACCGATAGTATGGGCTCAGGGATGGAGATCACCGAGCCGGACAGACCCACTTTGAGACGCAACAAGATATAGTCATCTATTAGCCTCAAGTGCAATGTCTATGCCATGTCCTAGACCTGAGGTCCTCGCATGTTCTCGGGATGAGGATCGACTCACTTATGGTCTATCAAACGCTACTCTGTAACTGGGTAGTTATAAAGGTAGCTTTCGGGTGAGTCATGAGACATGCCGCGAGACATGGTTGACCAAGGTGGAATTTGCCCCTCCTATTTGGAGAGATATTCTATGGGCCCTCTCGAGTGACCAGATTTGGAAAGCATGGCCATGCGACTTGGGTTAAGTGTTAACCCAGTTCGGGAATCTGTATCATGGTTTCGAGAAGAGAGGTCGAGCTAACACAAGGGTGACAAGTCTCGACAACAAATATCGTGAGGCAAAAGGAATGTTGCATAAGCCACATTGTTGAGGTTCGTCAAACGACTTTACGCCCACATGGGAGTTGGCACGTTCTGCTAGGAGCCGCTACCAACTGTCGACTCTGGTCGTGTCCATGTGTACGTGAACCTATAGGGTCGCACACTTAAGGGGCTGCAGCCCATTCGGATTGGATCTGAGTGGAAAATGGAGGTGGACTCCTAGTGGGCTCAAGAGTTGAGCCCACCTCGGAGGTCTATATAAAGGGGAGTGGGCACACCACTTAGGGTTGATGCAATTGAACCCTGGTTAGCCACCGCCACTCCCCACGCCCATGCCGCGCGACCGGACCTAGCAGTCCGCCGCTCGACACTGCTCCTCGTACGTGTGGATACCTTGGAGGCATCGCATCTGCGGTGCTTGGACGAACCGTTCGAGGGAACCGCGAGGTGCCATTCGCGGGAGATCACCATTCACGGGTCTTCGTTGTTCACGGGAGATCGGCAACGCGAGGAGGAGACGGCCCGGGAGATCGGCTACATGCATCACCAACTCTACTTCCGCTGCGGTGACTGCGCGTCTAGTGGTAAACCCGATCCCGTGATCTATTTCCAGCAGCATGATCTTGGGTGCGCGGTAGAAAATTTAATTTGGCGCTAGCGTAGCGTACCGCGTGTTCCAACAGTGTTATCAGAGCCTCCGCTATGTTGTAATAGATTCGATGATATGCATATGAGATATGTAGATCGGTTCAGGTGCGGGTCGATGAGATCGGTCGCGCATGTCAGTGTTGAAGGTTGGTTTCGTGATCTTGTTTCTGTGATCGTGATGCAGAGGTCGTGACACGACTTACCCCTACCGGTCAGTTGTCCGCCATCGGGGTAGACAGTGGAACGTAAATCCGGATACAGCACGAAAAGATCAATGAGATTGATCGAACCGGAACATAGATCAACACCTTGGAAATGTGATTTCTGCGGTGCTGAAATCTGTTGGAGCGGTCTCGGTAAAACGTCTGTAACTTTTGCATACGAACTCCGATTTTGCTCCACGACCTGTCAAACTGAAGCTAACAAAAAGTTGGATTTGGCACTTTTGGCTATGCCAAAATCCGCTTGGAAGATAGAGTTTCAGGAGGTTTTATCTTCGGCGGTAGAACGTCTGACTCGTTTTTGCAGGGAATGACTGTGATTTGGTATAGCCCATGTATGTTGCTTGTATATTATTGTTTCATGACCTGCGTGTCATGAGTGCGGCAACCGGCAGGAGCCATATGGTTGTCCCATTATTGTATTAATGACCCGCGTGTCAACATGAGAAGCCATGTAATGTAATTTACTTTCAGTAGCTATTAGTTTTTAATAGCATAGTATCTTATGTAACACTTGGAGGTTGACACCATGGCGTGGAGATGGAGATCACCAGGAGGACAACCATGCATGGGCAGACCGCGCACGTGGAGATGGAGATCACCACGCGCTGTGAAAAGGGGCTATACCATATCACACATACATAAACTGCCTGTGAAAGTTTATCCCATTTATGCACCCTTCCTTTTGCATGGTAGATGTTTTAAGTAGGGTGATCCCTCAAAGAATGTCAAGTACAAATGCCTCCCCAATTGCTGCACCTTCACATGTCAAGTATATTTAGTGGCGGGCCTATGAAATTAGGGTGCCACTAGATCTCCTTGAAGTGATGGGTTTGTGTCGGACACTTACAGCGGAGCATTGGTTGACTTGTCGTGGCTATCAAAACAGTTTTGGGCTACGAGGCATAGGAGTTGGCGAGGCATGAGATGTCCCCAACAACAAGAGTCGTATGGAGATACAATTAGCAAGAGCTGCTTACCGAGTGATCTTGTCCTCTAGCGGTGATGCTAAAGCTCACTAGTCGACATGTTGATCTTGGATCTTTAATCACTAAGTATCAACCGAGGGATGTTGATTTTAGTGGGAGTAATGATCTTATTAAAATGTTTAATATGAATTACTCTTCATGAATACATGTCTTAGTGTTTTGCATATTTCTGTTGTAGATCAATGGCGCCACCTGCTCAAGTTACCCCTTTTGCGTTGAAATCAATCCTGGAAAAAGATAAATTGAATGGAACAAACTTTACCACCTGGTATAGAAACCTGAGAATTGTTCTTAGGCATGAGAAAAAGGAACAAGTTCTAGAGAATCCGCTTCCAGAGGAACCTGCCGATAATGCTAATGCCACAGCTAGAAGTGCCTACCAGAAACTCGTTGATGAATCAAACAAGATCAGCTATCTCATGCTGGCTTCTATGGAGCCCAATCTGCAGCAGGAGTTCAAAAATATTGAGGCTTTCGATATGATCGAGAACCTTAAGAGCATGTTTCAAATGCAGGCTAGGACCGAAAGGTTCAACGTCTGGCGATCCTTGATGGATTGTAAGCTGAAAGAGGGTGACCCACTGAGCCCGCATGTGATCAAGATGATCGGGTACATGCAAGCTCTGGATAGGCTGGGCTTCCCACTTGGGGATGAGTTGTCCACATATACAATTCTGGGTTCTCTTCCGGACAACTATGGGCCGTTCATCTCGAACTACCATATGCATGGGATGGAAAAGAAGCTCACTGAATTGCATGGGATGCTCAAAGTGGCAGAGCAGGATATCAAGAAAGGTACACATCATCAAGTGTTGATGGTGCAGAACTCGGCTAAGTTCAAGAAGAGCTGGTCCAAGAAAAAGGCTAAGGCAAAGGGCAAAGAGAAGGAGGCAACTTCGACTGCAGCAGCTGCGCCTAAGTCAGGAACGGCTTCGGGGAGTATTTGCTTTCATTGCAAGGAATCCGGACACTGGAAAAGGAACTGTAGCAAGTGGCTTGCCGAGAAGGACAAGAAGACTGGAAGTATGACTTCTTCTTCAGGTACACTTGTTGTATATGTTATAGACATTTATCTTGCTGATGTTTCTAGTAGCTCTTGGGTATATGATACCAGATCGGTTGTTCACATATGCAACTCGATGCAGGGGCTAAGCAGAACTAGGAATGTCGCAAGAGGATAAGTTGACATTCACGTCGGGAATAAAGCAAGAGTTGCTGCATTGGCCGTCGGCACTATGCAACTTAATTTACCTTCAGGATTTGTAATGGAACTTGATAATTGTTATTATGTTCCTGCTTTGAGTCGAAACATTATTTCCGCCTCATGTTTGATGAGACAAGGTTATGAATTCAGTATTAAAGACAATGGTTGTTCTATTTACTTGAATAATATGTTTCATGGCTTTGCACCCGTTGTAAATGGGTTATTTATCCTAGATCTTGAAGGTGAATCAGTCTATAGCACAAATGTCAAGAGGCATAAGCCTAATGAGATAAATCCGACTTACGTCTGGCATTGTCGACTAGGACACATTAGTCAAAAGCGCATGAAGAAGCTCCATGATGATGGAATTCTAACATCGTTTGAGTTTGAATCATTCGAGACATGCGAGTCTTGCCTACTCGGTAAGATAACTAAGACTCCTTTTGCAAAGAGTTGCGAGAGGGCGTCTGAGTTGTTGGAACTTATACATAATGATGTATGTGGACCAATGAGCACGGCAGCCAGAGGTGGTTTCCAATACTTCGTGACTTTCATCGACGACTTGAGTAGATATGGATATGTCTACTTGATGAGGCATGAGGGAGTCCTGGATTAGGGGGTGTCCGGATAGCCGGACTATACCTTCAGCCGGACTCATGGACTATGAAGATACAAGATTGAAGACTTCGTCCCGTGTCCGGAAGGGACTTTCCTTGGCGTGGAAGGCAAGCTTGGCGATACGGATATGTAGATCTCCTACCATTGTAACCGACTCTTTGTAACCCTAACCCTCTCCGGTGTCTATATAAACCGGAGGGTTTTAGTCTGTAGGACAACACATAACAATCATACCATAGGCTAGCTTGTAGGGTTTAGCCTCCTTGATCCCGTGGTAGATCTACTCTTGTACTACCCATATCATCAATATTAATCAAGCAGGACGTAGGGTTTTACCTCCATCGAGAGGGCCCGAACCTGGGTAAAACTTCATGTCCCTTGTCTCCTGTTACCATCCGCCTAGACGTACAGTTCGGGACCACCTACCCGAGATCCGCCGGTTTTGACACCGACATTGGTGCTTTCATTGAGAGTTCCTCTGTGCCGTCGCAATCAGGAAGGATGCCTCTCTCCGTCTTTAAAGACGGCACTGTCTCCAAGGGAACTTTGGTTGTCGACCAAACTCTCCGGCTACGTGGTTTTCTTATGACCGCCTGTTCGGCTGCTACGCCGACGATGACCTCTCGGGTCATAAAAAGCAATCTTCATGTCAGCTCGGAGCTCGCCGAGCAGTTAGATCCAATGGAGATCTCTTCCATGAACGAGCTCTTGGATCGCATCACCGCCCTGGGGGTCGCTACGGATTACGACCAGGTTGGGCCTAAACCCGATCCAAGAGAAATTAACTCTCCCCAAGTCACCCATCACGTTGCCGTGGTAGAGGAGTAGTGCGGCGACCCTTCATCTATCTTAACGACTAACTACGTCCGGATTCCCGATCCCTCCAAGCCGGATATCCGCGGAGGGAAGGATATAATTCAAGACCTAAACTTAGAATCAGGCGACGGGCTAGATTCATTCGACAATATCCAAGAGCCCAAACTTCAGAGTTCGGAAACCCCTTGGCCTCTGAGTCTCAGATTGGGTGAGGTTTCAGATTTAATAACACCCGCCCACCCGAACATAAGCGATCTATCCCAAATCAGGCAACAGCCCGAAGAAACAGTACATCATTACTGGGCCAGATTCCTCCTGGTTATGAACATGATAAAGGAGTGCCACGAGAAGGACGCAATGTCAATCTTCTGCAATTATTGCACGGACAAGGGAATCCTCAACGCCATAAGTCGTCGTGATATTACACGCCTTGCTGACTTGGCGTCCATAGTACAAAAGTACTGCGCGATGGAAAGCGCCTGGAAAACCGAAATAAATTTTTGGGATAATTCGGCCCTAAATAGAAACCCCGTCCCAAACAAAAGGGTGCATCATCGACAGACACCCGGGTTAAACACCAAAAAACAAAAACCCTCTACAGGGCATGGAACCGTACTGGAAGGATGGCTTAATGGACCCTGTAAAATTCACAGTACAGAGGGCGCCACGCCAACTCATAGCCTTAGAGCATGTTGGATACTCCGGCAGGTGGCCAAAATTGGCGAGGATCTCCTAATTCCGGAGGCCGCAGAAAGCCACCCCAGGGTCACCAGTACAGTCTTAACAGTCTTCGAGACTTTCGCATCAAATAATATGCGAAAAAGAACACTCCGCAGCCTCGCCGAAGTCTACCAAGTAGCAACAATAAACCCATGGACTGACACGACTATTACTTTTAGTGCCAGTGATGAACCTAGATTCCGAACAGCCCGAGCACCAGTCGCACTGGTCCTAAGTCCAATAGTGGACGGCTTTCGCCTCACCAAGGTACTCATGGATGGAGGCAGCGGATTGAACCTCATTTATGAGGAAACCCTTCAAAAAATGGAAATAGACTGGAACCACATTGAGCGAAGCAGCACAACCTTTAGAGGAATAATCCCCAGTCGGGAAGCGCGTTGTACAGGAAAAATCACACTAGATGTGGTGTTCGGCACGCCGGATAACTACATGTCCGAAGAGGTCACGTTTCAGGTGGCCCCGTTCAGTAGCGGATACCACGCTCTGCTAGGGCGCGAAGCGTTTACAATCTTCCAAGCAATACCCATTACGGGTACATGAAGCTCAAGATGCCCGGGCCGAACGGAATTATCACCCTCGCTAGTGATCCGAACATAGCACTCCGCGCCGAAAATAAGACAGCCGCACTAGCCCTTGAGGCACTATCCGAAGCCCTAGCAGCTGAGGAACTGACTGCGTTGCGCTCCACGGTGAATAAGAACGATGTGATACTCGACAAAAGATCCATGTCCACTTCCTTTAAACCATCAGACGAAATGGTCAAATTCCAGGTCCATCCGACGGACCCCAACAAGACAGCTTCCATCGGGGCACAATTAAACCCCGATGTAGACGCCGCACTGCGAGAATTCCTACGGGAGAACTAGGACATTTTTGCCTGGCACCCTTCAGACATGCCAGGAATCCCACGTAGGCTCGCCGAACACAGCTTAAATATCCTAAAAGGATTCAAACCTGTCAAGCAATCTCTTCGGCGTTTCTCTGAACCTAAGAGACATGCTATGGGAGAGGAGCTAGCCAAGCTATTGGAAGCCGGATTCATCAGAGATATAAAACATCCGGACTGGCTAGCAAACCTGGTGATGGTACCAAAGAAGGATAAATCCTGGCGCCTGTGCGTTGATTTTAAAGACCTTAACAAGGCTTGCCCAAAGGATCCCTTCCCCCTCCCCCGCATCGATCAAATTATCGACGCTACCGCAGGACATGATTCGTTGTGTTTCCTCGACGCATACTCCGGCTATCATCAAATTAAGATGGCAGTTATACCAAGCCGCAACGGCATTCATCACACCGTACGGCCCAATCTGCTTCAATACAATGCCCTTCGGGCTTAAAAACGCCGATGCAACATATCAGCGCATGATTCAGACATGTCTGGCAAACCAGATCGGCAAAACAGTGGAGGCATACGTAGATGATGTGGTCGTAAAAACAAGACACGTCAAAACTCTAGTAGACGACTTGAGGCTCACATTTGATAGTCTCCGAGCATATGACATCAAGCTCAACCCGGAAAAATGCGTTTTCGGCGTTCCAGCCGGAAAGCTCTTGGGCTTCATTGTATCCGGTAGAGGAATTGAAGTAAATCCAGCCAAGATCCGAGCTCTGTCACAATTGGATATCCCAAAGGACCTCAAACAAATACAAAAATTAACAGGATGCGTGGCGGCTCTAAGCCGCTTTATCTCCCGCCTGGGGAAAAGGCACTACCTCTCTACCGCCTCCTTCGGCGCACCGAACACTTCGAGTGGACGGATGCCGCCACGGCCGGACTCGACGAAATAAAGGCCATATTGGCAACAAACCCAGTCCTGGCCGCGCCAAATATTGGCGAACCAATGCTATTGTACATTGCAGCAACCCATCAGGTTGTAAGCGCAGTGCTTGTTGTCAAACGAGAAACGAACGGACACAAATTCCCCCTTCAAAATCCGGTCTACTATGTGTCCACTGTCCTCACTCCATGCAAATCACGGTACCCGCTTTATAACGGACAGGTCGAACGTACAAACGGTCTTATCATAAGCGGCATCAAACCCAGACTAGTGCAGTCTCTTAAGGAATCTAACACGCACTGAGTAGAGGAGCTCGACTCTGTACTCTGGGGGCTGCGGACCACGCCGAATCGCACCACCGGATACACACCATTCTTCATGGTGTACGGCGCAGAGGCAATTTTGCCCTGCGACATAATTCATGACTCGCCTCGAGTGCGCATGTATGAAGAAAGAGAAGCCGAGCTCGATCGGCAGGACAGTTTGGACGCCTTGGAAGAGGAGCGCGACGTGGCAAAAGCCCGTTTCGCATTCTATCAACAACGGGCTCGAAGATATCAAAGCAGAGAAGTACGGGCCAAAAATTACAATGTTGGCGAATTAGTTCTACGCCTACCGGACAAGAAAAAGGACAAACTCAAGCCCAAGTGGGAAGGTCCCTTCATCATTGACCAAGTCCTGACGGGTGGAGCGTACCGCCTGCGAGACGCATCGGATAACCGACTCGAGCCGAACCCATGGAACGCAGCCCGTCTCCGAAGATTCTATGCCTAGCGCCGGACTCTGTGTTCGTCTCCTTCCTCTGTCCATTTTTTATACTTTCTGTCTTACATTTTCTCCTTCTCCCCTTACTTTCTATTATAGCCGTTAAAGGCTCAATAAGTGACGCACTACCCGTGCTCAGTAAACCTGGGGGCTTCTTTCAACAGAAGCTTATTCATATGGGCTTCATGCCCAACACATGTGTCACACTTCCGCATGTACCTTTATTCACCATTATATGCATCGATATGACTTAAATTTTGGCCAAGCTGGGTTGCCTGGCTCCTGTGCTTACCCCTACGTTCCTGATTGTTCGGCTAGGCGGTAAAGGGAGCACCTCTGCGATTGTTACTGCCGGGTCAGCCGGATGTGTACCTCAGACTGGGTGAAGCCGAAAGCTAGCGTTCTTAAGGGAATATTCGGACGGTGAACTAAAGATGATCTTTTCACTTAGTTATTTATGCGCCCCCAGATGATTTTTTCTGCGTCCCTTTTCGCAGCATGGACATGCACTTTAGGGCTTGCCTCCCAGGGGAAGGAACCCCTAACGGAACTATTCTCCCTGGAAGATGTTTCTTACTAACCATGTAATATAACATAACTAGTTGGGCACTTGTCTGTTCAAGCACTAATGACCCCTACGCCTGGTCTCCACGCATACCCCGGTTCTTACATAACCGTATGGGTATTCGGAGACACTCCGGGCTGTCAGGTCTCGAGGTTGAAGCAAAAAGGTCGGCCATGACAAACGATCTACAATCCGGCTAGAAGACATTACACATGTAAATTGAAATTACATAGTCATTCTGACTAATTGTATTCCTCTTCAATACTGTCTAACAGGCTATCTAAATTACAGTCCCGCTGGGAATACTTTGCGGCCAATTCTACTTGGCCGTATACTAAGCTTACAGGGATCTCCTTCCCATCAGGCCCCACATGTCCGACCTCGGCCATGTGGTTCGGGTTAGCCTTTGTGTATCGCATCTTTACCATGGCCCAGGCCTCCCTAGCACCTTGACGGTAGGCCGATATCTTCCATAATCGGAAGCGCCGCCGCACTCCCTTAAGCTTCTCTGCAAGCTCTCCAAGGCCTTTGGGCATGGAGACGGAGGGCCACAAGGCCTGGGCAATGCCTTGCATCACCCGCCGAACTCGCTCGTGTAGTTGCGAGAGCTCGGGAAGAAGGTCACCCGTAGGACCGGGCATCTCCTCTGCAGGACGACCTGTTAGCATACCTACAGACATTACTCTGTTAGTCGACTTCCTCGCCGGACTCTTTTTTCAAAGTTCATTCAAGCACTTACTAAATATGCCGCGTCGAAGCCGTTGATTCTCCTTAACGGAGTCCGACAGCTGGGCACGAACATCTTTCAGTTCAACACCCAGCTTGGTGTTGGCGTCCTGAAGATCATTCTTCTCCCACCTCACCTTTGTTAGCACGCTCTCGCCAACCTTTAGCCGGCGTAGGAGTTATTGCTTGTTCGGATCTAGTCCGGCGCCATCTGCAATTTCATTTGTCAGATTTGCACATATGCCACACTTCACACTTATCTTTTTTAAGCATATATTACCAGAGGGGGTCTCCTCGGGCCCCCACTGTCGCGGCCAGTGCGGCCTCAAGTTGGGCTTGGCACTCTTTTAACTCCTGGGACAATTGGGTATTCTTCTCTGAAAGAACCTGCATATTACACGATCCTTAAATCAGTTATTCTCACTACTTCAAGTCTCGGGGACTACTGGTATATATAACCATTAAAATTTTCTCACCCGTATGTCTTTTACATATTGCTCCGTGGCTCTGGCTAGACCATTCTGAGCGGCACGGAGATATGCATCTCCCGAACTGAAGGCGTCCAACGCCTCTTGGGAGAAACAGGCGTCGCGAAGAACTGTCCGGCGACGCCTGTGGTTAATGGCACTCTCCACCTCGGAATGGGTGGCAGACAGCCTGTCCGCGTCCTCTGTCGGAGGAGCGTCCGGTGCGCGCCTCGTGTTCGCCTCCGCCTCCGGTCCGGGCTTTGGAGCCTGGCTGGTGGAGGCGCGATTGGCAACCTCTCCGGATATAGTCCGGTGAGGTCTCTTTGTCCTGGACAGGGCACAAGTGTTAATATGCCTTGAAGGAATAACACCTGGGAATAAGAAGGCGCGCTATACCTTCGCGTCGGCACCTCAGTCCATACTTCACTTCTTTTCATCCCACGGGCCCCCGCTGCCCCTTGTTGGCTAGTCGCCGCGGGCTCAGCCTCCCGCCTCGAGAATCTCCCCTGCAAAATACGGTTGTTGTCAGGAAACTGAAAACACGCAAGGATGGATTCCTTTTCGAGGTGCTGGGACTCTGGTCTCAGTTACCTGGGAGGCCGGGAGTAGCCCTGGATAATCGGCCGTAATGGCCACCAGGGCATTGTCCCTGCTTAGCTGATAAAACACCCCGTCAATCAGCTCCACGGACAGGTCCGGATCCTCTTCGGAGGCCGGATCGAGGGACCGTTCAGGATCCTCGGGCCGTGGGGGAGGGCTGTTTATTTCCTTTACTTCCTGGCGCAGTTCCTGCGTTGAAGTCATCAGACTATATAACTAACGATGGGAATATAAAACGGACGGGCAAGTAAAATTGTCCACTTACCCAACTCGGAGGATTGTACATAGTAAATCCACCCTGAGGGTTGATGCGCAGAAATTCCTCTTCTTCTTCCTTGTACAAAGCGTACAAGATCTTTATTAGAGCGGCAGCCGAGTCCGGCCCCTTGCGGCCGTGACGGGTGGCGTCATCCTTCCCATTAAAATCCCACATGGGGTGGCCTCTATATTGAAGCGGTTGCACCCCCCGCATGATGCATACGGCCATGACTCCGATCATGGTTAGTCCGGAATGAGCTAGCAATCTTATCTGGCCCATCAGGTAAGGGACGTCCTTGTCGCCTTCTTTCTGAGAGCTCCGTGGACGCCAGCTTAGGCACTTCTTCAGGGGAGCACTGTCGAACTCAGGGAGGCCGATCCGAACAGGATCCGGCAGCGGGACATCCTCTATATAAAACCATTCCAAAGGCTAGTCCTCGGACGCCTTCTTTGGGGTTCCGGATAAATATCCGGTCCCGACGATGCGCCACTCTTCGGCTTTGCCCACTTGATATATTAACCCCTCCTGAGAGCGGGGCACCAGGCAGAATAGCCTCTTCCACAGCGCGAAGTGGGCCTCAACACCCAAGAACAACTCTCAAAGGGCTACGAAGCCCGCGATATGCAATATGGAGGCAGTCGTGAGGTTGTGCAGCTGGAGGCCATAGAACTCCAGAAGCCCCCGGAGAAACGGATGAATTGGAAATCCGAGTCCTCTTATTAGATATGGGACAAGGCATACCCGCTCTCCTTTGGAGGGATTGGGGGCGCTCTCTGCTTGCTCTCCGCCATTATAGATGGCAAGTCCGGCTCGAACCGGGACCATATAGGCCGGGGGGAGGAATCCCTTGGTCTGGAGCGACACTAGCTCGCTATGTGGGATGGAGCATCTCTCCCAGTCTCTAGGCTTAGGACTGGAAGGGCGAGAGGAGGAGTTGCGACGGCTGGCCATGGTGGAATGGACCTTTGTTGGATGCGCTCTGATGAATACTCGCGGAAAGGAGAAGGTGTGGTTTGGATCTAAATCCCCATCCCTTTAAATAGGCAGCTCATTTATGCGGCTAGGGGTGTGAATGTAAAAACACCCAGACTTTTCGTATTCATTTGACACGTGGAAGGCGGCCATTATTGGGCGTAGAAGCCAAGGAGCGCTACATTCACAAGAAACAGGACATTATTCAACAGGTACACGGAATCTGGAAGAGAACTCGCCTTGCAATGCCGAAGACAATCTGCGCGCCGGACTCGTCATCATTGAAGCCTGGTTCGGGGGCTACTGAGGGAGTCCTGGATTAGGGGGTGTCCGGATAGCCGGACTATACCTTCAGCCGGACTCATGGACTATGAAGATACAAGATTGAAGACTTCGTCCCGTGTCCGGAAGGGACTTTCCTTGGCGTGGAAGGCAAGCTTGGCGATACGGATATGTAGATCTCCTACCATTGTAACCGACTCTTTGTAACCCTAACCCTCTCCGGTGTCTATATAAACTGGAGGGTTTTAGACCGTAGGACAACATATAACAATCATACCATAGGCTAGCTTCTAGGGTTTAGCCTCCTTGATCTCGTGGTAGATCTACTCTTGTACTACCCATATCATCAATATTAATCAAGCAGGAGTAGGGTTTTACCTCCATCGAGAGGGCCCGAACCTGGGTAAAACATCGTGTCCCTTGTCTCCTGTTACCATCCGCCTAGACGCACAATTCGGGACCCCCTACCCGAGATCCGCCGGTTTTGACACCGACAAGGCACAAGTCAGAAACTTTTGAAAAGTTCAAGGAGTTTCAGAACGAAGTGGAAAATCAACTCGGCAAGAGAATCAAACTTCTATGATCTGATCGTGGCGGTGAGTATATGTGCCAGGAGTTTGATGATCATCTGAAGAATCGTGGAATAGTTCCACAACTGACTCCTTCGGGTACGCCACAGAGAAATGGTGTGTCAGAACGGAGGAATCGGACCCTGTTGGACATGGTTCGATCGATGATGAGTCAGTCGGATTTACCCTTGTCATTTTGGGGATACGCTAGAAACTGCAGCTTTCACACTAAACAGGGTACCATCTAAGTTCGTAGATAAGACACCATATGAGATATGGACTGCGAAGAGTCACAGTTTGTCTTCTCTGAAAATTTGGGGATGTGAAGCATATGTCAAGCGACTCCAGTCGGATAAGCTCACACCCAAATCGGAAAAGTGCATATTCGTGGGATATCCAAGGGAAACCTTGGGATATTACTTCTACAACCATGAAGAGGGCAAAGTGTTTGTCGCTCGACATGGATTTTTCCTTGAGAAAGAGTTTCTCAATCGGAAGGCTAGTGGGAGGACGGTCCGACTAGAAGAAATTTGAGAACCACATGGGGACATTCCGGTAGGTGATACTGTCACACCGGAGTTAGTGAGGGAACTCGTAGTGGAGTCGACACCGGTTCCACGGAGGTCAGAAAGGTTACGCAATTTGCATGACTGCAATGTGTTGTTCTTGGAGAACAACGAGCCGACTATGTATGTGGAAGCGATGGAGAGCCCTAATTCCGAGTTATGGCTTGAGGCCATGAGATCCAAATTAAAGTCCATGGATAACAATCAAGTTTGGAACTTGGTTGATATTCCAGATGGCGTTTGAGCCATTGAGTGCAAGTGGATCTTTAAGAACAAAACTGATATGTGACTTGTTTGTGGAACTATGTATTGTATGATGATTGTTTTAATGGTCCCTAGTTTATAAGGTTATGCGGATACATATCCTTGACTAGTATACGACTCGGTTGATGACTATGTTCCACAAGTAATGTGCATGGAGATGCTAAACCGATAGTATGGGCTCGGGGATGGAGATCACCGAGCCGGACGGACCCACTTTGAGACGCAGCGAGATATACTCATCTGTTAGTCTCAAGTGCAATGTCTATGCCATGTCCTAGACCTGAGGTCCTCGCATGTTCTCGGGATGAGGATCCACTCACTTAGGGTCTACCAAACGCTAGTCCGTAACTGGGTAGTTATAAAGGTAGCTTTCGGGTGAGTCGTGAGACATGCCGTGAGACATGGTTGACCAAGATGGAATTTGCCCCTCCTATTTGGAGAGATATTCTCTGGGCCCTCTCGAGTGATCAGATACGGAAAGCATGGCCATGCGACTTGGGTTAAGTGTTAACCCAGTTCGGGAATCTGTATCATGGTTTCGAGAAGAGAGGTCGAGCTAACACAAGGGTGACAAGTACTTGCCTTGAGCTCGACAACAAATATCGTGAGGCAAAAGGAATGTTGCATAAGCCACATTGTTGAGGTTCGTCAAACGACTTTACGCCCACATGGGAGTTGGCACGTTCTGCTAGGAGCCGCTACCAACTATCGACTCTGGTCGTGTCCATGTGTACATGAACCTATAGGGTCGCACACTTAAGGGGCTACAGCCCATTCAGATTGGATCTGAGTGGAAAATGGATGTGGACTCCTAGTGGGCTCAAGAGTTGAGCCCACCTTGGAGGTCTATATAAAGGGGAGTGCGCACACCACTTAGGGTTGATGGAATTGAACCCTGGTTAGCCACCGCCACTCCCCACGCCCATGCCGCGCGACCGGACCTAGCAGTCCGCCGCTCGACGCTGCTCCCCGTACGTGTGGATACCTTGGAGGCATCGCATCTGCGGTGCTTGGATGAACCGTTCGAGGGAACCGCGAGGTGTCGTTCGCGGGAGATCACCGTTCACGGGTCTTCGCTGTTCGCGGGAGATCGGCAACGCGAGGAGGAGACGGCCCGGGAGATCGGCTACACGCATCACCAACTCTACTTCCGCTGCGGTGACTGCGCATCTAGTGGTAAACCCGATCCCGTGATCTATTTCCAGCAACATGATCTTGGGTGCGCGGTAGAAAATTTTATTTGGCGCTAGCGTAGTGTATCGCGTGTTCCAATATAAATCGTGTCATCTAATTGCAAATTGGTATTTGTAGTTGGACGACGCATGTCAGAGGAGCAGAGATAAGTACGATATGTGTGGATTTTCCTAGGCCCTCTCGATTTGGATGTGGGAGCGGTTGTCGGTGGGTCGTTGTGAAAAATATATCCTGCATCCATGGACGGCATATGGCAAAGAAGGCGACACTTCTCAATACCCCACTGTCG
Organism: Aegilops umbellulata; assembly: GCA_032464435.1. Lineage (NCBI taxonomy): Eukaryota > Viridiplantae > Streptophyta > Magnoliopsida > Poales > Poaceae > Aegilops > Aegilops umbellulata. Next base: position 357,749,930 of record CP136058.1, read on the forward strand.
CGTACTCCTGGGATAGGGTTAAAGTCTTCACAGGCAAGTCCATTGCATTGTACAAGGCTTTCACCAATGAGCTGGACAACTTGAAATATCACCAGGTAACCTCTTGCTAGTGTTTTCTTATAGCCACTTTCACGGTTGCTTACGAATATTTCCGTGGGTTAACTAGTGTCTGTATCACGACACAGACCGGGGGTTTGAGCTGAATGAGATGTGCACTCGGGACATGCTTATCTAGTGGGCTATTGTCTCATTAATATGCGTGTACGCTATTGAGTGGCGTGTACCATGACGCGTGGCCTCGCAATTTGGTAAATTCCAACACACCCCACCAAAGGATACCGACACTAGTGGTTTCGAACTTCATTGGTGAGGGCATTAATCTCTATTATGCATTCGTACGGTTTGTTTCTTTTATGATTTTTTATGTTTTATTGTTTCTTATGCCTTGCAGGAAGAGTAGGAAGAATTGTGTGGCGATATACGACTAGGATAAAGAGCACACGGCCTACGTGCAAGCGTGGGACGAGAGGAGGTATCTCAAAGATGGGGAGAAGAGGGTGGTGCATCCGATCGACATATGAGTTGGTACGATGATGACGTAAAGTATCATGTGCACCTGAGGCCACAGTGGACGGCAACGGATATTGCATCACTACCGGCAGATGACCCTGAGGAAGAAGCCTACAATGCCAACATCAGAGATTCCTTTGGTGAATTTAGGAAGTATGCACCCCTACTGAATAGAGTGGTAAGTTGTGTTCAATTGTTTGGTGCCGTCATTTCGAGGAGAATCTACTTTAGTCATTTCCACTAACTTATTCATGATGCTGACATTTGCAGGCTTCTGAGCTAAACATAAGCTTTTTTTGATGGCTTGAATGCACTACTTTATGACCCCGAGAAGGCGGAATCTGACAGCATGCTGAAGGAAGTGACGAAGTTAAGTTTGACCCTAGCCATATCCATATGTTTGAGTAAACATGACCTTTGTCCATATCATGTATTTGTCACTTACTCTGAGCCTAGCCATAATCTAGTATAGTATTTGTCACTACAAGATCCATAACCATAAACTTGATCCATATCATGTTTTTATTTATTTTTTATTGTAGAAGTTCATGAACTGTTGTCACAAGCTAGTGAACATGCTTGGGTGCGCTAGCTCAGCTGATGTGCATGTCCCTAGACAAGCAACATGTACCGTCGCTTAATCGAGCCATGCCGGCCGAGCTTACTCTAGCGATGCCACCTCATCATCTCGCCATGTTGAGGAGGACGAGAAAGATGAGGAAGAAGAGGATGAGGAGCAAGCCAAGGGAGAGGAGGCAGCCGATGGAGAAGAGGAAGAGGGTGGCGAGGAGGAGTATGATGAGGATGACAAACCTCCACCCACTCAACCAACCCTTGACAAAAGGGGGAAACAACCAAAATAGCAATGGAAGTGTCCATCCTCGTTTAAGTATCCTCATCGCGCAACAACAATGCAAGAGATTCGCTCGAAGAGAAACGAGGAGCGCATCGGCTAGAGGGGGAGGAAGAATTAGTGATAGAACTACTTGTTTTGTGTTGAGCTGTGAACGAGAACTTGTTGGCTATGTTGAACTACTTGCTATAGTCGATTTGCTATACTATTTGCTATGTTGGACATGTAAACCTATTTGCTATGTTTGATATGTTGAACTATCAGTAGTACGCGTCGGCGCTATACAAACGGTTTTTAACCCCTTTTCGCGACGACATTTGGAACCGTCGCCTAGTGAGTGTGGGTGATAGGGGGTCCTTCCCACAGGACCCAGAAACTGTCGGGTATATGTCCCCCTGGCACACACGCTCGGCAAAATGAGGTCATGCGCGACCGACGAGCACTCAAATATGGAAATACGTATAGTAGAGCTAAAAAAATACAATCATACATGTGAAATTGTTTCCGGTCGCAAGTACATCCCACACAGTCAGTCCCCGCTAAACGTTTCCGTTCATATGTACATCCCACACAGTCGCTCCAAGGAAAACATTTCCGTTCACAGGTACATCACACACAATTTTTCCCGTTAAATCATTTGTGTTATTGAACGTATCACACACGGTCCATAGAAAAAACTATGTGGCAAAGGCTGTCCATTACACATAGTTTTTATGTGGTAAACATTTGCGCAAGGTGGCCTAATGCAAACAATTTTCAAGAGAAAGTCGTGTGTGATTGTTCATTGATCCAACACGGTTTATTCCTAGAAACTGTGTGCGTTGCCTGAGGGCATCGCCCACGGTATTTTTTCAATAACCATTTGCAATAGCAAAACCCTATTAGCAGGCTAATTCACCATTAGCAGGCTAATTGCACTATTATTAATAATCCATTTATTAATCTAATTGACATTCATATTAAGCAGATAATATATATCATTTCGCAATCTAATCATCCACAGGCACTGGCCTAATTCACCATTGTAGTGAACTGATGCCTTCTTCATTGTGCAGACAAAGATCTTGTTGTTTTTTGTCGCTAATTTCTTTATCCTAAAAATATTTCTGAGTTTCTTGATTTGATTGATATTCATGGACAACTCATTTCCCCATATGCAAAAAGGGTCGAACAGTGGGTCAAAACCTCTGACAACAGGATCTACATGTGCAAGACCAAATTGTTAAAAACCTAAATATTAGAATGGTTCCTGCAATTGCACAATAATGTGCTATTACACAACGGACCATGCACGTGCTAACCTCGATTGTAAACCTCAGTGCTTCCCATTGTTTCCCTACAACACATATAAGGTAGTTAGTCATCAGGTTAAGTAATAAGGGTTCGCATGCTATTAGTAAAATATGTTGATGAAAAATAAGCACATTGCAGATTCATCAGATTAATTCAAGCCATATGGAAAACCCATTTATCCAAACCAAGCATGATTAAGAACTATGAAATATAGCACTTGTATATGTTTCTCATGTATTAAGTGAAGCCAAATTCGATTTATTCCTCACATGCACAACAATACAAAATTCTACCCACGACAATTGGACATCGCATTGCAGAATTGAACCAAGCAGTTAACTAAACACCACAACAATTGAACCAAACATTAACTGAGCATCATATTGCACAATATAACATACTCCTAATAGAAGATCAGACAGTTAACCAAACCAAGCATGCTTAATAACTTGGAAATTTAGCAATTGTATTTGTTTCTCATGTATTTACTACAACCAAATTTAATTTATTCCTCACATGGTATACAATAATAGAATGCACCCACAACAATTGAACATCGCATTGCAGAATTGAACCAAACAGTTAACTAAACACCACAACACAAATGAACCAAACGTTAACTGAGCACCACATTGCACAATGTATAACCAAACCAAGCATGCTTGACAACTTGGAAATATAGCAATTGTATTCGTTTCTCATGTATTTTGTAAAGATAAATTCGATTTATTTCTCACATGGAAGACAATACAAAATTGCAGCCTGAAGAATTGAACATCTGATGGCTTCTCGCCCCTCGTTGGTTACCCCAAGTGTAAGGTTTGAGATGCAGCGTAGTGGTAGTTTTCCCTTGGCAAAGATACCAAGGATCGAATCCCCAGAGACTCCCAGTTTCAACGAGAAGGTGTCAATCGCTAACGGCACCGTGGATTAGCAATCAACGTGGACCTGCACACAGATACAAATAACTTTGTTCCCAACGAGTACAGAGAGGTTGTCAATCCCTCCGGCCTTGTCATTTACAAAGGATTAAACGCAAGTGATAATAGTGATGGATATTGCTGCAAAAAGTAAATAAAAGCGGAAAGTAAATAGCGATGTGATCAATGATAGGAATATGGACCGGGGCGCCATGATGTTCACTAGTGATGTCTCTCTCCCAAAAGACGATAAAATAGCTATGCGAGGTAAACAAATTACAGCTGGGCAATTGACAGAATTATGTGCGCAAACCAATGCTAACTATATTGCAAGAAAGGTAGAGGTTCAAAGCATGGGCAGTACGCCAAGGTAAGTAGACCGAAATCCATCTGCATCTACTACTAATCATCCACCTTGAGATATCTATCCAGAACATCTCGCTGGTATTAAGTTGCGAGCCCCACCCAAAGTGTAAACTCAAAGCAACAGACAACTGCATTAAAATAACTTTGCGTAAAGTAAACAATCCTTGCACCCGCGGGCACAAGCACCGTTGTTTTCCCCCTTGTGGCAACAGCACATCCCCTAGACTCATGTTTCTGTCACTCAAGCTAGTCATCGAGGGGCATGAACCCACAATCGAGCATAACGTTCCCTCTTGGAGTTACTACCTATTACTCGACCAAAGCAATAAACAGCAACGGAGAACATGCAAGAATTACTTACGAACATAAATATAAAAGAGGTAAATCAAATATATTACTCAAACACAATCTGAACATAATCTCACAATCCATCGGATCCCAGCAAACTCATCATAGCAACAGCATAAGGATTACATATGTGCCTCGATCATGTAGGGCAGCTCACGAGGTCTAATTAGTGAAGCACAAGAAGGGGAGGAGAACATCACATAGCTACTGGTCATGGACCCATGGTCCAAGGGAGACTACTCACGCATCGTCCGGGAGGCGTCCATGGTGGTGGAGAAGCTCCCGGTGGTGATCCTCCCCTCCGGCAGGGTGCCGGGAAGAGTTCTCCTGGCGCTCCCGATCTTGGAAGCGCGGCGGCGGCGGAACAGAGATGAGATCGCGAAAAAGGGTTCCCGTCTCGAGGGTTTCGGGACGTGTGTTAAATATAGGCCAAAGGGTGACGTCAGAGGGCACCTGGGGGGCCCAGGCGCCCCCCCGGCGCGGCCAGGAGGGGGGCCGCACCACCAGGGCGCCTGGAGCCCTGGTGGCCCCCCTCCGGCTCTCCTTCGGGGTCCTGGAAGGTTCCGGAACGCTGATTTTTTATATATTTTTTCCGGAATTTTTCTGGCAGTTTTCGTAATGGAAAAACCTGAAATACAAAAACAACAAAAAACAAAAACTGGCACTGGGGTGCACTGAGTTAATAGGTTAGTCCAAATATGATCAAAATTGTATGGAAGTGTATAAATATTATAGCAATATCACCCAAAAGAGGCATGGAGCAAGCAGAAATTATAGATACGTTTTAGACGTATCAACATCACATTTGCAGAATTGAACCAAACAGTTAACTGAAGACGACAACTAATTAATGATAACCCACAAGTATAGGGGATCGCAACAGTTTTCGAGGGTAGAGTATTCAACCCAAATTTATTGATTCGACACAAGGGGAGCCAAAGAATATTCTCAAGTATTAGCAGTTGAGTTTTCAATTCAACCACACCTGGATAACTTAGTATCTGCAGCAAAGTATTTAGTAGCAAAGTAGTATGGAAGTAACTGTAACGGGGGCAAAAGTAACGGTAACAATTTTGTAGTAATTGTAACAGTGGCAATGGTAAAGTAACTAAGCAAAGAGCAATATGTGGAAAGCTCGTAGGCATTGGATCGGTGATGGAGAATTATGCTGGATGCGTTTCCTCATGCAATAGTTATAACCTAGGTTGACACAGAACTAGCTCCAATTCATCAATGTAATGTAGGCATGTATTCCGAATATAGTCATACGTGCTTATGGAAAAGTACTTGCATGACATCTTTTATCCTACCCTCCCGTGGCAGCGGGGTCCTATTGGAAACTAAGGGATATTAAGGCCTCCTTTTAATAGAGTACCGGACCAAAGCATTAACACTTAGTGAATACATGAACTCCTCAAACTACGGTCATCACCGGGAGTGGTCTTGATTATTGTCACTTCGGGGTTGCCGGATCATAACACATAGTAGGTGACTATTGGCTTGCAAAATAGGATCAAGAACTCACATATATTCATGAAAACATAATATGTTCAGATCTGAAATCATGGCACTCGGGCCCTACAGACAAGCATTAAGCATAGCAAAGTCATAGCAACATCAATCTGAGAACATAGTGGATACTAGGGATCAAACCTAACAAAACAAACTCGATTACATGGTAAATCTCATCCAACCCATCACCGTCCAGCAAGCCTACGATGGAATTACTCACGCACGGTGGTGAGCATCATGAAATTGGTGATGGAGGAAGGTTGATGATAACGACGGCAACAGATTCCCCTCTCCGGAGCCCCGAACGGACTCCAGATCAGCCCTCTCGAGAGAGATTAGGGCTTGGCGGCGGCTCCATATCGTAAAACGCGATGAATCCTTCTCTCTGATTTTTTCTCCCTGAACGTGAATATATAGAGTTGGAGTTGAGGTCGGTGGAGCACCAGGGGGCCAACGAGGCAGGGGCGCGCCCAGTGGGGTAGGCGCGCCCCCACCCTCGTGGATAGGGTGTAGGCCCCCTGGCGTTGATTCTTTCGCCAGTATTTTTTATTAATTCCAAAAATATTTTCCGTGAAGTTTCAGGTCATTCCGAGAACTTTTATTTCTGCACAAAAATAACACCATGGCAATTCTGTTGAAAACAACGTCAGTCCGGGTTAGTTCCATCGAAATCATGCAATTTAGAGTCCAAACAAGGGCAAAAGTGTTTGGAAAAGTAGATACGATGGAGACATATCAACTCCCCCAAGCTTAAACCTTTGCTTGTCCTTAAGCAATTCAGTTGACAAACTAAAAGTGATAAAGAAAAAATTTTACAAACTCTGTTTGCCCTTGTTGCTGCAAATATGTAAAGCCAACATTCAAGTTTTCAGCAAAGATTATGAACTAACCATATTCACAATAACACTTAGGTCTCACGTTTACTCATATCAATGGCATAATCAACTAGCGAGCGATAATAATGAATCTCGTATGACAACACTTTCTCAAAACAATCATAATATGATATAACATGATGGTATCTCGCTAGCCCTTTCTGAGACCGCAAAACATAATCTGAAGATCAAGGACTGACTAAATATTGTAATTCATGGTAAAATAGATCCAGTCATAGTCGTACTCAATATAAATTAATAGTAATGGATGCAACTGACAGCGGTGCTCTCCAGTTGGTGCTTTTTAACAAGAGGATGATGACTCAACCTAAAAGTAAATAGATAGACCCTTCGCAGAGGGAAGAAGGGATTTGTAGAGGTGCTAGAGCTCGATTTTGAAATAGAGATAAATAATCTTTTGAGCGACATACTTTCATTGTCAAAATAACAACCTAGAGATCCAGATATCTTCCATGCTACACACATAATAGGCGGTTCCCAAACAGAATGCTAAAGTTTATACTCCCCCCACCAACAAGCATCAATCCATGGCTGGCTCGAAATAACGAGTGCCTCCAACTAGCAACGGCCCTGGGGGAGTTTTGTTTGCAATTATTTCGATTTGATTTGCTTAGAGCATGGGACTGGGCATCCTGGCACTACAAAAAAAAGACACATCCGTGACATTTTGGGCCGAACGAATTTTTTTCTGTCATACATATGACACTTCTATGACGATAATTGTGACAAAACCCGGTATCATCATAGATGTGGTGGGCTCCTACTTCTATGACAAAAAATCATGACAGAAAATGGGCTTTTCATCCTGGGAGGGCCGGAGACGCAGCTGCATGACATTCTTTGGGCGTCCATGACGGAAAAAACAGTGGTAGAAGCAAGGGGGAGGAAAATTTCGGGGAGTTCCCGGTTACGGTGGGAGGTCGGGGGCCGAGAGATGCGCGTTTCTCTTGTACACATACACGCGTGTGTGCGAGGCGTTGGCTCTAACTGAACCCGAGCGAGGCATTGGGCTCTAACTGAACCCGAGCGATTGCACTGCAGGCTACGCGTTACTGAACCTGAGCGATCGATTGATGGCTGTTAACTGAACCCGATCAAGCGATTCCTTTGCTACTGCTGCTAACTGAAGCCGGTCGATGGGATGAACAGTGAGCGTTGCGGGAGGGGGGTTGGATGAACAGTGAGTGGTGGCGTTAACTCTGGATGAACAGGACCCCATGGTGTGGTGGAGGGCTGGATGAACAGTAGACGGTGGAGGGGTGCCCGTGGAGGGGTGGATGAACAAGACCCCGTGGTGTGGAGGGCTGGATGACCAGTAGACGGTGGAGGGGTGGTTGAACAGGACCCCGTGGTGTGGAGGGCTGGATGAACAGTAGATGGTGGAGGGGTGCCCGTGGAGGGGTGGTTGAACAGGAGCCCGTGGTGTGGAGGGTTGGATGAACAATAGACGATGGAGGGGTGGTTGAACAGTAGCCGGTGGAGTAGCGTGCGGTGGAGGCTGGATGAACAGGAGCCCGTGGAGGCTGGAGGAGGTCGACGGTGGATCAACAGTAGCTTGTGGAGGCTGGAGGGGGTCGACGGTGGAGATGAACAGTATCCCGTGGAGTCCCGTTTTGCAGTACGCCACACCCCTCCCGATGAACAGGACCCCCGTTTCGACCGTAGCGCTCCAACACAAGTCCGTTTCCTCCATTTTGCGGTACGCCACACCCCTCCCGATCAACAGGACCCCCGTTTCGATCGTAGGAGGTCCGTTTCCTTCGTTTTCCGGTACGCCACACCCCTCTCGATCAACAGGACCCCGTTCCGAACGTAGGAGGTCCGTTTCCTCCATTGTGCGGTACGCCAGGCCTCGTTTCCATCGCCTGTTCCGTCCAAGCCCACTCGATGAACACGACCATGCATTTCGTTCCGACCCAGCCGGTTGGCTCCCACGCGTTCCGTTGCCTCCTGATGAACACGACGCATTCCGTTGCCTCCCCATGAACACGACGCATTCCGTTGCCTCCCCATGAACATGACGCATTCCGTTGCCTCCCCATGAACACGACGCATTCCGTTGCCTCCCCATGAACACGACGATGATGCTGTTTCTCCGTTCCGACCCAGCCATGTACACGAGCCCTGGCCGTACGTATGCGTGAGTAGGCGTTCGAGACCCCGCCCGTATGTACACATACGTGGCCGTATTTTCTTTCTTGCAACCTGGCCGTTGTACATACGTGTACATGCTACGTGCGCGCCTCTACTACGACACGTGCGCGCCTCCACATCGACCAGTAAGTACGTACACATTCGCAACCAGAATGACAATGCTACGTACGCTCCGACCAGGTGGGTCCCGACTGTCAGGCACTTCCTTGCCTGCAAAGATGTAGCTAGTCGGTCCCAGCAGTCAGGGGGCGAATCGTTTTTTTTGCCCGGACGCACTTCCTTGTGTGCGAAGATGTAGCTGGTGGGTCCCAACAGTCAGGGCGAAACTTTTTTTCATGAAATACAGTGGCCCGTCCGGTGGGTCCCAGCTGTCAGGTCAAGGAAACATTATTTTCCGCGTAATAAGGAGGCACTTCCTTGCTGCAGCCATGGACCCTGCTGTCAGCCTCTCCACATACAGTCCACGTCCGATGGAAGTCGTTCCTTGACCACGTTGACCACGCCACGCCGAGAGCACCAGGGCGGTGGACGACGGCGAGGACTAGGAAGGGGACGACATAGAAGCAGGGAAGACTCGGCAGTTGTTTCCCACACGGAGGCGAGTATGACTGTACGAGGGTTTACTAGTTCGTCTGCCGTCGCCGGAGAATAACAGCAGGTGTGGGTGAGTAGAGGGATGGCTAGGCCAGCGATGGGAGTACGGTCGGGCGGTGAGGCCTGCGCGGCAGCACAGCCAGCCGCGAGGAGGAGGGAGCAGGCAGTCCCGCCGGCGCTTGTTTGAGCGGCTGGAGCAGGAAGAGCAGAGATTGAAGAAGCACGACGGCCGTTGGATGGACATCCAACAGTCAGTGATTGTGCGTCAACCTTTTTTTAGGAAAGCCTCAAATCTGTGGAAAACAGCATACAGCCCATCTGCCATTATTTCTAATAACTTACAACCCATTTGCTAATTCTTAAGGTTTTTTTTGGAGCCCATATTCTTTTTGTTAGCATTGTAGCCCATATTGTGGCAACAGTTAAAAAATTATACGAAATTTTGCATATTTCGGTGCGGTCCGAACTGTTTTTAATCCTGAAATTTTGACTCACATTCAAACTGATTTAAAAAATAAATGTATATCAATATAAAATCCAACAAATTCTCCATGCATAAAAATTAATGTAATTTAAAATCTTGAAATGAAAAAAAAGATATTTGAAACTAATTGCCGGTTTGATGTGTTTTAAAAAAGTATAACCCATTTCTCATTACTGATGGGCCATTTTCTCGGCCAGCCGAATGAAAGCTCTCCTCGTCTTGAAAGATTTGCAGCCCAACAGGTCTGACAAAGCGACTTACTTGGCAAATCACAAAAAAACTGGGCTGTGGCCGTGGATCTAGCTGTCAGCCTCTCCACGTACAGTACTCTTCTGATGGAAGTCATTCCTTGACCATGTTGAACACGCCGCACGGAGAGCACCACGGCGTTGGACGACGGCGAGGCCTAGGAAGGGGACGACGCGGCAGTGGAAGCCCGCGCGGAGAGGACTACGAGGGTTCACTGGTTCGGCTGTGGTGTGAGGCTGCCGTCGCTGCAGGTCCTGGCCAACGGTGGGAATAGTAGGGGGCGGTGAGGCCTCTGCAGCAGCACAGCCGACCACGGGAGGCAGGAGCATGCAGCACGACCAGCGCTGCTTTGGGCAGCTAGAGCAAGAAGACCAGAGGTTGAAGAAGCACTACGGCTGTTGGATGGACATCGTAGGGTCCCTGGAGCTAGAATCGTTCATATTGACTAAGTTGACAAAGCCCTTCGTCCCCGTCAACTTAGTAGGCCCACAAGTCAGCCTCCCAGCAAGGTGGGTCCAGCTAGCCGGGGGAGTATTCATTTTTTTGTGCGTAATAAGGAGGCACTTCCGGTGGGTCCGAGCTGACAGCGGGGGGAACGTTTTTTTCGCGAAATACGGTGGCCCGTCCGGTGGGTTCCAGCAGTCAGAGGGAAACGGTTTTTTTCGCAAAATACTGGTGGCCCGTCCGGTGGGTCCCTGTTGTCAGGTGGAGGAATAATTATTTTCCGCATAATAAGGAGGCACTTCCTTGCGGCTGCCGTGGACCCAGCTGTCAGCCTCTACACGCACAGTACTCTTCCGATGGAAGTCGGTCGTTGACCACGTTGACCACGCCGCGCCGAGAGCACCAGGCGGTGGACGACGACAAGGACTAGGAAGGGGACGACTCGGAGCCGGGGAAGACGCAGCGGTGGATGCCCACACGAAGAGGAGTACGAGGGTTCACTGGTTCGGCTGCGGTGTGAGGCTGCTGTCGCCGCAGAATAACAGGGGGTGTGGGTGAGTAGAGGGATGGCCTGGCCAGCGGTGGGGGGTGGTGAGGCCTCCGCGGCATCACAGCCGGCCACGGGAGGCAGGAGCACACGGCACGACCGACGCTGGTTTGGGCGGCTGGAGCAAGAAGACCAGAGGTTGAATAAGCACTACGGCCGTTGGATGAACATCGTACGGTAACAGGAGCTAGAATCGTTCATATTGACTAAGTTGACAAAGCCCTCCGTCCCCGTCAACTTGGTAGGCCCACAAGTCAGCCTCCCACTATGCTGGCTTCCAGCTGGCAGGGGGAATATTCATTTTTTTGTGTGTAAGAAGGAGGCACTTCCTTGCGTGCGAAGATAGCTGGTGGGTCCGACATGTCAGCGGGGGGCACTTTATTTCACGAAATACAGAGGCCCTTCCGGTGGGTCCCAGATGTTAGGTGGAGGAATCATTATTTTGCGCGTAATAAGGAGGCATTTCCTTGTGTGCGGCCATGGACCCAGCTGCCAGCCTCTCCACGCACAGTCTACTTCTGATGGTGTCGTTCGTTGACCACGCCGCGCCGAGCGCATCCAAGGTGGTGGACGATGGCGAGGCCCCGGACAACAACGAGCCAGAGATGGGAAGACGCGGGAGTAGAGTCGCAGACGGAGAGGTGTACGAGGGTTAACTGGTTCTAGTGCGGTGTGGTTCGACAGTCGGTGGAGAAGAACAGGAGGTGTGGAGGGGTGGAGGGATGGCCTGGCCAACAGTGGAGTAGCGCTTCATAGCGAAGCGTGCTAAGCAGAGCTGCTAGCAGCAGGAGGCGGGAGGTGGTCCCGGCGGCGCTAGAGGAAGAAGACGAGAGATTGAAGATGGACACCGGTCGTTGGATGTAAATCCAACGGCTAACATGTCAGAATCATTTGTTGACTAAATTGACAACGACTTGCATTGGCTTCGACCTATTGGCCCACATTTCACCCTCCAAAAATGTGGCACGTATTCAACCCATTTTTTCAGAATTTACAGTCTTTTTTTTTTGCGCGGTAGAATTTACAGTCAATTTGATCTTCTTTTTTGAATTACAGCCATTAGCTGGGCTGGGTGAACAAATAATGTAGCGTCCATGCGGCCCATTTATTTTATTTCCTAAAAAATTACAGGCCATTTGCACTTTCTCGAAATACACGATTTTGCTGGGCTGATTCTAATTATAATGTTGGGTTGGGCCAGCAATGTTATCAAAAAATAAAAAGGGGCTGAGCATTTTGTTATAAATATATTTAAATAATAAGTGATATTATTACATTCATCCTTAAATCTTACCAAGCTTTTGTACACAATCACTAGGATTTTCGTGCCAAAACAATCCTGGATTTTATTTGTTAAGAAATTATTTTTATAAGTTAATAAGATGTGGGATATTGTTTTCTTACATATGATGACGATAAAAATAATATATAATAACATATGAAATATATTTTTTAGAAAAACAGGGAGCATCTCCCCAGTTCCATTGCTGAGAACGAAACCACAACATATTCTGATACAGTAGCTCAAAGAGCAGTTCGAAAGCAAAGGTAAAAAAGCTACAAACTAGGGGGGGTGGATGAACAAGTTCTCTGAATAACACAAATCACCCGAGCGGTGCCAAAGGCAGAGTGTATAGAGCACTCAAATGACACAAGGAGGGTCCAGCGAAGCCTTCATGGTCTTCAGCCGAGGGGCCGTGTCAGCCTGCGGCGACCAGTAAGCAAGCGGAGACACCGGGCTGGAAGGTAGCATGGTGGATGTCCCTCTTTTTCGGCGCCAGGTGCCCATCATCTTCATCAGAGATCTTGAGACGAGCCCACGGGTCCAGCCCCAGAGCAGGTCGAGCCTTGTTCAGCCACAAGTGATCGCCAACGGTTTCTGGAGGAATCTTGTTAGGGTTTCGATGAAGCTCATCAACTTGTCCTTGTCGATCCGGAGGAGAGAATCGCCCAGTTCCTCACCATGTTCCTGATCAACCTCAAGACCCGCGGAATGGAAATCCAAGAGGTGTTACTGAAAATCATAGCATTTCTATATTTCCAGAGGCACCAAAGGATAGCTGAGCTAACAGTGTTTAAAATTGAGCAGTTTTGGGTAGCAATCCAGAATCTGGCGACAGATTCGAAGGATGAGCCAATATAACTAGAGAAATATTCCTCAGTGTGGGCCCAGAGATATTTAGCAACTATACATTCAAAAAATAGGTGAGAACAAGACTCTTGTTCCAAGCAGTAAACACAATCAAGGGGTTTGATGATGTGGCTCTTCCTAAGGTTATCCCTAGTCATCAATTTGTTTTTGGAGAGAAGCCAGAGAAATACATGAATTTTAGGGGGAACTCTCAATTTCCAGACAGCAGGGATAAACACGGGTCGAACCCCTCTAAAGTTGATAACATGATAGAGGGAGCTGGAGGAATACTTCCCCTTATTGTCCAGCTGCCAAATCAGGGCATCAGGCTCGGCAGTAAAGGTAATGCTTTTGTTAAAGAGAGTTTTAGGCATTGACCGTCCCAAACTTCATTGACACTTTTGTTAAGCTCACTGCGGACAGAGTAAATAGGCCAAAATTGGACTACTAGGGAGATGTGCCAAACCAACTATGTTCCCAGAACCTGGTTCTGCTCCCATCCCCTATGTTCCATCTGTAGCCAAATTTCACAGCATGCATAATAGATTTTAATCCTTTCCAGAATCTAGAGGTCTTAGGGTTGGAGGAAGGGACAAAAGTATTAGGTTTATTTCCTAGGTATTTATGGACAATAAGAAGCTTCCAGGGTTTCAGGTCTTCCTCATAGAATCTTTTAATCCAAGACCCTAGAAGACAAATGTTAATTTCTTGGAGGTTAGGTATGCCTAGGCCTCCAAAATCTTTTTTCATAGAGACTAGGACCCAATTAGCAAGGTGTAGCTTCCTATTTCCCTCAAAATTATTCCACAAGCAATGAGACATCTGAGAATTGATGAGGTTCACTGCCCATTTAGGGAACTTGAAGAAGGAGAGGAGATACACTGGAATGCTTGCCAAACAAGCTTGTATGAGGATCAATCTACCTCTGTAAGAGAGAAGTTTGCCCCTCCACCCAGCAATCCTTTTAAAGATTCTATCCAGAAGGGGTTGGAAATCCTCTCTCCTCAGTTTATCATAGTGGAGAGGGATACCTAGGTACTTAATGGGGGAGTTACCTTTATTATAGACTAGAATAGAGAGGAAGTCAGCTAACTCCTATCATCCATGTTGATAGGGATGAGTTCACTTTTTGAGTAGTTGATTCTCATGCCTGAGACTTGTTCAAACCAGGTTAGAACAGTTTTCAGATTGCTAGCATGTGTGGAGTCATTGTCTAAGAAAAGGATGGTATCATCTGCATATTGAAGGCAGATGATGCCACCAGGAGAGACCTCAGGACAGAGCCCTGCGATCAGACTATGATCAGCAGCTTTGCTCAGCATTTTAGTAAGAACGTCCACTACTAAATTAAACAAAACAGGGAGATGGAGTCACCTTGCCTAAGGCCTTTACCTGCAAGGAAAAAATCACTTTCACAGTTATTTAACTTGACCCCAACAGACCCCCCATGAGTAAGTTGCTGGATCCAACTCTCCTCTATGAAAGGCTTGGAAAAGATCTAAGAGATCATTTCTCACCAAGTCCCAAAAATGCTGGTAAAACAAGAAGGGAATCACATCAGGACCAGGAGCCCCATCAGGATAAGAGCTAAAAATGGCTTCCTTCACCTCTGTCTCTAAAAAAGGGGCTTCTAGCAGCTCATTTTCAGCAGGAGAGACTTTTTCAGAAGCAGATAAAAAATTATTTTGTGGAGAGAACCCAGAAGGGTTTTCTTTCTTAAACAGGTCTTTGTAGAGGTCACTAGCCACTTTCAGCATCTCATCTACCTCAGTAATAGGGCCATTAGGGCCATCAAGGGAGTGAATGAGGGTTTTCCTCCTCCTCTAGTTAGATACTGCATGGAAGTAAGCAGTATTTCTATCACCCTCCTTAATGTTCCTATCTCTAGACCTTTGTTTGGCTTTGATTTCTTCTTGAAGCCAAATTTTCTTGAGATCTCCATGGACAAAGTTTAATCTATTAGTCTCCGCCTCAGAGAGGTCAGTGGTTTCCGCCTTAATATCTATCGGCGTTCTGGGAACGGGGGTCCCCAGACTTGCCTGCCTGTGGCGTGGCTCAAGTGGGGGCCCAGCGTGGCCCATCTTCAACAGCTCAAGACCAAGACCCTCGCGAGGGGCCAAGCCTCACGGGGCGGACGACAGGAAGCTTCGTCAGAGGCAGCCTCATCAGGCAGGCTCGCGAGGAGGCAGAGAGATCAAGGCAGGGGTACCTCGCGAGGAGCCCATGATGCAAGCCATGACGAATCGAGACCAGGCGGGCGCCAGCCTGCGCAGAGTCCTTGTTTCCCTTTCGGTGCAAAGGGGGCAAGCACAGGCCAAGGCATCAGGCAAAGGTTACCATTCTGGTGCAACGAGACCAAGACCAGCCGGACGACAAGATGGAGGTCATTGTGGAGCCCAAGACGGCGTCACCACCGGTGCTTTTGGCAGCTGAAGACCACCTTTGGTCAGGATAACTTGTACTAGATGTTCCCCTTCAAAATGGCCAATTGTTGGCGCCCTTCTCGCTCATTATTTGGGGAGAGGCCCAGGGCCTCTACCCGAGATGCCGCCGTGCTACAACGGCGCGACGGACCCGCTGGTTTTCCTGCTGGCGTACGAGGAGGCCGTCCTCAGGGCCGGGGGCGACGACCGGGTGATGGCCAACTGGTTACCCATGGCCCTCACCGGCGTCCCTCGCATGTGGCTCCTCCACCTGCCGACAACTTCTGTGACCTCTTGGGGGGAGCTGCGCGACCTCTTCTTTGCCTGCTTAGCCGCACCAGCGCCGCCCGTCGTTGCGGCGCTCCTAGGTGGCTCCCTAGCGCCGCCCTCGAGCCACCATGTCAAGCCGTTCACTCGCCGGGTTAACATCAACTTCAAGCGTCAAGAAGCTCCCCCGGGTTGGGCGGCGCGGAGGCCGATCTGACCTTCGACTCGGATGACCACCCCTTCAACCCCATCAGTTCAGGCGCGCTCCCGATGCTGTGCACCCCCACCATCTGCCAAGTGGCCGTCACCAGGACCCTCATCGACGGTGGTGCCGGCCTCAACGTGCTCTTGGTGGAGGCCTTCAGCCTCCTCCACGTGCCACCGGAGCGGCTCCAACCCAGCAGGCCTTTCTCGGGCGTCGGGGTCGGTTCCGCCGTTCCCCTGGGACAGATCTGCCTCCTAGTCACCTTCGGCACCTACGACAACTTCCGCACAGAGCTGATCGACTTGGACATCGCCCCCATCGGCCTCCCTTACAACGCCATCCTCGGCTACCCGGCCTTGGCCCGGTTCATGGCAGCAACTCACCCGGCGTACAACCTCATGAAGATGCCCGGGAGCAGCGGCGTCCTTACTGTGACACGAGACACAAGGGATGCGCTTCAGGTGCTCCGGCTCGCATTCAGGGTGGCCGCAGTGGCGCAGCCCACCAGCGCCGACGCCCTTGAGCCCGAGGGGGCTGCTCCCACTAAAAAGAAGCAGCTGTTCACCCAAGACAAGGCGAAAACCAAGTAGGTGCCGGTCGACGAGGACGGATCTACTGACACCACCTTCACCATAGGAGCCAACCTCGAGCCCGGGCAAGAGGAGGCCCTGGTGAGGTTCCTGCGCGTGAACAAGAAGGCGTTCGCATGGGAACCTGATCAGCTAGCAGGGGTCCCAAGGAGTGTGATTGAGCATCACCTCAACGTATGCCCCTACGTGCGTCCTCTAAAGCAAAAGGCGAGGAGACAGTCGGTTGAGAAACAAGCTTTCATCGTCCAGGAGACCAAGAAACTGGAAGCGGCAGGAGCTATCCGCGAAGTCCGCTACCCTGATTGGCTGGCTAACCCGGTCATCGTGCCAAAAAAGGGAGGAAAGGAGCGCATGTGTGTCGATTTCACCAACCTCAACAAAGCATGCCCGCAGGATCCGTCCCCGCTCCCCCTAATCGACCAGATAGTCGACTCAACCATAGAGTGTGACCTGTTGTGCTTCCTAGATGCCTTCTCGGGCTATCACCAGATCAAGATGGCAGTGGAAGATGTGGAGAAGACGGCTTTCCTGACCCCATGCGGAGTGTATTGCTATATGTGCATGCCGTTTAGGATGCGCGACGCTGGCGCGACTTTTCAGCGGCTTATGCACATCGCCTTAGGACGGCTGCTCGGGAGGAACGCTGAAGCTTACGTCGACGACATTGTGGTGAAGTCTCGGGAGGCAAAAACCCTGATACAGGACCTGGAAGAAACCTTCACGAGCCTCAACTAAGTGGACCTACGGCTCAACCCAGGGAAGTGCGTGTTTGGAGTCCCCTCAGGCAAGCTCCTGGGTTTCCTCGTGTCCCACAGGGGTATCGAGGCCAACCCAGAGAAGGTCAAGGCGGTCGAGGACATGAGCCCTCCAAGGACCCTTAGGGAAATGCAGAAGCTCACCGGGCGTGTAACCGCGCTGGGCGTTTCATCTCCAAGCTAGGGGAACGAGCGCTGCCCTTCTTCGAGCTGATGAAGAAGAAAGGCCCCTTCGAATGGACTGAAGAGGCCGACAAGGCATTCCAAGATCTCAAGAGGTACCTTACTAGCCCACCAGTGATGGTAGCTCCGCGCCCACAGGAGCCCCTGGTGCTCTACCTTGCGGCCACCTCCTACTCCGCTAGCGCAACACTGGTGGCGGTTAGGGAAGAGCGGCAAGCCAAGGCCACATCGCTCGCCCGGACTGAAACAGAGCAAAGCCAGGAGGGCCTCGCGAGGACCACAACCACAGCTGGAAGGGAACAACCGCAGCAGGAGAGCTCACTTGGGGCAGTAGAGGCCCCTTCAGGCGGCCAAGCCCTGGGGGCTCCGTCGCCTCTTGAGACGCCTCGACCCCAGGAGGACGCAAGCCGCGCCAGCACCCTCAACCTCGTCGAGCATCCCGTCTACTTCGTCAGCACGGTGCTATGGGATGCAAGGGCACAGTATCCCATGCCCCAAAAACTTCTCCTGGCGCTATTGGTGGCCTCATGCAAGCTGCGACACTACTTCCAAGGCCATCCCATCAAAGTCGTCTCAGCATACCCCTTGGAGAGGGTACTCAGGAGCCCCAACTCAGTTGGAAGGGTCGCTGAATGGAACATTGAACAGCAGGCATTTCAGCTGGAATTCAGCACGACCAGAGTCATCAAGGGCCTCATGAGCCGATTTGGGGTGCCTAACCGCATCATCACCGACAACGGTTCGCAGTTCACCAGTAATCTCTTCAAAACGTACTGTGCTAACCTTGGAACGTAGATATGCTACGCTTCGGTGGCACACCCCCGGAGCAACGGCCAGGCCGAGCGAGCCAACGCAGAGGTCCTGGGGGGCCTCAAAGCCAGGACCTTCAAGAAGAAGCTGGAGGCGTGCGGCAGGGGCTGGTACAACAAGCTCCAGTCCATGCTGTGGTCAATCCACACAACCACAACCAAGCCGACTGGTGAGACCCCGTTCTTCCTCGTCTACGGAGCAGAGGCTATTCTCCCTCACGAGGTCAGGCGTTGCTCCGCACGGGTCCTGGCGTTCGACGAGACACAGCAGGACGCCATGTGGGGGACGGATATCGTGCTGGGGGAGGAACACCGTCGAGAAGCTGCGCTACGAGCAGCGAGGTATCAACAGGCGCTACGACGATACCACTGCTGCAACATCCGCCCTAGAACTCTTGAGGTAGGAGATCTTGTGCTCAGATGGGTTCTCTCCAGGGAGGGGCTGCACAAGCTCTCTCCCATGTGGGAGGGCCCGTTCAGGGTTGTTCATGTTTCTAGGCCTGGCTCCGCGCGCTTGGAGACTCAGGAGGGAGTGCCCATCCAGAACGCATGGAACATTCAGCATCTCCGGAGGTTCTATCCCTGAGCGAGACCTAGCATTTTGGAAAGGCCCGGTGCCTGTGAAGAAGGCAAACGCCTGTGAAGCTGCCGCGTTTTGGAAAAGCCCGGTGCCTGTGAAGAAGGCAAACGCCTGTGAAGCTGCCGCATTTTGGAAAGGCCCGGTGCCTGTGAAGAAGGCAAACGCCTATGAAGCTGCCGCGTTTTGGAAAGGCCTGGTGCCTGTGAAGAAGGCCAATGCCTGTGAAGCTCGCCGCCGGTGAGACTCTCATGTAATAATGAGTGGGGCTGTACACGCCCCGGAGTCTCCGGAGTGACGCCCTTGGGCCTCGGGGCTCCCGCCCACGCCTAGTGGCAGCACTTAGCTCCGCGCTGGTGAGAAGACGTCAAAGACTAGAATAGGTGCCGGATGCGGCTTTTTCATTTGCTTTCTGCAGATGGCGTGTTTATTCTCGTTTGAAGTCTTATTGGAGTTGTTGGCGTTCATGGCTTGAGACCCTCAGTCTTTTTCACTCGCTTGCCTCGTTCTCTCTCGCATAAGCCTCACGAGGGAGGTTTGCGGGCACCCTCGCGAGCATTTTCTGCCCCAGTCATTTGACGCTTTCCCGTCCGAGTTCTCTACGGGAGCACCCCTCCCGGTCCGTGCCTCACGGGCATCGCGACACGAGCGCAGGACCTGGCCGATCGCCTCCACAACCCTGACCGAAAGTTACCCCTCCTGCTGATCTTTGCACGACACGAAGCGCGCGGCAAAGCCTCGGCCTCGCGAGGCGGGGACCGCGTCAGGCCCCACCAAGCTGAAACGATCCCCGCACGTGGGCTTGCGGCGCAGAAACACGGCGTAGAAATAGCGGAAGCAGCATGGTCACTAACGGCAATAGTTCTAACGCGCCCCCACGGGGCCCTATGCTACCCTCCTTTTGCGCAGGAGAAGAAGAAAAGCAAAATGGGCATGGCTCGCCCATCACCAACCTACAACGAAAGCTCGAGCTGTTCCTGGGGCTCAGGCGGACCCCGCCTCTCGCTTCACCAGGGCATGACGGCGGGCTGACCCGCTGCCTTCACCCAGGCGGGCACGACGGCGCGGGGGTTGATCGCAGCACCTGCTGGAGGAGCTGCTGCCTGAGGGAGAGTCGCTGAAGCTTGGCAAACCTCGAGCACCGCCGCCTGTACCCCGACCGCTGTCTTCATCCTGGTCAGTACCGGGGCTTGGCAGGCGACCGCGATCATCGTCTTCGGGGCAGCACCCAGCGCGGCGACCGTCTTCCCCGAAAACCCTCACGTAGAGGGTGGTGTCACCATCAAACTTGAAGTGCAGGCTGCACCGTCGGCTCAGGCCGCGTGCGCGGGCAAACGTTTGCCAGCCGCGGGTCAGGGCCCCATTCCCAGAAGGAGAGACCTCCAGCGAAGCCTAGGAGGCCCTACTGCAGCAGCCATCCGCCTGAAGCCAGAAGCAGCACCGGGCAGTGGCCGACAGCTCACCCACGAAGAAGCGGGGGAGCTGGAGCCGGGTGCTGGTCGGGTCCGCCGACCATACGAAGAACTCCGGTAGCACCTCCGCTGACCGAAAGCGCTGCCTGGGGGGCCGCGCAGACATAGCACGCCTCTCCTCGGCAGCCGGGCGCTCGCCGCCGCGCAAGGAACCGCCTCCGTGGCCGCAGGAAGCCGCTACGGAGACCACAACCACGCTTGGTCGGGGGAGAGTCAGGCCCTGCCTGGCGGGCCTTTCCTTTCTCTGCGGCCGAGAACCTTTTCGGAGCCATGGGAACGGCAGGCAGCCAAGAAGAAGAAAAAGAGGAGTAGCAGGAGGGAATAGACTGTAGCAGCTCACGCAGCCCCGTACTTATAGCCGGAGGAGGCCAACCGCCGAGCACCACGATCGCAGGTAATCATGACCCGTTCCTCTGCATGCAGGGACTTGTCAAGTCATGCGATCGCCGAGGCGTCGTGGGGAAGCGCAGTCGCCCACGTCCAATCAACCGCCACGCGGCGTCCAAGGCCGCAGGCTTTTGGGGCCAGCGGTGCTTCGCGCTTGCCCCTTCGCTTCCCTGCTAGGCCAAGCCCGCGCGCGCCTTGGGCCCGGGGGCTACTGTCGGCTTTCTGGGAACGGGGGTCCCCAGACTTGCCTGCCTGCAGCCTGCGGCATGGCTCAAGTGAGGGCCCAGCGCGGCCCATCTTCATCAGCTCAAGACCAAGACCCTCGCGAGGGGCCAAGCCTCGCAGGGCGGACGACAGGAAGCTTCCTCAGAGGCAGCCTCATCAGGCAGGCTCGCGAGGAGGCGGAGAGATCAAGCCAGGGGTACCTCGCGAGGAGCCCGTGATGCAAGCCATGACGAATCAAGACCAGGCGGGCGCCAGGTGGGCGCCAACCTGCGCAAAGTCCTTGTTTCCCTTTCGGTGCAAAGGGGGCAAGAACATGCCAAGGCCTCAGGCAAAGGTTACCATTCTGGTGCAACGAGACCAAGACCAGCCGGACGGCAAGACGGAGGTCACCGTGGAGCCCAAGACGGCGTCACCACCGGTGCTTTTGGCAGCCGAAGACCACCTTTGGTCAGGATAACTTGTACTAGATGTTCCCCTTCAAAATGGCCAATTGTTGGCGCCCTTCCCGCTCATTATTTGGGGAGAGGCCCAGAGCCTCTATAAATAGAGCTAGCCACCACAGAGTAGAGGCATCGGATCTGGGATAAAGAAATCTGGTAGAGCCCAAGTAGAGGGAGAGATAGAGAGGCGACTGAACTCAACTAAGCAGTTCATCGCACCAGCTCAAGAACACCTCTCGCGAGGCTATTCTTCCCTTGTACTGTTCATCTTCAGCCCCTAAGGCAATCCACCACACCACACACTGGAGTAGGGTATTACACCACAACGGTGGCCCGAACCAGTATAAATCTCGTGTCCCTTGTGTTGTTCATCGTTTCCAGCCTAGATCGCTCGGGGGATCAGACGTAGAATGGTAGGGGAGAGATTTCCGCGCGCACCACAGTGTTCGAACCTCAAGGGTCTGCCAGAACCCGAAATCCGACAATATCTAGAGAATCAAACTCAAGGAGGAGAAGCCTTTTGTATCTTCTAAGATTAGCTTCCTCATTGGAGCTCCAGCCTTTGGTAGTTCTTCTAAATCTCCAGATTTTGATCTGCCAATTTTCTAGGGGGCAGCTGCTCCCAGTAGGCTCATTCCAGATTTTCCTGACTAGCTCAGTAAAATCTTCTCTAAGCAACCACCACTTTTCAAATTTGAAACTATTGCTCTTTGGAATTTTGTTAAGACCAGAGTCCCAGAGAAAAGGAGTGTGGTCACTACCACATCTGGGCAGAGCTCTACAACTAGAAAGCGGAAAGAAACTATCTAATTCTGTGTCACAGAAAATTCTGTCAATGGTGGATATAATCCTGGAGCAGCACTTGCAACATATCTAGCAGAACTATGGGTTTTCCTTCTGACAGGGCAATTCTCAACTTTATGGGTAACCATTTTGCAGATAAAACAACTCTTGGGCTTGACACATTTATCCAAATGATGCCCTGGTTCCCCACAGTTGTAGCAAATCACCTTAGAGTATGCCATAAGGCCCGAAGGAGGGGCAGGAACAGTTTTCTGGATGTCCTATCTCTTCTTTTGCTGATTCTTGCCTTGAGATTTCCCACTGATCTGAGAGTCAGAACCAACAACAGATTGATCTTGGGCAATTACAGGATCCTGCCCAGATTGTGCCCCCATTTGGGCGCTCCCCCCATTGTGATAGGGGAAATTCATCGGAGTTCCTGGTTTCTGCTCATCCTCCAGCCAGATGTTGTCTCTCAGGAAGCAGAAATAACCACCAGACAGCTCAATTGAAGCAGATTGCAAGCCTAATTTCAATCTTCTACAGGTTTGGGGGAGAGGTAAGGTAGGGGATCCACCTGCTCCGGCTCCGGTGGCGTGCGGCAGGAGTCCAGTCAAGCATTCCCATCTCGCAGCACGATGTGGATCTCCTGAATTCATTTCTCCTTTCGCCCATCGAACGAACGCAATCGGCGGCTCATTGGGGTGGGGCATCCTGTGCTTCTCTGAGAAATCTCCTTCGAAGTAGATCCGCAGGGCTAGATTCAGCGGCTCCCAATCCACATGATCCTTGCACATCCGAGCATACCTGCGCGAGTGAGAGAACAGATTCAGTCCCTCCTCGGCTTCCTCCCTCGCAGCTTCCTCCTCTGCTTCCCTCCATTCGCGCGTGCACTGGGTCGAGGAGAGAGCGTCGTCGTGGATCCGCATCGCCCTCTCCCTCCATCTCCTCCCTCGAGTCTCCCGCAGCACCGGCGGCGCAACGGAGTCGAGCGGTTGGAGCATCCGCGGGAAGGCTTTGTAGACATGTGGGAGATGCATCTTGTGCATCTGCCTGTCTTCCAGCCATTCCCCCGTGGATATGGCCGACGACTCCATGGGGCGCGCGAGCGGACTTGCTGAGGGGGGCAGGCGCGCCCGGAGTCAGGAGGCGGGGGGTGGCGGCGAGATCTATTTGCCAATTACACCCTCCTTTTCGGTTTATAGGGCTCAATTCAAAAATCTCACCAACCAAGGTAGATGATGAATGGTGGAATAGTTTTTGTAGTTTGCAAAAGCACCTAATTAATGCACTTGTTTTCCTCAAAAAATTATGTTTATCAATGCATAAATTGCAATGCATGCATGCATAAAGTACATGCATTGGTCAATTTTCTCTTAATACTTACATGCAATGATTTAATGCACCTTGGAATCTAAACATGTGATGGAAAACAACCAAATTGAGCCTTATAAAATGGAAAAACTAAAATTTTGAGATAAGCCCTATAAACCGAAAAGGAGGGAGTATGTGAACTAAACAGTCAACATATAAAATAATTTAAATATATATAATATAGTTTGAAGGGAAACATAAGTTGGACCTGGCGTTCCTATTCTTATATAAAAAAATAGAACAGACCTCTGCATCTTGAAAAAAATACATAAATTGGCCTGCTAAAAATAAAACCTCGTATGGGAGGTCCATAGGCCGGTCGATACATGACGGCTTTAAGAAAATACAAACAGGCCTATGGACCTCCAAAACCACGTCCAACACTTGCCAAAACTTCGTCCCTCGTTTTCTCTGTGTTTCGCACACTCGACATTGTGTGGGCATTTTGACTGTGCATCATATGAAGATGAGCTATGCATGAATGTTGATCAGCATGATGTTAACTGGCCGGTAGTTCCATTTTCGACCATGAATAAAACTTCCAACATGATGTTAACCCTGTTTGAAAAGGCCGTGTTAATATAAATGCTCTGCCTCTGAAAGTTGCAGTTTCTTATCTAAAACTGAACTTGCAGTTTCTTATCTGAAACTGAAACTTGCAGTTTCTTCTCTGAGAATCACACTGTCTGCACTTTTATACTCCTATGAAACTACATTTTTTTAAGTGCTAAAAATAGATCTCTAGAATTCATAAAATACTTTATATGCTCAATACTGCAAATCTGAAATTCAAAAGGCATTCATATCTGAAAGTACTCTCAAAATACACAACACAAAACACAATTCACAACCTGCAAATACTGACAACCCTAAGCTCCTCCTGACAATTCACAACCTGCCCGACTATTGGGCTGGGGGGGCAGCCCCCTCCTATTCCTCGGTGGCAGACAGCCGCCCCGTGAGACGATGTGAACGGCGAGGGAGACGATGGCGGGGAAGTGTCGTCGGGCCAACTGTTTTTCTCCTCTTGCAGTTGGGTTCGGTCGACGAAGACTCCACTGGCTCGCTCAGGCAGGACACCCTCACAAACGGCACCCTGTAGATGCTCGATCCTTCAATATCTGGTGGATGCTTTATCTGGGATCGATACTCCCACCACCGCTCCCTCACGATCGGATTCGGTGAATCTGTTTGCTCCATGGCCCAGAGGAGAAGCTCTATGTACTCCGGCGTGACTCCCTCCGGGAGTATCGCTGCCTTTTCGCTCTGTTGCAGATATTTGGCCATGGATGTCGCCGTCGCCGCTAGTTGGCCCTTGTTGTCAAACCAAGACTGTATCTCCAACATCCTAGCTAGCTTCACAGGGTCGCCGTCTGCGATCCTCACGTATTGGTTGTACTCCTCCATCGATCTACTTCTCCACAGCACCTTCACTCGCCGGCGGTGGTTTTTGAATGGAAGAGGAGAGGAGCAGCGCTGGTTTTGGATTAGAACGGGAGAGGAGCGACGCTGGTTTTGGACTGGAACAGGAGAGGAGGGGCGGTGGTTTTGAAATGGAAGAGGATAGGAGCGGCGCTGCATTTAGATTGGAACAGGAGAGGAGCGGCGGTGGTTTAAGAGGAGAAGAGCGGAAGAGCGACGCTGGTCTTGGAAGTATTTTTTTGTTGTTTCGTGTATTTTAGGTCAAAGTTTGACCACATACTGTATTTGACAAGCAAAATGTGAATGCATGTCACCAAAAATTGTATCGTTTGGTTCGTATCTGAATGTACTTTCAAATTATACTCCCTCCATTTTTGCATACAAGGCCACAAACTCATATTACTGGTACCAGGGTAAAAATCAATGCTATGTTTAAGTCAATGTTGCAAGCTAGCTTGTCACCTTGATTTTCGTGTTAATTAATGTGGTTTTTCTCTCCCAAGCACAACAAGCCAACCCTCTTACTCCTCATTGGTTGAAATGCAAGCTAACCTTCTCACTCTCGCATGCACACAAGGGATATTAATGTCCTCAGGTGCTAGTACGAGGCAAACGCCATCAATTTTGCCTCGATTTATGTTAGTGGCCTTGTATAGTTGCAAATTGTAATTTTGATAGTGGCCTTGTATACAACGTATAACATATATTTTATGTGCGAAAATCATGGTCAATTATGACCCAGAATAAAAGGGAGACTAGTTAATGTGGGGTCGCTTTCTTAATTGATGGGTAAATTGATTTTGATTTTCTTCCAGTCAGAGCGCACCGACCCTCTCGTCCAATCCTAAATCGCTGCCGCACGCTCCTCTCCCTCTTATCCATTGCAAAACCACCTCCTCTCCTCTCCATCATCTCCATTCCAAAACCACCGTCTCGCCTCTCCCTCTTCTCTATTGCAAGACCACCATCTCTCCTCCGTTTTCTAGACGCTTTGCTCCATGGCGCGGGCGCAATCCATGGATACAAAATTAGTATACTGTATACTAATTAAAAGTCGAGGGCGGGGCCTTTCCTGCGCGGTAGGCAGCGGGGCAGTTCCGCCTAGTCGGTTTGACAGAGATGCGAGAAGACGAGGGAGTAGGCTGCTGCAAACATAGGGTTGTGTGATTTGACAGTGAGTTACTGCTGGACAGGTGGGGCCCCGTGATTTGACTTGCCATTGTCATTTTAACTGCGGCGCTACGACCGGCGTGAGTCTCCCAGATTCCTCACCACCTCCATACATGTGCCTCTCCCAATGCTCCACCATGTAGTAGAGGCTGGCTCTTGCATGAGAGCCCACTTCTCCACTTTTTCCTTGCCTCTCTTTCCTCCACATATGCAAAAATGCCATGTAAAGCGCACTATTGTACTTACTTTTACTTACTCCTACAGGTGCTTAAGCTTGCCACATAGGCATAAATTCTGATGTGGCAAGTTAATCAAGAAGAGAGAGACTAGTTTGGTGACCCAAGGAAGAAACAGTGCTAAGCGCGTGTACCTAGGTGAAAAGACAATTTTGAGTCTATAACTAATTAAATGAAGCAAACTTAGCAACACCATTTCATTGGAAGAGGTCACTCCTTGGAAAATGCAATAAATACACGCGCTTACTAGCACCATTTCTTCCTTGAGTACGAAGAAAGAGATAGAGAGGAGTAAAAAAATACACTTATAGCCAACCTTGTTGTAGTATGAGTGACTAAGTGATGACTATGTATGACATGCCAACATCAGATAGCCTAACGCACCGTGTTAAATCTCCAAGGGCGCGACGGCGCGAGCGATGCGACGGTTGTGGTAGGCGTGACCATGATACGGGCTGTTGGCAGCCCTTGGATCTGAGATCAAACGGTTGCATGCTAAGTTTATGAAAATTTGCAGAATAACCCTCCAGGATAGGATATTCACCCACAGGTCTAGAATCACACCATGCAACCGTTCGATCTCAGATCCAAGGGCTCTCGGGAGCCCGTATCATGGGAGAAAGGAAAGCCACTACCCTGATGTTCGCACGCTGGCAGTTCGCTCCTACTCGTCCCCGCACGTCCTTCAATACTACGACGGTTCGCTCCTAGTCGTCCCGTCCATTCACATTACGGCAGTTCCACTAATCCTAACCCTCCTCCCAAATCCATGGTGTCCCAAATCTCCATGATCGGCGGTGAGTACAAGGTTAGAACCATCACCGGCGATGAGTTCGACGTCATCTACACCCGTTCTTCCGCGACGGTGAAAGGATGCCTTTCTCGCTTCAGACGCATGTTCGAAAACTCAGATGATGAGTGGGTCGCTGGGCTAGATGTTGAGTACACCATAGTCCTGTGACGAGAGAAGGATCTAAAGGACGAAGAGAGGAAGAAGCCCGCCGTGATCCAGGTTTGCGTGCATGACTTATGCTTGGTCTACCACATATGCCATACCGACGTTGAGTGCCAGGATTTTAAGGACTTCCTCGGGAGCAACCTAGTTAAATTCGTTACTGTAGACTTTGGTAACGACAAAGAAGTCCTGCGTCGGGTAGGCCTAGTTGTAGGCAACACCTTCGACCTGCAGAAGAATCGGTTGGTGTCCTCTCTTCAGCCTTCAATGCTGACCCTGGCAAGAGCCATGGTTCATCCTTCGTACGGTAAACTGGTGAAACCTCCATACACGTTTCATCGTCATGCATGGCAGCGGAATGTACTAGATATAGACCACATCCACTACACTGCAATGGATCGCTACCTTTGTTTCAATATCTACAAGGGTTGGATGAAGAGCAACAACCAAGTGTGCGGTTCAAGCAAAGAAGTATCGGCCAAGAGGAATAGGGACAAGGACGAAGTCGAGGACGTGGACGAGGACTCCGAGTAAGGTGGCAGTGTCGTTGCTCATGGTGGTTCTAAACTTCTAATGCAGTGTCTACCAGATTAGTTGCATAGTTTAATTTCAGGTGTGCTTAGTTTAATTTGAGGGGTGTGTTATGCTGAGCACCCAGCAGAACTATGTTATGTTTCTTCTCGTTACTTGAACTCTTCAGTATGTACATACTACTAATATTTCTTTAATAGAATTTAGTACCCTAATTAACTTTTTTAATAGTACTATATGCATAATTTGGCGACGAGCGCTCTCTATATGTACCGCCTTTTTATAATTTCAAGTTTTGCTCCATGGCGCAATCCATCGATACTACTGATGTGGGCAGTCTAGCTTGGTCGGTTTCACGAGAGGCGAGCGCCTTTGTGATTTGACGACTCATTACTGCTGGAAGGCGGGGCCTTGTGATTTGACTGCTCGTACAAATGCGCCGACGACCTGATCGAGGAGGAGCAAAGAACCGTGCGGTATACTCAAGTTTTCCACTGGAGTAGTACTGCGATGGAGGAGCACGAAACACGGCAGCCCAGTGCCATATGGCGATAAAAAATGATCTAATTTGCTAGTCATATCATTGTTAGCATTGTTCTATTCATTCCCTAAAAAACATTGTTCTATTCATGCCTCGCAGAGAACGTGACACGTGCGGCGAAACACCCGAAGCAAAAGATGAAACACAGGAGCAAAAGAAGAAGGAAGATTATCACCCCAAATGATCTAATTCACCGCGGAGTCGTAACTGCTTCTTCATCGCCTCCACGACCTCCATCTCCTTGCGCGTCTCCTCCGCTATCTTCATCATTGTGTCCATGATGCGGCATTTCTCGACGCGAGCCTTCATCATCTGTTCCACAGCCATATTACGTACCTTGACAGTAGCTGGGTGCTTGATGCGGAGCTTCGCCAACTCTTCCTTCTGTTCCATGGCGAGGGCCTGCAGCATCTTCATCGAGGAACTACCATTCTCATGCAACTTCTTCCAGCCGGCGTTCTTCTCCTTCAACAGGTCGATCTCGTGGCAGAGCTTCGCATTGTCCTCCCGAAGTCGTAGGATTTCGCTGGTTGCCTTCTTCTCCGAGGCAATGCTCTTCTTCAGCAGCATCACCAAGCCGGCGGTCAACTCCCCCTGCTGATTGAGCTCAGCGGGCATGTCGTCGAGGCTCTCCTTCAGCAACTCCATCAAGCCTTGGATGAACTCCTTCTGCTTATTGAGCTGATCGGGCATGCCGTCGAGGGATAACGACTCCAGCTCCGCCGGCTCGGCATGTTCGCCTCCGCGGCTAGGGCGCTCCTGGGAGCCATCGCCTGCCCGTGAGAGATCTTTCGAGGTCTCTGCATGGCGGCAAGCCCTCTATTTTTTCCGCAGCCTTGGTTGCCGCTCCCTTGTTACGAGTAGTTCTCGACCTAGAGCTCCGCTCACCGGCCATGGCAATGACGGACGAAGAAGAAGCACTTATGAGGAGGAAAGGTAGAGTGATTTTCGGTTAGGTAGTTCCCCTTTTTATAACCTAAGTAATAGCACTAGTACTAATACCTGCACAGTGGGAACACGTTCAGGTTTGGTACGTACTACTAGTAGGTGTGAGCAGGCTTTCGAATGTGATGGGAACAAGGTAAAGATTAATTGATGGTTTTGGTTTCAAGGCCCGAAACGGCTTCCTATGAGTTTAGCGGAACATAAATTTCAAGTGTTACACTGCTCAAATGCATAAATATTATGTTACTGTAAAAAATTGGCACAAAATACGAAGGAGACCAATGGGAGTACTACTAGCAACCCACGATTTAACTACTCGCATGCGCGCAGTGGAGTAATAATGTCTTTCTTCCGCCCTCACATCCACTCAATTCGCATGCGCTGTATTAATTGACCATCCATGAAGTGAACGACTTTACACGCGTCAAATTATCACATGGGGTGGATCTTGGTACAAAATTGCGTCCGCCCGTGTACCCGCGTGTGCGTGCGAGGAATGAGTGCGTGCATGCACATCTTCACTTCGTGCATGTACCGCCAGTATGGCTCAGGGAGGACGAGTACATTCTTTTGGAACCAGCAGCACGTCATTGTGATCAATCCACACAAGTAGGTCGAGACAACGCCTACACATGTGCCGCATGGCTTCATGAACTGTAAGAGAGAGACTGTGTAGCGTGCCATTGGTATTCTAATTTACGTGTTTTGCACAAACTCGAAATACTAGTAATGTACACGTGCATTGCACGCATCAGATTTTGCAACCAAATTATGAATAAATACCATACTATAGCATGTAAGCTATGAGTCATATATGCCTGATGTAGCCCTTTGTTTAATTCTTATAGTTCATCTCATTCAAAATCAATTAGTTTTTATAAAAAATCTAAGAACGCGGGAATAGGAAAAACATGGGATTATAGTGGAATGTCGTCTTGAATCCTACAGGATTGTACGAGTGTTTGATTGTGCATAGAAAAAACGCAGAATTCTTTCAAAGAGGTTTGAGTGGATGTGATGTTTCCTATGAAATCTAGTGCAAATGAATCATATGGAAAAATTCCTATGGTTTACAATCCTACGAATCAAACAACCAAGATAGGAAAAATTCCTAATGATTAGAATCCTCCAAAATTCCTTTGAGAATCCTTTGAATCAAAGAAGCCCTTAATCTATTTTATGATTCATGGAATTGTGCATTGTAAAGCATAAAGTAAAAACAAATAATGGCAATTCAACTAGAAAAAAAAGTTTGGGCAGTTATGATACGGAATATTCTAGAACAAAAGAGAACCACTGTTGTTTTGAGGTTTGTGCATTATGCTTAAGTTAAACCATGGAGTCTAATAGATTGTACATGTGGCAAATTCCGGTGGGGGGGCTGGAAGATGGTGCGAGGGGCCGAGTGGAGGGAGACTATGAAGGAATGCACAAGTGGAGATCGATATTTAGAGAGAGGGGGCGAACACGTGCGCTGATGCGCGCAGTGGCGGAGCCATGAAAAATAAATGAGCTAGGGGGCCAAGCATTGCTCATCCTTTACGAGGAGGGTCAATTCATGAACTTAAACCATTTTTAGAAGCAATTGTCTAATGATCACATTCATATTAGCATTGATATATAGTGATGTTAGGGGGAGGGGGCAGGGCCCTTACTGCCCCCTGTCTTCGCCATTGTGCACGCGTCTGAGAGATGAAGCGGAAGGCATGGATGATGAGAGGGGGACGTTGGATACATAATTAGTGTGGGTGTATTAGCTATATATGTTAATCCTATATAGAGAGGTATAGATTGATCGATGTGGACGTGGGAAAGAGGGTGAGACCTCACTGGATATATCGATTGATCGATTTGTGTGGAAAACTGTGAAAGACCTAGCTATATACACACATACATAGAGGAACACCGATCGTTGCGCATGCACGCGTGAGAGATAAAGAATGCCCGATATGATGGAGAGGAGGATGTGTGTTGGTGTGTGCCTTCATGGGAGACCGACCTGAAGAGAAAGATTGCATGCGTGCGATGGATAATGCCGACTAGTACGTGCATGCTATAATGTGGTATTTATTCATAATTTGGTTGCCAAATCTCATGCGTGCAATGCACGTGTACCTTACTCTAGTCTAAATGGTGTTTGTGTGTGTGTGTTGTGCGTGTTGAGGTGCAAATTGTCTTTTTTTGTGTACACGTTAAGCTTGTTCTTCTGAAATTTCAAGACACGCCTTGTTATGCCGAAAATTCAAGCTAGCGTCTCTGTCTATCGTGCTGCGAAACTCCCGCCTCTTCAACCCGGGCCTTGTTAGCCCGAAATATTTAAGATATATCTTTGTCTTGTTGTGCTCCGACAACTCCCTCCATCTCAACCCGCGCCTTGCTAATCCGAAATTACAACGCGCGCGAAAACTCCTACCTCCTGTGAAATCCTGACACGCGAAATGCCCGTGGTACCCCTGAACCGAAAGAACCGCCTCAAATCGGTGGGGGCACTTTCGTAACTTACCCCACATTTCGGACAAGCGCGTCTCTAAGACATGGTTCCCCACTGCCATCCCATCCGCCCACCCATTCATACACCGAGGCCGCGAAAACCCACGACGAAACCCCACACCCTGCTCCGTCCGCCACCCAGCCGGAGCCTCTTCCCCGACGACGTCGTCCACAGCAATACCTCGACGTCCCTCATCCACTGTACCGGATGAGGATTCGTCGTCGATCTCATCGTCCCGCCGGTTCAGCCACCCCGTCCTCCACCTCCAAGGAGCTGCCCCGATGTTCCCTCGTCTTTCGTGCCTCCTCCATTCCCACACCGCCGTCTTCACCTCCACCAGCGGAAGAGCATCGTCATCATCGTTTCCTCGGATGAAGCTGCAGCCTAATCAGCGCCACCAAAGAGGTTGTACACTAATCGCTGCATTTTCTTCTTGATTTGATCTCACGGTGCTGCCGGCGCTCGGTCCTGAGCCGACACGGCGCGGCTCCATCCACGGCGGCTTCGCCGGCCACTTCCTCCACGACATCGCTCCCTCGGCGGCGACGTCCACATCAGTAGGACCTGCTACTGCTTTAGCTCTCGCTCGCGCTGCTCCTCTGCTCTTGCTCTCGGTCCCCTGCCTGGTCTGCTCTTGCTATTGCTCTTGCTTGGGCTACTTCTCTCGCTCTTGCTCTTGCTTGCGATGCTGCTCCAATTTAGCTACACTTCAGTCGACTGAATCGACTTTTGGGTCAGTCGATTTTCAGGGGGTGGGGTGGGGGGCTCGCCGGGGTGAAGGAAGAACCAGCCACAGCGGGGAGGGGGGCTCGCCAGAGAGGTACCCCACTATCTATCTTAGGGTTCGGGATGGGGGTGGTGGTCGCCGGCGGTGGCGGGGCGTTGGCGGGGCGGTGGCATGGGGATCACCGGAGAAAAAGCTCGACACAGGGGGGGGCTAGAGGGATGGCCGGGGCGGCGGCGGACCGGCGGTGGGGAGTGTTTTCGGGGCGGGCGGGGCAGCGCACCACCGGCCTCGGGCGGCGAGGGGCTGCTGTTTGGCCGGCTCAGGGGGTGGAGGTTGAAGATGGACCGCAGGCCCTTGATTTCGTATCCAACGGCTGCAAAATCGACTGACCAGAGATGAAAAAGTCAGTCGACCGACGTGTAGCCTCACCTTGCTAGTGCGTTCAGTTTCGGCAACAAAATTCAGTTTCGACAGTTAAGTTCAGTTTCGACAGTTAAGTTCAGTTTCGACAGTTAAGTTCAATTTCAACAGGTAAATTCAGTTTCGACAGTTAAGTTCAGAGATGAGCGGCTGATGTATTTTACATCTAGCACTTTGTGGTTATGTATTTTACGTCATGTATTGGAGATGCTATTAGAATTCCACTCAGGTTAACGTTGTTCGTTGTCTCTCTTGTCCTGCTTCAGCCTCGGCGTCGTACAACTCACCGGAGCTGCTCCAACGATGAAACCCTCCATCACAGCGGAGTAGTACCTCGGGCTCCATCTCCAGATGCCTATGATCTTCTTCCCCTCCTCCGACAGCCAAGTCAGCCGGAGCATCCTCACCGGCCAACCCAATCACGCTGAGATCGACATGGCTTCGCCAAATAGGTTGTACACTTGTTGCATCTCTTTTTTACTCTACATGTTATATATATTGTCCACTGAGCACTCGTAGTAACGGGCAATACGATTCTTTTATCCTACTATATGACAAGCAGTGAGGTACCAGGCAACTTAGCTATCCGTGTTGGACTCTCTTGAACGCCATCATTATTTATCTCTGCGCGTTTCAGCTGTGCATTTGTCGATGGGCCTGGGAGTTGAGCTAGTATGGCAGTGGCCTGGGTCCAAAGTAATAGAAGTAGCACAAAAACATTTTTTAGTGTAGGATTTTCCTTGCTCAAGCCTGCCTACTAGAATCGCCAGTGCTTGAAAGGAAAAGTGAATGAAAAACATCGGAATTGGAAAGTTTCCTATGGTACTACTTTTCATGAATTTGGTGCAAAGGAATGGAGCAAAGGAAAACTGTAGGATTTGTTCCTTTAGTGTCTCCTTGAAAGAAAAACCGTAGGAATTCTAATTTACACTTCTCCTCCTTTTCATATTCCTATTCCTCAAGCACAAGACAAAGAGATAGTAGCATAATAGCATTATAACCATACGTTTTCTTGTGGTTTGACTTAATCTCACCATGCTTTTTTGCATCCTCTGATCTTCCAATTGTTGTGAATCAAACACCCAGATTGGCAGAAATCCTGTGTTTTTAAATTCTCTGTTTTGCACGTGCATTCCTATCCTATTCCTGTCTATTTCCTATCCCTGCATTGTTAGAATCCTCAAATGCAAACAAGCCCTTACTCAATTACTTCTGTTACAGATATGTGTCAAAGAAAACCTTGTGTGGTTTGTCCTGCTCCTGCGGCACTGTGTTCCACCCCAGCTCAGCTGCTACAACGACGGAAGGGTTCACCACAGCAGGGATCGCTCTCCATACTGTCTTTCGCCGCCTCAGATCTTCTTCCCCGCCGCCGGCAGCCACAGCAACTGCATTACCATCATCAACTAAGCAGATGACCTTGAGGACTACACGGGTCCGCAAGAGAGGTCGCACTCTTCCGTGTCTGCTTATGTTATGCGTCGCTTAATATGATGACATGCTACATTATCGTCGTGTTCACCTATTATACTCCGATTCAGGTCCAAACTAATGCTGAAACATGAGTTTTTAAATGGTTGTGGGGTACATATTGGGGCAACAATCAGTACTATCTGTCTACTATCTGGTTAATCTCCGGTGTCTACTATGAGTTTCATGTTGGGTGCAAACAAACATTAAAGGAGCCATTATCTGTATTTTTTAACTAAAGCTATTATCTGCCTGCTATCATTGGTTTTGGGTCTATCCACAGTTTGCTACCATCTCTCTGGATTTGTGCATGCACTCCTTACATAATCTCACTATGTTTTATTCCTATGCATGCCAGTTATTGTACACAATGGAACTGATCATGTAAAGCAAAAGAGACGAGCCTTGCGTGGCAATAAAATTTCATGCAGACGTCGTTCCATGGTGGGCGCAAAGGCAGCCCCCCTCCACCCATTTTGGATTGTAATCAAGAGGAAGATACCTGTTATGAGGGGGATTCAGAAGGAGAAGACCACTCCTATTTACCCCATGAGGTCTTCGCTCTAACTTGGCATGCTGATGTTAGTAATATCATTCATATGGTGCCTTGCATTGCTTACTGTATACATTAAAGATGTCATCTGCTTAGTTTAGACATGCTTTGTGTCAATGCCATCTGTTCAGTTTCTTTATCGTATATGTGAATCATGCAATGCCATCTTGTCTAGCCAGGCATCATATATGTGAATTTTGCAATGCCACCCTGGTTAGCCAGTCATCTTATATGTAAATTATATCATGCCATCATTTTTTTATTACGTGTTAAATTTGTCAACAATTTTAGTACATTCAATTACTCTTCCTGTGCATCAGCCATTTTGCATGGTCATGGAAAAATCTGGAGTGGAAACAAGGTCTTCAGAGCAGACAATGCTATCTGACGAAGCGCATGTTTTGTT
The DNA here is from genome assembly GCA_032464435.1 of Aegilops umbellulata. Taxonomy (NCBI): domain Eukaryota; kingdom Viridiplantae; phylum Streptophyta; class Magnoliopsida; order Poales; family Poaceae; genus Aegilops; species Aegilops umbellulata. Next base: position 357,785,648 of record CP136058.1, read on the forward strand.
GGTTACCGATAGCTCCTCAGAGGAGGATTCAGAGAAAGATGACCAGTCATATCCCCCCCCCCCCCCCGAGGTGCATGACCTAACTTGGCAGGGTTATGTTGCTCATATCGTGCATATGGTATCTTGCATTGTTATGTCATTTGCTTAGTTTAGACATGCTTTGTGTGAATGCCACCTGTTTAGTGTCTAATTACCATATATGTGAATTATGCAATGCCATCTTGTTGCAAGACATTAAATATGTGAATTATGCAATGTTATCTTGTTGCAAGGCATTATGTATGTGAATTATGCAATGCCATGCTGTTTAGGCAAGCGTCATATATGTGAATTATATCATGCCGTCCTTTTTTTGTATTTCTCATTGCTTTTGTCGACAATGTTTGTATATTCAACTGCTCTTCCTGTGCATGAGCCATTTGAATTGGTGATGGAGAAATCTAGAGTGAAAACAAGGTCTTCAGAGCAGACAATGCTACCTGCTGAAGCAGATATCTTGCTGGTTACAGATAGCTCTTCAGAGGAGGATTCAGAGGCAGATGACCAGTCCTATTATCCCCCTGAGGTGTATGCTCAAACTTGGCAGGGTTATATTACTCATATAATGCATATGTTGTATTGCAGTGCTTAGTTTTTACATCATATACACAATATTGAATGCCATCTCCTTAGTTGACACATCATATATGCGATTGCCCTCCGCTCACTTCCTTAGTATATAAATCATATATTTGAATTATGTCATGCTATGATGTTTACATAGACAGCATGCATCTGAATTATGGCATGCCAACCCATTTTATAAAGACATAATATAGTTATATCATCTCATCATGTTTACATAGTCATCATATTTAAATTATGTCATTCTATCTGTGAATTATATCATGCCATCATGTTTCTATCGACGACATGTTTGTGATTTATGGCATGTCAACCACTTTAATAGACACACCGTATAGTTATATCATGTCATCATGTTTACATAGTCATCATATTTTGAAGTATGTCATTCTATCCTGTTTAGTTAGCCATCATACATGCGAAATTGTGTCATGCTATCCTGTTTAATTAGCCATCATATATGTGAAATTATGCCCTGCTATTCTATTTTCTTAGACAACATAAATGTGAATTATCTCATGCCCTGTTTTCTTCCCTACTATCCATTGCACCTGTCTATCTTACAATGTCTGTACATTCAAGTACTTTTCTTATTTATCAGCCATTTCAATTGGAGGGAGTGATGGTAGTATCTGTGGGAGTAAAAACACGGTCTTCAGAAAAGATCGTGCTACTTGTCGATGCAGATAGAACCACGGTTGTACTTGCCCAAGAACCAGCCCCACCACACATAACCCACACTCATGCAGATTGTACCCCTACCCAGTTGGACAGAGAACCAGCTACACCCCTTCTAACCCCAACCCCAGCAGATAGACACCCAGTTCCCGTTGACACAACACGGTCTCCACCACAGAGCACCCAAACACGAGCAGTTAGTAAGGTAACTGCAGTGCCCAAATCACGAGGACCACCACTTCGAACCCGAAGTCAACGCTTAAAACCGAAGAATAATTGTTCTCAGGTCAGGTTCCGTAGCTATGGTTCATACTACTTTGCTCTTGCATCACTGTATTTACTGATACCAACTAATTTCAAATTTGAAGGATGCAATTGAAACTCCAATGGCGCAACAGGTATGTTTTAAACCTGTTTCTTCAACGTGTTTGGCTGTTTGCTGTTGTAACTTGCTCTATGTTGATTTCAGTTTCAATTGAATAAACAGCTATGTTCTCATGCCATGCACATTACAAGTGTTGTTATTGCTGTGTAGTTTCCCACACTTATATTATGTCTATGCTGATTTGTCTTAAATAGATATGATTCGAACTGTATCTATCTTGATTTGGCAACGTAAACTAGAATGATATAGACCATACAGTGACCATACTACATAGATATATGTTTGTTTCATGCTGTTATCCTGTCCACCTTACTACTGAACTGGTTTACCAAAATGAGTTTCATACACTACAATGTAAACCTGAGATGTGTTTGTTTGTTTCTCTTTTAGAACGCAGATAAAATATTGGAGAAGAGTACCCTGTTATGCAAATAAGGTTCAAGATAGTGAGACATCCCTGTTGGTCTCCAAGAAAGCTGATAAAAACTATATTGAAGACACTGAGACAACCCCAAAGTCCTATCTTGATGTAGTGTTCGAGCTACTGGCTACCACTGCTGGCACCAGCTCTTTGAACTCGTTGCCTGAATCAGTTCGGCTTCTTGAGTCTCAACTTCAAGTTGAAATATATCGATCAGATGTTATGTGACAGGAAGCCGAAGGACTGAGGAAGTCCCTGCAGAATTCAGATGCATACTTTCTGGTGCAACAGCAAGCGCTGGAGGACTTAAGCGCCAAACAAGAGAAAGTTAATAAGCTTGCTAAGCATCTTGCAAGCATTATGGGTACCCCGGGATATTGTTTCTTGAGCTCTTCTGAAGTGGTTTCAGTTCTCGACTTGTTTTGCTGCGGCGTTTATATGCTGCTGTGTTCCCTATATTTGCACTGGTGGCGAACTTTGATGCCCAGTGGATGTAATATGTGTAATGGCCGTGATAGCCTAGTGTAAGTTACTTGCTTATTTATTTCCTTGTTGTCTTGTTTATTTGTTTGCTTGTAGCCAGTGCAATTCTTTTTCTGCGGTTTGCTAGTGGCTGCAATAACCTATTTTTTAAAACTAGGCCACAATAACCATGGGCAAATATTTACTGTAGTGACACTTGGCCTCCTATGGGCCGTAGAAACTATGGGCCTTCTACGGGCCGTATAAACAGTGGGCCTTCTACGGGCCGTAGAAGCAGTGGGCCTTCTACGGGCCGTATCATCAATGGGCCTTCTACGGGCCGTATCATCAATGGGCCTTATACGGGCCCTATGATTGATTGGCCAAACATGGGCCAAACAGACCACATTCTAGCCGTAAACGGGCTAGAGTTGGAATCATCCGTTCATGGGCCGACCATAATGGGCCATCGTTAATAGGCCGTATTTGATGACGCTATGAAAATGGCCCAACGTATTAATGGAGCACAAACGGGCCGACTGTAACCACGGGCTGAATTTGGCCCACAAGCAAAAAATGACAGTAACGGGCTGTAAGTAAACGAATGCTGGAAATGAGCCCAAGAATAAATGGGCTCTAAGAAGGCCGAAAGATAACATGGGCTGGAAACGGCCCAACGGAATAACGGGCCGTTAATGGGTATGAAGTGATACGCTGTTCATTACGGGCCAGTTTCACCACGGGCCGTTAATGGGTGTAAAGTGATACACTGTTCATTACGGGCCAGTTTCACCACGAGCCGTTAATAGGCCAAGAGTTACATAGGGCCTCATATGGGCCAAAAGACGTCATGGGCCATGCATGGGCCAGAAGTGAAAACGGGCTGGAATCATATTGGATGGCCCAGATGACGCTACTGGGCCTAATTCGGATAGGGCGTAACGTGCCTTGGGTTAGCGGGCTGTAAATGGGCTATATGCGAACAGGCCATTAACAGGCTTTCCATGGGCCGGCCCGCCACCTTTTGACCAAGTCAAATGGGCCAGCCTTTTCACATGACCCACTGACGAGCTGACACGTGTTTCGTCCGGCCAATAAGAATTTTACACGTGGAAATTTCCCGTTGGTCGGGGCTGTTAACGGGTTATCGGATCCAAAACCGGACCCGATAGCTTAACGGTGTTCCGTTACGGTGGATGCTACGTGTCGGTCACCCTTGACAAAAGCACTTCTGTGACGCGCGATTTATCGTCATGGAAGTGGACACTTCCATGATGATAATTTTGGTAATGTCATGGAACACTTCTAAGACAGCACAAGTATGACTATCTTGATTCTGTCATAAATTTGTCATGGATGTACATGCATGACAAAAAACGCAACCTACTGTGACAAACACGTATCATCACGGAAGTGTATTTTTCTTGTAGTGCGGTGACCAACCATTTTCTCATGAGTGAGGAGCGGAGTCCACTCCTCTTGAGAATAACCTGCCTAGCATGGAAGATACAGACAACCCTAGTTGATACATGAGCTATTCGAGCATACAAAACAAAATTTCATTTTGAAGGTTTAGAGTTTGGCACATACAAATTTACTTGGAACGGCAGGTAGATACCGCATATAGGAAGGTATGGTGGACTCATATAGAATAACTTTGGGGTTTATGGAAGTGGATGCACAAGCAGTATTCCCGCTTAGTACAAGTGAAGGCTAGAAAAAGACTGGGAAGCGACCAACTAGAGAGCGACAACAATCATGAACATGCATTAAAATTAATAAACATTGAGTGCAAGCATGAGTAGGATATAATCCACCATGAACATAAATATCATGGAGGCTATGTTGATTTTGTTTCAACTACATGTGTTAACATGTGCCAAATCAAGCCACTTGAATCATTCAAAGGAGGATACCACCCTATCATACCACATCACAAACATATTAATAGCATGTTGGCACGCAAGGTAAACCATTATAAACTCCTAGCTAATTAAGCATGGCATAAGCAACTATAATGTCTAATTGTCATTGCAAACATGTTTCATTCATAATAGGCTGAATCAGGAACGATGAACTAATCATATTTACAAAAACAAGAGAGGTCGAGTTCATACCAGCTTCTCTCATCTCAATCAGTCCATCATATATCGTGATTATTGCCTTTCACTTGCACGACCGAACAGTGTGAATAATAATAATAGTGCACGTGCATTGGACTAAGCTGGAATCTGCAAGCATTTAATACAAGGGAGAAGACAAGGTAATATGGGCTCTTTCTTAAATCAACAATAATGCATATAAGAGCCACTTCAACATTTTCGTTATGGTCTGCTCCTCTTGACCCCCAAAGAAAAGAAAAGAAATAAAACTATTTACACGGGAAAGCTCCCAACAAGCAAAAGAAGAACGAGAAATCTTTTTGGGTTTTCTTTTAATTACTACTACTACTACAGGCATGGAAAGTAAACTAACTAAAAGCTACAACTAATTTTTTTTCTTAAGGTTTTTCAAACACACAAGAAGAAGACTAGAAAAGAAAATAAACTAGCATGGATACTACAATGAAAAAGTATGAGCACCGACAACTGGAATGAGTGTGTGAACATGAATGTAATGTCGGTGAGAATACGTACTCCCCCAAGCTTAGGCTTTTGGCCTGAGTTGGTCTAGGACCAAGGGTCAAAGTTGTAGCTCGGGTCGTACTGAGAAGCAGCAGCTATTGCCTCATGAGCTACCACTTGGAGGCGAGTTGCCTCTGTCCTCCTCTTATACTCGCTCGCCTCCTCCCTGGTTATAATATATGTCCCTTTTTCCTGAAAGTCAAAGAAAGTAGGAGCAGGGAGAGCAACATGGACAGTGCGGCGCCTGTCAAATATTAGTCGATACTGGAGAGGCTATTCATTCCTCTCAATAAACTGATGACGAACCATAGCATTAAAATCTGAATAAGCAGGAGGCAGTTACATATCATTTTCATGTATGGGTATCTCAAGAAAATTAGCCACACGAGTTGCATAAATCCCACCAAACAAGTCTCAACTTAAACCATTATTATGCAACCTTCGTGCAACAATGGCCCCCAAGTTATATTGTTTATCTCCTAAAACAGCACTCTTGAGAACACTAAGGTCAGGAACACACATGTGACATGCCTCATCCTTACCGTTTATGCATCTACCTATAAAGAGAGCAAAATAATGTATAGCAGGAAAATGAATGCTCCCTATGGTAGCTTGTGTTATTTCCTTGGATTCCCCCACAGTGATACTAGCAAGAAAATCCTTAAACTCAAATTTGCGAGGTTCACTAGCACTATCCCACTGCGGAAGTTTACAAGCAGTATTAAAATCCTCTAAGTCCATGGTATAAGATTTACCATAGATATCAAATAGGACAGTATGAGAATTGCGTGAAGATGAAAATTTGAACCTTCTCACAAAGGAATCAGTTAGGAGATAATACTGAGGGCACTTATCTAGCATGAAGCCCTCGAGTTCAGCATTGTGCACATATGCGTCAAATTCCTCCTTAATTCCTCCTCGAACCATGAAATCATCTGACGGCCATTCACAAGGCTGCACTTGAGCTTCTCTTGGTGGTTCATGGTCCGGCTCACGTATTGCAGGCCTGGGTCTTGCTCCTTGAAGAACCACCTTGGTATATTTTCCTAAACATATTTCTTCCTCTGAAAAATTTCTGAAATTTTTTAGTAACTCAAAATAAAAGTGAACCAAACTCAACAAAATTGATAGCAACTACTCCCACAAGTGCCTAGAGACTATATCATGCATTAGAACTACTTGGGACCATATAAATTTGACATGCAAAGTCAAGAACAGGGTCACCTAAGCAGCAAAAATTTGCAATGAATAGAGCACTAGAACAAAAACTAATCAGACCATTGGAGGAGTCATATGCCGAAGAACAATCCCCCAAAGAAGTTTTGTGAGTGGAGCTTTGAGCAAGGAGATCGAAAATCGCAGCAAGATGAGCTAGAACTCATGCTTGAGCTGGTTGGTGATTTTTTGGGAGGAAGAAGGAGTGTATGGTGGCTGGAATAAATGGAGGGGGCCACCAGGGGCCCACGAGACAGGGAGCGCGCCTAGGGGGGTGGGCGCGCCCTGGACCCTCGTGGCCAGGTGCTGGCTCCCCCTGATGTGTTCTCAGTGCCAGATATTCTCAAATATTCTAGAAAAAATCATATTTCATTTTCAGGGCATTTGGAGAACTTTTATTTTCGGGGTATTTTTTATTGCACGGATAATTCAGAAAACTGACAGAAAAATACTATTTTTTCTTTATTTATTCTAAATAACAGAAAGTCAAAGGAGGGTACAAAAGGTTGTGCTTTCTAACTTCATCCATCTCATGCTCATCAAAAGGAATCCACTAACATGGTTGATCAAGTCTTGTTAACAAACTCTTTTTTAATAACATGGAACCGGAGAAATTTCGAATAACACTAGGTTACCTCAACGAGTCTATGCACATCCCAAACAATAAGAATATCATATTTCTTCTTGACAATACGAAGAGGAAATTCAAAACCTCCAATAGTAATAGTTGAAATTTTTCCAATTGATTTGATACTATGGACTTGAGGTTGTTTCCTCGGAAAGTGTACCGTATGCTCATTACCATTAACATGAAAAGTGACATTGCCTTCCTCTAGTTCATGCTGGTGATACGGTACTCTTTTGGCTTGATCGTTGGCAACTGGGAAATCATGCTGTCTTGTTGCAGGACTCTTTCCCAAGACTCCACTCCTTTGCTGTGGACAATGCAATCACAGTCAAAGAGTTTCTTGTGAGGCCTGACATCTTGGATAACTTTCATCTGCCACTATGGCAGGAGGCATTTTCAGAGCTCACGCAATTACAAACCCTACTGCCTTTGGTCAATTTGAATGGGGAGATCAAGGACGTTTGGAAGTGGCCTTCCAAGTCTGGTGATTATATGGCAAAGATATACTATGATTTTTGCTTCTCACATCTAGTGGTGGATCCTATTTTCAAGTGGGTCTGGAAGAGTTCATGCACGCTAAAGATAAAAGTTTTTGGTTGGCTTCTGTTAATGGATCGTTTGAACACCAGAGATATGATGCAACGAAGGCAATGGATCATCCAGGATGATACTTGTGTGCTTTGCAATCTTGCTCAACATGAGGATCGGGTTCATCTTTTCTTTGCTTGCAATTATAGCCAAAGGGTTTGGAACTATCTTGGGATTTCTTGGATAGCGCAACCAAACCAAACCAAACCACATATGATATGGCTCAAGCAGCTAGCAAGGATTTTGGACACCCTTTCTTCTCTGAGGTGGTTTTCACCGCTACTTGGAATATTTGGACACAAAGCAATGGGAAAATTTTCAGGAATGAGCAACCTTCATTTCGAGCTTGGAGAAGAAACTTTATACATGACATTTCCCTTCTGTCTCATAGGATTAGATGTAAATATAAGGATAGTTTAGCTTCTTGGATAGCTGACCTTACATAGTTTTCTTTTGTAAGTATTTCTCCTTTGTTGTAATTTTTTAAATAGTTGTAACTAATACTTTGTTATTTATTTAATAAAGGACTGTGAGGCTGTTGCTTTGCAGTAAATAGTCAAAAAAGTGACATTGCCTTTGTTGCAATCAATAATAGCCCCTGCAGTATTCAAAAAGGGTCTTCCAAGAATAATAGACATACTATCGTCCTCGGGAATATCAAGAATAACAAAGTCTGTTAAAATAGTAACGTTTGCAACCACAACAAACACATCCTCACAAATACCGACAGGTATAGCAGCTGATTTATCAGCCATTTGCAAAGACATTTCAGTAGGTGTCAACTTATTCAAATCAAGTTTACGATATAAAGAGAGAGGCATAACACTAACACCAGCTCCAAGATCACATAAAGCAGTTTTAACATAGTTTCTTTTAATGGAGCATGGTATAGTTGGTACCCCTGGATCTCCTAGTTTCTTAGGTATTCCACCTTTAAAAGTATAAGTAGCAAGCATGGTGGAAATTTTAGCTTCCGGTATCTTTCTCTTATTTGTAACAATATCCTTCATATACTTAGCATAAGGATTCATTTTAGGCATATCAGTAAAACGCATACGCAAAAAGATAGGTCTAATCATTTCAGCAAAGCGCTCAAAATCCTCATCATCCTTTTTTCTTGGATGGTTTGGGAGGAGAAGGCATGGGTTTCTGAACCCATGGTTCTCTTTCTTTACCGTGCTTCCTAGCAACAAAGTCTCTCTTATCATAAAGTTGATTCTTTGATTGTGGGTTATCAAGATCAACAATAGGTTCAATCTCTACATCATTGTCATCACTAGGTTGAGCATCAACATGAACATCATCATTAACATTATCACTAGGTTCATGTTCATCACCAGATTGTGTTTCAGCATCAGAAATATAAAAATCATTGGGATTCTCAGGTGTGTCAACAACAGGTTCACTAGAAGCATGCAAAGTCCTATCATTTTTCTTTTTGTTCCTTTTAGAAGGACTAGGTGCATCAACATTAGTTCTCTGAGAATCTTGCTCAATTCTCTTAGGGTGGCCCTCAGGATACAAAGGTTCCTGAGTCATTTTACCCCCTCTAGTCATAACTCTAACAGCATTATCATTCTTCTTATTATTTAATTCATTGAGCAAATCATTTTGAGCTTTAAGCACTTGTTCTACTTGAGTGGTAACCATAGAAGCATGTTTACTAATGAGTTTAAGTTCACCTTTAACTCTAGACATATAATCACTCAAGTGTTCAATCATATAAGCATTGCATTTCAATTGTCTACCAACATAAGCATTGAAGTTTTGTTGTTTAACAATAAAATTATCAAACTCATATAAGCATTGGCTAGTAGACTTATAACGAGGAATATCACCTTCATCAAATCTATAGAGAGAATTTACCTTTACTACCTATGTCGTGTTATCAAGACCATGTATTTATTAAACATGCGGCAAATTAAGACCATGTATTTCTTCAATAGGAGGTAAATTCTTAACATCATCAGCTTTAATACATTTTTCTTTCATAGATTTGTTTGCCTCTTGCATATCTTCAGGACTGAGAAATAGAATACCGCTTTTCTTCGGAGTTGGCTTAGGAGTTGGTTCAGGAAGTATCCAATTATGTTCATTAGTCAACACATTATTCAATAGCAATTCAGCTTGATCAACTGTTCTTTACCTGAAAACACAACCAACACAACTATCCAGGTGGTCTCCGGAAGCATCGGTTAGTCCATTATAAAAGATATCAAGTATTTCATTTTTCTTGAGAGGATGATCAGGCAAAGCATTAAGTAATTTGAGAAGTCTCCCCCAAGCTTGTGGGAGACTCTCTTCTTCAATTTGCACGAAATTATATATTTCCCTTAAAGCAGCTTGTTTCTTATGAGCGGGGAAATATTTAGCAGAGAAGTAATAAATCATATCCTGGGGACTAATCACACAACCAGGATCAAGAGAATTAAACCATGTTTTAGCATCACCCTTTAATGAGAACGGAAATAATTTAAGGATGTAGTAGTAGCGAGTGTTCTCATCATTAGTGAATAGGGTGGCTATATCATTTAATTTAGTAAGATGTGCCACAACAGTTTCAGATTCATAGGCCTAAAAAGGATTAGATTCAACCAAAGTAATTATCTCAGGATCAACAGAGAAATCATAATCCTTATCAGTAACACAGATAGGTGAAGTAGCAAAAGCAGGGTCATATTTCATTCTAGCATTCAAAGATTTTTCTTTAAGATTAGCTAACAATTTCTTAAGATCATTCCTATCATTGCAAGCAAGAAAATCTCTAGCAGTTTCTTCATCCATAACATAACCCTCAGGCACAATAGGCAATTCATATCTAGGGGTAGAATCTTCATCATCACTTTCATTAATATTATCAGTTTCAATAATTTCATTCTCTCTAGCCCTAGCAAGTTGTTCTCAAGAAATTCACCCAATGGCACAGTAGTATCAAGCATAGGAGTAGTTTCATCACAAGTATCATGCATAGCAGAAGTGGCATCATTAATAACATGCGACATATCAGAATTAATAGCAGAAGTAGGTTTAGGTGTCGCGAGCTTACTCAAAACAGAAGGTTAATCAAGTGCAGAGCTAGATGGCAGTTCCTTACCTCCCCTCGTAGTTGAGAGATAAATTTTGGTTTTCTTGTCTTTCAAGTTCCTCATAGTGACCAACAGATATAAATCCCAAGTGACTCAAAGAATAGAGCTATGCTCCCCGGCAATGGCGCTAGAAAATAGTCTTGATAACGCACAAGTAGAGGGGATCACAACAGTTTTTGAGGGTAGAGTATTCAACCCAAATTTATTGATTCGACACAAGGGGAGCCAAAGAATATTCTCAAGTATTAGCAGTTGACTTGTCAATTCAACCACACCTGGATAACTTAGTACCTGCAGCAAAGTATTTAGTAGCAAAGTAGTATGGAAGTAACGGTAACGGGGGCAAAAGTAACAGTAGCAGTTTTGTAGTAATTGTAACAGTGGCAACGGTAAAGTAACTAAGCAAAGAGAAATATGTGCAAAGCTCGTAGGCATTGGATCGGTGATGGAGAATTATGCCGGATGCGATTCCTCATGCAATAGTTATAACCTAGGGTGACACATAACTAGCTCCAATTCATCAATGTAATTGTTGGTGTTCTGGGAACGGGGGTCCCCAGACTTGCCTGCCTGCGGCCTGCGGCGTGGCTCAAAGGGGGCCCAGCACGGCCCATCTTCGTCAACACAAACCCCAGACCCTCGCGAGGGGCCAAGCCTCGCGGGGCAGACGACACGGAGCTTCCTCAGGTGCGGCCTCATCAGGCTGGCTCGTGAGGAGGCGGAGAGATCAAGGCGGGGTACCTCGCGAGGTGCCCATGACGCAAGCCATGACGACCAAGGCCGCCAGGCGGGTGCCAGCCCACGCAGTGTCCTCCCTTTCCTCTTTGGTGCAAAGGGAGCAAGCGCAGGCGGGAGGATCAAGCAAAGGCACCCGTTTCGGTGCAACAAGACCAAGACCAGCTCCGCGACAAGGAGGAAGTCACTGTGGAGCCCAAGCCAGCGTCATCACCAGAGCCTTTGGCAGGCGAGGACCAACTTTAGTCAAGATAAGTGTACCAGATGTTCCCCTTCAAAATGGCCAATTGTTGGCACCCTTCCCGCTCAATATTTGGGAAGAGGCCCAGGGCCTTTGCCAATAAATAGGACTAGCCACCCCCAGGACTGGGGGGACGGATCAATGGGCAATCAGACAGACAGAGAGAGAGAGAGAGAGAGAGAGAGAGAGAGAGAAGGGCGACTGAACCCCTCTAGCAGTTCATCGCCCCAGCCAAGAACAGACCCTCGCGAGGCTGTTCTTCCTTGTATTGTTCATCATCAGCCCAAGAGGCAATCCACCACACCACCACACTGGAGTAGGGTATTACACCACATCGGTGGCCCGAACCAGTATAAACTCTGTGTCTCTTGTGTTGTTCTTCTGGTAGCTTAGATCCTTGCGAGGCGGAGGGGTACAGGTAGGTAGGAAGCGTAATCTCCGCGCGCACCCTAGATTTCGAACCTCAAGGGTCTGCCGGAACCCGAAATCCGACATTTGGCGCGCCAGGTAGGGGTGCGCCGGAATCCACCTTCTACCACTTCGTGCCCCGCCGCGTCATCATCACCATGTCCGGCGACCAGGCGGGCAACCCAGATCCATGGGCGGCATGCCCCGCCCGCACAGAGCCGCTCGCCTCGAGCGACCCCGTGCCCCAAGTAGCTCGCGGTCCGCAGGGCGCTGCGGGCCGCGGGCGACGTGGACAGGCTTCGACGGCCCTCACACCGCGGCAGACGCGGTCGGCAGCAAGGGCCTCCAATCACGCCGCGACCATGACACCGTACACCCGCCGGGAGCAGGCGAACTCGAGGGCCGCGCTCACGGTGGCCCGAGAGCTGCTATAGTGCAGGCTGCTGGAAGGCGGCCGTGACGTGCTGCTGGAGCGGGTCGCCGAGCTTCTGGGCTTTGCCGCCTCGGGGGCTCACCCCTTCTGCACCCAGATCCCGCCTCAAGCCCAGGGCAGCCCACGCGGGGGCTCCGCGCACGCCCGCGGGCTCCAAGGCTACTCCAACACCAGCGAGGCTCTCGGCACCGGACCGGCGGCGACGCTACCCCTGCCCCCGGTCCGTGAAGAAGAAGGACTCGACGCGACCCACGGTCTCAGTGGACAGCCGCGCTACCACCCCATGGTGGGCGCGTCAAGCGGAGCTGCATGGCACGCGGAGCACTACGGCGTGCCCTTCGGGATGACGGCGCCAGAAGAATACATGCCCCACATGATGGACCAGTGGCACACTCACGAGGGCGAACAAGGCTCGCTCCTCAGCCCAGGCTGGGGGAACGAGGCACCAGAAGCTGAGCCCTTCCAGGAGCCCAGGGATGGCCCCACTGGCCGCGCTGGAAGCAACGATTATCGGGTACCGCTACTTCCTCAGGAGCAGGCATACGCTAATCATGGATCGCGGGAGGTGCAGGTCACCACAGCGGGCAGCTGCCCCGCTCCCACGATCTCCTACCCCTCGGGAGGAGGGCGCAGGGGGCTGCAGGAGAGGGGCAGAGATCCGACATCACCATCGTGGCGTTCGAAGCAAGGCGTTCTCAGGAGGTAGGCCCTCTGCTGGGGAGGTGCCTCAGGGCCTACCCCTGGCGGAGGACCCGTGGTCGTCGGGGGAACCGCTGGCGACCGCTCTACCCCATCGGTCGCGTCCTGGTTTCAGGTCGTCGTTGATGGCACTAGAGTGTGGCGCAAGGTGCGGCCCTCGTCTGGCGATATGAAGCAAGGCCGGTACCTGTGAAGAAGGCCCAGTGCCTGTGAAGCTCGCCACCCCGTGACACTCTCACGTAATAATGAGTGGGGCTGTACACGCCCCGGAGTCTCAGGGGTGCCGGCCTCAGGCCCTGGGGCTCCCTCCCATGCCCAGTGGCAGCACTTAGCTCCGCGCTGGTGAGAAGACGTCCAAGACTAGATTACGTGCTGGACGCGGCCTTTTGTCTGCTTTCATTTGCTTTTCCCTTTGGTTGTAATTTCCCCCCCGCTGGATTTAACTTGGATTCGAATTTGAAATTTGCGTGTGTTCGGGGAAGGGGTTCTTAGTCTCGTTCGAGCCATTTCTCGCGTTTCGATTACCACTTCACCTCAGCTGCCTCCTCTCGCGAGCCCCTCGCCAGCCAGGTCAGGCCTAGCTTGCGCGCAGCCCAGACTGCCGCCGCCGCGTCCTCTCGGGAGGATTTCCAATGCCTGTGAAGATTATCCTTTTGGAAAAGGCCCGGAGCCTGTGAAGAAGGCGACTGCCTGTGAAGATTATCCTTTTTGGAAAAGGCCCGGAGCCTGTGAAGAAGGCGAATGCCTGTGAAGATTATCCTTTTTGGATAAGGCCCGGAGCCTGTGAAGAAGGCGAATGCCTGTGAAGATTATCCTTTTTGGAAAAGGCCCGGAGCCTGTGAAGAAGGCGAATGCCTGTGAAGATTATCCTTTTGGAAAGGGCCCGGAGCCTGTGAAGAAGGCGAATGCGTGTGAAGATTATCCTTTTGGAAAAGGCCCAGAGCCTGTGAAGAAGGCGAATGCCTGTGAAGATTATCCTTTTTGGAAAAGGCCCAGAGCCTGTGAAGAAGGCAAATGCCTGTGAAGGTTATCCCTTTTTGGAAAAGGCCCGGAGCCTGTGAAGAAGGCCAACGCCTGAGAAGCTCACCGCCCGCGACACTCTCACATCCTGCGGATTCGATTAGAGAACACTCGAGACGCCACAGCCTCCCGCAGGCTACCTCGGGACCCGCACGAAACAAAGGTAAACTAGCCAACCACCAGGCGCGGACGCACGGGCAGTGTAACGTCTACTAATATGATGAACACAAGTTTTACATGAGGGGCTCCCCCTCCCAAAATGCTCTCACAATCGTCAGGCCAAAACCTGAGTTCTATTCATGCAGGGTAAGGAAAGAGGGACAATGCATAATCAGTCGGATGAATCCTCCAATGCGTCCTCAGGAGCACCTCCCGAACCGTAGCTGACGTCGCTAGACTTGCCATTGTTGTCTGCGTCGCCACTAGTGGCGTCAGGGCCGTTCACCACACCGCCCTTGTCAGCAGCAACGATCACGTCGTCATTGTCCGAAGCGAAGGCCCTGACAAGAGCATCCACATTGTCATCCACCCAGTGCACCAGGTCGTCTCGGATGGCCTGGGGAACTGGGGTGATGGTGGCGTCGAAGTCGAAGTGGGGATCCATGTTCCGGAGACGGCTGAAGACACGGGAAAAGGCGCGCCCGAGCAGGGCGTGGCTCCTCTCCTCCACCAACCTGTCGGCCCTGACCGACCGCGCCTCCAGCTGCGTCACCACGGCGATGAAGAACTGAAGGTTGCCGGCGTAGTTGATTGCGTGCGGCTCGCCAACAACCGCCTCGCAGATGTTGCCCAAGGCTGTGTTGGCTCTCTCCCGGAGCGTGGAGAGCATGGGGCCGTGCTCATGCTCCAGGACCTGCCGCTGACGTATCTCATCCGCATTCTGGCGTGCGACGGCCTCAGCCTCCTCCACCCGCTAGCGAAGACGGAGCACCTCGACCCGGGAGGTGGTTGACTCCCCTTGCGCTACCTCAAGCGCGGCCCAAAGAGCATCGGCCCGCCGCGTCGCTTCCTCCAGCTTGGTCCTTAGGGCTGCGGTCCTACCTTCAGCCTCGACCCGGATCAACCCCAACCTCCCCTCGAACTCGCGCTCGAGGTCTTGGCGCGCCATCGCCACCCGACGTCCAACCTCCTCCAGGACACGGGCTTCCCGTGCAGCGACATCATCCTCCGCCTGCGTCACCAAGCGCTCTCTCGTCTCCAGACGCTCGTACTCGCATGTACGTTCGGCGGCTTACAGCGTCAGCGCCTCCTCACGCTTCTAGAGCCCTGCCGGGTCGCCGGAGGCCACCTTCATCGACGCAAGGGCTGCCTCGTGCAGCTCCACTTGCTCCTCCTGTGAGTGGCACCGGGCCAGGAGCTCCCCAGCCCGCTCCTCCGCAGCTTCTCTCCGCCGGTCGGCCTCCCGGGCCTCCTCAGCGGCCCGTGATCGGGCCTCACGAGAGGCTGCCAACGACGCCTTGGCCTTTTCATCGTCAAGATCGCGCTGATGGCGCGCGAGGGCGACGGCGCCCTCCAGCTCGTGCCTCTCTACAGCCAGGCGCAGGCCCTCGGCTTCAAGGCACACGTCTTCATCAGCAAGCTCCTCACCAAGCAGGTCGACCGCGTCAGCCGCCCTTCGAAGGAATCCTTGGCGAAGAGCGCGACGCTCCCGAGCGCGCTCACGCACGTCTTCCACACCATCACCTGCCCAAGGAAGAGTCGGGGGCCACGAATCGGCACTCCCCCTCCAGACAGGGGGCTGGGGGCTGGCACCCTCGCGGCAGTCGGGCACACCACGCCAGAAGCCCGGCCTGGAGCCAGCCCGCCACCAGATGAAGAGCACAGGGAGCGCCTCAGCCAATCGCAGTCCACGACCAGGCGAGAAGCCCACGGCAGGCTGGCTATGCCCCGAGAAGGCCCGCGAAGGAAGACCGCGGGGCGCGTAGGGCCTCGACGCACCTCGGGACGGTTCGCCCCTCCAGCCGTCCTCACTACAAGGGCAGTGCTGCTTGGAGCACTCAAGGACGGAGGAGGGAGCGAAGCCAAGGGGGACGGAACCTCAGCCATCTCTGCGAGCTCGGCTGGAAGGGGCCTGCGGAGCAAGGATCGGCAAGATCAACAGAAAGATCGGGGGCTGGAGAAGGAGAAGGCTTACTCATTAGTGGCGAAGTACTTCCTACGCTTCAGCAGGCGACAAGGGTAATCGTCGCCCAGGGCCTCCCTTTTCTTCCGAAGGGCCTCAAAGTCCACGCGGAAGCGGCCCAAGAGCTGAGCGCAGGGGTCAACCTGCGACGAGGGCGTAGCATCAAGGCGATCCGCGTCAGGGGCACCTGCCTGGTGCGCACTGCCGGTCGCCTCGCCCGAAGGAACAACTGGAGCCTCAGGGGCCTCATCCGCAGGCGCTGAGGGCAGCTGCTCGCCGCTCTCGGCCTCGGCGGCGTGGGCCCCAGCAGCTGCTCTCTCATGAGCATCACCCGGCGCTGTCACCCCGTCGGGAGGCCCCTCGGCCTCTGGCGCCTCATGCCTCCCTGCCCCGCCACTTGAGGAAGAGTCGCCTTGGCCGACTGGAAGGGCAGTCACCATCACTGGGTTCTCGCGAGGCCCCAGGAGGCCAGCGGGGCGTGGCCCCCATTCATCAAAGATCGGCATTTGCTTCACAAAATCGTCCCTTTTCTGGCAGAGGTACAGTAGGGCCCCTCCCCGCTGGATGCTGCCCGGGTTGGGGTCACCAGTCAGGATCAAGAGCACTGTCCTCAGCACTTCAGGCGTCAGATCCTCTTCCTGGAGCCTCATACGATCACCGCGCCCACTGAAGGCCCACATCCGGCGAGAGTGGCGTTGGAGAGGAGCAATGCGGCGTAGCAGGAACTCCTTCACCACCTTGGGCGCTGTCACGCCGATCGACTTTAAGAACGCGAAGCGGTGCCAGACAAAGGCGAGCCGAGGGCTCTCGAGCGTCTCCTGGCCCCAGCTCGAATTGGGGACAGCAGGCGAGGTTGGCTTCGACAGCAGGGGGCTGGGCACCCCAACATCAACATACAGCCACCGCTCGCGGAACCCAGCCGAAGGCAAAGGGAGCCCGAAGTCGATCCCTGAGGCCGTTATCTCAGACGCGGCGACGAAGCTCACGCACGCCGAGCATTGGGTAGGATCAACAAGGCGCAAAGAGAAGAAGTGGCGCAGCAAGGCAACCGATGGAAGGATGCCCATCATTGCCTCGCAAACAAAAGTGAAGACCGAAAGAAGGGTGATGGATTCGAGACCCAGATGCATCATGTGGATCTGGTAGTGGGAAAGCACGACCCTGAAGAAATCGGAAAAGGGGGGAACCAGACCCGCCCATAGGGCATCAACAAAATAATGGACCTCGGTGATTATCCTATCAGTGGGGAAGTGAGACGTGGGCCAGGCCGTCGTCCCCCCGCACTCGTTGAAGATAGTAGCCAGAGCCGACTTGACCTTGCCCAGGCCCTCTCGATTGAGTATGATCGACCGGCCGACGGCGGGGGCCACCAACGGCGGCAAGCGAGGCGGAGGCATGGGTTTCTTCCCTCTTCCCTTCTTCGTCGGAGCCATGGCGATGGGAAGGGGGAGAGAAGGTTCGAGATTGGGATGAAAACAGGAGCTGGAGTTCGAGCGGAGGAAGGACAGAGGGCGCACGAACAAAAGGAAGGGAGCGACTGTGTACAACTACGAGTCCGCCTAGCATGGCGCGGAATAAGGGGGCGTGGGGGAACAGTGCCGCCCACGTCCAATCAACCGCCACGCGGCGCCCAAGGCCGCAGGCTGTTAGGGCCCGTGGCGCTTCGCCCTTGTCCTTTCGCCTCCCTGCACGGCCAAGTCCGGGCGCGCCTTGGGCCCGGGGGCTACTGTCGGTGTTCTGGGAACGGGGGTCCCCAGACTTGCCTGCCTGCGGCCTGCGGCGTGGCTCAAAGGGGGCCCAACACGACCCATCTTCATCAACACAGACCCAAGACCCTCGCGAGGGGCCAAGCCTCGCGGGGCGAACGACACAGAGCTTCCTCAGGCGCGGCCTCATCAGGCTGGCTCGCGAGGAGGCGGAGAGATCAAGGCGGGGTCCCTCGCGAGGTGCCCATGATGCAAGCCATGACGACCAAGGGCGCCAGGCGGGCGCCAGCCCGCGCATTGTCATCCCTTTCCTATTTGGTGCAAAGGGAGCAAGCGTAGGCGGGAGGATCAAGCAAAGGCACCCGTTTTGGTGCAACGAGACCAAGACCAGCTCCGCGACAAGGAGGAAGTCACTCTGGAGCCCAAGCCAGCGTCTTCACCAGAGCCTTTGGTAGGCGAGGACCAACTTTAGTCAGGATAAGTGTACCAGATGTTCCCCTTCAAAATGGCCAATTGTTGGCACCCTTCCCGCTCAATATTTGGGAAGAGGCCCAGGGCCTTTGCCAATAAATAGGACTAGCCACCCCCAGGACTGGGGGGACGGATCAATGGGCAATCAGACAGAGAGAGAGAAGGGCGACTGAACCCCTCTAGCAGTTCATCGGCCCAGCCAAGAACAGACCCTCGCGAGGCTGTTCTTCCTTGTATTGTTCATCATCAGCCCAAGAGGCAATCCACCACACCACCACACTGGAGTAGGGTATTACACCACATCGATGGCCCGAACTAGTATAAACTCTGTGTCTCTTGTGTTGTTCTTCTGGTAGCTTAGATCCTTGAGAGGCGGATGGGTACAGGTAGGTAGGAAGCATAATCTCCGCGCACACCCTAGAGTTCGAACCTCAAGGGTCTGCCGGAACCTGAAATTCGACAATAATGTAGGCATGTATTCCGAATATAGGCATACGTGCTTATGGAAAAGAACTTGCATGCCATCTTTTGTCCTACCACCCCCCCCCCCCCCGTGGCAGTGGGGTCCTATTGGAGACTAAGGGATATTAAGGCCTCCTTTTTATAGAGTACCAGACCAAAGCATTAACACTTAGTGAATACATGAACTCCTCAAACTACGGTCATCACCGGGAGTGGTCCCGATTCTTGTCACTTCGGGGTTGCCAGATCATAACACATAGTAGGTGACTATTGACTTGCAAAATAGGATCAAGAACTCACATGTATTCATGAAAACATAATAGGTTCAGATCTGAAATCATGGAACTCGGGCCCTACTGAGAAGCATTAAGCATAGCAAAGTCATAGCAACATCAATCTCAGAACATAGTGGATACTAGGGATCAAACCCTAACAAAACTAACTCGATTACATGGTAAATATCATCCAACCCATCACCGTCCAACAAGCCTACAATGGAATTACTCACACACTGCGGTGAGCATCATGAAATTGGTGATGGAGGAAGGTTGATGATGACGACGGCGACGGATTCCCCTCTCCGGAGCCCCGAACGGACTCCAGATCAGCCCTCCCAAGAGAGATTAGGGCTTGGCGGCGGCTCCGTATCGTAAAACGCGATGAATCCTTCTCTCTGATTTTTTCTCCCCAAACGTGAATATAGAGTTGGAGTTGAGGTCGGTGGAGCACCAGGGGGCCCACGAGGCAGGGGGCGCGCCCGGGGGGTAGACGTGCCTCCACCCTCGTGGACAGGGTGTGGGCCCCCTAGCCTTGATTCTTTCGCCAGCATTTTTTATTAATTCCAAAATATTCTCCGTGAAGTTTCAGGTCATTCCGAGAACTTTTATTTCTGCACAAAAATAACACCATGGCAATTCTGCTGAAAACAGCATCAGTCCGGGTTAGTTCCATTCCAATCATGCAAGTTAGAGTCCAAAAAAGGGTAAAAGTGTTTGGAAAAGTAGATACGATGGAGACATATCAATTAACAAAACAGTTAATAAGTGAGCACCACACTGCACGACATATAGAACATATACACTAGAGCAACAGATTGCATGGTAAAATTAGATAGCACAATTCACTAGAATTTGTGAAGGAAAGGCAGGAGCAGCACACGCAACGGGTAAACCGAGCATGCTTAACCAGCGTAGCTAGCAAATGGCAAGGTGCTCCTCCAAGATCTGGGGGTCAGCACGAATGGCAGCCATCGCCACCTCATCCGTGCGTGCGGCCGCGATTTGCTTCTCCGCTGCCAAATGCTCCTTGACATCCTGGCTAAACTGCGTGCACCATGGCTTAGGGTGGCGCTTATTTGGTGGAGGGGTAAGTGATTTGGGTGGAAGGTGTCGCGCTCGCGCTGGCGGTCGGGGCATGTGGGATGTGGAAGGAGGAGGAGGAGGATGGGGGTCGGGTGTGGATTACCTGGCTGGATAGACGAGACCGAGCAGCGTGAAGGAGGGTCGCCAGCGATGAGGCGGTGCTGCAAGCAAGGAGTGAATGTTTCCACTTGGAAAGGAAGGCGGAAATAGGGGAAATGTGGCTTTTCGTAAGGGGGAGGGGGCGGGGAGGTAGATATTTCAGCGGAAAAATTTGGAATCGCTTCAGCGAAAAAACTGACGCGCAAAGTGTCATCAGACACGGTCCCTTATTCAGAACTGTGTACGATATGTGAACATCACAAACGATTCAGATAGCTTAACCCGTGTGTGATGAGTTTGAACGTCCAACATTTTGGTTCGAATTTCCATGGTTACAATGGTCATCCACGTAATTGCATAATTAGGGTACATAAAAGAGACTACAACACAACCACACTTCCTAATAGAGCAAGTTCAGCAATTAAACAGAGCTAGCTGACCTAAACATTACTCTAACAAATTAAAGACCGACACTCTTAATTAAACAAAACAAAGAGTACCAGTACTACGGCTGGTGCTCGTCGATCCCCACTGCTACCTCTTGAGCACTGCGTTGCTTTTCCCTTGAAGAGGAAAGGGTGATGCAGTAAAGCAGCGTAAGTATTTCCCTCGGTTTTTAAGAACCAAGGTATCAATCCAGTAGGAGACCATGCACGAGTCCCTCACACCTACACAAACAAATAAATCCGCGCAACCAACGTGAAAAGGGGTTGTCAATCCCTTCACAGTCACTTACGAGAGTGAGATCTGATAGATATGATAAGATAATATTTTTGGTATTTTTGTGATAAAGATGCAAAGTAAAATAAAAGACAATAAAAATAACTAAGTGTTGGAAGATTAATATGATGGAAAATAGACCCGGGGGCCATAGGTTTCACTAGTGGCTACTCTCGAGAGCATAAGTATTACAGTGGGTAAACAAATTACTGTTGAGCAATTGGTAGAATTGAGCATAGTTATGAGAATATCTAGGTATGATCATGTATATAGGCATCACGTCTGAGACAATTAGCCCGACTCCTGCCTGCATCTACTACTATTACTCCACACATCGACCGCTATCTAGCATGCATCTAGAGTATTAAGTTCATGAGAACAAAGTAACACTTTAAGTAAGATGACATGATGTAGAGGGATAAACTCATGCAATATGATATAAACCCCATCTTGTTATCCTCGATGGCAACAATACAATACGTGCCTTGCTGCCCCTACTGTCACTGGGAAAGGACACCACAAGATTGAACCCAAATCTAAGCACTTCTCCCATTGCAAGAAAGATCAATCTAGTAGGCCAAACCAAACTGATAATTCGAAGAGACTTGCAAAGATAACCAACCATACATAAAAGAATTCAAAGAAGATTCAAATATTGTTCATAGATAAACTTGATCATAAACCCACAATTCATCGGTCTCAACAAACACATCGCAAAAGAAGATTACATCGAATAGATCTCCACAAGAGAGGGGGAGAACATTGTATTGAGATCCAAAAAGAGAGAAGAAGCCATCTAGCTAATAACTATGGACCCAAAGGTCTGAGGTAAACTACTCACACATCATCGGAGAGGCTATGGTGTTGATGTAGAACCCCTCCGTGATCGATGCCCCCTCCGGTGGAGCTCCGAAAAAAGCCCCAAGATGGGATCTCACGGGTACAGAAGGTTGCGGCGGTGGAATTAGGTTTTTGGCTCCGTATCTGGTAGTTTGGGGGTACGTAGGTATATATAGGAGGAATAAGTACGTCGGTGGAGCAACATGGGGCCCACGAGGATGGAGGGCGCGCTAGGGGGTAGGCGCCCCCTACCTCGTTCCTTCCTATTGATGTCTTGACGTAGGGTCCAAGTCCTCTGGATCACGTTCGTTACGAAAATCACGTTCCCGAAGGTTTCATTCCGTTTGGACTCCGTTTGATATTCTTTTTCTGCGAAACTCTGAAATAGGCAAAAAAAAAACAATTCTGGGCTGGGCCTCCGGTTAATAGGATAGTCCCGAAAATAATATAAAAGTGTATAATAAAGCCCATTAAACATCCAAAACAGAATATAATATAGCATGGAACAATAAAAAATTATAGATATGTTGGAGACGTATCAAGCATCCCCAAGCTTAATTCCTGCTCGTCCTCGAGTAGGTAAATGATAAAAACAGAATTTTTGATGTGGAATGCTACTTAGCATAATTTTCAATGTAATTCTCTTAATTGTGGTATGAATATTCAAATCCGAAAGATTCAAGAAAAAAGTTTAATATTGACATAAAATAATAATACTTCAAGCATACTAACTAAGCAATTATGTCTTCTCAAAATAACATGGCCAAAGAAAGTTATCTCTACAAAATCATATAGTCTGGCTATGCTCTATCTTCACCACACAAAGTATTTAAATCATGCACAACCCCGATGACAAGCCAAACAATTGCTTCATACTTTTGATGTTCTCAAACTTTTTCAATCTTCACGCAATACATGAGCGTGAGCCATGGACATAACACTATATGTGGAATAGAATTGTGGTTGTGGAGAGGACAAAAAGGGAGAAGATAGTCTCACATCAACTAGGCGTATTAACGGGCTATGGAGATGCCCATTAATAGATATCAATGTGAGTGAGTAGGGATTGCCATGCAACGGATGCACTAGAGCTATAAGTATATGAAAGCTCAACAAAAGAAACTAAGTCGGTGTGCATCCAACTCGCTCGCTCACGAAGACCTAGGGCAATTTGAGGAAGCCCATCATTGGAATATACAAGCCAAGTTCTTATAATGAATAATTCCCACTAGTATATGAAAGTGATATCATAGGAGACTCTCTATCATGAAGATCATGGTGCTACTTTGAAGCACAAGTGTGGTAAAAGGATAGTAACGTTGTACCTTCTCTCTTTTTATCTCATTCATTTTTTTATTTGGGCCTTTTCTCTTTTTTTTGTCCAGAGTCTCATCCCGACTTGTGGGGGAATCATAGTCTCCATCATCCTTTCCTCACTTGGGACAATGCTCTAAAAATGATGATCATCACACTTTTATTTACTTACAACTCAACAATTACAACTCAATACTTAGAACAAAATATGAATCTATGTGAATGCCTCCGGCGGTGTACCGGGATATGCAATGAATCAAGAGTGACATGTATGAAAGAATTATGAACGGTGGCTTTGCCACAAATACAATGTCAACTACATGATCATGCAAAGCAATATGACAATGATGGAGCGTGTCATAGTAAACGGAACGGTGGTAAGTTGCATGGCAATATATCTCGGAATGGCTATGGAAATGCCATGATAGCTAGGTATGGTGGCTGTTTTGAGGAAGGTATATGGTGGGTACATGATACCGGCGAAAAGTGTGTGGTATTAGAGAGGCTAGCAATGGTGGAAGGAAGAGAGTGTGTATGATCCATGGACTCAACATTAGTTGTAAAGAACTCATATATTTATTGCAAAAATCTACAAGTTATCAAAGCAAAGCATTACGTGCATGCTCCTAGGGGGATAGATTGGTAGGAAAAGACCATTGCTCGTCCCCGACTGCCACTCATAAGGAAGACAATCAATAAATAAATTGTGCTCCAACTTCATCACATAACGGTTCACCATACATACATGCTACATGAATCACAAACTTTAACACGAGTATTCCTCAAATCCACAACTACTCAACTAGCATGACTCTAATATCGCCATCTTTATATCTCAAAACAATTATCAAGCATCAAACTTCTCATAGTATTCAACACACTCATAAGATTTTTTTTACTAATCTTGGATGCCTATTACTTTAGGACAAATTTCTCAATTTAAGAAAATTACCATGCTATTTTGTAGGACTCTCAAAATAATCTAAGTGAAGCATGAGAGAACAATAGTTTCTATAAAAAAATCCACCACCATGCTCTAAAAGATATAAGTGAAGCACTAGAGCGAAAACTATAATAGCTCATAAGATATAACTGAAGCACATAGAGTATTCTAATAAATCCCGAATCATGTGTGTCTCTCTCAAAAAGGTGTGTACAGCAAGGATGATTGTGTCAAACAAAAAAATAAAGACTCAAATAATACAAGACGCTCCAAGCAAAACACATATCATGTGGTGAATAAAAATATAGCTCCAAGTAAAGTTACCGATGGAAGTAGACGAAAGAGGGGATGCCTTCCGGGGCATACCCAAGCTTTGGCTTTTAGGTGTCCTTAGATTATCTTGGGGTGACATGGGCATCCCCAAGCTTAGGATCTTGCCACTCCTTGTTCCATAATCCATCAAATCTTTCACCCAAAACTTGAAAACTTCACAACACAAAACTCAGCAGAAAATCTCGTGAGCTCCGTTAGCAAAAGAAAACAAAAGACCACTTCAAGGTACTGTAATGAACTCATTCTTTATTTATATTGGTGTTAAACCTACTGTATTTCAACTTCTCTATGGTTTATACACTATTTTATTATCCATAGATTCATCAAAATAAGCAAACAACACACGAAAAACAGAATCTGTCAAAAATAGAACAGTCTATAGTAATCTATAACTAACGCAAACTTCTGGAACTCCAAAAAAATCTACCAAAATAGGAATACCTGGAAAAAAATTTATTGATCAGCAGCAATTGGAATCAATATTTTATCACGTTCTGGTGAGTTCTAACAATTATTTTCGTGAACAGAAATTTTCTGGAATTTTCATCAAGATCAAATAACTATCATCCAAGAAGATCCTATAGGTTAAACTTGTCACAAACACTAATTAAGACATAAAAACACATCTAACCAGAGGCTAGATCAAATATTTATTCCTAAACAGAAGCAAAAAGCAACAAAAAAAACTAAAAATAAAATTGGGTTGCCTCCCAACAAGCGCTATCGTTTAACGTCCCTAGCTAGGCATAATAGCAAGGATAGATCTATGTATTGCCATATTTGGTAGGCAATCCATAAGTGGCTCTCATAATAGATTCATAAGGTAATTTTATTTTCTTTTTAGGGAAGTGTTCCATGCCTTTCCTTA
Source organism: Aegilops umbellulata (assembly GCA_032464435.1). Taxonomy (NCBI): domain Eukaryota; kingdom Viridiplantae; phylum Streptophyta; class Magnoliopsida; order Poales; family Poaceae; genus Aegilops; species Aegilops umbellulata. Next base: position 357,811,134 of record CP136058.1, read on the forward strand.
ACGGAAATTGGAATCTAATATGCCCTTCCTTCATATCAATAATTGCACCAATCGTTCTAAGGAAAGGTCTACCAAGAATAATAGGACATGAAGGATTGCAATCTATATCAAGAACAATAAAATCTACGGGCACATAATTCCTATTTGCAACAATAAGAACATCATTAATTCTTCCCATAGGTTTCTTAATGGTGGAATCCGCAAGGTGCAAGTTTAGAGAGCAATCATCAAAATCACGGAAACCTAGCAAATCGCACAAAGTCTTTGGAATCGTGGAAACACTAGCACCCAAATCACACAAAGCATAGCATACATGATCTTTAATTTTAATTTTAATAGTAGGTTCCCACTCATCATAAATTTTCTAGGGACAGAAACTTCCAACTCAAGTTTTTCTTCATAAGACTGCATCAAAGTATCAATGATTTGTTTGGTAAAGCCTTTATTTTGACTATAAGCATGTGGAGAATTTAGCACGGATTGCAACAAGGAAATACAACCTATCAAAGAGAAATTATCATAATTAAATTCCTTGAAATCCAAAATAGTTGGTTCATTAATATCTAGAGTTTTGATCTCTTCAATCCCACTTTTATCAATTTTAGCATCAAGATCTAAAAACTCCGAATTTTTGGAAAGCCTTCTAGATAAAGGTGGATCATATTCAGTCTCATCATTATGAAGATTCATATTACAAAACAAAGATTTAATAGGAGACACATCAATAACTTTTAGATCTTCCTCTTTATTGTCATAATCAAATTCCGGCTTAGCGGCCACCTTGTTAACTAAGGTGGCCTGCTTATCCAAAACTTCAGCTATTAATTTCTCAAGATGAGCAATCTGAGATTTCAAGCCATCAAATTGCTTAGACATATCATCGAGCTCTTTATTCATATAACTTATAAAGCTTTTTTTGTTCCTTAAGCTCGTTTCTAAAGAAATTATTATGCTCAAATTGTAAGACCATAAAACTCCTGACGTTGCTTTCGATCTCTTCTAACCTTTTAAGGTGAAGATCACCAAATCTAGGTAGAGCCATCCAACACACGAGCAAACAAGAAGCGAGCGAGAAAAAGGCAAACGGAAAAGAGAGGGCGAATAAAATGGCAAGGGTGAAGTGGGGGAGAGGAAAACGAGAGGCAAAAGGCAAAGAATGTAATGCGCGAGATAAGGGTTTGTGATGGGTACTTGGTATGTTGACTTTTATGTAGACTCCCCGGCAACGGCGCCAAAAATCATTCTTGCTGCCTCTTGAGCACTGCGTTGGTTTTCCCTTGAAGAGGAAAGGGTGATGCCGTAAAGCAGCATAAGTATTTACCTTAGTTTGAGAACCAAGGTATCAATCCAATAGGAGACCACGCACGAGTCCCTCGCACCTACACAAACAAATAAATCCTCGCAACCAACGTGAAAAAGGGGTTGTCAATCCCTTCACGGTCACTTACAAGAGTGAGATCTGATAGATATGATAAGATAATATTTTTGGTATTTTTATGATAAAGATGCAAAGTAAAATAAAAGACAATAAAAATAACTAAGTGTTGGAAGATTAATATGATGGAAAATAGACCCGGGGCCATAGGTTTCACTAGTGGCTTCTCTCGAGAGCATAAGTATTACGATGGGTAAACAAATTACTGTTGAGCAATTGATAGAATTGAGCATAGTTATGAGAATATCTAGGTATGACCATGTATATAGGCATCACGTCCGAGACAAGTAGACCGACTCCTGCCTGCATCTACTACTATTACTCCACACATTGACCGCTATCCAGCATGCATCTAGAGTATTAAGTTCATGAGAACAGAGTAACGCTTTAAGTAAGATGACATGATGTAGAGGGATAAACTCATGCAATATGATATAAACCCCATCTTGTTATCCTCGATGGCAACAATACAATACGTGCCTTGCTGCCCCTACTGTCACTGGGAAAGGACACCGCAAGATTGAACCCAAAGCTAAGCACTTCTCCCATTGCAAGAAAGATCAATCTAGTAGGCCAAACCAAACTGATAATTCGAAGAGACTTGCAAAGATAACCAATGATACATAAAAGAATTCAAAGAAGATTGAAATATTGTTCATAGATAAACTTGATCATAAACCCACAATTCATCGATCTCAACAAACACACTGCAAAAGAAGATTACACCGAATAGATCTGCACAAGAGAGGGGGAGAACATTGTATTGAGATCCTAAAAGAGGGAAGAAGCCATCTAGCTAATAACTATGGAACCGAAGGTCTGAGGTAAACTACTCACACATCATCGGAGAGGCTATGGTGTTGATGTAGAAGCCCTCCGTGATCGATGCCCCCTTGTCGGTGTCAAAACCGGCGGATCTCGGGTAGGGGGTCCCGAACTGTGCGTCAAGGTCGGATGGTAACAGGAGACAAGGGACACTTTATTTTACCCAGGTTCGTGCCCTCTCGATGGAGGTAAAACCCTACTCCTGCTAGATTAATATTGATGATATGGGTAGTACAAGAGTAGATCTACCACGAGATCAAGGAGGCTAAACCCTAGAAGCTAGCTTATGGTATGATTGTGTATGATGATGGTTGTCCTACGGACTACAACCCTCCGGTTTATATAGACACCGGATAGGGTTAGGGTTACGCAGAGTCGGTTACAATGGTAGGAGATCTTGAATATCCGCACGCCTAGCTTGCCTTCCACGCCAAGGAAAGATCCTTCCGGACACGGGACGAAGTCTTCAATCTTGTATCTTCATATTCCTGGAGTCCGGCTGAAGGTATAGTCCGGCTATCCGAACACCCCCTAATCCAGGACTCCCTCAGTAGCCTCTGAACCAGGCTTCAATGACGACGAGTCCGGCGTGCAGATTGTCTTCGACATTGCAAGGCGGGTTCCTCCTCCAAGTTCTTCAAGAAGATTGTAAACACCAAAAATAGTGTCCGGCTCTGCAAAATAAGTTTCCACATATTTCCATATAGAGAATAATATTAACACAAATCAAATCTGCTGACGTATTTCGCAGTGCGTCATAACACTGCGGCCAAGCTCGTTATATAAATTATTTTAATTGTTCCACCTCAGCGTGTTTAGCGAGGCGATTTCCTTGGCACGTCTTGTCAAAGCAGAGATCGTGTGCCCCTTTTAACGGGATTCTCATCAATGCGGACGTGGGTAACCCAATCGTGCCCATTAGCACGTTTGCCTTAAGTAAAGGCTAGTCCGAGACGGTTATGGGGAGGGCTCTTGGTATTCTGCCTCTTATAAAGAGACCAAGACCCTGTTCCCTTCTTCTACTCTCAAAACGAGTTCGCCCGTCGTCTCAAGTTCCAACACCCTAGGCTTCTAGATTCCAGGCGCACCGGACCTTCGATAATGTCCGGTTCCGGCCTCCAAGGCCGATGGATGCCCTCCTCCGTCACGGAGGAGGACGTATTGAGGTTGCCTGTTCAAGGACAGGTGATCCCTAGCCCTCAGCCCGGTGAGAGTGTGGTATTCGTATCCCACTTCCTTCGGGGATTAGGCTTCCCAATGGATCCCTTTGAAAGGGGGATGATGTTTTATTATGGGCTGGAATTCCATGACTTAGCTCCGGAGTCCATCCTCCATATCTCCTCGTTCGTTGTTGTGTGCGAAGCATTCCTCCGTGTTACCCCTCACTTCGGATTATGGCTCAAGACCTTCAAAGTAGAACCGAAGATGATCGAGGGGCGCCACGCAGAGTGCGGAGGCGCTGCTATAAAAAGAAATGCCGATGCTCCATGGCCCGAGGGCGCTTTTCAAGAAGAGCTTGGCTTGTGGCAACAGGAGTGGTTCTATATCACCGCCCCTCGGGGCACCACATGGGTGGCGCCTCCTGCCTTTCGCTCGGGTCCCCCACCGCGGCTAGCGTCGTGGATCAACACAGGGTTAGATCTGGGATTGCCCAAAGACGTACCTCTGCTGCAGGGCCGCATTAAGGATCTCTTGGAAGGAGACCTCAACCTGGTCAAGGTGACACAAGTCATGCTGATTCGCCGGACACTGCCCGGCCAATGTCGCCCCCTTCGTCTGTGGGAGTTCAATCCAGAGGGACCACGAGCTCTCCGGGATTTTATGGCCGTGACGCCCGTGGAGATGTGTAAACAGTTCTTCGGATCACAAGAAGTGAGTCCGGATTTGACCGAGGACGTGGGTTTAAGCCGCAATCGCCCGGATACTCCAGTAAGCGACCTTGTGCCCGGACCTTCTATCCTCATAATTGACTTGCTCTTAACAGTGCTTCTCCTTTTAAGCAGGAGTGGATAGCGAAGGCGAAGCTGATCAGGTCTCCGGCTCCCCTTCCCGAAACCAGGCTGAATCCCGTGCTAGTCAGGATGCTAGAGGTAGTGCCTTTGGAGGGAAATAAGGGGGAGGACAAGGAAACCATGGTCTCCTCGAAAGAGGCCATTCCGAAGTGGGGAATCGACAATTCCCCTTCTAAGGGAAAGAAAAGGGCCGCCTCTGACGACCCGAAGACCGTAGCCTCGAAGCGGGGGAAAGAATCCTTGTCAGAGGGCCCGACACCGGGGAGCCCCTCGGCCGAACTAAACCCTCAAAGGGACCAGCTCTCCAGCGAGCCGTAAGTAGAAGAAGAGTTTTTCTTTTAAGAGAAATCCTTGATTTATATCTGAGAAGTTTTAACCGAAACCTTACTTTGTAGTTCGGACCTCAGCCCTTCTTAGCAGGGCTCGTCCTCGGGGGTTCTTCTTCCGGAGATGATGGAGAGCGGAACGCCTCCTCCTTCTGTACCGCCTAGCAAGGTGGGCGACGCTGAAGTGTCGTCGCGGAGGATTTCTCCGGATCCGACAGGGGCGGAAGGTGGCCATGCGGCCCCCCGAGGTTCTCCGCGTCCGGCCTTTGAGGGAGGCCATGGGACGATTCCGGCACCATCTGGTGTTCGGCCGGAGGAGCTAAAGATTCTGCTGGGGCGAGCATCTGTCTTAGAGGAGCATCGTGCGTTGATGAGCACGGTGATTGAAAAGATTTCGTCCGCAAAAAGCGGATTGCACGAGGCCGTCAAAAGTTTACTGGCGGGCCTTGAGGTACGTTTTAAATAATGTACACTTGTGTTAGTTGCGCATAAGTAAAGTGCGACATGTGTAGATAGTAGCCCCTGAGACTCTGTGCGTCGTTAAAATTGACGGCGCGCGGAGGATCTTAATCCCAGGTCCTTTAAGTGGCACCTTTATATGTAGGTGGCGGATTGTCCGGAGTCAAGCGGGACTGGTGAATTTGCCAAACTGAAGTGACAACTTGATGAGGCAGAAGCCGACATCGCGCTTGTTAACAAGCGGCTTGATGATGCTCAAGGTATCATCGGGCGATGATTAGTAAGAGGAGCTTTATGCCAATACCTTACCATGTGTATGCTTAACGCAGATGGTGCGGACGCCGTGGAGGGTCTTAGGGCCGAACTGGCCCGAGCGAAGGAATAAGCCAGGAAAAGCGATGCAGCTGCCGTGAAAGCCCTTGAAGAGCTGAAAGCCAAACAGGCTGCCCATTGCCGAAGCAAGGAGGAGATGGCTGATATGGCCGTAAAGTTAAAGAGTACTACTGACCGTTGCAAGCTTCTTGAATAAGAGGGTCGGGCGAGGAAAGCGAGCTTAGAGAAGGCTGTTGCTGATGCCAAGGATGCCTGCTCTATAATGAGAGCGGCAAGGGAAGAGCTGCGTCAAGCCGGACAAATTGCGGATGGAAAGCCCTTCTCGCTGCGGAGAAAATTTTGTGATCCGAAGTTTGCCCCGTTAGACCGGATGTGGAGTGTAGAGGACACCTATCTGGATTTGGCGGCTAGTGTTGCTGATGCGACCGAACACTTTCGAGATAAAAAGGATCATGAAGTGGAGAAACTCTTTTGGTCGCAATTCCTCAATCCAGAGCGTCCACTAGCGGTGGACGATCGCCTGGCCCAATGGGCCGAACTGAATAGGTTGTCCGGACTCGCCATGAAGTACGTCATGGATCATCTGTGTCCGGGGAGATTGAAGCCGAAGAGTTATTTCAGCTTGGTGCAGCAATTTCTTGACGTGGTGCCACGTGTCGTTGCTATGAAGAGGTCAGCGTGCATAGAGGGCGCTCGGCTGGCTCTTGCCCGTGTCAAGACATACTGGGCAGATATGGAGCCCACCATTGTTGCGTCCCGGGATTCGGATAAAAGCCGAATACCTTCCGAGCACTATTTTGAGGAAGTCCTCGAAGGCGCTCGTGTAATAGAGACGCAGTGCTCGAAGGATGCTATATTATGATAGCATATGTAATCATAAAACAGTATTTTGATAAATTGTAGTGGCATTTTTTAGACTTGTGCCTTCAAGTATTAAGAACACCTCCTGTGCGGCCGTTTTAATATATAAATTCTGAAAGATTGCAGTCATTGGCTTCAGCCCCCACGCACATAGTGCGGGGGTGCGCGCAGAAGACGCATTTTCACACTTAACCCAACGTCTTGGTCCTACAAAGGAGGTGATAGCGCAGCGGGCTAGGCAACCGGACTATAATGCTTTAACACTTTCACTTAGCCATAGAAGCTTGACAGTGGGACTCTTTAGGTAGCCCCTTAGTGGCGACTGCGCTTGCCCGAATTCGGGGCGCATACGTGCCTGACCGGGAAACGGCCCTTCGTCAAAGCGGAGGAATCCGATAAATTCCTATAAGTCATTGAGTGGCAACCAGTCTCGCCCTACATCATGACAGTCAGTTTTCAGCTTTCTCTACTGAGGTGCTCGCCCGGCCGAACCGGGGCACAATCGCAGTAGTTCTCCTGGTGCTACCTTAGCCGATAGAGCGGAACGTAAGGTAGCCGAACTCAGGAGCCGGGCAACCCAACATTTGACTAAATACATGATTCGGAGCTGATGCATATAGTGCCAAAACTCGTGACGCTGAACACTCCCTAAGGTGTTCGGTCTTTATGAGTGCGGGTGAAACAACACCCTTTATTAAAAAAATGAGAGCCCCTAGTGTCCAGGTACGAGAAAAAATTCTGGCGTGGCCACATGCCAAAATGCCAGCCTCCTCCTTGGTTATAGTAGAAAAAACCAGGGGATGTATAGCAGCAAGAGATAGTAAAAAAGGTTTACGCAGGGTGTTAATCTAAAAAGAATCCTTAGGACGGGTCCCTACTGCACGTCTGCGCCTGTGTCTCCACTGTGCCGTGTCCTGGACGGGCACCGCACGACATTCCTCTATAAAAGAGAGGAACTGAATTGAAAATGGGTCGTGCGGAATCCGGAAGATAATAAACAAAATATAAAGTAAAATATATAAAGTTGAGCTTTATTGTCTCTGCGTATAGCCCCCAGTACGGGGGTATATGGCGATTAAGCCTTCGTTGATGATGGACTTGCGCCGAACTCATTTAGTCCGGGTCCGTGGCCTTTAATGACTTATATCAAAAAAAGTCTTTTTGGCTGGCGAGGCCACTTTATTGTGCGGCTGTTTAAGCGGTCGCGCAATCCTCCGTTTGGAGGAGGCGTATTTTAGTGCGCTCCCTTTAAAGAGATGATGCCTCGTGGACCGGGCATCTTAAGCGTCAGAGATGCATAGTGAGGTATTGCGTTAAAGCGAGCGAAAGCTCCGCGTCCCATTAGTGCTTGATAGCGACTTGAAACCGGGACGACATGGAAGATCAGCTTTTCGCGACGGAAGTTATTGGCAGAGCCAAATATGACTTCAGGCCGGAGAAAACCCATACAATGGGTGTCCGGGCCCGGTGCTACCCCTTGAAAGGAGGTTTGGCTGTGGCGGATTCTTGCTGGGTTTATGCCCATGCGGTGGATTGTATCCTGATATATCAGGTTTAGTCCACTCCAGCCGTCCATAAGGACATTGGTAAACTGGAAACGGTCAATTATTGGATCGAGTATCAGGGCAGTCCGGCCTGCGTTTTTGATATTTCTAGAATAATCTAGCTGATCAAAAATGATTGGTTTTAATAACTAGTGGCGGGACCCTTGAGGGATAGGTATTATTGTGCGTACCTTTATGGGTGCCACACGTTTTGTTACGTGAAGTGAGTTCACTATTTTAACTTCTTGTGGGAAGTTCTTTTGCTTCCTGGTGTTCTGCTTCTGGGGTTCGTCCTCATCTTCGCTTGGTGTATCGAGCCCCTTGTGCTCGGCGTTAAGCCTTCCGGATTGTTTAAAAACCCAACAGTCTCTGTGGGTGTGATTAGCCGGCTTCCCAGGAGTACTGTGTATCTGACATATTCTGTCCAGGATTCTGTTTAAGCTTGACGGATCATCCCTATTGTCCTGAAGGGGTGGTTTTGTCTGATTTTGCCGTGAGCCTTTGAATCCGGCATTGACTGCCGTGCTCTTTGGATTTTTTTTCTTTGGTTCGGCGACGGTCCTTATTTCGTCGCGGTTTTCCATTTCCATCCCTGATTTCGGATGTACTTGGGTCGCTGGGGTTGCATCTTGCCAACCAGCTGTCCTCTCCTGCGCAAAAGCGGGTCATGAGGCTTGTGAGTGCGGCCATTGTTCTTGGCTTTTCCTGGCCGAGGTGTCTGGTGAGCCATTCGTCTCAGACATTATGCCTGAAAGCTGCTAAGGCTTCGGCGTCCGGACAATCCACTATCTGATTCTTTTTAGTAAGGAATATGTTCCAGAACTACCGAGCTGATTCTCCGGGTTGTTGAGTTATGTGACTGAGATCGTCTGCGTCCGGGGGGCGGACATAGGTCCCTTGAAAATTTGCTCGGAAAGCATCCTCGAGCTCTTCCCAACTTCCAATTGTGTTTTCGGGAAGGCTTTTAAGCCAGTGCCGGGCTGGCCCTTTAAGCTTAAGGGGTAAATATTTGATGGCGTGGAGATCATCTCCTCTAGCCATATGTATGTGGAGGATATAATCCTCGATCCAGACTCCGGGGTCTGTTGTTCCATCGTACGCCTCTATGTTGACGGGTTTGACTCCCTCTGGAAATTCATATTCCAGGACCTCATCGGTGAAACATAGGGGGTGTGCGGCGCCCCTGTATTTGGGTGTGCCGTATTCTGATGATGGCTTTTTTGCATTGCTTGTGAGAGCTTGCTTTCTTGGCCCATAAATGGACCTGGCTGGGCCATGATGCGAGTCTTTAATTGGGTCGCATGCCGTATTGAGTGCGGCGCCGCTTGCCGTTTTATGATGGTCGTGGGGTCGTCTATCCGACCGTGTGGCTTTTTTATTTTTTGAATGCGAGGGCTCTAGGGCCTCTTGGTCGAATTCGGGCAGTAGTTTTCTCTTCGGATAGCTTTTAGTGCGGCGGCTGCCGCCGTATTTGTCTGCGGTCTTGATTACCTTGCTCCATCTTATTCTGAGTGCATCTTCCGCCGTATTTAGCTTCAGCTTCTGCTTTTTCAGGCTGCGTGCTGTGGCAACGAGCCTTTCGTGGAGATTCTTCTGCTCCGTGGTCTTATCCGGCGTGAGATCGTCCGGAGTTCCGTTATGGCTGGGGGAGGGTTGTCTGTCCTCTCTATCCGCGTTGCCCTGTTCGGACGGTTGCTCTGAGGCATGCTCGTCGTCTACCGGCTCTTCCTGCTCTATGGCTGGGTCTCGATCGAGGCGGGGCTTGGCTCGGCGTTTTCGTCGCCGCTTTGATTGCTTTTAGGGGCGTTTATGCCTTTTTTCGTCCCCTTTTTCCTCGTTGTCGTTTCCTTTAGGGGTATCCACCATGAATACATCGTGAGATGGGTTGGCGGTCCAGCGCCCTACAGGTGCTGAATCCTATTCGTCTCCATCTTCGTCGTCCATACCGTCGAAGTCTTCGGATCCGAAGTCAAGTATGTCGGTTAAATCATCGACCGTGGCTATTAAGTGGGTGGTGGGTGGGCTTTGAATTTCTTCGTCGTCCGCATCCCAACCTCGCAGACCGTAATCCGGCCTGGGCTCTCCTGATAAAGAAAGAGACTTGAGAGAATTCAGGATATCATCGAAAGGTGAGTGCTGAAAGATGTCCGCGGCGGTGAACTCCATTATAGGCGCCCAACAAGATTCGATCGGCATGGGCACGGGAGGCCCGGAGTTCGGAGAAGAATCCGACTCCTTGGAGTCATGGGCTGTGCGGAGTGCGGGGCTGGCGTTCGGCTCGATCGCCTTCAAGATCGCAGCCCCCGAAGTGACGTCCAACCGTTCATCCTCAAAGAACGCAGCGGGCTCCGAGTCGAGGATCGGGGCCGGCGCGTGTGCGGCCGCCAGGGCACTATACGGAGGCAGAGCTATATCATGCCCTCGAGGTAGTGCGGCGCGCTTGGCTGTGGCTCGAACCCGTCAAAGATCAAGTCTCCGCGGATGTCTGCCGTGTAGTTTAAGCTTCCAAATCTGACTTGATGGCCAGGGGCGTAGCTTTCGATCTGCTCCAGACGACCAAGCGAATTGGCCCGCAGAGCGAAGCCGCCGAAGACGAAGATTTGTCCGGGAAGGAACGTCTCACCCTGGACCTCATCGTTGTTGATGATCAAAGGAGCCATCGGGCCTAAAAGCAACGACACAGAGGAACTCTCAATGAAAGCACCAATGTCGGTGTCAAAACCGGCGGATCTCGGGTAGGGGGTCCCGAACTATGCGTCAAGGTCAGATGGTAACAGGAGACAAGGGACACTTTATTTTACCCAGGTTCGGGCCCTCTCGATGGAGGTAAAACCCTACTCCTGCTAGATTACTATTGATGATATGGGTAGTACAAGAGTAGATCTACCACGAGATCAAGGAGGCTAAACCCTAGAAGCTAGCCTATGGTATGATTGTGTATGATGATGGTTGTCCTACGGACTACAACCCTCCGGTTTATATAGACACCGGATAGGGTTAGGGTTACGCAGAGTCGGTTAGGAGATCTTGAATATCCGCACGCCTAGCTTGCCTTCCACGCCAAGGAAAGATCCTTCTGGACACGGGACGAAGTCTTCAATCTTGTATCTTCATAGTCCTGGAGTCCGGCTGAAGGTATAGTCCGGCTATCCGAACACCCCCTAATCCAGGACTCCCTCACCCCTCCGCCAGAGCTCCAGAAAAGGCCCCAAGATAGGATCTCACGGGTACAGAAGGTTGCAACGGTGGAATTGGGTTTTTGTCTCTGTATCTGGTAGTTTGGGGGTACGTAGGTATTTAGAGGAGGAAGAAGTACGTCAGTGGAGAAATGTGGGGCCCACGAGGGTGGAGGGCACGCTTGGGGGGATAGGCGCGCCCGCTACCTCGTGCCTTCCAGGTTGATGTCTTGACGTAGGGTCCAAGTCCTCTGGATCACGTTCGTTTCGAAAATCACGTTCCCGAAAGTTTCATTCTGTTTGGACTCCATTTGATATTCTTTTTCTGCGAAACTCTGAAATAGGCAAAAACAACAAGTCTGGGTTGGGCCTCCCGTTAATAGGTTACTCCAAAAAATAATATAAAAGTGTATAATAAAGCCCATTAAACATCCAAAACAGAATATAATATAGCATGGAACAATAAAAACTTATCGATACGTTCGAGACGTATCACCCGCCGCCGCCTCCATGTCCAGCTCGCGCCCGATGATCTCCTAGGGAAGGGGCTCCATGGCATCCACCGCACCATACATGGCAAGCATCTCGCCATCCGCGTCCGCCATTTCTTTGGAAAAGGCTGCCACGAGCTGGGCGTGGGCGGCCGCGATTTGGGCTTGGACGGGCTCCGTCGTCGCAAGGTATGCCGCGGAGGAACAGAGAAGCTTCGTTCGATTTGTGTGATGACCGCCACGAGTTGGGCGTGGGCGCCCTTGACGTGGTCGTGGGCGGCCTCCATCAAGCCTAAGGCCGCCGCTGCGGAACGGACAGCTATTGTGCCGCTCTCGCCAGTTGCTATCCCCGAGGCAGATGTTGCTGCCGCCACTTGAGAAGCAACAGTGGCCGTTTGGGCTGCCTTGGTCGCCGGGTCGTAGATTGCGGCCGCGCTCATGCACCTTGTTAGCATGTGCATGGCGGCTGCGGCCGCGCTCTCGCCGGAGTGGGCCACCGAAGTTGCCCTCACAACGCGGGTCCACGTGCCCATCTTTCACCGGCGATGATTAAACAATGAAATAATATTTGGGGAGCGAGCTTGTGTGCTTGAGACACCGAATGTGGACTATAGCCGACGCACCTTCTCGCGTAAGCCATAGGCGTACCATATATACACCAACGGTGCTCCAGGATATTTTGTGCTGCATCTCACACGGTTGGTGATAATAAACTGTGTGCGATCTACTTGATTTTTCATCTTGATTTGAATTGCATAATGGGGTCACAGCGGCAATGGACGGTGTTTGAATTGCTAGACCTTTTATCTGCAGTGAACATGCAACTATATGTGTGTTGTAAAAGAATTGGAATTATTCAGGGTTCGTTTGAACATTTTATACATTAAATTGGTTTTCTAGCTATTTCAGGTGCACAATTCAAAATTAAACTACATGCACATGCTCCGGTGCACCAACATGTGTTGTAAAATCATATATGTGTCCATGGGTTTATGCTTATGTCCCATGCAAGAAATGGGGATGAAATTCGAACACCATGGCACCGTGGCTCTCCGGCCAACGTCGACGTACGTGCTTTTGTAATTCTAGTAAATCCAAAATTCGTCCGAAATTCATGAAACTTGGCATGCTATCATGGAGCGGCATCAACATGTCGTGGTAAAAAAACTGTCCCATTTGGGGCACGTTTGGGTCTAAGCTTCTCATAAACCATAGCTTCTCACAACAAGTGTGATGGTTTCGGTAGGGAACATTTCACCTTTCTGGACAAAACGATATCCGTTGCCTCTTCTCGATTTCAAATTTTTCCTAGTGTCAACATAGAACAACATGAGTGTTGTGTCAATTTTTGGGATTTTTCGGGCTTCGCTTCGACATTTTTATACATTAACTAAGTTTTCTATGGATTCATGTGCATAATTCAAATTTGAACTACAGGCACATGCTCTAATGCATATAAATTAATTGAAAATTCAAATCTATGTCCTTGGTTGCCTTCTTAGGTCCCATGCAAGAAATGGGAATGAATGTCAAACACCCTGCCACCGTCACTCGGCTGCAAACATTGAGATACCTTGTTTTTAAATTCTAGTAAATCCAAAACTCGTTTCAAATTCATGAAACTTGGCATGCTATCATGGAGCGGCATCAACATGCCGTGGTAAATTTTTTGTCCCATTTGGGGCAGGTTTGGGTATATGCTTCTCACAAACCAGAGCTTCTCACAACAAGCATGATGGTTTTGGTAGGGAACGTCCCACCTTTGGGGACAAAACGATATCCATTGTCTCTTATTGCTGTTGAATTTTTTCTCGTGTCAACATAGAACAATAGGAGTGTTGTGTCAATTTTTGTGATTTTTCGGGGTTCGTTCGGATACTTTTATGCATTAACCGAGTTTTCAATGCATTTATGTGCACAATTCAAATTTGAACTACATGCACATGCTCCAGTGCATATAAATTGGTTGAAAAATCAAATCTGTGTCCTTGGGTGCATGCTTAGGTCCCATGCAAGAAATGGTAATGAATTTCAAACACCAGGGCACCATTGATTGCCGGCAAAACATTGAGATACCTGGTTTTTAAATTCTAGTAAATCCAAAACTCGTCTGAAATTCATGAAACTTGGCATGCTGTCATGGAGCGGCATCAACATGCCGTGGTAAATTTTTTGTCCCATTGGGGGCAGGTTTGGGTATATGCTTCTCACAAACCAGAGCTTCTCACAACAAGCATGATGGTTTCGGTAGGGAACGTCCCACCTTTGGGGACGAAACGATATCCATTGCCTCTTATTGCTTTCAAAAAAATTCTCGTGTCAACATAGAACAACAGGAGTGTTGTGTCAATTTTTGTGATTTTTCGGGGTTTGTTTGGACATTTTTATGCATTAATTGAGTTCTCAATGCATTTATGTGCATATTCAAATTTGAACTACATGCACATGCTCCAGTGCATATAAATTGGTTGAAAAAACAATCTGTGTCCTTGGGTGTATGCTTAGGTCCCATGCAAGAAATGGGAATGAGTTTCAAACACCAGGGTAGCGTTGATTGCCGGCAAAACATTGAGATACCTGGTTTTTTAATTCTAGTAAATCCAAAACTCGTCTGAAATTCATGAAACTTGGCATGCTATCATGGAGCGACATCAACATGTCGTGGTCAAATTTTTGTCCCATTTGGGGCAGGTTTGGGTATATGCTTCTCACAAACCAGAGCTTCTCACAACAAGCATGATGGTTTCGGTAGGGAAAGTCCTAAAAAAATTTCTCGTGTCAACATAGAACAACATGAGTGTTGTGTAAATTTTTGTGATTCTTAAGGGTTCGTTTGGACATTTTTATGCATTAACCGAGTTTTCAATGCATTTTATGCGCATAATTCAAATTTGAACTACATGCACAGGCTCCTGTGCATATAAATTGGTTGAAAAATCAAATCTGTGTTCTTGGGTGCATGCTTAGGTCCCATGCAAGAAATGGGAATGAATTTCAAACACCATGGCACCGTCGATTGCCGGCAAAATGTTGAGATCCTGGTTTTTAAATTCTAGTAAATCCAAAACTCGTCTGAAATTCATGAAAATTGGCATGTCGTGGTAATTTTTTTGTCCCATTTGGGGCAGGTTTGGGTATGTGCTTCTCACAAACCAGAGCTTCTCACAAAAAGCATGATGCGTTCGGTAGGGAACATCCCACCTTTGCGGACGAAGCGATATCCATTGCCTCTCATTGCTTTAAAAAAAATTCTCGTGTCAACATAGAACAACAGGAGTGTTGTGTCAATGTTTGTGATTTTTCAGGGTTCGTTTGGACATTTTTATGCATTAACTGAGTTTTCAATGCATTTATGTGCATAATTCAAATTTGAACTACATACACATGCTCTAGTGCATATAAATTGGTTGAAAAATCAAATCTGTGTCCTTGGGTGCGTGCTTAGGTCCCATGCAAGAAATGGGAATGAATTTCAAACACCAGAGCATTGTTGATTGCCGGCAAAACATTGAGATACTTTATTTTTAAATTCTAGTAAATCCAAACTCGTCTGAAATTCATGAAACTTGGCATGCTATCATGGAATGGCACTCGACATGCTGTGATATTTTTCGTGTCCATTTTGAGAGAAGGCGCACTCGAATGATGACAGCCAACAAAGGCATTTTGAAAAAATAGCTGCCACTTTAATATATCAAACGTTTGTATAATTCAAACCGTGTGTGTTATGTTAACCATTCACGTGACGCCACGTGTCTTGGTTTTAATGGCTGTAGGAGGTGCCGTGCGGACAGCTGCTTGACCTTGACTGAATGGGATGCGTGCGAGCACCGTCCGGTTCGCAGGATGACCGAGAGGCGTGCAAGCTGCCCTCAAATGCGTAGGCTCACCGGGAATCGAGCCCTTTGACTTCCATGGTTGCCCGCCTTCCTCTCCGTGCGCGCGCCCCCCTCAGCGGCATGGGACGCCGTCGTCGAATGCTACCTCTCAGTGCCGCAGCGGCCGTCCTCCCGCGCCCCGCCCGTCGACCCCGTGACGACATGACACTACTGCAGGACGCTGTTAACGCGACACTACGATCAGAGACCCTTTGACAAAACTGTGTGTGATGCAATAATCGCAAATAGTGGTGTAAAAGAACCGTCAAAAAAGGTGCAAAACATTTGCGATGGCGGAGCCATCAAACATGGTTCAGATTTTAGTTGCGTGTGCGATGCAGGGCATACGGTTCAGTCCAATGAACTATTTGTGATGAGGCAGAACAAAAGAAACGGGAAGCCTGATGAAGGCGTGTGCGATATACACCATACAGTTCACTCGAATGAACTGTTTGTGAGTAGGCAACACAAAAGAAACAATCAGCCAGATCAAGGTGTGTGTGATTGAGGGCATACGCTTCAGAAGGATTAACTGTTTGCGATTAGGCAACAGAACAGAAACGGGTCAGCTGGATCAAAGTGTCTGCGATTGATGGCATACACTTCACATGGATGAACTGTTTGTGATTAGCCACAACAATCAGAAACAGTTAGATAGATCAACGTGTGTGCGCTAGACTGGCACACACATTCTAATTAAAAGAAGCGTGCACGATGGTAATAATGAGCGTGCACGGTTGTTGGAACAAGACATGTGCTGACATTGCCTATTGCGGTGCACCCAATGGTGCAAACGCCACGTACGCGGCCGAGAAGGCGTACATGCCCACGTTACGCCTTTCGGGAATAGTGCGCACTTATAACCGTCAGTAAATTTTGAGCATGCGTCCCATCACATTCCAAATTGCAAACCTGTTCACACCGATCAAAACCTAAACGGTGTACCACTTAGGAGCGTAGTACTACTCGGTTATAAATACAACTACTCCAAGATGACTACACATTCCTCCTCATCCACAAAAACAAAGTCATTCATCATCGTTCCCTTTGCATCTGCCATGGCCAGCGTGAGTTCTGGGTCGAGAGATTGCCGCCAAGGAGATGCGAGCATGGAAGTGGAAGCACGAGCGATGTCCCGCCTCACCGCGAACGTAGCCGACATGTCCCGCCATGCGGCCGTAGCAGCACAGAGGTCCTGCCGTGCTACCGAAGCAGCACGCAGGTCCCGCCGCGCCGTCGATGCGGCAGACTAGTCCGGCTGCACCGCGGAAGCAGAAGAGATGTCCCGCCGCGCCGCGAATGCAACAGAGATGTCCTCCCGTGCCAGCCTGGGAAAATGTCTCGCGGGTAGGCGAGGACTCTTACAGGCGCATGCATGCGATCGTCCATAGCCAGATGGATCAGATCTTTGGTTGGGCGAGGTTGCAGGACGACATGAAAGCCTCTTTTGAAGAGGCTACCGGTGTCATCCGACAACAAAATGAGAGAAATGTGAAGCTCCGGGCCGAGTGCGACCTGCTGAGGGCGAAGATCGTCGAAAATGCGCAGCAGCAGGAGGAGACCACTGCCTTGTTAAAGAGGACCGGTGTCATCGTCGAGAAACTAATGGACGAGAATGCCATGATGCGCATCGAGCGCAGAAGGCTGGTGGAGGAATTCGTGGATGCTCTCAAGCAGCATCTTGTGGACAAGAAAGAGCACATCGCCGCTCGACGCGGAGACTAGTTCCCGTGGCCTGGAGCAACATAGAGATCAGCGAGGTAGATCGTTGTCTTCCTTCTTCTTTTGCCCTTGTGTATTTCGGGCGTTGCCGCATGCGACTTTTTTAATTATGTTCCTAAATATCTAAGACAATTATTATCCACTGTCATCGTCCTTATATTCATCATGCTTGCTATAAGTCGCAGTCGATGCTATATAGGTCCGTCAGATCTTACATCAAGATCCATGCAAAACTTTCTTTTCAGATTTTCACTTTTCTCTCTTAAATCTCAGTCCAGTGAGACACATAGCCACGTCGTAGAACAGGGGCTCAGGCGCCATTAATGGAGACGTTGGGAGGGAGGTGCGCGGCGGGTAGCGGTCAAAGGCCTCTCCTCCCGATGAGCAGGCGCAGGGGTCTGATCGCACGCCTCCCGTACTCAAATAGCTACCCCGCACGGTACCTCCTAGCCAATCAAAAAGGGGACGCGTGGCGGCACGTAAATGGTAAGTAGAACGCCCACGGTTTCAATAATACTTGTGTTTCCGATTTGTAACGTGACAACACTTGTTCCAAAATGACTTTGCTGATTGTTAATGTGTGCGCCTTCGCAAATCGGACAGAAAAATTACCACAACATGTTGGTGCCATGTCATCACACCATGCCAAGTTTCATGATTTTCAGGTGTGTTTTGGATTTACAGGAATTAAAAAACCAAGTTTCTCAATCTTTCGGTCGAACCACGATGACCAGATGTTTGAATTTCATTCCCATTTCTTGCATGGGACCTAGAAATTCACCCAAGGACACACATGTGATTTTTCAAACAACTTTGGTGCACTGGAGCGTGTGCTTGTAGTTCAAATTTGAATTATGTACATTAAATGTGCAGAAACTTAATTAATGTATAAAAAGGCTAAACGAATCCGGAATAATTCCCAAATTTAGCACGGTACTTCTATTTGGTCTAATCTTCCTATGTAAAAAATTAAGGCGGGAGAAGGTAGTGTACGTATGTCGTTTCGCACACGGAGGTGACACGTTCCCTTTCAGAACCACGAGCCTTCTTGAGGGAAGCTCCGGTTTGGAAGAAGCTTACACCAAAGCTTGTCCCAATTCGGCCAAAAAAACCACCGCAACATGTTGGTGCCATGTCATGACACCTTGCCAAGTTTCATGATTTTTAGGCGTGTTTTAGATTTGCAGGAATTCAAAAACAAAGTTTCTCAATCTTTTCGGCCGAGCCACGACACCTAGATGTTTGAATTTCATTCCCATTTCTTGCATGAGACCTATAAATACACCCAAGGACACACGTGTGATTTTTCAACCTACTTTGGTGCACTAGAGCATGTGCTTGTAGTTCAAATTTGAATTATGCACATTAAATGCGCAAAAACTCAATTAATGTATAAAAAAGGCTAGCCCGGAATAATTCCCAAATTTAGCACGGTACTTCTATTTGGTCTAATCTGCCTGTGTAAAAAATTAAGGCAGGAAAAGGCAGTGTATGTTTGTCGTTTTACACACGGAGGTGAGATGTTCCCTCTCGGAACCACGAGCCTTCTTGAGGGAAGCTCCGGTTTGCAAGAAGATTACACCAAAGCTTTTCCCAATTCTGCTATAAAAATTACCGCAGCATGTTGGTGCCATGTCATGACACCATGCCAAGTTTCATGATTTTCAGGCATGTTTTTTATTTACAGGAATTAAAAAACCAAGTTTCTCAATCTTTCCGGCCGAGCCACGACGCCTAGATGTTTGAATTTCATTCTCATTTCTTCCATGGGACCTATAAATACACCCAAGGACACACATGTGATTTTTCAATCAACTTTGGTGCACTGGAGCAAGTGCTTGTAATTCAATTTTGAATTATGCACATTAAATGCGCAGAAACTCAATTAATGTATAAAAAAGGCCAAACGAACCCAGAATATTTCCAAAATTTAGCTCGGTACTTCTATTTGGTCTAATTTGCCCGTGTAAAAAAATTAAGGCAAGAGAAGGCAGTGTACGTATCTCGTTTCGCACACGGAGGTGACATGTTCCCTCTCGGAACCATGAGCCTTCTTGAGGGAAGCTCCGGTTTGCAAGAAGCTTACACCAAAGCTTGTCCCAATTCGGCAAAAAAAATTACCGCAGCATGTTGGTGCCATGTCATGACACCATGCCAAGTTTCATGATTTTCAGGCGTGTTTTGGATTTACAAGAATTTAAAAACCAAGTTTCTCAATTTTTCCGGCCAAGCCACGACGCCCAGATGTTTGAATTTCATTCCCATTTCTTGCATGGGACCTATAAATACACCCAAGGACACACATGTGATTTTTCAACAAACTTTGGTGCATTGGAGCATGTGCTTGTAGTTCAAATTTGAATTATGCACATTAAATGCCCAAAAACTCAATTAATGCATAAAAATGCCAAACGAACCCGGAATAATTCCAAATTTAAACACGACACTCATGTACTAGTTGCATATTCACTGTACGTAAATGTTCTAGCAATTCAAACACCATCCTTTCCCTCTATAACACCACTTTGTCTTTCAAAACATAATGAAGAAATCAGGTATACCACAAACAGTTTACTAGAAAGAATCGTGTGGGATGCGATATAAAATATCTTGGCGCACCGTCTTGTCTGGCTTACGCATGAAGCTTCGTCGTCTACAGTTGACCGCTCCCGCTCAGACCACACTTGCGCGCCATTTTCTCGCGGCACCGAGCGAATTTTTTTGCCACCGCGGAAATATCTATCTCCCCGCCTCCTCCCTCCTACCAAAAGCCACATTTCAACTGTTCCTCCTTGCCTTCCAAGTTCAAACCTTCACTGCTGCTTACTCGCAGCTTAGCCTCCTCGCCGGCGACCCTTCTTCATGCAGCGCTGCCTCCTCGCCGGCTATCCTTCTTCTTGCAGCACCGCCTCCTCGCCAGCTACCCTTCTTCTTGCAGCGTCGCCTCCTCGCCGACGACCCTTCTTCTTGCTGCGCGGCCTCCTCGCCGCCGACCCTTCTTCTTGCTGTGCGGCCTCGTCGATATGGTCAGGTAATCCACACCCCACCCACACCTTCCTCCTCCTTTCCCGTCCCACATGCCTCGACCGATGGAGTGACACCTTCCACCGAAATCACTGCCCCTCCTCCAATTAAGCTCCGCCCACAGCCATTTTGCACGCAGTATAACATGGAGCTCAATAGCATGTGGCCACACGCGCGAACAAGGTTGCTATGGCTATCATGCGTGTCGACCGCCAGATCTTGGAGGAGCACCTCGTCTTCGAGGCCACCGTTGACACTGCCACACGGTTGTCTACTTTAACATACATTTCGTGATGTTTTCTCGAGGCCACCACCAGTGCTTTCTAGTGATTTGTCCTTTGTAATGTTAATATGCAATCTGATGTTCAATTAACAGTTTGGTCCTCTGAAATGTAATGTTTGGTTAACACTTTGGTCCAACAATTGCTACATTTCGTAGTACTATTCTCAAGCATTCTTTGTTTTGTTAACTGTCTTATCTTCTAGTACATGTTTCTATTCTGCAATGCCGTGCTCAGTTAACTATTTTGGTTCATTTGGTCTGCTGTCCATTTAACTATTTGGTTCAGTTTTGCAATTTGATTTTCATTTGCTGTGGGTACAATTTTGTATTGTTATGCATGTGACACCAACTGAATTTGGTTGTACTCAATACATATTCTACTGATACTATGGCAACTCTCAGTTAACCTGATCAAGATCTTCCTTGTGTCTGTTGCAGGGAAACAATGGGAGACACTGCGGTTTACCATCAAGGTTTGTTCAAGCAGGGTCCTTTGGCTAATAGCACATTGTGTAGTTGCAGGAATCATTCTAATATTTAGATTTCTTACAACTTGGTCTTGCACATGTAGGTCATGCTGTCAGAGGCTTAGACCCACTGTTCGACCCATTTTGCATATGGGGAAATGAGATGTCCATGAATATCAGTCAAGTCAAGAAACTCAGAAAGATTGTTAGGATGAAGATACTTGCGACGAATAACAGCAAGATCTTTGTTTGCACAATGAAGAAGACATCAGTCAACTATAGGATGGTACCAACTCTTTTACTTTGTTTTTACCCCTTGCGCCATTTCAAAATTTACAACAGCGATTTATGCATAGCTTTGTTTTCAGTACATTTCAAAGCAGTTCACCGATGATTACCTCTCAAACCACCTGCATGGTCAAGAGGCGAGGAAGGTATTCATTCAACACCCACGGTACAATATTGAATTCTTGCTGAAGAGGACGAAGGTTGGGCAGGCAATTATCCATAGCCACTGGCCTAAAGTTGCAAGAACATTCAACATCACTGAAGGCTCGATATTTGCCTTCCGCTTATGCAGTTTCCCAGATGAGATTCATCTGTCTATTTACCGTGTATGATGCTACTTTCCAAAGGTTTTTGATGCTGCATGTGAAACTTGGTGCTGTTGTGTAATGGCGTAACTGAGTGCCGAAACTATCTGATGTAATTCGATTATGAAATCCTAGTTGCTTTTATACGGATATGAAATATCTGGCGTGTTTTATGAGAAATATCAGTTTGATTAGTACATGGATTATCAATAATAGGCTAATTACCCTGCTTATTAGGGTTTTCTATTGCAGACGGTTACTCAGACATCACCGTGGGCGATGAACTCAAATAACCCGCATGGTTTCTAGAAAGTAGGCGTGTTCGATCGACTAACAATCACACAAGGCTTCCGGCAGCGAACTGTTTGCGTTAGGCCACCTTGCACAAACGTTTCCACACAAAGAACTGTGTGTGATATACATACCTATGGAAATGTTTTTCTAGGATTCACTGTGTGGGATGTACGTACCTACGGAAATGATTTTCTGGGATTCACCATGTGGGATATACATACCTACGGAAATGATTTTCTGGGGTTCACCGTGTGGGATGTACATACCTACAGAAATGTTTTTCTTGGATTACCGTGTGGGATGTACATACCTAGGGAAATGATTGGGTTTCGATGCCTCACTCGATCGCACACGGCCCCAGCCTGGGTCCCAGGAGGGCCTATCCCCAACGATTTCTGGGTCGTGTGGGAAGGACCCCCCTATCGCCCACACTCACTTGGCGACGGTTCCAAATGCCGTCGCAAAAAGGGGTTAAAAATGTGTGTATAGCATGTTGCTGTACCAGTGTGATGCAAAGTGAGAGCAGGATTTGTGCATCTGTTCAACGCAAATGGTTCTTTTGGATGACCCGTGTGCAACCACTTACAAACAATTTGGTAAGATTTGCATCTATCATATTGGGTATGTTGCGATTTGTCAAATTGGAAAGATTGACATTTGTTGATCTAGTAACATTGCCATTTGTCAACCTTGTAACACTGCGATTTGTCAAAATATGAAGCTAGAAATCACTAGCAGTATCTAATTTTTGCAACTAAAATTCAATAATTAAGCATAGATTTCATTCATAGATTAAGCAATTGTTCTTAATTTATACAAACAGTTCAACTCGACAGCTGAACCGACCAAACTTTTCCCCAGTTGTTGCCAACCACGTACTGAAATAGCTAGTTCAACTATATATACTAGCTAATTTTAAGTACGTTGTACTATTCCACCACATCTATAGTCAGATGAACTGAACAAAATAGCCCCTTAATACCACTACTACTACTGCGGAGGGGCTTTGTACTACTTCCGGCTGCCTCTTCTCTGTCGAGCGCGCTCAGTAAGAGGCGGAGGAGGAGGAGCCTACCGATAAACTGGGCAACCGCAATACGGTGCCTGCCGCTGTTGCAGCTTCAGCGACGCTCACCTCGAACGCCCTCTACCGCTCCACACGACCCCTTTCGGAGCGGTGGTTCTCCTCGTAGATCTCCTAATTCCTCGCCTTTGAGGCGGCGTGTGCCGCAGCCATAGCGGCGGTAAGGCTCTTTGCGTGCTCGAAGAGGCGCTCCTCCTCCTCCCGCAGGAACTCGGTGTAGCGCGCAAGGTCGCTGACGCATGTGCGGGCATCCACTTCCGCCTCCCTCCTTCGGGCGACAGTGGAAGAGCGGGTGATGACCCCGATGGTCAACGGTGGGCTGGCGGCCACGGCGGCCGACGATGGGGTGGCGGCCACGACCACCACCTCCCGCCTTCGGGCCGCGGTGGCGGAGAGGGTGATGGCCATGGTGGCCGGCAGTGGGGTGGCGGCCACGACGGCCACCTCCCGCCTTCGGGCTGCGGCGGCGGAGCGGGCGATGGCTCGGGCTTTCGACAGTGGTGTGGTGGCAACGGCGGCCGGCAATAGCTGCCGACGGGCACCGGCGGCGGAGTGTGTGGTGGGTATTCCGTGCACACCCAACAGGGACGCCACGCGCACTACACTACGACGGGGACTGCGCCGCCGCCGCAGTGTAGCCTCCCAGGTGGAGGTGTCCTCTAATGACGGCGGAGTGGCTGAGCGACGACGACGGTCCGGTAACATTAGCGATTGTCGGAGAAGCAGGCGAGATAAGCTACAGGGAGGGAGGGGAAAATGCGACGCAAGATCGCCGGCCGTGAGGGTTTTTATAGCAGGCCGGTAAGCATTGGGATTTTGGGGGATTTCACCGAGTCGGGCGGGAAGCTTGCGCGGGAACCTCCGAGGTTGCGTGAGAACGGGCTCGCCGATGATTAATTGGCACCACCGTTTGGCCAAAAGAACACCCCCGCACGCTGTGCAAGCTTGAGCTGTAAGCCGTCTGCTGCAGTGGGGTGACAAGACGCGCGAGAGGAGGACGAAAGGCCACGTACACATACGGTTATTAAAAAAACGTTTGCGATTTAATTACCTTCTATACCCCCATCCAGGTTTATAAGTATGATTTAACTAATAAAATACGAATGCATGTCGCCAAAGATTATATAGTTGGATTCCTATTTGAACATAGTTTCCAATTATATAATTTTTATAACATGCATTAACATTTTGTTGGTTAAATTGAGGGCAAGGTATGACACAGAATATAAAGGGGACTATAGACTAGACGGAGGTGGTAGCACACGGCCGCTCCCTACGTAGCGACCCAACTGCCGGCCGACTTGTAGGCGACCATTTCCTGCATGTTCAACTGCTCCATGCGTGTGGTTGCTTGCGGTTTAGGCGGCCACTGCGCGCTCTGCTCGCGTCCCGCAGCGCGCGCTCTGCTCTCCGGGTGCTCCGCCCTCGTCCCTCCATGCACACTGCCAGTGTTTGGGGCCTTTGCACGATCACGCACGTTTGTGCGCACGCGGTTGCGCCCGGCGCGGCGCGGCGATGCAGTTACCCGCTGCAAAAACTGCCATGCGAACGCGCAGGGAATCGAGGCCGCCCGGCCCTCATTTATTCCGACGGACATTTACCTTATATCTCTCGCATCACATGACACAATAAGCACACGCATGGCGACACATACAGAGAGGACATTCGGCGGTTCCAATGGCGCTCCCCGTGGCTCCAGTGGCGCTCCCAGCGGCCGACGACGACAAAGGCGGGCAGTTCACCATGCATCACATAGTGGACACCCACGTGAGGGGGGAGGCCCTCTCGGTGGTGTACACAAACGATCCAGTCTCGATGGAGAGCTCCATCCAAACTATGGAGCAATTCCTTGCCGAGGACAAGTACCGAGTGGTCAGCTTCGACCTCGAGTACACCATCGGTCGTGCCAGGCACGATCAGAAGGTTGTCGTCGCCCCGTTGTGCATGCGATATGACATCCTCGTCTACCACTACCACCTTGCCACAAGGCCTTGCGAGTGTTTCTCCAGGTTTATCAAGCGCTCCGAATACATTTTCGCTACGCTGGACACCACCAACGATCTAAAAGCGCTCAAGGTTTCAGACTTGAAATGCCCGAATCTTGTCAACATCTAGCACCACTACAAGGTTTGGGGCAGCGACAAAAACAAACTGAACTCCTTGGTTGACCTCGCCTCGGCCATCATCGAACCCTACTACATGAAGATGAAGAATGAGAGCAATAAGGACAAGCACACCCGGCATAGTGTGTGGCATGAGAGACTGGATGAACAACATGTCAAGTACGTGGCCATGGATGCATACACAAGCTACGAGATGTACAGGCGGATCGTTGACATGAGGAAGTGTCTTCTTCCTGCCCCAGACGAGGGGTAGAGCCACAGAGTAGTGGCGGGAGCGTCACAAGAAGTAGATGACTAGACGATCGTTTCTCCTACTTTAGAATGCATGCAATTGTTTATTGAGGTGTGTGCGAATGATCTGTATAGTCACTTATGTAATTGGATGTTTATTTCAGTTATATATATACATGTTATTCTACTGTAGACAGAGCAAATCACACAACTTATTAACAGCAATCGTCTCTGTTATTATTGGTCTTCGCACACATTTCTGATTACGGACCTATTTGTCGCGTATCACACACATCTTGCTCAGTTGAACCATTTCCATTGTGTTGCCTAATCACACACAATTCATCCTAGTGAACCGTATGCTATATATCGCACACGCCTTCATCTGGCTGCCCGTTTCTTTTGTTCCTCCTCATCCCAAACAGTTAATTGAACTGAACCGTATGCCCTGCATCTCACACCCAATTAAAACATGAACCGTGTTTGATGCATCCATCAGCAAACATTTTGCACCTTTTTGACGGTTTTTTACACCACCGTTTGCGATTATGGCATCGCACACAGTTTCGTTGAAGGGTCTCTGATCGTAGTGTTGCGGTTGGACCATC
Source organism: Aegilops umbellulata (assembly GCA_032464435.1). NCBI lineage: Eukaryota > Viridiplantae > Streptophyta > Magnoliopsida > Poales > Poaceae > Aegilops > Aegilops umbellulata. The sequence goes on from CP136058.1 coordinate 357,836,903, forward strand.
CTGCAGTAGTGTATCACTTATTTCGATGTGTGATGCATATTATGATGTGTGAGGTCCTAATTTTGATTTGCAATCTATATTATCGTGTGGTGACATTTTTTAATTGAAGAAAATCAAAATTTAAATCAGACAGGACCCTACTACCATAGTCCCTGGCGGTAGGTGCTACCTCTTGAGCACTGCGTTGGTTTTCCCTTGAAGAGGAAAGGGTGATGCAGTAAAGCAACAAAAGTATTTCCCTTAGTTTTTGAGAACCAAGGTATCAATCCAGTAGGAGACCACGCACGAGTCCCTCGAACCTACACAAACAAATAAATCCTCGCAACCAACGCGAAAAAGGGGAAGTCAATCCCTTCACGGTCACTTACGAGAGTGAGATCTGATAGATATGATAAGATAATATTTTTGGTATTTTTATGATAAAGATGCAAAGTAAAATAAAAGGCAATAAAAATAACTAAGTGTTGGAAGATTAATATGATGGATAATAGACCCGGGGGCCATAGGTTTCACTAGTGGCTTCTCTCGAGAGCATAAGTATTACGGTGGGTACACAAATTACTGTTGAGCAATTGACAGAATTGAGCATAGTTATGAGAATATCTAGGTATGATCATGTATATAGGCATCACGTCCGAGACAAGTAAACCGTCTCCTGCCTGCATCTACTACTATTACTCCACACATCGACCGCTATCCAGCATGCATCTAGAGTATTAAGTTCATGAGAGCAGAGTAACGCTTTAAGTAAGATGACATAATGTAGAGGGATAAATTCATGCAATATGATATGAACCCCATCTTGTTATCCTCGATGGCAACAATACAGTACGTGCCTTGATGCCCCTACTGTCACTGGGAAAGGACACCGCAAGATTGAACCCAAAGCTAAGCACTTCTCCCATTGCAAGAAAGATCAATCTAGTAGGCCAAACCAAACTGATAATTCAAAGAGACTTGCAAAGATAACCAATCATACATAAAGAATTCAGAGAAGATTCAAATATTGGTCATAGATAAACTTGATCATAAACCCACAATTCTTCGGTCTCAACAAACACCTCGCAAAAGAAGATTACATTGAATAGATCTCCACAAGAGAGGGGGAGAACATTGTATTGAGATCCAAAAAGAGAGAAGAAGCCATCTAGCTAATAACTATGGACCAGAATGTCTGAGGTGAACTACTCACACATCATCGGAGAGGCAATGGTGTTGATGTAGAAGCCCTCCGTGATCGATGCCCCCTCCAGCGGAGCTCCGGAAAAGGCCCCAAGATGGGATCTCACGGGTACAGAAGGTTGCGGCGGTGGAATTAGGTTTTTTGCTCCGTATCAGGTAGTTTGGGGTACGTAGTTATATATAGGAGGAAGAAGTACGTCGGTGGAGCAATGTGGGGCCCACGACGGTGGAGGGCACGCCGGGGGGTAGGTGCGCCCCCCTACCTCGTGCCTTCCTGGTTGATTTCTTGACATAGGGTCCAAGTCCTCTGGATCATGGTCGTTCCGAAAATCACGTTCCCGAAGGTTTCATTCTGTTTGGACTCCATTTGATATTCTTTTTCTGCGAAACTCTGAAATAGGCAAAAACAGCAATTCTGGGCTGGGCCTCCGGTTAATAGGTTAGTCCCAAAAATAGTATAAAAGTGTATAATAAATCCCATTAATGTCCAAAACAGAATATAATATAGCATGGAACAATAAAAAATTATAGATACATTGGAGACGTATCAAGCATCCCCAAGCTTAATTCCTGCTTGTCCTCGAGTAGGTAAATGATAAAAACAGAATTTTTGATGTGGAATGCTACTTGGCGTAATTTCAGTGTAATTATCTTAATTGTGGTTTGAATATTCAGATCCGAAAGACTCAAGAGAAAAGTTTAATATTGACATAAAAATAATAATACTTCAAGCATACTAACTAAGCAATTATGTCTTCTCAAAATAACATGGCCAAAGAAAGTTATCCCTACAAAATCATATAGTCTGGCTATGCTCTATCTTCACCACACAAAGTATTTAAATCATGCACAACCCCGATGACAAGCCAAACAATTGCTTCATACTTTTGATGTTCTCAAACTTTTTCAATCTTCACGCAATACATGAGTGTGAGCCATGGACATAACACTATATGTGGAATAGAATGGTGGTTGTGGAGAAGACAAAAAGGGAGAAGATAGTCTCACATCAACTAGGCATATCAACGGGCTATGGAGATGCCCATTAATAGATATCAATGTGAGTGAGTAGGGATTGCCATGCAACGGATGCACTAGAGCTATAAGTATATGAAAGCTCAACAAAAGAAACTAAGTGGGTGTGCATCCAACTTGCTTGCTCACGAAGACCTAGGGAATTTTGAGGAAGCCCATCATTGGAATATACAAGCCAAGTTCTTAGAATGAAAAATTCCCACTAGTATATGAAAGTGATATCATAGGAGACTCTCTATCATGAAGATCATGGTGCTACTTTGAAGCACAAGTGTGGTAAAAGGATAGTAACATTGTCCCTTCTCTCTTTTTCTCTCATTCATTTTTTTATTTGGGCCTTTTCTCTTTTCTTTTTATGTCCTTTTTTTAGTCTGGAGTCTCATCCCGACTTGTGGGGAAATCATAGTCTCCATCATCCTTTCCTCACTTGGGACAATGCTCTAAAAATGATGATCATCACACTTTTATTTACTTACAACTCAACAATTACAACTCAATACTTAGAACAAAATATGACTCTATGTGAATGCCTCCGGTGGTGTACCGGGATATGCAATGATCAAGAGTGACATGTATGAAAGAATTATGAACGGTGGCTTTGCCACAAATACAATGTCAACTACATGATCATGCAAAGCAATATGACAATGATGGAGCGTGTCATAGTCAACGGAACGGCGGTAAGCTGCATGGCAATATATCTCGGAATGGCTATGGAAATGCCCTGATAGGTAGGTATGGTGGCTGTTTTGAGGAAGGTATATGGTGGGTATATGACACCGGCGAAAAGTGCGCGGTATTAGAGAGGCTAGCAATGGTGGAAGGAAGAGAGTGCGTATGATCCATGGACTCAACATTAGTCATAAAGAACTCATATATTTATTGCAAAAATTTACAAGTTATCAAAGCAAAGCATTACGTGCATGCTCCTAGGGGGATAGATTGGTAGGAAAATACCATCGCTCGTCCCCGACCGCCACTCATAAGGAAGACAATAAATAAATAAATTATGCTCCGACTTCATCACATAACGGTTCGCCATACGTGCATGCTACAGGAATCACAAACTTTAACACAAGTATTCCTCAAATCCACAACTACTCAACTAGCATGACTCTAATATCACTATCTTTATATCTCAAAACAATTATCAAGCATAAAACTTCTCATAGTATTCAACACACTCATAAGAATTTTTTTACTAATCTTGGATGCCTATTACTTTAGGAAAAAATTCTCAATTTAAGCAAATTACCATGCTGTTTTGTAGAACTCTCAAAATAATCTAAGTGAATCATGAGAGAACAATAGTTTCTATAAAACAAATCCACCACCGTGCTATAAAAGATATAAGTGAAGCACTAGAGTGAAAACTATAATAGCTCAAAAGATATAAGTGAAGCACATAGAGTATTCTAATAAATTCCGAATCATGTGTGTCTCTCTCAAAAAGGTGTGTAAAGTAAGGATGATTGTGGCAAACAAACAAATAAAGACTCAAATAATACAAGACGCTCCAAGCAAAACACATATCTTGTGGTGAATAAAAGTATAACTCCAAGTAAAGTTATCGATGGAAGTAGACGAAAGAGGGGATGCCTTCCGGGGCATCCCCAAGATTTGGATTTTAGGTGTCCTTAGATTATATAGGGGTTCCGTGGGCATACCCAAGCTTAGGTTCTTGCCACTCCTTGTTCCATAATCAATCAAATCTTTCACCCAAAACTTGAAAACTTCACAACACAAAACTCAGCAGAAAATCTCATGAGCTCCGTTAGCGAAAGAAAACAAAAGACCACTTCAAGGTACTGTAATGAACTCATTATTTATTTATATTGGTGTTACTGTATTCCAACTTCTCTATGGTTTATAAACTATTTTTTAGCCATAGATTCATCAAAATAAGCAAACAACACATGAAAAACAGAATCTGTCAAAAAACAGAACAGTCTGTAGTAATCTGTAACTAACTCAAACTTCTGGAACTCCAAAAAATATACCAAAATAGGAAGACCTATAAAATTTGTCTATTGATCAGAAGAAATTGGAATCAATATTTTATCACGTTCTGGTGACTTTTAACAATTATTTTCGTGAACAGAAAGTTTCTGGAATTTTCAGCAAGATCAAATAACTATCATCCAAGAAGATTCTATAGGTTAAACTTGGCACAAATACTAAATAAACATAATTACACATCTAACCAAAGGCTATATCAAATATTTATTCCTAAACAGAAGCAAAAAGCAAAAAAACTAAAAATAAAATTGGGTTGCCTCCCAACAAGCGCGATCGTTTAACGCCCCTAGCTAGTCATAATACCAAGGATAGATCTAGGTATTGCCATCTTTGGTAGGCAATCCATAAGTGGCTCTCATAATAGATTCATAAGGTAATTTTATTTTCTTTCTAGGGAAGTGTTCCATGCCTTTCCTTAATGGAAATTGGAATCTAATATTCCCTTCCTTCATATCAATAATTGCACCAATCGTTCTAAGGAAAGGTCTACTAAGAATAATAGGACATGAAGGATTGCAATCTATATCAAGAACAATAAAATCTAAGGGCACATAATTCCTATTTGCAACAATAATAACATCATTAATTCTTCCCATAGGTTTCTTAATGGTGGAATCCGCAAGGTGCAAGTTTAGAGAGCAATCGTCAAAAATCCCGAAAACCTAGCAAATCGCACAAAGTCTTTGGAATCGCGGAAACACTAGCACCCAAATCACACAAAGCATAGCATTAATGATCTTTAATTTTAATTTTAATAGTAGGTTCCCACTCATCATAAAGTTTTCTACGGACAGAAACTTCCAACTCAAGTTTTTCTTCATAAGATTGTATCAAAGCATGAACGATATGTTTGGTAAAGGCTTTATTTTGACTTTAAGCATGTGGAGAATTTAGCACTGATTGCAACAAGGAAATACAATCTATCAAAGAGCAATTATCATAATTAAATTCCTTGAAATCCCAAATAGTGGGTTCATTAATATCTAGAGTTTTGATCTCTTCAATCCTACTTTTATCAATTTTAGCATCAAGATCTAAAAACTCTGAATTTTTGGAACGCCTTCTAGGTAAAGGTGGATCCTATTCAGCTTCATCATTATCAAGATTCATATTGCAAAACTAAGATTTAATAGGAGACACATCAATAACTTTTAGATCTTCCTCTTTATTTTCATAAAAATTAGAAGAACACGCTTTCACAAAGCAATCTTTCTTAGCACGCATCCTAGCGGTTCTTTCTTTGCACTCATCAATGGAAAATCTCATGGCTTTGAGAGACTCATTGATATCATGCTTAGGTGGGATCGATCTAAGTTTCAAAGAATCAACATCAAGAGAAATCCTATCAGCGTTCCTAGCCAATTCACCAATCTTAGGCAATTTTTCTTCAAGCAAAGCATTGAAATTCTTTTGCAAATTCATAAATTATTTAACACTAGTCTCAAATTAAGAGGGCATCTTATTAAAATTTCCATAAGAATTGTTGTAGGAATTACCATAATTATTAGAGGAATTACTAGGGTACGACCTAGGATTAAAGTTTCCTCTATACGCGTTGTTACCAAAATTATCCCTACCAACAAAATTCACATCCATAGATTCATTATTATTCTCAATCAGAAGAAACACTTTTATTAGCAAATAATTTCATAAGTTCATCCATCTTTCCACTCAAAACATTAATTTCTTCTATCGCATGCACTTTTTTATTAGTGGATCTTTCGGTGTGCCATTGAGAATAATTCACCATAATATTATCTAGGAGTTTAGTAGCTTCTTCTAAAGTGATTTCCACAAAAGTGCCTCCCGCGACCGAATCTAAAAGATTTCTAGAAGCAAAATTCAACCCGGCATATTTTTTTTGTATAATCATCCACAAATTCAAACCACGTGTAGGGCAATTACGTATCATTAATTTCATCCTCTCCCAAGCTTGTGCAACATGTTCATGATCAAGTTGCTTAAAATTCATAATATCATTTCTAAGAGAGATAATCTTAGCGGGATGAAAATACTTAGAGATAAAAGCATCTTTGCACTTATTCCAAGAATCAATACTATTTTTAGGCAAAGACGAAAACCAAGCTTTAGCACGATCTCTATGCTAAAAAGGAAATAGCTTCAATTTAACAATATCATTGTCCACATCTTTCTTCTTTTGCATATCACACAAATCAACGAAGCTATTTAGATGGGTAGCGGCATCTTCACTAGGAAGGCCGGAGAATTGATCTTTCATGACAAGATTCAATAAAGCAGTATTGGTTTCACAAGATTCAGTATTGGTAAGAGGAGCAATCGGAGTGCTAAGGAAATCATTGTTGTTGGTATTGGTAAAGTCACACAATTTAGTAATATCCTGAGCCATCGTGACAAGAAAGCAATCCAACACACGAGCAAACAAGAAGCGAGCGAGAAAAAGGTGAACGGAAAAGAGAGGGCAAATAAAACAGCAAGGGTGAAGTGGGGGAGAGGAAAACGAGAGGCAAATGGCAAATAATGTAATGCGGGAGATAAGGGTTTGTGATGGGTACTTGGTATGTTGACTTTTGCGTAGACTCCCCGACAACGGCGCCAGAAATCCTTCTTGCTACCTCTTGAGCACTACGTTGGTTTTCCCTTGAAGAGGAAAGGGTGATGCAGTAA